>JAQPPZ010016912.1:277500-2677500 GCA_028583015.1 Wollemia nobilis | reverse complement strand
ACCGACGACGATTACAGGCGTTATTGCGGCGTTTTACAGACGTGCGTTATTGCGGCGTTTTACAGACGTCAGTCTTCCGCTGCTGCTCGTTTCAAACTTTCCAAATCTACCGCCGTCGTAAATACCCGAACACCAGGTTGTCAATCCCTTCGCGTTCACAAAAATACCAACCGTCAGGTCGTAAATACCTCTGGTTTCGCCCAGTTCGTCACCAAGAGCTTCGTCCAATCCGCACTCGCCAAAGTTTTTTAATTAACGGAAAGACTAAGGTTATTTAAGCTTTTATTTCGCTGACGTCAGCAGGAGGCTTATATTCGGGCGTTGGTCTCCCGTGTTTATCCCACACTCGGCGTGTTACGTAGGGTTCACGATTTATAAAGCACAACTCACACCCTTTGTGGTGTGACTTCGGTCACACGGTGGTATTCGTCCGCGCCTAGCCTTGTCCTTCCTTTCTTCCGCGTGTCGTGTCGTTTGTTCCCTCCGCGTGTCGAGCCTTG
Source organism: Wollemia nobilis (assembly GCA_028583015.1). NCBI lineage: Eukaryota > Viridiplantae > Streptophyta > Pinopsida > Araucariales > Araucariaceae > Wollemia > Wollemia nobilis. The sequence goes on along the minus strand of JAQPPZ010016912.1, from coordinate 2,677,000 downwards.
TCCTTCCTGTTCTCCACGTGTCGTGTCGTTTGTTTCCCCCGCGTGTCGAGCCTTGTCCTTCCTGTCCTCCGCGTGTCGTTTGGTCCTTGTCCTTCGTTCGCGTCGCATCGCTCGGTCGTCGTAGTCTTAGTCTTCCGTGTCAGTCGTGCCAGTGGTCTGGTCTTCGCTGTCTCACTCGTCGTGGGTCAGTGGTTTGGTCTTCGCTGTCTTACTCGTCGTGGGTCTTAGCTAGCTCGCGGGTCGTGTCGTCCGCTCGCATGCTGTCAAGTGGTTGATATTGTCTAAAAAAAAAAAAAAAAAAAAAAAAGTTGTTCAAAGTTGCGGGCAAGGAATCCACCCACACTCACATCCGCGCCACAGTTGGAGTGGCAATAAGGCGGAGAAAACAACAAATTTTTGTCAATTCCATTTTGCAGAATTTGAAGTTCAAGGACTATTCAGTAAGAAATTTTGAAGTTCAAGAACTACTCAGCGAACAAATTTTGAGCAGTGCATGAGTAAAAGTTGGAGCAAGGGTCCTGACGGTCGATTATCAAGCTCAGAAACGACCAATACCAACATAAGAAGAGCTAACCGCAGCCCAGGTACAAAAAATTCTCTTTCTCCTTTTAAAATTGGTAGTTATAATCCACACCACCCACTAGTAGATCCTATGGCTACTAATCCTTCCCCAACTCACGAAAACATCACGCAAGGAGACTCAAGTAATTCAGCCATGTCTGATAAGGAGTCTCTTCACAGCATACTAGAGAGTCTACACGACATGGGCCTCACCCTAAAAGAACTTGTGCAAGCACAAAAACAACCTGATCCCAATACTAATCCCCAAAATCACTCCCATGCCCAACGGAATGTAGAAACTGTTGATCCTAATGATGATTGGCAACAACAACGAGGTGATTCGGATAATTACCGAGATCCCTATCAAAGACAACGATATAACCAAAATCAAGAAAGGGACATGGGTTATCACCAACCAAGAGGCCCTAATATTAACTTTCCACGAATTGATATGCCCACTTTTGAAGGTCATGATCCTCGTGGTTGGTTAGCCAAAATGGAAGGCATCCTTGACTTATATCAAATTAAGGAAATTGATAAAGTTCCTTTCGCTGCAACAAAATTAGGCACTGAGGCCTACCAATGGTTTGTATGGCTTAAAAAAGAGAATGTAGCTATTATTACCTGGAGAAAATTCACTACCTCTTTTTTAGAAAGATTTGACGACGGAGCTACATCATCCTACACAGTAAGATTGTTATCTCTTAAACAAAAAGGGTCAATTAGTGAATTCGTTTCGGAGTTTACCAGTTTACTACCATACACTTCAGACCTTAGTCCCGACACAGTGGTAGGTGCCTTTCGCAATGGTTTGAAAGAAAGTATTCGAGTGGAGGTAGACATGCACGATCCAACCTTGTTGAACAGTTGTATAAGATTAGCCAAGTTGGCCGAGAAGAGACACCAGTTATCCGCACAGCGGGAAACATATAGTCGTCCTTCATACCGCAACAATTCCTTTCGTAGAAATGATCAACCATCAAGATATTTTTGTTATAAATGTCGCACTAATCACCCCAGGGAACAAGCTTGTGTCCAAAAACAAAACTTTCATATCGAAGGTGATCAAGGTGAAGGGGAAGAGAATGAACCTTACCAATCAGAAGAACCTATGCCAGAAGACCTACCAGGTACTATAGACGAAAAAGAAGAGGATACAATGGCAATTTCAGTGCATGCTCTCATGGGTTTAACCGCCCACCATACCATCAAGGTACCGGGTTTTCTCCGCCAGAAAAAGGTGAATGTGCTAATTGATTCTGGTAGCACCCACAATTTTATAGACATCAAAACCGCAAAAGCATTGAATTTATTCATTAACTCTTCCAACAAAGACAAATTCCAGGTTTTAGTGGCCAACGGGGTGAACGCACAATGCGTGGGTCGCACATCTCAAGTTTCCATAAAGATGGGAACTTATACCTGGTTAGGCTCCCTTTTTGTCATGAATTTAGGAAATTCTGATGTCATTTTGGGGGTTGAATGGTTGGAAACATTAGACACAGTTAGCTTCAACTTCAAAAAATTATTTGTGGAATGGAAGGAAAATGGACGAGTCATTCACTTACAAGGCATTACTACTCCTCCAACACAAATGGTGAGCTCTCATAGTATGGAAAAGATGTTAAAAAAGGGTGGATATGGGTTTATAGCTCAAATTAATTGTTTGGAAAAACAATCGGCAACAACTTCGGATATTATTGCACCTGAGTTACAAGATATCATCACACATTACGACGAGGTTTTCCAAGAACCTCAAGGATTACCACCTAAACGATCTCATGATCATGCCATCCATTTGATGCCAGGAAGTGTCCCACCTAACAGTCGTCCTTATCGCTATCCTCAGCCACAAAAGACAGAAATCGAACAGATCGTTCAGGATTTGTTGGATCATGGAGTCATTCGTCACAGCACTAGTCCTTATTCCTCACCTGTAGTCTTGGCTAGACGAAAAGATAACTCTTGGCGTATGTGTCCTGACTTTCGTCCTCTCAATAAACTCACTATCAAGGACAAATTTCCTATCCCTGTCATAGATGACCTGTTAGATGAGTTGCATGGTGCAAAATTTTTTACAAAATTAGACCTTCGCTCTGGCTTTCACCAAATCCGTGTTAGAGAAGAAGATATTCCCAAAACGGCCTTTCGTACTCATGAAGGTCATTACGAATTTTTGGTCATGCCTTTTGGTCTCACTAATGCACCATCCACATTCCAAAGTCTCATGAACCAAGTGTTTCGTCCACTCCTCCGTAAGTTTGTGTTAGTTTTTTTTGATGATATTCTCATATACAACAAAAATTGGGCGGACCATTTACATCATGTGGATAAAGTCCTTCACATCCTACACAAAGAAAAATTATTTGTTAAACGCTCCAAATGCTCGTTTGGTGTTCAAGAAGTCGAGTATCTTGGTCATATAGTTTCACATGAGGGTGTCAAAGTCGATCCCAATAAGATTAAGGCAATTCAAGAGTGGCCTTTACCTAAAACCATCAAGAAACTTCGTGGTTTTTTGGGTCTCACAGGCTACTATCGCAAGTTTGTACAAAATTATGGTAAGATTGCAGCACCTCTCACAACACTCACAAAAAAGGATGCTTTTCGTTGGTCGGAAGAGGCTACTTTAGCTTTTGAAGCTCTTAAGCAGGCCATGTGTACAACTCCAGTCTTAGCAACTCCCAACTTTCACAAACCATTTATTATCGAATGTGATGCCTCAGGAACAGGAATTGGGGCTATATTAATGCAAGAAGGTCATCCTTTGGCATTTGAAAGTAAACAGCTTTCCGGAAAAAATTTGGGAAGATCCACATATGAAAAAGAAATGTTGGCTATTCTTCATGCAGTAGAAAAATGGAGACACTACCTAATTAGTAGCCGCTTCATTATCAAAACAGATCATAGTAGCCTCAAGCATTTTTTGGAGCAAAGGTTTTCTTATCCAGAACAAAATAAGTGGTTAACCAAACTTCTGGGCTATGATTTCGTTATTGAATATAAGAAAGGGAAGGAAAATATAGCTGCCGATGCGCTGTCCAGGAAATATGAAGATGAAGTAGTCATCAATGCTATTTCAGGTCCTTGTTCCCAATGGGTAACTCAATTACAAATTGAATGGGTGTCCAATAGTGAAACTGCCCAAATAATTCATGAATTATCTATAGGGTCTTCCAAACACCCTTTGTTCTCTTATGAAGATAACATCCTCCGAAAGAAGAACCGCATTTACATTCCACATAATTCAGAACTCAAATCAAAGATCCTCGACGAATCACACGCCTCTCCATCAACAGGACATTCAGGATTTTTGAAGACATATTTAAGGGTCAAACAATCATTTTGTTGGAAAGGACTAAAAGCGGAAGTCAAACAATGGGTAGCGAGAATGTGAAGTTTGCCGGCGCAATAAAGGAGAAACAAGTCAAATCACCAGGATTATTACAACCATTACCCATCCCCTGAACGACAGTGGGAACATATATCCATGGATTTCATTGAAGGTCTTCCAAAATCAGAAGGCAGGACAGTAATCTTCGTCGTCGTAGACCGGTTATCCAAATATGCTCACTTTCAGGCCTTACAACATCCATTTTCCGCAAGCAAGGTGGCAAAGGTATTTATGGATTCAATTTTCAAATTACATGGTATGCCAAAAAATATTGTAAGTGATAGAGATCCCATTTTTACTAGTAACTTTTGGAGGGAGTTATTTCGCCTTAGTGGTACCAAATTGAACATGTCTTCGACTTACCATCCACGGACAGATGGTCAAACAGAAGTAGTTAACAAATGTTTGGGTACGTACTTACGATGTTTTGCTCAAGATAAACAATACCAATGGAGCCATTGGTTAGCATTGGCAGAATGGTGGTACAACACTTCTTACCATTATTCAATTAAGATGTCTCCATTTGAAGCATTGTATGGCACCAAACCTCCAGCCATTGCAGATTACGTCCAGGGATCATCCAAGGTAGCCAAAGTGGATGATTGGTTCCAACAAAGACAGTCTACACTCACAATCCTCAAAGAGAATTTAGTCCAAGCACAGAATCGTATGAAACAACAACAAGACTTGCACCGATCAGAAAGAACCTTTGATATAGGTGATTGGGTATTCCTAAAGCTGCAACCTTATAAACAATCCTCGTTAAGGTTAAAGTCCAGCCAAAAATTGGCTCCACGTTTCTATGGTCCTTACAAAATTGTGCGCCGCATTGGAGAAGTAGCCTATCAATTAGAGCTACCTACATCATCACGAATACACCCAGTATTTCATGTTTCATGTCTCAAAAAAGTAATTGGTCAGAAAGTACAAAGTCAATCAGACTTACCAGTGCTCGATGAGGAAGGACGCATACATCTCCAACCTGAAGATATACTACAACATAGAATCCGAAGGCTAAGATCACGCCAGATTCAAGAATTTCTCATTAAATGGCAAGATTTACCAGAGGAGGATGCCACATGGGAACCTGAAAGTATCTTCCAGACATTTCCAGCTTTGAGGACAAAGCTTTCCGAGGAGGGGAGTCATGTTACACTCCAAACATGAAGAGTCGGCTTACACTCCAAACATGAAGAGTCGGCTATTATCCAATTGTGTAAAATGCATTATATATGGATGCATAATAATTTAATTGTGAATCATCTTATCTTATTTTTATAATTGTCATTCTGCCTTTGCGCAAGGGTGTGCCCACCTTAAGTGGCCAGAGATTTTATTCCATTCGTTCACCGTGATTATCCAATCGTAATTGTTCCGTCTTCGTGTTTGCATATTAATTGATTTTTTTGTAAGTTTATTAAGCTAAGGATAAGATTTATCCTTGCACAACTAATATGCAAGATAACTCAATTGCTTCCTCACATGAGGATACTATAAATCCTGTACAATTTGAGAAATTTTTGGAAAAGGAATTCGAATCTCATCAAATTTTGGAACATGATAAGGATTCTACAACCAGGAATCAAGAAAGAGAGTCATTTTCTTTAGATTCCTTTGAAGGAAAATAAATTGAAAATCTTGATCCACTTACTTGTGCTACAATGACTATGCCAGTTCAAAATGAGAAAATTACAAAACCTAAATCATTTGGGTTTGATATCATTGATGATCCAATTGAAAATCTCACGTTACCCAAAACAACCCAAATGACTGATCATGGAAATGTGTTAGTTAACCCACCTCTAGATAGACAAGACTTATGGTTTGAAAGGGATGGACATGTTTTCAATTGGGTACCTAAGTTTGGTGCCTTTGATAAACAAGTCATGGAGAAAGAACAAGTGCTACATGATGATGAATGTCATGAGAGAAAAGAGGAATTTTCAAATCCTCTTCAAGTAAGGTTAAATGAAGACATGCCAAAGGTAAAATCTCACATTTTTGGTTTCACCATGCAAAATTCGAATGAAGGTTTGCCTAATGAATGGTTTGATTCAAATATTATTAATGTTATGGCTTTATTGAATGAAAAGGAAAGCTTATTTCTACACCATGAATCAAAGTGTGAAATGGACATATTAAAGAGTAGACATAAAAGAATTGAATATCAATCATTGTCTAATCAATTTGAAAACTTGAAACTCCACCATAGGATTATTAATGAAACTAAATAAAATTGGTATGGCGAGAGGGGCAAGTTGAAGTTTATTTCTTTGTTTGGTTTGATATTGTTTTTGTTGGATTCCTACAAAACTTGGTATGTGTATCACGTCATATGTATTTTAAAGAATTCTAATCAGGTTTGGGATCCGAGAAAATGATAATCCAAAATTTGCACCATCTTGTATTATATTGTACATTTGTATATACTTTTGGTTGTCATGTTTTGGTTTTGGATTGGATCTCATTTTGGTTTTAAGTTTTGTGTGTTGGTCCTTTGGAAATTTTTGGTTTGTCTTGAAAAAAAAAGATAAAATAAAAGCGAGATGTCAACTTATGTCCTTATGAATGTTGACTAAGACTATGAGAATATGAAACATCGGAATTATATTGCAGAAAGCTCCACGAGTATCGCAAACACATTAAAGAATATCGTTTGGAACTTGTGATGCATGAAGTTGTCGGTTTTACCAATTATGGCAAAGTAGGTGGTATACTCCATCCACATTTCAAAAATAGCAATGCATTCATATATATCTCATGTTACATTCCACATTGCATATACATTTCATTTTAGTTGCATCTACATTTCAAATACAATCATTGAAAAGGTGTCGAATCCTCTTAGGGTTATTACATAACATATATTAAAAGGATCCTAAGGTTGGGAACTGATGCCCGAACTATCTTGAACCAAGCACGTTCTACACATATTAAATAGGATCTTGAGAAAAATGGTCAAAACCATACTTGGAATAAAAGGTGAGGTGAAAGGATTATTTCGTGTTTGTCCTATCATGCAACATAATCCTTAAAATAGTGGTTTTTACCACTCCCATAGTGCTTAAAGCCTAAAATCAGAGTAGTAAGGATAGGGTTAAATCCCCATCGAACTTATGTTGAGGATCCTACTCCCCAAAGCTCTGATTTGACCTTTATGGAGTAGTAAGGATAGGGTCTAATTCTCATCTCGCTTAGGTTGAGAATCCGATTCCCCAAAGCTTCTATTTTGCCTACTCAAGAACTTGAAATTCCAAAGCAAATATTTTTCATTCTACTTTCATTTCATCATTAATATTGGATTGGAAGGATCGTACTACATGTCCCTTGCAAGGATGGGTAGTCATCCCCAAGGTTCAAGAAATCAAAAGTAAAGCCAAATATTGGATTATGGGGTTAATCTCCACCGAGGATATAGACACCTATCTGGCATTGGAGTATGCTCATGCATGTCGACATGTCTTATTTAAAAGCAAGACCTCTGACCACTCACATGGACAGGCTAGCCTGACAGTTTCATCCATAACATGTTAAATCATTTTGTTCAAGATGAGGTAATGAACTCCAGATCAGAGTAGTAAGGATAGGGTTAAATTCCCATCTCGCTTAGGTTAGGAATCCTATTCCCTAAAGCTATGATTTCACTTACACTCACACATGGGTTCAAGATGGTAGTGACACATAATCAACTTTGGGATCTAGTAAATTAATTCAATATACACATGTTTGGTCCTAAGAGGGTTTGACAGTTTTAATATGTTTGTTCATGGTACTAGAAAGTTTGAGCCTTTGCAAAGTAGGTTGTTATATCTCTAGCATCTTCACCATACATTAAATCTTACAGGAATCATCCATAACTTCTCATATGCATGAATCATAAGTGAAGTAGATGATGGAATGTTTATCAATTTCAAATGATAAGGAATGAATCACACCGCACACATTGAGCTGACGCTGAATAATTCTAATGCTTCATGTATTTCTCGTCTAGTTTCATTTTTTGGATATTTGCTAATGCTTGTGTTTGAGCTTTTTAGGTTTTCATATTGGGTTCTCATCAAAATTCTAAGGAGAATTTCCCAGCAGAGTTGCTATTTTTTGTGGCTGCTCCACAACGTACCCCAAAAAAATTGGGGATCCACCTTTTTGCTTTGAAATTTTGATGTTTACAGTTTGTTTTAAGGGTCTATGCCTTCGTTTCATTGTGAGTTTTGCAATTGTTGTTGGTTCTTGTCGACAATATTTTATTGTCGATGATTTTTTATTATTGACCAATTTTGTCGTCATTTTCTCGTCGATGACTTTTGTCGTCATTTTCTTGTCGATGACTTTTTCTTGTCGACGATATTTTATTGTCGACAATATTTTATTGTTGATAGTTTTTATTTTTTTGTTGTCGACAAATTTTGTCATCATTTTCTCGTCGATTACTTTTGTCGTCATTTTATTGTCAATGCCTTTTTCTTGTCGACGATATTTTATTGTCGATAATATTTTATTGTCAACATTTTTTTTTTGTTTTTAGAAAGTTTATTGTCAAGTGTTGTTGTTTCTTGTCATGGGTGGTTCAGATAATGAAAAAATTAAAAAAATAATAAAGATAAGTTTGTATATATATATTCTATATATATAAATTTAAGATTTAAAATAAATAAATTAGAGGATTTTTCGTCATTTAAGTTTTAATTTAATGGTGGTCATGGTGTTGATTTCTAATATGTTAATTTGGTCTTTGCAGGTAGAAGGAGACCCCATATGGACTAAGTGACAAGGAAAGACTCAGCGACATTCAATGCATGAATACCTAGAAGCAGGTAGATATGTGGTCTACTAATTTTGGATTGTGTGTGAGCTGGCAGAGCCGACCACTGTCCAAAGGAAGTAGAAGAGATATTAAAGTGGAATGAAATTCCAACATGCATAGCATCCAAGGCAATGAAGTACACTATGCATTCACCAAGAAAAGCAAGAGTTATTGACATAGGAATTACATGAATTATGTCAGGGAAGGATTCGCCAGTGACAAATGATAGAATGTCCACATCAATGTGCACAGTCGGGATATGCATGTAGAGGACCGTTTCACATGGCTCATGGGTGTAGTGGAGTGAAGGAGTTTAATGCGACCCATGGAAGACTTCGACATCTACGTGGAGGTCACCACACAAGAGGATACCGACAATGCAAAGAGAGCCAAAGACGCCAGGAGATACATTGGCATATGTAGAAGAGAATTGTGACAGCTTAGTTTGATGGGGAGGATCATCGAGTTTGGATACCAAGAGACCATGACAATGCAGGCAATGAAAAGCAGTTCAAAGAGATATTTGGTGGCAATCATGGGATATGGTTAGCTCAAGAACGTCAATCTACAGACGCAATGTAGAGCAAGTCTTGTAAGTGGATGAATGAGGGACAAACAAGGTTTCTCAAGGGTAGAGAATTAGGGCACTATTTGCCAATAAGAGGAGATTGGTATGTGGGTGTGGATGATTACCCACCAGATACATGCAAATGTGGTAGAGTTTACCAACGAGACTCACAATTCAACGATGGAGAAATAGAGTATTCACTAAGAGAAACGCTGACACAAATGAATGATCGAAGGCACTAGCAAGAATATGATAACATAGATGATGCACATGCTTGGTTGGTGAAAGGAGTTTTAGGGCTATGATGAGTACCCGAGAGCAACTACCAAGAAGGACAATTGGCCGCTAGCATGGAGCAGATGCGGCGCTGCAATAGATAGGAACGAGATTGTTTTTATGGATGAAGAAAATCTATCGGGGCAATGTAAAGGACTTGCTGGTGATTGGTTTTCGGGCATGGACCACAACAAAAGATAGACTACGTAGTCATTGCCAACCTAGAATTCTTTAGATCTAACTAAAGACGTTGAGTTCCAAGTGATGATCATGCATTCGATGGTGGATAGGAGGTTTTAATCATTACTATGGCCAAGCTATGTTGGTGGGTATTTGTCCCATAATGTGTATGTTGGGTCATGAAAGTTTTGAATAGGCATGAAGTGGGGGCATATTAATAAAAATAATTAAGCACACGATTAATAAGACAAGAAAGCATGCATGTCATAAAACCATGGATTAAGCCTAAGGTATGAAGATAAATGCGGTCATATGTGTTGCAATACGAGCTAATAGTACAAATATGAATGAGACAAAATGACATGTGTATAAAGTGGGAAATTTATGATAAAAAATGGGTACTCTATCATGATTTTTATTAACGGTAATGCCTTGAATAAGAGATTCCACACCATGCGTATACTATGGAGATAGTTTCGAATAGCGAAACATGACGAAGAATGTAAATGAGGCAGGCGGTTACATTGAAGATGCCTATCGAATGAAACAACTTGGAGGTCAAATGAAAGGGCATTGGAAATGAAACGAAGGAAGCCAAACCATGGGAATGAAACGAAGGGTCACAAAATAGAAACGAATAGCCTTGGAAGGAGAAACAAAATTTTTCAGAGGTTTCAAATATGTGATTCAAGGAGAAAACGGGGGTTGGAAATTGCTGCAAGCAGAGTTGCAGATTTGAAGGCAAGAGGGCCATTCTAGACCTGTTTGAGTTGTTTTCTTCCATGGATTGGTTTGGAAAAACCAAAAATTTATGTTATTGTAAAATGACAAATTTTTAATACAAAAAATTTCAGAAAGTTGCATTTTATGGGCAAGAAAGGAGGAGTCATTTTTTGCATTCAATATTAAATGTTTATTTTTTCCCCTTTTCATATTTTAGGCTTGTAAATGGATTTTATGCAATTTTCTTGGTTGCTTCATGCAAATTTTTAAATCTGAAAACCTCATTTAAAACCCTAAGAGCCAACACTTAGCTTATCCGGATTGTGCTTGTTTTGCAAGTCCAATAGGTTAGGTTGCATGCATGAAAACCTCACATCTTCGGTTTTGCCGTAATAGGATAGCATCAAACTGAATGTATCATGTGTTTCATTTTTTGTATTTTATTTTTCCAAATTTTTTATTTTTTTTTTATTTTTAGGCATTAAAATAAACATTAAAAAATATTCAAAATCCAAAAATGATTTCACCATTGTGTAGGTTATACTTCATAATTCCAATACACACTTTGAAATTTCATTTTTAGAGTTGTTTAGTATTTTTAAAAATTCATCGAAGTTGTTGTTTTATTATAGATTTTGAAAATTCCGAAAATAGAAAATTTCCATTTTTGGGCCGAATTTCATTTTTTCAGTTTCATGCTTCATTCATTAGCCTATGATGACATTCCCTTCATGAAAATTATAATTTCATAGAAGGGGTTATGTTTTATGGCAATTCACAAATTTCCATATTATGAGCCTAAAATTGCCCTCTTCATAAAAATTTTAATTTTACGAAAGAGGGGTAATTTGAGTATTACATTGAAGGTCTTTTCTTCAAAGCACTTAATTGTTCATATTTATGAAAATTTGATTTCATTTAAGAGGGATAAGTTGAGGTGACATTTAAAGCCCTTACTTTAAGGCCATAAATTATTGCTTCTTTGTGAAAACCAATTTCACCAAAGAAGGATAGTTTATCTATCACATTGAAAGCTATCTTCATCTTCATGATAAGAAGCCATATTTGGACTTAATAAAGAAGATAAAATCTACCTTAAAATCCTCAAGATAAAGGGAATTAAAGCACTACATTGTGGTCATATGAGGGCCAACTCACATTTGCTCTATTTTGGTTCAATGAACAATCACTAAAGTTTCATGGTAAAATAAACCAACATTGCCCCTTGTTTACAGTTACTTGCAATCACTAAGGTGTTCCAAGCATTTAAATTGAATATCTTTATTTGAGATTACTAATACACATATGCAAATGCTAATATAGCAGAGACCTTGGAGAAGTCATTTTTTTAACTTCTTTGCAAGAGGGGATTTGGAACCCAAATCCTAAGGAAGAGTGTACTTTCACAATTGGGTGAAAATACCACTCAATAGGTTCTAAGTCAACCACAACTATTTCTTGCACTATTTCCACCTCAGGGGCTCTATGCAACCTCATCAACACATCTTTAATGATCCCAACTATCTTTACAGGTGTCCCATCTAGTTGTAATACTGCAGGACAAGATTGGGTATACTCCATACCCATCTCTTCACAGAATGCTTTAGCCATAACTGTAGTTGATGCTCTTGAGTCAATCATATAATTTTGGACTACCCAACATTCCATTATTAGGGATATATAGAAAGGGGGAGGTTTATTCTTTAAAAAAATAGGTCTCATGTCTTTATTTTTAGATGGTATACTAAGTATTATTGTGGCTAACCTATTCTGAAGATTTTTGTTGAGGGAAGCTTTAAGTAGGTCAATCTGACTAGGGACAAACAAAGTTTCATACAGGCTAGCTTTTGATGTGATCATTTTCATCTATTCAACAATGTTGTATTCAGACTTAGTCAAAGAGAGTCTCTCCAGCCCTCTTTCTTGCTCACCATATCATCTTTTATATTGTTGGGTGGCTTATAATATTTTTCTTTTAGTGATAGAGGGGAACCTCAATATTTCTTGATCTTCATCTTTAGATCTCATTCGGTATCCTTCTATTTCCATTTTTGGTATCTTAGGAAGATAATTTGTCTTCTCTTTTTCCTTAGCTTGAGGAATAGGGAAGGTGTTACTACTCTGTGTGAGGGGATCAACTTTATCCTGATAAGGGACTTGGAATTGCCCCATTTTTTGGGGGTCTAATTGCAAAAATTTCTTCCTAGACCTTGTCATAACAACAATTGGGCTTTCCTCGACCAACTCTTTTCTAACCATGATTTGGTTAGGGTTCCATAACATATTAAATCTCCCATTTTTATTCCTCTTAGCTTGATCCATGGCTTTTTGAACATGGTGTTGATACATCATACAAGATTGTGAGTCATGGAGGTCATTGCATACTAGTCACCAAACATTCGTAAGAGTAGTATCTAAATAAAATTTTGGCTCCTCATATACTGCACTCACCCTGATTTGAGTATTGTTACTACGACCAATTCTCTGATCCTTGTTTATATATGGAAAACTCCTTTGTTGTGACCTTTCCTGGTCTCTCTTTTCCATTGAATTCATTTTGTTGCTCAGATTTTTAAGAGTATTTTGTATATCCAAAATAGTAGAAAAATCTTGATATGGTTGAGAAGGAAGGGGAGGAAAAGAGGCTATAGAGGATATAGGCTTTGTTTAAGGTATGGAATTTATTTGAGGATATTGATATAATAAAGAAATGGAGTCCATATGAGAAGGGTTTGTGGATTGAATTTAGCCACTAGTGGTTTCTGAGTTGTAAGGCAGCATAGTTTTGGGGGAAGCCTTCCTACATTGATTAGGATATTTTCATCATGAGAAATTGCATCATAGACTTGGGGGAAGGTTTTTAATATTTATTTCTATGTATGTAGCCCCAAATCTAATCCAAGAGCTCAGATATAATACATATAAGCCAAACATGTAGCTGGTATGGCAATGGGGGGAATTATATTCCATGTTTTGCTAAATCTCAAATTGAAATCTGAGATAGTTTCTTGCTGAGTTTTTTGCATGGATGTAAACTAATTAAGCAGAGAAAATGGGTCAGCAGCTTCATTGAATTCCTCTATGAATGGCTTAGCTAATGCTTGCCATGAAGTGATAGTATTATCTTCCAAGGTTCTAAACCAATGCAATATCTTTCCTCTAAAGTACAGGGCTAGAATTATTATAAAAATATCTTCTTCATTTATGTTGTGGATTGCTTCTAGGTTCAAGATATCCTGACAGTTCTCATAATTTTTTTTACTAGAACCATCATAAGTGGGGATAGCTTTATATATAGCCTAAGGGATGGCATCCATTTGGGCTAATCTGAGAGGACCGACTATGTTCTAGCTAGGATACTTCTGTAATGGCTAATTAGGGGGCCCATTTTGTGCCATATTTCTAGCTATAGGTATTATTAGAGGAATTATTGGATGGACTGCATAATCCTCTTCTAGAAGCTCTTCCTCTATGAGGAAATCTTGATCCAAGCTTCTAGCAACAGTAGCCCCTATATAAGGTAACTCACAGTAAAAATAGGAGTTAGAGTTATTCTTTTTAAAATACCTGGTATACATAAAAGGACACTGGTCTATAGGGATAATTCTTTTCTAATTCTAAAGACCAGGTAGTCACCAGGTGAACTTGTTATTCTCCGCTTGCAAGGTCAAGAAAATTCACCTAATATTGATTCCTTCATGTTGAGATAATAGTAAATCATTTGATAGGTTTCATGTTCCTTGTGAATTGGTCCCATTGGGCATACCAAAAATTGTTGGGCACTAAATTGCACTAAGTTTCAATTGATACTATGACTGTCTATATTCCTATTTTATGTCCAGGATTACACTCGATAGCTGTAGCTCAGCACTCAACATTTTATGGACCAAAACATAGTTTTTGATCCAACCTCCATAGTAGGTTGGTTCCTTGTCAACTTAAACAGGGGGTTGACACAATTATATTCACTTAGGGTTTGAATTTTAGGTTAAGAAGATGTTAGGGTTAGAGAAATGTGAATAGTATTGGACGGATAGGCTAACAACATTGCACTACCATAGAAAGCTCCAAAAAACTAACCCAAAGATACATAAATCAGATAAAATTTATCACAAATTAAATGACTCTTCATTCATTAAAGAACAGTAGAGAAATATTGCAGACGATTTCAATATCCAGACAATGATAATCCAAACAGAATTCACCAATATCTAGATTCTACATAAATGAATTTTCTAACAATAAAGATAAATCTTAAAATAAAATTTCAATTACTTTAACATCTAGTAATCCATTAATTTGGCACAAACTAACCACTTAAGTATTCATAGAAATACAACTAAAGAGTTCAAACCTACGATATCAAGTATGAAGATATAAATTTGAGGTGAATATCAATGTAATGCTCCTTACATTAGCTCTTGGGAATATTTACAGTAGCACAGGCAAACACACTAAATTCGACCCTTAAAAATGAGGGTTCGACCTCTACTTATAGTTTTGTAGAAATTAAAATTCACTAATAACATTACAAATATTTATTTTGATAGCGCAGCAGAGAATTCTTGTTGGCATTTTCTTACTGGTACATCCTCAGGGAAATATGTTGAATGTGGTCCCTCATGGTAGCTCAAGGCCTCTACAACTTGCTAGTTTTTTTACGCAACTAGATTCCAGGTCGTTGGAAATCACATATCATTGTTGATTCTTCTTGGATATTTTCTACCACCATTGATCTACAACCACCTCTGGTTCAGATTTCTTGAAAACCCTAGATGCTTTAGCTTCATCTTCTAACTAGAATTTTCAATTCTAGTTAAGAAACATCCCTAAATACATTAGATTCTTTAACGCAATCTCCATAGTTGATCTCCCTAATTATATGGTTATGATAAAATCTGATAAAATCTTATTACAATGGTGGGGAGAAATGATGCCATTCCACTTTAAAATATTGGTGACATCATCCTTCTATCTCATAAACTATAGAATCACCAATCCGACTCCCAAATGATCTAGGAACTAAGCAATATCAAATCCGCTCCTTATTCCTCAGATTCCTTTATTATCTGCAAGGTGCCTTCCAATCTATACAAAAATATTGATCACATCACTCCTTTAAAACTTTTGTGGATTCTATTTTGGGATGAGCAAGTGCATTAGCATATGATCACCAATCCAGACCCTTCATGAAGCAATGACCTTTTCTCCATTCCACACTATCCTTAGAATAAAACATTCCACCTTGTCACCATTTCAAAAGGGAGAAGTTAAAATCACCTTTAGTCACGAATCTACATCTACCTTGTCTATAGCATCTCGCCTTGTCACCATTTCGGGCGTAAATACTCTATGGATTCTCCAGAATTGGGCCTTCTAAGACTTAGCCACTCGTGAAGTTCTCCAAAATATTGAGCAGTCGCCAATCCACACTTTTTATTGTTGACATCGTTTCCCCTTAAAACTTTTGGGGATTCGAGCATTTTTGCTATTTCATAACCAAACACAAAGGAAGTCCCCAATGGAATCACTCCAAGCATGAAAATACTCCAAGTTTCAGGTGGACTCATGCCTCCTATTGTGGATCTTCTCCAAAATACATTGTTAGGTGTGTGAAATGAAGACTTTCCCACTTAGACAAAATTTGCAAAATCTTCCTAAGTATGTGGCCATTTTGGGCCTACAAGTCTTCTTAGTGGCTTTGAATGCTGCTTCTTTCTGGGGAATAGGTTCTTCTTTTTTTCTCATGTCAAAAGCTATGAGAATGCCATGTAATTCATCTCTTATCAAAATATCACTATCTTTTTATTCCTCTATATCTGAAATCTTTTCACTTAACCTTTTTGGGAGTGACCTTAAAATATTATCGCAAACATCATATTCTTGAATTTCAAATCCAAGTCCTTGCATGGAGTTAACAACCTCATCTACATGAATTATATAAGCACTAATATTTTCTTCATCCTTCATCTTTAGGTCTTCAAAAATTCCCTTGAGATTTTGCAACTTTCCCTTTTTGACATTTTAATCCCCTTCATATATGCCTTGCAACTTATCCCAAATTTCCTTCGCTGATTTGTAGTGCATAACCTTTATAAACTTTATTTTATGCAAATATATTAAAATTGCATTCATTGCTTTTGAATTGTAATGATGTAGGAGCTTACCATATTTATCTGTAGGTGGAGTAGCTGGTGGTGTGTATTAATTTTCAACTGCTTCCCATATTTCATTCCCAAGTGCCATTAGATGAATCTTCATTCTCATACTCTAGAATACATAATCACTCCCATCAAAAACTGATGCTGAATTATCTAAGGATCCACTCTTATAATCCATTTGTGTTCTTGTGAGATTTTCCTTCAAGTTGTTAAAATCTTCCTAAGGAACCCACTCTAGTACCAATTGAAGAACACAAGCTTATACTGAGAGGGGGGTGAATAGTATAAGACCACTTTTCACTTTTTCTTTTCCAATAAATATTATGAAATGTATCGATAGCAATATCAACAATAGTAATCAAAGTAATGCATAAATCACCACACACAATTGAGACACCAATTTAACATGGTTCACCCAATGTGGGCTACTCCATAGAGAAAATATTTTACTAAATTTTTCTCAACAAATCTCATGGGAATCCTTTCCCTATTACAATATTTATGACCCTCTATCCAAATAATACACCAATCCCCTAATCAAGTTCATGGATATCTATCCATAGAACTCCTCCTCCTCTGGTCTATATGGTGATCTTCTAGAAGAACTACTACCTCCACTACACTAGCTTATGGATCTATATCTACTGAAGACTCCTATCCTCACTTATAATACCTATCCTCACTACCTTGTCTAATGGATTTGTATCCACTAGAGACTATAATCCTCTATACTTTGTCTCCTCCAAAGATAGCTCTCAGCTTTGTTTCAAATTTACACTAAACACGGTCCTTCAGTCTACCACAAATATTCTCAATCTCTATCCTCAAATATATAGTAAACACAGTCCTTCAATCTAACACAAATTTGATCAATCTCTATCTTCAAATCTGCACTAAAAACAATCCTTTGGTCTAGCAAAAATTTGCTCAATATCTATCCTCAAATATGCACTAAACATAGTCCTTCAGTCTAGCAAAAATCTATTCAATCTCTTTTCTCAAATCTACACTAAGCACAGTCCTTTGGTCTAGCACAAATTTGCTCAATCTTTGTATCTGATATGGCACAAACCTATCCTCAAATCTGTCCTCAAGCCTTAACATAAAGCTTGACTCAATCACAAATCAAATCTACTAGATATGACCCAAACCTTAACCTAAGATTTGAACAAATCAATCAATCAAATATGCTCTCAAGTATTTTCAAAGACTTATCCCAAATCTGCCTTGTAAGCTTCTATACAATCTCACACTTATTTGTCCATAAGTTCTCTCTAAAACTTGTCTAATATGCTCAACAAGTCTTCACCAAGACTTACCTCAAATCTACGCAACAAATCCTCACTAGAACTTGTCCAATATTACATAAACATATAGAGATTTGTTAGAGACTCAATATCCTTCACAATCACAACAATCCTCAATCACTTTCAATCTCTTTTTTAAATCAAATTAGAATATAGAACAATTTTTTTCACATAACTTGAACTATCACTTCAACACTTCCAATTTACTAGGCTCAATCAACTCCACTCAATCACTCACTCAATAAAGCACTCATTTATTACAAACCCTAGTCCAAGTATATGAATACTTACTCACTTATTTCCAACAATGCTTATCAAACATCTCACATAACAATGATACTCATGATCTTGCACAAACCTAGTTCAGGATAGTTTACAATTTCACATAACAATGATACTCATGTTCTTTCACAAATCCTAGTTCAAGCATATGAAAGCTTACACAATATTTCCAACAATGCTTATCAAACAAGGTTTCTAGTATCAAATTTCATTCTAGAAAACCAAACTCAACAATGCTTATCAACCAATACTTTTCTCTCCAACTTAGTATACACAATATCCAATAATCACTCATAAGGAAGATGTGCCCATACCTTTTATTTGATGAATAATTGTCCTTAAAAATCTATCTCAATTGTAACCACTCTCCTTGCCAATCACAAAGCTTATATGTTCACAAATACACCTTATCACTCCTAGATCTTAATGCATTTTAAAACAAAAATAATAACCACTTCAAAATATCCCAAATAATTGATAAATTATTTTTATCTCCTTTTATAAAGCAATATCAAAATAATTTTTTTTTTTCACCTTTTAACTCCACTCTCTAATTCATTTCCAAGGCATCAAAGAATTAAAATAAACTATTTTAATCCTTATATCTCCCTACTTCAAACACTGCCCTCTTAATAATATGTATACCTCAAAACATCCTTTACTATAACATAGGCCTTGCAAAAATTAAATTATTTTTTCATACCTTAGAACTTGCACCAAAATATTTGTGCACCACACAAATTGCCTTCGCATGAATTCAAACCCCAAACCTCACTACCAACGTTGTGACCTAGCGAACACTAGGCTTGCCGCTTGGGCTATGTTCTCGGTTGAGACCAAGGGCACACGATGTCTGTTTTACCCTTGTCTTCCACACCAAACAAGTCAAATGTAAAAATTTCCTTTATTCCTTGCAAAACATGATCATGCGACTTGAACCCACAACCTAGCCTCCATGAAAGTCTTATCATTGCCTTGCCTTCCATCTGTGCTACCCAGTGTGTCATGTAGGGTTTTCATGCCCATTTTGATTTCATCACTCACTCCTTTGTCCTTTTCGAATCACACAAATATTCCTCCCTTTAAGTGCTCGCACAAAAATATATTTTTCTCCACTCAAACCTCGAATGCATTAAATACCTTGGGGAAATAGCTTACCCCCTCTTTATATGCAATATGATAAATGTGAAGACGTCGGATCTTATTCTATTTACCACCATATATAAAAAATAACTTTGGCACAAAGAATAATTTGAATTAAAATTTTAACCAAAAGGTTAAAATATTTTAATCAAAATTATTTAACCTTTCCCTGCTTTAATATTATTAAAACTTTCTCTCTTGCTCTTTTCAAGTAGAATGCTTTGCATTTTGAAAATAATAGTTTAATTATAATTATTTTAAATTCATAATGAATTTAAATATTATAATTAAATATTTAAAAGTCCTTTGGGCCTTTTTAAAAATAACCTTCCTTATATTTTTAGGAAAACCTTTTGCCATTTTCACCTTAGAAAAATAACCTTATTATTTTCTTTCAACCACCATGGAACGGAGATATCTTTTCAACCTTTTGCCCAAATATTATAATATTGCTATATTTCTTGCTTCTATTTTTTTTGCTTCAACCATATAATATTTGAATAAAATATTATATCCTTACCTCTTAGAAAATCAATTATGAATCATTTGCTTAACATTATTTTACCATTTTCTTAGTATTCCTTTGACATCAATGACAACAAATTCTGCACATATTTCCAACACTTATTTCTTTTTGTAATATTGGCATAAAGCTCTTGGATTACATATCTTTGGTTCCAATTTCTTTTCATAACCCCCTTACGATTTTTAGCTATTGTCTACCTCATCTTTGCTTGATTCATATTCCTCTTACAATGCTATATTTTACAATTACATATGGACTGATTGTGTTAGCTACAAAGAAATTTTCTACTAGTGGGAGATGATATCACTCCATGTTGAGGGCTATAATATTTTGTGAATGATGAGTCATAAATGAAGGAGTTTGCAATTGGCTATTGTTTTCATCAAGTGTTGAACTCTCATGCAAATCTAAAGCAAACTTATCCCTCTATTTTTTTATTCTTGCAAGCTGATTGGTAAGATGTTGAATGATATATTGTATTTCTTAAGCTTCTCGAGGGCCCAATACAATATGTATTTTTTCATTTGAGTATTAAACTAAGGGTACTGCATCCACTGGAGAAATCAACTAGGGTACCGATGGGTTAAGTGGCTATAAATTTATGTGATAAGGTAATATACCATTGAATTCATCTATCTTGGTAGGATATTTTCCTACTAAAATCAACCCATTTTAGCCTTTAAATCCATATGAAACACCTATGGGAATCACTTATCTTGATAGCATTGTATTTGGAGAGTTATTTCTAAATATAAACCACAAACATAGAAGATATAGTCTTGTGCTTGTGATGGATTAACTTCTCAGAGGATTCCATCCAATAACATTTTTAATTTGATGTTAAAATCTACAAGAGCTTCATGGGGACCTCTTTTAATATAGGAAAACTACATGAGTAATGAAAATAGATCCCTTGGATCATTGAATACCAAGATCAATGGTTTAATTAAGTTAGCCCAATTTCTAATGATATTGCCTTCTAAAGATAGCTACCATTGTAATGTCCTACCCTAGAAGAATTGGGTGAGCAATATTATCATGATATATTTGAATATAATATTGCAAAAGAAGGCTAAAATTGATACATCTTGATAATGCTTATAGGTATTTTTTTTTCTACCATCATAGATGGATAATAGCTTTAATTTAATCTATAATATTTCATGGAGGATGTGAAGTTTGAGTGGCTTGGTATTATTCTAGGTCAAACAATTTTGTCCAACCATGATTCTAGGGTCTTTATTAAATAACTTGTAGAGCCATATGGATTGTACATAACATATTATATTGACTTTTTGGTACTTTTACCATTTTATTTTAAGCCTTTCCTCTAATTGAGTTACCATTTTTTAGGATTCTTGAGTCAACCGAGTCACTAGGTGAATATACAGTCTTTGCAAGTGAGGTCAAGACTATTCACCAAAATATTGAGTCCTCTAGGTAATTGTACCAAAAATAAATTTTGTCATTTTAGATAGCTTCTTACTATTAAACACTATAAAACTACTAACTATTTAGGGGAACTAAAACCTTCGGGTCCCAACAAGAATACCATAAATTTATTATTGTTCATACGATGGGTATATGATCTTCCTAGGCATGCCAAAGTAATATCTTGGTTCCAAAATTTACCTAAGTCAAAGGTAAGTTTAGTGTGTACCCTTAATACTTCAACCAAGAGATTGCAAAGACTCATAGGAAAGGTATTTTTGAGTCAAGATTTGAAGAAGGTATATTTATTATCCTAGCTAATCTATGTAAATGTGGGGTAATAGACTAAATAAAGAGATGTATAGGGTTAGAGATATGAGCTAAAAGTAGTATAAATTTGGCAACGTTAAGATACATGATGTAGAGAGTCTCATAATCCATAATAAAATTGAACACTTAATAGAATAACCTATGTCTCTTTGCATTAAGACACTTATCATTAATCACTTTAAGTTATGTTAAATCATTCTAGAACTATAACAAGAATCCAGGTAGAAATCTAGAATGCAGAATAACTATAGTAGAATATTCATTCATAGGTTTAACTTAAAATCATTAGCATACAATAAGACATACATACATGTTTTGTACAAGAAATTAGGAGTTCAGACAAAACTTCAATTATCATTCAAGAAGGTGTGTATTATTCAATCAATACAATCATACCAACAATATATACCAAAGATCTGACCATTAGAATGTCTTTCATTCTAGTATATATAGTATTTTACAATAAATTAAGTTGGCCAGGTATGATTTTTATTAGAGCATGTTGTAGGCTTTAGGGTAGGTGTAAATAGTAGCACTCGCATTCAACTTCACTATGCATAACTGGACGATGCAAATTTTATATTGAGACTATAATATGCACTATATTATTATATTAAAATCATCTAATTATGGCCCACTCCCTTCTATTAAGCATGGATACATGAGAAGGGATAGGTGTGTAATGTGGAAGGATTCAATCATTTAGATCTTCTGCAAATGTTTATTCTTGGTGATTGATCGACATGTGCATGCTTACTAATGTGCATGATTATAGATCAATTTTATAGGGGTTGGCATTATAGAGGTGAATTGCCTATCATTGATAATTTATCAACACTAAATGTATATTCTTCTATCTCCTCATAATGGATTAAATTCCTTCTTCCTAGGTGTTGAATGTAATTTTTTGCAATGATGTATGCTAATGTACGATGTCAAATTTCCATGCTCATAACTATCCTACATCTAGGAGTGTTTTTGGATTTTCCAAAAAATTGAGCTCTTGTTGCTAACATCACCACCTTTTTAAGTGTGGCACTTTTGGAAGCTTTGCAATATATAGTGTTAGATGTCGAGTACTAGGCGCAATGCCTTAGAACATTTTTTTCTTGGAGCTATTTTATATTGTGCTAGATATTTTGCACTACCTTGGTGATATCAACATTGTAGTCTATCTGGGTACCTTTATCTTTACTGCCTGATTTATGGACACCAGGTGATAGATACCATTTTTTGTACCTTAGTTTTTTCTTCTATTTTTAGACATTGGAATTCCATCACGATTTTATTGACATTAGACTTGTATATGTTTGGTAGGATTTTCCATCTTGCTCTTTTTTGTTGGATGTTAGGTTTTATGCCTTAGCATAAAATATCATATGACAGTTATCCACTTGATGCCCTTTTCTCTAACTTGGCATATTTGACATTAAACTACATTTATTTTCACTTTGCATCTTCTTGTACTCTCTTGGATGGTCTTATCCACTACAATGACTTTTTTTGGTGCTCTTTATTTACATCTTGAATAACACAATATTATACTAAGGGGGGTTAATTGTATAAGGTAAAAAATTTCCTTCCAAATGATAACAACAATAATATGAATGCAATAATAAATCAATGCACAATTTCCATACACATAAGAGATAATGCTTTTACATGGAAACACCCTTTTAGGAGAAAACCATGGAAAACTATTGCTTATATTTTTTTCAATAAATTTTGTGGGCACCAACCCACAAGAAACACCAATATCCTATACAAGTTCATGGACACCAATAAACAGGATACACCAATACCCTATACAAGTTTATAGACATCAATCCACATGAGATACCAATACCCTATCCAATTTTATGGACACCAATCCACATGAGACACTAATCCTCTTCTGTAAATTTATGGGTACCAACCCATAGGAGACACCAATCCCCTTCTACTAGTTTGTGGGCACCAACCCACATGAGACACCAATACCCTATACAATTTTATGGACACCAATAAATAGGAGACACCAATCCCCTTATACAAGTTTGTGGTTACAAACCCATAGGAGACACCAATCCCCTTCTACTAGTTCTTGGGCACCAACCCATAGGAGACACAAATACCCTATATAATTTTATGGAAACTAATCCATAGGATAAACCAATCCTCTTCTACAAGTTCATGGGCACCAACCCGTAGGAGACACCAATCCCCTTCTACTAATTCATGGGAACCAACCCATAGGAGACACTAATTCCCTATACTCAAGTTATCAGGAGACACCAATCCTCTTCTATTAGTTTAGGGGAACCAACTCATAGGAGACACCAATACCCTATACTCAAGTTATTCTCAAAAAATTGAGCACAAACACTGCTCAAATTGGCTCCCAAATTTGCTTAAAAATCTACTCACAAACACTGCTCAAATATGCTCCTACATATTCTCATAAATATACTCACAAGCACTGCTCAAATGTGCTCAAAAATATGATCCAAAACCCTACTCTTAATATTTAAATTCTTACCTTTTATCGAGTTTTCTTTCTTCAAAGCAAAATATATTTTACCCATAATTTTTTTAACCTACTGAACATATAGATGATGTACTTTTGTAGGAAGCTTTAGATGACCAAACTATTCTTTACATTCATTAATTTTGTCACTTCCACATGTCTCACATTTATTACATTTTAAAGGTAGCTCTAGTATAGCACTTGATAACTGATTTGTAACTATCTTGTGCACCTTTCCTTCTTGTAGATAATTGAAATGTCCTTCCTTTTTAATTAGATGCTTGGGTGAAGATGTTCACTAATTTCATTATTTTATCCTTGCATTATGTGACACCTCTAACACTTATGAAAATATCTTAAAATATTTGAAACACTTAGAACACCAATTAACTTGACTTAACAATGAATTTCATAGGTATGAGTTGCTCATCACAGTTAACCTTGCCAAGGATCTTCTCTGTATTCACACCAATTTCTTCACCCTCCTCAGCTTCAAAAGTATATCAACTATTCAACTACATTGATCTGCCACAAACCTCTTCATAGCTACAATACTAGTGCTATTTGTTTTCAATGTGTGTATCAATCCTGTATTTCAATGCAATGAATACAAGCACCATAGATGAATTCCATTCATATAATCTCCTTCCAAACTTTGCATGTCCTCCTTGCAAATGTAACATGTTCTAGATCGTAACTCCCTTGTGGATCACTTTCAAAACCTACACATCCATCGTTTGTCTTCTCTTATACCTATGAACACAATAGATAATCCAATCTCTTCTTGCACACCATATTGGGCTATTGAGTGATGTCCTCTCCTATGATTTATAGTTTGGAGTTACAATGCTTTCACTTTATGTTGCTCACCATCTTCATTGGCTTCTACATTATTGTGACACAGTGTAGTGCTTACCTTCATCAATACAACTATTACCTCTATTTCCCTTTGCCGCATATGCTCTAGAAATGTTTTGATGCCAATGCTAGTGCAAAGATCCTTCAGCTCCAACACATGGTAGATCATGAAATGAAAGCAACAACCAACCTCCTCTATCAGTATCTTTTCCACAATATCTTATTGCAGGTTTTTCTTAACAAATATGAAACAAGGAGATGTATTATGTTATCAAAATGAATACGCTATCTACATGTTTTTGGTCTTATCTAGAAGCTCTAAAAATGTTTGCTTAAGCATTTATTTCATAAATCTTTTTCTTCTCATTATCTGCTCTTTTATCTCAATGTGATGTGTTTGTTTCATTCATCAGACTCAAGCTAATGTGTGCCCTATATTTCTATTATTCTTCTTACTCACTGTCTAGATTAAATTTTATTTCAAAACTTGTACAATGTCTCACATGAGCTCTCATACTTCAAATTCCTAGAGCAACAAAAATCAAGTCTCCTTTGTGCCTAACAAAAAAGTAGCAATTTTCTTCAATGGTGGTCATGCTCCAATCTGCCTATTGCCATGTTTCATTTTCATTTTCCATGCTCCCTTCCTTTCACCACTGTAACTTCTCACCCACTGTGCCAGATATCAAAGACACACACAATAAAAAATATTGATGTTTGAAATTTTTTTGGCTTTGTATTTATACACATATTTTCACCACTTGCTTTGATGCTCAAGACGTCGGCTCATATATGCACTCATAATAATATTTCAACCTTAGGCAAGGATAAATATTTTCCTCCTCAATAATAATATTTTAACCTTAGCCCATTGCACACTTGGAAATATTTAAATATTTAATTTAAATATTTCAACCTTTGATATTACATCACCCTTGAAGAGAATATATTTGCCTTGAATAGTTCATCCAAGCTCTACTCAAAGTATGTTTACCTTGATTACTTTTCCCAAGCACACCATCATGCCTTTGACATCAATGACAACTTCTATCAACATCTTTTAAACAATATCTTGTTTCCATTTTTTGTTAAAAAATATGAAACAAGGAGATGTATTATGCTTTCAAACTGAATGTGCTATATACACATATTTGGTCTTATCGAGGAGCTCTAAAAATATTTACTGTAGCCTCTATTTCATCAATATTTTTCCTACTCTCTATATACTATTTTATATCTATGTCATGTGCTTGTTTCGTTCACCAGATGTAAGCTAATGTGTGCCTTAGATTGCTATTATTCTTCTCACACGAGCTCTCACACTTCAAATTCCTAGAAAAAATGTCACTTCTCCTTTTTGCCAAACAAAAAATGTAGCAATATTCTTCAATGGTGATCATGCTCCAATATGCCTATTGTCATGTTTCATTATCATTCACCATACTCCCTTCCTTTCACCACTATAACTTCTCACCCACTATGCTAGATATCGAAGACACACACGATCAAAAATATTGATGTTTAAAATGTTTTTGGCTTTGTATTTATACACATATTTTCACCACTTGCTTTGGTGCTCAAGATGTTGGCTCATATATGCACTCATAATAATATTTCAACCTTAGCCATGGGTAAATATTTTCCTCCTCAATAATAATTTTTCAACCTTAGGCAAGGGTAGATATTTTCCACCTCAATAATAATATTTCAACCTTAGGCAAGGATAAATATTTTCCTCCTCAATAATAATATTTTAACCTTAGCCCATTGCACACTTGGAAATATTTAAATATTTAATTTAAATATTTCAAATTTTGATATTACATCACCCTTGAAGAGAATATATTTGCCTTGAATAGTTCATCCAAGCTCTACTCAAAGTATGTTTACCTTGATTACTTTGCCCAAGCACATGATCGTGCCTTTGAAATCAATGACAACTTATATCAACGTCTTTTCCATAATATATTATTTCTATTTTTTTCTTAACAACGCTGAAACAAGGAGATGTATTATGCTCTCAAACTGAATGCACTATCCGCACATCTTTGGTCTTATCGAGGAGCTTTGAAAACATTTACTTTAGCCTCTATTTCATCAATATTTTTCCTAATTGCTATATACTATTTTATCTCGATGTCATGTGTTTGTTTCGTTCACTGTATGTAAGCTAATGTATGCTCTATATTGCTATTCTTCTTCTCACATGAGCTCTCACACTTCAAATTCCCATAACAATAAACGTTACTTCTCCTTTGTGCCTAACAAAAAAAGTAGCAATATTCTTCAATGGTGGTCATGCTCCAATATGCCTATTGCCATGTTTGATTATTGTTCACCATGCTCCCTTCCTTTCACCACTGTAACTTATCATCCACTATGCCGGATATTGAAGACACACACAATAAAAAAGATTGATGTTTGAAATTTTTTTGGCTTTGTATTTATACACATATTTTCACCACTTTCTTTGGTGCTCAAGACATTGGCTCATATATGCAGTCATAATAATATTTCAACCTTAGCCATGGTAAATATTTTCCTTCTCAATAATAATTTTCAACCTTAGGCAATGGTAGATATTTTCCACTTCAATAATAATATTTCAACCTTAGGTAAGGTTAAATATTTTCCTCCTCAATAATAATATTTTAACCTTAGTCCATTGCACACTTGGAAATATTTAAATCTTTAATTTAAATATTTCAAACTTTGATATTACATCAACCTTGAAGAGAATATATTTTCCTTGAATAATTCATCCAAGATCTACTCAAAGTATGTTTGCCTTGATTACTTTTCCCAAGCACACCATCATGCCTTTGACATCAATGACAACTTCTAACAATCTCCCCCTTTGTCATTGATGGCAACCATAAAAATAAATTGTCCTTTACTACAACTGGATCACAAGTTGTTCCTCCCTATTGAAATTATTCCCCTTTGAAATCAATGACAAAGGCTCCTTAGGGCTGAAATATAAGACACTTGATAATATCCCCTTACTACCTGCTCTTATTGAGACTTTAATGATGATATGGGAATGGAACTCCCAAATTACTATGCTCCTTTTCTTGTTCTATTTTATTTTTCTAAACTTTGGAGGGCATATGCTTTTGAAAATTTTGACCATCCTCTTTCTTATTGGATATTGAAATTTCAGCGAACACTATTCTACACAATCTAGTTGTATGTCCAAAATTATTACATTTATAACAAATGATTTTGTAGTCCATGAGAGGTGCAAATGAATTGAATTTCCTCTTGGTGAATCCAAAATTATTATTAGCACAAACCCTGTAATTTAAAGTTTTATTACCAAATTGGTTACATGAGAAATAATAACCATGGAAAAAATATTGAAACTTGTCTGATTGCCTTGGAGGATATTACTGCATGATTCTCTCATTGTTTTTTCTATGATGGACTTCATTCCTTGATGATGCTTTGTTTTCTTCCTCCTTGATGCTTCCACTTCTCAATGTATCATCACAAGTCTTAGGCTCTTCTTTAATTATTTTATTTTATGCCTCTCTTCCTTTTGAGCTTGAATCCCCCTTTTGTTTATTTTGACCTTCTCAAAAACCAAGTCCAGTCTTCATAACCGATGATCTCTATACTTTGATAAAATCATCCAAGATTTATATGCTTTTCTAAAACCTAATATTTTATTGTAGCTTATCATTATATTTTTCAACTTCCTTCCTCAGAGAGAAAACATCTTGTTCCAGTTTTTCACATTCCAACTCTTTTACATTTAACTACTCAACCATACCTTCTTCAATTTGCTTTACCTCTTCAATTTTTACTTTTGAGTCAGTGAAATCTTGCAAAATATTTACCTTTGTCTTATCATCCTCTTGTACTTGATCCTTCAATCTTAAGTTCTTTTTTACCCTCTTAAATTCTTCAAGAGCAACAACAATTTTCTCTTCTATATCAACAATGGCTTCCTCTTCATGTTATGGATCTTTCTCTTCTTCTTGGTTTTCAATAACAGGAGCATCTTATTCCTCTTCCATGGCCAAAAATAGGATTTCTTCATTTTCACTATTGGAGAGATGTTCATCACTATTGTTGGAATAATTTCTTGTTTCTTCAACATAAAAACTCTTCTTGTATCTTTGAAAGATCTTCTTTGCATGCTTGCTTTGACCATACCTATTTTTATTTTCATGATAAAATTTTATTTCTTTATTTTATTCTTTTTCTTCTTCATTGCTACTACTTCCAGCTTGTGGGCAATTAGATGCATAGTGACCAATGTTACCATAATTAAAACATTTCACAGAATGCATACCTTTGTGATTTCTTGTACCCTTCTTATTTTTTCGTAAAAAGTTAGCTTCTTCTCCACTGCTTGATTCATTATTTGACTTTGGTATTTTATTATTTGTCTTATTTGAAGCTCTAAATGTGGCCTCCCATTTGAATGTTTGATATTTTTTAGTCCTCATATCATAGGCTGTAAGAATTCCATGTAGCTCATCTATGCTTAAGGTTTTAAGATTCTTCATTTCTTCAATCACATGATTTTTTAGACCTTTGCATCAAAACTCATGGGAAGTGATCTTAAGGTTTTATGAACAATATTAGAGTATTCAATACTTTCTCCAAGTCCACAAATGGTGTTGATAATTTCACCAACGCATAGTAGATATTTGGTAATATCTTCCTCATATTTCATCTTCAAGTCTTCAAAATTCCTCCTATGGGTTTGAAGTTTTACCATTTTAACCTTGTCATATCCTTCATATGTTCTTTGTAACTTGTCCCATATTTCTTTTTTTGAGGTGTATTGTATGAATTTCACAAACTCTGATTCACATTCCCACTTAATATTGCATTCATAGCATTGACATTGTTTTCAAATGGTTTATTGTCATTTTGATCCATGGGAGGAGTTGTAGGTGGTGTGAACCCATCCTTAAAGGATTATCATATATCATAACCATGTACCATAAAATAATTTTGCATCCTCACACTCCAGAAAGCATAGTTAGTTCCATAAAAAAATGGAGCCCTATTTGAAGAAAAACCTTTTTGGTGAGCCATGTGTGTTCTTGTAAGATATTTCTTCAAGTGGTTAGGTTTTCATGAAGGAACTTGCTCTGATACCAATTGAAGAACAAACACTCATACTGAGAAGGAGGTGAATAGTATAAGATACGAATTTTTCTTCCAGATGATAATAGCAATAATATGAATACAATAATATATCAATGCACAATTTCCATACAGATAAGACACAATGCTTTTACATGGAAACACCCTTTTGGGAGAAAACCATGACAAATTATTGGTTATATTTTTCTTCAATATATTTTTGTGGGCACCAACCCATAGGAGACACCAATACCCTATACAAGTTCATGGACACAAATCCATAGGAGACACCAATATCCTATACAAGTTTGTGGATACCAATCCATAGGAGACACCAATACCCTATACAATTTTATGGACATGAATCCACAGGAGACACCAATCCTCTATACAATTTCATGGTCACCAATCCACAAGAGACAAAAATTCCTTTATACAAGTTTGTGGGCACCAAACCATAGGAGACACCAATTCCCTTCTACTAGTTCATGGGAACAAACCCATAGGAGACACCAATACCCTATACCCTATACAAGTTCATGGACACCAATACATAGGAAACACCAATCCCCTTCTACAAGTTCGTGGGAACCAACCCACATGAAAAACCAATCCCCTTATACTATTTCATGGGCACCAAACCACAGGAGACACCAATCCATTATACAATTCCATGGACACTAATCCATAGGAGAGACCAATCCCCTTCTACAATTTCATAGGTACAAACCCACAAGAGACACCAATATCCTTTTGCTAGTTCATGGGTACCAACCCATAGGAAACACCAATATTCTATACTCAATTTCTCATTAGGCACCAGTCCCCTTCTGCTAGTTCATGGGAACCAACCCACAGGAGACACCAATCCCCTATACTCAATTTATTCTCCAAGAAATATTCATAAACACTGCTCAAATATGGTCCCAAATTTGCTCACAAATATTCTCACAAACATTGCTCAAATCTACTCCTAAATTTGCATACAAATCTACTCACAAACACTTGCTCAATAATCTGATCCAAAACCCTGCTCTTACTCTTTAAATTATTCCATTTTCTTGAGTTTTCTTTCTTCAAACCAAAATATATTCTACCCAAAATTTGTTTAACCTACTGAACATATAGATGATGTACTTGTGTAGGAAGCTTCAAATGACCAAACTATTCTTTACATTCAACAATTCTGTCACTTCCACATGTCTCACATTTATTACATTTTAAAGGTAGCTCTAGTCTAGCACTTGATAACTGACCTTGTAAATGTTGATTTGTAACTATCTTGTGCACCTTTCCTTCTTCTTGTAGATAGCTAAAATGTCCTTCCTTTTCAATTGGATGCTTGGGTGAAGATGTTCACTAATCCCCTTATTTTATCCTTGCATTATGTGACACCTCTAACACTTCAATGAAAATATCTTAACATATCTTAAACACTTAGAACACCAATTAACTTACCTTAACTGTGAATTTCATGGGTATGAGCTTCTCATCATGGTCAACTATGCTAAGTAACTTCTATATATTCACATCGATTCCTTTGTCCTCATTCTTAGATCCAAAATTATCTCAACTATTCAACTAATTTAATCTGCCACAAACCTCTTCATAGTTGCAAGACTAGTGTAGACACTAAAATCAAGTCAATCGGATTAGACTGCAATGACACACTTTGATCAACACCATATGACCCCTTTGAGAAACCCTCAGGGGTTACATAGGGGTCCTAACCACTTTTGGGAAGGTTTACCCCACTTTTAGGAAGTTTTGGGCCATGTAGCCATGGTTGTCCCACACTAAGACCACAATTCATGGTTGTCCCACCCAGGGATGGCCATAGGAAACCATACTTGGATGGGATAGCCATGGCATAGACCCCTTAAAAATTCAAGGTTGGGATAAATGGAAATTAAATTCTACCATTTATCCTTCCCAATGACTTATGACATATTGGGATCCTTTCTAAGCCATCATAATCTACAAATTGGAGGTCTAAGTTGGAGGCCTCTTCCACCCAAAATATGGCAAGGGTTTTGAAAAGTGCTGGAACCTTCCTTGCATGCCCCAAATTACCCATTTTGCACTATGGACCTCTTGTGATATAAATTGGAGATGTTCCAATCAATTTTAGAGAGAGGTCTTTGCAAGAATTTGCCATGAAATGTTACTGAGATTCACTCTCCCATTTTTAACCATGTATTTGCCCTTGGATTCTTCATCAATCAAAGGAGTTTCCAAGACATCTCCAAATATGCACATCCATTTCAAAACCCACTCATTTCTATGATTTAAGTTACCAAATTTGATGACAACACCCTTAGGAGTATTCTAGACCAAAACCTAGGGGAATTGGTGGCAAAAACGACCTTGTTTAGTGGTTGTACCTTTCGGGATGGTTAACATACCAATTGGCACACCTAGGGAAAGCCATGAATTTGCATATAATTTTGAATCAATTTTAATGTAGATCATTTTTAGAATAGTTTATATGCATCATACTTGAATTTAGTAAATTTTGGATCTATTTTGGACCACCAATTAGGGTTTTTGTGATGACAGTACTAATTGGAACACCTAGGGATGGCCATAAAATTTTCTCATAATTTCATTTCAATTTCTAAATATATAATTGTTAAAGTGGATAATATGCATTATGCTAAGTTTTGGTATCATTTGGAGAAGATTTACATTCTTTATTGCACTCTTGGTATCCTATGTTGCATGCATTTCATTGATTTTATCTTAATCCGTACATGTTATTAACCAATTTCAATTTCTTGTGTGAATGTACAAGTATCCTAGTGCATGATGAAGGAGATAAAGAGTTGAAAATGGATAGCTCATCACATTGGTAGCAAAAACCTGCTCTTCAATCGTGAGTGTGAGGAAGACACTAAAAGTCTACCTTAATTTTATGAAAGGATTAGATCCTTCAACATTGTAATAAGTTGTATTGATTGAGAGCCCTCAAGGGGATATTTTTTAATCTCGTATTTGATAAATTAATAAATATAAATAGAAACTCCCATTTCTTTCATATATTCATCACTTATTGCTTACTTTCATGTCATTTTTTGTAGTGCTTAAATAGATAGGTGCTTTTCATTTCCATTTTCTTGGTGCACCATAATTTTTGCTCTACAGTGGAAATCATAGTGGGACCCTTGTCCCATTTCATTTTTGCAACTTTTGAACTTTTTTTTTTCTTTTTAATGTTGTATGTTCTAGTCGTTCTTGGACGAAATGACCCCTGAATTCCTAATTGGAACACCCAAGGATACTCACAACAACCATCCCACCCATGGAAGACCCCAAAATTTGTAGCCATCCCACTCTATGATGGCCACAAAATAGTGGGTTTGCAGCTCAAATTTCCATAAACAACAACATTCTAGGTTTTCAAGGTGTGTATTTAAACCTTCAATTTTCATTAATACTGTTCAAAAAGGGTTAAATTCAGATTTTTCATGTCTTTCCTTGTTTATTAAAAGGTAGATTTTGCTTTTCCTAAACTTTGAAATAACAAAATGAATAAAAAAAAAAAAATGTTTAAATATGCATTTGAATGGTTTGACTGCTTGCGACCTATCTAATGGTTAGGTTGTCATATAGGATAAATACTATGTAGGTTCCTTATTCATGCAAAGATTTTTGAAAGTGAAACATTTCTTATGCATTTAGTGAAGGTTCATCGAATGCTACATTGTTTTAAATTATTTAAGTATAAAAGGGACCACACACACCACATCACATTTGAACATTAGTGGGTTGGAATTTCATCCCCAACCACCAATAGAGACCAACGATAGTGGGCTTCATCTCCACCCATTGGCTCACTTTATATGAACCCTATTTTTGTCCAAAGCCAACTCCAATAACCATCTTCAACATGGAAAATAGCACACACTCCTCTTCAGAGGGTGTATCACTACCCATGGTTAGTATGGGTGAGGATTGGTAGGATCTGTACTCCTTGATCGTGTATGGTCTTCATATCCATACTTTGGTTGGTTTACGTGACCAAAATTTCATTGTAGGTTGTTGAGCTACAAGTATACAGGTGAAATCACAAAAAAATGAGAATTACATCAAAAATATTCAAAACACGTGAAAACAAATATCTTTGCAAAACAATAAATCAAAACACACCAAACAATTTTAGGAACACATAAATATTTAAAATATATAAACACTTGTATTATTGTGTGTTTCTATTTTTGTGTGTTGAGTCATTAAAATTTATAAAGGAGATAATAACATAGGTTTTAGAAGGAAATAGTTATGTTATGGACCTGCATCCAAGCCCACTCAAGGGCTAACGTTGTAGAGAGTAGAAAAGGAGACATAGAACATATTCATTTTTACACTAAGGATATGGTTATACCTCCTTGGTGGCCTCCTACTCACCCAAGTCCTAGAATAACAAACCAAGAACCTAGTCTACAAGAGACCCCTACATGGGACACCCCTACAGGTTGTGGTCCTAATCAGGGAAATTAATTCCCAAATATAGACACTTTACATGCCTTCTTTCAAGAATGGTAATCGCACATTGAGGTGCCAAAACATAGAGCAATACCATGCATTCGTGTGCTCTCTTAGTCCACTTTGCACACCTACATGCAAGATCAAGATTATTCACCATGGGAAGAGCCAAATGATCACAATAAACCCTCAAATTTCCCTAGAGGTCTCATAAGTACAAGTACCAAGATGAGTATGGTACTCATCGCCCTGGGTGAGCCAAATCCACCCTTCCATTCCTCATTGATGAAGGAAGATATGAGTAGAGTCTTGATTATCCTTAGTTTAATTACTCCACACAAGCACAATGTGCTTCTACACCAACAAAGTATAAAGAACATCGGTTTAGGAGAGACTTAAGCAAATGTGACCTCTCTCAATTGAGGGAAGCTTGTAGTAGATCTGTGAGATCCTCCTGAACAATATAGGCATCATGGCAATAGTACTAGGTCTCATAGACCTCACACCACTGAGTAGATAAACCAAGTTATCAAAAGGTATGCTGATCACCAAGCTTAATTCAATTAGCTTCAACTAGATAAACAATGCTTGGATTACTAGCATCAATTAGAAAAACAAAGGATTGAGCAGCATATTCAAGAGACCTTGTGCAATGGGGTTCCTACCCCAAGTACACATACATAGGAAGTTCATCAGAGGCAACCTACTTTCAATCAAAATAGTCTTCCAAGGCTAAAAAAATGTTTCCTCCTCAACCTCCTAGGCCTAATCGAGACTTAAATTCTAGGCCAAACATAGATTACCTTCAATAGGCATTCGTTCCTCGTTGTAGAACAATTTAGAAAACACCTTACAAGGCCTATGATGATTAGGAACCAGAAGAGGAATACCTAGAATCACCTTATGGAGGCATGGTTGATGACAATAAACCACCACACCATATGCTTAACATTCCTCACCCTCCCCCATGGGACCAAAGTAAAGAAGAGGAGATTAAATCCTCTGATGCATATAAAGCATTGCTTGAGCACATGGAAATTATAGAGAGAAAGACAGCTGGGTCTGGTCTTCAAAAGCCCACTTTGCACCAGCTATAAATTCAACCACTTCATCCATCTGTACCTTACCCTCCATACCTAGAGCATTTCAAAATTCCCAAGTTGGATAGATTTAAAGGAGAGGAAGATGCACAAGAGCACATCACTAGGTTCATGAACCAGGGATTTAGTATTTAGGAAAATGATGCCTTACTTATGAGAATATTTTTTATTACCCTCTCTGTCTCAACTATAGAATGGTACTGAAGAGCTAAAAATGCAACACCAAACAATGCTAAATAAATTGAATACAAGGAAACCAAAATTACATAATAGATTATCTTGTATTAACGAGGGAAGCCTAAAAAATCCATTGTTACAATGTGGATCCTTGAATCCTTTTTTTGATATAGATTTACAAATGGCTAGCATTATCCAAAACCCTAGAAAACATGGTTGTGGTGTCTTCAGGCACATCTTTCTCCCAATAGAGTTGAGTGAGCTTTGAGATATCCAATAGTAGGCCACTCCATCTTAAACAGTTTTCTAAAGTTGATTTAGCACCTTCATAACTGCACACAATGACACAACAAACAAATTAGTAATACCTATGAGGGCTCCACAATGTGAGGCCCTCTATAATCAATAGTAAAACCCTGCCTATCTATTGCAAATGAAGTGAATAGAAATAAAA
The DNA here is from genome assembly GCA_028583015.1 of Wollemia nobilis. Lineage (NCBI taxonomy): Eukaryota > Viridiplantae > Streptophyta > Pinopsida > Araucariales > Araucariaceae > Wollemia > Wollemia nobilis. The sequence continues at coordinate 2,640,628 of JAQPPZ010016912.1, read as the reverse complement.
GTGCATAAAATGAATTAATAACCAGTATTTTTACCTTGCTTGCTATATTATGATCTATGAGATTTTATTACAGTAATTAGGCGTGATTATGCCCTATCATCGCTTGAAGGCTAGGAGGTATTTAGAAAACTTACATAAAATACCTGCGGGTACTTGGTGGTTGTAAGAAATTATTGTGGGTTCTTGGGCCTGGTAGGGAGGCATCCAGAGGTGTACAGTGGTGACAAAAAGCACCCGAAGGCATTTGACGATTGAGGAAAGATGCTATAAAAGTATATATGGTGAAGGGAAACATATTGTGATGACTGCAAGGATTATGGTGAGTGGGTATGGATGCAGAAGTACTTAGGTACTCCAAGGGAAGATGAAACTCAAGGAATCTTAGGGTACGAATTGCTCAAGGACTCTAAAAACTCAAGTTGCTTAGGAAATTAGGGGTTGAGCCATCAAAATAGCTCCTATTTATAATCCAACCTAGGGCATGCTAGGGTTTCAATGACACTAATTGTGTGGCTAAGATAAAAGCACATTGGAGGATGGATACTAAATTTCGAATGTGGCATGGATTGATGTGGATGGATAGACATGATTAAATGAAATCATATGGTTGGGATTAATTCACTTATATAAATATATATTTATTAAAATATATTTAATATTAATATTAAATATATGTAAAATAAATATTTATAAATATATATGAATAGTGGGTGAAAATGGTGGGAAAGCTAATATGGATGACAAATGGCTAGGTTTTGGTGTCTATAGATGTCGCTTTTTGTACTGCATTGCATGAAACACAATGCAATGCAAAAATACGAGACACCTATTTTGACCAGGTGCAGAAACAACTTCTCTTGGGATGTGGAACATGAGCTTGAAAATAAAAGAATAAAAGAATTTAAGTTTTGTGTAGCTTACCCCCTCAATTGGAGAATGAGTTTTCAGATGAAGCTCACGAGCCAATTAAAAAAAATATGTGCAAATAAATTATGTATGATGTGAATGATGTAAACATGATACTATTTTTACCTCAATGGTGGGAATGGGATTGGTGAAAAATGTGATATGACACATCTATTTTTGCCCCAATAGATGGAGGGATTTGTGAAAATATTAAAAATGTGTCTATTTTTTCCCCAACATATGAAGGGATTTGTGGTAGATGTGATGAAAAATGCGTCTATTTTTGCCCCAACATATGAAGGGATTTTCCAAGTGCGCATGTCGTGATCATGTAGGATGTTTTCCATTATGGGAAAGTTAAAACCAAATGTGGTTGCCCAAAATTTTGGGTGATTCGATGATGTTGAAGAATATGCCTTCTGGCATAATTGATATGCAATGATGAATAATGCAAATATTAAAGTAGTCAACTTCAGAGGGTCAAATAGTGACTGTCAGATAATTCCTATTATTAGAACCAATCACCCTAGATAAATCTAGTCACCATGATGACTTTCAAGGAAATATGTAATGATGAAATGTGATATTTTCCATGTTTTATGCCCCATGATCTAGGCCATTAATGATATTTTTTGTGCAAATTTTTCTTGGAAAGGTTTCACTCAAAATGTGAAGTACAAAATATGATTGTGCTTTTGAGCAATAATATATATGATGACTAAAATGACAAGTGTCCTTATGGTGGATCTTTCATCTTATCAAATTGCATGGATGCAAATCGCTTGAATTGCCAAGTATATAGAAAAAATCCACTAGATACAAGGTTCATTTGAATGTTGTTCGACTTGGAAAATATGCAAATGATGATGTGATGATGTATGAATTATGAAAAGGATTATGATCATAATTTTATGAATATTTAGACCATTTTGGGGTGCTTTTGCAAATTGCTTGACGAGTTTGTAATTTTTGGTTGCAAATGAAAATTGTGCATCCAAATCAGTTGGAATCTTCACAAAACCTAATAAAATGATGAAATGAATGCATGGATGAAATTTGGAGTAATTTTGTGGATGAAAGCCACTATTTTTTGATGTTTTTATAATTTTATGCCAAACACCCTTTGGCACTTTTGTCCTGCATAAAACTATCGATATTTTGGAATTCTGCAAATGCCCATGGATGCTTCAGTGCACTAGGAAATACCCATGGACATCTCATGGTCCCTAAAGTAGCTATAAATAGCTTCTAGTATGAAGAAACCAAACTCATTTGTGTGTTTAAAAGTTTTAAAAGTTGAATCTAGGAGAGTGGAGTGAAGTGAGGTGAAGTGTTTGGAGTGCGGAAGCTATGGTAGTAGAGGGAGCTGGTGCTGAGGCCAAAGCTATGGCTAGAGAATGGGCTGCTGATGTAACTCCCCTATTTGTTGTACTATGCAAAATTTTATGTTTTTTTTACTAAAATTATTGAAAATATTTTGTGTTGTGCTATAGCTTAGGATTTTAGATGATCAACACTGGTTCTCACCATACATTCCTGGGATGAGGAAGGCAATTTCAGATGAGGAGTGGAAGTTGCTAAATGAGGTTGGGCTAGCGAGTGTAACCCGATTAGATGTGGTGAGGTCTGATGATGGGTACCTCTATACCTTGGAAAAGAGGTGGGATACATATAGGGGAACTTTTTAACTCCCCACGGGTGAAGTGATAGTTATCTTGGAGGATGTATATCATATTCTCAAGGTATCGGTAGAGGAGATCCGGATTGAGGTCAAGCTCAACCAGAATATGGAGATGATGATGATGTTTGGGGATGTGTGGTAGGGGTGAATGTGGAGTGTGGAGGTATTACTTAATTATCCATGTATATGGACAAGGATTTGGATCCCTTTGCACCTTGGTTATGTTCATGTTGGCAAATATTGTGGTCCTAAACAACATTGGGTGCAGGTTCCCTTGGAATCTGATAGGAATAGTGAGTGATATACTCACTAGGTAGCAGGTGTACACATGGGCTCCCACATTATTGTAATAGATGTATCGAGAGCTATATGAGGTGACTGAGCAGGGGTAAAAGGGAGTGGAGTGCAACTTAGTGTTGCAATTCTAGGAATGGGAGCACTTTAGTGTTACTTGACCAAAGGGCTTACCTGTGGCAGACTTGGGTAGGGAGTAGCCCTATGCTAGTTGATCGGTATTGGATAAGGAGGTATAGCCAAGTAATCCAGTGAGGATGACCCTGTGGTACTAGGAGTTATGGGTTGGAGTGATATCTACCCATGTGATATGGAGGCCATGGCAGGCTTGTAGGTGGACTGGTTATGTAGAGAACTTGCAATGGGTGTGATAGGTTCGGTGGGTGTTTAGGAGACATCGAATTGATTTGAAGTACTTCTAGTTCTCATGAGTGTTCTAATAGTTTAGGCTAAGGTAGGATGTCCTAGATGAGCTGGTGTGCTATAGGAGACATCAGGAGGAGACAAGGCTACCATGCATAGAGTTGTGGAGGGTGGCTTACAAGGATGATGAGGAGATGGATCTCCTAAATATAGATGATGTTGGTATGACCACGGAGTATGCAGTATGGTTTACAACTCATTCACCATGGGTGCTACCCTAAGGAGTAGTTTTTGGGTATGGTGAAAGTGAGGCTAGGTATAAGGGGACCCAAGAGGCCCCAAGTGGTAGTTGTACCATTGATCTAAAATTCAAATGTGGAGGGCTAAGGGTACATTAGAGAAATCACCCAATATTAGGGGAGATGGTGGAGATAGGGAGGATTTAGAGGAGGTTCTGGATGGACCTCCAGGTCAAATATAGGAGGATTAAATATAGATGGAGCAGCAAATGGTAGAGCAAGACACAAGTATCATGAGGTTCTAGGTAGAGCTAGTAGAGAGAGTCAGCTTAATTTCAAAATAGCACATATTTGGTCTCGACATAGATATATCGAGGCATTGGATGATAGGTTGATGGAACATCATATTCCACTTCTAAATCCTCCCACCTCATCTGTGTCTAAGGGTGCTAGGCGTAGACAATCTAGGCATATCTCTAGGTCTAGGCCTCCTACTACATCACAGTGGTCCTATTGGAGGGTATAGCTAGTGCTTATATGCACTTTTGTATATGAGCCTTGATGATCCATTGTATGTAGCCATTTGGCACTCATTGTACATGTGATATATATATATATATATATATACATGGATTTTACCTTTTGTGTGAATATTTTTTGTGTAATATTTTGTGCTATGTGGATGATTAATTCAAGGTGACATGTATGGATGATTAATGCAAACTTCAAATATGCTAATGATCATTTATAGTTTAGATCTTTGCTTGACCATGTTCTAGCTTTGTTGTTTAATTAGGGGCACCAAACTTAATGGCAAATGAGATGAATGGATCATGAACTAACATGGATGTTGACATGGAAGAAGATAAAGATATTGATATGGAAGAAGATATGGATTTTGATATGAAAAAATATATGAATGTTGATATGGAAGAAGATATGTATTTTGATATGAAAAAATATATGAATGTTGATATGGAAGACTAACTATTTTGTAGAGACTAAAACATACTAGTGGTATAAAAAAAACTCACTAATACTGCCTAATTCTTCTAGGACCAAATATGTGTGCAGTAAATTCATTTACAAAATTAGGAGCATGGTAATGACTCGAGGAAATCAAGAACCAGTCTGTGTGCAAGTTATTTCATTAACTCATCTTGAGTAAATTGGGTAAACCTGTTATAGGTGAAACCAAGAAGCTAGCTTATCCTTATGTGTGGTCAAAGGTATATTTTAAAAGAGACATGTAACCACGCATGAGCATACTCCAATGCCAATCAAGCATCTATAACTCTGGTGGAGGCTAACTCTATAGTCCATGATTTATGTTTTTGATATCCCAAGTTTTAGGGATGACTACCTAACTGTCTAACTAGAAATGTAGTACGATCCTTACAACCTAATGATTAGTGGTGTGTGATGTAAAATATTTAGAGTTTTTTTAGGAATTTTCCTTTACTCTTTATTTTAATTTTGTAATTGTGATAGTGATGAGAACCACTATTTTTATGGATTATTTTGCATTATGGGACTAACAACGATGACCCTTTTCACTTCAAGGTTCATACCAAGTATGGTTGTATCCCTCTTTGACACAAGATATTTTTAAGATGTGAAATTTGTGTTTGGTTCAAAAATATTTTGGAGTCAATTCCAAAAACTAAATATTTTTTTAGTTGATGCAGGAGCATCCGGAGGCGAAGGAGCAATCTTGCATCAGCCAAAAAAAATGTTTTTTTTTTTTCTCTAAGTGCCAAAGCGGTCGCGATATCGTGACACTTTTTGAAGAAGGGCACCAAGGGGCCAAACTGTCGCGATATCGCGACGCTTTTTGAGGAAGAGCGCCAAGGGACCAAACGGTCGCGATATCGCGACACTTTTTGAAGAAGGGCACCAAGGGGCCAAACTGTCGCGATATCGCGACGCTTTTTGATAAAAGGGGCCAAGGCACAAAATGGTCGCGAAATCGCGACATTCTCCAAGCAAAGCAGCCAAGGCACAAAATGGTCGCGAAATCGCGACATCTCCGAAGCAAAGCAGCCTGAATACAAAATGGTCGCGAAATCGTGACATTCTCCAAGCAAAGCAGCCAAGGCACAAAATGGTCGCGAAATCGTGACATTTTCGGAGCAACGCAGCCTGGACGCAAATTGGTCATGAAATCGTGACATTTTCAAGGCACAGAAGCCAAGACGCCAAATGGTCACGAAATCGTGACATTTTCAAAGCCAAGAGACCAAGGCACAAAATGGTCATGAAATCACGACACCTTCGGAGGCAAAGCTCTAAGACATAAAGGGGTCACGAAATCGTGACACTTCCGGGCCAAAGACTTGAAGGCGCAAAGTGGTCACGAAATCGTGACACTTTCGGAGGCAAGGCTCGAAGACGCAAAGTGGTCACGAAATCGCGACACTTTCGGAGGCAAGGCTCGAAGGCGCAAAGTGGTCGCGAAATCGTGACTCTTTCGGAGTAAGGGCTCAAGGGCGCAAAAGACGTCGCGAAATCGCGACACCTTTGGGACAAAGACACCAAGGGGCAAAATGGTCACGAAATCGTGACATGTCGCGGTTTCACGGCCCGAAGGAAGAAACCGAGTGCGAAGGGCAAAGACGTCGCGAAATCGCGACATGTCACGGTTTCGCGGCCCGAAGGTGAAAAGCAAGTACGGAAGGCTTAGGCGTCGCGATTTCGTGACGTGTCACGAAATCGCGGCCCCAAGGAGAAAAGAGAAGCCAAATGCCAGAACGTCGCGATATCGCGACCAAAGAGGAGAGAGAAAGTTTGGGAGCAAAAACGTCGCGATATCGTGACAGAACGCTCACGACTCCAGACCAGCCGACGGTTGCAGAGGCCATTACAGCAGGGCACGTGGCATCGAATTACAGGCGGCCATAGAGCACTAAGCGGTTACAGGGACCATTGCAGGAGGACACGTGGTACAGATTACTGAGGACTGTGGCGCATTCCTATGAATGATGACTCGATGGAGAATGGATAGGCGGCTACAGCGCACTCCGCCATTACAAGCCATGATGGTTCGGGGTACCTGGCAGCATCTTGCAGGCGGTGGCAGAACATTCGTGCGGGTGGTTACAGGGAATCCCGCATTCTATGTAATGATGTCCGAAGAGGGTCGGTTCTGTTATAAAAAAGGCCGCACACGCATTGTAAAGGGGGTTCTTGGCCATTTGAATATAACGGCTGTATTTCTGAATTTAAGATCTCTGTTAATGAATTTGGGTGAATTTTTTTGTGTGTTATCTTAGTTCTGCTTCAAGTGGTATCAGAGCCAGAAGGTTCTGAGTGTGCAAACCGATCGTCGACAGTGAGGCAGTTTGCGCCAGGATTGTGGTTGTGGGTTGTGAAGAAGAAGCAGGATGCCTCCGTGCAGGAACCGTGGTGGTGTGAGGAACAGACAAGCAGAGGTCGATCTTAGAGCCTTGCAGAGGCAAGTTGAAGCCCTGCAGGAGGAAATCAGAAGGGGAGTTGAGCCAAGAAGGGAGGAACCCAGTGAGGATGAAGTTTGGGAAGAAGAGGGTCCATCTGATGAGGAAGAAGCATTGGATCCAGCAGAGGCTAGGCTGTATAGGGCCATATCCCAGATCGGGAAGAAGCCAAAATTTGACGTCTCTACTTACTCTGGGAACCTCAACCCCGAGGAGTTGATAGACTGGATCAACGACATGGAGGAGTATTTCGAGTATGAAGAGATCTCAGACCCAAATCGGATCAGGTTCACGAAAACCAAGCTGAAAGGACATGCTAGCATCTGGTGGAAAGGAGTGCAGCTGGAAAGGAACAGGAGGGGAAAGGAAAAGATCACCAGGTGGGATAGGATGGTGGAGAAATTGAAGAGGCAGTTCATCCCTACAGATTATGAGTTGGATTTGTTGAGAAAGATGCAGAGTCTTCGACAGGCAAGTAAATCTGTCAAGGAGTATACGGAGGAGTTCTATCAGATCTCGATTAGGACCGGCCATTCTGAAGCGAATAAGGAGAAAGTCGCACGATACATCAATGGGTTGCGAACCAGCATTCAAGAAGAGCTGGGGCTGGTTAGGATGGGCACGGTGGAGGATGCATACCAGTTTGCATTAAAAGTGGAGGAGAAACTGAATAGGAGATTTGATGGAAAGCAGAGAGGAAAGGACAGGGGTGGAAGAGCTGGTGGAAGAACCAATGGAGGAAGGTACAGAGATTTGGGGAAAATGGGTGAAGCTAGCAGTAGCCAGAGACAGAAAGAAGAGAAGGAGGAGAACAGCCAACGCCCACGCAATCAGAACAACAACTACCCGAGAGGAAGAGGTAGGCCTGGGCGAGGGTTTGGAAGAGGTGTCTTTCGAGGAACCTGCTTCAACTACGGAGAAGAAGGACATAGGGCATACAACTGCCCGCAGCATCAAGAAAGGCCAAATCGAAGACCTGAGGGTCAGGCCCGAGCTGTGTAGCAGACGAAGGTGTAGAATCTGAGCACTCTGAGGAGGCAGAAAGAGGAGAAGCAATGATCATCAAAAGAGTCTTGTTGAGTGAAGAGAAAAAGGCAGACCAAAGGAACAACCTATTTCGAACAAGATGCAAGTGCGCAGGCAAGGTCTGTAACATCATCATCGATAATGGAAGCACTGACAATTTGGTTTCTGAGGAAATGGTTGCCAAGCTACAGCTGGAGAGGAGAAAACACCCGCACCCTTATCGAATTGCATGGTTGCAAAAGGACCATCGGGTGCTAGTCAGTGAGCAATGCCTGGTGAAGTTCAATATTGGAACTTACCGAGATGAGGTCTTATGTGACATCTTGCCTATGGATGCATGTCACATGTTGCTTGGGAGACCATGGCAGTTTGATCGAAGTGTTGTACATGATGGTCGAGCCAACACATATTCTTTGTCGAAGAATGGAGTTCGCCACAAGTTGAAACCCTTGAAGGAGGTGGATGAGAAGGTATGCAGCAGTGCACGAGTCTGTCTAGTTGATGGCAGAAGATTTTTGGAAGGCCTGAAGCCAGATCATATGTGCTATGCAATAATCCCTAGGGTTAGGGAAGAAGAATGCAAGGAAACTCCAATGGAAGTCATGGGACTGTTAGAGGAGTTCCCAGATATCATTTCTGATAATGTTCCTGAAGGTTTACCACCTGTTAGGAAGATCAGTCACCACATAGATTTGGTGCCTGGATCGAGCTTGCCAAATAAGGCTGCACACAGAATGATGCCTGTGGAAACTGAGGAGTTAAATCGGCAAGTTCAAGATCTGTTGAAGAAAGGGCTGATTAGGGAGAGTCTTAGTCCATGTGCAGTACCAGCAGTACTAGCACCCAAGAAGGATGGAGAATGGAGGATGTGCACAGACTCTCGGGCAATTAACAAGATCACCATCAAATACAGATTCCCACTGCCAAGGATGGATGATATCATGGACTGTTTAAGTGGAGCTGAGTACTTCACAAAAATTGACTTGAAAAGTGGGTACCATCAGATCCGCATTAGAGAAGGGGATGAGTGGAAGACAACCTTTAAAACCAGAGAGGGGTCGTATGAGTGGTTGGTTATGCCATTTGGGCTAACCAATGCACCGAGTACCTTCATGCGGTTAATGAATGAAGTCCTGAAGGAATTTCTAGGCAAATTTGTTATTGTCTACTTGGATGATATCCTGATTTTTAGCAGAACCCTAGAGGAGCACCTGATGCACATCAGGAGGGTTTTTGAGAAACTACGGGAGGAGCAGTTACTGATCAATCTGAAGAAGTGCAACTTCGTGAAGAAGGAGCTAGTATACCTGGGATTTGTTATCTCAGCAGATGGTCTCAAAATGGACCCCAAAAAGGTGAGGGCTATCCTAGAATGGCCTGCTCCAAGAAGTGTGACCGAGGTTAGATCATTTCATGGTCTGGCCAGTTTCTACAGAAAGTTCATTAGAAACTTCAGCAGTATTTGCGCATCTCTTACGGAGACAATGAAGGGGAACAAGAAGGAATTCAAGTGGACAGTTGGAGCAGACAAAAGCTTTGCTATGCTGAAGAAGAAGGTCACTGAGCAACCTGTCTTAGCACTTCCAGATTTCAATAAGGTGTTTCAGGTAGACTGCGATGCGAGTGGCAGTGCCATAGGAGCCGTATTGAGCCAAGAGGGTAGGCCTGTTGCTTATTTCAGCGAGAAGCTCAATGATGCCAGAAGGAAGTATTCGGTGTATGATCAGGAGTTCTATGCCATAGTTCAAGCACTTAAGAAATGGAGGCATTATTTGTTGCCAAAGGAGTTTGTTCTTTATACCGATCATCAGGCACTGCAGTATATTAACAGTCAAGGGAAATTGAATCAGAGGCATCTGAAATGGGTAGAATTCCTGCAGAGCTATACCTTTGTGCTGAAGCATCGGAGTGGAAGGTCCAATAGGGTGGCCGATGCCTTGAGTAGGAGGCAATGTCTGATGATGGAAATGAGGGTGGAGGTTGTAGGGTTTGCTGAGCTCAAGGGTTTATACCCTGTAGACCCCGATTTCGTAGAAGCTTGGAAAGCCTGCACTGCGTCGGTTACGTTGGACAGGACTAAGTGGTTGAATTATCTGATTCAAGATGGAATGCTGTTCAGGGGGAACCAATTATGCATTTCGAGGAGCTCAATGAGAGAGAATCTCATCAAGGAAAAGCACAGTGGAGGTTTAGCTGGACACTTTGGTCGTGACAAGACCATCTCCCTTGTTAGTGAAAACTACTACTGGCCGCAATTGCAACAAGATGTGGCAAAATTTGTGCAGAGTTGTAGGATATGCCAGATGGCAAAAGGTGTGAGGCAGCCTACTGGTTTATATCAACCACTACCTATACCTGAAAGGCCATGGGAGGATATTAGTATGGATTTTGTGCTTGGTTTGCCCAGGACGCAGAGGGGACACGACTCCATATTTGTGGTAGTGGACAGGTTTTCAAAAATGGCTCACTTTATCCCATGCCAGAAGACTAGCGATGCGGTCCATGTGGCTGGTTTGTTCTTCAAGGAAGTGGTACGCCTTCATGGGCTGCCAAGAAGCATTGTGTCGGACAGGGATACCAAGTTTGTAGGGTATTTCTGGAGAACCCTGTGGAAGAAACTGAAGATGGATTTAAAATTCAGTTCTGCATACCACCCCCAAACAGATGGCCAAACAGAGGTGGTTAACAGGAGTTTGGGCAATCTACTACGATGCTTGGTAGGGGACAAGCCCAAGGGATGGGATTTAGTTCTACCGCAGGCAGAATTCGCTTACAACAACTCTGTCAATAGAAGTACCAATAAATCGCCATTCCAGATAATCTATGGGAGCAGCCCAAGAAACGCTTCAGAGTTGAGAAGAATAGATACCAGAGAAAAATGCAGTGTCGAGGTAGAAGACTTTGCTGAACACCTGAAGGGAGTGCATGAGGAGGTCACACGGCACATTGCTAAGATGAATACTCAGTATAAGGCAAGGGCAGACCAGAAACGCCGAGCTAAGGAGTTTGAAGTAGGAGATTCTGTCATGGTCCACCTAAGAAAAGAGAGGTTTCCTGCCAAGACCTATAACAAGCTGAAGATGAAGAAATTTGGGCCATGCAGGATCATTGGGAAACGAGATTCGGGCAATGCTTATGAGGTGGAGTTGCCGAGTGAACTTAACATCTCATCGGTATTTAACATTTCAGATTTGGTCGAGTTTCATGAAGGAGATAACAGTGCAACACCAAGCCCGGATTTGTGGAGCATCCCTGCGGTCACTCCTGTCGCAGATGAAATAGAAGAAGTGTTGGATACGCGTGAGGGCCGAAGTACTCGAAACAGGAGTTATTCTGAGTATTTAGTCAAATGGAAGGGCAGACCCATAGAAGATGCGACTTGGTTGTCAAAGGCAGAGGTTGATCGCCTGGGTCTACCTCAGACAGATCAGAAGTGAAGGTCACTTCTCAAACTCACCCCGGGTGTCTGATGCAGGAGCATCCGGAGGCGAAGGAGCAATCTTGCATCAGACAAAAAAAAATGTTTTTTTTTCTCTAAGTGCCAAAGCGATCGCGATATCACGACACTTTTTGAAGAAGGGCACCAAGGGGCCAAACTGTCACGATATCGCGACGCTTTTTTGATAAAAGGGGCCAAGGCACAAAATGGTCATGAAATCATGACATTCTCCAAGCAAAGCAGCCAAGGCACAAAATGGTCACGAAATCGTGACATCTCCAAAGCAAAGCAGTCTGAATGCAAAATGGTCACAAAATCATGACATTCTCCAAGCAAAGTAGCCAAGGCACAAAATGGTCATGAAATCATGACATTTTTGGAGCAACGTAGCCTGGACGCAAATTGGTCACGAAATCGTGACATTTTCAAGGCACAGAAGCCAAGACGCCAAATGGTCACGAAATCGTGACATTTTCAAAGCCAAGAGACCAAGGCACAAAATGGTCATGAAATCATGACACCTTCGGAGGCAAAGCTCTAAGACATAAAGGGGTCATGAAATCGTGACACTTTCAGGCCAAAGACTTGAAGGCGCAAAGTGGTCACGAAATCGTGACACTTTCGGAGGCAAGGCTCGAAGACGCAAAGTGGTCACGAAATCGTGACACTTCCGGAGGCAAGGCTCGAAGGCGCAAAGTGGTCGCGAAATCGTGACTCTTTCGGAGTAAGGGCTCAAGGGCGCAAAAGACGTCACGAAATCATGACACCTTTGGGACAAAGACACCAAGGGGCAAAATGGTCACGAAATCGTGACATGTCGCGGTTTCGCGGCCCGAAGGAAGAAACCGAGTGCGAAGGGCAAAGACGTCGCGAAATCGTGACATGTCGCGGTTTCGCGGCCCGAAGGCGAAAAGCAAGTACGGAAGGCTTAGGCGTCGCGATTTCGTGACGTGTCACGAAATCGTGGCCCCAAGGAGAAAAGAGAAGCCAAACGCCAGAACGTCGCGATATCGCGACCAAAGAGGAGAGAGAAAGTCTGGGAGCAAAAACGTCGCGATATCGCGACAGAACGCTCACGACTCCAGACCAGCCGACGGTTGCAGAGGCCATTACAGCAGGGCACGTGGCATCGAATTACAGGCGGCCATAGAGCACTAAGCGGTTACAGGGACCATTGCAGGAGGACACGTGGTACAGATTACTGAGGACTGTGGCGCATTCCTATGAATGATGACTCGATGGAGAATGGACAGGCGGCTGCAGCGCACTCCGCCATTACAAGCCATGATGGTTCGGGGTACCTGGCAGCATCTTGCAGGCGGTGGCAGAACATTCGTGCGGGTGGTTACAGGGAATCCCGCATTCTGTGTAATGATGTCCGAAGAGGGTCGGTTCTGTTATAAAAAAGGCCGCACACGCATTGTAAAGGGGGTTCTTGGCCATTTGAATATAACGGCTGTATTTCCGAATTTAAGATCTCTGTTAATGAATTTGGGTGAATTTTTCTGTGTGTTATCTTAGTTCTGCTTCATTAGTGAATATGTGTAATGGTCCTAAAAGGATCTCAACATGTATTTTAGATTTTTTTTAAAAAGCTAGGAGTGACTGAGTGACCGAAAACACCTAGGATTTTTATGGTACTGTGGTTTGTGCTAACGACAAGTTGGCTTGATGGTATTGTGTAGATGACACTATGAAGGTGCCCCTAATTAAGGCAACATGACTTTTGCTAAACCAAATAATATCTTGAACTTAATAAATGATCCCTAATATGGAATGCAAAATATGGATGTGAATGCAATGTATGACATGCAATTTTATGAAATGTGAAATGTAATATGAAATGTGGGTGAATGCATCATTTTTTTAAATGTATATGCAAGTGAAATGCCATGTTTTAAATGAGATGGATGTAGATGTTTTTGTGTATGAGCCATGTATATATACATATACAAATCAAATCATGCACAGGATGCTGTGAAGTGTATGATATTAAGTGGTTCATGTTCTTCCTCTCCCTCTAGACTAGAAATCCTATAAGTACCTTTTGTAGACACCAAAACAGCACCAATCCGATTATGTGACTGCAAACACTGATCGCTTTGACAAACACAGCCCCCAGGGCAGCCCTCAGAGGTCAAACAGTGGTCCTAACCACTTTCATAGCAATTTTGTAAGGTCAAGAAGCAATTTGGCACATTCAGGCACTTTGCCCAGTATTCGTCTCACCCAGGGACGAATACTAACTGGGATTCGTCTCACCCAGGGACGAATTCTGAAATTGTCTCCGGTCAGGACGAATTCCAGGTTTAACGGGCAAAAAGAAAAATGCCGCCAAGTGGCAGCCAAGGACAAGTCAATTATTGCCTCCTGCCATGCATGCGCGTGTAGGTGGGTAGGTTGGCAGTTAGTGGACTGTCACAAGGGAAGTCATGGAAGCCCAAGTCAGGGAGGAGTCTCCTCCCTCTTGGGAAGGCATGGCCGCCACATGGCATCCCTGCATGCCCCTCCAAAGAGACCCCATGGGTCTATAAAATGGTGGACTTTCCCACCCAAAAGAGGACAGATTGGAGGCATTTTCAAGCAACGAAGTGCTGCCCAATTGAACACCCATTTGCATCCTTTTTGATTCACCTTCTCACATCCATTAATCTCTTTCGCAAGGGAGGTTATTGGGTGGCTTTTGGAAGCGTGGATCTAACCCAAATCCAACATTTGACCACCTTAAACCACCAATTTGCCGACACCCCAATCCTAAGAGGTTTTGGGCCCATCCCTAGTGGATTGGCACCGAAATCAAGTGCCAACGGTGGGAGGCCCACTTGGGCACCCCGCATTTTCTAAGTTTCATTCTAAAGTATTCTAGATCATTTGTTCATGTTGCATTTTATGTTATTCTATTTAGTTAACTCATAGCTTCAATTCCATAACGTTTTGATTAGATTTCACCATGCCTTTTGTCGCTTTGTTGTCCCACTAACTTGCAGGTAGCGACATCGAATTCCCAAGGATAGAGGCCAAATTGGGAGAATCCGACCATCTGGGTCATCCCAAAATGGCCCCAATTACCTAACCCCTTTGTCTGCAGGTGTTTTGGAGGTCCCGAGGTTCGACATTGGAGCGGCATCAACTCGGCGTTCTAACACAATAGAATTCGTCCCACCCGGGGACGAATAACAACAGAATTCGTCCTGCCCAGGGACGAATTCTAGTTGAAAGTAGATTGGCCGACTGTTTCAATGGCAGTGGCCCTCTGGTAATGTCTTCTGACCTCTGTCAGGTTTGCAGGTCATTTAGGATCATTTTATTCACTGTTTTTGACAATCTTAGGCATACATCTTTCATTAATTTCAAAGAACAAACTTTCCTTATTTGCAGCAGGTGCTACTAACGCCTTGGTTGTTTCTTTGCATGCAGGAGGAGCAGCAAGAAGCGAGGATTCATCAACATCAGCGGCGGCAACACTTTGGCCCGCCCATTTTGCATGTGGGCATGCGGAAGGAGGAAGACTAAGTCACAATTGTAACAAAGATCCATTTAACGCTCCTAGCCCCTAAAAAGGGAGGAGACATCTTTGTAACCGAGGATAAGAAAATTGAATAAAGAGGGTTGTGCTTTCCATACATCTTTCTTTCATTTTTGATTTATCTCCTTTCTTTGTTTCGTGCATTTCAAATGCATAGGATTAAAGCGTTATATTTTGTCTTACATTGCATAGCTATAGTTTTCCTTTTATCTTCTGGAATCTCATGCTTTCAGTGGCGATCACGGTGGGACTCTGTCCCCTGGTTTTAAGATCAAGTAACTGATCCATTTCTGTGTTTTGTGCTTGACAGGTACAAGTTTTTTTAAAGCAGACTGTTATTCGTCTCTGACTGTGACGAATACTTTACTGTAATTCGTCTGACCCTGAGACGAATTTAAATTCGTCTCTGGTAGGGACGAATTCTGTTCTGTAATTCGTCTCACAGAGGGACGAATTCTTGCCTGTAAATTTTTAGAGCCGAAGATCAGAAACAACAAGTCCGGGCAGAAAAGAGGTAAAGTTCCAAACTGTCTTTGTCATTTTTTCGATTTTTTGCTTTCATTTTCTGTCAATTCTTGCGTGCTTAAAGAAAATAGTGGTTGATTGCATGTTTCATTTTTCTAAGTAAAATAAACCACACACACATCACGTGGCACGTTTTAAACCAAGGATCTGGTCGTAAGACCCCAGCCCTTGAGCAAGACCAACGGTGGGTTCATCACCACCTTGGCTTAGCTTTGCATCCATTTCCCCGATTGTCACTGTTGTTAGGCGTAAATCCTGATGAAAGCTGACCGAGTGTCACTGGGGTGATTCCCATGCGCGCGAGGATAAGTCTTCTATGGTAGGTGTCATTAACAGGACAATCCCCCTTCCGTACCGCCTATGTTCCACGTACCATCTGCTCTCACGTACCTATAGTTTCCCTCTCGTAAGGGCGGGTATATAGAGAGGTTGGTATATCGGTCCGACAATGGTATATTGAAGGGGCGACCATTTATGGGAGTCATATGAGCCAACATTATGCATTTAAACGTTCTTCAAAACTTGCAAAAACAAAACAAAACATCAAAATGCACTAAACCAGTTTAGGACACACCATTAATCTTTAAAAGAGATAATCACCGTTTGTGTATGTGTGTGTTCATTTCTGCTTAGTGTAACAAAAAAAAAAAAATCATCATAAACAAAAGATAAAAATCTATGCATTTTGTCACTCGCTCCAAAAAGCTCCAAGGATTCCCGCAATCGCTTGGTCATCCCCAAAATGCCCCAAAGGTGTCCATGAACCCTTTGGTCAACCCAAAAGCACCCCAAAGGTGCCCATAAGTGATGCAGGAGCATCCAACAAAATATGGGAAATCTTATATTTTTCCCTAAATTTTAGTGCATCTTGTCGGGGCCATAACTTCTCAACCGTAGCTCCGATTGACTTGAAATTTTATAGGGAGTTAGTTGGGATAATTTTAAACAAATATAACTCTTTAGAGTTGTATTTCCCTAGAAAACTAGTTTTTGGGGCCAAATTCCATCATCTAGTGCCCCGAAATTAGGTTTTAAAATTGCTCACCTAATTTTTTGTGCTTTTTGAGCTGTTCGAAGGTCAATATCTCCTAATGTATTTAGAGTTAGGACTTGAAACTTCATTTTTGTCTTATCTATTGTAAGAGGGATGCGCACCCCAATTTTGGGCCCCATCTGACTCATTTTCAATTTTTAGGGTTTTTAGAGAGACATCATCATGGTGCTCACCCGTAGCCAAGCCCAATCACGGGCGGATGCTATGGGGAATATCCAAGGAGGCACAAGTCACCTCCGGTATAGCCCCAAGGATTTGGTCATACCACCTTGGTGGCCTGACACACAAGGCAGACCCCTCCACACCTTAACGGATAAGGACTATAGGGGCACCCCTTCTAGGAGCACTTCTGTTCAGCATAGCACCTAGCACACACCCTTCCATGAGGGGTATATCCATAGGAGAGCTCCCTTAGATGCTCGCTATGAGCGGTCACCACGCGATGAAGCGCTAAGTCAACATAGGGTTCGACGGGAGGAACCACATGATTACACTATCCCTCCTTCACCCCCTCTAGTTGTCAGGACTACAAGGACAAATCCAGAGCACAAGGCTCCTCAGGCGGGGTGAGCCAACTCCACCCGTCCCTTTTTCACTTATGAAAGAGAGCATGAGGAAAACCCTTACCTTCCTCAAGAGCAATATACATCGCAGGAGCAATACGCCTCCACAAATGCTAGCTATCAGGATCACCTACTGAGGCCAAAGCCTCGGATAAATGCCACTACCTCCAACAGAGGGAGGCGGCCTATAGAGATCTTGGATCACTATGACCAAGATAGATATCTAGGAGAGGCATCTAGGCCTTCTAGACATGAGGCGGTAGGACCAACTATCTTAGAATCTATCAAGCATTTCGCACATCGGATGCAACTCACGCAACTTGAGCTAGAACGACAATAGTTAGAGCAATGGTATCTTCTAAATAAAGAGCACCTTCACCACCATAAGGATGAGTTGTTCCAACACACTATGCAGGAGAGGACTCCAACCCCTCACACGCATAAGACAAAACATTATGAGAGGCACAACCCCCGGGTGCGAGACAAGTCTCCGCGACCTCATCAAGCATCACCCCCGATGCCTCCTAGACATGAGCGGGAGGCTACTCCTATAACCAATGATGGGCGCCTTCCTCAGGAACCCACTCAGGTTTATGGGCCACCCTTAGAAATTCATCAAGAAGCCTCTAAGGAATCAGAGCGAGAAGAAGAGCGGGATGAAAAGCCCTACCAAGGCATGGGGGTGCTATCTGGCCACCCCTCCATAGGCCCCAAGTTCCTCAACAAGAACCAACCAAAGAGGAGGAGCTCAAATCTCCCGATACATGCAAAGCGCTAGAGCACTTAGAGTCGATAGAGACCAAGATTTTGGAGCTCCCAAGGCCCAACTTACATGAGGCTCCTTTCAAAGAGGATCAACCTTTAACCGTAGGGCTACCTGATGATGCAGTCCTCCATGTCTCAGAATCTCTAGATTTTGATGAGCTATACTCACTGGTCGAAGGTGAGGATAAAATAGAGATAGCCCACAACAATCACATGCGACAACATCGACATCCCATAAATATCGATGAAGCAATTCAATAGATAAACATAATACTAGGGCATGAGTGGCACGTTAACCCACCGTAGTGGGACCAAGCGTTACATCCACCACTTTGGGCATACAAAGATCAACTTCCACCCAGAGACCCCATAGCAACATCAGTGTCGAGGGTAGACCCTGTCCTCCTATCCGTGCATAGGGCCGATCCATTCATGCCAATACCTCTAGAGCCAGATCCGGAGCGCAAAGACCATCAAGTCAGGGGTACCTCTATCCCCTGAAGAGCCATAGTCCAAACCAAAAAGCTCCAAGGATTATCGCAATCGCTTGGTCACCCCAAAAGCTCCAAGGATTATCGCAATCGCTTGGTCACCCCAAAAGCTCCAAGGATTATCGCAATCGCTTGGTCACCCCAAAAGCTCCAAGGATTATCGCAATCACTTGGTCACCCCAAAAGCTCCAAGGATTATCGCAATCACTTGGTCACCCCAAAATGCTCCAAGGATTATCGTAATCGCTTGGTCACCCCAAAAGCTCCAAGGATTATCAATCGCTTGGTCAATCCCAAAAGCTCCAAGGATTATCGCAATCGCTTGGTCAATCCCAAAAGCTCCAAGGATTATCGTAATCGCTTGGTCAATCCCAAAATGCTCCAAGGATTATTGC
The DNA here is from genome assembly GCA_028583015.1 of Wollemia nobilis. Lineage (NCBI taxonomy): Eukaryota > Viridiplantae > Streptophyta > Pinopsida > Araucariales > Araucariaceae > Wollemia > Wollemia nobilis. The sequence continues at coordinate 2,621,909 of JAQPPZ010016912.1, read as the reverse complement.
AATCGCTTGGTCAATCCCAAAAGCTCCAAGGATTATTTGGTCAATCCCAAAAGCTCCAAGGATTATTGCAATCGCTTGGTCAATCCCAAAAATGCTCCAAGGATTCTATAATCGCTTGGTCAATCCCAAAATGCTCCAAGGATTTCCACAATCGCTTGGTCAAAAATCAAGAAAATTAAAAAACAACAAAAATCATCAAAAACAACAAAAATTTGCATCTCATTTCTAGGCATACTCAAATTCATCAATAGAGAGCTCTTCTCGCACCTCATCTTCATATTCACAAAAATCAATCCATCAAAAATACAAAAATATATAGCTGCATTAAAGCATTGCATCCATACATTGCATATTTGTGGTCGTACGGGTCAAAGGCACCATAGGCTGTAATTGCTCTGCTAGTCCATCTTGTTCCACACTGTTCCATTTTACAAAAACAACAAAAACACCATGCATTGCTTTTTACCACACTAGAGTCAGTGGTCTTTTAATGTATCAAGAGTTTTCGTGATTCAGTCATCATTTTGCTCTTTAGCCATGTAATGTACCGAGTCAGACAGATTTTATGAAGGTAGAGTTACACTTGAAATACGCCTTGTTACGTAACATCCCAACACAAATTAAAACACATAAAAATTCCCAAGTTGTGTGAACGAAAGATGAAACCTGCACAGTAATCCAGGTCACCATAAGCGAAACGGTTATCTTGCTCATCCCCCCGTGCGAATGGTTCTAGAATGCTGAGAATTGACAAAAGGACAAGCTCTTTCCTATCCATTCACCTCCATATATAGTGGTTTTCACCACTACCAAATCCCAATCATAGTTGGTTCCCAAAGTTGTAAGGATTCGTACTACACGTCCCTACCAAGGATGGGTAGTCATCCCCAAGACCTAAAAGGATCAACGCCATTCACAAACAAAATTCCAACAAATCATCATCCTAACACTTTCCATTCACCTTTGGTCTCCAAGTTGTAAGGATTCGTACTATCCGCCCCTAACCAGGATGGGTAGTCATCCCCAAGGCCTAAAAGATCAATGCCCTTACTCCATAATCTCCATCACCCCCTTGGTCCCCAACGTCGTAAGGATTCATACTACACGTCCCTGCAAAGGATGCGTAGTCATCCCCAAGGCCACAAGGATCAAGGCCACTCACAAGCCCAAACTCACAATACTCAAAATACAAAATCAAATAACAGTGGTTATCACCACTATTCAAAATCCTTGCTCAAAAAAGAATTAATAGAAAATAAATAGTGATTTTCATCACTATATAGACGAGCAACTTTCTAAATCATTCAGCCAACAAATATCCTGAACTTGAATCCTTGGAATTCTCAGCATTCGAAAACCATCTAGGTGATCCTCATTACAGGTTTGGTTGATAGCCTATCTGGCAATGGTGGTATCCTACCCGCATGACGATATGTCTGTCACATTCGCTTTGCGTATGTGCAGACCAATGTTTGCATAAGGATGAGCTAGCTTATGGTATCCTGGATAACACCGCAGATTAATCTAACTAAATACAACAAAGGAGTTAGTGGAGCTAATTAGGTGATCCTCAATACAGGTTCGGTTGAAAGCCCATCTGGCACTGGCGGTATCCTGACAAATACCACATAAATGAACTCAATTGCACACACAGGGATGTGAAATAGCTTGGTCAAAAATGAGTTCGATTCATACCTTGGTCAAAAAGTCTTGTAAGATAAAGTACAGTCATGGCTAGTGAGTTAAAACCGTCTGAGTCTCAGAAAACCTTAGCTACATTTCTAAACCAACTGCGCTACTTTTCATCTTTGCAATACCATCAAAAAATACAAAAAAGAGAAAAACCACATGTATACATACAAAGTCATGCATCACAGCAATCGCCTAAAAACAAAATAACAGAGTTCTAAATAGTCTATGGTGCCATAACCAAACATCACAAATCCCATTCATCCATTTCATTTTGCATATCACATATAAATCAAAAACATTTGCATTCATCATACCATATGCATCCATCAAAATAAATCAACATGCATACATCCATATTCATCAACCATCATGCATAAGATCAAAGAAAATCAAAACAAAAAAACAACAAAAAAATGCAACACAAACAAAAAGCAATAAACATTGTCGGACACAAGTGCTCTTGCACTTAACCTCTTGGCATAGAAAAATGATGTCGGGGTTTACATTGTCACTATCCTACTCTCTAAGAAGGCTACCATAGCCGGACCGCTCCACGGGAAGACGGATTGTCGACAATTTCACCCCCAAATGGCATCACAAATGGGTCAAAGCCCACTAAAAAACAACAAGAAAATCAAAACAACAAAAACAACAAATAAATGCAACACAAAAACAAACATCAATAAGCATTGTCGGACACAAGTGCTCTTGCACTTAACCTCTTGGCATAGAAAATCGATGTCGGGGCTCAAATTGTCACTCTCCTACTCCCTAAGAAGGCAACCTTAGCCGGACCGCTCCATGGGAAGATGGACTTTCGACACTTTCACCCCATTATGGCATCACCAAAAGGGTTAACACCCACCAAAAATAGGTCCAAATGTTGGAAAAATTGCACATGCTTAACGATAAACCATCTAAAGGCACCCTTGCACAAGTCATCTTGGGTCAAGCGACTCGTCGCTTTTCTCACGAAGGTCATTCCCTCATCGATTCGTCGCTTGAGGGGGTAGTCACACTTAGTCACCAATCAACAAGCACACACCCAATTAAGGAAAATGACATGCATTCAAAGAATCATTGACAAAGACAATTACGCTCCAGCTTGGGGCAGTAAACAAGCAATAACAATCAAATTGATCAAACACTTGGCATTCGTGAATCATGAACACAAGGTTCCCCTGTGGACAAAAGGTTGCGCCCTTTGCCTAATCATGACTGATCAATGTCCAAGCTCAAGTCACACCTCACCAAAATAGGTTAATACTTGAAATCAAATTCCTTAGCTCGTCGAAGCAAGGATTCAAGAATGCATGCCCTTTCCATGCTTGGGGCATCAAAAGTTGATTAGGTTACCAAGAAACCCTAATCATTAGTGCTTTGGCTATCTATTTTTGCTCGACGCTGCGCCATGCACAGCGCATCCCAAAAAGGGGCATCTGTAGACACCAAAACAGCACCAATCCGATTATGTGACTGCAAACACTGATCGCTTTGACAAACACAGCCCCCAGGGCAGCCCTCAGAGGTCAAACAGTGGTCCTAACCACTTTCATAGCAATTTTGTAAGGTCAAGAAGCAATTTGGCACATTCAGGCACTTTGCCAAGTATTCGTCTCACCCAGGGACGAATACTAACTGGGATTCGTCTCACCCAGGGACGAATTCTGAAATCGTCTCTGGTCAGGACGAATTCCAGGTTTAACGGGCAAAAAGAAAAATGCCGCCAAGTGGCAGCCAAGGACAATCAATTATTGCCTCCTGCCATGCATGCGCGTGTAGGTGGGTAGGTTGGCAGTTAGTGGACTGTCACAAGGGCGATCATGGAAGCCCAAGTCAGGGAGGAGTCTCCTCCCTCTTGGGAAGGCATGGCCGCCACATGGCATCCCTGCATGCCCCTCCAAAGAGACCCCATGGGTCTATAAAATGGTGGACTTTCCCACCCAAAAGAGGACAGATTGGAGGCAATTTCAAGCAACGAAGTGCTGCCCAATTGAACACCCATTTGCATCCTTTTTGATTCACCTTCTCACATCCATTAATCTCTTTCGCAAGGGAGGTTATTGGGTGGCTTTTGGAAGCGTGGATCTAACCCAAATCCAACATTTGACCACCTTAAACCACCAATTTGCCGACACCCCAATCCTAAGAGGTTTTGGGCCCATCCCTAGTGGATTGGCACCGAAATCAAGTGCCAACGGTGGGAGGCCCACTTGGGCACCCCCGCATTTTCTAAGTTTCATTCTAAAGTATTCTAGATCATTTGTTCATGTTGCATTTTATGTTATTCTGTTTAGTTAACTCATAGCTTCAATTCCATAACGTTTTGATCAGATTTCACCATGCCTTTTGTCGCTTTGTTGTCCCACTAACTTGCAGGTAGCGACATCGAATTCTCGAGGATAGAGGCCAAATTGGGAGAATCCGACCATCTGGGTCATCCCAAAATGGCCCCAATTACCTAACCCCTTTGTCTGCAGGTGTTTTGGAGGTCCCGAGGTTCGACATTGGAGCGGCATCAACTCGGCTTTCTAACACAGTAGAATTCGTCCCACCCGGGGACGAATAACAGTCGAAATTCGTCCCACCCAGGGACGAATTCCAGGTGAAAGTAGATTGGCCGACTGTTTCAATGGCAGTGGCCCTCTGGTAATGTCTTTTGACCTCTGTCAGATTTGCAGGTCATTTATATTCATTTTATTCATTGTTTTCGACAATCTTAGGCATACATCTTTCACTAATTTCAAGGAATAAACGTTTCCTGTTTGTCACAGGTGCTACTAACGCCTTGGTTGTTTCTTTGATTGCAGGAGGAGCAAGAAGCGAGGATTCATCAACATCAGCGGCGGCAACACTTTGGCCCGCCCATTTTGCATGTGGGCATGCGGAAGGAGGAAGACTAAGTCACAATTGTAACAAAGATCCATTTAACGCTCCTAGCCCCTAAAAAGGGAGGAGACGTCTTTGTAACCGAGGATAAGAAAATTGAATAAAGAGGGTTGTGCTTTCATACATCTTTCTTTCATTTCCAATTTATCTCCTTTCTTTGTTTCATGCATTTCAAAGGCATAGGATTAAAGCGTTATATTTTGTCTTATATTGCATAGCTATAGTTTTCCTTTTATTTTCGGAATCTCATGCTTTCACCTTTACCCACTCTTTGTGTAACAATGTATGGACCTAACCAATTAGCTGCAAATTTATCATGAATATGCGGTAATGAATTGGTATTTTTTTTGTTCTCTTTAAGAACGAGATATCCTATTTAAAATTTGCATAAATGAACTTTGGAATTGTAAGAACGTTTGAGGTTATCTTGATAAAATCACAAATGCTCTAAAGAATTGACTCGCATCTCTTCAAGAAGTGTGAGTTGTTCAAGATGTGCTTATCTAGCAGTGTCGTCGTCTATGAATTCTTACAAAGAAATTTACAAGGAAGGGATATCAAGCTCAAGAGGTATGATTTCTTTAGCTCCATAGACCAATGAAACTGGTTTTGCCCCTATAGGCATGTGGATGCTTGTTCGATAAGCCCATAATACCAAGGTAATTTGTGTATGATTTTCTTTAACAATTTTCTTAAGAATCATAATTATGGTCTTGTTGGAAGCTTCATATTATGCATTTACTCTTGGGTAATAATGAGTTAAGAAAATATGTTGGATGTTATATTTCTCACAAAGTGCTTGAACATCCTTGTTCTTGAAATACTTGCCATTGTCTGAAATGATTTTTGAGGGTATACCAAAATGACAAATGATGTGATGAAGTATAAAATCCATAATTCTAGGTCCTGTCATTCTAGTTAGAGGAATTGCATTGACCCACTTTGTGAAGTATTATGTGGTTGTGATGATGAATGTATGTGGTCCCAAGGAAGGAGGTGAAATTTTACCAATTATATCTAGACCTCATTGTGAAAACAGACAAAGGATTTGAAAAGGTTGTAAATATTGTGATGGTACATGAGTTAAATTAGCATGTTATTGACACTTTTTGTAATGTTTAACATATGTGCAATAATCACATTCCATTGTGGGACAATAATAAACCATGCATAGAATACACTTTGCAATGGTCATTCCACTAAAATGACCACCACAAGTACCATAATGAGTTTCAACAATGGTTCTTTGTGCCTCACTAGACTCGAGATAACGAAGAAGGACTCCATCATAACCATGTTTATACAACACATCCCCCATGAGAATGAAACGAGCTTATTTTTTCTTGAATGTGTGTTTGGCAGTTTGAGACATGTCATATGGGAGTGTTCCAAACTTGAGGAAGGATACTATTTGACTTGACCAAGGCTCATATGGATCCAACTGGATAAAACACACATCCTTTTCATCCTTAGACTCAGCATATAAAATTGCATATTTAGAGACCATTGAAATGATAAGGGGTTGTACTGTTGTGGTTCATCCACAACACACCCCAAAAGTGGGGACCCACCTTTGTTTTTGCAGGTTTTAGGGAAGATCTCAAAGACCCGGATGCTAAAAATGAAGAAAAGAAGAAAAATGCCTAAGTGTTGAAAGGGTCGCGAAATCGCGACATGTCGCGAAATCGCGACCTGTCTCTCCATCGCTGCGAAAAATTGAAATCGCGACGCGTTTTTTGGAAGCGTACGGAAAGTTGAGAATGGTAGCGATTTCGCTACAAGTTGCCGAGAGGAAGCACAAGGTTGAAAGTGGTAATCATTTCACTACTTTTTCGTGAAGCGGAGGCTCGAAAGAAAAGTGGTAGCGAATCGCTACCACTTCGTGAAGCGGAGGCTCGAAAGAAAGGTGGTAGCGAATCGCTACCACTTCGTGAAGCGGAGGCTCGAAAGAAAAGTGGTAGCGAATCGCTACCACTTCGTGAAGCAAAGGCGTGAAAGAAGAGTGGTAGCGATATCGCTACCACTTTACAAAGCAAAGGCGTGAAAGCAAGGTGGTAGCGATATCGCTACCACTTCATCGAAACAAAGGCTCGAGACCAAAGTGGTAGCGATATCGCTACCACTTCATCGAAGGAAGGCTCGGAACCAAAGTGGTAGCGATATCGCTACCACTTCATCGAAGGAAGGCTCGGAACCAAAGTGGTAGCGATATCGCTACCACTTTTTGAAAAGAAGGCAAAGCAAAGTCGGTAGCGATATCGCTACAACGAGCTACTGCGGGCGTACGGACCAAGAACATGTCGCGATATCGCGACATGTCACGATTTCGCGACATGTCGCGTTATCGCGGCTAGGAAACGGAAGAGGCCAAATGCAAATTCTGTCGGGATTTCTACGGGAAAGCGTTACGAAAGGTGCAGGAGACGTAGGACACGTGGAAAAAATGACGGAACCAGAGTAACGTTTCATAACAACGATTCTTGGCGCGAGAGATCGAGCGTTACGAATGCACGCAAATGTTAGAATACCAAAATGCGGGAATTGAAGCGAAGGGTCCGGGAGTCGAAACGAAGCGTCATGGAACAACCGAGAACACGCGACAGAAAGGTTAAATAGTAGAAATGTAGATGGATACGGGGCTGGAGACTGTAACAAAAAGCATTATTTATTGAAATAAAGGATTTTTCTTTGGTAACACGACTTTTGTGTGTAAAATCAAAAGGAGATCGAAGCCAAAACTATTGTTTTACTGTCAATCTTTCCGTTGCATCATTTTGTCTTGTATCTATTTCGTTTACGCCATGGGATGGGTTACGATAGGTGAATGGTAGAATGATGCAGTTATATTCTTTTCCTTAGAGTCTTGCATCTGATCTGATTAGATTGTGTGTTAGTACGAGATCTGATCGGTTGGGTTGTTTTGGGGACTTCATCTCTTAACTTGGGATTTTGCGGGGAGGAGATCGTTAACCATTTTAATATCCTTCATTATTTTCCAGGTGACTCAAAAATAACGAGTTTCTGTTTTATTCCTTGATATGCTTAATTTCATGTGAGAGACTAACATTGAAATAAGAGAACTATTGAATAGAGATAAAACGAGCGAGGTTAACCTTAGAATAAATTGTGAATATTAGAACATCAAAAGGATTTTTGTTTATTTTTGATTAATCAAACAAGTCAAGATTATAAAGTTCATTGAGAATCAACAAAGGCCCCTTGTTAACGACTATCTGCAGGATTTGAGTTATTACGGGATATATCGGTTGTATGTATTAAATTGAAATTCATTTTTATATACGTAAAAGTTGTTTCACAAAGAAGCTTGGAGAAATAATAAAAGGAAGGAAAATAAAATAAATTATTTCTTTGCAAGAAAGAGTCTTTTGTTCGAGACTCTAAGTTGCGTGTTATTATTTGTAATATGACAAATTAACACTCAACATTTTGGCGCTAGAAGGAGGGCCTTATGTATTGCTTTGCAATTTTGATTTGTTCTAACAATTAACGTGGGTAGTTTTGTTTCCACCTATTGTGCTTGCAGGTGTAACATTTAGACATTTTATCCGGCAGCGAGTTGAGAAATATTTTAGAGTCCTAGAGTTTCCAAGCTGGCCCAACTTTGAGTACATTGCTACTAGGTCTAAAACCACGGGGAAACTATCTTCCAAAGCCTTTCTCCCACTTGCTAGGAGGCCGAAAAACAAAACATTAGAAGTTGAAATACCACCCGGTATACTTGAGTTAGGGATTTCTTTGGACTCAAGTACCTCTAGTGGGCCTGAACCCTTAAGTTCAAGTGGGATAGTAACACCAGTTGTATCTGTCTCCACAGTTCCAGGAGTTCCAATTGTTCCCACAGGGTTGACACCTTTGAATAACATGGCCCAACAACAACAACAACAACAACCACCTGCCCTTTGGTATGGTGCTCAGAGTTCCCCTTTAGATATTCCCGGGCGGGTCCACGACTTGCCTAGAAACATTGAAAGGGGATTACCCAAATTCATTCATGATGGTCCAACAACAGTGAGAAGATCATGTCCAAATCTATAAAGATTACATGTTTAGGCAGGGGGTTACTCACGAGGATGTTGCCTGTCGAGTTTTCCCTGCTAGTCTAGACCACATTGCTAACGAATGGTATCAAAATTTGCCAGCAGGGTCCATAACTTCATGGGCCCGGCTAGAAGCTGCGTTCATAGGTCAATTCGGACGGTTAGTAGATCCCTCCATGACATACAATTTCTTCGTATCTTGCAAAAGACAAACCAATGAACCCATTCGAGCGTTCAATCGGAGATTTCAAAAGCTATATACGAATGTGACTCGTCACTTTGCGGTAGACCACTGCAATTGCCTTGCGGCTATACTTCGGAGCCTTAGATCCTTTAACATCTTTGTTGACTAGAAGGAACCCTCGGGTTACAACCCTTCCTTTGGCTTATGCGAAACAATGACTCTCGAACAGCGAGATGAACCTGCCGGGCGCAGGATTGTCTCAATTGGTTGGGATGGGACAATATGGCCCATACGGCCAATTTGCCATGATGAACCAGGTAGTAGCACCACAGGCTCCGATGTTGAACAACTTCCAAACACCCACCCAAGTTACGCCATTGTCGGGTTATCCGAATGCCGCTTGTTCAAACACGAGTTTGATTCAAAATAACTCGATGGGTTTGCATGGGTTCGGTATGGGCAATAATCTGTTGACCATGTCGAGGTTTGCTCCAATTAACACGCCAAGCTCAGCGACTTATCCAACAATCACTCCCATTCAAAGTGTGAATCCAGGATGGAATCCACCTGCCCAAACTCAAGCCATTCAAAATGGGAATCCAGGATGGAATCCACCTGCCCAAACTCAAGCCATTCAAAATGGGAATCCAGGATGGAATCCACCTGCCCAACTCGCCTTCATGTCCGGGATGGAATCCACTGCCCAAACCCAAGCCATTGTACCCGAGTCCAGAGGTGGCTAATGCAGCCAACACAACTGGACCTGCAATTGCAGTGCCTCAACCACAAGGGTCCGAAGCAGCCATAGAAAATATGAAAGAAACGTTGGCCAAGGTGTTGGTAACAGTGGGGAATGTCAATAAAAAAGTTGATCAGGCCATGGGCCATAACCGACCTCACAATCATAGAGGAAAAGGAATGTATAACACGCAGCCTAACAACGGGCGGGTACCCAATCCCGTTGCCAACCAGGGTAGACATTTCGGAAGACTGTGGAGATGCAGGATCTTGTGATAATGATTGCCCGCATTGTGGCCACGTGAAACCGGAGTCTATGCTAACGGAGGTCATACATTCCCATGAAAGTGAAGAAGAGGAGGATGTAGAATTTTTTGGAAGCGAAGATGAAGAAGCTTTGGAAGTTCATGCAAACAAACGTTTTGGGAAAGCAAATCACAAATATTACACTAGGAGTTCTAAAGAGCCCAAAACTTCCTCTGCTCCTCCTAATAATCAATTACTCCCTCCTGACCCTAAAGGAGATGTCAATCCCCCTCCTCCATCGAAGGTCGAAAAGTCTAAGATGATGCAAAACTTGCCAAATCCAGAAAAGCTCACTTACGATTTGGTGGAAGATATGAAGAAGAATAGGGCCAATGTATCGATGTATGACATGGCCCGATTATTAGGCCAAGAAGTGAGTTCACCAAAAGGATTAAATCCATCTGCACAAGTTCATGAAGCTAAAAGTGCTTTGAGTCCCAAGTGGTTGTACAAAAAGAAAAATGAGATATACCTCCCTTTTTGGTAACCATTAGAATTGCAGGTAAAAACTTGCACAATTGTTTAATAGACTCAGGGGCCTCGGCTACTATCATGCCCTTAGAAATCTGTAAAATATTGGGACTTACACCAAAGCCTTCTAGGAGCGAGGGTGGTGCGGTTGGACGGAGTCAACCATGGAGGCGATAGGAGAGAGCTGGGTGATGTGCATATTCAAGTCAATTCGGAACCCGGAGTTCAACTAGCGCATAGACATATTGGTGCTCGATATTCCTATCAAATATGGCATGGTATTGGGAAGAGATTGGAGTAAGAACCTAAACGGTTACATTGTGACAGACTCTTCACACATGTGGCTGCCTTGGAGGGGAGTGGCCAATCAAATTCGAATTGACAGTGAACCCCGACTCAAAGAGATGATCACAGATTACAACAAGCCGAACGAGATCCAGTACATTGAAGCTGAGTTGGGAGCATATTGTTTGGACATAGAAGCACTCAAAAATACCCATGATGAAAGGATTGGGCGCAACTTTACTGAAGGACATCAAGACATTTGGACCTTAAGATTTGATGGATCCGAGGTCCAGGACAAGGAGCGAGGAGCCGGTGTTGAATTGTCATGTTCGGACCAGGGAGCCTATATTCGCTGCATACTGGACTACGGTTCCCTGCCACCAACAATATGGCGAGAATATGAGGCTTTGATTCTTGGACTACGGTGGCCATTCGGAAGAAAATTAAATATATCAAAGTCCTTGGTGATTCGAAGCTGGTGGTGAAACAAGTGAGGGGACAATACATATGCAAGGACAGGCGGCTCAGGCTTTACCGAACTAGGGTCAGAGATTTAATAGATGAGTTTGACGCCTTTAACATTTCTATGATCTCGAGAAAGGGCAATCGTATGGCAGACTCCCTAGCTGTAGCAGCGAGTATGTTGAAGCCAGTGGACCATAAGAAATGCAAGAAGTTCTCTATAGAGTTGGTCCCTTGTCCCTCGATACCAGATAATGTTACGAACTTCCAAGTATTTGATAGTGACAGGCACATATTTCATTTTGTCACTAATTCTGGTATATTTGAAAAGGAGTACATAGATGAAGAAGAAAGGGACGTAGAGGAGGTAGTTTCGAAAGATAAAAATCCTGTAAAAAACAACAGGATGCCCGATGAGATAGCTTCATTAGAAAAAATCTTTGATATCGGATGCAAACCAAGAAAAGGTAAAAGGGTTCCATCTCCTGGAGAGGCCTGTGATTTGGTTAACATTGGAAGTGCAGAAAATCCTCGGGAGGTATTCATAGCAAAAGCATGTACCAAGCAGGAGAAGGATTCCATAGCAAATGCATTAAAAGAATACATAGATTGCATTGCTTGGAGTTATAAGGAGTTGAAAACCTATGATGAGAATGTCATAATGCACACGATTCCACTTGAAGCCGAGTCCAAGCCCTTCGAGGCAAAGACAAAGGCGAGTTAATCCATTATTAGAACCCTTGATAGAGAAAGAGGTGAAGCGACTGTTAGAAGCTAAGATCATCTTTCCCGTTAGGCATTCCACGTGGGTTGCTAACCTAGTCCCTGTGAGGAAAAAGAGTGGAGAAATAAGGTTGTGCATTGATTTCAGAAATCTCAATAAGGCATCCCAAAAGGACAACTACCCGTTACCCACCATCGATGAAATACTCCAAAAGGTAAACGGGTCGGAGATGATGTCATTCCTGGATGGTTATTCGGGATATAATCAGGTCCTTATCCATCCTAGTGATAGGATGAAGGCTGCTTTACGACAAAATGGGGCACCTTTGCATACGGGAGAATGCCCTTCGGACTATTGAACGCAGGTGCCACTTTCCGGCGAGCTATGGATTTTGCTTTTAAAGGGCTTATTGGTAAGTGCATCATTGTTTACGTCGATGACATTCCTGTATTTTCTAAGAACAGGGAAAACCATGTCAGGGATCTTAAGAAAGTCTTTCAAAGATGCAGGGAACATGGTATATCTCTCAACCCAAAGAAGTGCATCTTCGGGGTAACGAGAAGGAAAAGCTGTTGGGGCATATAATATCTAAGGATGGAATTTCCATTGACACTGAGAGAATAGAAGCCATACAGCAAATTCCTCGTCCCAATAGCAAGAAGGGGTTGAGATCATTTTTCGGAAAGATCAATTTTGTCGAGAAAATTTATCGCAGATTTTGCGAGAGATAGCAGGACCTTTGAACGACATGCTAAAGAAAGAGGTCCGGATCATTTGGACGAGATGAAAGGATAGAGGCTTTTGATAATATCAAGGATGCGATTTCTAAAGCCCCGATTTTGGTGAGTCCCGATTATACAAAGCCTTTCTATATCTACACATTTGCTTCGGATCACTCCTTTGCGAGTGTTTTAACTCAGAAGAGTGAAGGCAGCATTGAAAATCCCATTGCTTTCCTGAGTAGTCCTCTCAAAGATGCGAAGCTGAGATATTCTACCCTAGACAAGCAAATGTATGCGCTGGTTAAGACTGTAAAAAAATTCAGGCACTACATAGTCCACAGTAGGGTCTTTGCTATCGTCCCAGATCCTGCTGTCAAAGCCATGTTCGTTCAGAATGAATTAGGTGAGAAGCGTGGTAAGTGGGTTTCAACTTTGCAGGAATTTGATCTGGAGATTCAATCGATGAAGATAGTGCGGGGGCAAGGGTTAGCTAAGGCAATCGCGGAACCAGGATCTCGCAATTCCTTGTCAACATTATGAAGTCGCTGATGTAACCAAGGAGGAGTGGTATGCAGATGTGGTGTACTATCTACTAAATGGTAGGTGTCCATCATTTTTGAATGCTACTCAGTGCAGAGCCTTGCGTTTGAAGTCTGCTAATTTTCTAGTTAGATCTGGCACATTATACAAAAAGAACCATGAAGGTATTTACCTTCGTTGCGTTGATCAAGAGGAGGCAGTGCGAATACTCGAAGAGTTTCATGGTAAACATGGGACGGGGCATGGGTCTGCTAATGCCACAGCCCATCAAATCCTTCGAGCCGGTTATTATTGGCCTCAACTATTCAAGGATGCCCATTCTCATGTGAGGTCATGTCACATATGTCAAGCTGCGGCCAATAGAGACAGAAACGCTTCCATGCCTTTACGAGTCCGTAATCGAGTCCGGACCTTTCGCGCAATGGGGCCTGGATTTTATTGGGATTATCAGCCCCAATTCATCCGATGCTCACAAATATATTCGACGGCTACGGATTATTGCACGAGATGGACCGAAGCTATCCCCACAAAGAATGCTACTGCGAGAGGTGGTCATTAAATTTTTAGAAGATAACATTGTCACTAGATTCGGGATGCCTAACTCCATCGTAAGTGATAATGGTTCGGCCTTTTCCTCTCTAGAGTTTGCTAATTGGGCATTTGATAACAGCGTGAGTTTAAAGTTCTCCTCCAATTATTACCCTCAAGGTAACGGATTGGCCGAGTCATCCAATAAGAATCTATTGACTGTCATAAAAAAATTGTTGGAAAGGAATCCGCGGGACTGGCACAATAAGCTTAAGTTGGCCCTTTGGGCTGACCGAATCGAGTCAAAGAAGCAATAGGGACATCTCCTTACCATCTGGTTTATGGACAAGATCCCATTTTTCCTGCCAAATCTCAGATTACAAACGCTGCACTTCATGAAAGATTATTTTGGAACTAATGATAAACTTGAGTCTAGACTAACGCAATTAATGCGCTTGGATGAAAAAAGGGATGAAGCTATGCTTCATTTTAGTAAACACCAAGACATTGTAAAAATATGGTTTGACAAAAGGTCTAAGGCCAAGGCGTTTAAAATTTCAGATTTAGTACTGTTATGGGACAAAAGACATGAGAAGAAGGGGGAACATGATAAATTTGATTACCTTTGGTTAGGTCCCTACCAGATTTCGAGAGATCCTAGGGGAAAATAGTTTTAGACTAAAAACCTTGGATGGAAAGGATTTGGCACTACCTATCAATGGGTTGCACTTGAAGCATTACTTTCAAGCATGAGGTGGTTGGGCTTTGTATTATATGTAATAACGCTGTAATTTCTTGCTTTCATTTTTCATGTTTAGGTGTGTATTATTTTTTTTATTTCAGGTTTTTCTTGTATTAATGTTGGGTTTTTGCGTTTGTGTGCAGGTTGGACATTTAGGCGGTGGTGTTCCTTTGATTTCCTTTTCATTGCCTTATAAAAAAAAAAAAAAAGGGAATAAAAGCTTGATGTTGAACACATGCCTAAGATTGGGAGAATATGAAACATTGGAATCATGTTGTAAAAGCTCCACATGTAATACAAACAGTTAATTTAGATCATTTGAAGCTTGTGATGCATGAAAAAGTCGGTTTTGCATGACAAATCATCTCATTTGCAATTCAAGAAATAATGCATTCATGTTCCATCTCACTTTTCATACATTTCACCGTAGTGGCATATGCATCTTAGGTGCAATTCATTTGAGTATGTTGAATCCTCTTAGGGTTATGTTATAACATAAATCTAAGTAAATCCTAAGGTTGGAAACCGAGTCTTGAAGTATCTAGGACCAAGCACGTTTCATACATTAAAAGGGATCTTGAGCAAAATGATCAAAACCTAACTTGGAGGAAAAGGTTGGGCGAAAATGGTTTTCATGTCTATCCTATTATGCAACATGATCCTAAAAATAGTGGTTTTGACCACTTCCATAGAGCTTAAAGCCTAAAATCAGAGTAGTAAGGATAGGGTTAAATTCTCATCTCGGTTGGTTGAGAATCTAATTCCCCAAAGCTTTGATTGGACCCACATGGAGTAGTAAGGATAGGGCATAAATTCTCATCTCGGTTGGTTGAGAATCTGATTCCCCAAAGCTCTTATGTTTCATTTCGTATTAAGTCTTAGATTGTAAGGATCGTACTATTTGTCCTCTGCAAAGGATGGGTAGTCATCCCCAAGGTCTAAGTAACAAGATTAATATTTTCCATTTACATTTAAAATCTTGGGTTGTAAGGATCGTACTATTTGTCCCTAACCGGGATGGGTAGTCATCCCCAAGGTCCAAGAAGTAAAATAAATAAATTTTTCCCATCTCATCCTTATATTGGATTGTAAGGATCGTACTACTTGTCCTCTGCAAGGGATGGGTAGTCATCCCCAAGGTCCAAAGAAATGAAGATAAGTTTTGGATTATGGGGTTAGATAGGCCCATGCATGGCATCATGTCTTGCCTAAAAAATAAGACCACTGATTGTCTAGAGGGTTAGACTAGCATGACCATTTCTTCCATAATTGGTTTAGTTATTTTGCTCAAAGTGAGGTAAAGAATTCTAAATCAGAATAGTAAGGATAGGGTTAAACTCTCATCTCGGTTGGTTGGGAGTCTGATTCCCCAAAGTTCTGATTTCACATCCACTTGCACATGGGTTCAAGATAGTAGGGACTCATAACCAACTTTGGGATATAATGAACCGTTCACTAGTGGATCCTAAGAGGGTTTGGCGGTCTTGAATGTTTGCACATAATACTACAAGAGTGACTATGCATTTTCTCATGGCATATTCGGTAGGATACACAAATCATTCACAATTTCGCATATGCATTCATGCAAAACCGATGATGGAATGTGGATCAAATTCAAATGATAAGGAAAGGAATTCATTGCACACACCGAGCTAGTACTTGATGATTCCGATAATTCATGTACTTCTGATTTTGGGCATTAGTTATATTGATTATGGGCTAACCCATGTTTTCAAATTTGTGATTTGTGTTAGGTTGGGTTCTTATTAAATGCTCAAGAGCATTTGACAGTCGCCATTTGTTGTGGTTCATCCACAACACACCCCAAAAGTGGGGACCCACCTTTGTTTTTGCGGGTTTTAGGGAAGATCTCAAAGACCCGGATGCTAAAAATGAAGAAAAGAAGAAAAATGCCTAAGTGTTGAAAGGGTCGCGAAATCGCGACATGTCTCTCCATCGCGACACATCGCGACGCGTTTTTTGGAAGCGTACGAAAAGTTGAGAATGGTAGCGATTTCGCTACAAGTTGCCGAGGAAGCACAAGGTTGAAAGTGGTAATCATTTCACTACTTTTTTTTGAAGCGGAGGCTCGAAAGAAAAGTGGTAGCGAATCGCTACCACTTCGTGAGCGGAGGCTCGAAAGAAAGGTGGTAGCGAATCGCTACCACTTCGTGAAGCGAGGCTCGAAAGAAAAGTGGTAGCGAATCGCTACCACTTCGTGAAGCAAAGGCGTGAAAGAAGAGTGGTAGCGATATCGCTACCACTTTACAAAGCAAAAGGCGTGAAAGCAAGGTGGTAGCGATATCGCTACCACTTCATCGAAGGAAGGCTCGAGACCAAAGTGGTAGCGATATCGCTACCACTTCATCGAAGGAAGGCTCGAAACCAAAGTGGTAGCGATATCGCTACCACTTTTTGAAAAGAAGGCAAAGCAAAGTCGGTAGCGATATCGCTACAACGAGCTACTACGGGCGTACGGACCAAGAACATGTCGCGATATCGCGACATGTCACGATTTCGCGACATGTCGCGTTATCGCGGCTAGGAAACGGAAGAGGCCAAATGCAAATTCTATCGGGATTTCCGTGGGAAAGCGTTACGAAAGGTGCAGGAGACGCGAGGACACGTGGCGAGAAATGACGAGAACCGGAGTAACGTTTCATAACAACGATTCTTGGCCGCGAGAGATCGAGCGTTACGAATGCACGCAAAGGTTAGAATACCAAAAGGCGGGAATTGAAGCGAAGGGTCCCGGGAGTCGAAACGAAGCGTCATGGAACAGCCGAGAACGCACGACAGAAAGGTTAAATAGCAGAAATGTAGATGGATACGAGGCTGGAGACTATAACAAAAAGCATTATTTATTGAAATAAAGGATTTTTCTTTGGTAACACGACTTTTGTGTGTAAAATCAAAAGGAGATCGAAGCCAAAACTATTGTTTTATTGTCAATCTTTCCGTTGCATCATTTTGTCTTGTATCTATTTCGTTTACGCCATGGGATGGGTTACGATAGGTGAATGGTAGAATGATGCGGTTATATTCTTTTCCTTAGAGTCTTGCATCTGATCTGATTAGATTGTGTGTTAGTACAGATCTGATCGGTTGGGTTGTTTTGGGGACTTCATCTCTTAACTTGGGATTTTGCAGGGGAGAGATCGTTAACCATTTTAATATCCTTCATTATTTTCCAGCTGACTCAAAAATAACAGTTTCTATTTTATTCCTTGATATGCTTAATTTCATGTCAGAGACTAACATTGAAATAACAGAACTATTGAATAGAGATAAAGCGAACAGGTTAACCTTAGAATAAATTGTGAATATTAGAACATCAAAAGGATTTTTGTTTATTTTTGATTAATCAAACAAGTCAAGATTATAAAGTTCATTGAGAATCAACAAAGGCCCCTTGTTAACAACTATCTGCAGGATTTGAGTTATTATGGGATATATCAGTTGTATGTATTAAATTGAAATTCATTTTTATATACGTAAAAGTTGTTTCACAAAGAAGCTTGGAGAAATAATAAAAGGAAGGAAAATAAAATAAATTATTTCTTTGCAAGAAAGAGTCTTTTGTTCGAGACTCTAAGTTGCGTGTTATTATTTGTAATATGACAAATTAACACTCAAAAGTACCTTACCAAAAGAGTCTTTTGGAATCAATGATCTAAGGGAGGCCATCACATCTACAAATATATTAGTCGAACATGGTAAACTATTGATTTCATACCAATAAAACTTAGATAGCAACTTCATTTCTACTTCATGATAAAGCTTAATGGTAGGCTCTTTGCATTGGTATTCTCTGTTTATTTGTTTGATGACAAGTTGAGAATCACCAAATATCCTAATATGCTTAATGCTCATAGTTATAGCTGATTGAAGACCTAGGATTAAGGATTCATACTCTATAGTATTTTTTGTGCATTGGAAGTTGAGTTTGAATGATAAAGGGATAGGTACCCCCTATGGTGTATGAAATATGACTCTAGAACCTTGACCTTTCATGCACTTAGATCCATCAAAGAATAGTGTGATATAAACATCATCCTCCGAAATGACATCTTCTTCTTGTTTAGTGACAATAATATCAAATCATCTGGGATCTCAATAATCAAAGGATAATCACTAGGTAGTGGAGCTTCCACAAGTTGATCGACTATAACATGATCTTTAATGGATTTTTGGCTAATGAATTCCAAATCAAATTCAATAAGGAGAATTATCCATTTAGTGGTGTGGGTGTTGTTGTAAGTGTGGGATATCATATAATGCAGAGGATTTTCTCTAGATATGACATAATTTGTGTGGCTAAGCATGTAATGTCGAAGTTTCTTAGTGGTAAAAACCACTACTAAGCACAATTTCTCTACATAAGCATATCTAGTTTCATAGCTTACCAATGTTCGACTAATGTAGTAGACAACTTGTTCTCAATTTTGTTCATTATTTTGTGTAAGCATTTTCCCTAATACAATTGTTTTTGTTAAGATATAAATATAAAATGGGACCCTAAAACTAGGAGGAGCTAAGACTTGCAGAGAATATAGGTATTTCTTAATTTCATCGAAGGTTTTTTGAAATTCATCTATCCAAGAGAATGGTTGCCCCTTTTGTAGTAGGTGATTAAATGACCTACACTTGTCAGAAAGTTGCACGATAAAATGATGGATTGATTTCATTTTTCATTGAAAAGTATGCAATTCCTTCAAATTAGTTGGGTGAGGTATCTCCATGATGATCTTGCCCTTGTTAGGGTCCACCTCAATGCCTCTTTTGGAGATAATGAGTCCTAGAAGTTTTCTTGAGGTAACACTAAAGATACATTTCTTGGGATTCAACCTTACATTATGCTCTAGGAGTCGATCAAGAACTTTCTCCAATACACCAATATGTTCTTATCAAGTTTTGAATTTAGCCAAGAGATCATCCACATAGTCTTTGATAATCTTATGCATGTAGCCATGGAAAATGTATGTCATGGCACGTTGATAAGTGGCACTTGTATTTTTAAGGCCAAAGGGCATCACCTTGTAACAAAAAGTTCCCCATGGTGTAGTGAATGTTTTTTTGTGTTGATCATTAGTGTTTATTCGAATTTGGTTGTATATTGAAAAACGCTCCATGAGTGAAAGCATTTCATGGTCAACATAGGTATCGATAAGAGTATCAATGTTTGGGAGAGGAAAATCATCCTTAGATCTAAAAATTTAGTAAATACGTGTATCACCCTATTAGGATTACAAATGGGTGCCATGTTTGAAATCCACTTAGGATAGTCAATAGGAATTATGAATTTCACATCTAAGAGTTTTTGAAGTTCTATTTTTACCAAGAGGGCCATGGTAGGATGCATTCTCCTAAGTTTTTGTTTGACCAGATTAGCATCAGGATGTAAGGTGAGATTATGGACAACCAAACTAGGGTCAAGATCAAGCATGTCCTTGTAGGACCATGCAAATATGCCCCTCTTCCTCTTGATGAGAGTAATTAATTTCTCTTGTTCTTCAAGTGATAAAATTTTACCAAGCTTGAAAATTTGGGGATTCTCTTTGTATGAACTAAGGTCCACATTGATAGTATCTTCAATTGACATATGGGAACCTTCCTTAAGTTTATGGGGTGTAGGGATCAATGAATATCATATAAGATGTCATCAAACTCTTATGTATTATCTTCATCTATTTATGCCTGGAAAACCTCAGGATTCGAAGGTGAAGGTGAAGGTAGAGGGGATGGAGGAATGTAGTTGGTAGAAGCTATTAAAAATTCCTTAGATAAGACAAAATCGGAAAAGTATGGAGGTGAGGAAATTTGGTCCATATCAATAAGGCTTATATCAATTGGAATTGGCTTAGCCAGATCATATGGATTACGAAGTGGGGTAAATAAATCAATAGGATTCATGTTGACTTATAGGAAAGGTAGATAAGGTTGGATGGAATTAATGGGACCTAAGAACCGGTGTTAGGGGCTTGGTTAACCTAAAAAACAAGCAACACAAATAAATGCATTGTTATAAATGATATGTACATGCAATGTTGAAAAAGAAAACAAGTTTTTGTTGATTTTTGATTATTTTTTGATTTTTTTGGTTGTGGTGAAAACCACTATTTTTGTGTTTTATGTACATATGTTACAAGTTTGGCTTATGGAATGGTTTAATGGAATGGAGGTGGTGGTTCACCGATAGCAGTAACTCACTCTTGTGGAAGAAGCAATATGAATATAGGCTCATGGAGAAGAAACATGTTGAGATAAAACTCATCTTTTTTGGTATGGGTAATGATGGGCTATGATTCTTCTTCAAATTCATCTAAAATTATTGACATAAGCTCAAATTCTTCATAGATATAATCATTAGAATTATCAGGATGGAGGGCTTCTTCTCCTGAATTTAGGTTAAGCCTTTGGAAGGCTTGTTCAAGAGAAGAGGTGGTGGAAAGTGGGTGGTAGACTAGACTTGAATGATCATGCACCTCTTGATATGGAACATCGATAGGTTGATGCACTCCTTGTTCATGTAATACTAGGCCATGACATTACCAATTGACTATGTAAAAATATAAATATGGAAATCCCATAATATTTGAAATGTTGGCAAGTTTTAGTTCTTTGGGTTCCTCTAGGGGAGCTGGACTTTATGATGAATCAATCTCCCCATATACAAAATTTATGTTATTTGGAGCTGAACCCATGTTATAAACTACTCCTATTGCTAAATTTTGGTCATGTGAGTGATTGAAATCCTTAGCACTAGGGATGGTTAGGGGCGTGATGGTGATGTCTTGGACCATGTATTCACCAATACTAGGATTAATGAGGTGGACCTCGACTTGGGATGACATGGAAGGACTATGGTCAAATGATGGATCGGGGAATGGTGAAGGTTGAGGTGTATCACAATCCATTAACTCTACTTGTGAAATATTAGGTGATGGTAATGGGTTGGTTTGTGAAGGTTGATGAAATGGATGATGATGATGAAGTGGATGGAAAGGATGTTGATGATGTGGACTAACTGTGACTACATGTGCATGTAGTCAAAGATGAATATGATGGGATTGTGGAAGTTTAATGAGGGTTGGTGATAGGGAGATCTTAAGGAATGGGATCCTTGGATGAAGAAATTCGTGAAGTGGTGGATGTATTTGCTGATGGTGAAATAAAAAGGTATGTGGAAATAAGCATGGACTCATAAGGATTTGAAATGAAGTTGCAATACTTAAATGACTCGATGTCCATTGGTATGCAATGTACTTGTCCCTCATGAACATATTTAAAAAATTGATGTAAAATGGAAGGGAAACATATCATTTATCTCATCCAAGGTTTTCCAAGGAGTACATTGTATACCATGGATCCTTACAATATGTAAAAAACATGGTGTGCAACATTTTGATACTGACTTTAATGGGTAAAATAACAGTGCCAATTATGGAACACAAAGCATCGTTAAATGCTTTGAGGGTGAATGATGACTTGGTGATATGGGATTGGGAAGGTTCAAATGATAAAGAGTGTATGTGGTGATAATGTTTATAGAGGAATCAGTATCAATTAGTTCTATTTTAAAATACTTCTTTTCAATTAGATCCATGATATGCAATGGAGGATCTACTAATTTTGATGAGATTGGTTTAATTTCAAAGTCATAGAATTTGATGGAAGGCTCCATGCATGTTTGGATGCTCCTAAAAAATTTATTGAAGGTATTAGGATCTTGTGATTGTAGTTCAATGGACTTCAAAATTTCCATTAGTACCTCACTATGTGCAGGAATCATTGGATTAACTCATAGATTGATAATTTAGCGGAAGCTATTTTTAGACTTGTAATTAACTGGATACTTAATGAGATGATTGGTCGAGGTGGATGATTGATGGGTTTATTTGAAGGATTTTATTGGCTAGGGATATGGATGGGTGATGAAGGATTGGGGGAAACTTGGATGGGTGGTGATGTAGAATGTTGTGACACACTTTCTTGAGGTGATTGCCTTTGTTGGTTGTTCCTTTGACCTCTAGTGACCACATGAATGGTCCCTACAAACCCTTGGTATTTTTATATGTGATTGACTTGATTAGGAGGAGTTTTGGTGTTAGCCCCTCCTATATTTGGTTGCACTTGGTGATGAGGAAGTGGTGTTTGAAATATACCAAGTTTTTGGTTTTGTTGGGTGAAGGGATTATCAATCTTGATTGCCCCCAAGTCAATAAGATCTTACACTATGTCTTTAAATACATGGAAATTGTTAATATAATACCCATTTTGTCTATGATAAGGAAAAATAGATGCTCTTGATAGTGTTTACTATGTTTTATGGGATCATCAGGTCTAATTTTGGGTAAATCAAGTTTGTTTGTGTCATATAACCTTCAAAAAAAGGAAGCATATAACTTAGCTAAGGGTGTGTATTGGTAATTTTGTTAGACATACTATCATCGGAGATGGTATTCCATAAATGGAATTGTGTTCTGCATGGCTTGAGTTGTTAAGGGTACCATATGATAAGCAATTTTTTGTGGTGTCTTTTGCATGGATTGTTACTGAGCCATTACCAGTTGGATCATGAACACTTGATTAACTTGATTGGGCCGATTGGCTAGGGTAGCCTATGTTGATTTTTGTTTACCAAAATAGTTTCTTTTGTATTGGACCTTATTTTGCCATTCTTTCTTTTTAGGCTTAACAATGACTTCTTGGATTTTGAGTTCCTCAATGACATTAGCCTGATCTAAAGCTTCATCAAATGATTGGTAAGTTCATAGTTGAAGCATCCAAGAGTAGATTTTAAGCAAATATTGGTGAATAGCTTAATTATGTCATCCATTGGTAGGGTGAATGGAAATTCAGTGATGACAACCCTCCAATGGTTTCCAAAAATATAGATAGATTCATCATCATGTTATCTTAAAGCATATAAATTAGATAATGAGATATTTTTAACATTTAATATGAAACGTTCAAAGAATTTGTCAATCAATTTCTCAAAAATATAAATACTATGGCTGGGTAATTGATTATACCATTCTATGGCATATTATCCTAATGTTTGAGGAAACGTTCGAAGCATGAGAGCATTGCAATTTTTAATTCTAAATCATACATGTAAAAATGTTATCAAATGTTCTTTGGGATCCTCAATTACTTTAAATTTGTCAAACTTAGGTACCATAAAATCTTTCGAATATGGTGGTGATGGTACCAAAGGATGAATGGATTGATTGATCAATTGATGTAAGGTTGGTTTCTGGTTTGTAAAACCAAGAGTAAATTGTATCAATTGATCAATATATTTTTGCATGGCCTTAATTTGAGGGTCCTCCTTAGGAATGTGTAAGCCTTGAATTACTTGATGATTTTGTGGTGGAGTTGAGAAAATATGACTAGGTGAATTTGATGGAAATTTATGAATGGGCGACTGATGATGAAAATATGGATAATTATGGAATGAGGTTGATGTATGAGGGTTATGGCTAGACTATACAATAGGAATATGATGGGTAGTGGTATGGCTTGGTGGGGGAACATGGATAGAAATCGTAGAATATTATGATACCTATGATGGACCCTAGTTAACAAGGATAGTTTGAGTAGTGTTATGTAAAGGCTTAGGGTTCACTTGAACTTTCTATTGAGCATTTTGATGTTGTCTAAGCAATTTTTTTAGGTTTTCCCATGCATCACTAATGTATCTATAATATTATAAGGGTATGGAGGTAGATGGTATGGAATATGTGGCTTGGGGACAAGTTACACTAGGTATGGCAACTTGTGAGGCTGAAACTTGTGAAGTAGCATTTACATGTGCTTAATACAAGGGGTTGCTGTAAGTGGAGGTGTATGAGGTTTTAGGAGCATATTAGGGTTAGGGAATGGACAAATGGAAATAAGGTGCACCTGATGCCTCAAAAATAGGGTTAGTCTACACCTGGGTGAAGGTGGATAGGGGCTAGGAATAGACAGGCTCTTTCTGTAAAATAAGATCCTGTCTAGGTGAACTGGGAATGGAATCTAAGACATAACTAGAAGACTTCATGAGAGCTTCTACTATTGCCATGTCTATATAGGTAATGTGATGGTTGATGGTAGGGGAGATCAACTCCTCTTGGGGCATGGCCATATGGAAATTTATGGTTGGCAAAGAATGTGAGGGGCCTGCAGACAAATATACCTATGTCACATTCAAGGAATCTACCATAAAAGTGGTGGGGAAGGTGGATGAAGGTTCCATTTGATTGTCTTGATTTAATGCTTTATTTTGTTTTCTAGTTAATACCATAAAGAAAATAAACCAAAATATAGATTATGCAGTAAACTAAAGTACCCAATTTAAAAATTTTACAAAAAAAAAAAACAACCAATGCTAAGTTTGTTTAACACATGTGTCTTACATTGTTCATTGGTTATCTCCTTTTAATGTGAGTTCATTTCCTTAGGTTTCAATCTTGTGTGTTTCAAATGTACTAATATGAATTAATAAAATAAAGGTAAAAGTTATGACTAAGTTGGGGCAACAAGATGCTTGTTGGTGATGAAATATAGCAAGTTTGCTCAGGGGTGACTTAGGGTTTCTAAGGGTAGAGATTGGTGGATGGATATGAATGCCACCATCACTAAATCTCAAGCAATGGCTAGTGATGAAATCCAAACATAATATTTCATGTGGATCGTGTAGTGTGTGGTTATTTTTTTTTTCTATTGTGTTCAAAAATTATTAGGAGAAACTAATTTCATAAATCTAAGTCAGAATCCAATAAGATAATGCCAATTTCTCCAAAGGGTGTGAAGTACACAGCTTAAGACCCCCTATCAAAATAGCTAGAGGGTTCATCCACCCCTCTGCATAGAATCACCCAATGGTAGGAATACTCTTGGCACGCTAATGATGTTCCTACTTAGATAGATAAAAGAAGATACTTCTAACCCTAACAATGCAAACTAATTATGCAATTTTGATTTACTTGCAATCAGAATGTAGTATTATTTTTTTCACATAGTAGAAACTCAAAAATTTCAAATAGAGATTGTGAATGGATGCAAATGATTAATTTAAATCCTAAAATGCATGCTAATATGAATGTTATTTTCTAGATTACTTAGTGAAGTTATTTTTATATCAAAAGACCTAAAAAAGACACAAAAAAACCAAAAAATAGGGTTTGGTTAGCAAACTTATAAATAGCCTATGGGTTTGTTCTAGCTCTATGTAAAACACCCTTGGGAATTTCTAAAATGCACCTGGGCATCTATGGATAGCCCTTGAGCACTTTCGGGTGTTTCACACACCTTCTACAAATTCTATGAACTTTCAGAAACCCTAGATCCAAAGAAATATGTGCTTCTAAAAACCCTACAAAATGATAGAAAATAATAAGTAAATTAGTAAGGAAAATCATAAACAGAACCCTTAGGAGGTCCCATCGTGATCGTCATTTAAAGAGATAAAAACAAAACACCAAAAAATGCTAAATAAATTTAATAAAAGTAAACCAAAATTCAATAATAGATGATCTTGTATTAACAAGGAGAGCCTAACAAATCCATTGTTACAATGTGGATCCTTGAATATTTTTTGATATAGATTTACAAATGGCTAGGGTACTTCGAAACCCTAGCAAACAAGGTTGTGGTATATTTAGGTGCATCTTGCTCCAAATAAAATTGAGTGGGCTTTGATATATCTAATGCTAGGCCACTCCAACTTAAACAACTATCCAATGTTGATGTAGCATCTTCAGATCTACAACAATGACACAACAAACAGATTAGTAATACCTACGAGAGCTCCAAAATGTGAGGCCCTCTATAAGCAATTGTAAAACCTTAACTATCTACTGTAAATAAAGTGAAAAAAAATAAAATTGCATAAAATGAATTAATAACCAATAAATTTACCTTACTTGCTTGTTATCTTTTGATCCGTGAGATTTTGTTGTAGTAACTAGGTGCGATGATTCCTTACCATCACTTGAATGTTAGGAGGTATTCATAACACTTATGTAAAACATGCATGGGTGCCTTTGTCTACAATAAATGACCACGATGGATTGGACCCAATAGGGAGGCACCTAGAGGTGCACGGTAGTGACAAAAAGCACTCGGAGGCATTCGCCGATTGAGGAAAGATGTAGAAGTAGATCTGGAAAGGGAAAATGGATGAGGATGATGATGGGGATTACAACGAGTGAGGATGGAGGTAAAATTACTTAGATACTCCAAGGTAATATGAAACTAAAGGAATCTCAATGTACAAATTTCTTAGGGACTCTTATAGACAGGAAAATTTGACCCATTAAGATGAGTCATTTTTCTCAAAAACCCTTAGTTTTCCCTCTCAAAAAAACTAAGGTTATCTTCAAGATAATTTTTACCCTATAAAATCATCACAATTCTTCTCAAATTTTATACTATTGGATAGGTCTCAAAAAGAGCTTTCCAACGGTATATTATATGTCCAATTCTGACATTGTTTGACCCCTCAAACTATAAAAAAACTATGTACAAGTCTAGTTGTCATAAAAATCATGGGAAAACGTGCATCTAACTTTATAAAATTTATTTAATTTTTCTCAAAGACTATTTCAATGGTAGGAGTATTTCTCATTGATTTGCTAGCCCTAATTTGGGCTAGCAAATAATTTAGATTAGCAAATTACTAATCTAATGAGAACGACTCAACAAAATGCCTAGATTGGTTATCTCACGAAAGAGATAAATATATGGGCTCCATATCCCAAGCGAGAGGGGGAGAGAAGTAGAGAGAGATCATGGGAATGAATAAGGGAGAGGAATTGAGAAATTAAGGGCAATGACAGTGTTGAATTGAGAGATGCTTATGGATTAATAATTTTCTATTGTAGGTAAATATCCAGAACAAGTTTTCTCTTCCATTTCCTTTTGCAGGTTGAATGCTTGAAGCTGATTGAAGAATGTTATCAATAATTTTCATTGCTTTGAATTATCAATAATCAAAACGTGTGATACCCCCATTGTAAGGAAGTTTTTCTTTTCTTCTAATTATCTTGAAAATCATTGTTTTATTTATTTTACAATCGTATTTTATATTTTATTTATTTCTCTTAAAATGTAATATCACCTTCAGGTTGAATTTTATCTAAGTAAATCACCTCTATTTTCTCTAAATATTATACCATTGGATAGGTCTCGAAAAGAGCTTTCCAATGGTATATGATTTGACTCATTTTGATAATGTTTAGGCCTCTAAAATGTTGAAAAACTGTATGCAGGTCTAGTTATTACGAATTCGCCTAGATCTATAAATTTATAGAAAATTAAATATAGGGGCAAATAATTGAATGTAAATTAAGTATTGTTGTTAAACCATTTATTCTCATTATCTTCATCAATCGTTGCATTGTTGAGCACCCAGATATAGACTTAATTTATTTATAATCATTATCTTTATAGTCTTCTTTTTTTATGTGTAATTTATCAAAATAATTAAAAATAATAATAATAAATATTAAATATGGAGGCAAAAATCTGATTCTTAATCTTGTCATATTAATATTGCATAATCTTATAAGCATTTACACACATTTTATTACTCTTTGCTGCATTTAAATTGTTATGCTTTGCATTAGATTATTAGATTTCATATTTTTCCAATGGTTATTAAAGAGTTGAGGGGATCTGACTATTGCAGATCATGATTCATTGTGACCTATGCAGATCCCCCATCCCTAATTAAAATTTTTAGTGTGTCATTGTGAAAGTTGCAGGTTTTGACAAATCCAGATGATCGAAACCAATTCAAAGATGTGAATTCGTAGTCCAGATCCAAATTTTTTCAGACTTCAAATTGTAGATCCAGGTAGGGTATAAAACCCAAATTCTCTATTTTCGCATCAAAAATCTACAATCTTCTTTATTTTACACACTCTTTGCATTGAAAAATAAAATAAACCCAAAAACATAGGCTTTAATCACATTGGATAACTTGCATTTAAAAATCATAGAAAAACTTACAAAAATTCAAAACATTCATCTTTGCATCATTGCATTCTTGTTTGTATTTACAAAGCTTTCTTAGATTAAAATTTGTTTGCCCTTGTCTTCATTGAATATAAAATTGCATCTAGCTAGGTAGAAATTGCATTCTGGCCAAACCTAGGTTGTATGTGAGACAAAACAATCAAATCAAACAACTCCCAACCTAGGCATGGAAACCACCATAGCAAGTGTTTCCTGGTGAACCCACCCAATTCATCGATAATCACCAAAGAGGGCACGACATCAAGTGCTTCTCCTCTGAGGTGTAGACCCATTATTTTCCCATTCCCCTTCAAGGTGCGGATCCATTAGCCTGAAGGAAAGGAGTGCAAAAATTTTAGGACTACATTCTTTGGTGAACCCGACGTGAACTACATAAGCATCATTCTGATTCATAAAACATAAAACATAAATATATATATATATATACATATCTACAATATTTTATATAGGTATATATATAACATATATACCCAAAAATTCAAATTCTATATATATACAATATATATACATATATATACCACTAAAAAACAAAATAGCCAAAGGCAAAATACCTAGAATATTGAGAAATGGTAAACAAATAGAATCTGGCTCCGTAGAAGAGCCAGATCAAGAAAATATTGATGATAGGATACATATTGAAGATGATAGACTCACGGAACAAGGTGAGGATGACAATAGAGAAGAGGAAGAAGAAGATCCTACCAAGCCTACAATAGACCCTCAAGGCAATGTTAGTTTCAAATCCATCCAACACTTTACTGAATTTCTAAAAAGTAATATAGATGATATCAATCAAGTTTTAAAGACAAAATATTTACTCCCAAAAGGATATTATTCAATAGAGGCAGCTATAGAATCTACTTTTTGAATGCATGCAAATCCATTGACATACATGAATAGAATAGATCAATATGATGATCAAGGTGGTCCATCTCAAAACATCAATCAAAACATGGATTTGAACGTTCAAAAACCAACAACACAATCTACTGCTGTGAACACCAAAACTACTTCCAAACAGAAACAACTCTTTTCTTCCCTTTTCTCTCAAGCTTTTAATCAACAAGCATCAACATCACAAAAGGCTAAAAAAATACAAAACTCTAACCATTATCAATAGAAAACTCAGCAAAATGCAATTCCATATAAATTTCACAACACTTTTCCTACAAATACACTACATAATAGCGTTTCTACTAGAAATCCTCATATGGTGACACAATCATATCATCAAATGCACAATAGTATGATGACACAAAATCAATTTAGTGGGCAACCACAAGGACTTGAAGCTATAGTCAAACAATTAGCTTCATGCTTAGATCAAATAGATCCTTACCATCCCACATATAGTTATAAAGAGATGTGTAGTCAACCATTGGATCCCATTGTTGTTGCCCAACCTTATCCTAAACATTTCCCCATGCCAATCCTTCCAATATACAAAGGGATCGAAGATCCTATTGAACATATTCATATGTTTAGGATAGCTTGTCATGATATTTCATATGATGATTTATTGTTACTAAAAATATTTCCTAAAAGCCTCAAAGGCATGGCTTTGGAATGGTATTATCAATTACCAACTAATTCCTTGAGAAATTTTGAAGAAACAACAAAAAATGTTTGTTCATCAATTTAGTGCCTACATAGAAAGGCATGTTACCATTAAAGACTTATATAATTTAAAACAAGGAAAATATGAAAGTTTTTCTGAATTCTTAGCTAAATGGAGACAACTTCTAGGGAAATTTCACTTTGCTTTACCTCACCGAGAAATGTTAGAAATATTCATCGGTAACTTACAAGAGTAGTTATCTTATGAACTCGCCACTACTATAGTAACTTATTTTGATCAAGCTATAGACTTAGCAAGAAGGGTAGAAGATGCCCTTATTAGAAGAGGACAATTCAAGAAGAAGGATGAAGATAAATCTTCCAAAAACCCATATAAAAACAAACAAGTGGTGGGTGATGGAGTTACTGATAGTAGAAACACTCCAAATATCAATACTACCAAAGCCATAAAGAAATTTGTATTAAAGGTTCCTGATAAACCTCCATGAGAATTCACAAGATTGAACCAGCCTTTAACCTTGATTTTACCCCAATTATTGGAAGAAGGTTTGATACGATTGCTAGAAATACGACAACCAGACACCACTTTACCTGGATATAGAGCTAATTTACATTGCAATTTTCATCGAGTGGATGGAAATTCAACCAAATCTTGCAAAATATTAAAACATTTGATACAAAATCTAATTGATAAAGGTGCCATGGAAGTAGAAAAATTCCCTCCAAAAAATAATCCTCCAAACAATGTTCAAAAGCAACAAACACAAAATGCTAATAAAAACTTAGACATCTTCCAAAATCCTTTACCCAATCATGGTAAAGAAGTTGTGAATCAATTAGATCACCACAATTTCCCTCCTCTAACTCGATACATGGGAACCATCAACAATTTCTTACCATATCAAAATCCACAAACTTCTTATGTGCCTACTCAATCTGCAATCACAATTAGGCCAATTCAATATTTTCAATATTCATCTTTAGAAGATACAAGAAGTAATTCAAAAAGTGAAACGAAAAGTGAAATAGATATTACCTCTAATAATTCAAATAGTCTCGAAGATGGGTCAGAACCAATCCTTCCTATCACAGACTTATTGGTTACAGAAGAACCATTTCCTAGAAGAGTGACTACGCACTCTTCCTCTCAACCAATCCCTTCACGATTTTTTGTTCCACAATATTTTCCATCAGAATGTCCTCCACAATCACCACCATATTCTTCTCTACAAACCACTTATTCACCTCAACCTCTTCATAATAGTGGTATTATTCCCACTACACATTCATGTCAAGCTATTCAATCCACATGTAATTATTCTTTATCATCATTGCAATCACAACCATTTCAACCTTCTTCTTTCAACACAACACATTCATCTCAACAAGGAAATACTTCTTCTTCCAATCCTACCATGCAATCACATCATACTTCACAATCTGCTCATCATCATTCTACTCACAATCAAGAAGAAAGAGGTGATGAACCATTTATTGATAAAATCCTAAGAGAACTAATCAAATTTTATCAAAAAACTTTACCACATAAATTTACCAAACTCAAACAACCATTGAATATAATCCTTAAGAATTTGCTAGATAAAAACATGATGAAGTTACCTCCTATAAGGCAACCTAGTACCATAGTAGACTGGTACAAACCTGAGCTACATTGTGAATATCATAGAGTGGATGGACATATGACACAAACATGCAAAAAGTTAAAATATGCAATTCAAGACTTGATTGATGAGGGTATTTTTGCTATAGAGGAGTTACAATCTACTATTGACTATAAATATCTAGTAAACAATCAACATCCTACACAACAAGTACCCATAACCAATCAAGACATGGGGATCTCCCAAAAACCCATATTCAAGCATCAACAATAGGAAACCAATCAAATATTACATCCTAATGTGTCCCATCACAATGATATCACTAATAATGTAACAAAAACTACAAGTGAGCAACCTCAAGCTCAATCAACTCAATTTGATAAACAAGAAATAAATTCTTCATCCAACCAACCTTCAATACCTCTCTTAGTTTTGAAGAATAATCCAAAAGAGGATACAAGCATAGAAAACCCATATTTAGTGTTGAAGTCTCAACCTAAAGTCTCCCTCAATATTCAACAACAATGGGACAATCATCCACATAAGATATCTCTTTTGGAACTTTTGCGAACCTCTCCTATTCATAGGGAATCTTTGTTCTTTATTCTCTCTTTCTTTATCATCACTACAACAAGTTCTCTATTCTTTTCCTCTTTATCATCATTGCCACCTTTTGTCCATCACCTTTTATCCTTCATTCTCTCTTTCATTATCGTTATCACATCAAGTTCTCTATTCTTTTCCTCTTTATTATCATCGTCATCTTCTGTCCATCACTTTTCTTCATCTATATCTACTTATCATTCTTCATCACAACAATCTCAACTATCAACCAATCAGCTTCAATCACCTACACCACAACCAAATTGTCCTTCAAAACCTCCTTTGATTTTGAAGCCACCTTAGACATGCTATATGCAAATCACCTTGTATAGTGTATATAGATCATCTTGTATATACCACCAATTCCATCATCAAAAAATATAAAAAAATCAAAAGTCAAATAAAAAATCAAAACAATAAAAAAAAATCAAAAAGAGAAAAAATTTCAAAAAAAAAATGTCAAAGTTGTTAAGTCATCATTAATTGTTTTTCAAAATTCAAAGTTATATTTCATTTTCTTTTGGATAAACTCAAAAGTTATCTTGAACCACTCACCTAATTCACATTTCTACTAAATCTTGATTTTGTCATTTTGATTATAAATCTCTCTTGAACCAAAATCACTATTACTTCATTAAATAAAATTTTGAGTTTTGGGAACTGGTCTTGCTACCTTTTGAACCAAGAACACATTTCCACATCTTAAAAATGATTTTGCAAAATCAAAAAATGATACTACATAGTAGTCTTAGTTCCTTAAGTGAAAATTTTCCCTTGCTATCCTATTATGCGCATGGTCTAGAATACTGAGAATTGGCAAAAGGACAAGCTTCCCCCTACCCGAATAAAATCCCTTTCTCCTTGTCTAATCTGAGCAAGTATCCCAAAAAATAAAAAAATAAAAGAAAAAAGGAAAAATCAATAAAAAGTAAAAGAAAAATAAATAACATAAAATAAAAAGTAGTCTTACTACAAAAGCAATAAAATCCCCTTGTTCAAAAATAAAAAGAACAAGAATCCCTACTCAAAGAAATCAAAATAAAAGAAGGGGGTAATGAGCTTGAATCCTTGGAATTCCTCAGTTATTCAAACACCATGGGGTGATCCTCATTACAGGTTAGGTGGCATCAATCCGACTTGGCAATGGAGGTATCCTTATGCATGGTGACATGTCTATCACATTAGCAATCTCCTTTTGTATAGACCAATGTACGCTTGTGGATCAGCTAGCTTTTGGTGACTTGACTTACATAGTGTCATGACCCTCCCTAGTGGACAATTTGGCACAAAGAAACAATGTATTAACCTATGATGTGGTGATACCTAGTTTGAACAATTGAACCAACTATATGATGTTTAGTTGATTTAGAAGGGCATGTTATTGCTAACATATTGCCAAGTGTGCAGGATCAGGTACACTCATAGGTGGAGAAGGTAGAAACATCCACCAAAAATGAGGGTACTTAAGATCAGGGGAAATGATGATTAAGGTACTCGAAGGTAACATGGATAGATACCTTCATATAGGCATGCATTTTTGGAAGGGATAATCATCAATGACTGATCGCCTTGAGCCTAAGTTGATAGCCTAGTAGCTATCGTAAAATCTTTGGCTGAGACGGGTGATTGGGTTGGTGGAAAGATTCCCTCTTTGTTGTTTTGTAAACTTGATTGCTCTTTCCTGCATCATGATTGGGGTATCATAATGTTGGAATTTCAATAGTAGAACAACTGCAAAATGCATGTAGTTGCATAAATTAAATTGTTATTTTGAAATGTTAAGTGAGCATCATTTTTATGAAGAAAAAAAGGGAATTAAGTTTAAATGATAATTGAAGGTGCATTTAAACTAATTAATGAGGTTTTGATTAAATGATGATGTGAATTCATTTAAACTCATTAATAAACTTTATCTTAGTGATAAATGAAAATTCATTTAAAGTAATTAAAGAAGTTTATTTTAATGATATTGCAAATTCATTAATAAACTTTAAGGAAATGAAATAAATGAAAAAAAATAAATCCATTCAATAATAAATAGAAATATTTTATTTGTTTTAAATAAAAGTAATAAATATTAAATGGAAATAAAATATCATAAGGGATATTTTATTTGAAAAGGTACTACTTACATTTAAAATAAATTAAATGTCTTTTTCCCCATATTGAGTGCAACCTACGTAAATAACCTTGGGGCTCTATTCTTTCCCAAAATGGAAATAAGGGATAGGAGAATGTGTACCATCAGAGTGAGGTGAGATGAGGGACGACAACATTGAAGGAAATGAGGCTCGAGGAGGGCTCAGATCTTGAGAGATGAGGGCGCAGACGGGCCACCTAGGAGGAAGGAGTACGTAAGGTAAGGAAAGGAAAATAGAGGAGGAAGAAGCAAGAAGGAGGTAGAGGAAAATGGGAGGAGACGTAGAGGAGCACACAATGAGCAAAGGAGGGAAGTGACAAAGGAGCCATCAGTTTCTAGTATGCAGGAGAACTAAGGTTGGAGGTTTCTAAGCTTTACCATTGCATGCTTTTGTATGACATGAAAAATAAGTGGAACCTGGTTAAAAACCCCCTTGTAGCATGTTAAGTTCCTTCGAATGTTTGAAGCCTTGATGTTTTAATTTAAATGTAGGTAAAAATCTATGGTTGGTTTGGGCATCCTGTGAGCATCTTTATTGTTTTACCTTTATGGAAGTTTAGCCTCACCATAGTCTAAGGCTTTAGGAAGGCATATTTTACCTTCATGATGTTTATAAAAAAAGGAAGCCAGTTAGTGCCTCTGCTGTGTTTTTCCCACTGTGTGAGGAAACGTCGTGTCTAGAAGAAGCCATCAAGTGTTTATGGGAGCATTGTGTTTTTTCCATTGTGTGAGGAAATATCATGTCTATAAGAAAACCAAGTGTTTATGGGAGCATTGTATTTTTCCCATTGTGTGAGGAAGCATCGTGTCTAGAAGAAGCCACCAAGTGTTTATGGGAGTGTTGTGTTTTTCCCACTATGTGAGGAAGCATCATGTCTAGAAGAAGCCACCAAGCATTTATGAGAGTGTTGTGTGTTTCCCACTGTGTGAGTGTGGAAGCATAGTGGCTAGGAAGGCCATTATGTAAATGTGAAAGCACCTGTGTTTAATGAAACCCTGGGTAGAGTGGAGAGCATCTAGTTGTACCCTCCTTGAACTCCAAGGTAGTCATCGTTTGACCTCCCTACCGTAGCTATTTGCATCCACCATGGTTTCATAGTAATCTAAGGTCCTGGAGTATAGTAAGGTGAAATGTCTTATGCAATATCTTATGAGATAAATATTAAAGCAGACCTTTAATTATTATGAAATATCTTATGAGATAAATATTAAAGTAACCTTTAATTATTATGAAATATCTTATGAGATAAATATTAAAGCAGACCTTTAATTATTATGAAATATCTTATGAGATAAATATTAAAACAGACCTTTGATTTTTATGAAATACCTTATGGGTATTTAATTAAAATAGACCTTTGATTGTTATAAATTATCTTAGGAGTTTTAATTAAAGTATGACCTTTAATTAAAGATATAAACTATGTGACTTTAATTAAAGTAAGACCTTTGCTTAGTAAGATCATGAAAAGGCTATTTTGTTAATTAAAGTAGTGAATCTTTGGATAAGGTTAAGAATATTTAATTAAGATTATGAATCTTTCAATAAGGTTGTAAATCTTTGATTAGTAAGTCTAAGATGTAAACTTTATTTAAGAGTGCTTCATAAGGCAACATAACTATGTTATAGAATTGATGACAAAGATTATGTGAATTAAAGGGATGATTAGATTTATTCTTTGAATTAAAGTTATGGGGCTTTGATTTAGGGAATGAATGAAGGATTTGTTTTAGAGGTTAAAGGTATGGGACTTTAATGCTTTAAAACATGACTTGATTTGATTGAGCTTATGTGAATTAAGTGGATGATTAGATTTATTCTTTGAATTAAAGTTATGGGGCTTTGATTTAGGGAATGAATGATGGATTTGTTTTAGAGGTTAAAGGTATGGGACTTTAATGCTTTAAAACATGATTTGATTTGATTGAGCTTATGTGAATTAAATGGATGATTAGATTTATTCTTT
This sequence comes from Wollemia nobilis, assembly GCA_028583015.1. Lineage (NCBI taxonomy): Eukaryota > Viridiplantae > Streptophyta > Pinopsida > Araucariales > Araucariaceae > Wollemia > Wollemia nobilis. The sequence continues at coordinate 2,585,630 of JAQPPZ010016912.1, read as the reverse complement.
GAATTAAATTTATGGGGCTTTGATTTAGGGAATGAATGAAGGACTTGTTTTAGAGGTTAAAGGTATGGGACTTTAATGCTTTAAAACATGAATAGATTTGATTAGAGTGAGACCTTGAACTAAGTAGCACATGTTGGATGACTCTCTAAGAGAACATGAGAGGTGAAAATAAAAGTAAAGGATCTTTTATAAAATCCATTATGCATTAGATGGTTGGAAACTTAATTAAATTTTGTATAGTTGCAATTTGGCAAATTAAATGAATAGATGCATTTAGAGGTATGCCTATCTTGAACCATGAGTATCTTGATCCCCTACTACCCTCAAAGAACCAATGGGAAGCAAGGAGAAGCGAGGAGTTCAATGGAACCAAAGAATAGGTAATTGTATTTTATATTGATTTACTTATGCTCAAGTAGACTAGAATTATGGGGAGATATCCCTAATGCTGATGGTAATAATATTTAGAGTAAGAAGGACTTACCATGCAAGATTTAATGCAATAATTGGTTATTGGTTTAGAGAAGGTACTTTTACTTTAATATTGTACTTGGATTTAATATGTGTATGATTCTCTATTCTTTGATGATATTCTCTTTTAGTATTAATCCTTATTTTATTTTTTGGATGCTTAGTGATTATGCTTTGTTTGTTTTAAAATCTAGGTGTATTCTTGTTTGATTGGGATGATAAAACTAGGAGTAGAGTTCTAGGGTGAACTCAGAGGTGACCTAAGGGAATTGAAACCCCTTAGGGTGAACATAGGTGACCTAAGGGAATTGAAAACCCCTTAGGGTGAACATAGGAGACCTAAGGGAATTGAGACCCCCTTAGGGAGATAAAAGACTAAGTTGTGGAGAGACTACATCTGAGTTAAGATAGCTCATCAGGTAGATGATATGGATAGCTTAACTCACAATACTCATAGCATACCTACACATAATGGCTTGTGTATGGTATGGTGATGCATGTATACCTTCGATTGACTGAGGGTGATAAGTCTAACTCATCAAGAGTGATGAGATAGATAGACTTGTTTGTAGTAACACATGTTACGCCTACACAAAGGGGATTTGTGTTAGGGTACCTCATGAGATGTAGCTTTTAGGAAAACTTAGGGGATTTAAATTTTAGGTAAATACTAGGTTGGGTTAGGGGTTCATGAAGGGTTCATGAGTCTCTCTCCTTAGGAAAAAAACTTTTTCTATTTTTGTATGTTTCTGTTTGTGTGTTTTTGGGTCATTACATTTGGTATCAGAGCTCTAGGTATGAGGGTATAGAGCTTCTATGTGTGCTAAAGGGAATTAGATGTCTCCATTGAAGGCTTGCTTAAGGTAAAGGCTAAATCTGGGATGACCTAGAAAACCCTATTTGCTAGGATCTTATGGGAATTAACCCCAAGGGTGAGTGGATGTTAGGATGCCTTAGTATGGGCTTCGGTATCAGTGACACATCCTAGCCTAGGATATTACCCTAGTTAGATTTTTTAATGCATCTAGCAAGAGAACTTTGTATTATGGCTTGAATTAGAGATACAACTTAAGATGAAACTGTAATCTAATCTTCTTTCTTGGATGGAACCAGGTTAAGATGCCACCTAAGACTAGAAGAGGGAGGCCTACACCTAGGAAAACTCGACAAAGTAATGTCGAAGAAGAAAACTAGGATGGGGGACCAACAAGCCCCAATAGGGAGGTAGAAGACCTCACCACAATGGTCACTACTATGCAGGATCAGATAAGACAATTGCTAGAAATAGCTGCAAACCAAAATTCGCAAGTTAGAGGCTCAGAGGTTGGTCCAAGTAGTGGACTAACTATGGAACAAGTGCAAGCTAGAGCCCTGGTAGAAAAGGAGACAACTAGGGACATGAAAAATATTAGTATCTCCAATTTTTATGGGGAGGGCGAAGGGGATGCAACGGAAGCATGGCTGAGAGAAGCAGAGGTTCACTTTATGGTAAAGGGCTACTCATCAAGAACCCAAACACTTTGGGCTACGATCAACCTGGAAGGGGCTACTCTGGAATGGTGGGAAACCCACTATGAGGAAACTAATATTGAACCTATTGACACTCCATGGGAGGAGTTTATAAAAATATTTAAGAAAATATTCCTAATAGAGCATTTCTATGCCTTAAAGTTTGAGGAATTTTCCAGTCTAAGACAAGGAACCAACATAGTGGAAGTGTACTACAAGAAGCTGGTGAGATTGTTTAAGTATGTACATATTTATAATGAGAAAATGTGGGTCCACAAGTTCACTCTTGGATTGGAGTCTAGGATAAAGCATGATGTAGACATGCAGGAGCCTAAGTCATTGCAAAAGGTGTATGACCTAGCAAAGAAGGTAGAGTCACACTTCTATTTTAAATATGACACCTTATCCGAGCAAGCTCGGTAGGAGCTAAAGAAGAGGAATAGTGATGGGTTTGTGAAATGGGAGGCTGATCAAGAATGAAAGGCTAAGAACCCCCAAAATCTTGAGAGGAAACCTAATGGAAATCAAAAGAAGTTCAAGAAGAACTTTCGTAAGAAGGATAACAAACCCAATAATACCAAACCTCAACCACAGAAGTTGCAAGCTCCAGCTCCAGCAGTTAAGATAGGGAATCAGAAACCTAAAAAATAGCAAGGACCCAAGGAAGGGTGCTACAATTATCGGGGACCTCATTACTATAATCAGTGTCCATATCGAGTAGGGACTAGCACAACTAATGAAAAATGAAAGGAACCAGAACATCGGATCTATGCCACAACTAGGAAGCAGAAGCTAGAGGGACAAGCCACCCCATTACTTGTGAAAGGTAAGGTTTTTAATAAGCAAGTAAATATTTTGATAGATAGTGGAGCCACTGATAGTTTTATTTCATCTAGTCTAGCAAGGACTATGTCGAAAAGGCCAAGATATTTGGCTCAAGGGTGGAAGGTTGAGTATGGTTCTAGGTAGACCTACTTAGTGAACCAGTGTTATCCTATGGTAGAAGTCACTCTATCTAATGGGACTATGGAATGTTGTTTATATGTAGCTCCCCTTCATGCCTTTGATGTGATCCTAGGGATGGATTGGCTACAAGCTCATAAAGCCTTGATCAATTTTCAAGACCGATGGATTGAGTATTTAGAAGAAGGTGGGAGGAGACTCAGAATTCATAGCAAACAAGGGGTGTTTGAGCCTCGGATGTTGTCAGCTATGCAACTAAAAAAGGCCCTAAAGAGAGGAGGAATAGTGTATGTAGTAAAACTTAATGAAGTGGAAGACTACGAGAAAGGTGAAATACTAAGACAACATCTGATTCTACAAGATTTTAAGGATGTATTTTTGGAGGACTTACCTAGACTACCTCCTGTATGGGAATTTGACTTCACCATTGAGTTGATGATAGGAGTCGAACCTATTCATAGATCCCCGTATAGGATGAATCCTATTGAAATGCAAGAACTGAAGGTTCAATTGCAAGGATTATTAGAGAAAGGTTTGATAAAACCAAGTGTGTCACCATGGGGTGCACCGGTTTTGTTCATGAAAAAGAAGGATGGTTCGTTAAGATTGTGTATCGATTATAGGATGCTAAATAAATCTACAATCAAGAATCGATATCCTTTACCTAGGATTGAAGACTTATTTGATCAGTTAAAGTATGCCAAGGTGTTTACTAAGATCGATCTAAGATCAGGGTATCACCAGTTAAGAATTCATGAGGAGGATACTCACAAGATGACATTTAAGACTAGGTATGGGCATTATGAGTTTACGGTCCTACCCTTTGGACTAACTAATGCCCCAACTGCTTTCATGAACTTAATGAACAATGTGCTCAAGAAGCACTTGGACCAGTTTGTCTTGGTATTCCTAGATGATATCCTAATATACTCTCAAGATAGATAAGAGCACGATAAACATCTTAGGATCATGTTAGAATTGCTAAGGGAAAACTAACTTTATGGAAATCTGGCTAAGAGTGAATTCTATGTTCCAGAGGTATGATACCTTGGACACATAATATCAGAGAAAGGAATTGTTGTGGATCCAGAGAAGATAGAGGCTATCCTAAATTGGCCACCCCCTACTAATGTGACTGAAGTGCGAAGCTTCATGGGGTTAACGGGCTACTATAGACGTTATATAAAGGATTACTCCAAAATTGCAGGACCCATAACTAACCTTCAGAAGAAGGGAAAGGAATTCAAGTGGTCAGAAAGGTGTGAGGCTGCCTTTGTACTACTAAAGCATAAGCTTACTACCACACCAATACTAAAGGTTCCCGATCCACAAGGGGACTTTTCAGTATGCACAGATGCATCAATAGAAGGATTAGGAGGGGTACTCTCACAAGAAGAGTCAGTAGTGGCATATACTTCAAGGAAGCTCAAAAAGCATGAAGTTAATTATGCTACGCATGATCTAGAATTAGCTGTAGTGGTGCATGCTTTAAAGGTTTGGCACCACTACTTGGTGGGAAGACCCTTTGAGTTAAATACTGACCATCAAAGTCTACGGTATATATTCACCCAACCAATACTCAATGCGAGACAGAGAAGATGGGTGGAATTTCTCACTGAGTATGATTTTGAGATTGAATACATAAAAGGGAAGGAGAATAAAGTAGTTGATGCTTTAAGTAGGAGAAAATATATAGCAACCATAACTAAAATTCACATGGACCTTATGGATCGAGTGAGACAGGAGCAATCTCGGGATGAGTACTGCCAGGAAATTCGAGTTAAGATGAACAGAGATCCTGAAGGAAATAAGGAATTTAGTATGAAATATGACTTTTTGTGTTATAAAGGAAGGGTCATCATACCAAATATGGGTGATTTAAGGAACTTGATAATGCAAGAAGCCCATAGATCTCCTTATTCTGCTCACCCAGGAGGAGCCAAAATGCGAGAAAACATGAAAAGAACCTTCTTTTGGGTAGGAATGAAGAAGGATATCATGGATTTTGTTGCTCGATGCCTCGAATGTCAGAAGGTTAAGGTAGAATGCCAGCATCCTACAGGAAAACTATATTTGCATGAGATACCTATGCAAAAATGGTAGGTTATATCCATGGATTTTATAGTGGGTTTACCCAAAACTCGGTACCAACATGATGCCATATTTGTAGTGGTCGACAAACTGACTAAGGTTGCTCATTTCATACCAGGGAATACTAAGGATGATGCTCAGGTAGTAGCTAGAAGATTCGTCAAAGAGGTATTCTGATTGCATGGATTTCTTGAGGTAATTATCTTAGATAGAGACTCCAAATTCACTTCTGAATTTTGGAAATCCCTTCATAGTGCAGTTGGTACAAAACTAAATATGAGTTCAGCATACCACCCTAAAACTGATGGCCAAATAGAGTGGGTAAACCAAGTTCTGGAAGACATGCTCCACATGTACTGCATGGATCACAAGTCTCATTGGGAATATTGTCTACCTTTGGTGGAGTTTGCCTACAATAATGGACATCACTCCTCGCTAGGAATGGCACCTTTCGATGCCTTGTATGGGTGAAAGTGTAGAACACCATTGTCTTGGGATAACCTAGAAGATCGAGTTGTGATTGGGCCAAAAATGGTCAGGGTGATGGAAGATCATCTAAAGGAAATTAGGCAAAGGCTTAAGGAGGCTGCGGATAGGTAGAAGAGTTATGCAGATCTAAAAAGGACTCCAAGAGAGTATTCTATTGGAGATAAGGTGTTCTTAAGGGTTAAGCCAAAGAAGAGTGCTATTAAATCCATGAAGTTGGATCCATATTTTGTGGGACCCTTTGAAATCATAGAAAATATCAGTCTGGTTGCATACCGACTTGCATTACCACCGAATCTATCCAAAATCCATGACACTTTCCACATATCCTTGCTTAGGAAATATGTTGCTGACCTTGAACATGTGTGGGATGTTTCTAATTTGTAGATGGAAAATCTAGAGGCCATTGAAGTACTATCGATGAATATTCTCGAGTTTCATTCTAAGTCCATGCGGAATCGGACTCTTGAACAATGTAAGGTCCAATGGGACCAGTTCTTTGAGAAAAATGCCACTTGGGAGAAAGTGGAGGTTATGCGAAAATATTTTCCCTTTTTGTTTGAAGCTATATAATGTAATAATTTTTATTTTTTTTTCAAAAACCAAAGAAACTGGAAACACCGAGGATGATGTTTAATTCTAGTGGGGGAGGATGTCATGACCCTCCCTAGCGGACTATTTGGCACAAAGAAACAATGTATTAACCTATGATGTGGTGATACCTAGTTTGAACAATTGAACCAACTATATGATGTTTAGTTGATTTAGAAGGGCATGTTATTGCTAACATATTGCCAAGTGTGCAGGATCAGGTACACTCGTAGGTGGAGAAGGTAGAAACATCCACCAGAAATGAGGGTACTTAAGATCAGGGGAAATGATGATTAAGGTACTCAGAGGTAACATGGATAGATACCTTCATATAGGCATGCATTTTCGGAAGGGATAATCATCAATGACTGATCACCTTGAGCCTTAGTTGATAGCCTAGTAGCTATCATAAAATATTTGGCTGAGATGGGTGATTGGGTTGATGGAAATATTCCCTCTTTGTTGTTTTGTAAACTTGATTGCTCTTTTCTGCATCATGACTTGGGTATCATAATGTTGGAATTTCAATAGTAGAACAACTGCAAAATGCATGTAGTTGCATAAAGTAAATTATTATTTTGAAATGTTAAGTGAGCATCATTTTTTATGAAGAAAAAGGGAATTAAGTTTAAATGATAATTGAAGGTGCATTTAAACTAATTAATGAGGTTTTGATTAAATGATGATGTGAATTCATTTAAACTCATTAATAAAATTTATCTTAGTGATAAATGAAAATTCATTTAAAGTAATTAAAGAAGTTTATTTTAATGATATTGCAAATTCATTAATAAACTTTAATGAAATGAAATAAATGAAAAAAAAGAAATCCATTCAATAATAAATAGAAATATTTTATTTAAAAAAAAAACAATTAGGGTAATTGTTTTAAATAAAAGTAAAATATTTTAAATGGAAATAAAATATCATAAGGGATATTTTATTTGAAAAGGTACTACTTTCATTTAAAATAATTTAAATGTCTTTTTCCCCTATATAGAGTGCAACCTACGTAAATGACCTTGGGGCTCTATTAATTTCCAAAATGGAAATAAGGGATAGGAGAATGCGTGTCGTCAGAGTGAGGTGAGATGAGGGATGGCAGCATTGAAGGAAATGAGGCTCGAGGAGGGCTCAGATTTTGAGAGATGAGGGCACAGATGGGCCACCTAGGAGGAAGGAGTACGTAAGGTAAGGAAAGGAAAAATAGAGGAGGAAGAACCAAGAGGAGGTAGAGGAAAATGGGAGGAGACATAGAGGAGCACACAGTGAGCAAAGGAGGGAAGTGACAAAGGAGCCATCAGTTTCTAGCATGCATGAGTACTAAGGTTGGAGGTTTCTAAGCTTTACCATTGCATGCTTTTGTATGATGTGAGAATAAGTATGGAACCTAGTTAAAAACCCCTGTAGCGTGTTAAGTTCCTTTGAATGTTTGAAGCCTTGATGTTTTAATTTAAATGTAGGTAAAAATCTATTGTTGGTTTGGGCATCCTGTGAGTGTCTTTATTGTTTTACATTTATGGAAGTTTGGCCTCACCATCGTCTAAAGCTTTAGGAAGGCATATTTTAACTTCTTGGTGTTTATAAAAAAAGGAAGCATTAGTGCCTCTATATGTTTTTGTCATCTGTGTGAGGAAACGTCATGTCTAGAAGAATCCACACAACATTTATGGGAGCATTGTATTTTTCCACTGTGTGAGGAAACATCGTGTCAAAAATAAAACCAAGCATTTATGGGATTGCTATATTTTTCCCACTGTGTGAGGAAGCATCGTGTCTAGAAGAAGCCACCAAGTGTTTATGGGAGCATTGTATTTTTTCCACTGTGTGAGGAAGCATCGATGTCTAGAAGAAGCCACCAAGTGTTTATGAGAGTGGTTGTGTTTCCCACTATGTGAGTGTGGAAGCGCAGCTAGGAAGGCCATTGTGTGTATGTGGAAGCACTTGTGTTTAATGAAACCCTGGGTAGAGTGGAGAGCATCTGGTTGTACCCTCCTTGAACTCCAAGATAGCTATTTGCATCCACCATGATTTCATAGTAATCTAAGGTCTTGGAGTATAGTAAGGTGAAATGTCTTATTGCAATATTGAGATAAATATTAAAGCAAACCTTTAATTATTATGAAATATCTTATGAGATAAATATTAAAGCAGACCTTTAATTATTATGAAATATCTTATGAGATAAATATTAAAGTAGACCTTTAATTATTATGAAATATCTTATGAGATAAATATTAAAGTAGACCTTTGATTTTTATGAAATATCTTATGAGTCTTTAATTAAAATAGACCTTTGATTGTTATGAATTATCTTAGGAGTTTGTAATTAAAGTATGACCTTTAATTAATAAGATATAAACTATGTGACTTTAATTAAAGTAAGACCTTTGCTTAGTAAGATCATGAAGAGGCTATTTTTTTAACTAAAGTAGTGAATCTTTGGATAAGGTTAAGAATATTTAATTGAGGTTATGAATCTTTTATTAAGGTTGTAAATCTTTGATTTGTAAGTCTATGATGTAGACTTTATTTAAGAGTGCTTCATAAGGAAACATAATTATGTTATAGAATTGATGACAAAGATTATGTGAATTAAATGGATGATTGGATTTATTCTTTGAATTAAAGTTATGGGGCTTTGATTTAGGGAGTGGATGATTAGATTTATTATTTGAATTAAAGTTATGGGGATTTGATTTAGGGAATGAATGAAGGATTTGTTTTAGAGGTTAAAGGTATGGGACTTTAATGCTTTAAAACATGATTAGATTTGATTGAGCTTATGTGAATTAAATGGATGATTAGATTTATTCTTTGAATTAAAGTTATGGGGCTTTGATTTAGGGAATGAATGAAGGACTTGTTTTAGAGGTTAAAGGTATGGGACTTTAATGCTTTAAACATGAATAGATTTGATTGAAGTGAGACCTTGAACTAAGTAGCACATGTTGGATGACTCTCTAAGAGAACATGAGAGGTGAAAATAAAAGTAAAGGATATTTTATAAAATCCATTATGCATTAGATGGTTGGAAACTTAATTAAATTTTGTATAGTTGCAATTTGGAAAAGTAAATGAATAGATGCATTTAGAGGCATGCCTATCTTGAACCATGAGTATCCTGATCCCCTACTACCCTCAAAGAACCAATGGGAAGCAAGGAGAAGTGAGGATTTCAATGGAACCAAAGATTAGGTAATTGTATTTTATATTGATTTACTTATGCTCAAGTAGACTAGAATTGTGGGGAGATATCCCTAATGTTGATGGTAATAATATTTAGAGTAAGAAGGACTTACCATGCAATATTTAATGCAATAACTGGTTATTGGTTTAGAGAAGGTACTTTTACTTTAATATTGTACTTGGATTTAATATGCGTATGATTCTCTATTCGTTGATGATATTCTCTTTTAGTATTAATCCTTCTTTTCTTTTCTGGATGCTTAGTGATTATGCTTTGTTTGTTTTAAAATCTAGGTGTATTCTTGTTTTATTGGAATGATAAAACCAGGAGTAGAGTTCTAGGGTGAACTCAGAGGTGACCTAAGGGAATTGAAACCCCCTTAGGGTGAACATAGGTGACCTAAGGGAATTGAAAACCCCTTAGGGTGAACATAGGAGACCTAAGGGAATTGAGACCCCCTTAGGGAGATAAAATACTAAGTTGTGGAGAGACTACATCTGAGTTAAGATAGCTCATCAGGTAGACGAGATGGATAGCTTAACTCGCAATACTCATAGCATACCTACACATAATGGCTTGTGTATGGTATGGTGATGCATGTATACCTTCGATTGACTGAGGGTGGTAAGTCTAACTCATCAAGAGTGATGAGATAGATAGACTTGTTTGCAGTAACACATGTTACGCCTACACAAAGGGGATTTGTGATAGGGTACCTCGTGAGATGTAGCTTTCAGGAAAACTTAGGGGATTTAAATTTTAGGTAAATACTAGGTTGGGTTAGGGGTTCATGAAGGGTTCATGAGTCTCTCTCCTTAGGAAAAAACTTTTTTCTATTTTTGTATGTTTTTGTTTGTGTGTTTTTGGGTCATTACACATAGTAGTTCAATACAATTGTGTTGGCAATTTTGGGTTTGAGATCCTAGCTTCTTGTCTATGAGTTGTCATTGATGTCAAAAGGAACTGGCATGAATGTCAAGAGGATTTATTGGATTCAAAGGTTGAATATTCTAATGAATCTTTTCTAGAATATTTTGAAGAGATTCCATGTGGCGGATGAAAAGGTTTTTATCAAAACCATGGTAGGTTTAAGGGTTTTTATTAAAACCAGGTGGATGCATTAAGGGTTTTTCTCAAAACCACTCTCAGCTTAATGCAAAGGCTAGAGACACTTAATAATTAAATAACTGAATTAATAAAACCTTTTTAAGGTTTTTTAATTAATTATTTATTTGATTTAGTGATTAAATTATTTTAATAATTTAATGGGTTCTCCACCTAAGGTCTAAGGTCTAAAAGACCTTTGATTATTTTTTAAATAATCAAAAGCGTTTCATAAACCCTAAAGTTGTTTCGAAGGCACCAAAGTAATATTAATTCGAAAATTTCAAATTTTCCTCCTGTCGACATCGTGCATAGGATGGAAGTTTGGCTATATAAGCCATAACCTATAGTCCAAAGCAGATGTGTGAAAGAAATTGGAATTGCACAAAGTTTGGGAAGTAAAAGCTACGGCTATCATTTTTCACCACGTTTATCCGTCGCCAAAGGGTTAAGGAGAAGGAGACTCTTGCTAGCCTTCAAGCTAGTGTCGTTGGCCTAGTGGCAACGACTATTCTGTGAAGGCGCTTGAAGGGAGGTCAAGCGTTCAACTCATGCCGTGGAGTGTGAGAAGAGTTTTTGCGCTCCAATTTTTTTTTGGAGGCACTTTTGAACCGTGATTTTTGGAAGTATTGTTTTGGTAAGGTTTTTAAAATAAAATCTGCATTTTGTTAAAGAAGAAGTGGTTGGGCAGATTTATTTAAAATTATTTTTAAGGTTAAATGCTTCTTTGGAGATATAAGGTTGATAGTGTGTGGTTGAGATTTTTGGCTTGATTGTTGAGTGAGATTTGCTTAGAAGCTATTATTCCTTGAGCATGGTTTAATTAATTTGGAGAAATAAGGTGTAAAATAATATATTATTTGTATGCTTTATATTTTTGGTAGTTGAATTCTATGGATTGGAGTCATAAGGTGTTTTATGGAATAAATATTTTTGTGGTTACTTTTATGATCTAAACCTAACTTGGTGGCAAAGTTGATGGTGGTATTGGTAACAGGTTGAAGAACTATTATCTTCTTCTTCAAACAAAGGTATGGGCAACTTATTCCATGTATATTGTTGATGGTGTATTTTCTGAAATTGAGTTTGGAGTGAAAAGGTTGTCTACTAGGTATCCTTGTTGGTGAAAATCTCATTTTTTGGATATTGAATATTGTTTATGCATTAAAATCATTGATGATTTTTTGGGTGAATGCATAATTCTGGTTGAGGAAGAGGAAGCACTTTTTGCACTAAGGTTTATTTTAGTAAGTCTTGCTACTTGCTTTGAGTTGGTGAAACCCTTAGTTGGCTGTTTTGAGATTGATGGTTGAGTTGCTTCCATAGAGGTTGTTTTTGATCAAGTTAATTCTTTACTTGTTACATGATTTGGGCTTACTCCATTGAGATTGATTTGAGCAAGTTATTCTTTGCATTGGTGATTTATGTTGGTGGCTGTTTTGTTCAAATATCTTTGGAGGGAAAAGGACGTCTACTAGTTTCCTTTTCATGTAGTGATTGGTTGAATGCTTCAAGATTAATGTTGAGTTGAATGATGTTAGTTAAACCTTGTCTATAAGCATTGTTGTTAAAGCCCTAATTGGTTGAGAAAAGATATTGGTTGTGGAAAGAACATGAGTATCATTGTTATATGAGATATTGCATGGTTGGCAATTGTTGGGTTGTGTTTCATGTTCTTGAGAAAATCATACTACATCTATCTTATTCTTTTGAGATTGAGATTGAGTTGAGATTGAGATTGGGAGTTAAGTATAGAACATATTGAGTCTCTAACAATTCTCTTTATGTTTCTATGAGATTTAAGATTGATATTTGGAGTTAAGTATAGAACATATTGAGTCTCTAACAATTCTCTTTATGATTCTATGAGTTTGATGAATCACATTGGGTCTCTAACAATTCTCTTTGTGGGTTCATGCTAAGCAAGTTTTTTTTTTCTTGGTGAACTTGTGAGCTGATTTGGACAGGTTCTAGTGAGGACTTGTGAGCTAATTTGGACAGGTTCTAGTGAGGACTTGTGAGCTAATTTAGACAAGTTCTAGTGAGGACTTGTGATCTGATTTGGACAGGTTCTAGTGAGGACTTGTGAGATGATTTGGCCAGGTTCTAGTGACGACTTGTGAGCTGATTTGGACAAGTTCTAGTGAGGACTTGTGAGCTGATTTGGATAGGTTCTAGTGAGGACTTGTGAGCTGATTTGGACAGGTTCTAGTGAGGACTTGTGAGCTGATTTGGACAAGTTCTAGGGAGGACTTGTGAGCTGATTTGGATAGGTCCTAGTAGAGGACTTGAGGATAGAGTTGAAGTGGTTCTTTGAGAAGAACCTAAGGACAGTTTTGACAAGTCTTTGAGAAGGCTTGTGTGCAGTAGAGATTTATTTATTCAAGCTTTGAGTTGAGCTTGGGAGAGATCTGACAGAGTGAGGAAGACTTGTGTTGGACTGACTGACTGTGTTTAGTACAGGTTGATGAGTTGTTGTGGAGGTGATCAATGAGGACAGAGGTCTCTTGAGGCTGAGCATTGAGGATAGGAGGTCTTCGGTGTAAAGAAGTTCCACGTGCTAACGAAATAAGAGGCAGGTAATCTTCTGAATTATCATTTCCAGAGCTGAGGGGAAGGATTATCCTTTGTGCTGGAGGCTCATAAATTTGTGAGGAGGGGAAGGATTCTCCTTTGGGTAGAGGCTCATAAATAATTGAGTAGGGAAAGGTTTCTCCTTTTGGCTGAGGGTCATAAACATTGTAATTGGGAAGGATTCCCAAAGAACTTTGAGAAATATTTTTAGAGAAAAGTTTTGTGGAGGTAGCCCATGTTGGGTGAACCACGTTAAAATTGGTGTCTCATTGTGTGTTTCTTTATGCATTGCTTTGATATTGCTATTGGTTCATTGCTTTGTGAAGTTGAAGTTAAATAGAGAAAGTAAAAAGAGGTCTTATACTATTCACCCCCCTCTCAGTATAATCTTATGTTCTTCAATTGGTATCAGAGCAAGTTCCTTCGAAAATTTTAATAGCTTGAAGGAAAAGTTTGTAAAGAATACAATGGAATCTACAACTGGTAATGCAACACCTATTATTGATGGGGTAGATTTTGGGATTTGGAGTGCGAGGATGAAGGTTCATCTTATGGCTCTTGGAAATGAAGTTTGGGAAGTGATTGAGGATGAGTATACCATTCTTGAGCATGGTCCTTCTACTAAGGAAGATAGGCTCCTACATCATAGCAATTCAAAGGCAATGAATGCAATCTTGAAGGGTTTACAGAAGGCAGATCTTACCAAGGTGATTCACTACAAGACAACTAGTGAAATGTGGAAACAGTTGAAGGTGGTTCATAGAGGTGATGCTAATGTCCTAAAGGCCAAGTTGAGACACTTCAAAGGTATGTTTGAACAACTCAATATGAATGATGAAGAAAATATTAGTGACTATATGCTTCGTATGGATGATATTGTTAACTCTATGAAGGAACTAGGTCTTGAGCTTGCTGAAAATGATATTTGTGATAAGATTTTGAGGTCTCTTCCAAATAGATTTAGTGAAAATATTTCTGCTATTGAGGAAGCTAAGGATTTGGATAAGTTGAAAAAGTATGAGCTTCATAGTATATTTGCAGCATTTGAGTTGATAACTCAAGTGAAGGTTGATGTTAAGAAGGAGGCAAATTTCAAGGCTACCAAGAAATCCAAGGGTAAAGAGCTTCAAGATAGTGATGAGTCTTCTAGTGATGAAGAGGCATATTACAACAAGAAGGGCAAGTTCTCAAGAAAGCACAAAGGTATGAAATATGTCAAGTGTTTCAATTGTGGAAAGTTTGGTCATTATGCTACTAACTATACTATTGCCAAGGATGAAAGTGATGAAGATAAACAAGATTATAAGAGCAAGGATTATGAAAGGCACAGGCATCAAAGGAAGTATAAATATGAGCAAAGCAATCAAGGAAAGAGGTACTCTCACAAACACAAGAAAAGTTTCTACCTAGACAAGGCAAGTAAGTGTTCTAGTAGTGATAGTGAAAGTTCTTCAAGTGATGTTGGAAATGAGATGTTGTTCCTAATAGAAAAAGAAGAAGAAAAGAAACATAGATTTGTCCTTATGAAATGTTTTAGATGTGGAAATTTTGGACATATTGAGGATGATTGCACAAATGATGGATTGATTTCTAGTTATACTATGTATGAGGATGCTTCAAAAAATTGTGAGGAAGATATTTGTATGGCTTTATAAAAGGGTAGCACCTCTAGTGATAAGAAATCTGAAAAAGTCATTGATGTTTCAAAATGCAAAAAAATAGAGGAAGTTATAGAGGATGGTGAAGTAGATCTTGAAGCTGAACTTGTTAGTGCTCTTAGTGCTTTGAAAAAGGAAAGAAAGAAGAATGCTAGACTCAATGATAAATTGGATGAATGTTGTATTAAGAGAGATGAACTTATATAAAGTCTTGACTTCTCTATAGCTAAGACACATAAACTTAAGGATAAGTTAGAGTCTAAGGTTCTTGAGTGTAGAGAGTTGGAACAGAAAGGGGCTTCCTTGAAAGATGAAACTAAAGAGTACAAGGAGAAGCTTTACAAGTTTGAAGATAGCACCAAAAAGGTAAATTCAATCATCAAATATCAAAGAAGGACAACAGATAAAACAGGTCTTGGTTTTGGTAAGAAACACATGGAACAGGTTGGAGAATCTAGTAAGATATTCCAAAAGGAAGAGAGTTCTGATGAGGAAAGTACTTCAGAAAAAGAGTCCTTGAGTGATAGATGCACAAAATTAGAAAACAAGAATCAGAAAAAGGGGAGAAATTTTACAGGACCTAAGAGGTCAAATCAAGGAAAGTTTAATGGCAGATGTTTTGCTTGTCACAAGTTTGGTCACATGGCTTCACATTGCATGACTCAAGTGAGGAAGGTAAATGATAGATTCAGAGGTGGTAATTTCTTTCAAGGGTATTGCTACTCTTGTAAACAATTTGGGCACAAGGCTGTTTATTGCAAGGCTAATAATAGGAATAGGGTTGGTCAGAATAGATGGAGTCAAAGATCAAGTATGCCTCAAAGAAATAACATTGTTAGTTGTTATAAGTGCAACAATGAAGGTCACATAGCTAGACAATGTAGAGCTGAAATTCCAAGGTACAGGAACAAGAACAAGGGTATGAATAGGCACAAGAATCAAGACATGGATAAGAACAGGAATGATAACAAGAACAACAACAGTGACATGAATAGGAACATGAATATGGACAAGGAGAACAAGAGAAGACATGGTAAGGCAGCTATAGACATTGATGAAGATCAGTGCCTAATGGGAGTTTTACTCCCACCCTAGAATTAATCACCTCAACAGGAGGTGGGGGAGGGACTAAGCTAAGAGGCTAATTCTTAGTCCCAAGCCCCAAAGGTGACCCTTTACCATTGATGACAAAGGGGGAGAGATATGAGTAAGGGGGAGAGCCTCAAGTCAGGGGGAGCTGATTTCTATACAACAGTTTTGAGTTTCAGTGTTGTTGAGAAGCATGGTTTACCATCAATGACAAAGGGGGAGATTGTTGGCAATTTTGGGTTTGATATCCTAGCTTCTTGTCTATGAGTTGTCATTGATGTCAAAAGGAACTGGCATTAATGTCAAGAGGATTTATTGGATTTAAAGGTTGAATATTCCAAGGAATATTTTATAAAATATTCCAGAGAGATTCCATGTGGCAGATGAAAAGGTTTTTATCAAAACCATGGTAGGTTTAAGGGTTTTTATTAAAACCAGGTGGATGCATTAAGGGTTTTATCAAAACCACTCTCAGCTTAATGCAAATGCTTTGGAGACACTTATTAATTAAATAACTTAATTAATAAAACCTTTTTAAGGTTTTTTAATTAATTATTTATTTTATTTAGTGATTAAATTATTTTAATAATTTAATGGGTTCTCCACCTAAGGTCTAAGGTCTAAAAGACCTTTGATTATTTTTTAAATAATCAAAAGGGTTTCATAAACCTTAAAGTTGTTTCGAAGGCGCCAAAGTAATATTAATTTGAAAAGTTCAAATTTTCCTCCCGTCGACGTCGTACATAGCATGGAAGTTTGGCTATATAAGCCATAACCTATAGTCCAAATCAGATGTGTGAAAGAAATTGGAATTGTGCAAAGGTTGGGAAGTAAAAAATATGGCTATCATCTTTTTGCCATGTTTATCCACCGCCAAAAGGGTTAAGGAGAAGGAGACTCTTGCTAGCCTTGAAGCTAGCGTCGTTGGCCTAGTGGCAACAACTGTTCTGCGAAGGTGCTTGAAGGGAGGTCAAGCGTTCGACTCTCGTCGTGGAGTGTGAGAAGAGTTTTTGCGCTCCGATTTTTTTTCGGAGGCACTGTTGACCCGCGATTTTTGGAAGTATTGTTTTGGTAAGGTTTTTTAAATAAAATCTGCATTTTGTTAAAGAAGAAGTGGTTGGGCAGATTTATTTAAAATTATTTTTAAGGTTAAATGCTTCTTTGGAGATATAAGGTTGATAGTGTGGTTGAGATTTTTGGCTTGATTGTTGAGTGAGATTTGCTTAGAAGCTATTATTCCTTGAGCATGGTTTAATTAATTTGGAGAAATAAGGTGTAAAAGAATATATTATTTGTATGCTTTATATTTTTGGTAGTTGACTTCTAAGGATTGGAGTCATAAGGTGTTTTATGGAATAAATATTTTTGTGGTTACTTTTATGATCTAACCCTAACTTGGTGGCAATGTTGAGGATGGTGTTGGTAACAGGTTGAAGAACTATTCTCTTCTTCTTCAAACAAAGGTATGGGCAACTTATTCCATGTATATTGTTTATGGTGTATTTTCTGAAATTGAGTTTGGAGTGAAAAGGTTGTCTACTAGGTATCCTTGTTGGTGAAAATCCCATTTTCTAGATATTGAAGATTGTTTATGCATTAAAATCATTGATGAGTTTTTGGGTGAATGCATAATTTTGGTTGAGGAAGAGGAAGCATTTTTTGCACTAAGGTTTATGTTAGTAAGTCTTGCTACTTGCTTTGAGTTGGTGAAACCCTTAGTTGGCTGTTTTGAGATTGATGGTTGAGTTGCTTCCATAGAGGTTGTTTTTGATCAAGTTAATGCTTTAATTGTTACATGATTTGGGCTTACTCCATTGAGATTGATTTGAGCAAGTTATTCTTTGCATTGGTGATTTATGTTGGTGGCTGTTTTGTTCAAATATCTTTGGAGGGAAAAGGATGTCTACTAGATTCCTTTTCATGTAGTGATTGCTTGAATGCTTCAAGGTTAATGTTGAGTTGAATGATGTTGGTTAAACCTTGTCTATAAGCATTGTTGTTAAAGCCCTAATTGGTTGAGAAAAGATATTGGTTGTGGAAAGAACATGAGTATCATTGTTATATGAGATATTGCATGGTTGGCAATTGTTGGGTTGTGTTTCATGTTCTTGAGAAAAGCATACTACATCTATCTTAATCTTTTGAGATTGAGATTGAGTTGATATTGAGATTGGGAGTTAAGTATAGAACATATTGAGTTTCTAAAAATTCTCTTTATGTTTCTATGAGATTTAAGATTGATATTGGGAGCTAAGTATAGAACATATTGAGTCTATAACAATTCTCTTTATGCTTCTATGAGTTTGATGAATCACATTGGGTCTCTAAAAATTCTCTTTGTGGGTTCATGCTAAGCAAGTTTTTTTTTCTTGGTGAACTTGTGAGCTGATTTGGATAGGTTCTAGTGAGGACTTGTGAGCTGATTTGGACAGGTTCTAGTGAGGACATGTGAGCTGATTTGGACAGGTTTAGTGAGGACTTGTGAGCTGATTTGGACAGGTTCTAGTGAGGACTTGTGAGCTGATTTGGACAGGTTCTAGTGAGGACTGAACCCTTGTCCCTTTGTGGTATAACCACAAAGGGTGCTTTCAACGACTTAAAAGGTTTACAATGATTGTAGCATGATAATTATAAGGATGGGCTACACGAAGATCTGTATGACAGCTTCGAGGAGGACAACACAAAATAGTGTGATGACCATAAAATTTGGATAGCCTACCAATCCCACCATGTAAATTAAAAAAAAAATTGAAAATAATTTAAATTATGAATAATCTTTAATATGTAACTAAAAATCTTATATATATAATTCTTTATCTCATACCTAAACCCATTCTTAATACTAACCCACCAATAATTCATAATTAATTTTAACATCTAATCCACGTAACATATGTTCTTAACCTACATTTAAACTCTAACCTTTATTAATCTTAACGGCCCATTACCCATCTAACCTTTAATTCTAATCCTTTTACTATAAGCCACCCATAAACCTAACTTCTATAAGTTGAACGGATTGTATATCTTTATGAGATTTTCAGGTTAACTTCTAATCTCTATTAACAACCAAATTGAAAATGGATTTTTTATCAAAAGAAATTTTCACACCCAATGGATTTTTTATCAAAAGAAATTTTCACACCCAATTTTCATGTTGATGTCTTGTACTGTAGATGGTGGAAAGATTCGGAGGCGTTTCAGCTGGATTTTTTACGCCATCGTCATGTGGAGTACTATTTTTTAGGGTTGTGTGCAATGTTTGAGCCCGAATTCCGTGAAAGCAGAATTGATGTTGGCGAATGGATGACTGTTTTATCTCTGTGACGGGTGACACTTCCAACGGGTATGGAACCTTTGAATAACTTAAACAGCTCACTGGAGGTGGTATTATTATTATTATTATTATTATTATTATTATTATTATTATTATTATTATTATTCATCATCAGTGCAGCTGTTGATTTGTGTGATTCTCTAAATCTTCTGTTTTATAGCCAACAGTTACAGGGGCACAAGGAGTCGAAGGCAAAATTTAAAGATGATGGTAAGGAGGATGATAAGAAGTTAGATGAAGACTACAAGGAAGACTGCTTGGCCTCTTGGCTGTCCATTCTATGGGATGTTTTTTTGACCATATTCTATTATTTTTATATGGGCACAAGCTACTCTGCATGGTGCTTGCATGATTAGTTTTTGTCTTTTTTAGTTCTATTTTGCGTCTTTCTTTTTCGATGGCCATAATATTAGGCTTCCATAGTTTAGTTTGGCTGTATTCTGTTGGAAGAGTAGGTCTTGGCCCTTTTTGTTGTTAGTTTAAACTTTTAGGGCTTGGCCTTTGTCCAGTTGGTCAGTGGACCCTATTTTGTAAAATCGTTTTGGGTAAACCAGTTAAAACCCGGTGGTAATTATAATATTCTCTTTCTTACCAAAAAAAAAATTATTATTATTATTATTATACTTGCGGTTTTGGTTTAGCTCTTCTTCCAGAGGTCCAAGGGTGGGTGTGTGGTGGCTTTGTGTTAAATTTCCTATTGATAGGTATAGCTCAATAAGGAATTTAACACACAGCCCTCACACACTCACCCCTTCATACAAGCTCACGCAGGTATTATAATAATAATAATAATTATTATTATTATTATAATAAGTGTGGTTTTGGTTTAGCTCTTCTTGCAGAGGTCCACGGGGTGGGTGTGTGGTGGCTTTGTGTTAAATTTCCTATTGATAAGTATAGTTCAATAAGGAATTTAACACAAAGCCCTCACACACTCACCCATGCTTTTATAATAATTATTATTATGATTTTGTTACTCTAATTTTAAAAAACATATTCCTTTCTTTTTTAAAATTATTGAAGTTTTAATTGAGATGTTTTCAATATATAGAATGAAGTCTTATTTTTTCTTTGTTTTAAATTTGTTGTTTGTAATTATTGATTTATTTAAAAGAATAGAATTTGTAGTTTAGAATATATATTGAATTGGTACATTTAAATAGATTTTCTCTTGCATCTAAGTTTTTTCATTCATGATTGTTAAAAGTTTTTTTTTTACTATTGAAGTTTATAGATCCTTTTTATTTAAGATGGATAATGATAGCGTCCATGAAAGACCTATTTTAACTTGTCTTAGATTTGTTGTTTATGACTATCTTGATCTAATTGAAAATATGTTAATATTTTGTTAAGAGTAGACATCAAATTGATATGCCCCCCATGAATGAGTTTCCTCTTGCTCCTACAAATTTTCATCAAAGACTCTCAAAGCCTTCATGATTATTTTCTATAGGCGCCTTCTATCTTATATGGATAATGATAGGAAGATACTTATAAATAAAGGTTCACGTGTAATATTTTGAGAAACCTACCTTAAAAATTATATATTCTCTTCATATGTAGAATATTTATAAAATATGAGAGATATCTATGTTTGAGTTCAATAAAAAATTAGATCAAGTTGTATTCAAATTTTAATTCTTATCTTTAGAGGCTTTTTTTTAAACCATGAGGTTAGATAACATTAATATAATCAATATTTTTCATCATTTAGTTTTAGACATAAATACATAATGGTGATTTGCTAAAATTTATCCATAAAGAGATTTATCACAATTGAAGAATTGACCTCAAAAGTCTTTTACCAATTTGTTCATATCATCCAAAATCTCATTGATGACCATGATTGTTGCAAGTAAGAACTCATTGGAGAAGGGCACCACATTAAAACTTAGTAATAGAGTATCACTCTCATCCACTATATTATCATTTATGGATTTTAAAATGGTAAGAATCATTGGTAAAATATTTATTCTAGTAAAGTGTTGAATTTATTTGTTAGGAACACTATAAGAAAATAGTTAGTAAACTAATAGTATCAATAAATTGTTTGAGAGGAGTTTTTATTCTATGAAATTTGGCATGTTTTTGATACAAAAGTAACACTTGAGAGCAAGACGCAAGGAATAGCACTAATGAAAACTGTCTTCATATTCAAATCAAAATTATATTTATAGGCATGTATGCATTTACAAAAGTGGTATTTAATACACCCAATCCATGTGAGCATTAAATGTTGTACAATTTGATCCATGTGAGGAGGGATAATATTATAGAATATAATATTAATCCCTATCATTTCTCCCCATCATAGAGCATTGGACTCCAATGCACTAAAAAATGGAAGGAAGTTCGAGAGGAACCTGGAGGTTGTAGGGATACCCCATAATGAGGCTCCATGTAGATGCAATGTGGACTATCAATATGAAGATGATGATTGTGCATGAAGGGCAAGTGCTAACATGGCATCAAATTTTGAAAGTCCTACAATGTGAAGGAGGTAGTATGTGGAGTGGTGTAAACCAACTAAGAAACTATAGGTTAAGTTGCAATTGGAGTAGAAGCTGGTGTAACAGGAACAATTGCTAGTATAATAGGAACTATTGGTACCACCATAACAACTGCTGGTAAAAAAGAAGCAATTACTAGTACAATATGAATGACTACTAGAACAAAAAGAACAACTAGAAAAATAGGAACAACTACTGGTGCAACAAAAAATACTGGTACAACAAGAATAGTTGGGATAACAAGAAAAATTATTGGAACCACATGAACAAATGGAGGTACAATAGGAATAGGAACCTGATGAATGTGATGTGAAGTGGATAAAAGTGCTTGTGGTTGTACGTCCTTCTATTATGGTGTATTAAAAATCAAAGCAATTGGTCATGTCTGATGTAAATTAGTGTAAGTCTAATGTGTAGTGGGTGGAACACTACACACAAGAAAGGATTTATTCTCATGTTGCAAGTTATATGTATTGTGATAGACATCATAAATGGTATGCCTATAATATTGGTAATGTTTACCAGAAGTAATCCACAACAATCCATAGATGTAACATCACATGTGATCGAATCCCAAAACTTGGGGCCAAATGTAAATGTGATGGTGTAGTTGTGTGTTATTTGTGATGTGTTTGTGCTATCCTTCCACCCAAGAGATTAGGGATAATGATGTTTTGATGTAGGAATCTTGATCTTATCGATAATGGACTGCACAATCAAGTTATTTTGCAATCCATTATCGATTATATAATCTACTGCAAAGTTATGGAGTAAGTGAGCCCTAGTGACGAATAGATGGTCACAGTCACTAAATATAGAATAGTGATTCATGAGTGTTACATTATTGAGATACCCTTTCAACTCATAAATTTTTTCTTCACCAGTAGTCTTGATGGGTTATCACAAGTTCCCTCATTAGATTTTACAAAAAGACTCTTCTTCTTTTATAACTATGGACATTGAGTTTTATCATGGCCTTGTCTCTTACAATAGTTACAAAATTTATTAGTTTGATCATTCGATAATGAAGAAGAAGAGGAAAAAGAAGATGATTTTTTAGAAGCATGGGTTGAGTAAAAAGTGGGAGTAACAGAAGAATAAAAGTGGGAAGATCTCATTCTTTTTGGTTGATGTTGGTGCCCATATTTTGTGGAACCACTAGAAGAGTAGTGAGGCTCCCTTTTTTGTGCTATGAAATTATCCTCGACTAGATACGCATGCTTGAAGGTATCATCCAATGTAGTGCAAGTAGTATATTTGATCTCTCTATAAAATTTTACGAGAAGACCACTTTTAAATTTTGCAATCAAGACAACATCAGAGTTTGAAATGTCAAGTAAGACTTGAAGATGATTAAAGTGATGAATGAAATCATGTATAGATTCCCTCTTGCCTTGATGAAGTCATAGTCATTGATTCAATATGTCCTCATAATTTAATGGATAAAATGAGGTCTTCAAAACTTGTACCATATCCTCCCATGTACAAATTTTGTGATTGGCTATGAGGACTTTGACGATGTCAAAAATTTTGAGCTTTGCAAATGGAACCTTTTCCTCATCAAGAGTTTGTGTATAATCGAACCAAGTCTCCATGTCAAGGATCTAGCTATTGAGTGCATAAGGGTCTGAAGATCCCTCAAATATTTTTACTTCACACCTTGGATGAGGAGGATGGGAAGAAAATAGAAGATTGTGCAACTTGGATGCTATCTCTGAAAATATTTCATCGTGGTTTGTGGTGATTTTTGCTAATTTTTCAACAATGGCCATGTTTGTAGCCATAGATTTACTAGGAGTTTCCAATGGTTTATTGGGTGCTAGATTAAGATAGAGAATAAAAAATAATGACAAAAATTTAGGAAAACTTTGAATGGGCCTTCCCTCTCTGATGGGCCAAGGGTTAGACTACAATGTAATTAATTAGGCGAGAATTAATTGGAAGCACAATCTTGAAATCAATCTCGACAATTAATAGCAGTCAATGCAATTTCAAATAAGCCAATGCCTAGTACATTCACCATAGAATAATTCTCCAATGGTCACCACCAAAAAATCCAATGATCAACAATTTTGACTAGCCAAGGCACCAATGAATTTTGACCAACCATAGGAAATGGACCCTTTTAAATAACCTACAGTGACTGACGATATACAAGTGGTGACTATCATGACCCGAAGACATGACTCTGATGATAGAAAAGTGTTGATTATCATGACTCGAGGATGTACTACTAGAAATGGATGCAACCTAAAGACTCGATGGGAGAACAAGGTACAACTGATGACTAACATGACCCGAAGACTCGATGGAAGATATGAAGTATAATTGTAACATGTCAATGAAGAACTAGACGTGAAGACTTAGTGGAATATATGAGGTACGACTATGATACATCGATGAAGGCCTAGAAGTTGATGACATATGAATGGGAAGATAAAAAAGGATAGATTACAACCATGGTTTGGTAAGGACCAATGGAGGGGAAGGTAGCCAACATCCGCTATCACTAATGGGCACGTTTGAAGTAAAAAACAAGGGGAGACTCACCTACGTAGTATATGTGGGATAAACCCACCAAATAATTTCAAAAAAACTTAATTTGTCGATCGATGTTAGAGATAACCATGTCACCGACGATGATGAACTCGTCATAAAACTGAACACAATATAGAGAAACCAAAAATCAAACATGCAAACCTTGGGAATTAATATTTTTTTTGGATGCCAAAATATTGGTATAAGTTGTCAAAAAAATGTAGACAATGGAAAAATATTGTGAAATATTGAATGCTCTATGATTTTTGGATGTACAAGGAGTTGCAAAAGATGTCTACGATATTCAGACGTCATCGAAAACCCCAAGTTAGATCCATAATCATTTTAGGCGGCACATATCATTGAAGGTGAGTGTGCTCGATTGCTACACAATGATGAAGATGCACATTGATACTGACTACACACTATGGAAGGTTGTGGTTGACAAAAATATTTGCACCAAAGAAGATATTTTCACGTGCTAGTCTACCGATAATTTGAGGTGCTGCAAAACATGTTTGGCCACCAAAATAGTAGACAGTTGATCTACAATGCATGCATCCAAAATATCTCTCGATGATCTGCTTAGAGTTTTTGAAAAAATGTTATTCAATAGAATTTTGGAGAAATTTACTATATTCCATATAGCGGATCTGCTTTGAATGTGTAAAATCTCACCAAGGTTATTTGATCAAACTGGCAATCACAACAAATGAAGAGCCCAAAAGAAGGGTTTTCTAGATTATGTCAAGTTGTCAATGAATGAAAATTTCAAGTGTGAGAACTTAGATTAATAGCCAAGGGTTGAGGTCCGAGGGACCCTGACTAGCTGAAGTTTGGTGACTAGAGGGACCCCAACAAGAGTTTTCAAATGAAGAGTGCTCGAAGGCGTGTGCAAAAAATAAAAGTGTTCCTCCCAAGCCAATATTCTTTGGTGGTTTTCTCGTTCCTCTTTTAAACCATACTGACCTCTAGGAAGAGGATACTCATCTAACCAATGCTCAACTCTGATACCACTAATACAAAATAAAATCTTGAGAGAAAGATGCAATGAATATAACCAATACAAATTGTCTTTTTATTAAAATTAAAAATATATTTATAGGCATGTCTACCTTTACAAAAGCGGTATTTAATGCACCCAAACCATGTGATAATTAAATGTTGTACAATATTATCCATGTGAGGAGGGATAATATTATAGAATATAATATTAATCCCTATCAGTTTTAGATGCTTATAATAAACTTTTTGTTTGGGTCAAACTTCTTTTTGTGGCCTCATTGAGCAAGAAGTCCTTTATCATTTTGAAAAACTTTTCAACAATATTATTAATGGATTTGGGAATAAGTGTTTAGTAACTTACACTCTCAATGAGGTGCATAATCATCTCATTTGTATATATTTTGGTTTATTTTTTTTTTGGTAAGTAACAGTATATTTACAGTGGGTTTTTTGTTGAAGGATCCCAAAACCTTAGTTACATAGGAAGCCGTGGCTACAATTGCGAGTAAAAATTGGGGCTATGCCCTTGGCCAATAGTCCAGGGCCTAGGGCCCTAGTGCCTACAAAAATACAGACTAGATATGAGACCAAAGACTACAAAATTTGGTCTGTGGCCACCAAAACATGGAAAAACTGCAAAACAACAAATGCCAAAAATACAAAAACCTGCTTGTCATCGCTCTGGGAGGTCCTATGGCCGAGCCTGGCCTGGATGGGCCCGACCTGACAGAGAATCTCCTCTCCCTATCAGGGCCATTGCCCAGCCTATGACAGGTTCAGCCAGGGCATTGGCTGCTAAGGAAGCCACTTTGGGAGCCAATCATAATGTCAAGGAAGGCCCTGGTCATCAAATTCTACATCTTGCTACCAGAGTTAGAACTACATTTGGTGGCCTCTGAGACCTCCACCTTGGCCTTCTTGGAGCTACTAGCAGCCCTACTACTGCCTGGGATCGGGCCTTTATGACTTGAGTAGGATTCGAGGCCTCGCCTGGGCCCTAGATCAAAGTTCTACATTTTTGGGTGGGCCAGCACCTTTTCAAGGAAGGGGAGCCTTCGAGGGAGGGGGTCTCCTTGTATTTGGACACTACAGGGGAAGCACGGGGTGTGGACGTACATCTTCGAGGCCCCGACACGGGGCGGGCTAAGTTCCTAGGCCCTCATCGATGCTGGAATTGTCTTGCGATACTATTTTGGCCAGAGCTTTAGGGAAGTTTGTGGTCCAGGTAGTGAAATATTTTGCTGCGATGACTTGGTTGGCCATGAAGTCGGTTGCCCTATTGCCTTATCTGTACACATGCCGAAGGGCATGATCAGGGAGCCCTTGGATAATGGTGTGGCCTACCCGAATGGAGTTGTGAATGTGCCAAGAGCAAATTCCTGGGCTGTGGGCAACTTTGATTATAAGTTGGGAATCGCCCTTGATGATGACTTTTGGGGCGGACTCCTTGAGGACAGTCAGCCCGCTGAGGAGAGCTGCTGCTATTTTGGTTTATTTTTAATCATTGAAGCATTTTTCTTTATGATAATGATGTTATAATTGTTTATCTTTAGGATAATGATATTATCATTTTTGTTATGATATTTCAACATCAATTTTTTTTAGTATTGCTTTTTATGTCAAAATACAATCACATAATCTCATTTAATTTGCTCAACAAAATCCATTAAAATATCTTCATGTATGCTTCAATCCTTATCATGAAATCCTTGTAGAACAATTTGAAGCAAGTGCAAAACTTAATCCCTTCGTAACTAACAACGAAAATATATCATGAAAAAGTAGAAGTATCGTTCAATATATTTCTTCATAATTTCTTGTCATCCAAGAAGAGTTCTCACTATATCGGCTACCAATTTCAATATCTGGACATCTTCATGGTTTGAGAACACAAGATCATTTATCATGGATAAACATAAAAGATGCATGTTTTAGATTGAATTGGACCTTAAAAATTGGATGAGACATAAATAAAATAGGTATAAGTCATATGTTGGAGTTCTTGGAAACACTAGAACTTATGATGATGGTGGAATTTAAATGTAAATATATGGGGGAGATGAATGTTAACAAAGAAGAGATTATGATTAGTGACCTTGCATATTTTATCCATATTGGATGAACCAAAGTAAGACCAGAATCTATACTGCATAAAATTTTATGCATAGGAATGAGATCAAACAATGTGGAATCAATATTAAATACAACAATTTACTTATCAAATAATATATTTGGTATGTTATAGGATTGTTGACAAATCATATGTGGTGCAAAAACTTAACAATATAGATTATAATAAAGAAATTATTAGAGGGATACTTATTTTTAAATACTTATATAGAATATTATTTAGAAATTTTGATTTTGATTTTTTAATGTATTTTATATTTTAATAAAATCTATGGTTTAGTATATTTTTCCAAAAGTATTTATATAGAATCTTTATAACATATTTAGAAGTTCTATTTGTTATTTATGTTTTTATTATATGAATAGTATAATAAATATATTAGAATCTTACATCATGTTTTACTTTTTAGTGGAAAATTTACCTTTTGGTTTACTCAAAAGAAGCTAAAAGGATTGCTTTCAAGTACACACCAAGATTTCTTGAATATATCAAGAATGGTGATATGAGTGTGGGATTGAGTATTTTATTGGAAACTTGTTTTTTTATTTAGTATTTGGACCAACTTGAGTTTCCAAAATCAAGGTTTCAAACTGTTGCATCATTGATTTATCGATTAGTCGATGACATGAATGATTTTTAGGTAATTAAAATTAAGTCCAATACTTACTGATGTTTAAATATGTTGGATCTATCATGTCATTATAATTCAAAAAAACAATTCTAACATGTATTTTTTAATCTACAAGATCATAAAATCCATGGGGAGATAGCTTCAAGTAAATATTGCTATATGAAAGACAATCCTAAAATATCGAGGACACCTTGAGTTACATCAATAATCTTGTTGATGGCTATGTAGAAGAATTAAATTAGGAATTTCTAAAATTGTATCATAATCTATATTCTTGTGAATATTTTTATTTCAATTGTTTAAGAGGTTCACTCTTAGGTTATATGGATAATGATGGTTTAACTAATTCTTATAAGGGGATAAAATATGCCATAGTAAAAGTTTAAATAGATCCCATATAACTATAAATATTGAAGATATTTATAAATACAAGTATAATATTTAAATAATAAATAATTATTGATGATATTACATGATTTGGTCATGTAATAGTTTAGGGTGTGATTCATAAGTATGTTAAATATTTGTCTAATATATGTGTCAATGTAATAAAGCACACGATGTGTGCAAATATGAGGTGTGATAGTGTGAGTTGTGAGAGTGCAAAGTTTGAAGTGAGAGAATGAAGAGTCATATCATATGTGGCAATATTTAAAGTGAAGAGTCATGAGATTTTTATCATATGTGAGGAATGTAAAAGGATGCATCTCCTCAATGTTTGAGAAGAGCAATAGTTGAGTATAGAAGAGTCACGTTATAAGGTTATATTATGGAGATAAATTCCCATGCATTATAACATGTATTGAAATAACATTACTTTATGCATGCTAGAGTAGACCTTGATTAATAATATTTGTGTTTATTGTGTGTAATATTGTGAACATCATTATGATATTTATTAATGTGAGTAATTGATGTTATGTGAATGCATTTTATTATGATTAATATTTAATCCTAGATAAAGGACCTATGAGATAATCTAGGGGGATTCCTAATGTTGGTATCAAATTCATAGTGGCAAAATTCATCTTGGTTTATTTTGAGAGAATTTTTAAAATTTGAAAAAGCATAAAGTGTAGAATATTATATTTTTTTTAGGAGCATAGCATTGATTAAAGAAGACCGTAAATATTTAATTTTGTTTTAGCTTTGAAAAAATAAATAATCATGACAAGAAAATCATTATTGCACACTAAAGTTATCTATGATATTTTGAAGATGCAGCTACAAACTAAAAGATTAAACACTTAGAGAAGATGGGTTGAGTTCACCTGATTCAAGTAAAGAAGGAACAATATTGATCAAAGGGATAAGATTAAATGACTGCTATAAGAATGACACAGAGAAAAAAATAACATTAGAGGGTTGAGGTTTCCCAAATTATAAAGAAGAATTGCCAAGGTAAGGCAAAATTCATTTAAGAAAATTATTTCTTGAAGTAGTTTTTATTGCTAGAGAAATAAGAAGTGAAAATTTATTTAATTGATTTAAAGAAAATTTTGGAGAGATAAGAAGAAATAAATTATTAGAAAGAATACTTATGTACGAATATTAAATTATTTTATTGAGGAATTAAAATATTGGGAGATATAAGGAGAAGAATAAGGAAAATATTTGAAGAAGTTTAATGGAAGAATGATGAGAAAATTTGAAAAAACAATTTGAAGAAGAAGTTGACATACATGTTGATTACTTTCAATTTATATATTAGTCATATTATACAGAAAGGTCCAAAAAACCTTAATCATGAGATGCTTTTAAGGTTCATGGATAAAAAAACTTGGATGCAAGAAAAACTCATTTAACCAAGATGTACCAATTCAATATATACCCTAAACAAAAAAAATTAAATATTTTAAAACTAAATAAAAATAATTACAAACTACAAATTTAAAACAAAGTAAAAACTAATTCTTACATAAAATTCATTCTATATATTCAAAACATCTCAACTAAAACTTTGTAATCTTAAAAAAATAACAATATATTTTTTTTCAAGTAAGTTAAAATTTCATTAAAAGGGGTTTTGAAAGGGCCCCAAAACCCTTTTACAATAGGTCACCAGACAAAATACAAGGCCAAAGGAAAGGCCGAAGGATAAGCCAAACGATAGTCCCAGGGATAGGCCAAAGGATAGCCTAAAGGAAAAGCCCGAAGCAGGAAAAAAGTAACTCCCACCCAAGCAGGAAAAATTTTAAAAATCCTGCCCAACATGAAAATTGAAAATCCCGCCTAGTGGGAAAATTGAAAAATCCCACCAAATTAGGAATAATAAAATTTTGAAAAGCCCGCACAGGGGAGAAACCAAAAACCGGTATTCCACCAAGGAAACACCAGAAAATCAAAACTGCCAAACATAGAAACACCCAGAATAGTAGGATGGAGCAGAGGAACCACCAAGAAGGAACATCCCACCCAAGGAGGGCTGACATATACATAGAAATGTAAGAAAACAAACCAGAATAGCATCCCGTTTAGGCCTAAAAAATGGATCAACAATCTAAGGATCTCCATAGGCCATGAAATCCCCTTGTAACAAGGTAGAGCTATGCAGAGACTAGAGGAAGTGGAGGAAGCAACAAAGGCATAATTTCAAGCCATGGTAAAGGGATGGGAAGGTCCCAAGTAACCCATGTAGAAGGATCCACAGGGTTATCAAGCTACATGCGTTATGTCCAAAACCAAAAAATGCAGCAAAAAACCCTAGACAACCTCGAACATCATCAATAAATAAATTTAGGGATATAGAAAAGGAAGACCATAGGTATCTCATTATCAATAAAAACAAAGACCCTCCAAGCCATGAAAAAATATTGAGAGCCCACTAAGAAGACCACATCTAGGAACTTAAAGAGTATAAAAACAAAAATAAGCATGTGGTCCTCCCCAGACCAAAAAAAGCTATGAAAAATTGCTCAAGAAGCAACTTTCCCAAATCCACGATGCACCACACCTGAAGAACATTTGAAAATCAACTCCAGGTAGACACCTACAAAAAACCTAGGACATATCTAAGAGCACCAAGGAAAAAGAATCCCTAAAGCAACATAGAAATCCCAAGGAAGGTCCTAGGGATGTCCTAGAATAGTGGCACATGAAAGAACCCCTCAAATAGGTATGGAAAGGGGTAGACAAAAGGAAAAGTAACCTCCCACCCCAAGGATATCATCTGCAACACCAACCAACCAAGGAGGAAGGGCCAAGGAAGTGCTAGGTAACTGATACAGGACCATGGAAGGAGGAAGCAAGGAAGCCAAATAGGACTTCCCAGGGAAGTCCCCTACAGTCCCCCCCTCTAAAAATATGTTTTTTTTTAATTTAGACTAACAAAACCATATAAAAATTTTAAAAACAGAAAACATCATTGAAAATATCATATGTTTTCATCAACTATACTTGTGTAAGATGCTCAACCTTAACTAGCCATCAATATATAAGGTGCTTATAGAGGCTTGCAAATGCTCGTGCACATGAGGACCATGTTTCTTCTTGAATTCCCTTGCAATCTTCTCGTATACTCCACATAAAAAATTCTAAATAATTTTCATGTAATCTAGAAATTTTTGTGTCAATGACATATCGCATAAGAAACTAAATTATAAGTATTTTCTTCATAAAATTTTTATCATGAATGGGAGAGCTAAGAGTGAGCATAGATGGTAGTGAGTGTGAGTTCCAACTAATATATCTAGGAGTGATTGTAATTGGTAGCAAGTGCAAGCATGATTTGGGAGAGCTTGGAGTGAGTGTAAATAGTAGTAAGTGTGTAACGACCCAAAAAACAAGAAACATGAAAACACATAGAAAGAAAAATAATTTTTTTATTAAGGACACGGATTCATAAACCCCTAACCAACCTTAGATTAAATTAATTTTTAACAAATCCCCTAAGTTTATCTAGAACTATACCTCATAATATTTCCCTCACACAAGTCCATTTGTGTAGGCATATCTCATGTTATGCACATAAATCCATCCATCTCATCAATCCTCAATGACTTATCACCTTCAATCATAAAAAGGTGTACACACATATCCATATTGTATGCAAGCCATAATGCATAGGTATGCTACATGTACTACGAGTTAAACTATCAATATCATATTTCAACAAGTTATACTAACTTAGGTATGATATTCCATAAACCTAGTTACCATTTTCTCTATGGGATCATAATCCCTTAGGTCCACTATGTTTACCCTAAGCGGGTATCAAGCCCTTAAGTTATTCTCTAAGTTTACCCTATAACTTAGTACTAAATAATATAAAAAATAATTCAATCATGAAAATAAAATATAGATCTAAATACTAAATCTAACAAAACATAACTCATCAAACATGCAAAATATAACTAGAAATATAGAGCAATATTTAAATAAAAGATATAAACTAGAAAATATTTAGATACATTCACAATAAATCAAATAGAATACAAAGGTGCATTTGCCACATTGATCATTTATTACATATGCATGTATGGTAAAACATCCATACCCTTAAACAATATATTACATCAATTTCATCAGGGAAATTTCCCCACAAATCTAGTCTATTTGCATAAGTAAACAATATTTAAAGTAGAGATCAAACTTGTGTATTGGTATATCTATAAATTTGGTTCTCCCGCTCTTACATAGATCATTCGAGGATAGTAGGGGATTAGGACACTCATATTAGGATAAACATACCTCTAAAAACATTTACTCATTTCATTTCCAAATTGCAACTATACAATCAAATCAAGCAATCTAACTATCTAATGCATAGTTGATATCATAGAAACTACTCTTTCTATTTTCCCTCTCATCATCCTATGAGAGTATTTCAACAATGCATCTAGATCATAGGCTTTACTTGTAATAAATGACTCAACCCTTATTCAACAATTAAAGTCCCATACCCTTAATTTCCAAATAATCTAGATTTCTTCAATCAAGAAATAACTATTTATTTTCTATAAATTAAGTCTCATACCCTTAATTCACAAACAACCTAGTCTCTTATTTATTTATTAAATTAAAGTCAACTACTTTAATCCATAAATAAATATTTTCATTTCATTTCATAAATTAAAGTCCCATACCCTTAATTTACAATTCAAACAAATTTTATATTTAATTATTTAAATTAAAGTCAACTACTTTAATCTTTAAATAAACCCCTTCCTTTCATTTCATAAATTAAAGACCCATACCCTTAATTTAAAAAACAAACAAACTTCATATTTATTTATTAAATCAAATTCAACTACTTTAATCCATAAATAAATCCTTTCCTTTCATTTCATAAATTAAAGTACCATACCCTTAATTTACAAAACAAACAAATTTCATATTTATTTATTAAATTAAATTCAACTACTTTAATCCATAAATAAACCTTTTCCTTTCATTTCATAAATTAAAGACCCATACCCTTAATTTACAAAATAAACAAATTTCATTATAAATAAAGTTCTCTAACTCTACTTAATAAACAATTCATAAATCATTTTATTATAAATAAAGTTCTCTAACTCTACTTAATAAACAATTCATAAATCATTCTATTATAAATAAATTTCTCTAACTCTACTTAATAAACAATTCATAAATCATTTTATTATAAATAAAGTTCTATAACTCTACTTAATAATAATTCATAAATCATTTTATTAAGTAGCCAAGATTTGAAACATTAGAGATGACTCTATTTTAATTAAAGTTCCCAAAGACCCAGGGATACACTAGTAGCTTGGCATCAAACATAACATGCTCACAGTCATGCAACTCATCATAAAGACAAACGACTGTACTAGCGCACCTAGAAAAGGGAAATGAAATGCACCTATTTATTTAAGCATTCAAAAGCAACATTAATGTAAGCATGATGATAAATAAGTGAAAGAAACGAAGGTTATATTTATATTAATACATTTTCCAAATACACAGTTACAAAACATCCCCTTGAGGGCTCTTAATTAATACAATTCATTACAATGTTCAAAGGATCTAATCCTTTCAAAAACTCAAGGTGTGTTTCAGTGTCTTCCTCACACTCACGAATTGAAGAGCGGGTTTTTCGTATCACTACGATGATCTATCCATATTCAAACTTGTAACTTCTTCCTTGCGTGTTAAAATACCTGGATCTACACGCAAATAAATTAGATTGGTCAATAGCATGTGTAGATTATCATGAAATCAAAAAGATGCATGTAATATTAAATATAAAAGGTGAAATAAGTGGTGCAAAACTATTACAAATTGTACCAAAACTTAGTATAATGCATACTATCTACTTTAGAAATGATCTATATTGAAATATAAAGGAAATTATATGTAGAATCCATGGTCATACTTGGGTGTTCCAATTGGGGATATTAGAATGAAAAATATAATTGAAGGTCCAAAACTGCTCAAAATGGCACCAAATCCTAGTATGATGTATATAAACTACTCTAGAAATGATCTATATGAAATTGAACCAAAATTGTATGTAGATTCATGGTCATCCTTGGGTGATTATGACTGTTAACTGTCCCAGGTGGGGATGATCACCAAATC
This sequence comes from Wollemia nobilis, assembly GCA_028583015.1. Taxonomy (NCBI): domain Eukaryota; kingdom Viridiplantae; phylum Streptophyta; class Pinopsida; order Araucariales; family Araucariaceae; genus Wollemia; species Wollemia nobilis. The sequence continues at coordinate 2,551,206 of JAQPPZ010016912.1, read as the reverse complement.
TACTGGTTTTTGCCACCAATTCCTTTAGGATCTAGTTCAAACTACTTATAGGGGTGTTTTCATCAAATTTGGTGATCTAATTCAAAGAAATAGGTGGGTTTTGGAATGGATTTATGTATTTTGGGATATCTTTGAAATCTCCTTCGATTGATGAAGATTCCAAGTAAAAAATGCGATGAAATGGGAGAGTGAATCTCGACAACATTTCGATGTGAAATATTGCAAAGAACTCCCTCTGTTAATTGGGTGGAATGACACAAATTTATAGCCCAAGATGTCCGCAAGATAAAATGGGTAAGTTAGGGAATACAAGGCAAGTGCCGCTATTTTTTAAAACCCTTGCCATGCATTAGGTGGAAGAAGCCTCCAATTTGGACCTCCTATTTATAGGTTATGATGGATTTTGTAGGCCCTCAATCTATCATAAATCTTTGGGCATGATAAATGGAAGAATTTTATTGTCATTTGTCTCACTCTTTACTTTTTGAGGGTCCTAGGCCATGGCCATCCCACCCAAGAATGGTTTCTAGTGGCTATCCTTGGGTGGGACGACCATGAACTGTGGTTGTCCTAGGGTGGAATGACCATGGCTACATGGTGTAAAACTTCCCAAAAGTGGGGTAAAACTTCCCAAAAGTGGTTAGAACCACTATTTAACCCCTAAGGGTTTCCCAAGGGGCCCATATGGTGTTGATAAGAGTGTGTAATTGTAGTCTAATCAGATTGACGCAATTTTAGTATCTATAGGTGCCCCTTTTTGAGATGCATTGTGTGAAACAAAACATGAAGAAAAAATAGATGAATAAAATATCAAATGATTAAGGTTATTCAGTAACCTAACCAAATTTATTTGCCTCCATCATGGAAGGAGCATAAATTCTTGGAATCCTTGCTTTTGACATATTGAAGGATTTTATTTTGGTATACCTTTCAACCGCACTACATGGGCAGGTTTTGGGGCTTAGAGCATACTTGGTCTTGGTTCCTTATTTGTCTTATAAGCCTATTCTGGGATACATGTCCCAAGGATTCAAGGATATCAATACTTTGTTTTTTTGAATTGGTACTGAATTATAAGCCCCATCATGGGTTTGAAATTGTCTTTGGTAATAATTCTTTTGAATGTATGCAAGTTGCACTTTTGAGTGTTGATTTTGATTATGAATTCATAATTATGACTATCCCTTAAGTGAAAATTTGATGAGGGCATGAACAATTATGAAAGTGATGAGTCACTTGACCAATATGACTTGATTTGGGTTCCTTCGGCTTTACCCATTGTAAAATTTATCAATTTTATTAGGATTTTGATTGTTTTATTGATATTTCATGGAAGAAAGGAAATGAATACCACATTCCCTTGGAGTGGTCTAATTGCAGTGGCCTTATTGGGTATTTATGCAGATACTTTTCAATTCAAAAATGAATAATTTTGGTTCAATATTTATCCTTTGTGAATTTTATCAGTTTTGACATGTTTTTGGTGGTTTTTAGGCCGTTTTCTTTGCATTTTCTTCTATTTTTTGGTTTTTTTTGGTGGTCATCCCAGGGTAGGATTTATACAAATTTCATGGCCATCCTAGGGTGGTATGGTCACCAAATTCACCGACCATACCACCCTAGGACGACCATGCTCATTCTATATCTTTTAAAGATCAAAATTGGAAAACTGAGCTCATTTGCCCACTTCTGACTTGGAATATTGTGAGGTGAGAAGTAGGAGAGTGATTTTTCAAAGTGGAGAACTTCTGAAACCATCCCAAAATCACCATGATCCAGCCTCAAGATTCAATGAGTGATGGAGCTGGCATGAGACAGGTAAGGAAAGAATTTGCTACTAGACTTTATTTAATTTGGAAATGTAATTATTTTTGAGTTTGAAAATGAAACACACTAAGTATCAATAAATGAACCTTATTAGTGATAGCAATTAGTATTTTGTGCTTTAATGTTTTGTTTTTGTGCAATTTTGATGCATTTTTGTGTTTTTATGATATTTTTTGCTTGTTTTTGGTGGTTGGGGAGGCTATTTTTGAGCATTTTTAGGGGTCGTCCTTGGGTGGGACTACCATTGGTGGTCGTCCTTGGGTGATATGACTACCAATTTGGGGGCTGTACTTGGGTGGTATGGCCATGATTTTTGGAGAAAAAGGTCCCTTTATTTGGGTTGTTTTTGTGCAATTTTGTTGCATTTTTTTGAGCTTGCTTGCCTCTACCAAGTGATTAAGATCCGGTATCAATTTTTGAATAATTTTTAGACTACTAGGGACTTACTAATAGAGGATTAATAGAAATTGCTTGATGCCATTGGTCTCAAACAAGTGACACGGTTAGAGCCAATGCTAGGATACAGAGCCTACCTAACAACTTTGATAGATTTTTGGGACCCTCGCACCAACACCTTCCATTTTATAATTGGGGAGATGATAGTGACATTAGAGGATGTCTACCATATTTTTTACATTTTGGTAGATGGGCATCAAATTATGTCTACACATTGGTATCTTACAGATACATTTTTTTAGAGATATTTCAGAGAGGATTTACGCGAGGCAGTACAAGACTTGCCTTTCGAAGGTATCCTAGTGGAGCTATGGTATGAGGTAGAGGTTTTGACTATGATACATGACTTAATGATGATGATTTTCTCCAACATGCTACTACCATACTCGTTAGGAGCTAGGTTAACTTGGAACCTTTTTGAGTTAGTGTTTTCACTGGTGGAGTGCACCATAAAGAGGTCGTTAGTGATGGCGTGGGGTAGTACTTTGCTGGCGCAAATTTATTATGATATGTACGAGATCCATTGTCATGGATAGAAATTATTGAGATGTGTATTTATACTACAAGTGTGGGGATGAAAAAATATTACTATGGATCAACCGCAGGGACTACCTTGGATGACACAAGCATAACTTGTGGATGCAGAGATAGGATATGGTATTCTTTGGTAGTGATACTAGCAGTGGAGTCGGAGCCATCTCTATGCAAGTATGATTGATCATTATGCATAGTCATTTACACGAATTAATTTAGAGGATGTTATATGGAGACCATATAGGGATTATTTAACATGGACTGAGGCTGAGGCACCACTTTTATGGGTACAATGAGGGATATGGTTAGTTGGTCGATACAAGATATAGTGAGAGTATTTTCTATATGCTTGAATGATGTAGTAGTTTGGGCTATGCCAGGGGTTGCCTAGTGAGCCAGTGATCTACCTATACTGTGGGGATGAGAGGAACACTTACTTGGCCTATAGTTGAGGTATTTGAAGAGGAGGAAGATCCTATAGAGGGTATCTCTGAGCTAGATGATGCATGAAACATAGTAGAGTATGACTCCTGGTGGATGATTCACCAGTGGTGAGGGAAGGAAACGCTAGGAGGTGGTAGAGATGTGATGACAAAGGAGGCTCATAGGGAGGCTATAGATGAGGTACATGATGAGGCTCCAAATAAGGAGAAGATAGAATTAGGTGAGAAACATGTGCATCACCAAACATATGATGAGTGGATGGATAGCATGGATATGGAGGTTCAGTAGGATGATTATGATGAGGATTATTTTGATGAGTAGGAAGTGCAGGCATAGTTGGAAGCATGTGATGCCACTATTTTTAAGATATAGGGTGAGTTGACCAGAGAGAGACAAGAGTAGAGGGAGTATGTAGATGAGGGGACTCTCCTAGCATAGGTGCAAACTACATAGGTAGAGATTGATAGGCAGACATTAATGATTGAGAGATAGAGTTAGTTGCTTTTTAGTCATGGGTTAGAGTAGGGAGCTCGAGCCATGGGGTATCTACCAGTGGTGAAATACCCAGACTATCATAGGATGTGATAGCTCCAGACCTTACTAAGTGACTACCAGGCTCATCACTAAGAGGATCTGGCATACATACAAAATTTGGAGGATGAGGTAGCACACCTTAGAGTGCATTCACCTGCTCATCCTTCTGCTAATGGGTCCCAACAGAGTAGGAGAAGTGGTACAAGGTAGTCATCTATGAGGATGGGGGCTCCTAGATCCATGAGGATATCAAATAAGATTGAGGGGATAATATCTAGGAGCTCTCGATGAGTAGTGACTGAAGGTGGTAGTGAGTTTTATGGTGTCGGTCCTGCATGACCATGGCTTTTGAGACTCTGTGGCTTTTTTTGTACTTTGGGAGTGTGAGGTTTGAGGATCCACTTGATTTTAGCCTACGAGAAATTTTTGAATTATGATATTTTTACCCCATACATATATACATGAGTTTTTATATTGTCATCATGTGTTTCCTTACTACTTTATTAGATGTATGAGATGCTTATGTTTAATTTATTGATATTTTTATGGATGCTTATTATGGATGCATTTATTGTAATATGATCTTGGTTGATGATATGTACATGTGTGTATGCATAATAAAATGGATGATTTGTTAATATGTACTAATAAATTATGAATACTATGTGACACACTAGATGCTAGCACCATAGACTATACAAAATTCATCAATTCATTTTAACATTAATATAAGACTATGTAATGGATTATGAAAATGTAAACTGAAAAACATGTGATAAAATGGTATGGCATGGAATGAATAGTCAGATGTTATAGAATGTCCTCGATATTTTCATGAGACCCAAACACTCTAGTGAACTAGTCAAAAGTTGTATATTAACTATGCAAGACTTTTTGGCAAGGTATAAATCTGCTAGGATGACCAAGATATTCAATATCCCTATGTGTGCATGTGAGTTCATTGTTATGATAACACATAAGTTACCCCAGTTCCTAACGGGATTTATGTAGCCCATCTATACTGAATATCACCTTGCGAGTATCATTATCTTGAGTTGTGTACGTAGTTGTATTAGACCATAGGTAATACAGGCTACCAAAAACTAGCTCATTCGTAAACATTGGTTTATACAAAAAAAGGTCATTAATGTGACAGACATATCATCATGCATGAGGGTACCACCATTTCCAAGAAATATTGATGCCACCCAACCTATAATGAGGATCACCTTATGGTTATCAAATTCTAAGAATTCCAGGGATTCAAGTTTAGTACTCCATTCTTTTATTTTATTTTTGACTTGCTCTAGGGATTTGATAATTTTTATTTTTGTCAATAAGGTATTTTGGTATTGGTGAGAACCACTTTTTATTTTACTTTTTGCTTTGGTTGGTGGTAAAAACCACTTTTCTTTTAGGTATTTTTGCTTTTTTTAGGGGTAAAAAGCACTTTTTCTTTTGCTCTTGTATTCATTGCTTCTTTGGATACTTGCCCAAATTTGGTGTGGGGCAAGGGATTTTGATTGCTTTGGGTAGGTAGGAACTTGTCCTTTTGTCAATTCTCAGTATTTTTGAAGCATGCACATAGGGGGATGAGCAAGGTAAACTTTTCTCTTAAGGTAACAAGGACCAATTTGTAGGTTTCATATTTCCTTGTGGAAAACTTAGATTTATTAGTGTGAAAATGTGTTGGGATTTTGACATATACAAGGTAAAATCAAAGCAAGACTCTACCTTATAAAAATTAGGATAGCTTTCTACAAAATATGAAAAGAAAAATAGAGACGGTTGAGTGACTAAAAATCCTAATGATGCCTTATAAAAAATGACAAGGTGAAGGGAAATATACACAAATACAAAAGGTGGGGAATGTAGATAGAAATGATAATTGTAAAGTAGATAGGTGTGAATAATGATTTTTGACAAAGTTGATTTTGAAGTATGGTTGTACAGACCTGGTGCTAGACATGTATGAGCAACTCTAGAATGCAAATTGTAATGATGGGTATGCTTAATGCAAGTTATTGTATAATATAGTGAGATAAAATGTAATGTAATACCATATTTTTGTATTTTTGTTATTTTAATAATGTTTTTGGATTTTGATAAATATATATACAATTGACCAATGAGATTAGTGGATTCCATTGAGGATTTTTGTATGACAAAAGTGTTTATGGGTATCTTTGGGTATCTTTGGGTGATCAAAGGGTTTATGGGTACCTTTGGGGCTTTTTGGGTGACCAAAGGGTGTATGATACCTTTGGAGCTTCTTGGGTGACCAAAGGGTTTATGGGTACATTTGGGGATTTTTGGGTGACCAAAGGGTTTATGGGTACCTTTAGGGATTTTTGGGTGACCAAAGGGTTTATGGGTACCTTTGGGGCTTTTTGGGTGACCAAAGGGTTTATGGGTACCTTTGGGGCTTTTTGGGTGACCAAAAGGTTTATGGGTACCTTTGGGGAATTTTGGGTGACTAAAGGGTTTATAGATACCTTTGGGGCTTTTTGGGTGACCATAGGATTTATAGATAACTTTGGGAAATTTTTGTGACCAAAGAATTTATGGGTAGCTTTAGGGATTTTTGGTGACCAAATGGTTTATGGATACCTTTGGGGTTTTCCGGTAGGGTGTGGTAATGATGCAGGAGCATCCGGTGGCGGTAGAACAATCTTGCATCTTCCAAAAATGTTTCTTAATTTTTCTAAGTACCTTGTAGTTGATTCATTTTCGGTATTTTCTAAGGGGGGGAGTTTAGTGGAGCAAAGGGAGTAAGTTTCTTAAAGCATGGGGGGAGGTCGTGAAATCGCGACATGTCATGATTTCACGACATGTCGCAAAATTGCGACCTCAAAAGGCTTGCGCAAGGCTTGGGCCGGTTTCGTCGCGATATCGCGACGTCGCGATATCGCGACGATTTTTCGAGACAAAGGCGTAAGGAAAGGTTTCATCGCGATATCGCGACGTCGCGATATCACGACGATTGTTCGAGACAAAGGCGTAAGGAAAGATGTCGTCGCGATATCGCGACGATTGTTCTAAGAAAATGCGAAGGGGGAGGTGTCGTCGTGATATCGCGACAGGTTGCGATATCACGACCTGTCGCGATATCGCGGCCAGTCAAAAATTGACATGTGGCATGTGGTCCAAAGCATCAGCAGTTAAAGAAAGTAAATGAAGCAAAGGCAGGGGATGGGGGTCGCAAAATCGTGACATGTCACAATTTCGTGACATGTCACGAAATCGTGACTCCAAAGAGCTGCAACTAATGGGAGGCACATTTGGTCACAATATCGCGACATGTCACGATATCGCGACCTGTCACAATATCATGACCAGGTGAAAGCAAGGTCAATAAGAATAAGCCGACGGTTGGGCAAGGCCAATTTAGAAACATGGACTGCCACGTGTAACATGGAAGTTGTAAAAGGCACATGTAACTGTTATATTGTGACAAGGAGAAGGCATGGCAAGTTTTACATGCGGTCGGCTACATGGAAGAAATCAAAGATGAAGCTCAAGGAGGTTGTTAAGGGAGGTGTCAACCTCGCATTTTTTTTATTTATTATTTTTTCTTCTGGCAATGCAGCAACTACAAGCGATGGCTTTATGAAGGAGACAATAGTGTAGAAGGACAGTCAGAACAAAGTGGCCGATGCAGGGAGGCCATCAATGCTGGTGTCATGGTGGTTCGGATAGTCGTCCATTTATGGAAAATTTGAAAAAATCGGTCAGAGGGAAATTTGAATGGGAATTTTGTTAGGTGGAAGCATTGATTTCCAGGAGGATCGAGGGTTTCGATTAAAACCGAGAAATTGTAAGGGAAGGGGTATGGTGAGTTCAAGATTATGGGGGAAGAAGTATGCCTGGAAATTATAACAAGAGGACTGTATTAAGTAATTTTATTGCAAATTAATGAGAAGTTGTTTGTTCGAATCTTGACCTTGCAATCAAGTGGTATCAGAGCAGGAGCTCCTGAGCGTGTAACAGATTACCGGAGATATGCAGTTACACCAGGTTCTATGGAAAGATTTTATAAAAATATATATATATATATATATATATATATATAATGCCTCCACGAAGAAACCATGGTGGAGTAGGAAATGTGGTGCCGGTAGAAGACTTCCGAGCCTTGCAGAGACAAGTTCAAGCCCTGCAAGCAGAGTTATGCAGAATGCATGAGCCCGAAAGGGATGAGGAAAGCGAAGACGAAGTTGAAGAAGAAGACCAGTCTGAGGAAGAAGAAGAGGTTGTGGATCCTGCACAAGCCCGGTTGTACAAGGCCATCTCTCATATTGGAAAGCAACTGAAAATGGAGGTTTCTACATGCTCAGGAAACCTAAATCCAGAAGAAGTGATTGACTGGATAAATGATTTAGAGGAATATTTCGATTACGAGGAGGTTGAAGACCCTAATCGGGTCAGATTTGCTAAGACCAAGTTGAAGGGTCATGCCAGCATTTGGTGGAGGGGAATAAAGTTGGAGAGGAACATAAGAGGGAAGGAGAGAATAACGAGATGGGATAGAATGGTGGAGAAGCTAAAAATATAGTTCATCCCGGTAGATTACGAGTTGGATCTGCTAAGAAAAATGCAGAGTTTAAGACAGACAAACAAAACTGTCAAAGAGTACACCGAGGAGTTTTACAAGATTTCTATTAGAACTAGGCATTTAGAGGCAAACAAATAAAAAGTAGCCCGTTATATCAATGGGTTGAGACTCGGCATCTAGGAAGAGCTGAGCCTAGTTCGGGTAAGCACCATTGAGGATGCTTACCAATTTTCCTTAAAGGTGGAAGAAAAACTGAATAGGCAGTTTGAAGGTAAGCAAAGAGGAAGGGGTCATGGTGGAAGAACTGGTGGGAGAACCAGTGGAGAAAAGTATAGAGACCCGAAGAAGACTGGTGAAGCCAGTAGTAACCAGGACCAAAGGGAAGAGGATGTTTATCATCCCCGAGATCAGAACAGCTACCCAAGAGGACGGGGTGGATCTGGACGAGGATTTGGAAGAGGAGTATTTCATGGGACATGTTTCCACTGTGGTGAAGAAGGACATCGGGCATTTGAGTGTCCACAACACCGAGAAAGGACGAACAAGAGGCCTGAAGGTCCAGCCAGGGCTGCTGTGGCAGAGGAAGAAGCTGAGTCTGAACATTTCGAAGAAGCGGAGAGAGGGGAAGCAATGATTGTAAGAAGAGTCCTGCTGAATGAGGAGAAGGACATAGATCAAAGAAGAAGTTTATTCCGCACAAGATGTAAGTGTGCGGGTAAAGTTTGCAATATTATTATTGATAATGGTAGCATAGATAACCTGGTTTCAAAAGAAATGGTTACAAAGCTATAGTTGGAAAGGAAGAAGCACCCGCATCCATACTGGGTCGCATGGTTATAGAAGGACCACAAAGCTTTGGTCAATGAACAGTGCTCCGTTAAATTTAATATTGGAAATTATTGTGATGAGGTCTTGTGCGACATCCTGCCTATGGATGCTTGCCATATGTTGCTGGGGAGGCCCTAGCAGTTCGACCAGAGTGCAGTGTATGATGGTCGTGCCAACCTACTCATTGACAAAGAGTGGTGTACACCATAAACTAAAGCCCTTAAAGGAAGCGGATGAAAAGGTATGTAACAACTCTAGAATCTGTTTAGTTGAAGGGAGAAATTTCCTGGACAGGTTGAAGCATGAAAATTTATGTTATGCAATAATCCCTAGAGTTAGGGAGAAGGAATGCTAGGATACCCCAATAGAAGTCCTAGATCTGTTGGAGGAATTTCTAGATATTGTATCTGATAATGTGCCTGAGGGTTTACCCCCAATAAGGAAGATCAGCCACCATATAGATTTGGTGCCAGGATCGAGTTTGCCAAATAAAGCTACACACAAAATGATGCCTGTAGAGACTGAGGAGTTAAACAGGCAGGTCTAGGAATTGTTGGAGAAGGGGTTTATTCGGGAAAGTTTGAGTCCATGCATAGTACCTGCAGTGCTGGCACCGAAGAAGGATGGAGAATGGAGAATGTGTACAGATTCATGGGCCATCAATAAAATCACTATCAAATACAGATTCCCACTGCCAAGGATGGATGATATAATGGACTGTTTAAGTGGGGCTGAGTACTTCACAAAGATTGACCTAAAAAGTGGTTATCATCAGATCCTTATCCGAGAGGGAGATGAATGGAAGATAGCCTTCAAGACAAGAGAAGGCCTGTATGAGTGGTTGGTCATGCCATTTGGGCTGTCCAATGCACCAAGTACCTTCATGCGGCTGATGAATGAAGTACTGAAGGAATTTCTGGGAAAGTTTGTCATTGTTTATTTAGATGATATATTGATATTCAGTAGAACCTTGGAGGAACACCTGATGCATATCAGGAGGGTTTTTGAAAAGCTACGGGAGGAGCAGTTATTAATAAATCTGAAGAAGTGTAATTTTGTCAAGAAGGAGTTGGTATACCTAGGATTTGTAATCTCAGCAGAAGGTCTGAAAATGGACCCCGAGAAGGTGAGAGCCATCATCGAATCACCTACCCCAAGAAGCACAAAAGAAGTGAGGTCATTCCATGGTCTAGCCAGCTTTTACAGGAAGTTCATAAAGAACTTCAGTAGCATTTATGCACCTCTCACAGAAACAATGAGGGGGGATAAAAAGGAGTTCAAGTGGACATAAGGGCCTGAAAGGAGCTTTGATAGATTAAAGATAAAGGTCACAGAACAGTCTATTTTAGCACTCACAGACTTTGACAAGGTATTTCAAGTGGATTGTGATGCCAGTGGCAGTGCAATAGGGGTTGTGCTGAGTCAAGGAGGCAGACCTATTGCTTATTTCAGTGAAAAGCTAAATGATGCTCGAAAAAAGTATTCAGTTTATGACCAGGAATTTTATGCTATAGTTCAGGCTCTGAAAAAGTGGAGACACTATTTATTTCCAAAGGAGTTTGTTCTATTTACTGACCATCAGGATTTATAGTACATTAACAGTTAGACAAAACTGAATCAAAGGCACATGAAATGGGTGGAGTTCCTCCAAAGTTATACCTTTGTGTTGAAGCACAGAAGTGGGAAGTCAAACAGAGTTGCAGATGCCTTGAGCAGAAGGCAGACCTTACTGATTAAATTGACAGTGGAAGTAGTGGGATTTGAAGAACTAAAGGGTTTGTACCCTAAAGATCCAAATTTTGTAGAAGCCTGGACGACTTGCTCAATACCTGTTACTGTGGACAGGACAAAATGGTTGGACTTCTTAATCCAAGATAGAATGTTGTTCAAAGGAAGTAAATTATGCATTCCCAGAAGTTCCATGCAGGAAAACTTAATCAAAGAAAAGCATAACAGAGGACTGGCTGGGCATTTTGGTCGGGATAAGACCATTGCCCTGGTGGAGGAAAATTACTACTGGCCACAACTTCAGCAAGATGTGTGGAATTTTGTGTAAGGTTGTAGAATATGCCAGATGGCAAAAGGTGTAAGGCAAAACATAGGACTGTACCAGCCATTACCTATACCTAAGAGGCCATGGGAGGACATAAGCATAGATTTTATTCTTGGATTACCAAGAACACAGAGGGGAAATGACTCTGTATTTGTGGTGGTTGACCGATTCTCCAAAATGGCACATTTTATTTCGTGCCAGAAGACAAGTGATGCAGTTCACATTACAGGGTTATTCTTCAAGGAAGTTGTATGACTTCACGGTCTACCAAGAAGCATATTTTCTGACAGAGATACAAATTTTGTTGGGTATTTCTGGAGAACTTTGTGGAAAAAGTTAAAGACAGATCTGAAATTCAGTTCAACATACCACCCACAGACTGACGGACAGACAAAGGTGGTGAATAGAAGCCTAGGTAATTTTCTGAGATGCTTGATAGTAGATCAACCCAAGGGATGGGATTTAGTTTTACCGCAGGCAGAGTTTGCGTACAATAGTTTAGTCAATAAGAGCACTAATAAATCTCCATTCCAGATAATATACGGGAACAACACAAGAAATTTTTCTGAACTGAGAAAGTTGGACAAAAGAGAAAAGTGCAGTGCCGAGGTAGAAGAATTTGCAGAGCATATGAAAAGTCTACATGAAGAAGTAAGGAGACAAATTATAAAAATGAATACTCAATATAAGACAAGGGTAGACTAGAAGCGGTGGTTCAAGGAGTTCAAAGTAGGAGATGAGGTCATGGTGCATCTCAAGAAGGAGAGATTTCCTGCCAAGACTTATAACAAATTGAAGATGAAGAAATTTGGGCCATGCAGAATACTGGAGAAACGGGAGTCAAGAAATGCATATGAGGTGGAATTGCCAAGTTGGCTGGATATTTCACCTGTTTTTAATATTTCAGATCTAGTGGAATATCATGAGGGAGAGAGTACAGAGGTACCAAGTGAATAATTATGGCCAGTTCCATCATCTACTCCAACCACAGATGAGGTCGAGGAAATATTGGACACTCGTGAAGGTAGAAGCACCAGAAACAAGCAGTATTCTGAGTATTTGATTAAGTGGAAAGACAGACCTGTTGAAGATGCAACTTGGTTATCAAAGACGGAGGTAGACCGCCTGGATCTTCCCCTAATAGAACAAAATTGAGGGTCACTTTTTTTTTATTTACCTCGGGTGTCTGATGCAGGAGCATCCGGTGGCAGTAGAACAATCTTGCATCTTCCAAAAATGTTTCTTAATTTTTCTAAGTACCTTGCAGTTGATTTATTTTTGGTATTTTCTAAGGGGGGGGAGTTTTGTGGAGCAAAGACTGTAAGTTTCTTAAAGCATGGGGGAAGGTCGTGAAATCGCGACCTCAAAAGGCTTGCGCAAGGCTTGGGTCGGTTTCGTCGCGATATCACGACATCGTGATATCGCGACGATTGTTCGAGACAAAGGCGTAAGGAAAGGTGTCGTCATGATAGCGCGACATCTCGATATCGTGACGTCATGATATCGCGACAATTGTTCGAGATAAAGGTGTAAGGAAAGGTGCCATCATGATATCGCATCATCGCGATATCACGACGTCGTGATATCGCGATGATTGTTCTAAGCAAAGGCGGAGGGGGAGGTGCCGTCACGATATTGTGATAGGTCGTGATATCATGACTTGTCACGATATCATGGCCAGTCAGAAATTGACACGTGGCATGTGGTCCAAAGCATCAGAAGTTAAATAAAGTAAAAGAAGCAAAGGCAGGGGATAGGGGTCGTGGAATCATGACATGTCAGGATTTCGTGACATGTCACGAAATCGCGACTCCAAAGAGCTACAACTAATGGGAGACGCATTTGGTCGCGATATCGTGACTAGGTGGAAGCAAGGTTAATGAGAATAAGCTGACGGTCGTGCAAGGCCAATTTAGACACGTGGACTGCCACGTGTAACATGGAAGTTGTAAAAGGCACGTGTAACTGTTATATTGCGACAAGGAGAAGGCATGGCAAGTTTTACACGCGGTCGGCTACATGGAAGAAATCAAAGATGAAGGTCATGGAGGTTGTTAAGGGAGGTGTCGACCTCGCATTTTTATTTATTTATTATTTTTGCTTCTGGCAACGCAGCAACTACAAGTGATGGCTTTATGAAGGAGACAACAGTGCAGAAGGACGGTCAAAATAAAGTGGCCGATGCAGGGAGGCCATCAATGCTGGTGTCATTGTGGTTTGGACAGTCATCCATTTATGGCAAATTTGAAGAACTTGGCCGGAGGGAAATTCGAATGGGAATTTTGTTAGGTGGAAGCATTGATTGCCAGGAGGATCGAGGGTTTCGATTAAAACCAATAAATTGTAAGGGAAGGGGGATGGTGAGTTCGGGATTGTGGGGGAAGAAGTATGCCTAGAAATTGTAACAAGAGGACTATATTAAGCAATTTTACTGCAAATTAATGAGAAGTTGTTTGTTCGAATCTCGACCTTGCCATCAGGTAAGATCTATTGAAATTATATGGATGTATGGATGATCTCCGTTGGATGGGAAATTGTGTCTATTGATAAGAGGTTGTCACAAGACTTGTGGGGGTGGTTGTGGTGGAGGTGGAATTATCAGAGGTGGTCAATATGGAAGGGGACATGCTTACTCCTCGAGTGGCAAAAGCTATTTCTAGATGGGATTTTGCAATGGAAACACATGCAGATAGAACTCTTGTTCATCATATAATGGTATGATCTACTCGTACTATTCATCTAAACTAGGGGAGTTAATAGATGTTATGTCATAATATGATTTAGCATCGGTTGTCCATTCATGAGGACCTTGATCCTCTTCCTCATTTTCATATGGGAGAGCATTCAAACATTCACCTTCTTCATAGGATTGGGTGAAATTATGAGATATCCCTTGATATATCATATTTACAAGGAAATAATCCTCCAAAGTGTGGACATGATTATGATTAGCCTAAGGATCGTGTGCAAGCTCATACCTATAGTTCAAACCTAGGTGCTCTAAAATTTCTATGAGGACGTCAAGAGGCATAGGATTGTTGTGTCCTGATCCAGATTTATCATATGAAATTTGATATTACAGATGGAAAGGAATACGAGTACCTTGTTTGTACAACCCCATACCATATCCCTACCAATGGTAGTGATGGAGATATCACATGGCATGGTCAAGATTGGATATATAATTGATGTCCTCAGAAAAGGGTTCTTCATCCTCTTCTTTCTAAGGAGATGGTTTTGTGCCATATTCAATACCCCATATATGAAGTTCATTTTATTGGGAGGTATACCTAGAGGTACAATGGTACCTATAGGAAGATGAGGTCATCCCATATTTTGTATTATCTCAATGGTTGGAATAGTTGCAATATTCCTAAGTATTATCCTAAACCTTTAGTAGCCAAGTGGATTGTAACCTATGATGGTAAGGATAGAGGATACGAAAGTGAGGCTTGAGATGGCTCGATGCTTACCTCATGAGGTGGTTCTTTGTCTACTAGACTAGGAATCTCTTTCATGTAAATGGTAGAGATGATCAAGGGGATATTGCCAATATACCTCTTAGACACATTCCTCTATAGAGGATTTAACGATGACGAAGGTGTATCTAAAGGTGCCAATGATTATTATGGTATAGAAGAAGATGGTAATGGATTGATGTAAGACAATAATGAAGGAGTCGGACCTTGAATGGATGTATTTTGTTGGAATTCCACATGAGTTGATGGTAAGGTCGACTCGGGGATATGCTATACCAAGTTACAATATTTGAAGAGCTCATGGTCTACGGAGATAACATGTACTTGCCCTTCATGAATGTACTTCAATAATTAGTGAACTATGGATGGCATGCACTTCATATCCCTAATCCGGGGTCTACCCAACAAGATATTATAATCCATTTTTCCCTCTATAATGTGACACAAATTTGGTATGGTTTTGCATCCCATATGAATAGGTAAGACTATAGTACCAACCATTGAGCACAAAGTATCATTGAATGCTCTAAGGGTATATGTAGACACAAAAATATGGGATTCTAGAAGACCTAGATGTTGGACAGTATTTGTGGTGATGATATTTCTTGAATAACTAGTGTCAATTAGAAATATTATGTGAGGTGTTCCATTTACATATGCATTGATGTATAAGGGAGGATCAACCATGTTATTTGATATTGGTTTGAGTTCATGTTCATGAAATATGATTACTAGCTCCTTGCACTGCTGAATGTGGCCCATGAAATTGATAAAGGAGTTAAACTCCTAGGGTTGCAGTTCAATCAACCTAAGTATCTCCATAAGACCTTCTCAATATGGTGGAGACTATTGGATGAGATCATAGATAGATATTTATACTGATATTGTTTATAAGCTTTGAGTAAGCTTACATTTTATGGTGACCAATAGACAAGATGAAGGGATTTGCACTAGAGGTGGTGGAGGTTGTGAAGTGGAGGGAATATCATTTGAAGATGTAGGTGGCTCAAATTGATTTGAATTACACCTATTCCTTATCAAGATGCTAACCATCCTAATGAACCCTTGTTGAGGGGGTGTCATATGGACCCCATTTACCTATTTTACTTGATTTACCTACACCTTGTGAGTGGGCAATGGGTTTAAAGACACCCATTTGTTGATTATTTGTTGCAAGAGGGTTATCCACTTGAAGATAGTTCATCTCAATCATGTCTTGTACTAGGTGTTTGAAATTGTAACACTTTTGCATGTAATATCCATTTTGCCTATGGTACTTACAATATAGGTCTTCACAATGTCCCATGGACTTTGGTTTACCAGTACTTAAATCTATAGGATAGATCTCAAGTAGAGTAATTTACTTTTTCTACACATAGAAGATCGAATAGGGAATCCATAGACTCAACAAAGAGCGTAAATTATCATGGAGGATGACATTGTTGGTTTTTCCCTTGATTTGCCTAAGTGTTGTTATTGTAACTTGTATGAGGAGGTTGGACTTGATAGTTTACCTCCTGAGGCGGTGTTGGTTGCACAAGCCCTGAAATGCTAATGGCAACTTGATTAACTGCTACCGGATTTGGTTATGCTATATTTTCCTTTATATTCTTATTCTACTCCTTTTTATGGGGTTTTATGATCTCCTCCTCTTGAATTTTGATTTCTTCAATTATTCTAGCCTATGCTAGAGCATCTTCAAGAGTTTGGTATTACTTTATTTGTAGCAATAATGAAATTGGATTTAAAAACTCTTGGAAAACATGCAATTCAACTCAAACATTGGTAGTAGGTATGGTATTTTAGCGAGAAGATTTCACCACTTGTTACCATAATTCGTGATTGAATCATATTCATACTGCTTCAACCTTATGAGGTTTGTCAAAGTCGCCTTTCACTTAGTGTTAAAAGAAAAATGTTCCAAGAATGCATTCACAATTTATTCAAAGCTATGGATGTTGTGCCTTGGGATTTGATTGTACCACTCTACATCTAGGCCAGAGAGGGTAATAAAAAATGTTCTTAGAAGTAAGGCATCGTTATCCTGGATACTGAAGCATTGGATCATGAACCTAGTAACATGCTCTTGTGCATCTTCATATCCTTTGAATCTATCCAAATTGGCTATTTTGAAATTCTTAGGGTATGGAGGGGAATGTTTTTATGGATGAAGTGATTGACTATGAAGCTAACGCAAAGTGGGTTTTTGAAGCATGGACCTAGAGGTTTTGTTTTCTATTTGTTTCCATGTGCTCAAACAATGCTTTATAAGTATCAAAGGATTTTATCTCCTCTTTTTTTCTTTGGACCCATGGGAGAGGGTGAGTATTGTCAAGCATATGGCATGGTGGTTGATTGTCATCAACTATACCTCCATAATATGCATCTAGATATTCATATTCTGGTTCTAGATCATCGTAGGCTCCATAAGATGTTTAATAAATTGAACTACAAGGAGAAACAAACACCTACAGAACGTGATCAATGTTTAGACTAGGAGGCAAGTCCTGATTAGGCCTAGGAGGTCGAGGAGGAAACACTTGGTTGGGCCTAGGAAGCCTATTTTTATTAAAAGTAGGTTGCCTTTTATGAACCCCATATATATGAGTACTTGGGGTAGGTACCCTATTGTGTAAGGTCTCTTGAAACAACTCATTGGTTTGTTTTTCAATAATTTATTTTTCTAATTGATGTTGGTGATCCAGGCATTGTTTATCCAACTAAATTTGATTGAATTAAGCTTGGTGGTCAGCATATCTTTTAATAACTTGGTTCATCTGATCAACCGTGCAAGGTCTATTAGCCCTAGCACTATTTCCATGATGACTATCTTGTTCAATAATATCTGAAAGGTCGACTATGAGCTTCCCTCGATCGAGAGAGGTCACATTCACTTGAGGCTCAGTCCTAAAAAAATGTTCTTTACACTCAGTTGGCATAGAAGCACATTGTGCTTGCATGGAATAATGATACTGAGGATAATTAGGATTCTCCTTGGGTCTTCCTTCATAAATGAGGAAAGGAAGGGATCAATTTTCTCATCTAGGGTGATGGGTATCATACTCATCTTGTTACTTATATTTTTGAGACCTATTAGGGCAGTTTAAAGGCGTATTTTGATCATTTGGCCCTACCCATGATGAATAGTCTTGATCTTGCACATAGGCGTGTGAAGTAGACTGTGTAGGCATGTGGATGCATGGTATTGATCTATTTGTTTGCACCTCAATGCATGGTTTCTATTCTTGATAGAAGGCATGTGAAGTGTCTATATCTTGAAAGTATGTTCCCTGATTAGGACCAAGACCTGTAGGGGTGTCCCATGTAGGGGTACCTTGTAGGTTAGATTCTTGATTTGATATTCTAGGACTTGGACAAGTAGGGAACTGCCAAGAAGGTATAATCATATCCTTAGGGTCAAATCGAAGATGGTATACATCTCCTTGCCTACTTTCTACAACGTCAGCCCTTGAATGGGATTTACTGTAGGTGCATACCATAGCTACTTTGTTCCAAAATCTACGTGATTATATCCTTTACAAATTTTAATGATGCAACACTCAAGAATGAAAACACACAATAATACAAGTGTTTATCTCCTTTAAATATTTTATTTATTCCTAAAACTATTTGGTGTGTTTTGATTTATTGTTTGCAAAGAGATATATTTTCATGTGTTTGAATATGGTTGATGTAATTATCAAAATTTTTAAAGGATTTCACCTGTATACTCATAGCTCGACAACTGATAATAAATTTTTATCATGTAAACCAACAAAAGTATGGAGATGAATACCATACTCAGTCAGGGAGCATAGGTCCTACCAATCCTCACCCATATTGATTGTGGACAATGATACACCTTTCGAATAGGAATGCATGCTAGTTTCCATAGCTAAGATGGTTCTTAGAGCTGGCTTTGGCTAAAAATAGGGTTTGTATCATGTGATTCAATGAGTGGAGATTATTCCCACCGTTGTTGGTATCTATTAGTGGTTTGGGATGAATTTCCAACTTACTAATGTTAAAATGTGACGTGGTGTGTGTTGTTTCTTTTATACTTAAGAAAAGTAAAACCAAATAGCACTCAATGAACCTTCACTAAATGCAAAATAATGTTTCACTTTTTAGAAGTATTGAATAAATAATGGAACCTACAAAATGCATACCCTATATGGAAACCTAACCATTAGGTAGGTTGCAAATAATCAAACCATGCAAATGCATGCTTAAGTTGTTATTTTCTTGTTTTTATTTTATTTTTGTTGTTTTTAATAAAAAGCAAAATCTACTTTTCAATAAACAAGGAAAATACATAAAAAACTAAATCTAACCTTCTATAAATAGTAATAATGCAAAGTAAATGTCTAGATACTCATATTAAAATCCTAAGATGTTGTTGTCTCTATCAATTTGAGTTGTAGGCTCCCTATTTTGTGGCCATACCAAGGTGGGATGGTTGTAAATTTGGGGGCCATCCCAGGGTGGGATGACTACCGTGGCCATCCATGGGTGTTCCAATTAGGAAATCAGGGGTCATTTTAGGCTAGAATGACCAAAACCTACAATATTTTAGAGATAAAAATAGAGTTAAAACTTACCTAAATGAAATGGGAAAGGGGTCCCACCGTGAGAGCTAAAAAAATGGTGCACCTAGCAAAGGTAAATGAAATGCACCTATTTATTAAGCATTCAAAAGTGACATTAATGTAAGCATGATGAAAAATAAATGAAAGAAATGGGGGTTCTCTTTATATTAATCCATTTGCAAAATACTCAATTACAAAATGTCCCCATAAGGGCTCTTAATTGATACAATTCATTACAATATTCAAAGGATATAATACTTTCAAAAACTCAAGGTGCGCTTCAGTGTCTTACTTTGACTCATGAATTGAAGAGCAGGGTTTTGGTAATGCTGTGATGATCTATCCATATTCAAACTTGCAGATCCTTCCTTGCACAGTAAAATACCTAGATTTAAACACAAAGAAATCAAATTGGTCAATAACATGTATGGATTAAAATGTGTGGATTAACATGTGCGGATTAACATGAAATCAAAAAAATGCATGCAATATTGAATATAAAAGGTGAAATAGGAAGTGTAAAACTATTCCAAATTGTACCAAAACTTAGTATAATGCATACTATATACTTTAGATATGATCTATGCAAAAATAGAAAGAAAATTGTATGAAAAATACATGACTATTCTTGGGTGTTCCAATTGGGACTATTAGAATGAAAACCTAATTGAAGGTCCAAAATTGCTCAAAATGGCACCAAATCCTAGTATGATATATATAAAATACTCTAGAAATGATCTACTCTTAAATTGAATAAGAATTATATGTAGATTCATGGTCATCCCTAGGTGTTCCAATCATTGCTATTAACCATCCCAGGTGGGTATGGCCACCAAACCTGGTGTTTTTACCACCAATTATCTATATCTGGTTCAAACTACTCCTAGGGGTGTTGTTGTCAAATTTGGTGATCTAATTCATAGAAATGGGTAGGTTTTGGAATGTATTTATGTATTTGGCGATAAATTTGAAACCTTCTTTGATTGATGAAGATTCCAAGTAAAAACATGCAATGAAAAGGAAGAGTGAATATTAAAAACACTATGTTGAAAAATATTACAAAGACCTCCCTCTATTAAATTGGGTGGAATAACTCCAATTTATAGCCCAAGAGGGCCACAGGGTCAAATGGGAAATTTAGGGCATGCAAGGAAAGTGTTGCCATTTTTCAAAACCCTTGCCATGCATTGGGTGGGAGAAGCCTCCAATTTGGGCCTCCCATTTGTAGGTTGTGATGGATTTGACAGTCCCTCAATCTATCATAAATTATTGGGTGGGATAAATGGTAGAATTTGATTTCCATTTATCCTTCCCTTGTCTATTTGAGAGTCCTAGGCCATGCTCATCCCACCTAGGGATGGTTGCTGGTGGCCATCCCTGGGTTGGACGACAATGAATTATGGTCATATTGGGGTGGGACGACCATGGCTACATGGCCCAAAACTTCCCAAAAGTGGGGTAAACCTTCCCAAAAGTGGTTAGGACCACTATTTAACCCCTAAGGGTTGCCCAAGGGGGCCATATAGTTTTTATAAGAGTGCATTATTGTGGTCTAATCATATTGATGCCATTTTAGTGTCTATTGAATCTATTTTAATTAAATTTCCTAAAGACCCAGGGATACACTAGCAGCTCGACATCAAACATGATGCACTCACAGTCATGCAGGTCATCCAAAATATAAATGACTGCACTGCTCCACAAAAACCATGCCTTTGCAACCCAAGTTATGGTAGGATAAGGGGGTGTTAACTACTGCTATGAACGTCATACCCTTTACCAAGAGTGATGGTGACTTTTTATTTGCAGGTCTAAGGGTATGGTGGACAGTGGGTATGGAATATGCCCCTCAAGCTTACAATCTATCCCTAATGGATACCCAAACACAAAAGCAAAGAACACCATGACAAAGCTCTTAGGTGGCTTGGGTGATAGACCTAACTTTCAATGATGAAAGGCTAACATGGTGTGGTTTACTAACTAGCAAAAATTGGCTCCTACTCTATGTTGGGAGTCCTCCATAATCACAAAATAATGATGGTCTCTAATGAAAGAAGGAAAACTACCATGATAGCTAAAGCTAAGCCATGATGGTAGCATTACAAGAGAAGCATAGAAAGATACAAAGGAGGATTCTAAGATATTAGAAAATTATCCTCCAACTAGGGTTATGCACAACGTCAAATATTAATCAATTGGGCTAATATTTGCATTTTGAAAAATTCAAATGTGTTATTTTTGGGACCTGGATGCCGATCCTTTCACCTAAAATTTTTGAAATTTTATTTTTTAGGTGTCCGCTAACCATGCGTTGATAATAGTATTACAATTTTTTTAATTTACCAGCAATCTCGCCTAAATAGAGGACCTTTTTTCACATAAAATTTTAAAATTTCTAAATTGTCCTGCCCAATTTGCCAACTATACCATTATATATAATTAACACCAAGTATACCACTATATATAATTAACACCGTAGTGATATTTTTTCATTTTTTGACCTTGTTCTACACTAGACGAATATCCCAACCTAGTTCTACACTAGATTGAACCTATTTTTGTACTAGATTGAACCCATTTCTACACCACACTATTCATGTTTAACACTAGACAAGACCAAACCCTGTTCTACACCAGACCATATCCTATTTAGCACCAGACAAGATCGAACCCTATTCTACACCAGAATGGACCCATTTTTGTGGCAAACCAGATTTATTATGCACAAAGTTAGACCTTGTTCTACACTAGGTCGATATTCGAACCCATTTTCTGCACCAGGTTGATATCTAGACCCTTTTTTGCACCATGTCGATATCCAAAACCTTTTTTGTACCAAGCTAATGTTCAAACCCTATTCTACTTCTGGATGGACTACCGGATCCTATTTTACACTAGACTAATTTTTGAATCTTGTTCTGCACCAAGCCAATTTTGGACCCTATTTTGTAGTAGACTGATATCCAGACAATATTTTACACCAAACTAATATCTAAACCTTATTTTGCACTAGATCAGACCATATTCTGTACCAGGTTGATATTTGGACCCTGTTCTACGCCCAGTTGATATCTGAACACTATTATGCACCATGCCAAATTTTGGATCCTATTCTACACTAAGTCAAAATTTGAACCTTTTTTTACACTAGATCGAACCTTATTATGCACCAAGATGATTTTCGAACCCTGTTCTACACCAGACCAATTTTTAGACCCAATTCTACACTAGATAAATTTTCAAACCCTGTTCTACTTTCGAACAAAATACTAGACCATGTTCTACACCAGGCTGATATCTGAACCCTATTTTACATCCAAATAGACTATCGAGCCCTATTTTACAGAGGAAAAATACATTTATTTTTGGCCCCCAAACCCCTGCAAAGGGGGCTCAATAAATATCACTACCCCCTATGGACCCCCCTGGTGACATAGTAGGTGGGCATTTACACCCCTATACATTTCCTTCACGGAGTGGGTGCAAGTGTGACTAAAAACAAGACCTCCAAATTAGAGAGAGAATCAAGCTCCACAATCAATACCATGTTCTAATACTAGATCATTTTATACACCTGGTTTGAGGCCAAACCAATTTTTGCACCGTACCATAGTTGAATCTCGTTTTACATGCATTCTAATTAGAACTTTCAAATTCACTAATGTTTTATAATTTTTTTGAAAAAATAAGGTAATTCACCATGTCCTCCTACATGACGTTGGCCAATATTCACCAGGGTTTCAAAATGGATTCACCATTTTTTACAAGTACATTTTGGGTCTAACCCCTTATGAATAACCCTCTAGATAATAGGCGGTGATAGCCCAATATGAAATCACATAGAAAGAACTAGTTATTAACAAAAACGTGACAGTGTTTAAACCCAACCTAGTTTACTGTTTCTTCCTTTGAGGTGGTCTAGGCAACATTCTCCTAGTGTGTATTTTCTAGAGCTGTCCTCTCCTCTATCGCCTTTCTCTACCTTTTCCTGGTTTCTCTTCTCTAAACGTCATCTCCTCCCTCTTGCATTCTATTCTACTGATCATCCTCTACCTTATTCCCAATGTTCCTCTCTCCCCTTTTTTCTCCTTCCCTTTTTTGTGATCCTCTCTCTCATCACTATGATGCCTACCTTATCCACCTTGACTATCACGCTCATCATTCATCGTCACTTCCTATCCATTCTCATCAGTAGTAGGTCACCCACCCCAATTATTTTTCTTAGGACATCATAAATGGAGCTCCCATTTGTCAAAGTTGATAGGCACTCCAATACCCGAACACGTATTCCCCAACATCCTAACTTATGGTAGATCCTCTAAATCTTATTATTTTAAATATTTAATTACCTTAAGGGGAGGTTTTGATATGGGAGTCCATATTTACCATTTTTTTTAATGGTAAATCCATTTATAATTGAATTTCATTAATATAATTCAAATATTATCTTGGAACAAAATCTCCTTTTTTATTTAAAAATAAAATGTTTACTAAATTTTAAATGCAACCCTTTATCATTTAAAATAAAAATATTTATGAATTTTAAATGAATAAAATATTTATGAAATTTTAATTGAAACCTACTATCATTTAAAGCAAAACATTTATAAATTTTAAATGAAACCCACTATCATTTAAAAAAAAAAAATAAATGAAACCCACTATCATTTAAAAATAAAGCATTTATAAATTTTAAATGAAACCCACTATCATTTAAAAATAATGCATTTATAAAATTTAAAGGAAACATACTATAATTTAAAATATAGCATTTACTTAATTACTCTATTTACCTAAATATACAAGGAGTTATGAAGACAACCATCCATCTATACTTCCCAAATCATTGAGGCAAATAGTGTTGAAGTAAAAGACAATCAAACATGTGCAACAAACAAAAAGAGGAATATTTCCATCAATTTAGTCACTTGTCTCAGCCTCTAGAATTTATGATAGCTACTATGCTATCAATTTGGGGCTCAATGTAGTTATCTATTGATGAATATACCTAACCGAATGCATACCTATATGAAGGTATCCATCAATGTTATCTCTAAATTGCCTTATCATCATTTTCCAACCTCAAGTACCCTCACCTTTGGTGGATGACTCAACTTCTTCTAACCATGAGCATACCTAATCCTACATTGGTAATTATTTGGAAATATCATGTTCTTCAATATCTACTAACATTGCATAGCTGCTTAACTACACAAAATTAATTATTAAAGTATCATTAATGAATGCATTGCTTTCCATGTCACAAGGTCCATTAGGGAGGGATCACGATAAAGCGTGCGCATGAGTCGAGAGTGAGTATAGCTGGTAGCGAGTGCAAGTGTAAGTTGGAATTAAGTGCAATTGGTAGTTAGTGTGAGTGTGATTTAGGAATGAAGAGGAAGTGTGAGTAGAAAAGTAGAAAGTAGAAAGCAAAGTGTGATCAAGTAACAAGTGTCACTTCTTGTTCTAGATCTTAGGAGAATTTAAAGGATTCATTTGAAAAAAATCTAAGTAACATGGAAATAAAGTAATTTGTGAAAGTCTTTACTAAAATTATGAATGACCAAGTTGGAATTTTTGGTGCCCTAACTATCAATAAGAGGAATAAATAATCTATAGCACACCTAGTCTAGGTAGTAGATTATACACCATAAGTGATTATCAAGGATGAGATGATTGAGCATGATATAATGATTATTAAAACTAGAGGGTTAATTTGTAATTTTTATGGATATTGACTAGTTTTTTTTTAGATTCAAATTGGATTAAGTGGAAGTAAGGATTGAATTCAAATTACTCTATAACTTTTCTTTCAAAAGGATTTTTTTTCATTATTTTCTCTAGTTCAAAAATAAGGGATAAAATCTTGGATGGAGATCCATGGTTTAGGGGTAAAGATACATTATATTTAAGACCTTGGAGTGATAATTTTTTGTGGGTATAGAAACTATTAAAAGGCTTTTGGTATGGATTAGGCTCTTTGGACTTCTTTATCAACTCATCAATAAGGAGTTTTTGAAGAATATTGGTAATAATCTAGGTGAATTCATTTGGGAGGGACCAATTACTAAGGATAGAAGTCATTTTGTATACACTTTAATATGTTTTACCATGCTTATTGCTAAACCTTTACTGCAATTGATTAGGATTAAATCTAAATCAAGATAATGGGATCAACAAGTGTATTATGAAAATATTATATTCTTATGTTACAAATATCATAAAACTAGACATATGGCAAGAGACTAAAAAGTGAAAATGGAGGAACAAATATAATATTTTGGGCATGAGGGTAGTTTCAATTTGAAACAAGAAAACCATATCACAGGAGAAGCTAGGTCAAATCAAGGATTTTCCACTCTTAATAAAGTGGCTAGAAAATACCTGTACATCATCATATGGTGAAGGCCACTATTATTCACTTGAATCAATCATTATATGGAAAAATGATATGGATATGAAGAAGTACAATGTGCAAGTTCAAACATAGAAGGAGCTAAAGGTGCAAAGGAAGAGACGAAGGCAAATTTTAATACAAAGGAAAATGGGAAGACAAGTTTTAAAGCAAATGAGGTGAAGGACGTTAAGCTTAATCTAGGTAAATCACATTGATTATCCTCAAGTATCTTAAAATAATCTCCTCATAATAAAAAAAAGTTGTATGAAGTGTATTCCTTGAACTTTAGGTTTTCAAGAGTAGTATAGCAAAGAAAATATTATGGAGGATATCGAAGAAAATATTGTATTTTCAGGCCAACATAAGAAAGTGATGACTATGGACAATCATCTATGTAGTTTATAGTTTTCAAGGAAACATAAATAAGGAGATGCTAATGAAGCTATTCCTTGAAGTTTCAACTCTTTAGGGAACATAAACCTCTAGAAGACAAGTCTCATTTTGAAAAATATGAAAAAATGGAAGAGATTGATGAAGAGGAGAGTGTTGGCAATAGTGGAATGAGAGGAAGGCCATCAAAGTAGGAACTAACAGAAACAAAACTCAAAAAGACCCTAATATGGGAAGCAAAATAAAAATATCACAATTATTAACAAGAAGTAGGGCTAGTCTCGATAATAAAAATAAAAAGTGTTGATTATGAAAATGATATCATGGAATATTAGGGGTATGAATAAAACCCTAAAAAAAAAGTTATTAAGAAATTAATATGTTGTTTTAGCCCTAAGTTTATTTTAATACAAGAAAAAAATTAAATAATGAGGAATATAAGGATGATTCTAAGAATATTTGGAACATACGTGATTGTTTAGAAATTTCTTCTACAGGAGCTTTAGGCGATATTACAAAAATATGGGATAAATACAAATGGGATGGACAACTATTAGAAGCGAAAAGTAACTAGGTTTATAGATTATTTTGTAAGGAAAACATCAAAGTTGGGATTATAAATATATATGCTCCAACTATAGTTACTCCTTGTGAAAGATTTATGAAGGACCTTAGTATATTTTTTTCAAATACAAATATGATTCATTGTGATCTATGGATTCTTGGAGGTGATTTTAATGTTGTTATATCTCCTTTGGAAAATAAGGGTGGTATTCTAGGATGGTCTAAATAAATGCAAGATTTTACTTCCTTTGTTAATTCAACTAACCTTTGGGATGTTAGACCCTCAGGATTTCAATACACATGGGACAATAGATGCATTGGAAAAAATTATATAGCAGAAAGACTGGATAGATTCTTGTTATCCAATAAATGGTTGTAAACAAAGTATACAATCTCTTCAGATATATTATTATGAGTAATATTAGATAATAAAACCATTCTTTTGATTTGTGAGTCACCTAAAATTGGTCATACAAATCCATTTCACTTCCAATTTATGTGGCTCCAATAACTTTATTATTTCCATATGGTTATGTTATGGTTGGATCAATCAAAATTTAAAAAATCATGTATGTATAGGTTTATTCAAAAGTTGAAATATTAAAAGGAGTAAATGAAGATATGGAATGTCAAATATTTTGGTAACATTTTTAAAGAACATAAAATAAATTGAATCCAAGCTCTAAAATTTACAAGAGATAGTAGAAATTAATGGAAGGACCAAGATTCTTATGTGAAAGAAAAATAATTACTTTTTTATTATGATAATGCATTGAAAAATGAGTCTTATTGGTTCCAAAAATCTAGAGAGAAATGGCTCAAGGAAGGATATAGAAATACAAAATTTTTCATGCTATAGCAAAAAATAAAATTGTGTTCATCATATAAAAACCATTATAACTCTAGATGGAAGAAATATTGAGGATGAAGAAGATATAAGGAAGCAATAAATTATTTTAAAAATATTTTTTCAGAATCTAGGCAAGATAAGGAGACACAAATAAACTTCTACAAAATATTCCATCAATTATCACTTAAGGACAAAATGAAATCTTGATGAAGAAAATATCTATGGAGAATCTTCATGAAAGTGTTTTCTCTTTCCATCCTAACAAGGTACCTCGCCCCGATGGATTTCCTACAATTTTCATTCAAAAAATTTGGAATTTATTAAAGAGTAATATGTTAGATGTGATTAAAGAGGCCCAAAACATGAAGGCTATAATATGTGAGATTAAATCTACTTTCATTACCTTGGTTCCCAAGAAAGGTGACACAAAATATTTTGATAATTTTCATCCAATAAGCCTTTGTAATATGATTTATAAGATCATTTCAAAGAACCGGTGGGTGCTACAAGGAACCGATGGGTGCTATGAGGAAATCTATCCATCTTTGTAAGAATATGTGTATGAGCCAAAGCATGTTCTAGATGGTGGACTCTGATGAGGATGAGGACTTCACTAAGGAGGCCCTGCAAAATTTGGTTATTAAGGCTATATCCATGACAATTGTTCAATTTGAGGAGTTTCAGACAACATTGAAAGAAATGTGTAACACATTACATCTGTTATTTTTTCATAAAGCCTTCAAAGAGTCCAATGTGGGAAAACTGAAGGAGCAAATTAAGACAAAGGAGACCCCATATGGGATGAAATATAGCAACAAGGAATAATTCAAGGATAGCGGTAAGGATCTTACCTAACTTGTTTTGCTAAGGATGGGTTTGAGAATTTGCCTAAGGATGAGCACTATTTTATTTTGTGTTAGCCTGGGTGGTCTTGCCTTCTCTCATTTTTTTGTTGTTTTGGATGTTTCTGGGCTGCTACCCCTTTCTTGCTCTATATCTGGAGTCCAACATGATTCTATGATGTTTTTGTAACAAGGGTTCAGGGCCCTTTCAAAACCCATTTTAATTTAAATACATAATTTACTTATAAAAAAAGATATGAACAAAGCATATGATAGGGTTTTATAGAATTTTCTACATGCTATTCTCAAAAAATTTGGGTTTGATTATAGTTGGTGTGAGTGGATTAAATGTAGTAATAAAATTGCAAAATTTTCTATTTTGATCAATGGTTCTCCTATTGGGTACTTCAAGTCATCTTGTGGACTTCATCAAGGTGATCTTCTTTCTTCTTATCTATTCATTATTTTGGGGGAAAAATTAGGGAGAGCATTTTCAAAGGAAAAAATAGAAGGACAAATCAAGGGTATTCAAGTTATAAAAAATGGTCCCTTTCAATATCATATCCAATTTTTTGATGATACATTTCTTTTGGGCCATCCCTCAATCAGTGAGGCCATGGATTTTAATTTAATATTATCATGTTATGAGAAGGCTACTGGAAATTTGATAAATACTTAAAAATCAATTATTTTTTATTAATATTTCCCTATATTTACAACAAATTATTGTGAATATTTTAGAGTTTAAAATTGAAAATTTTTCATCAACCTACTTGGGTATTCCTTTTTATGATAAATAAAATAAAAAGGAGATTTTTATCTCCTTTTTTGGATAGAATGAAATCTTGCTTGGTAGGTTGGAAAGGTAAGTTCTTAACTACGTCAGGAAGGCTACAACTCATAAATACTACTTTGCAATCCATTCATTTTTTTATGATATCACTCTCAAAACTACCAATTGATAAAATTTAAAGAGACTTTCTTAGGAACACTTGTGAAGAAAATTTTAGGTTTCCTCTTTGGATGTGGAATAGGGTTTGCAAAGGAAAGAATATTGGAGGAGTAGGTTTACGAAATTGTAGACTTATGAATTTAGCATTAGGAGAAAATCTTGGTTGAAAATCATTTAGATATCAAGGAAAGAATTAGGAAAAAATATTACTTCAAAGATATATAGGTTCTCTTGATGGAATAAAATTGTTTAGGAAAAAACTCTACCCAAATGATCATCAACATGGAACTTCATATCAAAAAGTTTACAATTGATAAAGAAACATGTTAATTTTTGGTTTAATGTTTGGTTTAAGCCTTATCCTCTTATCACTAACTCAAAATAGAAACCATTGGGTCAAGTGTGCCTAGCATGTAAAGATCCAAAAGTAAAATATTATATTATTATGAGAAAAAACTCCAAATCATGGATTTCTTTAAATAACTTGGTTGAAGGAGAGGAACTCAAACAAATTGTAGATGAAAAGAAATAAAAAAAAATTTGATGAAATTAAAAATATGCTTCAAGAGTTTTATTTTCCAATTTTTACATGAAAGGATGAGTTAATTTGGAATTTATCAAAGGATGGTGGATACTTGTAAGTTGGGATACGAGGATTTAGAACAATAAAAAATTCAATTATGTATTCTTTGAAATATTGGCCCTGCCATTATTTTTTGAAATTTATAGCTTGAAAGGAATAATAGAATTTTTTAAAATAAATATCAAAATCATGTGCAAGTTTAGAACCATATTAGTGGCTCTCTTGTAGAATATCTACAAATATGGTGCTCATCATGGGATGTCTCAATTGTAGAAAAAGAGGTGCTAATAACTTGGCTATATGATTTTAACATACATAGAAGAGTCATCTACCATAATGTTATTATAACAAAGGATCTACTTCGATTAATGGTAAAAATAAAATGTCTAGAAACTAGGTTTATCAAAATTAATTTTGATGCTACTTCTAAAGGAAATCTAGAAAATGCTGGTGGAGGTGGTATTTTTATAAATAGTGAAGGCAAAATTCATCTCACTTATTCAAAACCATATGGAACTTCAACTAACAACTATGCAAAGGCTAGGGCACTTTTTATAGGGATTAAAATTATAGTAGAAAAAGGATGGAAATATATTTCAATTGAGAGCAACTCACAAATTATCATCAATGCTATTAACATAAATAGATGTGGATGTGGAGAATGGATAAAAAATAATAGTATTGGTGATGTTCATTGTCTATTACTAGAGGTAATATCCTGGTAATGTGAACATATTTATAGAGAAGGATATCCAGTAGCAGATAAATTAGTAAATTATGGTGTTGATCTTCATTCGATGAAATTCAAATTTTAGAAAGCAACTGGCCAAGTAACATTTTATGAAACCATGATAAAAATATATAATACAAAAAATATAATATTTTAATATTTTTATGAGAGTGGTCCCAATAAAAACCACATATTAAATTCTTAGAAATTTATAGAATATGAAGAAATTAGTTTGTTAATATCTTTGTGAGTTGTTTAACTTCTTCAAAGGTTTTGTAAGTGTCGTAAGTGTCATCCATAATATGTAAACCAGTTTTCCGTTCCCCAACAACAATTATTCTCTAATTAAATCCAGGCTCAATAATTGCACATAGCCCACAAAAAAAAGAACTCCACATGATGATCGCGTATAAAATCTAACTGAAGTGTGATGCAAGATATCAAAACCAAATCCATAGCAATTGGATTAACAAATAAATTGCAAGTTTGAAAGGGAACCTCCTCTCTCAAGTAGCCAAAGCCACCCTGACAATGGCTTATCTCCAAATTTTTCCTATTTATTTCATGTCTATATTCAAAATTCCTGCTACTATCTACATGAAAATTGAGCAAATCTAGAAGAGATTTTTGTGGGAAAGTGCCGAGGATAGGAGAAGATTTCATCTGGTCAGTTGGGACAAGGTGTGCTCCCTAAAATTTCAGGGGGGATTAGGTCTCAAAAGAGTTTTTAATATGAATACAACCTTGTTAGCCAAGCAAGCATGGAAGGTTTTCACCAACAACAACCTTGAATGGGTCTTAATTTTCAAAAAAATATATATTTAAAACCATTGTTTCTTGGATGATGATATTCCCAGATATGGGTCCACTTTCTATAAATCAATTATCCAAACCAAATATCTTATCTAGAAGGGGAGAATATGGAAACTAGGCATAGGAAGCAAAATTAATTTTTGGATTGACAAGTGGATTTCTAATCAACCACTTTTAGAGAACAATAAAATTGTTGTCTTACAGCCTTTCTTGGACACTTTAATTGGTAGCAAGGTTGAATATTTTATTGATATTTCATTGGATTCCAAGTTTTAAAAATATTTTCATATTCCATGTGCTAATGGTCAAATATCTACTACCTTAGAAGTTATCAAAACCATCCTAAATGCAACAATCATCCCCACTGGTAATTCCCCCGATTCTCCTTTTTGGAAAGAAACTAATTTTAGGTTGTTCACTATTAAATATCCTCATGATATGACTATTGATTATAAAGTGGTCCATATCCCTTCTAATCAAGTGTGGATTAAATACCTCATTCCAAAAGTTGCTCATTTCAGTTGGTTGACCATTAAAAATAAGATTCTAACGATTGATAACATTATGAAAAGGGGTATGTATATCCCAAAAAAATGCTATTTATACATGAATACCTAGGAATCTACCAATAAAATCCTCCTAGAGTGCTATTTCTCCAAGATAACTTTGGATCACCTTATGTCCACTTTTCATATATCTTGGGTTCCTCCTAATTCATTGAGTCACATTTTCACCCAATGGTCTGCTCCATTCAAAAATATCAAAATATCTTATTTATGGAAAGTGATCCTTCATCATATCTTATGGTAATTTTGGCTTGAAAGAAACAACAAAGTTTTCTATTCCTCCTCTAAGTATCCCATATTTGTAGCCAACAAAGTTATTGCCTTTGCTGTTGAGAATTCCCAACTCTTCCCTTGTCCCAAACCACAATATTCTAGATTGGAGTCTATTCTGTCTCTTATTTAAATATTCCTTGCAACTCCAGTTCTATTTTACCAGAGCCCCCCATGCCAGAGTGGATGCCCATTGGATTCCTCCCCCAAGTGAGTGGCTGAAACTTAATTTTGATGGTGCCTCCAAAGGAAACCTAGGGGATGCTGGTGAAGGTGGCCTAGTTAGAGATAGCAGTGGTCAATTTATTATAGCTTATGTTGAGTATCTAGGGTACCAAACAAATCATTTTGTTGAAGATCATGTACTATGGAGAGGGCTAGATCTTCTCAAGGATTATAAAGGTAACCTTTTTATTGAGGGAGATTATTTGAACATTATAAATGCTTTAAAAAATAATAGGATGTCCTCTTGGAATATCAGAACTATTGTTTAGAAATCTAAGAAGTTGTCCTAAAATTTCAATGATATCTCTATCAACCATGTATACTGCAAAGCTAACAAACTTTCATATATTCTTGCCAATTAAGGAGTTACCCATAAATATCTATCCATTTGGAAATAAATTTTTCCCAAAAAAGTTTTAGATGCTACTAATAATTATTTGGTTTGAAAGTTATAGTCATAGATTTTTGCGGGTCAGCTTCTCCAATACTAACTCTACCCTTTTTAGCATGATGTGTTTCTTTTGTTCCAATTCTTATGGCAAAAATTTTCTGATTAGCGCGACTCTCTGCCTTGCTATTAGTGCTGGAATTTGGTTCTTCCATTTCTCTTCTATGAATAATGTCCCAATATAGGCCCTATCAATGTATTTACCTCATGGGTTTCTTCTCCAAGCATGTCAAGTCCTTGAGTAGGTCTAGGCACTACAATTGGATGTTATCAAACAATGTCAATATGTGTCAAGTCTTGAGATGCTTAATTTTATGTCTTGTGAATTTTGAGATTCATTATTTCAATTATTTGGTACTCCCAATCCTATACCAACCCTATCATGTGTGAAGTTTATCATGTGCCATGTTTTTTTTCTAATGTCAGTATGGAGAATTATTACATGGTCTGCAAATCACACCAACTTAATTTTCGAAAAGGGTGTCTATTGTACCAAAAATTTCTATATTTACATCCTTGGTCTATGGCAGTCCATTGCCATCTGGTTTTGTTTACTGTTGTGTGTCTAGGTAGTAAGAAGATTCTATGGTCTTCCTTTCTCCTCAGTCTTATCAATATTACCCTTCCTGATCCATCTACCCTTTAGCTTGATCCCATGTTTCACACCTTTATGGAAGCTCATGGTTTCATTCCATTTCTAAGCAATTTCAAAGGGGTTGAGCAAGATATCACTAAAGCCTTTATAATTTTGTGGAATAATGATTATTTTTTTGTGTGTAACCTCCATTTCAGAGTTACTTTTAAGCTGATGGCTGAGGTGACAGAACTACTAATGAAAGGGTGGGAAATGCGAAGAGATAATAATAATTGAAAACTTGAGCTCTTTTGTTTTCTAAACCATTCTAATATAGTGGAATAGTTCTGCTATTTATCGTGATTCATTGCCTATGCCCTAGCCCACAATGTCTATTATAGTTTTTTAGGATCTTTTATGAGCTTCCCTTGCATGGGTTGTTTTCATAGCTTCTTTACAGGTTTTTTAGATAGTTACTTCTCTTAAGAAATCCTTGTTTGGATATTTCACAAACTACATTTTTGTTTTTCTGACATCAAGCATCCATCCAACCTTCTCTACTATCATTTGGACCTTTTATTCAGATTTTTGTTGGTCAATATGTAGGCCTATGTCATACTATGCTATTTTTTTAGCTACTAGTTTATGTACTTGGGTTTGAGTCCAATTTAAACCCCATAGTTAATCAATTATACCTACCAAAAATAAAATTTATAACAATTGGCAGTCGAGTTCTTTTGATAATATTTTCACCTATTGCAATGATAAGTTTATTACATTTAAAGTGTTAGTCTAAGTTTATTAGATTAAAAGTGTTAGTGTTTTTTAATATTACGTGAAAATATGAAATTGAAAATTATAATTTTGATATGATTATTAAAATATAAATCTTAACTATATTATATCAGAAATCATATTTAAATTAAATTTATTAGACAAAAATTATGAGTTTTTTAGATCCTTAATTTATTAATGTTAATATTTCTTTTTTAATTTTTATATATTTTTCATATCAATGTTTTTATTTTTATTTAACTTGTATGAATATATTTTTAACATATATCCTCAAAAAATATACATAATTATTATATCTTAAAAACTAATTTTGTATTCAGAATCTTGAGAATAAAATATAATAGTCATTTACCTTCTTGTAATATTTATTTTGAATTTTTAAAAAGCAAGAAGCAAAAATATTGTAAATAATATTTTGTAATATATGACTTATAAATATGTTCTAATATATGTAATATAATAATATGGTGGATATTTTATTATCTTATTAATTCAACATTATGGGGATGATGATTTTGATTGTATGTGGGAATTGGTTCCTTTATATTTGATTAGCATGTAAGGATTTTTTTCTCCTCTTCTCATCCTTAATGTGTTTCTTTGTTGAATGAAAATAGTGAATAGTATAACATAGTGTGTTGGCTCACTTATTCCCGTGGGGTATTAGATCTACAACATCTCACTATAGGAGTAGGAGAAGTTCTAAGCCCATTATAATATTTCATGGATTTAGTTTGAAAACACATAGTTTTCCTAAAATATTCTTATGAATACCTAACATTAATGAGACAATATTATAGCTACAAATGAAATCATATTTAATACAACAAGCATGCTTATTGACTATGTGCCCTTTGCTTTTAATGATGAATTAGAGATGCTTTATAATTCCAAGCAAAGGTACAAAATAAGATGTAAGTAGATGGACCTAAATTTCTACATGTAATTCAATTAATGTAGTAATACAATTAATTCCCTCATGATGATAAGCCTAAGCTTTTTATTTATTTTATTTTCTTTAATAAACTAAATAATAAAAAATAGTACTCGATAAATAGATAGATAAAAAATATCAATATGTTAAGCTTAAATTGATAAAGGATATAAAAAGAAATCCTCTAACTTGATTTTAACTTTGTGATAATTGCACTATTTGAATTAGAAGCACCATTGGTGCTTTTATGATCAATGGTGCTTTTGTACATGACTCCCACCTCCATAG
Organism: Wollemia nobilis; assembly: GCA_028583015.1. Lineage (NCBI taxonomy): Eukaryota > Viridiplantae > Streptophyta > Pinopsida > Araucariales > Araucariaceae > Wollemia > Wollemia nobilis. Next base: position 2,515,686 of record JAQPPZ010016912.1, on the reverse strand, counting down.
AAAATATAGAAAAAACAAAAAAAAAAAAAAAAATATATATATATATATATATATATATATATATATATAGATTTAAATGTAAAGTGATATTCCTAAGTTAGTGGAGAGTTGAGAATCCTTTTGTTGACATCGGACCCCTGTACATAAAGGTAGAGTGACACAAAGCTACAAGCTAGAACTTTTTATTTTTTGAAAGTTAAAAATATCACAATAGGGTGATAATATCAATGGTGTTTTTGACTAGGACCAATGCTTTTGTTGTCTTTAATAGAATACCAATTGTAAAATCTATAGTCTCTACTATAATATAACTACAACACAATAGCATTATTGGCACTATCATTCTACAATGTTTCTACCTATAAACATAAAAAATTGGATTTGAAGGTTCAAATTATTCATAGGGTAAAAGGTTTTAACAAGAAAAATCTTAATAATTTGATAAAATATAAATTATTTATTAGTTAACTATAAAATATGCTTTTTAAATAAAATAAAATGCTAAAAAAGAAGATAAATTTAGATAGTTATAGTGATATAAAAATAAATAAATATTAAGAAATAAAATATCACATCACCATAGCCTTAGGCAAAGGGACTATCTAGACTTTAATATTTTTCTAGTTTTGATCTTGATCCATTGTGTAAATGTTGATGCATTCTTAATGAGGTATATGTGCAGACTCAAAAATCCAAAGAAAGAATGAGTAAATATTTAAACTATCTTTTTACTATGAGAAGTGATATTATATTGATAGGTATTTACTATGTGTAAAAGTATGATGGATTGTGCTCCCAAAGTATTAGATTTTTAAAACAACATGGATTCCTTGGTTGACCCTTTATAAAAATATTGACAAGTTGGAGGTGAATTTTTTTGGATATGTAAGATCAATTTTATTGAGGGTAATACTAAGGAAGATTGACATGGAAGAGGATGGAGGAGTAGATGAGAGACAAAAGAGAAATATGTTAGGTTTGATTGCTAATTAGTTATGTGAGGTGGAAGACATGATTCAAATAGTTAGATTCAGATTTGGCATGTAGTTGGTTCCTATAAATTATATGTTTTACATTTTTTATATTTTTATTATCAATAATGATAGTGTCATGAACATAATTGGTACCAAAAATATTGACACAAATTCTAAAATGACCATTTCAAAGTTGACTATATAGGAAAAGGTAAAATTTGATATTGGCAAAACCACTACTAGTCAATTAGTAGTGATGTCAATGCTATCACCTAGGGTATAACACTTTTTCTTTAAGGGTAGTAAATTCCCCTAACTTTGGTTTTTGGATTCTTGATTTTATTGTGATGCTTTATTGGCTAGATGATACAAATGTTAGTGAATTTTGAAGACTTGATGGTATACCAAAATTGGGTGCCTATATTTACTCCTTTTTCATGTATTATTGAGCGATTAATGCATTAAAAATTGATCTTCATCTCTTTATTTTTAGATATATAGATTTAATGTTACTTAAAGTTATGGATTTAATATGGTTGATGAATTTGATTTGTTTTATTAATAATAGTGTTATTTTTTTCTTTTCAAAAATATTAAATATTTTCATTCCCGAGTTTGCACCCTCAAGTTTCAAGTTTCAAGTTTCAAGTTTCAAAGGAAAATTAAATTTGACCAAGAAAATATGACTTGACCACGGGATACACTGGTATAGTGATGAACATATTGTACTAAGACAATAAAAATTTGTTGCATGGGACAAGGTTAGAATGGTTTAAGATAAAAACAAAACCATTTTTGCCATTGATGAACATGTTGGAGAGCTTTGAATATGCAATCTCAACACTCGTTGTGATATCCCACTTAGTGAGACCTACATATAAGAAAAAGCACATGAGACCAAAAAAGTAGGAGGGGATAAACCTTAGGTATGTTCTTTGAAATTGGATAAATTTTACATTTGTCTTAAAAATTATGTCCAAATCAAAAGCCAACACTTCTATGTAGTGATGCTCATGTTGCATTGGCATTTTTTCTAAGCAATGATGCTTTTATGTTTCAATGACACTTTATATGTTGGTTGGAACTTTCACCACTTTAATAGCATATTTTGTGTTGATAATGGTACTTTCAACTCATGATAGTGCTTCTACTTGTCACTGGCAGTTTTATAGTCTAATAATTTAGACTAATTATTGGATTAAGACTAGATTTGCATTTGATATTTGGATATTAACTAATAAGTTGTCTTGGCTATGGTTGTAGGAGAGGATTCAAACTTGAATTTTAGGAGTAGAGGGTACATGTGATGAAGGCTATCTTGGCCTTCCTTTATTGTGTTGATCATGCACTCCTGATAGTAGTAGGGTTGTATCATGTGTCCCTAATACCAAAGGTAAATTTTAATCATACCCTATTGAATGCCTTAGTGGAGTGATGGTATTTAATAATGAATATGTTTTGGCTACCATGCATAGAGTTTGTCATGACACTAGTGGATGTTTGCCTTATTTTGAATGTACCCATTAGAGGATCTCTTGTGTACATAATTTAGAGTCATTAGTAGAGTCTATAATGGCTCGTAGGGGGATGCATACTTCTTAGTCATGTAGTCACACGTCAACATCAATACCGTGTATGTTCAAGGATAGTTGGATAAATAGATAATACTACTATAAAATTTAGTGTTAGGGATTTTTTCTAGGGATACCAAGCAATGGATAATGAACTAGAACTAGGGAGAGATCACCATAGATATGCTAGAGAAACAAACCAATTTTACATGGGGGACCATGAATTTGAGCTGATTATACCACTCACTCTATCTAATGGTGTATAAAAAAGGAAGCAGATTGTCATGGTATACATTCCTCTAAGTGTGATCCTACATAATAGTCATTAATATATTGACGCTATCAAGATATGTGGTGAAAATAAAGGAATCAATGGACTTTAGATTGAATTACTATATATAAGGGTAGTGCAAGCCTCATAAAGGCATTTTGGATAGGGTAGGGTGACTGATATATGACTTATGGTAAGAGCAATTTACATCATGGCTCCTCTAATGGTAATCCTAGCTAGGTGAATGATACCTATTAGTTGGTATGGATTAATGGCTAGTGGGACCATAGGGAGAGTAGGATGTTTTGCATTTTGAGTGTGTGGTATAATTTTTTAACTTGTATTAGGACATCCCACTATATATTGACTACTATTATAATTTTATTTAAGAGTGATAGTTTGGCCCCTTTACAAATTGTAACTCATATTCAAATATTGGTTTTAACAATCTAATAATTTCAAATTCTATAGCTAATGACCCAAAATCAATTATGACTATTGAGATGGTATTATACAATCTATACAAGGAGGATGACAATGGTAGGCCTAATGATAAAAAACAATATATAGCTAGACATATGATCATAGGGCCTTAATATACTATCTTGCCACTACTTAGAATATGGTAGGAGTTTTAATAGAGGAGGTAGAGGGTAGTAGCAATAGTGATAAGAGGAGCTCAAATGATAATATTTCCTATGATCATAGTGAGGAAAGTATGACCTAGAAGGTCACCCGATCCTTTGTAGAGCTAAATATGTGTACTAACCCAATAGGTGGCTAATTTGTAGGCTACATCGATAACAATTTTGGAAGAGTTGGATTTAACACATGCTAAGATGGTGACATGAATATAAGAGAGAAATAATTTGGTGTACTAGACCTCTATGATATAGCCCACAACTCTAAGATTAACTACATTAAATAATGCAACTAAAATTAAATCCTTAGTGATAAGTGAAGCCAATGATAGCTAATTGGTACAAGAATTGCTAGATTATATGGTTGCCATATATTAGTAGCACTGAACAATACTGGTATAAGTATAGGTGCAATTGAAAATGAATGTTTATAGATCAACCTACTATCACATAACCTAACATGCAATAACTCCAAAAAATATTGTCTACCATCTTTGAGCAAGATGTGAACGACATGGACCCACTCATAGTTTATAACCCAATTATCACAAAAATCCATCAAGATACCACCACCACATGTAGGAGGAGTAAGAGAAGCCCTAAATAGAAATTCAAAAATCTAGTTGTTAGGTTATCCCTATGGTGATTGATTAAGCATTTTTTATGTTATAGATGACAATTATTGTATGATGATGATTCCAATGTATATGCATATATTTTATACAGACACTAATTTTATGATCCATGATAATATGTAAAACTAGATAAATGTATTTTATCTTTATGTTATTTTATTAGATTATGTTTATGATTAATGATCAATGATTTGACCTTGTTATGTTATGATAATGCTAGAAGGATATTGTTATTAAACAACGATGGTTATATGTTAAAGTTTTAAAATGATAAGGATTTTTTGATATATTTTGATATTAAGATGCATAAAAAACATGTTATAAAATAAATATTGGATTAATAATGATGATATATTTTATGATACTCACATGTACAATCATATAAAAATGGGATATGCCAAAGGGGACATTAGATAATGCCATAAGGATTTTCTATGATACATATGAAAATGTGCCTAGGAGGACTAAGTTAGATAATGACATAAGGTATTGCCATGGTACAAGTTATGACATAGATAAAAATGTGCTTAGGGAGACTTTATGTGATTCCATAAAGTATACTATGATATAAAATAAATATAGTAGTTGGTGCCCCCAAACATATGTCAAAGGAGCATTTTGTTAAATTTTTGTTTTAAACTTTTTATTTATTGAAAAGATATAAATTGATTTAGCTCAAGCCATATGTTTTTAAGGACTTTATAGATGCACCAAAGGAAAATAATTACCTCTAGATAAATATCATAGAGGACGTCTACTGATAGATTTTCTTTTTAATAATTGTTTAAAGGACTTTTGTTTTTCCTTTATACAAATCTCATAATGGAATTTTGCTTTGCCTTTAGAAAAATATCACAAAGGATGTTTGTTGATGGGTTTACCTTTAGGAAAATTTCTAAGGGAATTCTACTTTACCTTTAGAAAAATTTCATAAAGGACTTCTAATGTGAGACTTACCTCTAAGATATATATTAAAGAGTATTTGTGAGATGTGTTAAATGGTGATGGATGTTCCTCAAGATAAAGGTCATAGAGGACTTTGTCTTAGATTTCTCAATATATTAACTTACCAAAAAACTTATTCCAAGATCAAGAATGAAATAAATTGATGCTACTAACAATATCAACAATCTCTCATAACAATGAATATCAATATCTCACTGAGGTCTTCTTCAATGAGGGTTACATGATGAAAGTGGAGTTCAAGAACGATGACGACAATGAAGAGGAAGAGAAGGATGAGGAGCTCTATGAGGACTTCAAAGATGAAGTTTTATTTTTTATTTATGTAATGTATAGAGGAAATGATCCTTTCAAGGCAGATGCCTGTTTTGAATGCTTTGAATTGTGTTTGGGGGCATTTTGTTTACTTTTGTCTGAACTGTTAGGAGGTAATATTAGTGTTTGTTCTCCCTTGCTGGCAAGGTATTTTAGGAAGGCTAGAAGCAGTAAAGGACATATGGTCCTTAGGATGACTAGGATCCACAGCATCAGCATAAGGTTGATTTTTGTAACAGGTTTTGGGTCAACTTGTAAAACCCGATAGTTAATGAAGTTTCTTACTTACAAAAAAAAATATCAATATCTCACTAAATATAACTCAAATAAACACAATCTATAAAAATTACATTAATGATGCTACTTGGTTACAATTCATGGATTTTTACCTCTAATATATCATTTTTCATGACTTTTTAGTTCTCTAACTATTTCTCCCCTCTTTGATATAAGAGATGCAAAATTTCATATTCCTCTAATAAAGATAAAGCTCTCTACTTGCCATATATCATGTGACTCTATATACTCTCTTGACACTTTGAAATCTTTGTCATGTTGCCACATAAATTATAAAATATAAATCATCTACCAAACTAATATTGAAAGGGGATAAAATAATGTAATATCTCCATCACCCCCGTTATTACATTATTTGGTAGGAAGGATTTTTGTCTTCAATATCTGATTATTATTTCTCTTAAATATTTAGATCTGACTCTATCATGGTTAGATAAATGATTTGTGTTTACCTCTATATCAATGTATCTAATTTACCTTTGGATATTTTTATTTGGATCACAAACTTTGGGTCACTACCACTGGTTTTACCTCTATGTCACTCCATCTAGGTATCTACATCTAGGTCATTGCCATTGGATCACTTCCACTGTATCACTACCTCAGGATCACTACCTCTAAAACTTTACATGTTGGTTATCTCTAGAATATTCATAAGGCTATTCTCTGTATAGGATCATCAGTACAAATGCTTCCACTACTTTCACCACTTTCACTAAAGGTTACCTTCCAATATTTGCTTTGATCACAATCGTTTATTTCATATTTCTTTAGATAAGATCAAATATAATTATTTTCATTCAATAAACCTTGATTTTTCATTATACTTGGTTTTCATTTGTAGAAACCATACAACATTCCTTTCATCTTATTCCATTCGTTCATACTTATCCATACACAATCTATTTTCACCTTTTGAATTTACTTATCTTTATATAAACAATATTTTTTAGAATGATTATGTCCACAAGTTTCACAACAATGGAGATTCCAACATCTCTCTATCTTATGTCCATATCTACCATAATGACTACATCTATTTTTTGTTACAAAATTTCTTTTTCTATTCTATCCTTCATTATTATTTATTCTATCAATCCATGTGATAGATTTGATTTTGTTAGTGTTGGGCACTGAATTGCATCAAGTTTTACTCAATATTGTGGTTGTCTATCTTCCTACTTTCTATCTAGGCTTGCACTCGATAGCTATAGCTCAAAAATCAATATTGGATGGACAAAAATAGAGTTTTCGATCCAACCTCCAAAGTAGGTTGGTTCCTTGTCAACTTAAATAGGATTTTGACATAATTATGCTCACTTAGTGTTTGAAGATTAGGCTAAGAAAAGGTTAGGGTTAGAGAAAAGTGAAAAATAGTGGATGAATAGGCTAACAACATTGCACCACAATAAAAAGCTCTGATAAACTAACCCAAAGACACATAACTCATACCAACATTATCTCAAATTGGATGATTCTTCATTAATTAATTCATAGTAGAGAAATATTGTAGACAACAATTTCAATATCCAGACAATGATAATCAAAATAATAGAATTCACAAATATATAGATTCTATAGAAATGCACTTCCTAAAAATAAAGATCGATCCCAAAAGTAGATTTAAATTACTTTAAAATCTAGTAATCCATTAATTTAGCATAAAATAACCACTTAAGTATTCACAGAAATGCAGCTAAAGAATTTGAACCTCTGATATCAAGCATGAAGATACAAATTTTGAGGCGAATATCAATGTAATGCTCCTTCCATTAGCTCTTGGTAAAATTTATAGTAGCATAGGCAAACACACTATAGCCGACCCTTAAAAATGAGGGTTCGACCTCTACTTATAGTTTTGCAAAATTAAATTATCAAGAACATTACAAAGATCAATTTTTGAAAGTGCAACAAAAAGTTCTTGCTGGAATTTGCTTACTAGTACACCCTCTGGGAAATACGCTATAAGTGGACCGCCATGGCAACTTCGAATCTTTGCAACTTTCTGGTCACTTGATGCAAACTAGATTTCATGCCATTTGAGATTATGCATCATCGTTGATCCCTCTTGGAAGCCATCAACCACCATTGATCTACAACCACCTCTTTTTTTGTCTTCTTGAAAATCCTTGATGCTTCGGCTTCCTCTCCAACTAACTATTACAACTCTGGTGAAGAAATACCTTTAAATAATTTATATTGTTTGACAAAAACTTCACCATTTATCTCCCCCATCATATGGCTATGATTTATATAGATATAAGCTTATTATAATGGCAGGGAGAACACAATGCCATTCCACTTTAAAATAATGGTGACATCATCCTTCTATCTTAGAGACTGTGAAACACCAATACAACTTTCAAATGACTTTAAGGCTAAGTAGGATCGAATCCGCTCTCTGTTATTCAAGTTTCTTCATTGTCCATAAAGTATTCACCAATCTACACAAATTTTTTGATGATGTCATCTCTTCTTAAAAACTTTTGTGGATTCTATTCTGGGATGAGCAAGTGCATTGGCATATGATCATCAATCTAGACCCATCACAATGTAAAGTGACTCTTTCTCCATTCTGCACTATATTTAGAATAAAACATCCCTCGTCACCATTCTAGAAATAAATTAGTCAAAACCATCTCTTACCTCAAATCTGCATCTACTACGTTCACAACATTTCGCATTGTCACCGTTTTGGGAAAAAAATATTCTATGTATTATCCGAAATCATATGCTCCAATACTTATCTGCTCATGAGATGTTCAAAATATCAAGTGGTCACAAATCCACACTTTTTTCCTATTGAATTCATCCTTTATCAAAATATTTTATGAATTCGGGATGCATCGCTAGTTCGGATCCAAAAACAAAATAAGTCTTCTAGAATTGCATCGAGCGTAAATATTTACTAAGTGTTAGGTGGGCTCATACCTTGTGTCATGGATCCACTCCAAAATACACTGTAATGTGTGCAAAATGAGGACTCTATGACTTAGAAAAAAATTGTAAAATTTTCCTAAGAATGTGGTCATTTTGGGCTTACATTGTGGTGCCTTTTGAGTGTATTTGTTTGCAAATACAATGAAATCAAAGTCTTATCCATTTGGCCTTAGGAGTCAAACCTACCCATCTTTAAAAAAAATATTTTACAGAATAACTTCCATATAAACACTACCCTCTAAAAATTTTGACTGTCTGCTTAGAGAGTAAAGGTTCATATGGAAGTGATGCCAAAAAAACATATAGATCTCATTCGCTCATACAGAGATCATTTCAGAAATACAAGTTTTGCCATTGTCTTAAAAAACTAGACACAACTCTACTCCTTTTATAAGGTATTATTTCAAGAAATACCTACACACAAAATATTTTGCTCTGTAGGCTTCATGCCTTTGTTGTTTATTTTTGACAATTTGTTAGGGTAAAAATAAAAAATGCAAAATTTGTGTATATGTACAAAACAAAAAACAAGCTACGTGTGGGCACCTTCTAGTCCTGTAACCACTCCATCTTGCTCTTCTTCTTCATGGGCCTCTTCCTCAACCTCTTCTTCATTATATCCTTCTTTAGCTTCTAGAGTAGGTATTTTCTGACTCCTTCCTCCAGAAGTATCACCCAACAACTGAACCATCAATTTTAAATATTGTAGAGCCTGTTTCTAGGCTACTTCAAAGGTATTTTATGTTTCTTTGATCTGATTATAAACATATTGTAGTTCTCCAATGTCCTCATAGTTAGCAGCATTCCATCTATTTACCAGATCTTCCATGAGATATCGCAACCAAGTAAAATCAATAATCAATTGGACAACTTGCTCTTGGGGTAGTGGCTCTTCCAGAGAATCTATTCTAGATTCATCCTGCAAATTATCATCAATGCTCTAATGGATCTCTTCCATGGATAACAAGTTGTGATCCTCCATCCATAGGCCTTTGAATCCAACTTGAACCATTTCTTTGTTTAATTCAACAAAATACTTAATCACCCTTTCAATCTTGTCGATTAAAAACCAGGATCTTTGAAGTGTCTTGTGATTTTTTACCATGATTATGGTAGTAACTCTGGAAATATTCCATTATTTATTAGGAATTGGTTTAGCAGAATTACTGATCCTGCTATTAACCAACCTGTATATTTGCTCTACCGAGATCATCATAGGCTGCAACTCTCTAGTGATCTGATTTAGCTCTTTTTGAATATTAGAGAGCAGGCTGGCATCATCAAGATAATAAATAACAAGTTGAAGTCCTAACCATTTATCCTGGACCTCAAAAAGAAAATATTTTCTAATATTTTTCAACTCATTCTTAGAAAAGCATGAAGACTTAGTTTTATCAATTTGAAGCTAATGCTTTAAATTTTGAATTTCTTTCACCTAATCTTCATTGAGCTTATTTTGCCCTTCTAATTGGTCCTTTAGTTTATTAGCTTCTTGAAACTTATCTTGCCAACCCTTAGCCTCTTTTATTAGAGCCTTTTCCACTTCCTTTTGATTACTCACTCTTCTTGATCTTTTCAACCTATTTCTCCAATTTTTCCACCTTCTCTCTGACTATATCATTTTCACATAGAAGGTATCCAATTGAGCTTTGGATATAATCAACTCATCTTCCTTAGGAAGCTTTTCAATATCTTATATGACCTCCTCCACTCGATAATATTGAATAGTCATATTAGTTTCAGGCTTGCTCACCAGTGGAGTCATAGATATTGATACTCTCTTTCTAGAAATAGGGTCAACATACATCCTTATTCTTCTAATAGCCATACTTGTGGAAGGCTTAGAAATCTTATCTGCCCAATAATAATTTATACTTTGAGTGGTTGCATGCTATTTTGATACAGTGATAGGTATTGAGAGACCAGAAGCTAGTGGATATGAAGATACCAAAAATTGATGGATGGACTAAACTGCTGATGATCGGGGTGTGGATATAATTACAGTAGCTTTTGTGACAACAGTGGACTCTATAACTACTGCTATTATTTTTATTGGTAGACTCATAGGAACCAATGCAATACTAACAATTATATGAATGGCAGTACTTGGAACATCATATCCGATAGATGATGATGATAGTAATGGTGAAGATGGAATAATGGGATATGATGAAGTGGGAACCTCATATGCAAAAAATGGAATTTGAGGTGGTTGTGATGAAATAGAAGTGACTTGTACCTCAATGGCTATCGATGACACATGTGGTGGACTATGAGAGGGAGGTGGTACTCTTGTCATATCTTCTTGGTAAAAAAGGGAGGGATATTTCTTTGGGGATTCATGAGGATGTAGATAAGAAGAGGGATTAGAAACCATACCTTCACCTACAGATGTAGGGTGCTCTTGCTCTACCTCTATTTCTTGCTACTACTCCTAATGAGTCAATTCTTTTGTAGCAAAAATTTACCTCCTCTGAAATTCCCTTTGTATCCAATATTTATTTCTTTGAAATTTATCTTTACTCTCTTTCTGGAACTCTTTTAGTCCTTATATGAACCAATTAGAAGGCAACTATCTCACTCTCATATTCCTCTTCTGATTCATTTCCTTGCATAGATCTAGAAACTAGAAATTGCTTAGAAAAATGATGTAATTGTAATGATGCTGTAGGGGTAAAAGACAAGGGGTGAACCTAAAACTTTCATATTTCTTCTTCCAGTCAATATCTATGTCTAGAGGCTGACCTCCCAGAGCTAAGCATTTAGGCCTAGACATTGTTTCAATAACTGGAGTACTGACAACATTTTCTCTAGAATATTGTATTTTGCTCATCAGCTGAGCCCCCTTAGGAAACTTCTCCACTTGCTCAGTGGTAGGATGAAATTTTTTCAATAATCCAGCTACTATCAAAGGAGTTTCTATCTCTTCTAGTTTAGCTTCTTGATTTGTATGTGGAGAGAGGGATTCAGAGCCATTTTGGGGCTTTTCAACCATAAAGACTATGTTTCTAACATCCTTTTGTCTTCAGGTTCCAATGTTTTCATTATAATTTTTTAAAAATTCTTTATCAATCTTCATTCCAAACTTGGACTTATTTTTTCCAATTTCAATCCTCATTCTCCACCAATATGATATTTTCACTACATTCTATTGTCCTTCTTCCTCATATTCTTTAGCAGATTCTCCATTAGGCTGAGGATCCTTTTTCTTTGAAGTCTCTCCTTAAATATTAATAATTGTAGCTTTTTTAATCCGATGAATCGACTTCTTATCAGGATAAAAATCAACAGTTTTCTCATAAAAATCCAACCATGGAGGAACCTGGCCCATCTTTGAGATATTCCACTCTAAAATAGCAGTCTCATAATTGTTTCTTCCCTGATCAAAATGAGCCCTGGTCCTCTTTTTAAACTTATAGGCTATTTGTCTATTTAGGGCTATATTCATTACAATAAAAATACCATCAGGGTCATATCTCCATCTTTGGGGAATATAAAACAAACCTAACCTATCAAGGTATTGGTAAATTAGTTATCTATGTCCCTTCTTGGTGATGGTAATGTCCTACATATTGTGGTGGGTAAGGAAAGACCTTATATTTCTCCTAGAACCATAGTTCACATCGATGCACTCCACCTGCCTTAGATATTCTAGGGAAAAAAGCTTCTCTATGACAAAGTGGGGTAGGAGAAAAGGTTTATCCATGAAATCATACAATCTGATAACTGTGCTCTTGATCAACAAATACTAGTATCCTTATTCAGAACCCTTTACTCTCAGAATCTGTTCAGCAAAGGGTGGTAATGTAGGGTACTTTCCATACATTATCCTTAGGGTAGGTCCAAGAAATTCTAAATTGAATCTATGATAAGACTCACTGCTTCTCAAATGACTTTTCCAGTAATAAATTGACAAGGGTTCCCCATAATTGGTTTTATCCTTGATCGAAATCCAAGGCATTATGTCTTTAGTGGTAGCATAGAACATCCACATCAGACTTGAGCAATGCCTAAAACTAGGAGCATCAGATCCCATTTTCATACTTACTAGCTGCTCATGTATCCTTTGTGTGAGAAAAGTTGGCCAGTCAAAATAAATCACCCTAGTCCCCTTTTCTCCCGCATATTTCTCATACATTATTTTGTTAGAAATACAATAAGCTACGATAATTTTCCAACCATATACCATTCTATCAGAGTCTAAACCCTCCATACAATCCAACATAGAAAATAATTCAGGATTTGCAAATTTGTCAATATGAATAGGGACTTCAAGCATTTCATATTCATTCCTTATTATTTTGAAATTAAGATGCAACCACTTTTCCATAGCCCTTTTATTTTCTGATGTTACCATTTTGGTATAAGCCCTAGCCAGGTCTGCTATGTTAAATGGTCTAGAATTTGAGGGTGATCCTAATCCTATGGTGAATAGTTCATGGCAAAATTATTTTGTAATCATGAATAGGGGAATGCCCTTAGATGTTTTAATCATTCTATTTTTAGAATCATAGAATTGGATCATAGCAGAGACTAATTTGAGGTAATTATGTATAGAATCACAGATATAGGAGAACAAGAAAGATTTTATAGCTATAGTACCTTGTCGATGCATTGGATTTCCTCTAAAATATGGAAATTCAAAACTTCTCCTTAGGAGGGTCCTCCTTACTCTTGTCATCATTGTATCTGCGACTCATCTGGTCTGACACACATGAGCCTGTAACCTTGCTCCTGTATTTAGTGCCTTACCGAGTGCTCTCTTAGGGGCCATTTTGATAGTAGTAAAACTTCATTTTCTCTATAATTTGTAGCAAATTCTTTAGAGTATCACTTCATCTTCTTACCGCTATATGGATGCAAATAGCTACTAAATGAGCCTTGTGTATGTTTTTTTGTCACTTTTATTTTTTGGAGCATGTGTATCTTCCACCATTAATGCAGTTGTTGTGCGACCTATCCATTAGCACACTTTCCAACTTCTAATCATTCCCTTCGATGGCTCAATGGTGGCATTCTACCTTTTCATTGGCCAAAAATTCAAACTGTGCTGCCACCTCACTACACCTCTTCGACTACTCTTTGGTTATGGCGTGAGTTCGTTAGCATTGAATGCGGGATCATTCTCTGATTTCCACATGGCATGGTTACAAAATCGTTGCTTGGCTCCACTTTGGTTTTAAAACCAATGAATTAAGGGCCTTTTGATTATGCTAAAACTTAGTAAATTCCATGCACGAGTTTCCATCTTGGTTTCGCTCCGCCTTGCATTAGCTTCGAAAGGTTCCCGTATTGGAAATGCCTTTGCTTTCTTTTGACCATCGACTCTCTCTTTTGCGTGGGATAAAAAAATTTACACCATTCCATGGGGAACTTAGTGTATTTTGATGTGGATTCAAGAGCGCTCATTGTTTTAGAATATTTTACATAGATTCGAGTGCGAAATGGAACATTGTTGGATACTCTATCAACACTTAGTCATTTTTTATTTTATTTTATTTTTTGTTCTCCTTTTCAAAGAAGACTAATTACAAAGTACAGAAAGAAATTAAAGTACAAAGTGCAGAAAGGAGGGGAAATAATTATACAATGTATATACATATGTTACAGTGAGCTCATTCCTTACACATAGTAGAGCTTGAGATGAAAACCATTCACTGGAATTCTAGCTGAAATACATTGGACTCCTTGGCTTCTACTATTCTGAAAGGACCATCCCAAAAAGAATCAAACTTTTCATGCTTTCCTGGATTTGCTCTATCAACATTCCACCTGAGAATTGAGTCTCCAACTTGGAATTTTCTGAATCTAGATTTCTTATCAAACCATGCTTTGATATCTGATGAATGCTTTTGAAAATTGTCATATGCCTGAGCTCTATTCTCTTCCAATTGCAGCAAATGTGTCAACCTGGTTCTCACCGGATCTTCCTCTGACTCTTCCTCTGTATTGACAAGCTTAAGTGATGGGATCTCCAAATGGATTGGTAACACTGCCTCTTTTCCATATACCAGTGCATAAGGGGAAGTCTTAATGGACTTTTTGATAGTGATCCTATTTTCCCATAGATCTTGGTCCAGCAATAGGTGCCAACTTCTTTTGTTACCTTCAAGTGATTTCCTCAAAATCCTTAATAGGTTTTTGTTGGTAGATTATGCAAGTCCATTACCCTATGGATAATAATTTGAAGTATTTTTAAGAGTAATGCCATACTTACTGGAAAACTCAATATACTTGGCTCCTATGAAAGCTGGGCCATTGTCACTCACCAAGGCTTCTGGAACTCCAAACCTTGAAATCAAATTTTCCATAAAATTGATCACAACATCTTGGTCTGATTTCTTGGTAGGAATAGCCTCTACCCATCTGGTGAGATAATCTGTGGTAGTTAAGATAAAATTATGCTCTACTAAGGAATTAGGGTTGATAACCCCTATGAATTCTAGCCCCCATTGTTGAAAAGGCTCTTCAACTTGTATGGGCTTGAGGGGGATGAAGCATTTCTTGTCCTTCCAACATACCTCTGACATTTATCACAAGCCCGGGTGACTTTGAAAGCATCAGAAAATACAGTGGGCCAATAATAGCCTGCTCTTATGATTTTTAAATTTGTAACCCTACCTGAGCTATGTCCACTAGTTGATCCTCCATGGAACTCTTCCATGACCCTCTTTTGTTGATCATCCTTTAAGCATTTTAGAAGAATTCCATCCAAGTTTCTTTTGTACAAGCCTTCTGGTAGTAATACATATTTCAAAGCATGAAGCTTGTATCTCCTCCTTTGGGAAGCATTTAGATTGGGGGGACATACTCTAGTTTGGAAATACCTGATCATCTGGTCAATCCAATTAGAGTCTATAGTTTGTACTATTTCCACCTGATTTTCTTCTGTTGTCTGGAAAGCTATTACTTCTGCCAATGTTATGGCTTCTGTTAACCCTTGGCACAAGGCTCTACCTCTCACTAGCTTGGTGGGGTGTATTTCTACATCATATTCTTAGATTTTGGTAATCCAGCTAGCTCTTTTATCTCCTAGATCACCCTACAGGATAAAAATTCTTACATCCGGATGAACCACATATACCAGGGTCTTGCTCTGTACCAAATACTCCCTAAACTTATTCAGTGACTTCATCACATAAAATATGTGTCTTAAAATAAAGTTGTATTTGACCTGATAATCATGGAGTGTCTGGCTCCAAAATAACACAGGATGTTCTTCCCCTTGATCATATTTTTGAGTGAGTATTGAGGCATAACTTTCTTCAGCTCCATATGCATAAAGAATAAAATATTTACTAAAATTTGGGTTTACCAGTATTGGGGCTGTTGCAATGGATTGCTTGATAATCTTGAAAGCTTGCTTCCTGACTTCAGTCCACTTGAACTCAGAATTTTTCTTGAGTAACTCAGATATAGGCCTTACTTTATATGCAAAATCAGAAATGAATTTCCTGACAAAATTGATTTGGCCTAGGAAAGACTGCAAGGTCTTCTTATTTGTAGGCAAAGGAAGAGCAAGAATTGATCTGATTCTATCTGGGTCTATGGCCATGCCTTATTTTGAGACCACATGACCTAGTAGCTTTCCTTCATGGACTACAAATAATGACTTCTTAGGATTGAGCGAAATACCAAATTCTCTACACCTTTGAAAAACTTGCTCCAAGTGTGACAGGTGGTCCTTTTTATCATGGGAAAACATAGTCATGTCATCTAGATAAATCAGAATAACCTTGTTGATCAGTGCTCCAAAGGCATAGTCCATGGCTCTCTAAAATGTGGCTCCCACATTGGACAACCCAAAAGGCATTCTCTGGTATGCAAATGTACCCCATTTTGTGGTGAATGTTGTTTTATACTGGTCTTCATCTTTCACCCAAATTTGGTTGTATCCAGAGTAACCATCCAGTAGTGAGAACCTCTCTGCTCCTGCCACTACCTACAAGATCTGATCAATCTAAGGGAGGGGGTAGTGATCCTTAAGGGATGCTTGGTTCAGATTTCTAAAGTCCACACACAAGCGTATATCCCCATTCTTTTTTCTTACGGGTACCAAGTTGGCTACCCAAGTAGAATGTTTTATTGGGTATATGATCTTAGCCTTTAATAACTTTAAGAGATCCTCTCTCATAATGGCCTCAATCCTTGGATTGACTGGCCTCTTCTTCTACCTAAATGGTTTTGCATCAGGCTCTAGCTCAATAGTATGCTGGATAACCTTTTTGTCATACACCTTGAGGTCCTCATATGACCAAGCCACAATGTCTTGGTATCTTAAGCATAAAGCTTTGATATCTTCTGCTTCCTCTAGTGAACATCGGACTCCAACATTGAGCTTATTTTCTATACCAAATTCAACTTCTTTATAGATTTTTTTACTGACTTTCATGGCTTTGATATTTTTTCTGTCTTCATTGTCAAAAAAACTCTCAAGGGTGACCAAACCTCTTGGGATATGATTGTTTCTTAGTTGGATAATGTCTTGCTGATCAATTTCTTCTAAATTATCTTCTTGGATAGTGGAGAGACATGCTTCTCTCACCAGAAAGTCAATTATTTGTTCATCACTTTCAAAAACTACCAGAAAATTTGCTTGTCTAGTATTGTAGGTCTAAAAATTATTTTAATTCCCTTGGCCTTCTTGATTCCAAAGTCTATAGAAGGGTTGAAGTTAGCTCCCTTTTTTGCTAATGAATCAGCTAGAGTATTATTTTCTCTGGGAACAAAATTTAAATTCAGGGCATCAAAGGATTCCATTAAATCCCATACCCTATTTTTGTAAGCTTTTAAGTAATGGTGCTTACTACTGCACCTATTTCTTACTTGATGGACTATCAACTCAGAATCACCATATATGTTCAAAATATTAATGCCCATGCTTTCTTCTTGTATCAATCTGAGACATAGGGCCTCATATTCTGCAACATTGTTAGTACATGACCATGTCAGTCTGTAAGCAAAATTCTTTGTCCCTTCTGATTGGGATTGTAGGACCACACCGGCTCCTGCACCATTTTTGCATTTAGCACCATCAAAGTGCATGATCCATGTTTCTTTCTCTCTCAGATATTGATTGGATATAGCAGGGATTTTCCTCTCTGATTTAGTTGAGATGCTATATGTTCCCATACTAGTTCTGAACTGACTATAATCTTCTCTAAAAGGCAACTCATCCTCAATGTCCAGCTCTTCAATATTCTCCACTAGCTCAAATTATTCCAAGGGATTAAGATTACACATGTCTCCCTAAATATTTTCAATATGATAAGCTATTGGTTTTTCAGGTGTTATCCTTATTCTCTTTCCTTTGAAAGGAATTACCATGCTATAATAATCCATGTACATACATCCCCCTAGCTTTGTAGTAAACTCTCTTGAAAGACATAATCCAAAATAGGGTTCTAAGTCAACCACAACTATTTCTTGCACTATTGTCACCTCAGGGGCTCTGTGCAACCTCATTAGTACATCCTTAATGACTCCAACTATCTTGATAGGTGTCCCATCTAGTTGTAACACTCCAAGACAAGATCGGGTATACTCCATACCCATATCTTCATAGACTTATTTAGGCATAACTGTAGTTGATGCTCCCAAGTCAATCATACAATTTTGGACTACCCAACCCTCCATCCTCAGAGATATATAAAAAGGAGGGGGCTTATTCTTTAAAACAATAGGTGACATTTCTTTCTTTTATGAGGGTATACTAAGGATGGTGGTGGCCTGCTTAACTTGTGGGTATTTTTTGAGAGAATATTTAAGTAGATCAATCTGGCCATGAATGAACATAGTGTCATAAAGGTTGGATTTCGATGGATCATTTTCATTTCTTCAACAATATTATACTCATATTTGGTCAGGGTAGGTCTTTCAAACCTTCTTTCTGGCTCACCATATTTCCTTTTATACTATTGAGTGGCTTCCATTCTCTGTATTTTAGTAATAGATGGGAATCTAAGTCTTTCTTGAGCCTCATATTTAGATTTTATTTGATCTCTTTCATTTTCCTTATCCCATCTCTTAGGAAGACTGTCTATTTTCTCTTTACCCTTAGCTTGGGGAATTGGGAAAGTATCACTGCTTTGGGGAAGGGGATCTATATTTTTTGAGAAGGGACTTGGAATTGCCCCATATTTTGGGGATCCACTTGCAAGGCTTTCTTTCCAGACCTTGTCATAACAACAATTGGACTTTCTTCATCCAATTCTTTCCCAACCATGATTTGGTCAGACTGCCATAGCATATTAATTCTTCCTTTTTGATTCCTTTCAGCTTGATCCCTTGCTTTTTGAACATGGTGTTGGTACATCACACAAGACTGTGAGTCATGGGGGTCATTGCATACTAAACACCAAACATTCACAAGAGTAGTATCTAAAGAACATTATGGCTCCTCATATACATCATTCACCCTGACCCCAGTACTGTTACTAGGACCAGGTCTCTGATATTTTTTTACATATGGAAATCTCCTTTTTTGTGACATTTCTTGGTCTCTCTTTTCCATTGAATTCATTCTATTACTTAGAGTTTTTAGAGTATTTTGTATATCCAGGATAGCAAAAAACTCCTGAGATGATTGAGAAGGAAGGGGAGGAAAAGGGGCTACAGAGGATATAGGCTTTGGTTGAGGGATCACATTCATTTGTGGAGATGGAGATGATAAAGAAAGGGGATCCATGTAAGAGGGGTTTGTGGATTGAATTTGGCTACTAGTGGTTTCTGAGTTGTAAGGTAGCACAATTTTTGGGGGAAGTCTTTCGACATTAATTAGGATATTTTCAACATGAACTATTGCATTATAAACTTAGGGGAAGGTTTCTACTCTTGATTGTTGTGTCTGCAGCCCTAAATATGATCCAAGAGCTTGGATATAATACATATAAGCTAAACATGTAGCTGGTCTGGTAGTGGGGGGAATTATTTTCCATGTTCTACTAAATCTCAAATTGAAATCTGAGATAGTTTCTTGCTGAGTTTTTTGCATGGATGTAAACTGGTTAAGCAAAGAAAAGGGGTCAACAGATTCATTAAATTCCTCTATAAATGGCTCGGCTAATGCTTGCCATGAAGTGATAGTATTGTCTTCCAGAGTTCTAAACCAATGCAATATCTTTCCTCTGAAGGACAACTATAGAATCCTTACAATAATATCCTCTTATTTTATGTTGTGGATTGCTTCCAGATTCAAGATATCTTGGCAGTGCTCATAAGTTGTTTTCCCAGATCCATCATAAGTGGGGATAGCTTTAGATACAGCTTGGGGTATGGCATTCATTTGGGCTAATCTAAGAGGACCGAATGTGTTCCAGCTGGGGTACTTTTGTAATGGTTGATTAGGAGCCATATTTTGTGCCATATTTTTGGTTGTAGGTCTTATTGGGGGAACTATTGGATTTTCTTCTAGAAGCTCTTCCTCTATGAGGAAATATTGATTCAAAATTTTTGCAACATGTAGCCCCTCTATAAGGTAACTCACAGTAGAAATAGGAGTTAGGGTTATTCCTTTTGAAAGACCTGGTATACATGAAAGGACACTGGTCTACAGGGATAATTATTTTTTTGAGTTTAAGGACCAAGGAGTTGCCAGGTGAACTTGCTCTTCTCCACTTACAAGGTCAAGACAATTCACAAAATCTTGATTCCTTTGGGTTGAGATAAAAATAACTCATTTTATGGGTTTCATGTTCCTTGTGAACTGGTCCCATCGGGCATGCCAAAAATTATTGGGGACTGAATTGCATCAAGTTTTACTCAATACTGTGGTTGTCTATCTTCCTACTTTCTATCCAGGCTTGCACCCGATAGCTACAACTCAACACTCAACATTGGATGGACCAAAATAGAGTTTTTTATCCAACCTCCAAAGTAGGCTGGTTCCTTGTCAACTTAAATAGGATGTTGACACAATTATGCTCACTTAGGGTTTGAAGATTAGGGTAAGAAAAGGTTAGGGTTAGATAAATGTGAACAATAGTGGATGGATAGGCTAACAACATTGCACCACAATAAAAATATCTAAAAAACTAACCCAAAGACACATAACTCAGACCAACATTATCTCAAATTGGATGATTCTCCATTCATTAATGCATAGTAGAGAAATATTGCAGACAATGATTTCAATATCCAGACAATGATAATCCAAATAATAAAATTCACCAATATCTAGATTCTACAGAAATGCACTTCCTAAAAATAAATATCAATCTTAGAAGCATATTTCAATTACTTTAATAGCTAGTAATCCATTAATTTGGCACAAACTAACCACTTAAGTATTCATAGAAATGCAGCTAAAGAATTCGAACCTCTGATATCAAGCATGAAGATACAAATTTTGAGGCAAATATCAATGTAATGCTCCTTCCATTAGCTCTTGGGAATATTTATAGTAGCATAGGAAAACACACTAGAGCCGATCCTTAAAAATGAGGGTTCGACCTCTACTTATAGTTTTGCAAAATTAAAATTATCAAGAACATTACAAAGATCAATTTTTGACAACATAGCAGAGAGTTCTTGCTGGCATTTGCTTACTGGTACACCCTCTGAGAAATCTACTATAAGTGGACCACCATGGTAGCTCAGGGCCTCTGCAACTTGCTGGTCACTTGGAACAAACTGGAGTTTAGGCCGTTGGAGATTACGCATCATCGTTGATCCTTCTTGGAAGCCATAAGCCACCATCGATCTGTAACCACCTCTGGTTCTATCTTCTTGAAAACCCTCGATGCTTTGGCTTCCTCTCCAACTAATTGTTACAACTCTGGTGAAGAAATACCTTTAAATACTTTATATTATTTGACACAATATTCACCATTGATCTCCCCCATCGTATGGCTATGATTTATCTAGATATAATCTTATTATAATGGCGGGGAGAACATAGCGCCATTCCACTTTAAAACACTGGTGATGTCATCCTTCTATCTTAGAGATAGTGGAACACCAATCTAGATTTCAAATGACTTGAAGGCTAAGTGGGATTGAATCTGCTCTTTGTTCTTCAAGTTTCTTCATTGTCCATAAAGTATTCACCAATCCGCACAAAAATATTGATGATGTCATCTCTTCTTAAAAAAATTTATGGATTCCATTTCGGGCTGAGCAAGTGCATTGGCATATGATCATCAATCCGGACCCATCACAATGTAAAGTGACTCTTTCTCCATTCTGTACTATATTTAGAATAAAAAATTCCTCGTCACCATTCCGGAAAGGAATTAGTCAAAACCATCTCTTGCCATGAATCCGCATCTACTATGTTCACAACATTTCACCTTGTCACCGTTCTGGTAAAAATATTCTATGTATTCTCCAGAATCATGTGCTCCAACACTTAGCCACTTGTGAGATATTCAAAATATCAAGTGGTCACCAATCTACACTTTTTCCCTACTGACATCATCCTTTATCAAAATATTTTATGGATTCGGGATGCATCGCTAGTCCAGAGCCAAAAATAAAATAAGTCTTCTAGAATTGCTCCGAGCGTAAATATTTACTAAGTGTTAGGTGGGCTCATGCCTCCTGTCATGAATCCACTCCAAAATACACTGTAAGGTGTGTGGAATGAGGACTCTATGACTTAGGCAAAATTTGCAAAATTTTCCTAAGCATGTGGCCATTTTGGGCCTACAATTAGTTTTTATCACAAATTTAGTTCCTTGCTCATTACTACTAGTTTGACCAGTATATCCAAGACCTTCACATTTTGGTCTTATTTATGATACAATAGGCTCTTTCATTTATTTTTCATATTTTTGAAAACTTGTACCTTTATATCCCATTTTACTTAACAACTTTGAATCAACTATATTAGTATACTTTTTAAAATGACCAAACATATCATTAGACTTATCTCTATAAATATTAATACAACTTCAAGCATTACTATTTTTGTAATCATTTGAATCTATTTCATCATTAATTCTGACAAAATAAGATTTTTATAACCAATCATGAACTATACTCAAATAATTTTAGCTACAATCTATATATTTTCCTTTTGTGTAACAAGTATTTACCATCATAGGTTCTAAATATTTATTGTATTTCTCAATACTTGATAACAAACATACATGATTTACAAAAAGATTTATATGTACAGATTCTGATTGAGTAACATACCCTAATTGATTATTTTGATCTCTATGATACCCTTTAGGAGATTATTTTTCCTGATCCTTTCTTTTCAATGCATTATATTTACAATATTTTGTATTATATATTTTTTCTCACAAATATGACAATACTTCTTTTGTTTTTTTGTGATGAAGTGCAAAATTCCTTTTCTAATACAAGAGCCTTAGTGGATGAATCACTTCTCAAATGATTTTCAATTTCATATTTTTGAAGAATATGCATCATAACCTTAGTACACTACCTTAATTAGATAATTGATGTTTTTAGCAAGAGAACATTGTATTATGGATTGAGTTAGTAGTTCAGTTGAAATATAGGACTGGAATATAACATTTTATTATTGGTTTTCACAAGATATATGGAACCTAAAGTTATAATAGAGAGGCCTACACCTTCAACTAGGTGGACTCGATAAAATAATGTTGAAGAAGATATTTGGGATTAGAATCTAAAAAAATCCAACAAAGAGGTAGAAAACCTCACTACTATAGTTGTTACCATGTAGGATCATGTGAATTAAATGTTAGAAACTCTTACAAATAAGAATTCACAAGCTAGAGGCTTAGAATTTAGCTAAACCAATGGACTAACTATAGAAAAATTGGAAGCCAGGGCTCTTTTAGAAAAAGAAGTGGCTAGAAAAAAGTTCACATAAATAAGTTCGATGGAGAAGGGTATGGGAAAATAGCCAAATCCTGGTTAAGATAATTAAAAATATAATTTACAATAAAAGGCTATTTTTCATAAACCCAAATAGTCTGGGCCATAATATACCTAGAATGGGTTGCTTTAGATTGGTGGGAAACTCGCTATGAGAATACTAAAATCGAGCCTATTGATATTAAATGGAAATATTTTGTGAAAATATACAAAAAGAGATTCCTCATAGAGATATTTTATGCATTAAATTTTGAGGATTTTTCCAACCTTCAACAAGGAACCAAGATAGTGGAGATATATTACAAAATTTTGGTACAAATACTAAGGTATGTACCCACTTACGATGAGAATATTAGGGTTCATAAGTTTATTCTTGGTTTGGAATCAAGAGTGAAATATGATATAAACATGAATGAGCCTAGGTCACTATAGAAGGCATATGACCTGGAAAAGAAGGTAGAGTCTCACTTATAATTCAACTGTCCATCTTGTCTGAGAAATATCAACAAGCACTTAGCTATAGGAATAGTCAAGTATTCTTGAAATGGTAAGGGGACTAGGAGCTAAAGGCTAAGAACCCTAAGACATTCAAGAAGATAAACACTGGTAATAGAAATTTCAAGAAGAACTTCCAAAAGAAACCAACAATAATCCCAATAATGTAAAAACTTAGCTTTAAAAACTAACAACTTTAGCCCCGACAAGTAAGACAAGGGAACAAAAACTAGAAAAGCGATAGGTACCCAAGGATGTATGTCATAACTACAGAGACCCATACTATGATAGTCAATATCCACATAAACCAAGACCAAGTACATCTAGTGCCAAGAGAAAATAACCAGTGCACGGGATTTATGCTACGATCAAGAATCAGAAGCTGGAGGGGCAAGCTATCCCAAAGCTTATAAAAGGTAATATTTTTAATAAATAAGTAAATATTTTAATTGATAGTGGGGTCACGAATAGTTTTATTTTTCTAGTTTAACAAGGGATATTCCAAAAAGGTGAGGATATTTAGCCCAACGATGGAATATCAAGTATGGTTCTAGGCAAACCTACTTAGTAAATCAATGTTTCCTAATGGAATAGATTACTCTAGCTAGTGGTACCACTGAAGGTTACTTTTATGTATCTCCACTTCATGCCTTTGATGTGATCCTATGGATGGATTGGTTACATGCCCATAAAGCCTTAATAAATTTCCAAGATAGATGTATCGATTATTTAGAAAAGGTCAAGGAGAGAGTGAGAATTTATAGTGAGCAAGGGGTATTCAAACCCTAGATGCTATCAACTATGCAATTAAAGAAAATCCTCAAGAAATGAGGAATAATCTATGTTGTGAATTACTCAATGAAGTTAGAGAAGATCAAAAGGGAGAACTTTTGGAGAAACACCTAATTTTACAGGACTTTAAGGATGTATTTAGAAGATTTACCTGGAATCCTTCTTATGCGGGAATTTGATTTTACTATTGACCTTATGCTTGGAGTGGAATCTATCCATAGATATCCATATAGAATGAATCCTATAGAGATGCAAGAATTAAAGGTACAATTGTAAATACTATTAGAAAAGGTATTGATAAGACCAAGTGTGTCACCTTGGGGTGCCCTAGTTTTGTTTCTTAATAATAAAGATGATTCCTTAAGGTTGTGTATTGATTACAAAATGCTTAACAAGGCTACAATCAAGAACTAATACCCACTACATAGAATCGAATATTTGTTTGACCAAATGATGGATGAGATGGTATTCACAAATATTGACCTAAGATCAGGGTATCATTAGTTAATAATATGTGAGGGAACATTCATAAAACAACATTCAAAACTAGGTATGGGCATTATGAGTTTATGATCCTACCCTTTGGACTAACCAATGCCCTAGCTACATTCATGAATATAATGAACAATGTGTTCAGGAGGCACCTAGATGAGTTTGTCCTTGTATTTATAGATGATATCTTAACTCGATACAAAGAGGAACACGATAAACACCTCAATATTGTGTTAGAATTGCTAAAAGGATAATCCAATCTATGGAAATCTAGCGAAAAAAGTTATTTTTATGTCTCGAAAGTATGATAACTTGGGAAAATGGTATCTATAGAAGGGATTGTTGTAGAACTAGATAAAATTGAAGCCATTCTAAATTGGTCACCCCCTACTAATTTAATTTAAGTGCAAAGATTCATGGATTTGATGGGCTATTATAGGTGGTATATAAAGGATTACTCCAAGATTGCAACAATAATAACTAACCTTTAGAAGAAAGGGAAGGAATTTAAATAGTCAAAAATATGTGAAGCTATCTTTGCATTCCTAAAATATTAACTCACTATAATGCCAATATTGAAATTCCATACCCTCAAGGGCACTTTTCTATGTGCACGGATGCATCACTAGAAGGGTTATGAAGAGTACTCTCTCATGATGAGTCAGTAGTAGCATACACTTCAAGAAATCTTGAGAAGCTTTAAAAAAATTATCCTACACATGATTTATAACTAGCTACAGTAGTGCACACTCTAAAATTCAGGTGCCACTATTTGGTTGGAATATCCTTTGAGTTGAAAACTGACCATCAAAGTCTAAGATATATATTCACCCAACCTATACTCAATGCAAGACATACTCTAAAATTCAGGTGCCACTATTTTGTTGGAATATCCTTTGAGTTGAAAACTGACCATCAAAGTCTAAGATATATATTCACCCAACCTATACTCAATGCAAGACATAGAGGATGGGTTGAGTTTCTCAATGAATATGACTTTGATATTGAGTATATAAAGAGGAAAGAGAATAAGGTTATTGATGCCTTAAGTAGAAGGAAGCACATAGTATCCATAACTAGAAGTCACATGAATATAATGGATTAGGTGTGGAAAGAGTAGTCTCAAGATGAGTATTGCAAGGAAATTATATCAAAATTAAGCACAAAATATGAAGGTAATAAGGAATTTACAATGAATGAGGACCTTTTGTGCTACAAGGGCAGAATCATCATGCCAAATATAGGTTATTTAAGGAATTTAATAATTTAATAAGTCCATATATATCCTTACTTTTATCACCTTGGAGGGGTAAAAATGAGGGAAAACATGAAAAGAACATTTTTCTAGATAGGAATGAAGAAGGATTCACCAATTTTATTGCTTGGTGTCTTAAATGTCAAAAATTTAAGGCTAAACATAGGTATCCTATAGTACAATTATATCCACATGATGTACATACCTAGAAATGGTATGTTATATCCATGGATATTATAGTAGGTTTACCCAAGACCAAGTATCAACATGATACAATTCTTGTAGTAGTCGACTGATTAACTAAGGTTACACATTTCATACCAAGAAACATCAAGGATGATGCTCATGTAGTGGCTAACAGATTCATCAAAGAGGTATTTTGATTGTACGGATTTCCTAAAATAATCATTCCAAATAAGGATTCTAGATTTACTTTTAAATTCTAGAAAGTCCTTCATCATGCACTAGACAAGCTCAGTATACCACCCTGATATAGATGGTAAAATAGAAATGATAGACCAAGTACTAGACGACATGCTTCACATGTACTGCATGGATAAAAATTCTCATTGGTATGATAACCTACATCTAGTAGAATTCGACTAGAACAATGGACATCACTCCTCTCTAGGAATGACTCCTTTCGATGCCTTGTATGGATGAAAGTGTATAACACCATTATCTTGGAAAAACCTAGAATATTGAATTGTGATTGGGCCAAAATGATCAAATAAATGTAAGATCAGTTAAAATTAATCATATTAGGACTTTAAGAAGCTTTTTATTAGCATACAAGTTATGCTAAACTAAAAAGAGTCTTGAGAGAGTACTCAGTGGGTGATAAAGTTTTCTTAACGGTTAAGCTGAAACAGAGTGCTATCAAATACATAAAATTATATCCTCAGTTTGTGGGATATTTTGATACCACTAAGAAGATCATATTGATTTCTTACCAACTTGCATTACCATTGAATTTATCAAATATCCATGACACCTTCCACATATCCCTGCTTAGGATATATGTTGCTAACCCTGAACATGTATGGGATGTTTCTAAATTATAGATGGCAAACTTGAAGGCTATTGAAGTGACTTTAGTGAATATTCTTGAGTTTTTTCTAATTCTATCATAACCAGACCCTTGAGCAATTTAAGGTCCAGTGGGACCATTTCTCTAAAAAAATACCACTTGGGAGAAAGTGGAGGAAATGCAAAAATAATTTCCCTTTTTGTTTGAAAATAGAATGTAGTAATTTTTATTTTGTAAAACTTGAAACACTTGGGATGGTGTTTAGTCCTAGGGGGAAGGATGTCATGACCCTCTCTAATAGGATTTTAAACATGAAAAACTATGTATTTTTTAATGATGATTTAATGCTCAGTTTTATGCAAATAAAAAAACTATGTGATGCTTAGTTTAATTAATTGAAAGGATATGAAACTGCTGACATATTATTAATGTGCAAAATAAAGTACACTCATGGATAGAAGAGGTAGAATTGTCCACCAAAAATGGGATACTTGAGGATAAGGAAGTAATGACTAAGGCAACTCGGGGGTAACATGGATGGATACCTTCATATAGGTATGCATTATCGGTTAGGGATAATAGTCAAATCACCATCCACGTTGAACCTAACTTGATAGTCTATTAGCTATCATAAATTATTTAGATTGAGGTGGGTGACTGGGTTGATGAAAATATTCCTTCTTTACTTGTTGCATCTAATTAGTTGTCTTTTACTTCATCACTTGCTGCATCACTAGTTTTGAGAAAATGTGCATAAGTTGGTTGCCTTTTTGAAACCCTTTGTGTTGCTTTTAAAGAAAAATATAGCATGATGTTAGTATTGGATCAAAGAACTCTTTTATGTGTTTAAGTATATATATATATATATATATATATATATATATATATATATACTTAAACACATAAAAAGCCATTGTAAATTATAATAGATAATTTATTATTAAATGATAATATAATTTCATTTTAAAATAATAGATAATTTATTATTAAATGATAATAGAATTTCATTTTAAAATAATAAATAATTTATTATTAATGATAATAGAATTTCATCTCAAAATGATAGATAATTCATTATTAAATGATAGTAGAACTTAATTTTAATATGATAATGATTTTTATGCCCATAAGAATAGGATGGTTGTATTTAAATAACTATGATATTTCTCAACATGGTGGATTACATATTTGATTGATTTGAAACATCTTTCATATTTTTCCAACATAGAGAAAAGAGAACCACATTGATGGTAAATCATTGGAATAAGCAAACCATAGTTTAGAATGATAAAATCTTATGTTCGACGGTAAGAAGTGTAATGACAGAGAATATGAAGGTTTTTGTGAGGATAAGGGAGAAGGCATGAAGAGGAAGGAAAAGATTTTACAAAAAAGGAGAAGATTATACTCTGGGAAGGATGGAAGATGGATAGAGATCATGATGAGGGAGTTAATGTGACAAAGGAACAAAAGCAAGATAAGTAAACCAGGGCATCAAAAAGGTATGAAACCCCTTTTGAGAAACAAATTCAACTCTGGTGAAATTGATAGGATGGTTATCAACCTTCTCTCCTCTATTTTGAATTGGGCCTTATTATTGATGTCTATGTAGAATATTTAGTTTTAAGAATTTCTCCCTATTTTGTAAATCTTTTCTTTCATCTATGTTGGAATGGCTCACATCATAGATATGTAAATTCCTATCCTCTATTGTTTTCGAGGTATAAATATTTTCTTTCATGTATGTTGGGATGACTCACATCATGGATGTGTGAGTCCCTATCCTCTATTTATTCTAAGGTGTAAATATTTCCTTTCATCTATGTTGGCATGGTTTATATCATGGGCATGTGAGTCCCTATCATTTGTTGTTATCAAGGCGTAAACCTTTCCTTTTATCTATGTTGAAATGGTTCACATTGTGGATGCATGAGCCTCTATTATTTTTGAGGTGTAAATATTTTAGTTCATCTATTTTGGTATGGCTCACATCATGGATGTGTGAGTACCTATCCTTTGTTTTTATGAAGGTGTAAATATTTCCTTTCATCTATGTTGGTATGGCTCACATCGTGGACATGTGAGTTCTTATTATCTATTGCTATTGAGGTTCATCCACTATGGAGGTGTTGGGTTTCACAACACTCTCCCTCTTTCTACCATCTCAACATTGGTGTTGGTTAAACTCAGTTATGTTTTGCCTTAGTGTGATTTCCAATTTGGTTCTATTGTGATAACATATTGTGTGTTGTGTCATTGCGTCAGTTGGCTATGAACATTGGATTCTAGTTGGAAAAGGGAAACCCAACCCTTAAATAAAATAGTTTAATTAAATGATTAAAGGTACATGACTTTGATTGTTTAATTAAAGAAAAAATAATTTAATTAAATGATTAAAGGTATGGGACTTTGATTGTTTAATTAAAGAATAAAAAGTTTAATTAAAGGATTAAAGGTATGGGATTTTGATTGTTTTAATTAAAGAAAAAATATTTT
Organism: Wollemia nobilis; assembly: GCA_028583015.1. Taxonomy (NCBI): domain Eukaryota; kingdom Viridiplantae; phylum Streptophyta; class Pinopsida; order Araucariales; family Araucariaceae; genus Wollemia; species Wollemia nobilis. Next base: position 2,485,705 of record JAQPPZ010016912.1, on the reverse strand, counting down.
AGTTTTATTAAGTTAAGGAAGGAATCCTTGATTAGTGAAAGTAAAGAACTTATGATTTATTTTTATTAATTAAAAGAAGGAACCTTTGTTTAGTAAAAGTAAAGGAAACACGGTTTATCTACAAAATTAAAGGTATGGGACTTGATTATGTTGAATAATGGTTTTGAAATGTTTGATTAAAGTAAGACTTGTCATCTAGCTATGTATGTTGAAAATAATCATGAGAAAATGAGAGGGGAAAATAGAAATATGGAAATTTTCATGATTCAACTAAATAGTATATGGATGAATACTTTAATTAAATTTGTATATTTGCAATTTGGCAAAGTAATAAATGAATGCACTAGTCGCATATTACTAGTAGATGCATTTAGAAGCATGTATATCTTAGAACCATGAGTTGTCCTAATCCCCTACCACCCTCAAACGAAAGACAAAAATATGAGGAGGTCTAAGGAGGCAGTTAAAACTTGTACATTGGTTTGTTTTACTCATGCTCAAATAGACTAGAATTGTAGGGAGATATCCCTAGATGATTAATGTATCATTTTATTCTTTCATAAGTATGGAGGTTTTACCATACTTGGATATATGTAATAAGTTACTGAATTGATGGAAAATGTACCTTGAATTCTAATGTTATGATTTAATTATGCATTGTTATTTAGCTTTCTCTTCTATTTGATGCTATTTTATTTTAAATGTTATATACTTTCTAAGTACCTTATGTATGCTTTATAATTTTTGTCCTTATTTGATTAAGTAGATAGAGTTAATTTTGTCTTCTTGCTAAACATGAAGGTAACCTAAGAAAATGAGATCTTACAATGAACTCAGAAAATAACCTAAGATTTGAGACTTCTTAGGATGAATGTAGGAAGACCTAAGAGATTTACACCCCTTAGAGAGAATGCAAACCAAGTAAAATAAATTATTATATCTTAGTTAAGATAGCTCCTCATGACGATAATATGGATAGCTTAAATCACAATACATGTAGCATGCCTACACAGATAAACTTATGAATGGTTTGGATATGGGTGTATACCTTCAATTGTACTAAAGGTGATAAGTTTAGCTCATCAAGAATGATGAGATGTATAAGCTTATTTACGGTAAAATTTAATACGCCTACACATATGGACTTGTGTAGGGTATTGAGTGAGATATAACTCAATAGGAAATTTGGGAAACTTAGTAATTTGAAATTAGTAGACAAATTAGATATTGATAGGGGTTTAAAAACCCCTCATTATAGAAAAATGAAATTTATTTTCTTTCTTGTGTTTTCTTGTAGCTACTTTTTGGATCATTATAGTAGCATTAACCTAAGGCACCAATGAAAGGGTTTGTGACAACTATATTTATCCACTAGTATCATATAATCTAATAAAATAATCTCCACATCATATAATCTAATCCAACTATGGATCATGCATAGGTTGGATGATCCACCTAAGGGATGATAGATGGATAATTAAACTAGTGTAGGATACACCAATATATATAATCATTATAAAGATTTATCTTAGCTAAGAAAACAAAATTTGCTATATTTAGATCTATATTTTTATCTTTTCATTCACTTTTATTATTTTTCTATATTTCTTTCTATATTACAATTGCTTTTCTATTTTTTTAACATATTTTATTCTTTAATAAAAGCACTATTGTGTGCTTTTTCACATTAAGCATTAATTTTTCCAATATTCCTCCACTTAATCCTTAGTGTTCTAGTTTTTATTACTTAAATAAAGCTCTCTTATTAGCATTTTATACATGCACCTTCACTACTATCCATATAGATTCACATATCTTTGAACTTCCAACTATTGACATCCTTTTCTTCTTCAACATGGGTGTAATCCATGAGTCAATCACAAGTGTCCTTATGGTAACCTTCTCATATTATTATACTACATGGAGAACCATTCACTACAACCATAATGTGTAATAGAGTAGATTACTACATACAAGGTTCATATTATTATTTTCCTCATAATTCCCCTTTATTATTTTAGGGATAATCCTATTGCTTCTATGTTCACAATTTTTATTTCTTTCACTCATAGAACCTGTTAAAGGTATGTACTAGTTAGGAATCATATATAGGGCTTTCATGTGTTGAGTTTGCTCTACCAATGATCTTGTAGCCCCTTCTTGAACTAGCCTATGATTCAAATATAGAATTTATGTTATGCATTGCTTTAGCACCCCCCTTAAGCCACTTAATGAGTACTTGGAGATCCTAGATTCAAAACCAACTCTGATACAAATTTTTAGGATCAAAGAATTTGATAGTAAAATTTATCTTCTATCAAACACTATGGAAGCATAAAAAGATATTTCATATTACAATTCATATACTCAAACTGAGTGCAACTACACCATTTACATATTCCATTAAATCAATACTCATGTGATAAATTTATTTCCATCCAACTCTATACAATATAATCAATATATCTCATAGGCTTTGTGGCCATATCACTCCACTCCATATGATCTAATCCAACTATAGACCATGCATAGGTTGGATGATCCACCCAAGGAAGGATAGATGAATAATTCAACTAGTGTTGGATACACAAATATATAGAATGATTACAATCAATTTTTTTATCTCATAAATCACAATTTTATATCTTTTGACCTATATTTTTATATTTGTATTTATGTTTTTGTTTTCCCATCTATATTTATATATTACAATTGCTTTCTATTTTCTTAACTTATATTTTCTTCTTTAAAAAAAAACACTTTCATATGATTTTTCACATTAAGAATTACTTTTTTCAACAAGAGGTCTCTCTCATGATAATATCCATTGCACATAAATAAAGGACAAAATAGTTGTTGTGAACATGAGCAAGAGCACATCATATTGATAGGACCTAGCAAATACTAGCGGGCATGAAAAATATCAACCATGATTTGAATGGCAATATAAATGGTAGGTAAATTGACCTTAAGGAATTGATAGTTGAGATTTAAACATTGGGGGGATATTTTAAAACTGGAGACATATTTCCTTATTTATATTGGATTGATGTGTAAGATATTAAGTGAAAGATGAAGAAAGTAAACAACTTGTTTGATGTACTTGCTAAATAAGTAATAGATGAACATACAAAATATAGGATAAACCTTAGAAATGTGGAGAACAAGGATATAGTTGATGTGCTTCTGGACATGGGTGATGTTGACATCCAAATCACATGAAAAGAACTAACATGAATTATAGGTGTGCATGTGGATTGTGAAAACACGAGATTCTAGAAGTTGAAATGAAACACTAAAGCTATGCAATGTGAAACGAAATGTAACGCTTTAATCCTAGAAGTTTGAAATGCATGAAATAGGGAAAAGAGATGAATTGAGATGAAATGAAAAAATTATAGAAAGCATAGCCCTTTTTATTTATACTCTCTCAATATTGGTTACAAAGACGTCTCTCGCATTTTTAGGGGCTAGGAGCGTTAACATGCTTCAATTACAATAGTGACTCCTTTCGCGTGCCCACATGAAAAATGGGCAGGCCAAAGTGTTTTTTCCACTGGTGTGAATGAATTTTTGATCCTTGCTGCTCCTCCTGCATTCAAAGAAACAACAAAATCATTAGTAGCACCTGCGAATAAGACAAAGCGTTTGTTCTCTAAAAAATAATGAAGGATGCATGCATGAAACTGAATAAAAGGATAAATGAACTAAATCAAAATAGTCTGCAAATTTCACAGAAACAAGGGAACATCACCAGAAGGTCACTGCAAATGAAACAGTCAAGAAATTCTTCATCGATTTGAATTCACTCTTAGCGGGACGAATTCGACTGTAATTTGTCCCGGGGTAGGACGAATTCACCTACGATAAAGCGCCGAAGTGATACTGCCCCAAATGTCACATCTAGGGATCTCCAAATGACCTGCAAACTTGGGGTTAGCTAATTGGAGGCATTTTGGGAAGACCCAGATGGTCATATTTCCCCAATTTGGCCTCCATCAATGGGAATTTGACGCTACTACCTGCAAGTTAGTGAGGACAACAAAAGCGATAAAACATGATAAGATTTGATCAAAACATTAAGAAATCAAAATTACAAGCTATTTAAGTAGCATAATATGGAATGCAAAATAAAAAAATGACAAATAAGAACAATCCACCATGAATTCCCAATCATTCTAAAAAAGAAGATTAGGCTCACAGCAGTGCGGGGCGCCTGGGCGGGCCGCCCACCATTGGGACCTAATTTTGGCACCAATCCACTTGGGATGGGCCCAAAATCTCTTGTAATGTGTTGTTGGTGAATTGGTAGATCAATGTGGTCAAGTGTCAGGTTTTGGATCCAGATTCACACTTCCAATAACCACCCAATGACCTCCCTTGCAAAAGAGATCAAGGATGTGGAAGAGGTGAATCAAAGGTAAAGTGTGGTATTAATTTTGTAGCACTTCATTGCTTGAAAATGCTTCCAACATATCCTATTTTTGGTGATAAAGTTCACCATTTTATAGACCCAGGGGGTCTCTTTGGATGGGCATGCATGGGCGCCATGTGGCAGTCATGCCTTCCCATGAGGTAGGAAAGTCCTCCCTGACTTGGGCTTCCATGATTGCCCTTGTGATAGTCCTCTAACATTCAATTTGCCCACCTACACGTGCATGCAAGGCAGGAGGCATTAATGGACTATCCTTGACTGCCATTTGGCGCAATTTCTTTTTTTGCCCGTTGAACCTGGAATTCGCCCTACCCAGGAACGAATTCAGAATTCATCCCTAGGTAGGGCGAATCCCATTTTGAATTCATCCCAGGGTGGGATAGATTTGGAGCAGAGTTTTTGAAGGTGCCAAATTGATTTTTGACCTTCCAAAATTGTTGTAAAAGTGGTTAGGACCACTATTTAACCTCTAAGGGCTACCCTGGGGGCTATGTGTGTCAAAGCGATCAGTGTTTACAGTCACATAATCAGATTAGTGCTGTTTTGGTGTCTACAGATTGCAAAATATATTCTTTATGTAATGTATAGATTATTATTTTATTTTGTACCAATAACCTATTGCAAAAATGATGCAGGAGCATTCGACGATAGTAGAGCAATCCTGCATCAACCAAATTTTTCTAAGTGTTTCCAAAATTTATTTTTGTTTCGAAGTGTTTAGCAGGAACAAGGCAGAAGTTGGAGGGTCGCAAAATCATGACATGTCACGATTTTGCGACATGTCATGAAATCGTGACACAAAAGCGGAGTACAGGCTCACAGCCAAAAATGGTCACGATATCACAACAGAAACGTAGAACGAAGGCCGAGGGCAAAGGTGGTCGTGATATCACGACACGTGATATCGCGATAGAAAATCAAAAGCAAGGATCAAAGGCAGAAAACATAAGGCATGGGCTCGAAGGTGGAAGGCAGAAGGCAGAAGCAAAACTCAGAGGCGGAAAGCCCAAGGCAAGGGGCTCGAAGGCAAAATGATCGCTATGTCGCGATGTCGTGATATCACGACATCGCGATATCGCGACAAGAAATAGCACAAAGGACTCGGAGGTGAAACGGTCATGATGTCGTGACGTCATGATATCACGACATAAAAGAGGGCAAGGGACTTGGAGGCAAAATGGTCATGATGTCACGACGTCGCGATATCGCGACGTTGTGATATCGCAACCAAAAATAGGAGTAGAGGGCATAGCGAAATTACGTCATGATATCATGACATGTCACGATATCACATGTTGCGATATCATGACAAAATATAGAAATAGAGGATGCAGTGAAATTGCATCGCGATATCACGACATGTCGCGATATCGCGGCTAGAAGAAAAACAAATAGAAAATAGACACGCGGACGGCCAGGCGCATGGGAAAAGAGGCAACAGTCACAGGTGGACAGTCTGACAAAGCAGCAGTTGCAATTCAAGGGCCTATTAAATGCGTGCTTTCATGGCGGATGAGGGAGTTGGCTAATGACGGATGGAAAATTGAAGAATCGACAGGGAAATCCGATTTTGCAGGTTTTGATTAATACTTTCATGCTGGTGGGTCATTAATGACCTAGACGGCTGAGACCTCGATAAAAAATTAGGAAATTGTAATGGATGGGGGTGGTGGACTGGAGAATGGGGAGAGGTACTGTAGTTAAAGAAAACTGGGTCAGACTCTGGTCTTGGGAAGCCTGCAGGCTATTTTGTATGCATTTTCCAGCTAATTTAATGAAAATTTAATGAAATTTTCTAGAATAACCTGAGTGATTTGTATTCGATTCTTCTATCTCCCATCAGTGGTATCAGAGCCAAAAGTTCCTGAGTGTGTAACAGATCGCCGGACATGAGGCAGTTACACCAAGATCTGTGGGAAGGCTCGGGAAAAGTGAGTAGAATGCCTCCGAGAAGAAACCCCATTGGTGGGAGAGGCATGGTGACAACAGCAAAAGACTTTCGAGCTTTGCAGTGGCAAGTTCAGGCCCTGCAAGAAGAACTATGCAGAGGACATGAACCAAGAAGAGATGACGATAGTGAGGACGAAGTGGATGAAGAAAACCAGTCTAAAGAAGAAGAAGGGGCTGTAGATCCGACACAAGCCAGACTATACAAAGCCATATCTCAGATTGGGAAGAGGCCGAAGATGGAAGTTTCCACGTATTCCGGGAACTTGGATCTAGAGGAATTGATCGACTAGATCAATGATCTAGAAGAATACTTTGAGTATGAAGAAGTTGAAGATCCCGAGAGGGTCAGATTCGCTAAGACCAAGCTGAAAGGTCATGCCAGCATATGGTGGAAGGGAGTACAACTGGAACGGAACAGAAGAGGAAAAGAGAGAATAACAAAATGGGAATGGATGGTAGAAAAATTAAAAAGATAGTTTATTTTGGCAGATTACGAGTTGGATCTGCTAAGGAAAATGTAGAGTTTGAGACAGATGAACAAAACTGTCCAAGAATACATAGAGGAGTTTTATAAGATCTCCATCAGAACTGGCCATTTAGAAGCAAGCAAGGAGAATGTGGCCCATTATATTAATGGGTTGAGACCCAGTATCTAGGAAGAGTTGAGCTTAGTTCGGGTGAGCACCATTGAAGATGCTTACCAGTTTGCTCTGAAGGTTGAAGAGAAATTGAATAGAAGGTTTGAGAGCAAGCAAAAAGGAAGAGGGCATGGAGGAAAGACTGGTGGAAGAAAATAGGAAGGAAAGAAGGAGAAGAAAGAAGAGGTTAGCAGCAGCCAGGATCAGAAGGAAGATGAGGAACCCAAACCCCAAGTTTAGAACAATGGCTACCCAAGGGGAAGAGGTAGATCTGGACGTGGGTATGGAAGAGGAGTGTTTTGAGGAACATGTTTCCACTATGGATAAGAGGGACATTGGGCATATGAGTGTCCCTAGCACCCCGAGAGGGTGAATAAGAAACATGTGGGTCCTGCCAGAGCTATTGTGGTAGAGGAAGATGCTGAATTAGAACATTCTGAAGAAGCTGAGAGAGGAGAAGCAATGATCATGAGGAGAACCATGCTGATTGAGGAAGACAAACCAGAGCAGAGGAGAAGCCTATTCCGCACACAGTGCAAAAGTACAGGCAAATTCTATAATGTTATTATAGACAATGGGAGTACAGATAACTTAGTCTCCAAAGAGATGGTTGCTAAGTTACAGCTAGAAAGGAGGAGACACTTGCATCCATACCGAATTGTGTGGTTACGAAAGGACCATAGAGCATGGGTCCATTAACAGTGCTTAGTCATGTTCAACATTGGGAAATACCAGGATGAGGTCCTGTGTGATGTTTTCCCCATGGATGCTTGCCATTTGCTATTAGGGAGGCCATGGTAGTTTGAACGGAGTGCAGTGCATGATGGTCATGCAAATACGTACTCCTTGATGAACTATGGAGTGTGCCACAAATTAAAGCCAATACAGGTAGTGGACGAGAAGGTGTGCAGTAGTGCCAAAATTTTTCTGGTAGAAGGCATAAAATATTTTTGTAGAAGATGGGGTTTAAGTGGGTTGTAGAGGCAGGTGCATGTTTGGAGCTGATACAAGAGACGCGGACCCAACAACATAGAAGTGAAGGTCACTTCTCCATTTACCCTAGGTTTCTGATGCAGGAGCATCCGACGGCAACAGAGCAATCTTGCATCAACCAAATTTTTCTAAGTGTTTCCAAAATTTATTTTTGTTTCGAAGTGTTTAGCAAGAACAAGGCAAAAGTTGGAGGGTCGCAAAATCGGGACATGTCACGATTTTGCGACATGTCACAAAATTGTGACACAAAAGTGGAGTACAGGCTCACAGCCAAAAATGGTCGTGATATCATAATGTGCGATATCGCGACAGAAACACGAAACGAAGGCCGAGGGCAAAAGTGGTCGCGATATCGCGATGCGCGATATCGTGACAGAAAATCAAAAGCAAGGATCAAAGGTAGAAAACATAAGGCATGGGCTCGAAGGCGGAAGGCAGAAGGCAGAAGCAAAACTCAGAGGCAGAAAGCCCAAGGCAAGGGGCTCGGAGGAAAAACGGTCACGGTGTCGCGATGTCGCAATGATATCGCCTCAAGAAATAGCGCAAAGGACTTGGAGGTGAAACGGTCATGATATCACGACGTCACGATATCGTGACGTCGCGATATTGCAACATAAAAGAGGGCAAGGGACTTGGAGGCAAAACGGTCGTGATGTCGCGGTGTCGCTATATCGCGACGTCATGATATCACGACCAAAAATAGGAGCAAAGGGCGCAGCGAAATTACATCGTGATATCGCGACATGTTGCGATATCACAGCCAAAGACAAAAACAGAGGGCACAATGAAATTGCGTCACGATATGACGGCCAAAAGAAAAATAAATAGAAAATAGACACGTGGATGGCCAGGCACACGGGAAAAGAGGCAACAGTCATAGGTGGATAGTCTGACAAAGTAGCGGTTGCAGGTCAAGGGCCTATTGAATGCGTGCTTTCATGGTGGATCAGGGAGTTGGCCAATTACGGATGGAAAATTGAAGACTCGACGGGGAAAGCTGATTTTGCAGGTTTTGATTAATACTTTCATGTTGGTGGGTCATTAATGACCTAGAGGGCCGAGACCTCGATAAAAACTCAGGAAATTGTAATGGATGGGGGTGGTGGACTGGAGAACGGGGAGAGGTAGTGCAGTTAAAGAAAACCGGGCTGGACTCTGGTCTTGGGAAGCCTACGGGCTATTTTGTATGCATTTTCCAGCTAATTTAATGAAAATTTAATGAAATTTTCTAGAATAGCCTGAGTGATTTGTATTCGGTTCTTCCGTCTCCCATCAAAAAATCATTTCTATTGTTGCTTCCCATGGTAGATACATATACCAATTTAACATGAATTCTTTGTCAACATTGTATCTAATATCAAAGTACCCTTATATCCAACATTATAAAAGCATACAATTACCTCACAATTTCTTAGTTTTATTATATACATCATGACATACAATATATTTCACAACATAATTCACGTTTTCAATTTGGGTGGAACTAAACCACTCAACTATTACATTGAATCAATAACCATTATGGTATATTTGTTGTCATCCAACTTCATACAATAATCTTTATAATATGACATGCTTTTCAACCATCTCACTCCATTCTGTACAATATAATACAACTATGAATGATACACACATTGGATTATACACCTAAAGTATGGATGGAAATATCAACTAATGTTGAATACATGGATATATAGACTCATTATAAATATATTTTCTTAACTAATAGATCATACCTTTTAGATTTATCCTTTTAAATTTGCATTTACCTTTTTAATTTTTTCATCTATATTTCTATATTATAATTGCTTTTCTATTTTATTAGATTATTTTCTTCTTCTTTAAGAAAATAAATATCATATGCTTTCACATTAAGCATTAATTTTTACAATATTCTTTCTTTTAATGCTTAATATTCCAATCTTCAATTTTTTTAATAAAACTCTCTTCAACTTGTTATTGCACATATAGTTTCACTGCAATGTTTTTCTTCTTCAACATAGTTACAATCCCATGAATTAATAAAAAATGCTCTTATGGTAACCTTCTCATCCTATTATATTTCATGGATAATTAATCATTGCAACCACCAGGTGTAGTAGAGCAAATAACTACTTATTATGTTCACTATATTATTCTGCACTAAATCTTCATATTTTTCTCTCATGTGTGGAATGTTGTTTGTACAAAATATAACCTTCATTCAACAATCCTCATTAGTATCTCATTTTATTTTAGGGATACTCCTACTAATTCCCTTTCTCTTTTAGGGTTGTTCTTACTATTGCTACTTCTTTCTTCAACTCTCATACCTTGCTAAAGGTATAGACTAGCTAGGACTAAAATCTAAGAACTCCATCCTTTGCAGTTGCTCCACCAATGAGATTTTGGTCATACTTGAACTAGTCTACATTTAAATACAAAATTTAATTTACTCACTTCTCTAACATGCCCAAAGCCACTCTATGATTTTTTATGTCTCCTAGCTTTAACACCAACTTTGATACCAATTTTCAATATTGTATGCTTTAATACCAATTGTCAACATTGTTTTTGATAACAAAGATCCCTTAGAAGCATACAATTATATCACAATATTGTAATTTTATTATGTAAATCACAACATGCACGATATTTCACAATTAAATTCAAATACTCAATTTAGGTGCAACTACACTACTTAACTTTTCCCTTTGAACCAATAACCATTATGGTAGATTTTTTACCATTAAAGTCCATACAATATTCTTCACAATATGATATGCTTTATCACCATATCACTCAATTGCACATGATCTAATACAAATAAAGATGCTACACATGTTGACTGATCCACCCAAATAAGGATGAATGGACAGGTCAACTAACATGAATACATAAACTCATTACCAATGAATTATCTTAACTAATAGATAATGTATTTCTATGTTTAAAGTCATTTTTTATCTTTACACATACATTTTCCATTTTAACATATATCATTCCATATAACAATTATTTTATATTATATCAATTATTTTTTAATTTATTTTCTACTTTTGTAAGAAAATCCCTTTCCTACGCATTTTTGCATTAAACATTACTTTTCTAATATATTTCAGGGCTATGTATCTTAGATTCTATTATTTGATATACCTGTTATTTTTCTATTTTTTAAAATTATTTTATACTTCTGTAAGAAAGATTATTTCTTACACTTTTTAGCTTTAAGCATTACTTTTTCCAATATATTTTGGGGCTATGTATCTTGGTTTCACTTTAGAGACATTAAGATTATGTATCTTGAATTAACTTCCTACTATGCATGGGTATTATGTTACCCTTTATTCATTGGAATTTCACAATGCTATCTATCTATTGTCAATAAATATAGTCCCTCCACAATCCCATATGATTACTAATAGTTATTTATTAAGTTTACAACAAGAAAATGTGTGTTTTATATTTAAAAAGAGATGGTATTACTTGTAAATATAATATATAGTCCAACTATTAGAGTGTGCAAACTACCTGATGAAATGTTTGTATAGCAATGAAAATATTTAGGTTCACATACTTCTAAATTGGTCCAAATTTACTATTGATACTTATGCATTTAATATGATATGTATAGGATATATTTTCTGGTGGAATGGAGATTATGGTGAGAATATTAGAATGAGTAATGAGTTAGATCCTAAGAAATAACCATGTATTAAATAAATTATTGGATGAATTTGAGTATATGGTAGGCAAAAATCCAATAATAGAAGAGTCTAACCTTTCAAAAGTGGAATTTCTTCATTATGTGGTGAAATATATATCACACTTACATCTAGTAGTGCCATTAATTATCCCCCACAAATAAACATAAGCTTACACTGTGAAGGGATCTGATTACATTTGCTTTGTAACCACAAAATCAAATATTATAATGAACAAATTAGCAATAGGAAGAGATCCAACTGTGTGGGAAGATCCATTGGTATTCAAGCCTGAAAGATTTATGGGGATGAATTTTGATGTGATAAAAGACCAAGACATGAGGATGGTTCCATTTGGGGTAGGGAGGCGATGATGTCTAGGTATAATTATTGATATTGCATTAACTCAGTTGGTCCATTGTTTTATTTGGAAAATTGATGGAGATCCATACCACCTAGAATTGATTGAATTGTTTGGAGCTACCATTCCATTAAAATTTCATCTCTTTAATTACACATATAATGGATATATATAAATAAAACAATATCACAAAAGTATTTTAAATATCTATATCTATCTATCTATCTATCTATCTATATACACACACACATACACATATATACACACAATATCTTTATAAAATAATATTATTAGAATAAAACATATATAAATTATGTTAAAAATAGATTATTTATTTCTAGGATTTAATGGATTCAATTTAGAGAGCACCTACATTTATTCTTGATATTTTCTTTGATAACTTAATCTTAATCTAGTCCTACCCTATCTATAAATGCACCAACTAAGTTCTATATGCTATATAATTTAGATTTTTTTATGATAAATATAAAATTAAGTTTCAAGATAAGGGTTCAAGAAGGTAGTTCAATCAAACAAGTTCTAATATACTATTTGTGATTTTGTTTTGATGAGATGCAAGACTATAGTCAACCCCTAATGATACTGAAAGTAATTACTTGTTTTGTTTTATCTTTTGATGAATAAAAAAAATAAATATACAACAATAGAAAAAGAGAGAACAAATAGAAAATAATAACCATAATTTGAAATAATAATTAAAAATTCAAATCTAGTTTTTACCTTAGTGGCAAAAGCATTGGTAGGATCTCAAAGTGCTATCTATGCTAATACTATGTGGTGGCATTTTTGTTGATGATTCTTGCTTTTTCAAAACCTACCTCTTTCTCTCTAAAATTCTACTTTTTATTTCAGTGGAAAAACCATTGTTAAGTCATAGAAGTGGTTCTAGTGCTACTACTATTTGGTGGCATTTTTACTTAGGCCTCATGATTTCTAGAAACCTATAAAATAAACATAAAATAGATGGAGTTAGAAATAAAGACATCTATCTACATTACTAGATAATGTATAGATCCCTTGATCATCATCAAACCCATGTCTAAGAGAAAAAATATCTAAATACAAAATGATATAATTATGGATACAATCTATGTGACATACATATAATTATGGAGTGATAGTGTAGCACCCTAAAATTGGCATAGTTAAACCTTAGTAAAATATTAAAATTTGAATTTTAACCCAAACCGCCCGTTAAACTATCTGTTACCCGCTTTCCTTGTTTTTTGTGCCATTTTTAGGATTTGTTTTGACCGTTGGATGATATCGTCTAAGATCAGACGAAATCGTCCCAGATCTGATGAATTCGTTTGGAACAGAACGTCCAGACGATTTCGTCCCAAAATCAAATTTTCATAATTAGCTTTTGTTTCAATAGATTCTCTAACTTGGGCAGAAAGTGTGTCTACATAGTTAGAGTCTCCTCCATTGGAGATATCCCAAATTGGGATGATTTCCAACCTCCTAACCTCTCCTGATTCCAAACAATTATGGACGATCCTATCGTAGATCGACGATGATCTCGTACGATTGGAGCTGATCTTGACTGCAGTCTAGATTGGGGGTAATCAGAGCCCAAAGTTTGCATTTACTTATCTTTTCTCTTCATTTTATTACGCATTATCTTGCTTTATTTTATTTCTGCATCCTGGAGTTCACCTCATCTAGCATAGCTATATGATAAAGTTAAAATAAATTATCAAATTGATGCATTTCCTTTTAATTGCTATCTAGATCTACCATTTAGGCAAATTCATTTTTACTTCTATCATTTCCCCTTGCTTTTGTAGTTGCATTTTTGGTATTTTGTATCTACTTTCTGATTACAGGTTTTTGACGAATTTGTTTGACGAATTCGTCAGATCTCAGATGATCCTGTCTGATCTCAGATGACCAACTATGATCTGAGATGATTCTGTGAAATAAGATGATTATGTATGATTCAAGATGATTTGGACTGCTACAAACCGTAAAATCTTCATTCAGACATCCGAAATCAGGTAAATTCTATCTTATTTAGTGCATTCTCTGTGTTCAAACATTTATTTATGTTTTTTGTATCCACAAAAATCAGCATTGACATATAGATTAGCTTAGATTCATTTTGGCCAAACCTAGGAATTGAATTATTGAACATAAAATGAACACATCAAACTTGTCATCAACCTAGGTGTGGAAACTACCACTCAAAATTTTCCTGGTGAACCCACCATCCATCGAAAATTCACCCTTATACCCCTCCCCCGAGAGGCGGGACCTTCAAAGCGCCTCTCAGTCTGAGGTATTGTCCCATCCTTCTCACATACCCCTTCCAAGCGTGGATCCTATAGCCTGAAGGTAAGGTTCTAGTGCTACTACTATTTGGTGGCATTTTTACTTAGGCCTCATGCTTTCTAAAAACCTATAAAATAAACATAAAATATATGGAGTTAGAAATAAAGACATCTATCTACATTACTAGAGAATGTATAGATCCCTTGATCATCATCAAACCCATGTCTAAGAGAGAAAATATATAAATACAAAATGATATAATTATGGATACAATCTATGTGACATACATATAATTATGGAGTGATAGTGTAGCACCCTAAAATTGGCGTAGTTAAACCTTAGTAAAAGATTAAAATTTGAATTTTAACCCAAACTACCAGTTAAACTATCTGTTACCCGCTTTCCTTATTTTTCGTGCCATTTTTAGGATTTGTTTTGACCGTTGGATGATATCGTCTAAGATCAGATGAAATCATCCTAGATCTGACGAATTCGTATGGAATAGAACATCCAGATGATTTCATCCCAAAATTAAATTTTCATAATTAGCTTTTGTTTCAACAGCTTCTCTAACTTGGGCAGAAAGTGTGTCTGCGTAGTTAAAGTCTCCTCCATTGGAGATCTCCCAAATTGGGATGATTTCCAACCTCCTAACCTCTCCTGATTCTAGACAATTATGGAAGATCCTGTCATAGATCAGCGATGATCTCATACGATTGGAGGTGATCTTGACTACAGTCCAGATTGGGGGCAATCAGAGCCCAAAGTTTGCATTTACTTATCTTTTCTCTTCATTTTCTTACGCATTATCTTGGTTTATTTTATTTTTGCATCCCGGAGTTCACCTCATCTAGCATAGCTATATGATAAAGTTAAAATAAATTATCAAATTGATGCATTTCCTTTTAATTGCTATCTAGATCTACCATTTAGGCAAATTTATTGTTACTTCTATCATTTCCCCTTGCTTTTGTAGTTGTATTTTTGGTATTTTGTATCTACTTTTTTGATTACAGGTTTTTGACGAATTCGTTTGACGAATTCGTCAGATCTCAGATGATCCCATTTGATCTCAGACAACCAACTATGATCTGAGATGATTCTATGAAATAAGACGATTATATACGATTTGAGATGATTTAGACTGCTACAAACTGCAAAATCTTTATTTAGACATCCGAAATCAGGTAAATTCTATCTTATTTAGTGCATTATCTGTGTTCAAACATTTATTTATGTTTTTTGTATCCACAAAAATCAGCATCGGCATATAGATTAGCTTAGATTCATTTTGGCCAAACCTAGGAATTGAATGATTGAACATAAAATGAACACATCAAACTTGTCATCAACCTAGGTGTGGAAACTGCCACTCAAAATTTTCTTGGTGAACCCACCATCCATCGAAAATTCACCCTTATACCCGTCCCCTGAGAGTCGAGACCTTCAAAGGGCCTCTCAGTCCGAGGTATTGTCCCATCCTTCTCGCATACCCCTTTCGGGCGTGGATCCTATAGCCTGAAGGTAAGGTTCTAGTGTTGCTACTATTTGGTGGCATTTTTACTTAGGCCTCATGCTTTCTAGAAACCTATAAAATAAACATAAAATAGATGGAGTTAGAAATAAAGACATCTATCTACATTACTAGAGAATGTATAGATCCCTTGATCATCATCAAACCCATGTCTAAGAGAAAAAAATATATAAATACAAAATGATATAATTATGGATACAATCTATGTGACATACATATAATTATGGAGTGATAGCATCATCAAAATTTCTACTGGCTAGTGGCACTTTTGCTATTGGAAGTAGACTATGACTAGGAGTCACAATATATTTGTAATAGAAATAGAATCCAATAACACCAATGAGATTGTAATTTTATATAATTTTACTAGAAAATATAAAAAAATGAGTTTTTGACCCAAAAACAATTAACTATCAAATTATTCAATAAATATACTTGACTAGGTGGTGTAAGTATCCTAATGGAGATAGCAGAATAACCAAGTTGATGATAAAAGTTGCAACTATGATCAAAGTGATTAATACATAAACAAGGTTAGTACACAATGATAGAATTATTACAAAATAACAAAATAAAGATAATAATAAATTAAGGGATGAGATAACACAATAAATCAAGTACAACCATGCTTGCAGTCTTAAGTGCTTTGGATGATATCCCCTTATTGTGATGATATAGATGAGAACTTGTTATTGCTTGAGATGATTGAGAATTTAGTAGAGCTTTGTTATTGTAAGAGATGATATTCAATTTGTCAATTTTTTGTTGTTCTTAAAAATTCATTTAAAGTTTGACAAAGCTTCAGTATTGTAAGAGATCCATATGGTTTGGGATCTAAAGCAGTGGCTTTATAGGAAGCCATTATCTCTTGAAGGATGATTACATGGAGTTAATGGAACTAAGTGAAGTTAAGTTTTAAAAAGGGATCATTATGCAATAAAGGATACAAGATATAAATGGAAATGCTTGTGTCTTTGGATTTTTATACAAGGTATAACTAAAATAATAGAGTATACTAGCATGATTAGATCAGTATTTGGTAGGTAGTTTGGTAGTTACTAGTTTCCTACCCTATTTTATCTATGATATTCAATAGCACTAGCAGTGTTAATGTCCAAATGCTAGTTTCAAAATAAATATTGTTAGGAATATTAGGTAGGAAATGATTAAAATTTGAGAGTTTTACAAAAAGCGCTACCAAGAGGTAAAAGTGCCACTATTACTACTATTTTAGTTATGATGCTTTTGATTTTAGAGCAATAAATTCTCCTAGATTGAAGTTTAGAATAATTGACTTTATTTGGATGCTTGATTGGTTAGCTAATGAAGATGTTGATAAGTTTTAGATACTTAGATAATATTTTAAAAATTACTATATTTTCCCCTTTATTAGGTATTATTCAATTATGAATGCATTAAATCTAACATTTATGACCCAATTTTGAGATAGATGGATTTGATGTTGCTTATGGTTCATGATGTAACATGATTAATATTTTTTATTTGTTAAGTATAGATGATGTTAATTTTTTCCTTTTAACAAAATTAAATGCTACTATGCCCCAATGTTGCCCCTCATATTTTAAATAAAGAATCATGTTTGACTAAGGAAACTTAAATTGATCATGATAGGTAATGTTGCAATAATAAGATATAGGATAGCTATTTGGTTTATATGTTATGATGATTATGATTTTGTGATGATATGCATGATGATGTAGGGTTTATGATTTAGATAATGAGATAATTTGAGACAATAGATTTTGGTTGATTTTGGACATGTTACAAGTATAGTACACAAGTATATACAAAAATGATATGCACAAGTGGACTTTAGCTAATTATATAAGCCATTGTTATGATACAAGATATAATAGAAAAGATATGTGTCCAATAGGATTTTAGATAATGTCATGAGGTATTTAATACAAGATATATACAAAAAAGATATTCCTAGGAAGACTTTATATAATTTGATAAGTTAATGCTATAGTAAAAGTTATGATACAAATGAAAATTTACCTAGGGGGACTCTAAATAATATTTTAAGTCATTGCTATGATACAAGCTATGATAAAAATAAATATTTTCATAGGGAAAATTTAAATAATGTCGTAAGGCATTAAATAATACAAATATAATATAGATAAAAAAATTCCAAGAGGACTTTAGCTACGATACAAATAAATATTTTCCCAAGGGAACTTATATAATGTCACGAGGTATTGCTATAATACAAGATATATACAAATAAAAATTTACGTAGATGGACATTAGATATGATACAGATAAAATATTTTCCTAGGGAGATTTAAAATAATATCATAAGGTATTGCTACAATGTTATATATTTACAAAATGAGATGTTACTAGGGGAATTTTAGATAATTCCATAAGGCATTACTATAATAAAATATATATATGAAAAGAGACATGCCCAAGGGGAATTTAGAAAATTCCATAAGGTATTGTTATAATACAAGATATATACAAAAATAGATGTGCCCATGAGGACCTTACATAACACCATAAGACATTGTTATAATAAAATACATATACAAAAATAAATGTGTCTAGGGGTACTTTAGATAATGCCATTATGAATTGCTATGATACAAGTAAAATAAATTATTTTCATGTCCCCCAAAAAATGTCCAAGGTGTAGTTTATATTTTATTTAAAAATTATAAATAGATTTACCTCAAAACAAATGCATGCAATGACTTTTGTAGACGTGTCAAATTGCAAGAGACTTACCCCTAATAAAATGTCATAGATGGATTTTTATGATAAATTTACCTTTAAAAAAATGTATTAAGGGCTTCTACTTTACCTATAGATAAATGTCACATAGGATTTATACAAAAAATAGATGTGCCCAAGTGGACCTTAAATAAAACCATAAGACATTATTATAATACAAGATATATACAAAAATAAATGTGTCTAGAGGTACTTTAGATAATGCCATGAGGCATTGCTATGATACAAGCAAAATATATTATTTTTCATGCCCCCCAAAAAATTTTCAAGGTGTAGTTTATATTTTATTTAAAATTTATAAATAGATTTACCTCAAAATAAATGCATGCAATGACTTTTATAGACGTGTCAAATGACAAGAGACTTAACCCTAATCAAATGTAATAGATGGATTTTGTTGATAAAGTTACATTTAAAATAATGTATTAAGGGATTCTACTTTACATATAGATAAATGTCACATAGGATTTATGTTGATGGATTTTTCATTAAAAATATATCTAAAGAACTTCTACTTAGCTTGTAGATAAATTGCATACAAGATTTCTAATTGATAGATATACCTTTAAACAAACATCTAATGTACTTCTGGTTTTCCTTTAGATAAATGTCACATATGAATTCTATTAATGGGTTTTTATTTAAACAGATGTATATAGGAATTTTGATTTATTTGTAGAAAAATATCACATAAGACTTTTTCTAATAGATTTTTTTTTAAACAAATGTCTAAAGGGCTTTTTCTTTACCTATAGATAAATGTCATATAAGACTCTTAATTGATAGAATTTCCTTATTAACAAGCACTAAAGAGGAATCATAATATGTGCCAAATAGTGATGACTTACCTATAGACAAATATGAGAGGAGTTTTAATATGATTTATGTGGCAATAGATTTTACCCCTAGTTGAAGGAAGAAATATAATAGAACATATTACCTCTCTGTATGGTGATGCATAGGAGACAAAAATGATAGGATTAATATTTTCATTAGCACCTTTGAATGTTATAGTATTCATCATATGATAAGATATTTGTGAGATGGAAGATGAAGAGATAATGTTTCATATGCAAGATTGTAGGATGAAGATAACAAATATTATGATAAAAGTAAGTAGTTGGGTTGTGCTAACTATTATAGGAGTGGTTAGTCTAAAATATGGTACAAGGGAGGATATATTTACATTAGTCATCTAGAAAAGAAAAATAATTGTCCTATCTAGGATCATCACTTGTATGTCATATAGATCCTTGACTCAATATGTAATAGGTAGTCCAAGTAGAGGTAAGCACATGCATGCAAATATATATGAAGTGAGGAAAATACAAGTAGCTAATGTAATCCTAGACATACTATATTTATGAAGCATTATATTTATTGGTCCTTTAATTTTTTTGCCATCAAGTGTGATGAGGTGATAATCCCCTAAACAATACTTGGTGGACATGATGTATGGACCTAGCTAATTGGGATCAAATTTATATTTGAGTTTCGGTTTAATGTTGGTATGTTTTTATTCTCTTTGAGAACAAGATCATAACATTAAAAGAGTTGGGATCATACCTTCTTTCTATATATGCATATAAGTATTTGTTGGTAGATCCTCAGGTGCACTCATTGAGGCATATATCCAATTTTCATCCTATAGTATTAACTAGTTGATATGGAAGTGATGTTATTTATATCCAAAAAAGGCATGTTGCAATAAAATGTGTAGTGAAGGGGTCTCAAGATAAAAATACAAGACTACTTTAGTTC
Source organism: Wollemia nobilis (assembly GCA_028583015.1). Lineage (NCBI taxonomy): Eukaryota > Viridiplantae > Streptophyta > Pinopsida > Araucariales > Araucariaceae > Wollemia > Wollemia nobilis. The sequence goes on along the minus strand of JAQPPZ010016912.1, from coordinate 2,465,292 downwards.
CATAAAATAAAGCATAGGGTGTCATGACAATGAAAGTTCTAAGACTACTGTGATAGGCCCAATAAGTTGCATTCAATTAGAGATGCTAATATCCACCAATTTTATTTATGAGCTTATTGAGGCTTTTGAAAAGGGATTCGTTAGAGGAATTGAATTTACCATTTACTTTAGGATATTAAGGAATGGCCCATTTTTGCTAAATATTATACTTGACACAAATATTTTTGGTACCCTTGTCCTTAAAAGGAATTTCATTATCTAATATTATAATAGATAGGATGCCATAACAATTGAGGATATAGTTTAGGGTAGATTTGGATATTGTACTCTAATTTTTAGATCTAAGGGCATATATTTGAACCAATTAATGAAGTATTTATTAGCTATGATGATAATTTTTTGTCCATAAAATAACTTGGAGTTTATCTTCCTAATAATATCCAATACCAAAATCGATAAAGGTCATTGTCAAGCAAAGGATTGAATGAGTTGAAGAACATGAATAATATTATCATACCTTTGACACAAAACATCTTGATGTAGTTATAGGAGTTTTATTCCATGGTGGTCCAATAATAACCCATTGTTATGATTTTTCTAGCAAAGACAACACTACTAAAATGACCACCATATGATTCATCATGGTACTTTCTGACAACTATATGAGCTTCAATAGAGTCTAACCACCTAATAAAAATGCTATTAAATGTATAGTAGTAGAACATATCACCAGTTATGACATAGCTATAGGCTTATTTCTTAATCTTATTATAATAATCGTGGTTCAAACAATTAGGAAAAATTTCATCCTCATGATAGGTAAAGATATACTTGTACCAATGACCAAGGGATGAGGTTGCTTCTAAGGAAAATATATCTAAGAGAAGTATATTATATTATAAGGTTGAATGCTTCCTAATTTACCATGTTATGGTCATATATTATTTTTCATCTACCTGTAAGGAGATGAGGGATGTAGATGAGGCCATAATATCAACATGATGGTTACTAGACTTGGGAATAGTGTCCATAGTGATTTTAACAAAGTAGCCATTACCTTATTTAAAATATATTTGTAGAGATTAAGTTAATTAACCTTAGTTTGATAAACATAATTAACTTGGTTTTCTACTATATTGAAGTACCCAAAGATAGAAATAATTTTGACATAGAGATCTAGTGTCACACTTAGCCCTTAGATAATATCTTCATACTCAATAGTGTTATTGGTATAGAAAAATATAAGCTTGAGCGACAAGCATATTAATTATTTAGGGGTGACCAAGATGACATATGTTCATTATACTTCGATACATATAGTGCCATGGATTATAAGATCCAAGAGGTGGTGTGGTTTTCTTTGAGGTTATAGATAGACTCGTCTAAAAATTATACCTCTAAGGACTAATTAGCTTCTAAAGGTGTATCTAATAGTTGATTAACAATGACTTGAACTTTCCTAGAACTTTGATTTATGAGTACAATATCAAGCTCACTAAGTACAATGACCCACTTAGTAGTTCTTGAAATATGAGGATTAGACATGATATATCATAAGGGATCAACTCTTACAAGAGAAAAGGTCATATGACTCGGTATATAATGTTTAAGATTTTGGAATGGAAATACTACAAGGTAAAGCTTATATAAGGGTGTATATATAACTTTGTAATTATCCTATATTTGGCTAATGTAGTAGATACCCATTTATCTATGTTGGTCATCATATTTTACTAATATATCTCCTAAGGGATGGTATATGGATACTAGTATATCAAGAAAGGTCTAACAAGATTATGTGGGATAAGGATAGGAAAAGATAAAATTAATATTTGAAAGCATCAAGGACAACTTAAAAATCATCATCCCATTCAAATAACACACCCTTATTCAAAATCTTAGTGAAAGGCTACACTTATTATCTAACTAGGAGATGAACCTCCAAATGACCTAGATTTGCCCTGGAGGCTTCTCAACATATTGATGGAGGAAACTTGGTGAGGTATAGGATGAATTGATTATTATCTAGTTTGTTAATGGTGATTGGATTATTCCCTTGTGCTTTAGGTTGGTTAAATTAAATATTTAGGTTTTGATTACTTAATTCATAACTGATAAAGTATTGAAAAGAGGAATAAGAAAACTCAAGATATGAGTTTAGAGATGGGTAAATATAAGCTTTATGGTTTTTAACCTTTATTACCTAGCAATAGGTGAAAGTTTTGGGTTTACTTAGAATCCATTAAGTCTTTTCCTTGTATTCATATTTAAGGTATTGATGGAGAGTTTAGGTGATAAACTACATATCATGGATCCATTACCTCCCAATAAGAATATTGCATATTACATCACAAGGCATGATGTAGAAGATATTGGTAAGAGTGAGAGGCTTGATTTGGAGGGATAATACTATAGTTCCACTAGCCTTAGGTTTCCCATTATTGAAATCCATGATAATAAGATAAGATATATTCAAATATTGTTTGGTTAGAATGAAAAAATAGATGGAATTTAGGTTGTAGACATTGATACCAATATTATTATCAACTAAAATCTATTGTATGAACTCGTAATCGATATGGCCTATAATATTTAATATAATATCTTTTACCAACGGGGAATAAGGAATATTGTACTCATATAATGATACAGTGTTTTGATTGATAACAATGGATCTCATTATGTAAGTAAGGTATTCAAGGTTGAGATATTGAGGAATGACCTACATGTCCAAGATTTTGATTAAGGTATCTCTATGGGCTGGAGAAGCCTAAGAATATAAAGAATATAGATTTTAGCCAAGGTATTATCAAATTTTTAGGTAAAATAAAAAACACCCTTAGCCTTGATTCCTAATTAGATGATTAGTGGAGGTCCTTTAGGTGGAGAATTTCATTTTGCACAAAGGATTATAGGAGGACTTGAAGGTTTATTAGATGAATTATTTTTGCATTGTTATCTAGTCACAACTAAACTATGAGATATATGATTAAAATACTAGAGCTTCCCTACCATCCCTTAGTTTGGAGGTTTTATGTTTCAATAGTGAATGTTGTTTACTACAATAGTTGTTATTTGATTAGGCAATTGATTCTAGCATATTTCTAGATCTTGATTGGAAGAAGTTTAATAGTCATATCTACTAATATGAAAAACTTACCCATTGCCAACTAGGTCTTGGAATACATTTCTAAGGCCCAAGCATCTATCAATTGCATGAATTTTTATTTGATAGAAGCCACATTGCTCATTGACATGAAACCATTAAATGTTTTTTATTTTGGATTCTATACATTTAATATGAGTAAATTTTGTTTTTTTAGCCTTTAGGAGTTGTTCTAGGATGGCTAAAAGAGGTTACTCTAGTTGAGAGTATTTTATTTTAGTTATCTATTGTTTATTCTTCCCTAAGATAATATTTGAAGGGTTTTAATAGCATTAACATTTTTGGCATGGCATGATTCCATTATTCCATCACTTGTAATGTGTTTATTTTATACAACCCTTTTCATATTGGAGGAAGACATATCTTTCTCTTCATTAAACTTTATCTTTTTTTGTATTATTTTTATAAGGGTAGTCTCTACTCTCTTGGCCATGTCAATTGCATATTTTAAGGAATACATATTATGTATCTCTAGAAGACCAATTGCTGATTGAGGATTCTTATGAAGATGTCCAACATGTCTCTTGGTAAAGTAACATACTATAGTCTCCCTATTATGGATTTCCATATTACGTAGAATTTGGAAAATATCTCATATTTAGAATGTTTGAGTTTGTATAGCTCACTGATGGTAATAGTTTTCTCATGTAGATAGAGAATTGTTTATCAAAAACTTTGACAAGGTACGTATAAATATTTAAAGAGTACCTCAATATTTGGTAGTACCATTCCAAATTAAGGCCATTAAGACTCTTCAGAAATATTTTTAGTAGCAATGTTTCATCATAAGAAATGTTACTACATGAAGTCCTAAATAGCCTAAGGTGGTTAACAAGATCCTCTTTTCCTTGTATATTTGAAACTTAGGGATTTCAAAGTTAGGAGAAAAAGGAAAAATAGACTGAAAAGGATATGGTGGTTTATTTTACAATTCATCAAAGAGTGCTTGTGACTCAATTATGACTCTTAGATAATGACCATTTGCTATTTCAATTACTCTAACTAAGTGGTTAAGTCATGATGTTTGGGAGAAATGCACTTTACTGAAATAGAAGATACATGTTGACATGTTGAGTGATACATCTATCTAGTTGAAAATATACACCAATGATTAGGACAAGATATCCTCTCTTGAAAGCGATTCTTAATTCCCCCAAGGTTTGGGTAATATTATCAAATCAAATTAGTCAGTAATTCAAAGTAAAGTAAGAAAAATGTCTGGAATTTTTTGGATCACATGTGACTGTTACAAGGGTGAGTGTTGGTTCATATCATTAGGGTATGATTTAAGCTCAATATATTATTATTATCAATTCAATTTTCCTATTCTCGATAAATTTTATAGTAAAATACATGTAAAAGCAAGATTATAGGATTACCACCTTTGGATTGTGATCTTGAAAGAAATTTTAAAGAGACATTCTAAGCAATGAAGCGCATATTCATCAAAGGTAAGCTTCACAATATCAAACTAAATTGTTATAATATAATAATTTATCAAATAAAATAAAAAGGAACAGTTAGGAAATGAAAGAAAACAAGCCATTGTGATCATGAAGCCTTGCAAAAGAACATACTATAGTAATTGAATCTAAATTAAAATTATCTTAGTCTTGATTAAATATTAATATAATCTAAAACTAATATGGTGCCATATTCAAAGGGAAAGAGAGCAAAACACTAGAATGAATTTGAATGCAACCACCATCATCATGCACAAATTACACTCAAAATTACAACACTTTGCATTATAGGAAGATATTCATGAAAGTACACTCTCATATTTGCTCACTATAGATGATTACAATCGTACATTTTCAAGTACAATGCTAGTAGTGCAGAAATCCACCAACTATCAAAGAAAAATGAAAATTCTAAAAATTTCTCTTGCTAATAGTGGAATCCAACCCTTTGGAATATGGTCTCAATGGTTATTTATAGCCTTACAAATTTGAATTTCTCAATGGTTTGTAATTATATTTCAATGGTTTACTATTGGACAGATGAGTTATCTCCTAGATGATGTGTCAATTTGTGGTTGTTCTTGGTCTGGATCTTCAATATTATCCATTGATTCTTTTAACTATTTGGTAGCTTATCCTTGAAGCTATGTGAGTTGCATTGTCTAGCACTAGTTGATCAACATTAGTTTCAGGTTCACTATATTTCTTCTAAACCTTCTTCCAGATGCTTATATGGCCTCCAAATTTATAAAGGTTTCCTTTATTCTCCTTTGTTTCTCATTCGCTTTTGATTTTATTTGCCTAAAATCATAGAAGAAAAGCACATGTTAGTTCAAATTTATATTTGGGGAAAATTATTTTTATTATATGGACATTTTAAAATATTATTTTCTTACTATTATAAGGTTCAAAGTTCTTTCATTTAATTACATGCTAAATATATTCGCTTTTAATTTTAGGCCAAATTATTAAATTTAACATTAAGGTTCATGTTATTATTTTGATGCAAAAGTATTAAAATTAATACTAAAGTTTTCATGGTTCATTCAGGCCTCTACGTAAGTGTTAAGTTTTCGTGGCAAAATATTTTACTCTTTTCACTTATATTTCATATTTGCTAAGTTTTAAAATCAAAGGGTGAATTCATATTGCTTAAGGTTTAATTACTTGAATTAATTAAAAATTTTGACTAAGGTTTTCTCCAAAATATTATGCGTGACTTAAACGGCTTAAAAAATAGGGCGATAAAGCTCATGATATTTGCATCATCGGGATTAATGAGAAGGGTGGGGGGGGATTACAACCATGAGATATGGGTAAGGTGTAGGTTATTTAGCAAAAGGGATAATGTACCCGTATCTCCTAAGGTAAACTTAGCCAAGTAAAAAAAAATTAAATCTTATGGGTATGGTGGACCTTTAGAACATAAAGTGTTGAAACATTGTGTGGTAAAACTCATTGTATTTGCATGGTCATGATTAAAAAAGGAGGTAGATTGCACTCGTCAGATCTACAAAATTGTATGGTATTTGATGCATGACTTTGACTTGTTGAGATGAATTCCCTTAAAAGTGTGTGGTCAGGATTTATCTATATCGACAGAGATATATTACGACTGTGAGATTTGTAAAAGTGAGAGGACATTAATTATAATGGCAACAATGAATGGGATTACATATAATAAAATGGATGGCTGTGATTATTAATGGGATACAGAGATAAACTGGACTAATTAGATGTAAAAATGTGCAAGGAACATAATGGTAGTAAGCGTGTCTTTTTCAAGCTTAATTAAATTAACAATAAATGAAGGGTCATGATTTATAGGGGATCCTAGAAATGAATAGTGCTTGTAAGATCTAAAAAGATTCATGGTCTTTATCAAAAGGGGAAGGTGCCTTTAAATTTTGAAATATTAGGTTTAACTTACCTTTAAGAATTATTTTACGATTATAAACCAATGTCTAAGCCCCCAAAAAATGTACGTGGATCCTTATGAATGAAATTAATTGACCATGTTTAGAATTTAAACTTAATGTTATGTGGTAAAGCTACTCATATATATATGGTAGGGATTACCACAATGCGATAGAGATGAATTACGATTGTTAGCTTATGGGAAGTGCACATCATTTAATGGGAGGGAGGATAGATAGACTTAAACCTTTGGACCTTATGGGAAAAAAATAAAAATTAAAAGAGGTCAATTTACCTTTGATTTTCGCATTAATACAAAGACTTAGGTGAAAATGGAATCATTTATTTGTAAGGGGAACATATTTTCATCTTTAAAGAGGGGGAATTTTTTTATCAAGGTGAACCTTAGGACACAAGTCATATAAATTGAGGTTTGAAGATTAATATTTTATTTCATATGGATATAACCCTTAGAAATTACAAGGAAGATATATGCAAGCTTCAATAAAAATAAAAAATGTAAGTCTAAACCTAGGTGGAGACGAACAATGACTATTATTCTAGTGGTAAGCACACACCTTTTAATAAATAGGGGAAAAATTGCACAAGGACCTAAGGTGAATAACGTGAGTGCAAGTTTGACTAATTATATGGCCTCTATTAATCAAGGCCAAAAAAAATAAGTTGTGCCTATCAGATGCAAAAAGGTGCATGCTTTTTAATTGAAAAGAGGGAGCACCGCATGGGGTTTTTGACATAGGAATATATTGCAACAAAGGATTTTGACTAACCTTAGGTATTATAATAGGAATATGGTGAGGGCAATTAAACAAAATGGATCATCATTATTAATCAAGGTTAATGGAAATAAATTGCACCCATCGGATCAAAAAAGATGCAAGATCCTTATTGAAAGGGGAAGGTTGCATGGAACATAAGATACTTTGACTCTTATAGAAAATATTTGATGGATATATTTTAAAAATTTATGAAGAATACAATGACTAGGATGGAAGCACATTTAACTAATCATGTGGTCAGAATGATCTTTGAGTGGTAGAAATAATATACAACCACGAGATTTTGAAAGATGCAAGGTTTTTACTTCAAAAGAGGGAGAACGTGTCTAGACTCTTGTGAAGGAAATGGTTTCATGTCTGCTTAAGAAGAATATGGACTTAGAGTAAGCAATTACACTTTTTAAATTCCCTAAGGTAAAAATTAAAACCAAAGTTATAAATATTAAGGCTAAAGTGGGAAAATTATGTTGAATAGCCATGACCTTAGACAATTATAGATTATAATTCATGAATCTTGATGATAATGGGGGGTTGCAATGATTGTGGGGGTATGGAAATTAATTACAAATATTTGATTAAGATGCACACTTTTTAATAAATGGGTGATGTTGTCCTTGGTGACTAGAAATTTTAAATTTAACTTTAAATTGATTTTTTGGCACCAACATGAATTTAAAATAGATAAATTAGATAATTATAAGGCATACAATTTAATTGGGGTATGATTATATTTATTGGAAATATAGTTTCCAATATTATTCAATGGATGATGGACTTTATCTTGTTGAATTTATGAAATTAGTGCATGATCTAGAGTTCAGAACAAATCCAAAGTGCAAAAATAGAGTAAAATTGCCTAGATATTTATGAAATTTTCCATATTTCTAACTTAGAAAAATAGGTAACCAGATGTTAACTGGTTTATAGACGACGTTTTTCGCAGGACTGCCCAAACATCTGAATTTGTTTCGGCCATATATCACTCATCCGGACTCGGATTGAGCTAAAATGTTGAGGGTAGATGCTTGAAAAACCCTAGAACGTCTCCACAAATTTTCATATCATTTTGAGCAACATAGATCCTAGTGAATTGCTATGTGTGAATGAGATATTTGGTAAGTGGCTATGCAAGGGTCTCATCTGGATTGAGTGCAAGCAGCTCCAAAGGTTGGTTTTTAGGGCCTTCGAGACCTAGCAGCCATTTTTTTGTGGTTTATGCTAAATATTTTAGCAAGAAATGTTGCAGGGGATCCAAGATGGGTTAGAAATTTATCTTTCAATAGATCATATTGTGAACTTGAGTGACAACAACTTTCAATTTGCTACACAAAAGAAAAGTGAAAACCATACCTTTCCACGATGTCTAGGGCAAGGATTAAAGAGATCATGAAACAAGTTTTAAGCAGTTGATAAAAAAATGGCTCATATCTCAAGTGAATATGGTGCTAAGGTGCATCCACAAAATAATTCTACTATGAAAACCCCTGTCAAGGGTAAGAATTTTGAAGACTCAGTCCCAAAAATAAATTTTAGGGATGTCCTTCGTGGTGGACAACCTCAACCCAATGATAATATCAATCTTAGGGCTTCCCATAAACCTCTAAGAATGCCTAATAATGATCCCAGGAAAAAAAAGTAAGGATGTCTTAAAGCAGTTGATGGAACTCCTATTGTTAAGCTTGATATGGGTAACATTCAGACTGACATTGAAGATTTGGAACAAAGAGGACTAATTTGTTGGTTCATGGGTTTTCTTTCGAGTCTATCTGCTTTCAAATTTTGGGCTGCAAAAATCTAGAAAATTAAAGGTGAGTTACAAATCTCTATTTATCCAAATGGTTATTTTATTATTTTATTTGCTAATAATGAAGATAGAGAGACAAATTTTCAAGGGATTCCTTGGTTTTTTGGAAGGGAAGGGCTTTTCATGAAGCCCTGGCATACTAAATTTAACGCCAAAGAAGAGATGCCTTCTATAGCTTCTGCGTGGGTTAGACTCTTTGGCCTCCCTATTGAATTTTGGAATCCTACTATTTTTCCTTCAATTGGAAACTCTTTACGAACTTTTATGATGACTGTTGATTGTACTCAAAATTTTTAACATATTATTTATGCTCGAATTTGTGTTTTAATGGATTTTGACATACCCCTACCTAAAAATATCACATTACAATTTGGGGAAGACACTTGGGAGCAAGTAGTGGACTATGAGAACATTCCTTTTCATTGTAGAATTTGCCATGAATATGGTCATTTGGCCAGTGCTTGCCCAAACAAACTTCCTGATCAAAAGAAAGAAAATATAAAATCAGCAGGTTTCCAAATACCTAAGAAGAAGAACACTCAGAAAAAACCAGTTATGAAGGATCAATCAAAGTCATCTGCTAATATGTTTGAAATCATTTCCACAAATGAGGTCCCAAGTGAGGAAGAGGAAATAATGGAAACTAAAATCTTAGAAACACAATTTAAAAATGAAGGGAAGAACTCAGAGACAAACCAACAAAAAAAAGGTTTTCAACAAAAAAAAGGGAGAAAATTTACACAAGAAAAACAATCTTTCAAATGTCAAAACTTTAAATAATGCAGGTCCCAATATAGACTCCGTTGAACCATCTAGTAAAATTTTGGCTATGTACGAGCATTATTCAAGGTTAGAAGCCATATCATATTCAATTGGAATAAGTCAAGAAATAGGAAAAAAAAATTAAAGATGGCTTCTAATAAAGAAGCAGGTCGCAAGACCAATCAATATCATATGGTAAAAGAAGGTAAAAATATTGTAGAGGAAGGTAATATTAATGCCCTTACCAACTTTTTTAGCCCTGGTATTAATGAAGATCATCACTTGGAATATTAGAGGACTCAAAGGGAGTCTTTCAAAACAAAATGAAATTAGAAGAATGATTTAGATAAATCATCCACATCTTGTTTTCCTTCAAGAAACAAATATGTCAATGGAGGATATGGACTCAATTGCCAGTAAAATTTGGCCAGTTGGAAAAGTGGTTTCCCTCAGTTCCCAAGGGACTTCTGGTGGCATTGCTTATATTTGGGACCCAAAAGAGGTAGTTATTCACCATAAGGTTGGAATTTGGGGTTTGTTGGCTATAGCTATTCAAAGTAGACATTCCAACCAAATTATGATCTGCATTACTATTTATGCTCCAACTTATTTGAAAGAAAAAATAAGATAGTGGAAGGATATTACTCATAATATCTCTCATTTTCTTGAAGCTTGGATCTTGATCAGATGAGATTTCAATACCATCCTCTCTCTGTATGAGAAAAGGGGGGGAAATAGAAATTTGGATAAAAGCACTGACCTCATGAGAGAATATATTGCAAACCTCCATCTTGTGGATATCCAACCAGATAATGGCCTTATGACTTGGTCTAACATAATTTAAGGCTTAGCTTGTATAATGGAGAGATTGGATAGGTTTTTGCTCTCTAAAAATTTCTTAATCCATGGTCACATTCCTAAAGTGAAGACTCTTAATAATGTTTGTTCGGATCATTGGCCAATCATGGTGGAAATGTGGAAAACCAATGTGATTTTCTCTCCTTCCCATTTTCAATTAATGTGGCTTAGAGTCATTTCCTTCAGACCTCATGTGCAACAATGGTGGAAGGAAGGTAAACCTAGGCATGGGACTAAGATGTTTTGTTTTTCCAAAAGACTGCAATACATTAAATCAAAAATCAAGACTTGGAACTGGAAAGAGTTTGGGGATGTTCATAAAAAAACATGAAGTTATTACTCATATTGAAAATTTGAATAATAAAATCTGTTTAGATGGCCTCATAGAGAAGAGAAGTGCAGATGAAATTAAACTCACAACTTAGTTAGAGGAATGGGAAAAAAGACAAGAAATCTTATGGAAGCAAAAATCTAGAATTAAATGGCTCAAAGAAGGAGATCAAAACACGAATTTCTTCCACAAATATCTTCTAGATCAAAGATATCACAACTTTGTTTCTTACTTAAAATCACATTCTGGAGATGTTGTTTATACTTGGGATGGCATGAAATCTATTGTTGTTGATTAATTTTCCAATATTTTTGTTGCTACTCCTCTTGAATCAGCTTCACAACAAATTTTTTTTCAAGCAATCCCTTCTCTTATCACTTCTGAGGAGAACTCTATTTTTAATGCTCCCGTTACTATCAATGAGCTTCAACAAGTAGTTTTTAAAATGAAAAAATGGAAAACCCCACGTCCTGATGGTTTTCCTATTGAGTTCTACAAAGAGTTTTGGGATATCCTTCATGTTGATTTATTAGAGGTGGTGGAAGAAGCTAGGAAAGCCAAATAAATTTTGAAGGTTATCAATAAAACTTATATTAATCTTGTTCCAAAATCTCAAGAGGTTGATCATATCTCAGCTTTTATACCTATTGCTTTATGTAATGTTCTTCTCAAAATCATTACTAAAATCATGGCAGAAAGGTTGAAGCCTCTTTTGCATAAGATTATTTCCCCAAAGCAAGGGGGTTATGTGGAAGGACGTAAAATAGTATATGAGATAGTTCTTGCTCAGGAAGCCATCCATTCCATGGATATGCAAAATTCTCCTTCCATGTTCATTCGGTTAGACTTATCCAAAGCTTATGACAGAGTGGATTGGCAATTCCTTATCAATATTTTGAGGCAATTTGGTTTCTCTAAGGATTGGATGGATTGGATTATGGGATGTATCTCTTCAGTTTCCTACTTAGTTCTTATAAATAGCAGGCCTTCTCATTCTTTCCTAGCTTCTAGAGGTATTAGGCAAGGTGACCCGCTATCTCCTTATTTATTCATCATTCTTGCTGAATGCTTGGGTAGGACAATAACCAAAAAGAGGGAAAACAAAACCCTTAAGGGAGTTACCATTGATCATGGAGCTAGACCTATCTCTCATCTTCAATTTGTGGATGACTCTACTCTTTTAGGTAAAGCTACAGTTAAGGAAGATTCTAATATTAAGCAAATCATTAGTTGTTTTTCTAAGGCTACTGGGCAGTTGATCAATGAAGAAAAATCTAAAGTTATTTTCTTTCATTGTTTTGCTAGACAGGAATCCATGGTCTTGGATAAATTAAGATATAAGAATACCTCTCTTCCAATCACTTATTTAGGTATTCCCATAAATATTCAAAGGCATAAAAATAAATATTGGAATTGGTTGTTGGACAAATTCAAGAAGAAAATTGGAAAGTGGACCAACAAGTGGCTTTCTTATGGGGGTAGAATCACCTTGGTAAAATCAGTCCTTCAAGCTATTCCTATTTATGTTTCTTTCATTTTGAATATCCCAAAGGTTGTTCTTCGAGAATTGGATCAAATCAATCATCGTTTCCTTTGGAGTGGTACTAAGGAGAAAAGAAAATGGGCCTTGGTGAAATGGGATACTTTATATCTTCCTAAGAGTGAAGGGGGGTTAGGATTATGGTCTTCAATTAATAACAACAAATATTTAGCTGCTAAATTATATTGGAGGATGTTGCATAACCCCAATGCTCTTTGGGCAAATAATCTCTATGCTAAATATGCTGAGAACAAAAGTCCTGAAGACCTTGTTCACTATCAACTTCCAACCAAATGTTCTCCCATTTTAGCAGTTCTTAAGACTGGTGAGGATTTGATAAAGAAAAAATTATTTTGGATCATTCATAAAGGTCAACATGCAAATTTTTGGATAGATTCTTGGGATGGTAGCAAGCCTTTGATAACGCAGTTTCCCGATTGGAGGCCTTGGATGGAGGAGCTTCACCGAGCTAATTGGATAAAGGTGGCTAATTATCTGTCGGTACCATACTGGTAATTCAAAGGTTGGTAGATATTGGATCCCTATTGAGGATTGGCCTATTCAAATCCCAGAAATGCAAAGACAAGATATCCAAGGCATCCTTCATATGATATCCCTCTCTTGGTCCCATGAAAAATATTTTTTTGGATGGAACAACACTACTAAGGGTGAGTATTCAGTTGCTCAAGGTTATTTGACCTTATGCCATAATAATCCCAACCATTCTTTTGACATATTTTCTCAATTGTGGTCTCAAAAGCTCTGGACAGGTTCTTTAATTGGCTTTTATTACATCGTAGGGTGCTTACTGGTGAGCAACTTATGAAGTGTGGTTTTCATGGCCGTTTTATATGTGAAATGTGTGAAGAGAATGTAGAAAATATCAACCATATTTTTATTGAGTGTACTTTAGCCTCTGAGATGTGGAGGAGAATGGCCACTTTACTTGGCTTATAGTGGTCCAATTTTTTACTTTTGAACAACTTTGGAGGGATTGGCTTAATCAAGAGGGTGTTGATCATTTTATTAGGCAGTTACTTTGGATGGGTTCTACCATTCTTCTTTGGAATATTTGGAATGAAAGGAACAACCAAATTTTTAATCAAGATAGGAAGGATATTCACTATATTTGGCAAAAGACCATAGCCAACTTAGTTGAATCAGTCCATCATCTCCTTAATCACCCCCAAAACTCCCACCAAAGATAGGATCAAGTGATGCAAAGATTGAATATTAACCCTTCTAAGGGAAACCAACTTAAAGGGAATGTGAGTATTAGTAAGATCGATAGGAATAGAAATTGGAAACCTCCTCCTAAGGATTTTGGAAAAGTCAATACTTATGGAGCCTCTAGATGGAACCCTGTAAAAGCCAGTGTGGGAGGAATTGGTAGAATTTTAGATGGCTCCATGGTTTTTACTTTTGCTAAGAATTTGGGTATTCTTTCCAATAACCTTGCTAAGGGGTATGGTATCCTTAGAAGTCTTCAGGAGGCTACTAAGGTTGGATGGGAAAAGGTGTTAGTTGAGTCTGACTCTCAACTTATGATTAATCTCTTGAAGAATTCTTCTAAGAATCACAAGGTGGATTAGAGAATAAAAAGAATTATTGAGAAGATTCAGTTAATCCAGATGGGATTTTTGAAAGTTGATTACAATCATGTGGTTAGAGATCAAAATAGGAGTGCTGATGCTTTAGCTAATTGGGATTTGGACAAAGATGATCTTACTTGTTATGGCCACCCTCCTATATGGTGGGCTTCTCAAATTAGGGAAGCTCTTCTTTCTATCATTTCTTTGGATGGCTCCAGTTCTGAAGGTACCTGGTTTCTTCTTCTTTTTTTTTTGCTTCTCTTTGGTTCATTTAGTTTTTTTAGTTCCCTAGCTCATTCTATTCTTTATTTTGTTTCCTTTGTTGATTCTTGCCTTAATAGTCTTCTGGTCTAGATAGGTCATTGTTTTGTTCATTTTTTATTTCTTTTTTCTTTTTTGTTTTTTTTTGTTTAGTTTTTTAAGGTGGGTGGGTTTTTTTATTTTGTTTTGTTTTTGTGTTCTTTGTGTTGTTTTTTGTTGTTCTTGTGTTTTTGTTGTTTTGTTTTTTTTTTTTATGTTTTTTGTTGTTGTTCTTGTGTTTTTTTCGTTCTTGTTCTTGGGTTTCTCTTTGTTTGTGTTATTTCGTGTTTTTATGTGTGTGTTTTATATGTTTTTTGTTTTTGTTTATTGTCTATTGTTGGTTATTTTTTATTTTTATTTTTATTTTGTTTTTTAATTTTTTAGGTTTTGGTTGTGTTTATTTTTCATGTTTTTTTTTTGGGTTATGTATTTGTAGTGTTTTGTTTTTTTTGTCTTGTTTGTGTTTTTTATGTGTTTTGTGTTGTAGTTTTTTTAATCTTATTGTGCGTGTTTGGTTGTGCTTTTGTTTTTAACAAACTCAAGGAGCATGTTTTTATTTTATTTTATCATTTTTGTTGTTATTTACTTATTTTTAAATTGGTTTTGTGTGTTTGTTTTCTCCTTAAGTATGTCAAAGGTGGTAGGCCAGGTTCGGGTACTGGGCATTTTTTGCGGAATGGATACCCCTACCTCCTTGGGTCTTACCCGAAAGTGGCATCCCTTTTGGGATGTTTTACACACAAAAAAAAGCATTTCTAACATGGGGATAGTGGTCATGGCATGCTTCAAATATACAAAAGCCTTTTCTACAAGTTTTATCCACATGAAATAATTTCTCCTTAACATGGCTATCAAGGGAGTTGCTATATTTCCATAATTATTCACAAATTTCTTGTAATATCCAGTGAGTAACAAAGAACCATGAATTCCCTTGAAAGTATGATACTTAGGCTAATATTGAACAACCTAAATTTTCTTGGGATCAACATGAACTCCATTCATAGTGAAAATATGACCCAAGTATTTAATCTCTTGCTAGCCAAAATAATATTAAAATTTCTTTGCATAGAGCTATTTTTTAGACAAAATTTTGAGTGTTTTATCTAAGTTTTGAAGATGCTCTTCCCATGAATGGTTGTAAATAAATATATCATCAAAAAATACTAGAGTAAATTTGTGAAGGAAAGGGTAAAAAATGGAGTTCATCAAACTCTATAATATAGAAGGTGTATTGGTCAACCCAAATGGAATAACTAGGAATTTATAATGTCCTTCATGATTTCTAAAATATATATTTGGAATAATTTCACCTTTCTTTTGAATTTGATGATACCTTGATCTCAAATCCAACTTGGAAAAGTATTGAGCCCTAGGAAACTCATCAAGTAATTCATCAATCACTGGAATAGAGAATTTATCTTTAATTTTGATATTATTGAGTTCTCAATAATCCGTATACAAGTACCAAATTCCATCATTTTTATATACTAAGAATACTAGAGAAGAATAGGGACTAACAATAGAATGGATAACCCTAACAACATGAAGCTATTTTACTATTTTCTCAATTTTAGACTTTTGAGCATAAGGATACTTGTAGGGATAGACACTTAGTGGAAGACTACTTGGATAAATATGAATGGAATGGTCATGAGAGTTATGATAAGGTAATCCCTTGGGTTCCTCAAAAAAGTTTGAGCATAGTTATTCAATAAATCCTGTAGTTTCATTGAATTGTCCTTTTCCTTTTCCTTGAAAGCATCGATAGAAAAAGCTTATGCCACCACTCCATGAGAGGATTTTTTCAATAAATTTTTCATATTATGGGTAGAAATTAACTAAGCCATGCTATATTATGGGTAGAAATTAACTAAGCCATGCTATATTATGGGTAGAAATTAACTAAGCCATGTTATTTTACAGTGGTCCAATTCTTTTACTTTTGAACAACTTTGGAGGGATTGGCCTAATCAAGAGGGTATTGATCATTTTATTAGGCAGTTAGTTGGGATGGGTTCTACCATTCTTCTTTGGAATATTTGGAATGAAAGGAACAACCAAATTTTTAATCAAGATAGGAAGGGTATTCAATATATTTGGCAAAATACCATAGCCAACTTAGTTGAATAAATCCTTCAACTCCTTAATCACCCCCAAAACTCCCACAAAAGATGGGATCAAGTGATGCAAATATTGAAGATTAAATATTCTAAGGGAAACCAACTTAAAGGGAATGTGAGTATTAGTAATATAGATAGGACTAGAAATTTGTAACCTCCTCCTAAGGATTTTGGAAAAGTCAATACTGATGGAGCCTTTAGAGGGAACCTTGGAAAAGCTAGTGTGGGAGGAATTGGTAGACTTTCAGATGGCTCCCTGGTTTTTACTTTTGCTGAGAATTTGGATATTCTCTCCAATAAACTTTTTGAGGGGTATGGTATCCTTAGAGGCCTTTAGGAGGCTACTAAGGTTGGATGAGAAAAGGTGCTAGTTGAGTCTGACTCTCAACTTATGATTAATCTCTTGAATACTCCTTCTAAGAATCATAAGGTGGATTGAAGAATAAAAATAATTATTGAGAAGATTCAATTAATCCAGATGGGATTTTTGAAAGTTGATTACAATCATGTGGTCAGAGATAAAAACAAGAGTGCTGATGCTTTAGCTAATTGGGCTTTGGACAAAGGTGATCTTACTTGTTATGGCCACCCTCCTAGATGGTGGGCTTCTCAAATTAGGGAAGCTCTTCTTTCTATCATTTCTTTGGATGGCTCTAGTTCTGAAGGTACCTAGTTTCTTCTTGCTTTTTTTTTTTTTTAATCTCTTTGGTTCATTTAGTTTTTTTTAGTTCCCTAGCTAATTTTATTCTTTATTTTGTTTCCTCTGTTGATTCTTGCCTTAATAGTCTTCTAGTATAGATAGGTCATTGTTATGTTCATTTTTTTTTTCTTTTTTGTTTTTTTTGTTTAGTTTTTTAAGGTGGGTGGGTTCTTTTGTTTTGTTTTGTTTTTTGTGTTCTTTGTGTTGTTTTTTTTTGTTCTTGTGTTTTTGTTGTTTTGTGTTTTTTTTTTTATGTTTTTTGTTATTGTTCATGTGTTTTTTTCGTTCTTGTTATTGGGTTTGTCTTTGTTTGTGTTAATTCATGTTTTTATGTGTGAGTGTTTTCTATGTTTTTTGTTTTTGTTTATTGTCTGTTGTTGGTTGTTTTTTATTTTATTTTAAATTTTTTAGGTTTTGGTTGTGTTTATTTTTCGTGTTTTTTTTTGGGTTATGTCTTTGTAGTTTTTTGTTGTTTTTGTATTGTTTGTGTTTTGTTATGTGGTTCTTGTGTTTTTCTATGTGGTTCATGTTGTGGTTTATTTTATCTTATTGTGTGTGTTTGGTTGTGATTTTGTTTTTGACACACTCAAGGAGCATGTTTTTTAATTTTATTTTATTATTTTTGTTGTTATTTACTTATTTTTAAATTGGTTTTGTGTGTTTGTTTGCTCCTTGAGTATGTCAAAGGTGGTAGGCAAGGTCCAAGTCATAGGCATTTTTGACAGAATGGATACCCCTGCATCCTTGGGTCTTACCCGAAAGTGGCATCCCTTTTGGGATGTTTTCCACAAAAAAAAAAGGGTATCCATAATAGTTGAAATAACTGAAAAGTTCATTATGTATCGGAAGATATATCACTTTGAATTTTGTGGACTACTATAGGATATTAATGTTATTAAATGGTATTATCATCAATTCTCTTAGAATATTAGTGTTCAGTATGTAATATTAGTACTATTGCAAACATAATTTTGATATATTTCCATCAATATTTGAATCAACTCAAATTGATTGAAAAAAGTTAAGGTCATTTTATTTTTACAACTACCAAAAATGGCAGAATTCTGTAAACCCAAAAATAGTTTAAAAAAATGAAAATTAGGTTTGAAATTAGGCTATTAGAGATATCACTCATAAACATTTTTCTTTGCATTGCTCCACAACTAGTCAAGCATCCATAGCTTCAGTGGAGATGACCTTGATCTATTATAGACATTGCTCTCCAAGGATCTATAGCCTCGATAGAGGTTATCTAGGTCACCCAAGCACTTGATTATTTTACATTATTATTATTTTCTTACTTACTTAAGATGTATTTTGATAGATTTTAAACATTATATGTTAACTTTTGGGTTATAGATCTATAAGTTTAAGTATGAAGCGTATATATGTTTACCTGATTATCAAACCAAGATAATTTCATTATTTATGATCAAAGGAATTATTTAAATATAGTTGTAGATGGGAACCTTTAGCAAGATATTACACTATTTAAGTTTAACCTATTTTAGCCCATAATCCAAGGATGATAGCTAAATAATTTTATTCACTAGTTCTTAGTTTCACCTAATTTAAACAAGTCTCAATATTTAATTTATTAAGAACATTTCCTCTAGAGGAACCAAATGCTGATTGCAATTTGAATACACTTATCAAAATTTAAGGAAGAAAAAAATAGTATGAAAATGAAAACTAAAACATAAAACAAACAAGAATTAACTAATCAAACAAGTAAAATTAAATGAACACCTAAAACACTAAACATGAAAAGAAGAAACTCAAAATTAGAGAAAACAAAACTAACTATGAACAAAATGAAAATTGTATCAAAACAAAGTAAAATAAAGTACATCAAAATAGGAAACTATGGTACAATGACTATTTTACTACAATTTCTCAAGTATGAAAGTAATATTTTAGGAATTTACCATTGATAGGCAAAGGGATGTATTCTCTATTCATATTATTTAATCTAAAAGCATTATCACCAAGAATATCTAAAATTTGGTAAGGACCTAACCAAAGGTTGTCAAATTTGTTATGGTCTCCCTTTTTCTCATGTGCTTTATCCCATAATAAGACTAGGTCAAAAATTCTGAGAGCTTTAATATTAGATCTCTTATCAAACTATATTTTGATTATTCGTTTATGCTTGCTAAAATTTTGAAGGGCATCCTCTCTTCTTCATATAAATTCATGAGATTGGTCATTCGTGCTTCTATATTATCTCCCACTTCTAAGTAATATTTCATGAACGATAGTGTCAAAAATTTCAAATTAATAAGGAAAATAAGATATTTCCCATATATTAGATGATATGGTTATGTACCTATTGAGGCTTTTATTCTTGTCATTTCTACCCATAAGGTATATTTAAGTTTATTGTGCCAGTCTCTAGGGTTTCTCTCTATAGCTAATAAGACTTTATTAGTGGAATCTGCTAAACCATTCCCTTAAGGGTAAAAGTTAGAGGAAAAATTTATGTTCACCTTATTATCATAGACCCATTCTACAAATTAGAGGGAGGTAAATACTGAACCATTATCACAAACCAAAAAAGTAATATATTCTAAACCTAGTGATAATATGTTCTAAAAAATTGATGACAACATCTGTAGTATACTTTTTAGTGGCTACAACTTCTATCCAACGAATGCAGTAATCTATAGAAATTAAAATGTATTTGTGTCCACCTGAATATTAGGATTTTTCATGACCCAACCATTGGTAGACTTCTATTTTTTTAAACATATGTTTGTACAATTGTATTATGAATGAGCTACTTG
The DNA here is from genome assembly GCA_028583015.1 of Wollemia nobilis. Lineage (NCBI taxonomy): Eukaryota > Viridiplantae > Streptophyta > Pinopsida > Araucariales > Araucariaceae > Wollemia > Wollemia nobilis. The sequence continues at coordinate 2,445,153 of JAQPPZ010016912.1, read as the reverse complement.
ACTATGTGTTTATTGCTATGGAAAATATGCATGTTGTGGAAGATGTAAATATAGCCTTAATGAAATGATAGACTATTTCCATGTTTAGTTGGTAACTATATAGATTTTATGGAAGGATAAGATGTTGCTAATGGATTTTTATTTTGCAAAGAATAGGTTTCCTAAGGTGGCAAAAAATAAGTAACCATCGAGAAAGGAATACTTAAGAGAAATGTTGTGATAGTTGTCAAAATATTGGAGAGGCTACATGGATGAATGCCCTCTTTTATGAAAATGCATATCATAACTTGCTCAAACACTATAAGAAAACAATAATTGCTACTTTAAACCTTTTCAAAAAAAGAGAGAATGTTTTGGTTAAGCATAAACACATAGAGAATATGATTGATTATATTATTACTTATCTCCTAGTGGTTAGCTCATCGTGGACTTGATCCATATTAATGAATTTTATTTAGAGGATAACACTAGATAAAGTGACATCTTATCTTGAATCCATTGGAGCATGTTTTATATTTTGTTCATGAAGTGTTCTATTGGTGGAAACATATATTTTTGGCATCCAAGGTCTTGAACTAATGGTTGGAGGTAGATTACAGTCTAAAAACTTGTAATTATACCAAGCATTGGAAATGAAGTTAATGTTTAGATAGCTGAATGTGAGTGGAAAAAAAAATGGGAAAAACAAAAATAGGGTGGAGAAAAATGAATGGGCACTGGAAAAATGAGGAGAGAATCGATTATGGAAATGAGGTTCAGGAACACTAGAGCAAAAGATCGATTTTGGACTAGAATGGATCGCAAATTAAGGTAACCTTAGGAATACTCAATTGATATGAGTTTAGAGTAAATTTTTTTAGATATAAATGTTAAAGTGATTGATATATTTGTGCTATGATGGGCATCAATCCTATTACGAGAAAATAGTGAATAGTGGGAGACTAAAATCATTTTAATAGATGTAGCATGTGTAACTTAGAGTGCATTCCTTTTCATTTCCTTATTATGCATGAGGAACTGGTAGTAAACCAAAGAGTCAAGTTGTTCAGCTTAGAACCTAGAATTATCTGAGGAGTCAAGTTGTTTCAATGTAGAACTCGGTGTTGTCGAGACTATGAGTATTCCTTGTGATCATCTGTAATTGAGATTGTGGTTGGAAAAAACTTTGTCAAGGGATAGGTAGATTTTAGTGATGATAATAATGGATAGGTGAATACGGTGAGAATAGACATATAGCCTTAAGTTCTAGAGAAATAATATGGCAATTTAGGTTTAGAAAATGATAGCCAACAAGTTTTTCTTTGTTATATCTCTGGCAAGTTAAGCTTTACAAAATGATAGCCAATTGGTTTGTTAAAATTTTACAAGGTATGTTTAGAGAATTTTAGCCAACTAGTTTTTCGTTTTTATATCTTTGTAAGCTAAGCTTTGGAATATTATAGCTAACTTGTCTTGCATTTTTTTATCTCTGTCAAGCCAAGCTTCAAAAAAATGGCCATCTTTTATGGTCTTTTTTAGTAGATGTCAGGCAGGAGATAAATGTCGAAGGCACCACCGAGTCTGTGAACTTTTGGGCCATCTATGTATTAATATTTGACTATGTAATAACATAAATTGAGGAACATCGAGTGCTATGTGAGTCATCCTCTACCCTCCCATAAAATAGATGCAATTTTTGAAATGTATTTGAATAAATATTTTGTTGAGTGGTAACTTTTTCCAATTGCAAAACCACACTCACACTTAGGATTTTGATCACAAAACTCTCTCTTGTAAAGAAGTTAAAATAAAAACTACTCCAAGGTTTCGCTATATAAGCATTGCACATATGTATTTATAATCATTGTGAAGATGTGTTAAATGAGTGCTAGGAATACCTTTGTGATTTGCAAGTAACTATTAACAAGGGGGTTGTGTTGGTTTATTTTATCATGCCGAGTTAGTGATTGTTCATGAAACTTAAAAGAAAGAAAAATGTGATTTGTGATTGAATTCCTTTAATTATTGCTTGATGAATAAAAAGGAAATAAATATGCATGAATACCTATGAAATGTAATGGCCTTAAAATGTCATTATAAATTATCCCTCTTTAATGAAATCATAATTTTTATAAAGAAGAAATAATTTATTGCTTTAAAAAAAATAGCCTTTAATATAATGTATAAATTATCTCTCTTTAATGAAATCAAAATTTTCATAAAGAGAAGCCAAATTTATTCCTCTGAAAATTATGGCCTATGGAATGCCATATAAAATACCCCCTTTAATGAAATTACAATTTTCATAAAGGGAAGTTCATTTATTACTTGCGAATAAAAATGCAAAGCCTAAAAATTGATTTGCCTTCAAAATATGAAATAATGTAAAATTTCGAAATTATAAAAATACACATAAAACACCATTCTTTAATAATTTTTATAATTTCAAAATGGATTCAAAATGGGATCAAAATTATTTTGGATGAAATATTGAAGCTCATTCTTCACACTCGTACATTTATTTTTGGTATTTTATTTTATTTTATTTTTAATTTTCATCGTTGAAGTTTTAAAAAAATCTGCAAAAATAAGAGTTAGAAAATAAATATAAAAATCTAGAAAACAAAATAAAAAACTGAAAATGTAAACATGCAAGATATTCTAGTCTAATGCCACCCTACACAACAAAACCAGAGATAGTGAGAAATTTTGAAAGGGTAACCTGACCTAATAAAACCTGCAAAAATACAGTTTGGGTTAGACCAAGTGCTAGCCTCTAAGAAAAATAAATAAAATATACACCCCATAGATCTTCACATAGTGCAAAAACATTAAACATCAGATAGAAATCTCAAAAATTTTAAAGAAAGATAGACAGTAAAACAACTACCCATTGAAATTATCTCCCCCACTATTGCTCACAAGGTGTAAGTTTATGACTTATTTGCATTAAAAAATAATATTTCTATTTTTACAATCAGCTTCCACAAAAAAAATATTAGCATATAGAATCCAATAGGATCCAGCCCCTATACCTTAGCTTCGATGGTCATTTAAAGCTCTTCGAAAAACCTTTCATTTCATTTATTTTTTGTTTGATTTCCTTTGGCTTGTCACTATTATCTTCCTGCTCGTTCTCATTTTCCTTCGCTAATGTAACCATATAGTTATATTATAATGTTCCATTTGGTGCCATTGACATATACATTTATGTGGTTGATCATAACTATTAATTAAAGTAAGGTCTTTGCTTATGACGAACCTCCATGTAAATATTTAGGCCATGCAATATATTTTTAATATATATGAGTAGGTCTATTAGTCGGTTGATAATGGTCCACCATGATATTAATGAGAATATAGTATTACTATCCATAACTCAAGTTTTGTTCAATTTACCCTAACAAAAAAATTTTAGCCATTTCATTTGCATGAGCTACCATAAATTGACAACTGGGCGTAGGTTCGAATTGATGGTTGTGATTGATGTTGATATCCAGGAGCAACAATTTGAATTCTCCCAACATATTTTAGTATAGTCTATCTATACAAATTCAAATTATCACAATGCTTGGGTATAATTCCATCAAGCTTCTAATAATCTAATGTATATAATAATTGCATTTCTCACTTTTTATGAGCTGTTGTGTTTTTGGATGAATAAAAAGTCTCCACTTCATTTGTGATCTTACCGTACTCATGTATTCTATTGCAATGCTTCCTTGTCATTCTTATTGATATACTTACCATAGTTCAGGTTGTTTTGTTGTTTTACTACTACATCTAAAACAAAATGTGCCATCTGATGCCCTTCACTCCACGTCGATGCCAATAGTCCGTCTGTCCAGTGGATCGACCCATAGAAGCTGGCCAATGTGGCCCACCATACTAGTTATGAACCCATGTACCCTAATATATTATCACTACATACTATCAATAATTCCATGTGATACGCCCATGTCATGATGCCTGCTCAATCAGTTATCTAGATTCAACTCATTATTCTTCTATCCCAGTTTCCATATGCTCTACGCCAAACTCAATTAGTCTAGCTATATTGCGTCTAACTATGTTATCTCCAACTACAACCTGCACCTTTGTGATATCCCTGTTGATCATTGTATCCCCAAAGAAAATGTCTCAATTGCACTATCACTGTTGGGTATCTTGCACTTTCTTGATGCTTGTTTGTACAATATGGATGCTTTACTCATTTGAAGACAATATTTTGTGACTAGAGCATATCTCTACTATGATGATGTGGCTTTTGAGAATCGATGGAACAGGGCAAATGAATTGCCATTTTAACCATAGATCAAAGTTGTAGTCCATGTTAGATGTATATTAGTCTAATACATCTGTATCAGATTCTCATCCACCGATGCTTCCACATATGTAGTTCATCATGGCCTTGATAAGTCTTCGTATGGTCCACATCACCCCTTAGCTCTGGTCTATATAGCAGTGCAGGCCATGTAACTTACCAGCACTTGGTGGTGCCCACATCAATAGCTACGCTTCATTCTATCAATTGACTAAATTAAAAGCTTGACTCATTGTCCACGTAGACCAAGTGTGCATCCTTGTGGTGTCACCCAAAAGCTGCATCAAATATCATGATGTCCTCGCTAATCGATATGGCCTTCACACTCGAGCCACTACCTTCCACATGTACCTGCAAACACAACAAATCATACTCATTAGCAAAAAACTTCAAAATAAATCACCAATAAAATATTAGATCCAAATTTTTAAAAAATAAACCTTAATGAATATTAAAGTGGAACTTCCTATGCCAAAGGAAAATGGCACTGATGCTTTGGTTCAATTAATTAATTAATTTATTCCTTTTTTATTTTTTATTATATATTTTTTATTTATTTATTTATATTTTTTATTTAATTATTTTTTATTTTATTTTTATTTTTATTTTAAATTAGATCAAATTTGAAGGCTTGGATTTTAATCAATTAATTTTAAAATCATGCTTTAATTAAATTCAAAAAAAAATTGAACCCACCCCACAAGTCTAATTGTAATTACAAAAACATTTTATAAAAAATTAAAGAAAATATGCTCAAAACCATTGCTAAAAAATGACCAAAATCCCAAAATTAAAATTGAAAAAGGTGGGTCCCCAATATTTGAGGCTAGTTGTGGAATGGCCATAACAAATGGTGAATCTGTTGGAAAATTCTCCTGAGCATTTTGGGTGAAGAACCCAATCTGAAATGAGAACACAAAAGATCAGCAAAATATAAATTATTCAGCGATGTCCCAAGAAGGTGGGGGTAAACAACTTCGAATAAATAACTAATCCATATGATTTTTCTTAGTGTGTGGGAAGGTGATTCATTTTACATCCTTGGGACCATAAAATTCCATCATCTAGTTTACATTTAGGCTATGAAAATTTTCTCATAATATTTCATTTTTGAATATCTTTTTTGCAAAGTCTCTTTTGAGCATAATTTTTTCAGATAGATCCGCACTGCCAGTCAGGAATCCATAGCCCCGGTGAATATTTTATGAACTAGGTGATTCATTTGATCAAGATTTTTGATGCTTATTTTTTTTATCAAGCTTTATCTAGATATAGCCCCAATGCCAGTTAGGTGTCTATAGCCTCGATGGAGTTTATCTAATCTTGGTGACATATTTTATCAATCTTTACATTGCTTGTATTCTTCTTTTATAAAGAACTTTTTAAACCTTTATGTAACACTTGAATTTGAGAAGGTTAGAATTTAGCCTTAGATGTGGAGCTTTAAGTGAAATATTTCATTGTTCCATTCTCCATCATTTTTGTCTCAAAATGCAAGCATGATCATAAAATAATTCAACTCCCTTTTCTCAGGTTCACTTGCTTTCAGATTAGGTATTCCAACCTACTTAACAAAGTAACACAAAAATTGAAAATAAGCCATAAATTAGAGAGCACGAAACATCACCTCAAAAAAAGAGAACAAACTAAAAAATCAAACTTGTAAACCAAAAATCTAGAAAAAAATCCACACCTAACCTAATACAAACTAACAAGAAAGTAAAACAAAATAAAAAATAAAGGACAAAGCACAAAAAAAACAAAGCTAAACAAAAACATGAAAACCAAAAATATATACAAAAATATACAATAATGTACAAGAGGATGCATAAAAAAATGGACTATCACTTCTCTGTATCCCAAAAATGATTAGTGTACTTCAAAAGACATATAGCATGATGCACATGCCACAATTTACAGAAATTCAACCAAAGTGATAGTAGGCCAAACAATATAATAATTTTCATTTTCAATTTCTCACCCCACAAATTTTATTTAGTCTCATTAACAATCCCATAGTTGAGCTTCAAATCATTAAAGTGATTAGACAATAACTGATTTTCAATTATTTATTGTCTATTCCTTAAGATGTCAATTTCACAATTCGATTCATGATTTAGAATTGACTTTTCTTTTTACATATGAGATCATGTAAGTAGGAACCTATTTCTAAACATTTCAAAGACAAATCATTTTTCACATCTCTAGGCCAATCATGCTTATGCAACAACTTACAAGCATCTAGAATATCTATCAAATGAGGATCATTAAAAATTTTTATCCTAGATTCAATTGTTAATTGTTGATGAATTTGATTCAAAAATTTAAACACATAAATTTCTCTTTCATTCAACAAAGCAATATAATTAGTGGTGTGAGTAGAAATCAATTCTAGTTCTTCATTCACCTCTAATGGTATTTCATCATTAATCACATTTGAATCTAAAATTTCATGATGCAACATTTTACCTAGATTTTGGATAACGGAACATAAAGGTTTAAATTTTACCTTTTGCATATTTTCATTTGCCAAACATTTGTGAGTGTTTGTAATCTTTTAATTTTCTTCATGACTCTCATCATCATCAAACACCTATTAAAAAATACCAAAGTTAGGTACCCAATAAAATATATGCCCATATTTTTCAAAACAAGCACCTGGCTTCTCAAGATATGTGTCACATAACACCTTTCCATGATCAATGGCTTGAGTTGTTTCAAAATCCATATTTTCCTTAGGATCATCAATAATATCAAACCCAAACCGCTTAAGTTCTAGAATTTCCTCATTTTGAGGTGGCACATTTATTGTAGATCCAATAGGTGGATCAAAATTTTTAGTTCCTTACCCCTCAAAGGGGACCAAAACAAGTGCTTATCCTTATTTATCCATGGTTGTAGAAACATTATCATTTTTCAACACTTGACAAGATTCCAACCCTTCTTACAAAACATTCTTAGATTGTACAACACTTGTAATATCCTCATGTGAGAAAGTAATTACATTATCATGTATATCAATTGACACAAAATATTCATTAGAAGGTTTGGAGTGAGCACATTCTTCCCAATTCTTCCAAGAAACATAGTAATCATCTTCCAAATCAAGTGGTGATGCTCAACTACTTATTCAACATCTTCCAATTCATCAACGTGTTTCACATCAAATTCACCTTCACCTTCCTTATATGGTTCAATTATTTTCAAAAGTGGTCTACTATTTGTATTCAGGCTTGCAAGATCACAATCCACATTTGTAACACATGATTCAATTTCATCATAATTTGGAAGGTGTGATTTTTCTTGACCCTCAGTTTCAACAAACTCATCCAAAGTATCTTTCAAGCACAAGTGGTGAAATTATGTTATATATTTGAATTCATTTATTGATTCTCTTTCAACTTTACTTTCAACCACTTTTGAGGACTCAATTACAACAAATTCATATTCATCCTCCTAAAAATTCATCTTTTGGTGGGTCAAGGGTTCTTGACCTATCACACATTTCAATACTAGTTAGATCTAAGACTCCTTCCTTGCCTGAAATCATATTATTGTGAAAATCATTGAAATTTATCTTAGGACCATCATTTGAAAGATGATCAAGATGAGTATCTTGAAATTGATTCACATTCCAGAATGATGGTTGATTTTGAATGGTAGGTTGAGGATTTTGAAATTGATTGAAGCTTGGGAATGATTGTTGATTCTAAAATTGATTCACATTCATGGACAATGAAATATTTTGAAATTGATTCCCACTTGAACTTTGTTGAGGCTAATAAATCATTGGTTGGGTTATGGAGGTATTAAATGGTGAATATTTTATAGTCCAAAACTCCCACCATAATTTGATAACTCAATTGTTGCTCAATTGCCATTGCTTGAGTATAAGCTTGGGATAAGGATATGAATTGAGGTATCCCTAGTAAATAAGAGGAACTGAATGGATCAAGAGCATTGAGGTATACTTTAGTGGCCACCCCCTTTGTAAAGACATAAGGCACCACCAATTGAGTGTATAGCCCATGGAACCTTTCGATGAATGACTTCAAATTTATACTTGGTCCTTTATGAATAGTGATAAACTAATTATACATGAGGATTGAGTCAACTAGCTTCTTGTTTAAATGATTAAGAAATATTATCTTTAGTTGAGCCCAAGAATTTATCGATCTTAAAGGTAGATTAGTAAACCAATTGTATGCAACTTTGTCCAAGGTGTAAGGGAACATTTTACAAGCAACATCATCATACCAAAATGTTAAATTATTCACATATATTTTTAATGCTTGAATATGTTATTCTATGGGATTCATCCCATTAGACACAAAGCGAGGAAAATATTTCTCAAAATTGAAGGGCAAATAATTTTGAAGTCCAGATATGATCAATTGGTTGTCTTTCATCCATGGTGCAAATATTGCCATTAGTGGATCTTAAAGAATATAACTTTAATACCAAGTTTGTTAGTCAAATAAATATATCTTACAGAGAAGTATGAAATGACTTACACAACTCAAATGTTTGACACATAGATAATCATGTATATCAACCAAAATATATACATCAATTAAACGATGAAATTAGATAACATTTTCCAAATTTTAAAAGGCTAGCATCAATGCATCACCAATTATATAATTTTAAAATCAATGAATATGATCAACAAAATCTCATTAGTCAAGACTAATATTTACAAATAAACTTTCAAGTAACAATGAACATTTTAACATATAAATAGAAAAAATATAAACCAACTCAAGCCCTCCTTCTAGTGCCAAAATTTTGAGTGGTAATTTTTCCCAATTGCAAAACCACACTCACACTTAGGATTTTGATCACAAAACCCTCTCTTGCAAAGAAGTTAAAATAAAAACAACTTATTTAAGGTTTTGCTATATAAGCATTACACATATGTATGCGTAATCTTTGTGAAGATGTGTTAAATGAGTACTACGAATACCTTTGTGATTTGCAAGTAACTATTAACAAGGGGGTTGTATTGGTTTATTTTATCATGCCATACTAATGATTGTTCATGAAACTTAAAAGAAAGAGAAATGTGATTTGTGATTGAATTTCTTTAATTATTGCTTGATGAATAAAAAGGAAATAAATATGCATGAATACCTATGAAATGTAATGGCCTTAAAATATCATTATAAATTATCCCTCTTTAATGAAATCATAATTTTCATAAAGAAGAAATAATTTACTGCTTTAAAAATAATAGTCTTTGATATAATGTATAAATTACCTCTTTTTAATGAAATCAAAATTTTCATAAAGAGAAGCCAATTTATTGATCTGAAAATGATGGCCTTTGGAATGTCATCTAAAATACCCCCCTTTAATTAAATTGCAATTTTCATAAAGGGAAGTTCTTTTATTGCTTGTGATAAAAATGCAAAGCCTAAAAAATGATTTAATTGCCATAAAAAAGCAATTTTTAATCATTTTTATAATTTTGAAATGGCTTCAGAATGGGATCAAAATTATTTCGGATGAAATATTGAAGCTCATTCTTCACACCCATAAACTTATTTTTGGTATTTTAATTTAATTAATTTTTTTTTTTAATCACCAAAGTTTTAAAAAAATCTACAAAAGGAAGAGTTAAAAAAATAAATATAAAAATATGGAAAAAAAAAAAATTGAAAACGTAAATATGCAAGATATTCCAGTCTAATGTCACCCTACATAGCAAAACTAGAGATAGTGAGAACTTTTCAAAGAGTAACTTGACCTAATCAAACCTGCAAAAACATAGCTTGGGTTAAACCAAGTGCTAACCTCTAAGAAAAATAAATAAAATCTACACAATACAGATCTTCACATAGTGCAACATCATTAAACATCGGATAGAAATCTCAAAAAGTGTAGAGAAAGATAGACAGTAAAACAACTACCCATAGAAATTATCTCCCCAATATTGCTCACAAGGTACAAGTTTTTGACTTCTTTTCATTAAAAAATAATATTTCTATTTTTACAAATGCATTTTTAGCTTCCCAAAAACAATCTTCAACATCTGGCCTCCAAGAGGATCCAACCCTAGTGTCTTCGCTTCAATGGTCATTTAAAGCTCTTCAAAAAGCCTTTCATTTTGTTTCTTTTTTGATTGATTTTCTTTGGCTTGTCCTTTTTCTTTGCCTGCTCATTATCATTTTCCTCTACCAATGTAACCGTCTCATTATATTATAATGTTCCATTTGGTTCCATTAACATATAAATTGATACGACCATTCATAACTGTTAATTAAAGCAAGGTCCCTACTTATGATGAACCTCCATGTAAATGTTTAGGCCACACAGGATTTTTTTAATATATATGAGTAGGTTTATTAGTCTCTTTACAATGGCCCACCATGATATTAATGAGAATATAGTATTATTTGCCATGATCCAATTTTTGTTCAATTCACCCTAAAAAAATACTTAGCCATTTAATCTACACGGGCCACCACAAACTGTTGATTGTGCATAGGTTTGAATTGATGGTTGTGATTGATGTTGGAATTCAGGAGCAACAAATAAAATTCTTCGAACGGCTTTTAGTATCATCAATCCATAAAAATTCAAATTATCACCATGTCTAGGTATAATGCCATCAAGATTCTAATAATGTAATGTATATGATAATTGCATTCCACACTATTTATGAGCTACTGCATTTTTGAATGAATAAATAATCTCCACTTTATTTGTGAGCTGGCCATGTTTGTGTTTTCTATTGCAATGCTTCATTTTCATTCTTATTGACATACTTGCCACAGTACGAGTTGTTTGGTTGTTTCATTACTGCATCTAAAATAAAATATACCATCTGATGCCCTTCACTCCACGTCGATGCTAATAGTCCACCTGTCCACTAGGTCCACCCATAGAAGTTGGCCAGTGTGGCCTACTATACTAGTTACAAATCCACGTGCTATAATATATTACCACTATGCACTGTCAATAATTCCATGTGATACGTCCATGTCGCAATGCCTACTCAACTTATTATCTAGATTCATATCGTTGTTATTCTTATGTACCAATTTCCATCTGCTTTACGACCATCTCATTGAGTCTAGCTATATTACTTCTAACTATGTTATATCCAACTATCACCTGCACCTCTACAACATCCTTATAAAACACTGTCATCATAGAGAAAATATCCTAATCATACTATCCCCATTGGGTATCTCACACTTTCTCGATGCTTATTTGTACAATATGGTTGCTTTACTCATCCAAAGATAATATGCCATGACTAGAGCATATCTCCATCATGATAATGTGGCTTTTGGAAATCTATGGAGCAGGGTATATGAATGGCCATTTTTTATTTTAGATCAAATTCGTAGTCCAGATTAGATGTATATTAGTATATATCCATCAGTGTCGGATTCCCATCCCCTAGTGCTTCCACATATATGGTTCATCATGGTCCTGAAAAGTCTCTGTATGGTCCACATTGCCCCTCGACTTGCCAACCCCTGATGGTTTCCACATCAACATATACGCTTCATTCGGTCAATTGATTGAAGTAAAATCCCAACTCATTATCCACATAGACCAAGTGTGCATCCTTGTGGTATCGCTCAAAAACTGCATCAAAGATCACATTGTGCTTGCTAATCAATATGGCCTCGACACTTGAGCCACTACCTTCCATACGTACCTACAAACACAACAAATCATACTCATCGGTAAAAAAATTTAAAATAAATCGCCAATAAAATATTAGATCCAAAATTTCAAAAAATAAACCTTAATGAACATTAAAGTGGAAATTCCTATGCCAAAGGAAAATGGCATTGATGCTTTGGTTCAATTTATTTATTTATTTATTTATTCCTTTTTTATTTTTTATTATATATTTTGTTTTTATTTATTTTTATTTTTATTTGTTTATATATAGTTGTATATATATATTGATTTTTATTTTAAATTGGATCGAATTTGAAGGTTTGGATTTTAATCAATTAATTTCAAAATCTTGCTTTAATTAAATTCAAACAACAAATTCAACCCACACCACAAGTCTAATTGAAATTACAAAAACTTTCTCTAAGAAACTTAAAGAAAAGATCCTCAAAACCATTGTTCAAAAACAACCAAAATTCCAAAATCAAAATTGAAAAATGTGGGTCCCTAATATTTGGGGCTAGTTGTGGAATGGCCACAATAGGTTTCTAGACTAGTAGTGAGTTAAAATGAATTATTATTTATAATAGAAATAGATCTGTATTTTCTATTTGAACTGGTGTTACAATAATACTCCTATTACCTTGATCTTTGAGGAATGAAGTTGCTATCAGAAGAGTGATAGAGTATTGCAATGATGCTTTATTGACTATAATAACTTAGTAATATCATAGAGTTGGGTGTCATCTCATTGCTAGATTGTTCGTATGAGTTATCTATGCTAGAGTAGGAGATAGTTGATTAATTAGATAGAGTTGTTGCTCTTTCTTAACTATCTGTGTGGTGGTTCCCCTAGTTGGAGTAATTACTATATTTTTGAGACTATAAGGATTTGAGTGATCTTCAACTGCATCCATCAATGCTAGCAAAGTATATCATACAATGTATATTCTTTTTTTGGGGAGAATTGAAATCCCAAGGAATTATGAATAAGATAAGTTGAAGTAAAAACTCAAGTAGTATGCTGCTAGGAATAGAATGGAATCCCAGTAAAAATGACGACTTACGAAAGTCTTGCATTGTAACCATTTTCTAATTGATGTAAATAATAAAAGAACATGGATTTTAATGTTGGGTTTTTCTCATTCAAGGTTTTCTCCCAGGTTAAAGTAATTGTGTTATGTGTGAATGATTTTCTGGAATTATCATGTTGACTATACTTTTGCTTATGATAGTTATTGTAATTAAATGATGTCCATGTATAAAGTAACTATTGTAATTAAGGTTTATGTGGAAAATATATCTCCAATCATTTCCTTTGGCAAGTTTTGTTTGAGAGGAACCATAGAGCCTTTTCTGATTCCAAGAGGTCCCTACGTCCATCATCAAAAATATCCTAGCCTTTTCTAGCGAGAATACCATATTACACCGCTTATCCTCTCAACCATTTTCCTTCCGTGAGAAGTCATTGGGTCAATCCTTGAATATCCGTTTAGAATATACATCCACTCTAGTTCCTCCTAACCTTATATCAGCGTCAATGTGGATAATCCCCCTGGACTAGTTTGAGTTGAATTTCGATGGAGCTACCAAAGGTAACCCATGCAAGGTCAGGGCAGGGGGAGTGTTGAGAGACCATCAAGCTCACCTTGTTTTTAATTTTGTAGAACATCTAGGCATCTAGACGAACAATGAGGCTAAATCCAAAGCAATATGGAGAGGATTGGTACTAGAAAAAGGTGTATAGGGCATATTGATTGTGGAATGTGATTCTATCAACATCATAAACCTCCTCAAAAACAAAAAAAACCCCCCTTGGTGGATCGAGTCCTGCATTAAAGAATATAGGATCTTGATTGGATCTAGAAGTGACATGACAGTCCAAAATTCTTTCAGAGAGTCCAAAAAGGTGGCGAACAGGCTAGAAAACAAAGGATTTAATGCTAACTGACTGATCATGTAGACTCAAGGAGTGGCTTTAGGCTTATCAGATTTTCAATAAAGGTTAGACTTGATAAGCATGAAATTAGGAGTGGTTTCAATGGGTATATTGACAAGGCAGTTCACACTTGCCTAAGGAATGCTAATCAAGGATGGGTATGGTACCAATGTGAATGGTTGATGGTCCCTTATCATGTGCTTAGCGAAGTCACCCATTTTAGAGGCATATATTTTCCCACCATGCCTATCCTTTCAATTTTGATCATGATTTCTAAGCATGTGTATCCAAAAAGTTACACTTTCTTGAATTCCAACATGAGATTTTTGCTGATTAAGGGTGCCATGTGGATCATCCTACATGTGTACTTGAGGTTGGTTTCCATCTCTATGCATGGTTCCATCCCCCAAGATAATTCACACTTCAACCAAGAATGCATCCAGAAGCTTATGTTATTTTCTATTAAGAGCTAGTTTTAGTTCCCGCCAGAGTTTATTCCACCTATACCAGAGAGCCAAAGCATTTGCCTAACCATTTTCCCAATAGTCTATAGTAACTGTGCTCATGATGTTAGAGCCATGATGTTCATTGAGTTGGAACCCCTGGTGGAATCCATCCTCACTGAGAGGGGTTTCACTCCTTTAATCTATTTTCTAGGGCTACAATCACAGGCTAGGTGGCCAAGGGTTGATCGATTCACAGGTAGAAGCACAATTGGGATGTGGAGCTCAAATAATTCAAGGACAAATCCAGGATTTACAAGGAAGCCAAAACTAATCTACTGTGTACTGACTTCCCCACCCCTTGGAATTCGAATATAAAAAATGTAAAGGAATTCATTACTATTGAGGATCCTGGGAAGGTCCTCATCATTTTCCATTATGTCTTTGTCAATTTATTCTAAGATGTAAACCCAATCAATATTCGTTACTTCTTTTTAATTCAATCAACTACACCATAAATCCTTGTACAAAGAATAAAGGATTTGACCTTTCCATTCACCAAGGCTTGTTCAAGGTAATTTATAGTCATGTTCTTGTAAATTTCCCCCAAAGTGACCCCCCCATCATGTCCCAAGACAAAAATTCCAAATGCAAAGACAACCCTAGACTTCCTAAGCCATATGGGGCATCCCCATCTAAGAAAAGTGTGGTGGATTTTCCAACCAAAGGAGGGCTTGATAGAAAAAGGCTAAATACCGAGAACCTTGAAGGCCCCATCATATCCTCGTTGTACCTAAGGAATAATATCATATAGGATAGCTCAAAGATCATTGATGTGGATTATAAGAATGAGGATCCTGATCCCACTGATTTCATCTCGAAGCATTACATCATGATGATGTCATCAAGCATAATCTAGCAGATGAAGGGGCTTCATGATGCATTGAACGTCATGTTCTTCCATGAAGGTTATCAGGGCTAGGGATATTCTAAGACAATGGAGGTCAATTTTGAGGTGAATGTGAAGGAAGAGGTAAAGGACGATGTTGAGGATTAGAGCAAGAAAGAATATGAGGACCACAAAGAGGCCTAAGCTAGCATTTCCTGCTTCATCCTATTGGTTTCCCTATGTGAAACCGGGTTTGTTTTGGGGGTTATGTTTTTGTTGCCTTGATGGCTTTTGTATAGGATGTTTGGGTGTCCTATTTTATGAGTGGGAGGGGTTATCCTAAGAATTGTTAGTTGTCTCATAGGACCAAGGGTCCTTAGCTCTTTATTTTTTTCTAGCTCAGCATGTCAAATCTGTCTTTTGTATAAAGGTTTTGGGTCAACCTATAAAAACCCATATATAATGAAATCATTAAATTATATATAAAAAAACTATTGTATGATTATGGTTCTATCTTTGCTTAATGAATAAATATAGATTTTGATCGAGATGTTATCAATAAAATTTATGTTTAAAAGGATGTACTTTGCAAAATAAAATATGAAGTTATAAGATGTGTACTTCCATTAGAGTGGTAATTTTGTTAGTTGAGAATTCATGGGCATGTTGACTAAGTGATTCTTAATAAACAAAGGGATACCAAAGAACTTATTTTACTTATTAAATGGATGTCCTTTAATTACCAGTATGGATTTTGTTAAAATGAAGGATTAATTATATGGGAATTTGGGTTAGAAACCTTTTTAGGTAGTCATATTAGAAAGTTAATCAGTTATTTGTATCAAAGGTGAAAGAGGACATTATTGGAACTAGGAATGAGGCTTTTAGGGAGGTTTAGCTCAAAATTATAGAAAACCCTTCCATGCATCTACCACCCACATAGAAGGACATATGTGGAGTAGAATTCTTAGTGTGCCCTTTCAAAAGAATGAAGGGATGATCAACACTAGCTCATTGGATCCATGAGAGGAATAGGTTGATCAATTGAAAAAGACACCTAGTGCTCTTGCATTTCTTGAATTATGCAAGGGTAGGGATGGGTGTGCCTCAAGGAAATTCTAGATGGAATTATTGGTAGAGACCTTAGTAGTTGCTCTAGTAACCAGAAAACTAGGAGCCTTGGAACTACTTTAAAATATTAAGTATTCTTATAAAAATGGAATGAGGATTTAAGGGTTATGATATCAGGTATCAAATTATGGTTCGTAGTGGGATATGTTCACTACAAAAATATGAGTTTGTTATGTAATAGAAAATATACTTATACAAGAATTTAACCTTACCAATATAATACCCACTAGTAGAAAAAAATTATTTGAATTATTTGAGATGTTTGGGTAAATAATTATTATTAAGAAAAGCAATTTGAGGGACTAATTACTAATGAATTCTTACTATCTCTTTTTTCAATGGCTAGGTATAATTCCACCAAAGAGAAGAAGAGGAAGTTTTGCTCCATCAACAAGGCATACACAATTAAATTATATGGAGGATAGAATTCCAAAAGTGGGTTCGGGGAACCCTAGGAAGAAAGGAAAAATATTAGTAATGAGGATCTTACTAAGATAGTGACTCTAATTTGAGAATAGATAGACACCCAAAAATAGTTCATGGATGTTGTGTTGAGTAGAGAAACACATGCGGGTAATTCTAGAGTGAGTTAGCCAAATGAACCTCTTACCGAGGCATAGTAAGTTAGGGTTATATTAGAGGTCGAGTTGGACAGGAAAATGAAATATTTGAAATCTTCTAAATTTAATGGAGAGGAAAATGGAGATAATACTAAAGCTTGGTTGAAATAAATTGAAACATATTGCAACATGAAGAAATTCTCCTCAGGAACTCAAACATCCTATGCCACATTGCATCTGCAAGGTGATGGTTTAGCTTGGTAGGAAGCATATAGTGATGAATTGTGTCTTGAGGTAGAAGTTGACTTAAAATGGTTAGAGTTTGTAAAAACCTTCAAAGATAGATTTCTCAAGGAACACTTTTATTTCCAAAAACTTGAGGAACTCACTAGACTTCACCAAGGAACTAGGATAGTGGAAAATTATTATCAAATATTTGTTAGACTAATGAAGTATGTCCCTTCCTATAATGATAAAATGAAGATACATAAGTTAATTCTAGGATCGGATCCTAGAATAGGATAGGAAGTGGATATGCGAGAACTTGGAACTCTGTAAAAGGCCTATGAGTTTTCCAAGAAAGCTGAAACATATCAAAAACCCTAATTTGATTATGAAGGATTAGTTGAAGAAGGTAAGGAGGCACTAAGAAAGAGAAAAAAATATAGGTTTTATAAAATGGAAAGAAAAATAGGCAAGCAAGAACTTCTATTATTGTCCAGAGAGAGAACAACCCTCCGCAAAAAGATCCGGACAAAGGGACCCAGATGGGCGGTGCGGGTCCCGGAGGAGGCTGGTCCTTTGCGAAAACTATCAAGGGGAGAAAGAGTGTTTTTATTTCACTCCCGCCCCTCATCCTAGTAAATAACAGGATAAAGGCACCTATTGATTCAATGGGGCCATGTTTATCCATGGAAGAGTTTTCATTAGTGGGCAAGTTTCTGGGCGGAAGGCCAGATATAGAAACTATTTGGTCCTAGGCCCTATCGAAATGGAGGACGGTGGGTAGTATGGAGGTTGTTGCCCTGTCCAGGGGGTTTTATATCATAATATTTAACAATAAGGAGGATGCAAGCCACATTCTCATTAGAGGTCCCTAGTTTTTAGGGAAACACAGTCTTTTCCTCAGGAAATGTGGGGAGGATTTTGACCCTAAAAAATAGAATATCAATACTGCTCCCATTTGGGTTCGGTTCCCCAACATTCCAACTCAGTTTTTCAATGAGTATTGGCTGCATGGCATTTCCAGAACGATTGGAGAACTGGTGTCCATAGATCATGCAACCTTGGCTAGGACAAGGATGACACATGCAAGACTTTGCATCAACGCCAATCTTGAATCTGAGCTACCAAATGTTGTGGAGCTAGAGTACGGTAACTATGTAAGATATTAAGTGGTGGAATATGAAAACAAGCCAGCTTATTGACCTGAGTGTAAATCCCAAGGTCACCTACAAAATTAGTGCCCTACTCTAGTAGCAAGTAGAGTCATCCATAGATCGAAAGGCAAGCATGCAAATGAGAAAGGGTTTCCTAGGAACCCCACTCTAAAAAGATCTCGTGTTGGCAAAGGAGGGTCTAGGACATTTAAAAAGAACTATTTTTTTTAGGAGAAGGACAAACAGGGTTCAGGGCAAAATCAGAACAAATACAAGCAACATCTCATCGAAGAATAGGAAAATCAGGTAAGCCCTAAATTTCCAAGCTCAAATAAGTTCAATATTTTAGCCGATCTATTGGTAGAAGGGGAGATCGAGGAATTAGAAGAGGGAAACAGGCAATGTGTTCTCCTTGAAACCCTAGATTCCCCTTCAAGGGTGGGTCCTTCTAATCCCATAACAAATAACCCCTCAATCCCCCATGGAGGGGTAAGGCTAAGCCCTAGAGAATATAGAAAAAGGGTGGAGGAGATTGCCTCTTCGAAACCAGTCCTACCCAATATCATAGCCAGAAGCCCGCCCAACCAGCTAAAAGATTCTTCTCATAAATCAGGAGAATACGGGAAAAATATGGAGGAGTTAGAATCAATGACTAAGATGGTAGAATTGGATGATTTTGAGGAATGCGTGAGTCCGGTCCTTCAACAGTTAGATCCCCCTCAATTTGGCCCCAAGAATACTAGGAGTTCGACTAAGTCACCTATTAACTATGGCTGTGAGAGAAAGAAGGGGAGGATTTCAAATGCAGAGCACAACAGAATGAGGACTGACAATGAGATTGCCAGTGGTAAACATAAAACTCTGATACAACAAGTTATCCCAAGGCTCAAAGATAACAAATCAGGAAAACATCCTCAGGGAAAGGGGAAAGGGAAAAACTCTAAACAATCTAAATGAAGGTTCTCTCATGGAATGTGAGAGGCCTCAATGGCCGGTCCACTCAGAGAGTGGTTAGTTCGCTATGAAGGCAATACAATCCAACAATTTTGATGTTGCAAGAAACAAAATTAGATGAAGCCCAATCAAAATCAATAGCAAAAAATATGTGGAGTCAAGGGGAAATGGTGTTTATACTAGCTAGAGGAACGTCAGGGGGGATCATGGTTCTATGGGACCCTTGAGTAGTGGAAAGCAGTATCATCCAAGAGGATGATAGGGTGTTGAGTGTTTTTTTCCATGATATTGACAACAATAGATCGTGGATCTGCTCCAATGTTTATGCTCCTAATTTTCTTCACGGGAGAGCTTCTTTGTGGGAGTTTCTGGGCAATAGGGGTGATGCTTTCCATGACATCCCGTGGGTGGTGGCAAGATATTTCAACATGCCGCTATACCCATCAGACAAAAAGGGTGGATCAGGGCTCCCTTCCAGAAGTATGGAAGATTTCAATGATTTTGTTAACTCAAACCAATTGATGGATGTGAGGCTAAGAGGATCCAAGTTTACCTAGAGCAATAGGTGGTCAGGAAACCAACTTATCCAGGAAATACTTGACAGGTTTTTCTTATCCAAGGAGGCGATTGCTAGGTTTGGAGACTCTACCCTACAAACCTTTCCCAAAATTTCCTCCGATCACAATCCCATCCTCTTGGAGGTCCCAAAGTCAAACTCTTTCAAAAAACACTTTCGTTTTCAGTCAATGTGGATCAGACACCCAGATTTAAAAGAAATTTATTTCCAAATGGTGGCAACAACCCTTTCACGGAAGTTCAGGTTTCATTCTTGCTCAAATGCTGAAATTAGTAAAGAATAACCTTAGAACTTGGAATAAGGAGGTTTTTGGGAACCTGTTTGAGAACAAGAAACAAGTGGGGGAAATTCTATAGGTCATTGACAACAACATACATAATGGTATTAGTGATGAAGCTACTAGGAAGGAGGAACTAGCCATTCTGTCAGAATATCATAATATTTTAGCTTGTGAGGAGACTTACTGGAGACAGAAATCCAGGGCTTTATGGCTAAAGGATGGTGATTCGAACTCAAAGTTCTTTCATGTTTCTACCTTGAGGAACATAAGTAATAATAAGATCAGAGAGTTGACCAAAGCCGATGGATCCAAAACCCAAGACTTAATTGAGATCAGGGAGGAAGCATCAGCTTTCTTTAGCTCCCTTCTCGGGGATGAATCCCAGTGTAGAGAGGAAGCCAAGGAAACCCTCCTCCAGTCCATTTCGAGTTTGGTTGATGATACCATAAATGGTAAGCTTCTTGCTCCCTTCACTGATGAAGAAATTAGAAAAGCTCTATTTAGCATGGATCCTGAGAAGACCCCTGGCCCTGATGGGTTCCCTCCTAGGTTCTACCAAGTTTTTTGGGACACTATAGGAGTGGATGTCATCTCTGCAATCAAAGAATTTTAGGATTCAAAACATATCCTGAGAGGGTTCAAGTCCACCTTTATCACCCTGATTCCTAATGGCCCATCTCAAGAGACAATGGCAAATTTCAGACCGATTAGTCTATGAAATGTGTCCTACAAGATATTATAAAAAACCATTGCTAACAGGATGAAAGAAATCTTGCCCCTCATTATCGACCCTAGCCAAGGTAGCTCTGTTCAAGGGAGATCAATTTTGGATGGTGTGATCACATTCCATGCAGCTTTGCACTCTGCAAGTCAAACCAACAAGGTGGTCTTAGCCCTAAAGCTCGATATGAACAAAGATTTTGATTGCATTAATTGGGATTTTTTGATGGCTGTTCTTCTTAAGTTTGGATTTCATCCTCAATGGGTCAGGCTGCTAAAATAGTGCATATCCAAACCATGGTTCTTAGTTCTGGTCAATGGCACGACATTTGGGTACTTCCAGAGTCACAGAGGGCTCAAACAAGGAGATCCAATAAGCCCAATGATGTTCATCATTGTGGCAGAGGCACTGGGTAGAACTATTAAAGCAGCTTGCAATGCTAGATTAATTTTGAGGATCAAAGCCACCTCTCTCATAAACCCTATTAGTCACCAACAATTTTTGGATGACACTTTGATGTTGACCCAGTCGTCTGTGGTTGAAGCTAGAAGGATTAAGCACATTCTCCAACTCTACAAGGATGCGATGGGTCAGAAGGTGAATTTCAACAAGAGTAAGCTTTACTTCCTTAACACTCCAAATCAGAGACAAGCCAGAATAGCTCAAATTTTGGGATGTTCGATAGTGACTCTCCCTACCATGTATCTAGGCCTTCCCCTTTTCTACAGTTCTCCGTGTGTATCTATGTGGGATAGAGTGGTAGAAAGAATCCAAAAAAAATTGGCTGGCTGGAAAGGACATTTTTTATCTCAGGCCGAGAAACTCACCCTCACCAAGGCTTCCTTACAGAGCATTTCGGTTTATTTTCTTTCTATTTTTAGGGCTCCAACCAGAATTCACCAAAAAATTAAACAGATTCAAAAGAACTTTCTCTGGTCTGGATCAGAGGAAAAATAGAGGATCCACCTTGTGGGCTGGGGCAAGGTTTGTAGGCCAAAAGAATTCGGGGGGCTAGGACTGAGAAGAGTTGCTCATCTAAACATAGCTTTAGTAGCTAGACAAGCTTGGTGTCTTATTAACAATGAGGAGAATGAGTGGACTGCCATAATTAGAAGGAAATATCTTCAAGGTTCTGATTTCCTAGATGATACAGTGCACAGGAGAGGTTCTTGGTTTTGGAAAGCAATATTATCAAGTAGAGAGGTCATAAAGAAAGGCCTAAGATGGGTCCTTGGTAATGGATAGAAGATCAGGTTCTGGGATGATAGGTGGGCCAAGGATGAAGCGTTATCTTAGGTTCCTCACCTAGCAAGGGTCAAAAGAATCACTGAGGATCTCTATGGAAGGAAAGTAGCTAACTTCATGAGGCAGGACATAGGAAGGCTTATTTGGAAACAGATAAGGATCCTAGGATTTGAAGCAGTTTTAGAAGAAATCCAAAGCATAATGCATCAATAATTCATCTCCATGAGTCCTGGGCAGGATCATGTAATTTGGGCAGCTTCCAAAAATGGGCAGTTCTTAGTCAAATCTGCATACATGCTAATGGTATATTTCGAGGACCCCATTCTCTAGACTCAGTTGGTGTGGGTCAAAAAGCTTATTCCTAAAGTTGCAATGTTCTCATGGATGGAAATCCAAGGTAGGATTCTTACGATTGACAACTTGATAAGGAAAGGTATGATAGTTGCTAACCGTTGTTATTTGTGCAGGGCCAATTGGGAGTCCACCCTCCATATTTTCCTTGAATGCTCGGTCTCTTCGAGCATCCTCAATAGGTTATTTCAAGCCTTTAGCATTTGCTAGGTCAAACCAGCCACCATCATTGACCTCTTCCACCAATGGCGAAATCCCTTCGTTAGCCTTAGGTTGAGGTTTTTTTGGAAGATCTGTGTCCACCATTTTTTTTGGCATATTTGGCTTGAACGAAACCATAGATCTTTCCATGAGTCGAGCCATGATGCCACCTCCATCACCAATAAGATCCTTACCTTTGCCCATGAAAATGTTATCCTTATTCCTCATGAAGTTCACAATCCTCCCCTCTGGGAGAGGTTGATCGCTCTCTCTTTAAATCTTACCCTGGTTGAGAAACCCATGTCCCCCAAGATCAATCCTAGAGTAGATGTCAGGTGGAAATCGCCCCTAGTTGGATGGCTCAAGCTTAACTTTGATGGGGCTTCTAAAGGTAACCCTGGCAGAGTAGGGGCTGGAGGAGTAGTGAGAGACCATCAAGGCTTTCTGGTGATGGCCTTTTCTGAGCAGTTGGGAACAAGGACTAACAACGAGGTGAAAGCAAGAGCGCTATGGAGGGGTCTTTAGTTGGCTCAAGATATTGTAGATAATATTATCATCGAAGGAGATTCCCTGCACGTCATAAACCTTATCAGCAACAGGAAAATTCCTCCATGGTGGTTTAAGACTATCATCGAAGAGGCTAGGATCCTCTACCAAGCCAAGAATGAGTGAAGGGCCCAGTACGTGTTTAGGGAAGCTAATAAAACTACTGATATCTTAGCCAGTTTAGGGGTGGAAGCCGATGGGTTGGTCACTTGGGAACTCGGGGTTCCAAGTGATGTGGACAAGATTATTCAAAATGATCATCAATGATGATGCATCTGTGGGGTTTGGAAAAATGAAGAGGAGCTCTCTATCTCCCGATGCAGTCTTGTCGTGTTTTCATGACAAAAAAAGGCAAGTGCAACCACAGACCAAAATTGTCACGATATCACGACGTGTCATCGTATCGTGGTCAAAGTAGAGCAGGAGAGGTTTTGACCAATAATTGTTGCGATATCGTGACTTGTCACGTTATCACACTCAAAAGAAGTAGTGAAGAGCATAGAAGGAAACCGTCACAATATCACAACGTGTCACCGTATCACGGTCAAAGTAGATCAAGAGAGGTGTTGATCAAAAAATGTCACGAAATCAAGACATGTCGCGTTATCGCATCCAAAAGAAGTAGTGAAGAGCTTAGAGGGAATTTGTCATGATATCGTGGCTTGTCACATTTTCGTGACCTGGTGCAGTTTCGCGATGCTCAATGCTGGAAAAAGTTAAGTATGGAAAGTTGTTGCGGTTTCGCGACTGACAGAGGTAGAGGGGAGCAACCAGCAAGAATGTCATGATTTCGTGACGTGTCATCATATCATGGTCAAAGCAGAGTAGGAGAGGTGTTAACTAAAAAATGTCATGATATCACGACATGTCACGTTATCACGCCCAAAAGAAGCAATGAAGAGCTTAGAGGAAAATTGTCGCGATTTCACGACGTGTCACATTTTCGTGACCTGTTGCAGTTTTGAGGTGCTCAATGCTGGAAAAAGTTAAGTATGGAAAGTTGTCACGGTTTCATGACCGACAGTGGCAGAGGGGAGCGCCCAGCTAGAATGTCATGATTTCATGATGTGGAGGCGGCAACGAAGCAGAAGACTGAAAGGTGTCGCGAAATCGCGACATGTCACATTTTCATGACTTGTCGCAAAATCGTGGAGATGATGAAAATGAAGCAGAATGCAGAAAGATGTCATGATTTCATGACATCTTGCATTTTCATGACTGGTCGCAAAATCATGGAGATGCTGGGAATTGTTGCTGAAGGCAGAAAGATGTTATGAAATCGTGACATGTCACATTTTTGCGACCTGTCGCGAAATCGCAGAGGTGCTTGCAGGCAAAGCAGAAGGAAAAAATATGTCACAAAATCATGACATGTCACATTTTCGTGACTTGTCACATTTTTGCGACTTGTCACAAAATTGCGGTGTTGCATGAAGTTGAAGCAGAAGGCAGTTTTTGTCGCGATTTTGCGACATGTCACATTTTCGTGACTTGTCACAAAATTGCACAGTTGTTGGCAAAGGAAGCAGTTGGTTTTTTGATGTCACGAAATCGTGACATGTCGCATTTTTGTGACTTGTTGCGAAATCACGGTGATGTTGGAAAATGAAGTTTTTGGCTGTTAGATGTCGCGATTTCATGACATGTCTCATTTTCGTGACTTGTCGTGAAATCATGGAGGTGAGGGTAGATGAAAGCAGAAGGCTGAGGTGCATGAAGCTGTATCATAAGGGGGCTTCAGATGGGTCCTAATAGCATAAGATAGTCTGTCCCTATTGATTTTTTGATCCATAACAGCTTTGTGCTGATTCTTGTAAAAGGTTTTGGGTCAACCTAGAAAACCCGTTTGCAATGAATTTGATCCTTAATTACCAAAAAAAAAAAAGAACTTCTATTATTGGGATCGAGGAAATGATAGGAATAAAGGGAATTTTAGGAAAAGTTTCTAGGGGGAAATTAAAACAACAACAAAGGTAACAACAGATAGTTACAGGGTTACGCTAATTCACCATCGACAAGAAAAGCGAAAGAGGGACAAAAATGAAAAGAACATCCAGGATCGAAATAAGGATGTTATCTATGTAGAGGACTACATTATGCTTATAATTTTCCATGAAGGACATAAATGAATTCTAAGGTAAAATAACCAATGTACCCAAAAATTGCACCTAGGGAGTCTGTGCATAAGATTTATGCAGCTACGAAACCATAATCTTGATGGTCAACCAACACCACCAGATCAAAGATAATATTTTTTGTATGAATGTTAAAATATTGATTGATAGTGGTGCTAAATTAGTTTTATTTCCACTAGTTTAGCTAAAGATATTTTAGAAAGACCAGGAATCTAGGATTATGGGTGGAAGATCAAGTATGGTTCAAGACAAACCTACTCTGTTAACCAATGTTACCCTATGGTATAAATTGCCTTACCTAGTGGAATAATTGTAGGATGCTTGTATGTAGCTCCACTACATGCTTTTAATATAATCCTAGGGATGGATTGGTTCAAGTTCACAAGGTAGTACTTAATTTTTAGGATGGATGGATTGAGTAGACAAATGATAAGGGTGTTGTGTATAGGATGCACAGTCTTCAAGAAACTTTTCAACCTCAAAATCTATCATAAATGTAACTTAAGAAGGACATGAAGAAAGGAGGAATGGATTATATAGTTAAGATAAATGAAATGGATAAATAGAAGAAGGAAGATGTGTTGTAGAAACACCCAATTCTTCAGGAATTTAGATATGTTTTTTCTAGAGGATTTACCTAGATTACCCCCTAAATGGGAATTTGAATTTACTATTTAGCTTCAACCAAAAATAGAACCTATCCGTAGAGCTCCTTATAAAATGACTTCCATAGAAATGCAATATTTGAAGGTGCAATTGCAAGGGTTACTAGATAAAGGGTTGATCAAACCAAGTGTATCACCTTGGGGTACACCAGTACTATTTGTAATGAAGAAGGATTACTCTTTGATAATATGCATAGATTATAGAATATTAAACAAGGCAACCGTCAAGAAAAAATATCCTCTATCTAGAATTGAAGACCTCTTCAATAAACTCAAAGATGTCATAATATTTACAAAGATTAATTTAAAGTTAGGACACCACCGATTAAGGATCCCGAAGGAGGATACACATAAGACAACCTTTAAAACTTGTTATCGATATTATGAGTTTGTTGTCTTACCTTTTGGTTTAACAAATGCTCGAGTATTATTTATGAATTTTATGAATAGTGTCTTCAGGAAGTACTTATCTTTGTATGATATTTTGATATATTCTATAAATAAGATAGAGCATGACGAGCATATCTATATTGTGCTAAAAAAGAAAAGGAAAATTTACTTGTATGGGAACCTAAGTGTGAATTTTATGTGTCATAAGTGCAATACTTAGGACACATCATTTTGGTTGAAGGTATCGCTATGGATAATAAGAAAATATAAGAAATTTTAAATTGACTGCCACCTTCAAATGTGATAGAAGTTCAAAGTTTCATGGGCTTAACTAGATACTCCAAGAGGGACTATGCCAAGATCACCTCATCAATAATTAACCTTTAGAGAAAAGAAAAATAATTCAAGTGGATAGAGAAATGTGAGGAAGCCTTTGGTTTGCTTAAGTGAAATATTAGCACATCACCCATACTAAAGATACCTGATCCTCATGGAAGTTTCTCTATTTCTATATATGCATAATTAGAAGGGTTGGAAAGAGTGGTCTCACAAGAAGAAGTAGTGATAGCCTATGGATCTAGGAAACTAAAAATATATGAAGTTAATTATGCAATCCATGATTTAGAGTTGGCAACTATAGTGTTTACTCTCAAGAGCTAGCAATATTATCTAGTTGGTATACCCTTTGAGTTAAGGATAGATCATCAGAGTCTACAATACATATTTACTCAACCTTTTCTCAATGATAGGAAGAGGAGGTGGATGGAGTTCCTTGCTGAATATGATTTTGGAACTGAGTATATAAAAGGAAAAGAGAATGAAGTTTTTTATGCATTGATTAGGAGGAGGAACATAGCAATTTTTTCTCACATCCATGTTGAATTGATGGAAAAATTCAAGAAAATGCAAAATAAAGATGCATATTGCAACCAAATTTGGGAAAGGATGAACGAAAAACCTGATGAAAATAAGGAATTTTGAATCAAGGATGATTTATTATATTTTAAGAACATGGTAGTAATTTATAAGACTCGAAATTTGAGAATAATAATTATGAGTGAAGTGCATATATCCCCATATTTTTCTCATCCAAGAGGAGTAAATATGAGAGAAAGTATGAAAATGATATTCTTCAGGAAAGGAATGAAGATAGGCATAACTAATTTTGTTGCTCAATGCCTCAAGTGCCAAAAGGTAAATTCATAACATAGGCATCCGACTAGATTGTTATATCCACATGATGTACCTATACAAAAATGGTAGGTTATTTTTATGGATTTCATCATGGGATTACCCAAGAATAGGTTTTAGCATGATGTAATCCTAGTAGTGGTTGATAGACTGGTCAAGGTTGTGTACTTTATACCCAAAAACACCAAGATGACATTGTGTCTATGTCTAATAGATTTTCCAAGGAAATATTTTTGCTTCATGGTTTTACAAAGGTAATCATATCAAATAGGGACCCAAAATTTACATGAGTTTTAGAAATCCTTGCATTGTGTCATTGATACTAGATTGAATATCGGTTCTTATTACCATCCAGATACTGATGGGCAAATTGAAAGAGTGAACCAAGTTCTAGAATACATGGTTTGCATGTACTATATGGATAAGAAAACCCATTGGGAGGATTACTTGCATTTGGTAGAATTTACCTACAATAACAGACACCATTCAACCATAGGCATGGCATTGTTCGATTTGTATGGTAGAAAGTGTAGGACACCATTGACATATGATAATATAGAGGACCAGATTATGCTTGGTCTAAACATAGTCAAATAAATGGAGCAACAATTGAGGGTGATCAGAGAGATATTGAAGGAGGTTGCATGTCGTCAGAAAAACTATGTTGATCTAAAGAGATCACCAAAAGAGTTTGTAGTGGGTGATAGAGTGTTTCTAAGGGTAAAGTCTAAGAATAGATTGATTAGTCCACAAATCTAGATTCATGCTTTGTCAAGTCCTTTAAAATTTTATAGAAGATTAGTCCTGTAGCATATCGACCGATCTTACCTCCCAATCTATCCAAGATTCACAATACCTTTCATATTTATTTTCTTAAAAAGTATGTTGCTAATCCAGAGCATGTGTAGGATTATTCTAATTTGGATATGGTGAACCCAGAGGCTATAGAGGTTCAACTAGTAAGAATCCTTGAGTTTTGATCAAAATCAATGAGAAATCGATACACTAAGAGGATCACTACTTGGGAGAAAGTAGTGGATATGCAAAATACTTTCCTTTTTGTTTTAAAATGTTGAGTAGATATTAATTTATGTTATAAATTCTAAAATACAAGTATTGTGTTAAGCCTAAGGGGGTATAATGTCATGACCCACCCCTTGGAAGACTTCTATTTTGTTTGGACATATATTTTATGCAATTATATTAAGGATGATCTACTTGACTATGTGTTTATCACTATGGAAAATATGTATGTTGTGGAATATGTAAATATAGCCTTAATAAAATGATAGACTATTTCCATGTTTAGTTGGTAAATATATATATTTTATGGAAGGATAAGATCCTACTAATAGATTTTGCTTTTACAGGAATAGGTTACCTAAGGTTTTAGAAAAGAAGTAACCACCAAGAATGGAATGCTTGAGAGAAATATTGTGATAGTTATAAAAATATGGAGAGGCTACATGGATGAATGCTCTCTTTTACAAAAATGCACATCATAAACTTCTTAAACAATATAAGGAAATTATATTTTCTACTTTAATCCTTTTAAAAAAAGAGCATTTTGGTTAAGCATAACTGCATAGGAAAGATGATTGATTATATTTATTACTTATCTCCTAGTGGTTAGCTCATCGTGGACTTGCTCCATATTAATGAAGTCTATTTAGAGGAGAACACTAGATAAAGTGATGTATAGTCTTTAATACATTGGAGCATGTTTTATATTTTGTTCAAGAAGTGTTATCTTGGTGGAAATAGATATTTTTGGCATCCAAGATCTTGAACTAATGGTTGGATGTATATTATAGTTTGAAAACTAGTAATTATGCCAAGTGTTGGAAATGAAGTTAATGTTCGGATAGCTTAGTGTGAGTGGAAAATAAAAAGGACTAGGAAAAAAAAAGAGGGAGGATACAAATGGACGGGCGCTAGAAAAGGGAGGAGAGAATCAATAATAGAAACGAGGTTCAAGAACACTAGAGCAGAAGATTAATTTTGGACTAGAATGAATTATGTACTCGAGGTAACCTTGGGAATACCCAACTGATACAAGTTTAGAGTAAAAGTTGTTATATATAAATGTTAAAGTGATTGATATCATTGTGCTATGATGGTCATAAATCCTATTACAAAAAAAAAATGAGCAATAAGATACTGAAACCATTTTAATAGATGTAGCATGTGTTACTCAGAGTGCATTCCTTTTCATTAGATTGTTATGCATGTGGAACTAGTAATAAACCGAAGAGTCAATTTTTTTAGCTTAGAACATAGAATTATCTGAGGAGTCAAGTTTCTTCAATGTAGAAATCAATTTTGCTAGGACTATGAGTGTTCCTTGTGGCCGGTTATGATTTGGATTGTGGTTAGGATAAAATCTGGGATAGTCATCCTCTACCCTCACATAAAATAGATGCAATTTGTGAAACATATTTGGATAAAGGTTTCTAGATTGTATAAGCTTTAAATGAATTATTATTTATAATAGAAATAGATCTGTATTTTCTATTTGAACTGGTGTTATAGTAATACTCCTTTTACCTTGATATTTGATGAACAAAGTTGCTATCATAAGAGTGATAGAGTATTGTAGTGATGATTTTTTTATTGTAATAACTTAGTAATATCACAAATTTGGGTGCCATCTCATTGTCAGATTGTTTGTATGAGTTACCTATGCTAGAGTAGGAGATAGTTGATTGATTATATAGAGTTTTTGCTCTTTCTTAATTATCTCTGTGGTGTTCCCCTTGACTAGATTAATTACTATATTTTTGATATGGTAAGGATTTGAGCAATCTTCAACTATGTCCAACAACACTTGTAGAGCATATTGTGCAATGTCTATTCCCTTTTTTAGGAGAATTGAAATCCCAGGGTATTATGGATAAGATGATTTGAAGGAAAAAATTAGGCAATGTGGCATTGGGAATAGAATGGACTCCTAGTAAAAATGAGAACTTATGAAAGTTTTGCTTTGTAACCATTTTCCAATTGTTGGGAATAATAAATAATAAAATAATATGAATTTTAATGTTGCATTTTCCCCATTTGGGGGTTTCTCCTAGGGTAAAGAAATTGTGTTATATGTGAATGATTATATGGAATTATCATGTTGACTATACTTTTTCTTATGACAATTATTGTAATTAAATGATGTCCATGTATAAAGTAACTATTGTATGGTTATGTTTCTATCTTTGCTTAATGAATAAATATGGATTTTTATCAAGATGTTATTAATGAAATTTATGTTTAAAGGGATGTACTTTGCCAAATAAAATATGAATGATTGGTTAGAAGATGTGTACTTCCATCAGAGTGGTAATTTTGTTAGTTGAGCATTCATGGATATGTTGATTAAGTGATTCTAAGTAAACGAAGGGATACCAAAGAACTTATTTTTATTCTTAAATATATGCCATTTAATGCCCAATATGAATATTGTTAAAATGAAGGATTAATTAGATGGGAATTTGTGTTAGAAATATTTTTAGGAAATAAGATTAGAAATTTAATTTTTTCTTTGTATCAAATATGATAGAGGATATTAATGGAACTAGGAACGAGGCTTTTAGGGAGGTCTAGCTCAGAATGACATGATATGGATAGGCAACCCTTTCATGCATCTACCACCCACATAGAAGGACATATGTGGAGTAGAATTCTTAGCACACCCTTTCAAAAAAATGAAGGGATGATCAACACTAGCTCATTGGATCCATGAGAGGGATAGGTTGATCAATTGAAAAAGACACCTAGTTCTCTTGCATTGCTTGAATTATGCAAGGGTAGGGATGGGTGTGCCTCAAGGAAAGTCTAGATGGAATTATTTTTAGATTCCTTTGTAGTTTCTCTAGTAACAAAAAAACTAGAAGCCTTGGAACTACTTTAAAATATTAAGTATTCTTTAAAATATTAAGGGTTATGACATGATTTTTGACTCAAGTGAAGTCTAATCCCCAAAGGCTTACTATCAAATACAAGTTATAAAGGCATTGATGCATTTCTTTCCCTATTAGCAATTATTTGGCATGTATGACAAGTTCTAACATAGGCATGGGCATCTTTAAAAAGGTGAGTCCAATAATATCATTCTCTCAATATTTGATGGGCAGTGGCATTAGCTAAACCATATCCAATTCAAAATTCTTCGTGAAATTCATGGACTTGAGTAGCTTCATATTTATTTAAACACCTAAGATAAATTTCTTTATGGTTTCTTCTATAAATAAAAACTTGTTTTAATCATAAAATTTATGCTTTCCAAATGTAATTCTCTTCTTTGAGTAGCATTGATATTATTTGGGCATTCATTATTTAGTAAGAAATACACTATGTCTTTTTACCATTCATCACTTGTCATGTTATCTATAGAATATTGTTGGAAAAGTATCTAAGGATCAATATTTGCTAATATTTTGCTTAATCCTTGCCCTCTAACTAATTTCATTGGCTATATTTCTAGATCAAATTCTTGTAAAATAGTCATCCATTTACCTCTTTTTCTCCTAACTCATTTTGCATAAGCATATATTTTATAGGAGGACCAGACACAATAGCAAATATTCTACTATGTAGAATTTAGCGTCTAAATTTATTTATTGCTTTTACCAAAGAAAATGGTTGTTTATCTATTAATGAATATTTTAGTTGGGTGTCTTCCAGAGTAGAGCTCATAAATACTATTGGATTTTCTTCATTATTTTCATTCTTCTGTGTTAGGACACTAGCAATTGAATTTTCTAAAGTGAATGAATAGATATAAAATGGCTATGTATGATTAGGACTTACTAAGACTCGGGAATTAGATAAGAAATCATTAATTTCTTGAAAATTTGCTAGAAGTCCAAGGAATGTCAACATATTTCTTAAGTATAACATTTAATGATTTGACTATCTCTACAAATCTTAATATAAAATTTATAACAAAATTGACCTTTCTAAAGAACAATGTTAGTTCTTTCTTACTTCTAAGGAGACAAATTCTATGTATGGATTCTGTTATTTCAAGATCAATAGAAATACCTTATTTTGAAATTACATGACCTAATAATTTTTCTTGATTTACTTGAAAAATCCATTTCATAGGATTCAATGAAATACCATGTTCTCTACACTTTTGAAATACTTTTCTTAAATCATCAACTTGATTAACTCTTTTATTTGAGAATACAAGAATATCATAAATTTAAATCACAATATGATTGTCAATTAGGTATTTAAATGCATAATACATTTCTCTTTGAAATGTAGCACCTACATTAATCAATCCAAAGGGTATTCTTTTATAAGAAAAAGTATCCCACTTAGTGGTAAATGTTGTTTTCATCCTATCCTTTGGATCTATCAAAATTTGGTTGTATCTAGAATATCCATCCAATAAGGACATCATATCTGATCCATTTACCATTTGTAAAATATGATCTAAAGAGGGTAAAGGATAATTATCCTTCTAGGAAGCCTTATTAAGATTTCTAGAGTCAATGCATAGTCTGATTTCTCTAGTTTTATTTCTAATGGGTACTATATTAGCTACCCACATGGAATGTCTAATGGGAAAGATAATTCTTACATCCAATAACTTTTGAAATTCTCTTTTTATAAGTGGTTATAACAATGGATTAATAGGCTTTTGTTTCTACCTAAATGGCTTTGTGTTTGATTTTAAAGAGATAGTATGAGTAATGATGGAATTATCATATGTTTTCAAGTCTTCATAGATCCAAACTATGACATCTATATGATAATTAAGATCTTGTATAATATATTATTTTTTTACCTAGTGCATGTTTTACATATTAGCACATTCTATGGATTTTGACTAGTCCCTATATTAACAATATTACATGCATTATTCTAAAATAAAACTTTAATGCATTTCTTACTTTTATAATCAATATAAAACAATTGTTCGAAAGAGACCATACCATTTGGGTTTTAATTTTTTTTTAATTTGACCTCTTGGTCCTCTTTTTCTTCATCTTGTATCCTTTCATCTTCATCAATAACCTGGTTTTCAAATATACTAGAATTAGTAATAAAATAAAAAATATGTTTATCATCTTCAAATACTTGGAAATTTTTCACATTATCAGCTATGGATAGGTAGGCTACTAGTTCAATGGAAAATTTCTTAAGTTTATTGTTTCCATTGGTTTCAATGTGCTTTTTGCTATTGCTAAGGAATCAACAATTCTATTTTTTTTCTTGGACACTAGTTTAATATTAAAATCATGGAATTCATTAATCAAATCTCTTGCTCTATTTCTATAGTGGATTAGCCTTTTATCATGGTGAGCATATTGACTTATGATTTTCCTAACCACTAGTTCTAAATCTCCTAATACTTTTAGGTACTTGACATTTTTATTTAAAGCTAATTTTAAACCAAAAATTAAGGCCTCATATTCAGTGGTGTTGCAGGTACACTGGAATTACAATTGGTAAGCAATGATATGGGGCTTACCTTTAGGATCAAATTATTATATGCCTACTCCACTACCTTGTTTGGATTTTGATCCATAAAATATTAGTATCCAAATTAAATTTTCATCTTTTAACTATTTGACTTGTGATGTTTCAGCTTTAGACTTTTCTATAACATGTTATAAATCCTAATTTTGATTCATTAAAGAAAAAATCATTGGTTTTATTATATTTTATTATTAGTTATTTGAGTCTAGGTTCTCTTTCTATTTTGATTTGATTGGCTAAAGCTCACCATGATAACCACATATGAGATAAATTTGTCACCATGTATCCATTTACGTTTCTAGAACAATATCTATAGAGCAACATTCTATATCCATCAAGTATATCTAAAATTTGAATATCTATATATTGCTAAATTCTAGTCTTCAATGCTAACTGTATATGAATGTTTTTGAGCAAACCAATCACATTTAATTCTATTTTATCTAACTAAACTACCACTCTATTATAAAGGGTAGGCTTCAAACCTATACTTTGGAAAACTATATGAGGTATTACATTTCCTAAGTCTCCTAAATCAATAAATCAAGTAGGCAATTGTACAGATTTTTACTTGCAATTATGATTGTTAGAAGAAAACGAAGGTCATCACCTTTCTCTTTTCTAGAAACCATTTGAAAATTTATGGTTTTCTTATATTGATCTTTATTGTGAGAACCAAATGTTTTAATTAAAAAATCTTGTTGATAAGTTAATTGTGCATCTTCAAATAGAGATATATTTGCTTTTGTTTTATTCAAATCCTCTAGTATGTTATAGGTAGGATTGTCTTTTTCTATGATTTTGTGTGGTTATGAAGGAACACTAGCTTTATATGGAGGATTTGGATTATTGTTAGCTTGAGTATCAAGAGGAAAAATAGTATTGTTTGGTGGTGTAGAATAAGTGAGAAGAGCCTTGCATTTACTTCCTAGCATGTAATTATTTCTTTTCTTAAACTGTCTATAGGCTTGGATGTCTTCTTCTAGGGATCCATAATAACCTTCATCATCTCCTTATGATGATTGAAATGTTTCAAAAACTAAAATTATTCTCTTACTAGTGCTAGTTTGATTAGCATTATCTTTATTAGGCACTATCTTCATGTTTTCCATATCTTTTTGAACTATATCTAAAGTTGTTTTAAATTTAGGATAATCAATTTCATTATGTTGGATCATGGATTGGATTCTACACTAGTTATTTGAAGCTAAATCAGAAATATTCACAATGGTACTTGCTTTTGCATTTGAATCATATCACTACTAAGATTTTTAACAAGTCTTTGTAAATTTTCAAGCTAAGAATTAGCATTATTAGTAGTCTAGCATGCAGTGGCCTGATTTAGAATATTATTGGTAGATGAAGTGGGATTCAAGAAAGTAGGTATGTTCTAATTTGGATTTGCATTTAAAAATGCAGGTATATTATGAGTGGGATTAAGATTTGGAAATGTTGGCATTTTATTTGTGGTAGCAATAAAAAATGTTGGTGTTGTTTGAGAATTATTATAAATATTCCTATGGATGGTAAATTGGTTATCTAAATATTTTAATATAGTAGGATGGGTAAGAGTGATAATAGGATAATACAACTAATTAAAATTGGTATATGGAAGAGTATTCAACACTGGTAGCTCTTGTGAAATATCTTGATTAATCATTAACACTTAACTAAATCCACATGGTTGTCCTAGTGAAGGTAATTGACCAATTCCAAGACCTTGAGGCATTAATTATTTTTCTATGATCAAGGTCTCATTATATTCCATGGGTAGAGTAGTAATATTGGGTGCTCTCATTAAAAACATATATGTAAGAGGATCTAAAGCTCTAAAATACATTTGTATGGCTATCAGTATTAAGTGTATAGGGTGGAGTTAGCTAATTATAAAGCTTGTAAAATCTGGTATTGAAAAACCTTAGAGGTTTGTTAGGATCCCTTCTAGCTATTGAAAATTGATGATATATGATAGTTGGGTCTATGGGTAATCTAAACTGGCTAATAAATGTTGTTTCCAGATCAACCCAGGAAGTGATAGAATTTCTAGGAAGACTACTGTACTAGTCATCTATTGGTTCATCCAGGGTGAGGGAAACATTCTATAGGCAACATCTTCATGTTCAACTTGCAATTAAATTAAAGCATCCTTATAATATTCTATGTGCTCTTTAGCTATTCTTGCCAAATCATATCTATACCCAAGCAAGTAGCATTTAGCATTCTTGGGTATGTCATGGGTTGGTCTAGGTATGTTAACTGAACTGCATCCACCTAATCAATGTGCAAATTCTACCAAATGGAGTGACAAATGGATAAATATATACTGTGATAGGTTGAGTTGAAGTATCACTGGAGGGAGAGTACTTGACTGAATTTTATTATTTTTGGGCCTTCTAGGAAGAGAAAGACTAAGAAATTTAGTATCACCTTCAAAGTCCTTAAATATGGTGATAATAACCCTAGGTTCTATTTTTAACAGTCAAGTAATATGATGTATTAAAATGTATAATAGTGAAAATCCAACAATTTTGGAAATCAAGATACCAACAATTAAGATCAAATTTAAATTATTTATAACAAGAGTAAATCAAATATTATAGACTGAGGATATTGAATATATTAAACCTATAGTAATAGTGAATCAAATATTGTTAGGATCTAATTAGATAATTTTAGCAACCGATTTAAACACTTTTAGGCCCTCCTAGCACTATTTCTTATTGATTGATACATCTACCCAATTGCAAACATAAACCAATAGTTAAGATGATATATCTTGTCTTGAAAGGGATTCTTGATTCCCTAAGGTTTGGGTAATATTATCAAATAAAATTAGTTAGTAATTCAAAGGAAAGTAAGGAAAATATATAGAATGTTTAGGGTCGCATGTGACTATTACAAGGGTGAGTGTTGATTCATGTCATTAGGATCTAATTTAATCTCAATCTACTATGATTATATATTAAATTATCCAATTCTTGATAAATTTCAAAGTAAAATGTATGTAAAAGCAATATTATAGGCTTGCTACCTTCTTATTATGATCTTGAAAGAAATTTCAAAGAGATATTCTAAAACTTAAAGAAATAAAGTGTATATTCATGAAAGGAAAGCTTTAGAATATCAAACTAAACTATTCTAATCTAATAAATTACCAAATAAAATCAAAAGGAATGGTTAGTAAAAGAAAAAACAAACCATTGTGATCTAGAATCCTTGCAAAAAAATCTATTGCAGTAATCAACTCTAAATAAAATCAATCTTAGTCTTGATAATCTATTCACACATTTTAAAACTAAGATGGTCTTCAAAGTGAAAGAGAATAAAACACTACAATAAATTCAAGTGCAACCACCATTATCATGCGTATATTATACTCAAAATTACAACACTTCACATTATAGGAATATATTCATGAAAGAAAACTCTCAAATTTGCTCACTATAGATGATTACAATTGCATATTTTCAAGTACAATGCTAGCAGTGCAAAAATACACCAACTATCAAAGAAATAAAATCCTAAAAATATTTCTCACTAATAGTGTAAAGGTTAAATGGTAGCAGAAAATATCTTCAAGCGAGTAAGTGTTTTCAGATGAGCAAGTGTCTTTGAGTGGGAATATAGGTTTTCAAAAGGAGGTGTTGTCCCACATAATGCCCCTTCATTCGAAGCATGTGGTGATAAGTTAGTAGGTCTAGAATTAGACCTTGATGGTCCTAATATGAGTTCAAGGTTTGGAAAACCTTTTCAAGGAAAATACCCTTTGAACAATATTGTGCCATCATGGGTTTCCATTGCTGAGAAAGTTAAATATCAAGAGCAACCCTTCTTACCCCCTTGAGGGTTTACTTTATTTCCTGTAGGCGGTGATGTAGTAAGCCCTAAAAATATTATGGTTGATTATCTTTCCATGGAATATCACAACCTAGTTAGGAAATTTGTTAGTAGAAGTCCTAACATGGAGTCTATTTGGTAGTGGGATTATACTAAATGGATAACCCTAGGAAACATGGAGCTCATTGCCCTTTCTCAAGGGTTTTTTTATTCACCTTAACAACTTGAAAGATGACTCCAAGATCCATACAAGAGGACCGTGGTTCTATGGTCGAAAGAGCATTTTCATCCGTAAGTGAGGATAAGATTTTAATCTAGATACCCAAAGCATAAATTATGCTCCAATATGGGTTCATCTTCCAGATCTTCCTAGCCAGTTTTGGCATGAATATATTCTATAGTTTATTAGAAAATAAATAAATAAATTGGTTGCAATTGATCCTAC
Organism: Wollemia nobilis; assembly: GCA_028583015.1. Lineage (NCBI taxonomy): Eukaryota > Viridiplantae > Streptophyta > Pinopsida > Araucariales > Araucariaceae > Wollemia > Wollemia nobilis. The sequence goes on along the minus strand of JAQPPZ010016912.1, from coordinate 2,406,847 downwards.
TAATCGAGCTCGAACTTGAATTACCCATGCAAGAATATGGGTTAATACAAATATGGATTCACAAATTCCTACTTGCATCAATTTGGTCTATGGTTCTGTTGGAACAAAATATGCCTTCGGTTAATAGTGTTGCGCCTTAGACTTTGCCAACATTGAATAGACAGATCTTGCTTGAGATCATTTGTCTAGTCTCCAGAGAAGGCTGGTTCATTTGAATTTTTTAGAGAAAATGGGAACAAGAGATAAGGGAAATATAGCCTAAGCTAGAAATTTTCTCATCGTACAGATTAGACAACAACAAAAATTGAAAATGCAGATTACTACTTTCAGATATTTATTTATATCTTCTTATAGAAAACACGAATTCCTGAGTGCAACTTTTAAATATTTGTCTAAAATCATGTAACTATATTTTAATGTTCAACTCTAGAAACAATATTTATACGTGCACAGTCCAAATTTCAAAATAGATACATTATAAAACTTAGAGTGAATAAAATTTAAAATGCCAGATACATACACTAGCACAAAGAAGTTTCAAAATCCAGAGGAAGAAATCTTTTATTGCTTGTAATCCAGTACATGTACATCAAGCTTGTAAACGTCCAAGAGCCAACCCTTTTTTTGGAGTCACTCACCCCTATATATACCCTAAAAGAGTATCTTTTTCTAAGTACATCTTACTATTTTACAAGCAATCATCTACAGTTTTTAATAATTCTAGACGAGCCTGTCACATTTTCAATCATCTGGCAAGCCTACTCTATCCTAGATTTTTGATAATCATGTCAGAAATCACTTCTTGGTGTCAGTGCATGCCTTTTATTGCCAAAAATACATTTTATTCCTTTACAACTGGCATGTTGTGAAATCATGACATTCTTTCCTTGCTTTGCTCTTTTTCCGCCTCCAACCGTGAAAATGAGACATGTCATAAAATCGTGACATTCGTATCTTGTTTTTCTCTTCTACCGCTTCCAACCGCAAAAATGAGACATGTCATGAAATCACGACATTCATCTCTTACTTTTCTCTTTTGCTGCCTCCCGTCACAAAAATGAGACATGTCACGAAATCGTGACGTCCATCTCTTGCTTTGCTCTTCTGCCGCTTCCAGCTGCAAAATGAGACATGTCGTAAAATCACGACATTCATCTCTTACTTTGCTCTTTTGTTGCTTCCCACCATGAAAATGAGACATGTCATGAAATTGTGATGCTCGTCTCTTGCTCTTCTCTTCTACCACTTCTAGCCACAAAAATGAGACATGTCGCGAAATCATGACATCTTTATGTCTTTTCCCTCATTTCTTCTGGGCGGTCACAAAAATGTGACATGTCGTGAAATTACGACATTCCTTACCTTCTCAGTCTCCTCTTGCTATTTTCTAGTGAAAATAAGACATGTCACGAAATCACGACATTCCTATGTCTTTCCTTTATTTCCTTTTGGATGGTCACAAAAATGTGACATGTCACAAAATTGTGACACTCCTCTGTGTTGCTCTTTTGCTACCTTCAGCCATGAAAATGCGACATGTCGTGAAATCACGACATTATTTTCTGCTTGGACTCTTTTTTTGCCTTCAGCCACAAAAATGCAACATGTTGCGATATCACGACATTCTTTCCCGCTTGGACTCTTTTGCCACCTTCAGCCACGAAAATGCAACATGTCGCGATATCGTGACATTTTTTCCTCCTTGCTCCTTTCTGTTGCTCTTGACCATGAAAATGCAACATGTCACAATATCGCGACACTTTTTCCTCCTTGCTCTTTCTCTTTGCTTTAGACCACAAATATGCAACATGTCGCGATATCGCGACACTCTTTCCTCCTTTCTCTTTCTCTTTGCTTTGGATCATGAAAATGCAACATGTGATATCGCGTCACTTTTGCCTCTTTGTTATCTTTTGTTGCTCTTAGACGTGAAAATGCAACATGTCACGATATCGTGACACTTTTACCTCTTTGTTCTCTTTTGTTGCTCTTAGCCGTGAAAATGCAACATGTCGTGATATCGTGACACTTTTGCCTCCTTGCTCCCTTTTGTTGCTCTTAGCTGCGAAAATGCAACATGTCGTGATATCGTGAAAATTTTGCCTCATTGCTCCCTTTTGTTGCTCTTAGCCGCAAAAATGTAACATGTCGCGATATCATGACACTTTTGCCTCCTTGCGGTATTTTGCTTTTTCTTTGATCTTTAGCATATGGGCCACTTCGGTCTTCTTGGAAAAAATGCAAAAAGGTGCATCAACTACTTTTCTGTAGTTAGTCACATTTTGACTAATATTCTTGGTGCCTTTCGGAGGAATTTTTTGCTTGCAAAAATTTTGAACCAGGACTTCATCTATTGGGAAACGGAGTCAACAACGCAGTTGTAAAAAGAATATTTCAGAGAAAGACAAATAAATTAGGAAAAATGCACTTAGATAAAAAGTGAACATTACCTCGTCAAAACTCCCTCTATACCTTAGTATCTCTATTCAAAAAAAAATGTCGACTTCTGATTGGCTGTGACTAAAATTTTTTGTTAAGGCCAAAAAATGGTAATATTTACAAATATTGTCTGAATATACTTAATATTATACTGTACATATAATTCCTTTTCTACTTTCTCAACAAAAATATAACTTTAGGTGAAATGCATTCATCGTGATGGGAAGAACCAATCCATCTTGATCTTTCAACTCAAAAGCATTGAACTATTTCTCTGAAATAATTTCAAATGGTCCCTCCTAGAAAGCATCAAATTTATCATGGTTACCTAGCTTAGATTTCTTTACATTCCATTTCAAAACCAAGTCTCCCACTCTAAATTTTTTTGCAGTTGTCTTTTTGTTGAACCGTCCTTCAGTATCTGCCATATGCTTTTGATTATGATTGTACAATTGCTCTCTTTGTTCTTCTAACTATAAGATATACATTGCTTCTGCAACTGTGTGTAGAATTGGGTCAATATGAGGTAGCAAGTAATGATATTTGAGTGATGCTCTGTTTAGATTTCTAAAATCTACACACAATCTGATATCTCCATTTTTCTTCTTGACCGATACCAAGTTTGCCACCCATGTGGAGTGTTTAACAGGGTATACTATTTTATCTTGAAGGATTTTTAGTAGTTCTTGTTTCATCAAAGATTCTATCTTCAGATTCCTTGGTCTTTGCTTTTTCCCAAAAGGCTTAGCTCCTTCTTCTGATTCTATGGTATTTTGAATAACATATTTATTGTACACTTTTAGATCACTATACACCCAAGCTATGATGGCAGGGAATTTTTTACACAATTCTCTGATCTGGTTCACTTCCTCTTCTGTACAACTGATTCCAACCTTAATCATTTTGCCTGGCTCCAACTCTACATCTTTGTATCTTCGTTTATCGACCTTGATTTTCTGGTCAACTGATCTATCATTGTTATCAAACAGGATTTCAAGGGTGATGAGACCCTTAGGAATATGATTGTGTTTTAACTGAATAATTTCCTCTTCCTCTTCATCCTGCAGATCCCGGTTGGCTGAGCAATTCATTTCATGGATTAAGAAATCTAGTATCTATTCATCATTTTCAAAAACTTGCCAGAAAATATTTTTATTAGGCACTGAAGGCCTATATATAAGTCTAACAGTTTTAGACTTTTGAATAACATTACTTACATGACAAAAATCAGCTCCCACTGAAGCTAACAAATCTACGAGGGTATTCTATTATCTAGGGATAAACTTTATATTTAGGGCCTCAAAGGCCTCTAAGAGATACCACACTTTGTTCTTGTAAGCCTTCAAATAATGTTGTTTACTTATACATTTTTTGGTGACTTTATTCACAATAAGTTATGAATCTCCATAGATGAGTAACTGTTTGATTCCCAATTTCTCATCCCTTCTTAACCCTAAGCACATGGCCTCATATTCTGCTATGTTATTGGAGAAACTCCAAGTCAACCGGTAAGATAAAACCTTTTCCTCTCCGGTGGGAGAAATCAAAACTATTTCGGCACCAGCTCCATTCTTGCACCTAGTCCCATCAAAGAAAAGCTTCCACAATTGATTCACAAAACCATCCTTTTCTAGGGAGGGTATCAATTTTCTTTTTGGTTTCTCAATAGAATAGTTTCCTATTTCTGTTTCTATCATGGTATTAAAATTCTATAGAGAAAACTCATCCTCAGCTTGGAGCTCTTCTAATATTTCTTCCATTATATCTTCTTCTATTGTTTCTTCAGTCATCATATTTACACGGTTAGTTTCACCAATATTTTCTACATGAAACGTAGATGGTTTCTCATTAAAAATATTTACCCTTCTACCTTTGAAATGTATCTCCAAATGAGAATTATCTAAGGATAAGTATCCTCCCATATTTGCTATGAAATCTTTGGATAGACACATACCAAAATAGGGCTCCAAGTCTACGACTACTACCTCTTGTATGACTGTCATCTGAGGTATTTTATGCCGCCGTATGGGAATATCCTTTATCACTCCTATAGTTTTTACTATATTACCATCTAACTGTAGGACTCCTGCGTTGCTCCTAGTGTACTCCATTCCCATAATATCACATGCTACTTTGGGTATCACGGTGGTAGCAGCACCTGAATCTATCATGCAGTTGTGGACAACCCATCCTTCCATTTGAAGGGACAAATAAAAGGGTGGTGGCCTGTTCTTACCAGTGGTAGACGTAAAGTTCATTAGAACTATTTTTGAAGATGATGCAGTCACACCTCCATTTTTCATTGTTCCTAGGGATTCTTGTAGGAGATCGATTTGACCTAGGATTTGAAGAGCATCATACATACTTGCCTTAGGAGTATTTTTTATTTCCTCTACTATACTGAATGTAGGTGAATCAACTATCCTTTTTCTTTCTTTGGCAAAAGTTTCATATTTATTTTTGTATCCCTGGGTAGCTTCAGTTCTTTGCATTTTTGTCAGCGAGGGGAAACTCAACCTCTCCCTATCCTGTTCTTGGGTTTCATTTTCCCCCCGAGGAATAAATTCTTTGTGTTTCTTGCCCTTGAATTTTGGTTGGAAACTAATATTTTCTTTCTTGAGGGAGACTTTCCTTAGGAGTTTCTTTAGGAACTTCCTTGGGAGCAGGGGAAACATTCAATGGCTAAAGCTCTTTAGGGTGTACTTGCAGTGGTTTCTTACCTGATCTTGTCAAAACTAAAACCTGTTCTACTGTAGGCATCATGAAGTTGTGGTCCTTATCTCTAATTATATTTACATGGCCTTTCATTTTTTCTTTACTCTTTTCAACTGCTATACTTTTTACATAATTCTGGTGTATCATACACGAACTTTCCCCATGTGGATCGTTACATGTAGTACACCAAAAGTTAGAATCAGTGGGAGGCTCCTCGGCCTCCACTGTCTCATTTGTATATACCGTGCTCGGTATCTCTTGTCCCCTATTGATTGATTATGTTGCATCTCTCATTACTTGAGGGAACCTCCTTGGCAGAAAATTCCTTTCAGCCTCTCTCTTTTTCATGGATGCCATTTCATTTGACAATGTTTTCATTGTATCAATTATGGTCGTGTATTGATCACTGGGGAGGAGCTGATGCAAGGGGTGTAGCTGGTAATGCAAGGAATGTAGGAGGTGCGGTTATAGCTGGGAGGGCCTACATTGATGGGAGTACAGACAGTTTAGAAATTGATGCTTGGGAAAGCTCTGGTAAAATTGGCAATAGAATTTTTGATGGATATTTTTTGTAGCGATGAGATCATCTTCGACCTTTGCTATCTCTATATAGATCCTAAGAAAAGTGGTTACATGGGATTGCCTTATTATAATACTGATATCTGAATCAAAAGCCCTTAAATAATAGCATATAGCTTGTTCTTCCATGGGCTTTAGGCCTTGCAGTACTCTATCATGATTTTTGGTAAATTTGATGTTGAAATCTTGGATTTCTTCTTGTGGATGCATCTCAATGACAGTGAATTGATTCAATAATGTGAAAGTATCCGCATGTATATTAAATTCATCGACCAGACGATCGACCAGTACCGCCCAAGAAGTAATGGATCTAGTAGGAAGTGCTCTGTACCAATAAAGCATCTTTCCTTTCAAATATATAATCAACAATATGACCATTACATCTTCCTGAGTGATGTTGTAAACAGATGCTAGTGATGATACATCTAAACAGTGCTCATATACTATTTTTCCTATTTTGTCAAAGGTCGGTAATGTTTTTAGTGCAATTTGTGGAATTTGGTGGTGTGTTCCCAAGTTCAAAGGGCCAGTTTGATTCCACATAAGATGCGCTGGGGTAGGGGCAGCTGCCATGATTTCTAAAGGAGTTATAACTGCTATGGGATTTCTTGCAGATGCTCCTACAATGGTTTTTAAAGAGGTGCTAATGGTATCGGGTAGATTTGATCGTGCGAATAGCATAGGGTGTGCTTTTAGGCTTTTGAGATGTAGTTCAAAGAACTCGATAGGTTATTCAAAGTTTGTAGCTCAAGATCTGTCTATCATATGGCTATATAACCAGAAGGTTTTTAGACAAGGTCTTTCTTTTATGGTCTAAATTGCAACGGAGTTGCCAAGTGGTTTTTCTTGAGATTTTCAAACAAAAATGCTCTTAAGGTAAAACACCAAAACTTATACAATACTATGGGATTGTTGGTCCCACCGGGCATGCCAAAAAATATTGGAACAAAATCTGCCTTCGGTTAATAGTGTTGCGCCTTAGACTTTGCCAACATTGAATAGACAGATCTTGCTTGAGATCATCTATCTAGTCTCCAGAGAAGGCTGGTTCCTTTGAGTTTTTTAGAGGCTGGTTCTCTAAAAAACTCAAAGGAACCAGCCTTCTCTGGAGACTAGACAGATGATCTCAAGAAATATCTATCTATTCAATGTTGGCAAAGTCTAAGGCGCAACACTATTAATCAAAGGTAGATTTTGTTCCAAGAGGTTCCTACCATATATTCCAAGATATTGAGTACAAAAACAAGCCTACATTTTACACTAAGTGCAAATCTTAGGGTCATATCAAGTCCCAATGCCCCTCTCTCAAACCTAAGGATATGACAAATTCCAGAGCTCCCAACACCTTCCAAAGTGGGTTTCAGGCTAGGCACCAAGGCATCAGATTCCAAGGGAAGAAAATCATGCTAGCTATTTCCAAAAAAGGAACCCTAGTTCTGATGCGTTCAAAGGAAAGGAGATTGTAACCCCAGAATCATTGGATGACAAATCCAAGGTAAGCTCCCCTTTTATTTCCAAAACCATTTTGATGTCTTATCTAAGAGTATTTTTTTAGAGTCTAAAATTGTTTTTGATGACCTAGGCCATGATATTTCCATTATTGCCCAAGAGTAACCCCATTTCCCTTCCATATTAGGGCTTTCTCACTCTCCTTTTAAACCCCAACCTACTCCTAAAAGTCACATCAAAACTTGTATTCCCACTCAATATAAACATAAATCTAAAGGTTGTAACCCTAATCCAACCAAGTCTAATTTCAATCCTATTAACACTAGAAGTTTCAAAAAATATTCTGTAGACTTTGGTAGCAACAAAAATAAATGAAAAACCTCCATTAATGATCAAAAGAAGAAGGAAACTTAAAAAAAAAATTGCTAATGGCATTCATAAGACTCTACTCCCAAACTTATTTGGTCAGGAGAAGGATGACTCCAAAAAAACCAAACCTCCCTCACAATAGTCAAAGGAAGATAAAATAATATCCAAAATTTCTAAATGAGGATCCTCTCATGGAATGTGAGAGGCATCAATAGTGTTGCTAAGCAGAGACTTGCAAGCACTTTGAGGAATGAATACAGACCTACTATCATGATCAGGGAAGAAACAAAGCTTGATTTGGATAAAACTCAAAAAGTTGCTAAATCTATTTGGAAAAATTTTGATTTCACTTTTAGTCCTACTCAAGGCACTTATGGTGGCTTACTCTGTTGGTGGGACCCTAGCAAAGTGGAAGGTAGAATCATTTCTTCATCTGATAGAGTTCTTAACATGATGTTTTATTGCAAGGATGGCAAATATTCATGGGTCCTTTCAAATGTCTACACCCCTAACAATCCAAACAGTAGAAATTCCTTATGGGGTACTTTGAGTCATATGAGGAATGCTTTCAAAAACCTCCCATGGATTATTGTGGGAGATTTTAATTTCTCTCTATTTTGTTTAGATAAAAATGGGGGAAGTATCATTCCAACTAAAAGTATAGAATATTTTCACAACTTTGTAATTGATAGTGAACTAATGTATATTCAAATAAAAGGGGCTAAATTTACATGGAGAAATATAAGAAATGGGGATCAACATATCCAAGCCAAGATTGACATATTTTTCCTATCCCGTGAAAATATTCCTATTATGGGTGATGCCACTCTCATATGTCTACCAAGAATAGGGTCAGACCACTACCCTCTTTTTTTTTAATTTTACAAGGGCTCCATTTTCAAAACCCCCTTCAAACTTGAAGCTATGTGGACTCAACATCTTGATTTGAGGAATCAAATTGCTGATTGGTGGTAGAAGAGTTTTTTGGGAACAATTACTTCTCAAGTTTCACAAAAGCTCAAGGTTGTCAAAGAAAATATAAAAATTTGGAATAGGGAAATTTTTGGTAACATTTTTGAAAATAAGGAGAGAATTCTAAAGAAACTAAAAAAACATTGAATAAAAAATTTAGAATGGTTAGTTGAGTGATCAAACCATAAATAAAGATAAATAACTTCTAGCTGACTATCACAACATTTTAGTCAAAGAAGATATTTTTTAGGAAATAGAAATCTAGAGCCTTGTGGATCAAGGAAGGGGATTCAAACACAAAATTATTTCATGCTTCCACTCTCAAGCATAGAAGTTCAAACAAAATCAAGGAATTGATCAAAGGTGATGGCTCCACTACTAGGGATATTTTTGAAATTCAGAATGAAGCTTCCTCTTTCTTTGACGACCTTTTGGGAACCAATCCTCATAATTCCAGCCAAGCCAATAATATTTTGCTTTGCCACATCCCCAAGCTGGTCACTTCTGCTATGAATTCCATGCTCATAAATCCCCTTGTTAAAATATGTAATGCAAAATTGTGTAAATTATTATTAGACTAAAATATAAAGTATAAAGAATAATATTTGAATTAGAAAATAATTCTATTTTATGTAAAAATATTCCCACCCAATTAATAAATAAAATAAGGGTGCTAGGAATATTTAATTTGTGGGAAAAGTTATTTCTCCTTTTCTAGAAAATATTAAAAAGTAACCAATCACTTTTTAATATTTGATAGATGCCACTTGTCACACATCTCAAGATAAGATTGTGATAAGATTTGTCACACATCTCAAGATAATATTGTGATAATATTAGGGTAATTTTAGGGTTTTAGTAGAAAAGCTTCTCTTTAGATAGAGGTTTTTTCTACTACATCTTGTCATATCATATTGATGCATATTATTGCATAACATTGAAGCATTGTTGTATTGTTGAACCATTGAGTAATATAGTGAGCTTCATAGTGGATGTTTCCCTTCTTCATTTGAAGTAGGGTTTTACCACTTAATATTGGTGTTGTGGGTTTTCCTCTTTTGTGTGTGATTGATATTGTGGAGAATTATTTGATCTTGGGGAGACTTTTATTGTCTCACACCAATTTCATCTTATGAAATCAAAAAACCTTACTATCTATGCACCCTAAAAAAGCCCCTAGGCCTGACAGTTTTTCTCCACAATTTTTAGACCTTTTGGGATATCATTGGTCCAGATATCTGCAATGCCATCAGATAACTCTAGCATTCTAAATCTATCCCTAAAGGCATAAATTATACTTTCATAGCTCTTATTCCCAAAGGGCCTGTGTGTAAATCTATGGCATATTTTAGACCTATCAGTATATGTAATGTGATCTACAAAGTTCTCACTAAAGCTCTAGCAACAAGACTTAAAGAAATTCTTCCCCAAATCATTGATCCTTTCCAAGGTAGCTCTATCAAAGGGAGTTCAATAACTGATGGCATCATAAATTTGCACGAAGTCCTTCACTATCTCCCCCCCAAAAAAATTGTCCTTTTCCTCAATATTGACATGAATAAAGCTTTTGATAGGGTTAATAGAGATTTTCTTCTTGTTGTCCTTCTCAAGTTTGGTTTCCACAAAGATTGGGTTGATTTAATTCAAGGTTACATTTCAAGTCCTTGGTTCTCAATTTTGGTGAATAAGTATGTAGCAGGTTATTTCCAAAGCAATAGGGGCCTTACAAAGGGAGAACATCTTTCTCTTATTTTCTTCATTATACTTACAAAATCCCTTGGAAGAGTTCTCAATTATGCCTACACTAATGTCTCAGTATCAGGAATCAAAGTTGCTACTAGTATGAGGCCTCTGTCTCATCAATAGTTTATACAGGACACTATATTAGATACTCATGCATCATTTTGGGAAGTGAAGATAATTAAAATCATTTTAGATCTCTATGAGGAGGTTGCAGGTCAAAATATCAACTATGCTAAAAGTAAGGTTTTCTTCATCAATACCCCCAAAAAAGCAGGTCAAGATAGCCTATATTTTTTAATGTGTCATATTCAAGTTTCTATATGGAGCAATGTCATCAAAAGAATCAATAAAAAACTTGTTGGCTAGAAAGGGAACATTTTATCTCTAGAAACAAAGTCAATTCTGACAATGGACTATCTTCAAAGTATTTCAATGTACTTTGTCTATTTTCAAAGCCCAGGATTCTGTCTATAACAAAATTGAGCAAATTCACAAAAGGTTTTTGTGGGCAAGGTTATAAGACAAGAAAATGTTTCATTTGGTAAGCTAGGAAAAGGTTTTTTCTCCTAAGAGTCAAGGGGGCTTGGGTCTTCGAAGAATCAACAACATGAACATTGCATTATTAGCCAAACAAGCTTGGAAAGTGTTTACCAACTCAAATATTGAATGGGTTACAATTATAAATAAGAAGTACATCCAAAACAAGAGCTTCATGGATGAAGATATTTCCCAAAATGGATCCACTTTTTTGAAATCTATCCTTCAAACCAAATTTATTATTAAAAAAGGAACCAAAGGGCAGCTTGGAACAAGAGATAATTTTTGGACAGACACATGGATTATGAACTAGTCGCTCAGTGAAGACAATGTGATTTCAAAACTCCAACATTCCTTGGAGGTTATGATAGGTAGTAAAGTGGTATATTTCATTGAATCATCCATTGAACCTAGAATATGAAAGGAGATCCATTCTATTTTTTTCTAATGCCACTATGGAATTATCCACCTTGTTGAATGCAATAATGATACCTTATGGTAGTTTCCGTGATACCCCTATGTGTAAAGAGACTATTTCTAGTTGTTTTTTTGTCAATACTACTTACCATATGATCACAATTTTCCAACTTTTCCTGATTACTTTCAATCTCATATAGCACAAGCATCTTATTCCAAAAGTAGCCTTTTTTTCCTGGTTGGCCATTCAAAACAAAATCCTCACAACTAATAATCTCATGAAAAGAGGTATGGTGATCCCTAATAGATGTCATTTGTGTTTGACTGAGTGGGAGTCTGTCTATCACATTTTTCTAGAATGTTCCTTTTCCAAGCTTGCCATGGACCACTTGATGACCACTTTCTAAATTTCCTAGGTTCAACCAAATTCCTTGTCACTTTTGTTCATTCAATGGCCCACTCCTTTAAAAAATTCTAGGATTTCCTCTTTATGGAAGGTATACCTCCACCACCTCCTATGGTAGATTTGGCTTGAGAGAAATAGCAGAGTATTTTCCAACACTTCAATTGACCCTATCTCTGTTGCCAACAAAGTTGTCATCTTTGCTATTGAAAAATCCTAGCTTTTCCCTTGTCCCAAGGCCCCTGATCCTGGTCTTGAGTCTTCTCTTTTCTTGTCTCTCAAAATTCCCCATAACTCTAGCTACATTCCCTCAACCCCTCATCCCATAATGGGTGCTCATTGGTCACATCCTATGGTGGGGTGGCTTAAGCTTAACTATGATGGCACCTCTAAAGGGAATCCGAGAACTACTAGAGTTGGAGGTTTGGTTAGAAACCATGAAGGTCAGATCATTGTGGCTTATGCAGAGCATTTAGGCCTTCAAAATAATCACTATGCTGAAGCTCAAGCCTTGTGGAGAGGTTTAGATATGCTAAAAGACTACAAAGGTAATTTACAAATCAAAGGATATTCCTTGAATATCACTAATGCTATCAACAACAATAGGGTTCCCTCATGGAATGTTAGAATGATCATTCAAGAAGTAAAAAAGTACCTTCAAAATTTTAGTAATATTGTGACCAATCATGTTTTTAGAGAAGCTAATAAGTCAGCTGATGTTCTTGCCAATATCGGAGTTTTACAGAAACCTTGTCCATTTGGCATTGGAATTTCTCACAGAATGTTTTAAATGTTGTTGTTGATGACTTGGAACAACATGAGCAATCCCAATAAGTATATTTCCATTTTATGGTGGGTGTGTATCTTTGAAGGTCCAGTCTCAACTTTCACTAAATTTATGTTTCGCAAAATCATTTTCCTTTTTTGTCATCGTTGTTCGCTTGTCCATGCAAACTGTGCAAAGTTCCAAGGTTTTTCCATTATGGTTTTCTCTAAGCTTGTGAGGGGTGTTATTTTTCAAAAAAATTAGTTCACATTTATCATAAATGTCCTACTTTGGAATGATGTTTGTTATGTGGTTTTCTCATGTGGAGTGTCAAAGTCATTCATCGTCTATTTTTGATGGTAGATTTGTGACTCCCTTGTTATTTCCAATGATGCAATCATGTCTCTAGGCACACCCTTTTATTTTATGAATGGTTTTATAAATGTCTATCTCAAGTCAATATTTCTCATTCCTTGGTATCATTTGTCCTTGTGTGGCCATAGGCTTGGAGATATTGTAGTTTTATGTCATAATGTTTTCTTTTGAGACCCAATTTTGGAGATATTGTAGCTCTGTGTCATATTTCTATTTCCAAATTTATCTTCATGGCTCTACTTGAACCTTCAAATCTACATATTGATTCCCCGTACTAGTCCTTTTTGGAATCCCAAGGCTTCATTCCTTTTATTCAAAAGTTTAAGGGAGCTGAGCAGGACATTACAAAGGAATTTGTTAATTCATGGAATAACAAGCATGTCAAAGTTTGTACTATCTGTTTTCGAGTGACTATAAATATATTGACCAATATTATAGAAATTCCTACATCCGGGCATGTAGTTCATAGATATTATCATAATTGAAAACCTGAGCTCAAGGGGTTTGTAAACCATGACAAAATTTTAAAGTGGAAAGGTGTTATAGTTGAGTGTGATTCCCTTCTATATCTATGGCCTACGATAATTATTCCTATTCTCCAATACCTTACTATTTATGATACTATTAAATATTTATTCAAATTCCATTTAGTGTGTGTTAATCATCTTAGAGGTTTCAATCCACTGAATATCCCTAATTTTCTTTATCGATCCATAAGATACTCCATACACAATGCTAAAAAGAGGAAAACCCAGACCCTACCAACCCATCAAGGTATTTTTTCTATTATTTTTGCCATGTTGAAGCCACCATTCATCTTATCATCTCTACCACTCTGATTTAGACCAATATGCCCTCATCATCTCCCACCCACAGTCCCTCTCAGTCCATCCCTGATAAGAATGCTAACGAAGCTACTTGTGCAACTTTAACCCCTACCTCTAAGGTGAATACCTTACATAACCCTAATTTTTACCTACCCACATATTCGAAGCAGAAGGTTAAGAAGGAGGATAGAACTAATCAGAACAAGAGGTATTCCCAACTCAAAAAATATAAATATAGAACGTGACCCTCAATGCATTTTGAATAATGGTAGTGAAAGTCCTAATCCAAATGCAACTATTCAAAGCAAGATCTACCTAACCATCCTCAACAATTTCATCAATCAGTGAAACCCTGAAGAAGCTGGTAAATAATATTACCATAGAAAATAATGGGAAAAATGATAGCACTACTGCTTAGCCTCAGTTTTGGGTTCTAGCATGGTCATTTTTCTTTGCATAATTTTCTAGTGTTATTTTTGGGTTTTCTCCCCTGCATGGGAATGCCAATATTTTTGTGTGGCCCTCTTTTTCTTTGTGAGGGAACTTTTATGGTTTTTGGTGCTTCTATTTTAACCCCTGTGTGGGTATATTATATGTCTAGTCTTCTGTATAGCTGCCCCTGCATGGGTAATGCTAGACTTTTATAATGTCTGTCTTCTACCAATGTGTGGGAATTTTGGCTTGCTCAAATCTATATGGGTTTAGGGTTTTGTGTTTTGTTGGTAACCCCTGAGTGGGTCCCTAACTCAGATCTCATGCTTTTGTACTTGGTTTTGGAAACCAGTTAAAACCCGGATAATAATATTTTTACACCTACCAAAAACAATAGTGGAATTTTATCCTTTGGAATAGGATGTCAGTGGATATTTATAGCCTTACAAATTTAAAATTTTTGATGGTTTGCAATTGTATTTTAATGGTTTATAGTTGTATTTAAATGGTTTACAGTTGGAAAAATGAGCTATCTCCTTGATGATGTGTCAATGTGTGGTTCTTCTTGGTCTAGATCTTCAATTTTAGCCATTGATTAGTATTTCTTCTAAATCTTCTTCCAAATGCCTAGTTGGCCTCTAAATTTATTAGGGTTTCTTTTATACTCCTTTGTTTCTCATTCACTTTTGATTTTATTTGCCTGCAATCACAAAAAAAAATCACATGTTAGTTCAAATTTATATTTGGTGGGAAAATTATTTTTATTATATGGATGTTTTAAAATATTATTTTTTTTACTATTATTATATATATTTTTATTATTACGAAGGTTGGTGATTATGCGTTTTAATTTATTTGAAATATTAAAGTCATTATAATTTTATTTATCGTTCTCTATTTTAACGATTTAAATTATCTTTATAAACTTTTTTTTTTGGTAGATAAGATACTATAGCATTAATACCGGGTTTTACAGGTTGACCCAAAATATTTTACAAAAATCAGCCTAGGGTTGTTGATGAACATGTCCTTACTAAGGATCCTATATATGTAAAATCTACATGCCGCCAAAGCCATTACATCCGGTAAGGCACATAGTCTGTTATCAAAAATAAAATTCTCATACAACATTTTGGGTATACCCCGAGAAAACACACCTACATCATAATTACAAAAAAATAAATAGACACTGATCCCTTCCTTGAAATAGTGGAGAAACAAAAAGCTACAGACACACATAGTAGAGTACTAAAAAAATACCACAATATTTGTATTTACAGTTACTCTTAATAATTATTTGGTAATTGCTTTCTTCTATATATAACATGCTTTGGGACCACATCTCGTCTTAGCTAATCAGCCTTGGAGAAGTGAACCTGCTAGCTATATTTATGGTGGTGGCTATCTGGTGGTCCACGTGGCTCTGGTTTGAAGTCTTATATTGTCGTTTCTTTCATGCCCTGTGATTGTCAACCAACCTCAAATTACTAACATGACTAGGAGCCATGTTATATGACATGTGACTATCCCCATTAGTCTTTGTGGCATTTCCAAGTAGCATCCACCAAGACTAACAAATCGAATAATTTTTATTGTGAGTCCATTTCAAAAAATATACGGGAATACTCATAGCCTTAGAACATATAGTGCCTCACCTATTGGTAAATTTGACTATCATTCTTGGAATTCTTGTTGAATAAGCTCCTCTAATTTGCTTGGGACATCGTGTTCCCATTTGAAAAGTCCATCACCATCGACACCCAAATTGGCTAGCTTATCAACAACTTTGTTAGCTTCCCGAAAGACATGTTGGGCTTTTCTGTCTTGTCTTCCCTAGAAAAGGATCCTAGCCTCTTCAAAAATTGTTTTAATCCTCCAAAGAGGTGTTTTCCAATTATTGAGGAGATTTATAACATACATAGAGTCTCCTTCTATGATCAAATTGCCTTCTAATTCTTGAGTCATTTGAAGGCCTCTCCACATAGCTCTAGCTTCAGCTTCGTTGTTCGTCCTTGTTCCCAAATATTCAAAAAATGCAAGCATCATATTCCCATTATGATCTCGCACAATGCCTCCAGTGCCTGCTCTACCAGGATTTTCCTTAGCCGCTCCATAAAAATTAAGCTTAAACCAACCCGTAGGAGGTGGGTACCACTTAACATTGGCTCTGGGGTTGACTACCCTAGGCACAAAATCATCTAACAAGGTTAAGATTAAATATTGAGCAATCATGGTCTCCTGTAGATGAGGTTTACAACTATGAAAATGGATAAGGTTCATATTATCGTTGGCAAAGGATAGGATCCTAGAAATGATAGTTTGATGATCATGGATAGACTCATTAAAGACTCTATGGTTCCTTTCTAACCACACCTACCAAAGATAGTGATTGAGAAAAATTTTCCACATGTATCTAAGTCTTTGGTTTTAAAAGGGGCAAGGCCACTGGATGAACAAATCAAGTATGATGTCTAGTTTAATCCAGGAAATATTGAAGGCCTAAAAAACCCACTTAGGACAGTCAAGGAAAAAGGGCACTCAAGGAAAATGTGATAAATGGTCTCCCAATTAGCCCTGCAGAGATAACAACGATTAGTGATACAAATACCTTTATGCATCATATTATCAATGGTTATAATTCTTCCTTGGATAACTAGCTATGAAAAGACTATAATTTTTGGAATTAATTTTTTTATCCAAACTAAGTCCTTTTGGAGGACAAAATCCTCGCCATCAAGCAGAAGCTTGTAAGCTAATTTAACAGTGAACTACCCATTTTACGTAGGAGCCCAGGTCACTTGATCTTCCTTGGGTCTCATGGGGATAAACCATTGCCTGAGATTGTTACAAAGATCATTTAATTCCACTTGAAATCCCTAAATCCTTATTTGTTTCCACTTCATTCTACCTCTATCCTCAACCATATAATTGGAGAATTTTCTACCAATGAGTTCTTCCATGATATCTCTGATTCAAGCTAATTTAGGATATTGCATCAGTGGTTCATCCTTAGCCCACCTGTCATTCCAACAATTTATCCTCTCACCATTGCCTAAAACCCATTTTAAACCATTTTTTATGATTTCCTTACAATTGAGAATTGCTTTCCAAAAAGCAGAACCTATGATTGGAACTGAGTCACTTAGAAATTCCATATTTTAAAGATACATTTGTTTTATGATATTTTTCCATTCATTTTCTTCACCATAAATGAGGCGCCACGCTTTCTTAGCTAGTGAAGCTAAATTTATATGAGCAATTATCCTTAGACCTAAGCCCCCATTTTCCCTAGGTCTACACACTTTGGTCCATCCTACAAGGTGTATCCTTCTTTTCTCCTCTGATCCAATCCATAAAAATTCTTTTTGGATTTTCTCAATTTTTTGGAAAACCTTCACAAGGGCTTTGAAAATGGAGAGGAAATAGACTAGAATGCTCTAAAGAGAGGCCTTAGTGAGGTTCAACTTTCCTGCTTGATATAGAAGATAACCTTTCCATATATCAAGTTTTTTTTGAATTCTTTCAATAACTTGTTGTAATCACAATGACACTGAGAGGGGGGGTGAATCAGTGTGTTCTTTAAAAACTTCTAAAATAATTAGATTATAAAACCAGCAGAAGTTTAAAGCAGATAAAAGAGATACTAAATGCATCAAGAAAGCATCACACATAACACAACATTTTAACGAGGTTCACCAATGTGGCTACTCCTCAAAAGAGCTGCTTGGACTACCATCCAAATCCAGTCAATGCAAAGCTACAACTTTACATAATCCTTTACCGGCACCAAGCTGGAAGGAGCACCAACCCCTTAACTTTATCTGCTTCAACGAGAATGGAGCACCAACTCCTATTTTACCGGCACCCTCTTGGAAAGAGGCACCAACCCCTTAATTTTCCAGCACCAAGTGGACAAATTGTTTACCGGCACCAAGCTGGAAAGAGGCACCAACCCCTTAATTTGCCGCCTGACTGGACTTCAATATTGAATAAAAAAAATGTTTGACATATACCTTTGTTATTGCAAGACTCTAGCTGGTCTACATCACCTTTGCAATCTCTGTGCACTCTGCTCTCTCTTGCACAATCACTTCACACGGTTTCTTGCCTTGCTACGACGAGACTTTGCAATCAACTTTGCCCTTCGCGCTTCTCTGCACACTCTGCTTTCTCTGCACACGCTTCGCACACTCTGTGTCGTTTCACATTCACGCTCTCGCTCAACACGAACTTCACTTTCACAAACACTATGCTCGCATTCGCACTTTATCTTAACACCCCACTCTTCAAACTCGAAGTACCCTTGCTTTTATAGAAGAAGTTTTAGGAACAAACCCTAAAAGAACGTCGGTTGAGAAACCCTAGAATTTGTCATCTGCCAAACCCTAAAATCCATCGGCCCAAATTTAACTTTGTCGGCCTCAAACACTTCTTCCACCTTCGTCACTTTCCTGTAGCTTATTGCCGCGAAATAGTAACATGTCGGCCCTTTTAATTTAATTTAATATTTTAATTTAAATTTTAAATAAAATAAAATTTAAACTAAATATTTAAAATTAAATATCTTCATCACAGGGGCATCTTTTTCAACGAAGCGAAGAGCCAACTTGGGTTTTAAGAAAAACCCATTTCAAATCTGTTATCCATGGTTTTAAATAAAACTTTTTATTTTGACTGCCTTGGTTTTCACAAAAAACCTTTAAAATTTAAACTAAATATTTAAAATTAAATATCTTTATCACGGGGCATCTTTTTCAACGAAACGAAGAGCCAACTTGGGTTTTAAGAAAAACCCATTTCAAATCTATTATCCATGGTTTTAAATAAAACTTTTTATTTTGATTGCCTTGGTTTTCACAAAAAACCTTTTCGCTTCTTGACATCTCAGGTTCTGAAGACTTCTTCTTCTCATTTTGAATTATGTTTTCTATTTCTGTGCATCTATCATTTAAGGACTCATGATCTGACTAACTTTTGAACTTTATCCTCTGCATCTGAGTGACTTCTGAACTACCTGTCCATTGCATCATTAGATCTAACTGACTGTATTGACAACAATGACAATCCTCCTGCAACACCTTGCTCAACACTGAACTCCTATCCATTGTACTTTGGCTGCACCTTGCTGTTCAATAAACTCTTGTCCATTGCATCAATAAATATGTCTATTGTGTTGACAACAATGACAATACTGTTTGTTGCACTTTGCTCAACAATCTCCCCCTTTGGAATTGTTGGCAACACATGTGCAATTTTCTTGTAAATCTTCTCCCCCTTTGACAATAATACCAAAGGGCTCCTGTAGACTCCCCACGAGTCTATGCACAATATTCTTAGACACAAATTATTACAATTAGCAAATATTCCAAGCATGAACAAGAAGAAAAACAAATACACAAATGCTCCCCTCGAGTCCAAGACCACTTCATTTCACTGATTGACAACATCATGATAAGCATAATAGGCATCAATAAAATCAACAATGTGAATAGCAGCAATAACCGGTGAATGACACCATCACCGTCAACTTCACCAATATAACATGTGTAAGAACATGGCTGAACCACTGTCTTCTATGCAACTACCCTCTGTTACTTTGCAAACTCAAACTTGTCCCTTTGTTAGTGAAGGCATACAATAATCTTATATAGCCAGCTTTTTGTTCTGCAATGCCAGCAACATCTGCATACAACTTCACCATGCATCTTGGATATATTCTCAACAAGCTTGAACCTAATGACAATTGTTTGTCTCTCTCTGCAGTGAGAATCCAGTAGGCTACCTCAATCCACTTTCAACTCTGTGCAGGTACCAACCCCCACAGCACAACCAACATCTTTTCTCAACCAATTAGGGCTTTAGCAACAATGCTTATAGACAAGGTTTAACCAACATCATTCAACTCAAGATTAACCTTGAAGCATTCAACCAATCACTACATGAAAAGGAAACTAGTAGACATCCTTTTCCTTCCAAAGGTATTTGAACAAGAAAGCCACCAACATAAATCACCAAGGCAAAGAATAACTTGCTCAAATCAAACTCAATGGAGTAAGCCCAAATCATGTATCAAGAAAAGCATTAACTTGATCAAAACAACCACTATGAAAGCAACTCAACTATTCATCACCAAGCTGGAAATCATCTGGCTGCTCATTAAAAAACTTTTTCTTCAATCTTCCCATTCAACATGTTGATTTCACTTTTGTCAACAGAATTGACAAGTGACTCACATCTGTACCAATTTTTGTCCAACACTGCAATTTTACTGCCAACTCTTACTTTCAACTATGCATGTCGGAAGAAGACATTTTGTCAAACACTTTATGGCCAACCGTAGTGCACCTTACTCGGCCTCAAGCTTCTTATCCTTGGATGGCATTAAATCAATAGTTAAAACAAAGCTATCGTGAATTAAATATATTCACCAAGGTGTCATGAAAGATCTGGCAATCTTCACATCAAAGAGTAAAAACAAATACATGCTTCTCGAAACACAAATACACAGCTAGGGCAAGCATTCTTTCGTTGAGCAAATTATCTGGACTATTATGATTCATAATTTTGAACAGTGGTATTAAGAATCATCAACAGTACAATAGTGACATATCTCAAAACTACCAATGGTGACAACTCTCAAATTAAACACCACACTTCACGGCATTTCCACAAACCACTATATAAATTGAAAAACACACTTTAACAACTATACAACATTAACTTGACTGCTTACCTTTCATCCTCAGATACCTAGACAAATACATAGGAGCATTAAAATAAAACTTTAATATTGCTCCTCCTGAGGATGTGCCACCTGGAGTTGCTTAGAGCAATGGCGGAGGTAGCCTCCTTCGGTCCAAGGAGACACAATTTCCTTTCTTCTGTCTTTCTCCGGACTTTCCTGAACTTGGGCTTGGGTTTTTCAACAACATCCCTATTTTGCTCCTGTTCGTGAACTTGAACATTTCTCTTGTGGGGTTGTCTCTTGTGCATTCTTGATGGATGATTATTTTCTTTTCTTTTATGCACATGATATGTTCCTTGTCGGTGTTGTCCTCTTTGTGTCCGATGAAATCTAGGGTTTTGCCTTAGATTAGATATAGAAGTGCTTGGAGAGAACCTTGCTATGTGCCCTTGACCGTTGCATTTAAAACATTGCACATGTTTTATTCCCTGTCTGTATGTGCATTCTATGTGTATGATGAAATCTATGGTATTGCCTTAGATTGGATACAGAAGTGCTTGAACAAAACCTTGCTATGTGCCCATGGCCATTACATTTAAAACATTGCACAGGGTGTTCACTCAAAAAAATAGAAGTATTTTTATCAGCATAACTCTTTGATCTATTGTTCGGTCCACAATAAATTGCCTTGTGACCAAAGTGGTTGCATTTAGAACAATAGCCATAAAAAGCATTATTATTAAAAGAGTGAGAGTGAGAGAACCTCTTTTCTTGGTGGTTGCTTTCTTGTAGATCTTCTTTGATATTTTCTTCCTTTTGAGGATTCAGCTTGAGACTTTTCTTGTTTCAATCCTTCAACAGAGGACTTCTTCTTCTCTGCATATTTGGAGGATGAAGGTTGTTCAGCTTCATATCCAAGACCAAACTTAGCTGTGGAGCTTCTTTGTTGATTTATCATTGTATCTAGCAACTCTGTGCTCTTCTCAAATTTGAGATTTATATTGGCATCTTTTAGTTGTTTCTTCAATGAAACAATCTCTTCTTCTTGTTGGCCGCATCCGAGTCTCTTTCTCATTGATTTGATACCTGAGAGTTTCTTCACTCTTTTTGAACTCTTCTATTTTCAGCTCCAGATTGTTAACAACTTTGTTAGATTCCTCTTCATGTTTGTTGTATATACCAACTTTATTACTCATTTCTTATATCTGCATTCTTAAACCGTCAATTTCTTTTTCTAGCTTGTTGCAATACTCTGTTTTCCTAGAAGATTGCATTTCAAGATCTTCAAAAATTTTCTTGTAATCTTCTACTTGAATTTTCAAGTTGGTGATTATATCTTCTGCATCCTCAACCTTTTTACTCAAGTCTGAAATCAGTTTCTGTTCCCAATTTGCTTCTGCATCACTTCCTTCTTCATCACACTCTTGTTATGAATCTGTTTCTTTATCAATTTTGAACGGATCATCTTCATCTTCATTGCTACTAAACCCATGGCACTGGCGTCCATTATGCCCGAGTTGACCACAAACAAAACATTCTCTACCTTGTGAGCAATCGGCTACAAAGTGACCGGTCTTCCCACATCTGGTGCAAAACTTTATTAATCTGGCTTGTTCTCCATTGTTTGATTCATCTCTTGAATCTATTTTCATTCCCAAAGCAGCAACATTGAGATCATCTTCATTTTCTTTTGTGCCCTTGTGAGATTTCTTCTTCTTGTGTCTTATGGTTTTGCTTTTGCCTTTCCTTGCCATTTGTGTTCTTGTAAGATCTTCCTTCAAGCTGTTAAACTTTCCGAAGGAACTTGGCTCTGATACCAATTGTTGTAATCACAATGACACTGAGAGGGGGGGTGAATCAGTGTGTTCTTTAAAAACTTCTAAAACAATTAGATTATAAAACCAGTAGCAGTTTAAAGCAGATAAAAGAGATACTAAATGCATCAAGAAAGCATCACACATAACACAACATTTTAACGAGGTTCACCAATGTGGCTACTCCTCAAAAAGACTGCTTGGACTACCATCCAAATCCAGTCAATGCAAAGCTACAACTTTACATAATCCTTTACCAGCACCAACTGGAAGGAGCACCAACCCCTTAACTTTATCTGCTTCAACAGAATGGAGCACCAACTCCTATTTTACCAGCACCCTCTGGAAAGAGGCACCAACCCCTTAATTTGCCGAGCACCATCTGGACAAATTGTTTACCAGCACCAACTGGAAAGAGGCACCAACCCCTTAATTTGCTAGCACCAACTAGACTTCAATATTGAATAAAAAAAATGTTTGACATATACCTTTGTTATTGCAAGACTCTAGCTGGTCTACATCACCTTTGCAATCTCTGTGCACTCTGCTCTCTCTTGCACAATCACTTCACACAGTTTGTTGCCTGCTACTGCCAGACTTTGCAATCAACTTTGCCCTTCGCGCTTCTCTGCACACTCTGCTTTCTCTGCGCACACACTTCGCACACTCTGTGTCGTTTCACATTCTGCTCTCTGCTCAACACGAACTTCACTTTCACAAACACTATGCTCGCATTCGCACTTTATCTTTACACCCCACTTTTCAAACTCGAAGTACCCTTGCTTTTATAGAAGAAGTTTTAGGAACAAACCCTAAAAGAACGTCGGTTGAGAAACCCTAGAATTTGTCATCTGCCAAACCCTAAAATCCGTCGGCCAGATTTAACTTTGTCGGCCTCAAACACTTCTTCCACCTTCGTCACTTTCCTGTAGCTTATTGCCGTGAAATAGTAACATGTCGGCCCTTTTAATTTAATTTAATATTTTAATTTAAATTTTAAATAAAATAAAATTTAAACTAAATATTTAAAATTAAATATCTTCATCACAGGGGCATCTTTTTCAACGAAACGAAGAGCCAACTTGGGTTTTAAGAAAAACCCATTTCAAATCTGTTATCCATGGTTTTAAATAAAACTTTTTATTTTGACTGCCTTGGTTTTCACAAAAAACCTTTAAAATTTAAACTAAATATTTAAAATTAAATATCTTTATCACCGGGGCATCTTTTTCAACGAAACGAAGAGCCAACTTGGGTTTTAAGAAAAACCCATTTCAAATCTGTTATCCATGGTTTTAAATAAAACTTTTTATTCTGACTGCCTTGGTTTTCACAAAAAACCTTTTCGCTTCTTGACATCTCAGGTTCTGAAGACTTCTTCTTCTCATTCTGAATTATGTTTTCTGTTTATGTGCATCTATCATTTAAGGACTCATGATCCGACTAACTTTTGAACTTTATCCTCTGCATCTGAGTGACTTCTGAACTACCTGTCCATTGCATCATTAGATCTAGCCGATTGTATTGACAACAATGACAATCCTCCTGCAACACCTTGCTCAACACTGAACTCCTATCCATTGTACTTTGGCTGCACCTTGTTGTTCAATAAACTCTTGTCCATTGCATCAATAAATCTGTCTGATGTGTTGACAACAATGACAATACTGTTTGCTGCACTTTTCTCAACATAACTGTGTCCCACATTGACTCTCTCGGAGAACCAATGAAAAGAGGGAGACCAAGATACGAAGTGGGGAGGTTTGCTATATCACACCCTAAAATTTTTGCAATCCGTACTTGCCTCTGAATGGGGGTTATTAAGAAATATAACTTGATTTTACTGAAATTAACTTTTTGACCAGCAACATCCTCATAGAGTTGTAGGATGTATTTAATTATTTTAGCCTATACCACCGACACCTTAGTCAATAGAAGGGTATCATAGATGAATTATTGGTGAGAAACATCCCTAGTGATAGATGTTGCTTTGATTCCTAATATTAGCCTTGAAATGCAAGTATTTTTGATGGTTATGCCTAAAGATTCTGCCATAATGATGAATAACATAGGGCTAATAGGGTCTCCCTACCGAATTCCTCTACGAGTTTGAAAGTAACCAGCAGTTGTTCCATTAACCAGAATTGAGAACCATGCTTTAGAAATGCATTATTTGATCAAATTAACCCATTTGTGGTGAAAACCAAACTTAATGAGGACAAAAATAATAAATTTCCAATTTAGCCTGTCAAATGCTTTGTTCATATCAAGCTTGAGGGTAAAAACAGACCTATTAGTCTTATGAGCAGAGTGCAAAGCTTCATGAACTGTGATAACTCCATCCAAGATTGACCTGCCTTGGACAAAGCTTCCCTAGCACGAATCTATGATGTGGGGCAAAATATATCTCATTCTATTTGCAATGGATTTAGTTAGGATATTTTAAGAAATATTGCACAGACTGATTGGCCTAAAGTTAACCATAGATTCAAGGGTTTGCTTCTTAGGAATTAGAGAAAAAAAGTAGAGTTGATACATTTTGGGATATGATTGCTTGCTTGGAATTCTATGATAGTAGAAATTACATCCTCAATTTTGATGTCCCAAAAATCTTGATAGAAATGAAGGGGAAAACCATAGGGTCCTAGGGCTTTGTCTAGCTCCATGCTAAACAAGGCTTCCTTAATTTCCTCATCAAAAAATGGAGCTAGAATCTTAAGGTTTATATCCTCATTTATTATGCTAGGAATGGATTGTAAGAGAATATATTTGACCTCCTCATTGCACTATGATTCCTCACCAAGGATAGAATTGAAATAAGTTACTACCTCGTTTCTGATTTCTGTTAAGTCCTGAGTAATAAAACCATTAGTTTTTTTTTTTTATCTTGTTATTGCTTCTATTTCTAAGCATGGTGACGTGAAAAAACTTGGAATTTGAATCTCCACATTTCAACCAAATATCTTTTGATTTTTTACTCCAATAGATTTCCTCACAGGCCAAAATGTTATGAAACTCTGCTAGTTTTGTCCATTCCTCTTACCTAGTAGTTTCATCAGCATCACCATGTTGAATCCTCTGATCAATTATCTTCAAAATTTCAAAAACCTATTTTTTATTTTCAAAGAGATTCCCAAAGACCTCTTTGTTCCAAGTTCAAAGATTTTCCTTAACAAACTTTAATTTGCCAGTAAGTTTAAAAGCTGCACTACCCCTGACAGGCTTCTGCCACGATTGAATTAAGTTATCTCTAAAACTAGAATGTTTGATCCACATAGATTGAAATCTGAAAGGTTTCTTGAAGGACAGAGAGTTAGGGATCTCCAAAAAAATGGTATTATGATCAAAGGCAATTTTAGGAAGGGCTTGTAGGGTAGAATCATCGAATAGAGTTGTATCCTCCTTTGATAGAAAAACCTGTCAAGCCTTTCTTAAATGAGATGACACCCTATCCGTCGATTTCTCTAGGTATAATTCACTCCTCTAAGTTTTACATCCATCAACATGTTGGAGTTCACAAAGTCATTGAACTCATCCATGCTCCTGATAGGTGGTCCATTTCCACCCATTTTGTCTGAAGGGTAAATAGGAGTGTTAAAATCCCCAGCTAGAATCCATGGGACATTATGGAAGATTTCACTCAGATTGCCTAAGTACTCCCACAGTAGAGCTCTCCCTTGAATTGAAATCGAGGTATAAATATTTGAAAGGATCCACGACCTGTTGCTATTTATTTCCTTAAATAAAACACTAAGAACCCTGTCATATTTTTGAATAATGGTGCCTTCTACTATCCAAGGATCCCACAAAGTCATAAGGCCTCCAGATGCTCCTCTGGCTAATTTGCAAACCATCTCCCCTTGATTCCAGATTTTTTTGGTTACTTTTTTGACTGAATCTCATCAGTTTTTTGTTTCTTGCAACATGATAATAGTTGGATTCACTTAAATTCTTATTGCATGGACTTCCCTGTGTTTGGTCAAGCCCTTAAGGCCTCTCACATTCCATGAGAGTAATTCATTTAGATTGTTTGGGATTTTTTCCTCTCCCCCTTCCTTGAGAGGGTTTTCCTAATTTGTTGTCTTCAGAACCCAGAATAACCTATTGAAACAAGGTTCTCTATTTTCCATTGGCAATGTCATTATCAGTTTTAATTTTTTGAAGCTCAGCATTTGATATTCTCTCTCTTCTTTTTTCATTGTCAATATCTATAGGAGACTTCATAGTGCTCCTGGTTTGTTTAGAAACTTACACTAGGTTCTCAGATTAATAATATCAAATTTGTATTCCTAAAATTTATTCAAAGTTCATTAATTGATTTTATAAGGTTTAATTCTCT
The DNA here is from genome assembly GCA_028583015.1 of Wollemia nobilis. Classification (NCBI taxonomy): domain Eukaryota; kingdom Viridiplantae; phylum Streptophyta; class Pinopsida; order Araucariales; family Araucariaceae; genus Wollemia; species Wollemia nobilis. The sequence continues at coordinate 2,379,986 of JAQPPZ010016912.1, read as the reverse complement.
TTAATTTTAAGTCCAAAGTATTAGGTTTAACACTAAAGTTCCATTTTAATTTTAAAAGTATTAAATCAAATGCTCAGGTCATTCTCAAAGGTTCAAGGTTCTTTCATTTAGTTCCATGCTAAATGTCTTCACTTTTAATTTTAGGGACAAAGTATTAAAATTCAACATTAAGGTTCATGTTTTAGTTTTGATGCCAAAGCATTAAAATTAATACTAAGGTTTTCATTGTTCATTCAGGCCTCTAAGTAAGTGTTGGGTTTTCTTGGCAAAAAAATTCACCCTTTTCACTTAAATTCGTGTTCGCTAAGCTCTAAAGTCAAAGGGTTAATTCATATTTCTTAAGGTTTAATTACTTGCATTAATTAAAATTGTCGACTAAGTTTTTCTCCAAAATATTATGCATGAATTGAAAGGCTTAAAAAAAGGATGTAAATCTAATCACATTTGCACAACTAGGATTAATGAGAAGGGTGGGGATGAATTGTTACCATGAGATATGGGTAAGGTGCAGGTTATTTTGCAAAAGGGGGAACATAGCCATGTCTCTTAAGGTAAACTTAGGAAAGTAGAAAAAATTAAATCATATGGGCATGGTGGACCTTTAGGACATCAAGTGTTGAAACATTGTGTGGTAAAACTCATTACATTTGCATGATTATGATTAATAAATGAGGTAGAGATAAATTGTGCCTATCAAATCTACATAATTGAGTGGTATTTAATGCACAAATTTGACTTGGAGAGTTTAATGCTCTGAAAAGTGTGTGGTCACGATTTGTCTATTTTGATGGAGATAAATTTCAATTGCAATATTTACAAAAGTGCTAGGATATTAATGAGAAAATAAGCAATGAATGGGATTAATAACATAATAAAATGGATTCTCATAATAAAATGGATGATCATTATTACTAGGAGACTAATAAATTATTCTTGTTATATGTAAAAATATGCAAGGAACTTAATGGTAGTAAGTGTGTCTTTTCTGGGCTTGATTAAATTCACAACAAATAAATGGTCAAGATTTGCAGGGGATGGTGAAAATGAATTGCAACCATAATATGTGAAAATATGCATGGCATTTAATGAAAGGGAAAGGTGCCTTTAACATTTGATATATTAGGTTTGACTTGGACCTTATAGAATGATTTTATGATTATGAACCAAATTCTATGCCCCATGAAATTAGTAGACCATGTTGATAATTTAAACTTAATATTGTGTGGTAAAGTTACTCACGTTTATATGGTGGGGATTACCATAATGGAATGGAGATGAATTATGACTTTTATCTTGTGGGAAGTGCATACCATTTAATGGGAGGTAGGATAGATAGATTTGACAAGAACTTTAGACCTTTTTAAATTTGTATAGACTTGAGATTTTGGACCTTAGGGGAAAAAATATAAATTAAAAGAGGTCAATTTACCTTATTTTCACATTAAGACAAATACTTAGGTGAAAATGGGCTCATTTATTTGGAAGGGAAAAATATTTTCATCCTTGAAGGGGGGAAATTTTTATCAAGGAAAACCTTAGGATGAAAGTCATGTAACTTGAGGTTTGAAGAATAATATTTCCTTTCATGTGGACATGACCCTTACACCTTCGGAGAAATATATATCGGATTCAATAAAAATAAAAAACCTAAGTCTAAACCTAGGAAGAGATGAACAATGGCTATTATTATTGTGGTAAGCACACACCTTTTCATAGGGAAAAATTGCATGAGGAACTAAGGTGAATAACACGAGTGCAATTTTTACTAATTTTGTGGTCACTATTAATCAAGGTCAATGGAAATAAGTTGTACCTATAAAATGCAACAAGGTGCATGATTTTTAATGAAAAGGGGGACTGAATCATGGGGTTTTTGACATAAGAATATATCATGACAAAGGAATTTGGCTAACCTTAGAGATGATAATACAACTATGATCAGGGTAAGCTAAAAAAAAGGGATGGATGCTATTAATTGACACCAATGGAAATAAACTATGTCCATCAGATCAAAAAATATGCAAGGTCCTTTTTTAAATGGGAAGGTCGCATGTGACATAAGATACTTTGAATTTTATAGGAAATATTTCATGGATACCTTTTGAAAACTTAGGAAGAATAATATGACTAAGGTCTAAGAAAGTTTAATTTTTTTTTTTTGATTGGTTGAAAGGGTGTTGAAAGGTCCCTAAACCTTGTACCGTGGGCCTCCGAAGAGGGAGGCAAAGGGGAAGAATGACGGTAGTAGAATGAGACAACCTAAAAAATAGTAGGGGTCACCTAAGGTAAAGGCACCTAGAGGGACCAACTAGAAGAACTAACTAAAGGGAAACATGACCAGAGGTTGATCAGAAAAGGGGAAGTGAAACTTAAATAGAGAAATTCATCATTTGGAAGTGTTGTTGCTACTCCATAACATACTCCAAAATTAAGGACCCACATTTTTTGCATGTTTTCCAAGAAGTCCGAAGAGGCCCATATGCTAAACATCAAAGAAAAAGCAAAACACCACTATCGCGACATGTTGCATTTTTGCAGTCCAAAGCAAAGGGAGAAAGCAAGGAGGAAGAAGTGTCATGAAATTGTGCCATGTTGCATCATCGCAGTCAAAGGAAGAAAAGGTGTCACGATATCGCGACATGTTGCATCGTCGTGGCCAAAGGAGAAAAAGTGTCACGATATCGCGACATGTTGCATTGTCATGGCCAAAGGAGAAAAAGTGTCACGATATCGTGACATGTTGCATCATCATAGCCAAAGGACAAAAAATTTTGCAGTATCGTGACAAGTTGCATCGTCGAGGCCAAAAGATAAAAAGTGTCGCGATATCGCGACATGTTACATCGTCGCTTCCAAAGGAGAAAAGTGTCGCGATATCGGGACATGTTGCATTGTCGCGGCCAAAAGAGAAAAAGTGTCGTGATATCACGACATGTTGCATCATCAGGACCAAAAGAGAAAAAGTGTCACGATATCACGACATGTTGCATCATCACGACAAAATGAGGAAAAAGTGTCGAGATATCGCGACATGTTGCATCGTCATGACCAAAGGAGGAAAAAGTGTCGAGATATCGCGACATGTTGCATCATCACGACCAAAAGGAAAAAATTGTCGTGATATCACGACATGTTGCATCATCGTAGCCAAAGGAGAAAAAGTGTTAGGAAATCGTGACATGTTGCATCGTCAGAGCCAAAATAAAAAAGTGTCGTGATATTACGACATGTTGCATCGTCATGGCCAAAATAGAAAAAGTGTCACGATATCGCGACATGTTGCATCGTCATGGCCAAAATAGAAAAAGTGTCACGATATCGCGACATGTTGCACCATCACGGCCAAAAGAAAAAAAGTGTCGCAATATCGCGACATGTTGCATCATCGCGGTCAAATGAGAAAAAGTGCCACGATATCACGACATGTTGCATCGTTGCGGCCAAAAGAGAAAAAGTGTCACGATATAGTGACATTTTGCATCATCACGGCCAAAGGAAGAAAAAGTGTCGCGATATCATGACATGTTGCATCGTCATGGCCAAAGGAGGAAAAAGTGTCACGATATTGTGGCATGTTGCAACATCACGACAAAAGGAGGAAAAAGTGTCATGATATCGCGACATATTGCATTTTCATGGCCAAAGGAGAAAAGTGTTGTGATATCATGACATGTTGCATTTTCACGACCAAAGGAGAAAAGTGGCAAGCAAGCATAGAAGTAAGAAGTGTCACGATTTCATGACATGTTCGATTTTCGGGCATAGGAGTTGATGTTGACTTTGATTTCGAATAAACCCTCCCTAAGAATGTCATGGAAAGACTCCATGGTTAGCAGGAAACGTGCAGACCAACTGATCGGGTTCCAACTGTCATCAATCTAGAGATTATTGAGATGCTTGTGGATACATTTGTGGATGGGATTTTCTAGCGTGGTGTAGGTGATTAGAGCATCAACAGACCATACCAATCCCCCTGGAAATAGCTCACATTGTGCAAACATTGAAACTTGTAGGATCATTCCTTAGGCCAATGGGGAAGGAGTCTCTCCACACTTGAATGTCAGATTTGCCGACTCCCCTGTTAGCTAGCTAGTCCGTAGCTTTGTTTCCTTCATGGTACTGATGCTTAATGACTAATTCTTGCTACTTGCCAACTAGAGCCTTGCATTCTTGGAAAATTAAAGCTAGGGACTAGGGAGGCTTAGTTGTACCTTTGAGGCAATTGATACAGTGCAACGAGTCTCCTTTGATGATAAGTTTATTTATGGTCAACCCTTCCATGAGGATAAAACTTTGGAACAGAGCTCGAGCCTCTGCCATATTGTTGGATTGAATTCCCAAGTTTTGGGCGAAGGCCAAAATTATTTCCCCCCTATGGTTTCTGAGAATTCCTCCTCCGACAGCCACTATTGGGTTGCCTTTAGTTGCACCATTGAAATTGAGCTTGTGCCACCTAGTAGGTGGTAAGACCCACTTGATGACAGACCTGTCAACATAATTACAAAGCATAACAAAGATGTTAGACAGATTGAAAATTTTGGTTAGATCTGATTCTAATCCAGGAGGGGGGGGTTTGGAGAAGAAACAAGAGAGGCATTCTCCGTAGATAGGGCTAAGATTTTGACAATGATAATCTTCTTATCAATGGCTTGATTTTTGAAAATTTTGGCATTTCTCTCGAGCCATATCTGCACAGGTAAACATGAAGGCAAGCTTGCCACATGAATTTTAGTTGGTTGCTCTTGAAAGGTCGGGTCCATTGCTTAATAAGGAGGGGAATGGAAGGTGGGAGGGCTATGGAGATGCCAAAGTTGTTAAGGACCTAGTTGATAACTTCTAAATATAAAGGACATTCCAAAAATACATGCGAAATTGACTCACAAGCATTTTTGCACAGGATACACCAATTGGGAATAAGGAACCCTCTGATAATCAAGCTGTCTATGGTGAGAATTCTGTTTTGGGTGGCCAACCAGTAAAAGAATTTGACCTTGGGAATGATCTTGGGAACCCATACCTGATTTGATAAGTCCCATCCATCTGTGGGAGTTTCTTGACTGTAGTAAGCTGATTTGATAGAGAAATTTCTAGATTCTTCAAGGTTCCAGACCATGGAATCATCTTTGTGTGAGCTTGAGATGATGCAAGTCCTCAACAAGTTTTGTAACTGCCTGAGAGCCATGGTGATATGCTTGGGCCCTTTAATATCCAGGTGTTTCCATTTAAATCTTGTAGGACCTTGGGTAATGAAGTGACACACCTTATCACCAAAGGTGGCTTCTGTAGTCGCCTTGAGCACTGCAAGATGCAGATCTTGGCTGAGAGTTTTATCACGGATCCACGGGTCATCCCAAAAATGGATGGTTGTTCCATTTCCTAGACTCCAAATTAAGCCTTCCATGATGATTTTCATTTTTTTGACTACGCCATTCTAGAAATGGGATCCGATAGGTAGGTTGTGCTCTCCAAGAAATGAAAACTATTGAAGGTACTTAGCTTTAATGATATCAATCCATGTGACTTTTTCATTGATGGTAAGTCTCTAGGCCTTATTGGAAATGAGGGCCATGTTCATCTGGTTGATGTCTCTAAATTTGAGTCCTCCATCCTTTTTATTGGAACAGACCCTATCCCTGGCGACTAGCAAAAATTTATTCTTGTTTTCGTTTCTAGCCCAAAGGAATCTACGTTGAATTTGTTTAATTTTTTGGCATATGGTAGTTGGAGCTTTGAAAATAGATAAGAAAAATATGGGGATACTTTGAAGGCAGGCTTATACTAGAGTGGCTTTGCCTTCCTGGCTGAGCATTGAGCTTTTCCACCCTGCTAGTTTCTTGTTGAGGTGATCTAAAATAGGGTTCCACATAGCCGAGACAGATCTGCCATGGAAAAGCGGTAATCCAAGATAAGTAGTTGGAAAACTCCCAATTTTTCACCCAAGGATCTCAGCAATCATATTTTTCCTATGATTGGGGGTATTGAGAATGTATAGCTTGCTTTTACGATAGTTGACTTTCTGACCAGCTGCCTCTTCATAAGAATCAAGAATGTTCTTAATAATTTTTGCTTCGAAAATGGAAGCATAAGAGGTTAGAATAGTATCATCAACAAACTGTTGATGGAATATGGCTTTGGATGTTGAGGCTGGTTTGATCCCAGAAATAAGACCCCTATTACAGGCAGTTGAAAGGGTTCTTCCAAGGGTTTTGACCAAAATGATGAAGAGAAAGGGAGATAGAGGGTCCCCTTGATAGATGCTTTTGAAACTTTAGAAGAAACCTACGGGTGAGCCACTGATTAGAATATAGAACCAAGCAGTCGAGATACATTTGTGAACCATATTGATCCATTCTTTGTGAAACTCAAACTTTTCCAGGACTTCAAATAGGAATTTCCAAGAAATACGGTCAAAAGCCTTGATCATGTCAAGCTTGAGGAACATGCTGGGTTTTTTATTTTTAGATGCCAAGTGGGCCAGTTCGTGGATGAAAATAACTCCATCCAAGATGATTCTGCCTTTGACCATGCTCCCTTGGCACTGGTCGATGATGGAGGGAAGTATGGCTTTCAACCTATTTGCCATAACTTTGGTGATAAGTTTGTAAATGACACTGTAGAGGCTGATCGTCCTGAAATCATAAAGGTGAGCGCAATCGTTGGACTTGGGATTAAAATAATGAAATTGGAATTGGCCTCTCTCGGCATCTTTTTGCCTCTCTAGAAGAATTTAACTACAGCAATGAAAGAACCATTGAAGGGAGAGTTAATTGATCATGGAGTTAGAATGACCTTTGAGTGGTAAAAATAACTCTGCAATCACAAGAGCTTGACAAATATGAGATTTTTACTTCAAATGGGGGATAATTTGTCTAGACCCTTGTGAAGGAAATGTTTTAATGCCTACTTAATAAGAATATGGACTTAGTGTAAGATTTTATACATTATAAATTCCCTAGGGTGGTAAATTAAAACCAAAGTTTTAAATGTTAAGGACAAATGGGGCAAATTATGTTGCATAACCATGACCTTGGATGATTATAGATTATAATTTGTGAACCTTGATTATAATGGAGGTGGTAGAACCCTAAAGGTTCTAGCACAATTTTAATAAAGAAATAATTAAAATGTTATCTAAATTAAAAGAATCACTTTTATAAAGAATCATAGTTTCACTGGTAGGAAGGTCCCTCCAATGCATTCAATAAAAAATTATATATTCTCTTTATGGATAATTTGTATGAATGGTCAACCTAATATATATATCTAACCTAATATACGTTGGTGAAGAGACGTGATGGTTCACGTTAGGAAGAGACGTGATGGTTCATGTTATGAAGAGATGTGATGGATCACTTTATGAGTTAATATGATAATTATATTATTAATAATAATAACTAATAATGTTAGGATGGAGGATCCTAACATGTTACCCTCCTTAAAAAGAGTTTTTCCTCAAATCTCAAAGTGAGGAGCTTTATATTTTGTTTTCCAAGCAGATTTTTTGCAAGTTCTTGTACTATTTTAATGTCACTTTTTCGAAGGTAGGGATATATTGAAGGTCGAAGTGTTAGTGGAGGGTTTCCAAGAACAATAGTATGATGATGGAAGGGAAACCCTTGGGGATCCTCAAACACTTTATAAGGATGCATCAAAAGTGGTGGTAACACTTCCATATCCTTTTGCTGTTCCCTAGGAGAGCTAACAGTGAATGAGTGTGTAATAATATTTTTGTGTTATTTTTGAATAGGTTTGGTTATATTGCAATAACTCACAATTGGGGAGAAATTCGAGTGTAGTTCTTGTAGAGTGTAAGTTTAGCCATAATGGGTCATTTCGGGAATGTATACCTCATCCTTACCTGATGTATCGATCACTTCTGACATATCAACCATAATGCCTTTATTGTTGTGATCAGGTGTTTGGGATATTTATTTCTCATTGTCCTTGTTTTCCACATCTTCCTCCTCTTTCTTATATTCTATGGCTTCCTCACATTCCTTACCTTCCTCATTGTTTCCATATTTAGTTCTATATTCAGGTGTATCTATCACTATGTCTACCTCAATTGCATCATCGTTGGGAGAAATACAAGGAATAATTACTTTTGAAATTTATAGTGCAGGTGTAATACATTTATTATTGCAAATAAATTTCTCATCGCAATGATAGTAGAGACCTTTTGCTTGTTGTTCTTTCATTTATTTAAAATTGATATGTTTAATTGGTATGATTGGGTTAAGTTTTGGGGTTGTGTAAGTGCTTTGTGCCTTTCCATTATGCGTAGGTTTGGGGGTAATGTAAGTGGTTTGATATTTCCCCATAGGTGGTTTCCCTAATTGACGTTGTGCGTTGATTTTATCTTCGACTAATTTGGCCAATCCAATAGTCTGCATCATGGTACTAGGGTTGAAAATTTGTACCTCTAGTCGAATATCTTCCTTTAATCCACTAATGAAAAAAGATATGATTTTTTTTTCATCCAACCCTGTGTATTGTTTGGTGATATCCTTAAATTGAATTTCATACTCATACACAGAAGTGTTTTGATGAAGGTCCTAAGTGTTTTGATGAAGTTCCTTGAGCAAATCCCACATGGTTGGGTCCCACATGGATCTGATACCAAATGGTAGAACCTTGAAGGTTCTAGCATAATTTTAATAAATAAATAATTAAAATAGCATCTAAATTAAAAGAATCACTTTTAAAAAGAATCAATGTTTCACTGGTAGGAAGGTCCCTCCAATGCATTCAATAAACAATTATATATTCTTATTCATGGATGATTTGTGTGAATGGCCAACCTAATATATATCTAACATAAGCTACATTAGTGAAGAGACTTTATGGTTCACATTAGGAAGAGACGTGATGGTTCACGTTATGAAGATATGTGATGGTTCATTTTATGAGTTAATAATATAATAATTAAATGATTAATAATACTAACTAATAATGTTAGGATGGAGGATCCTATAAGGAGGGTCATGATGATTACGGAGGGACATAAATGAACTATGACCTTATATTTTTTTAATATGCACACTTTTTAATGAATGGATTACGAAGTCATTGGTGGTTAGAAAATTTAAATTTAACATTAAATTGATTTTCTGGCATCAAAATGAATTTTAAGTGGGCAATTTAGATAGTGATAAGGTATAAAATTAATCTACGTATAATTATATTCATTGGAAATATGGTTTCATACTTGATTTAGTTGAAAATGGACCTTATATTATTGAATGAGTGAAATTAATGCATGATCCAAAGATTAGAAAAAATTTGTAGTGCAAAAATAGAGTAACATTTCAAAGTGTCCAAATATTTATGAAATTTTATACATTTCTAAGTTAAGAAAATGGGTATCCAAAACAGTTGAAATAACTAAAAAATTAATTGTGGATCATAATATATAGCATATTGAATTTTATAGACTGCTGTGGGGAATTAATGTTATTGAATGGTATTTTTATCAAATATTTTAGAATATTGATACTCTGTATGTAATATTAGTACCATTGCAAATACAATTTTGATATATTTCCATTGATATTTGAATAAACGCAAATGGAGATCTCTAACAAAATTTATGATCATGTTAGGTTTATAACTACCAAAAATGGTAAAATTCTAAAAACCCAAAAATAGTTAAAAAATAGAAATTTTCAAACTTTGAAAAGCAATTGAATTTCAATGTGAGAAAGCTTAAAATGATAGATGTAAACACCTTGGTGTAAAACTCAAAATATTGAAGTGGATCCCCTATTAGGGTGAGTTGTGCAATGACAACAACATGATAGATAGAGGGGATCTATTGATGCTTGGTGTAAGGACATGGTTGATATACTTAAGGATACAATATCAAATTTGACATTGTACATTTTTTCTCACAACAGTTGATATGAGGGGGCTGGAATATTGATTTTGATTGCTTGTGGGGTTAGATTATTTCCAAATGTTACCCCTACACTTGTGTGATTAGAATGAAGACAATAGCAAAAGCTGATATGAGGATTAAAGATTGTAATACCTAGTGGTACACTTTGATTGAGAGTGTAAATCATGCCTACCTATTAATATATAGGGAAAATAGCATTACACTACAATAATTAGTCAAGGGTTAGGTAGATATGAATGACACACCAACACAAGCAGTAGGGATTATTTTCCAGCATTCATTTATGTGATGATAATGAGGGACTTGAATCAATTATGTGATATTATGATGCACTAATGTTTGTGTTTATAGATCTAAAGGATGGGTCTAGTTAGCTTATTGGAAAATGATTTGATTTTAGCTTTTGGAGGTGATTCAATAGTGAAATTTCTCTTGCATAGACACAAAGGGTTTCACAATATTCCCTAAGGAATAATTTTATAGCTTCTATATACTTCTACAAGAAATAGACCATATGTATTTATATTGGAGGACCAATCTCCCATATTTCTAATGGGTAGTACTTGGAGAACCTTAAGGTATGGAAACCTAATATTCTTGATCAAAGGTGGGATTCTTAAAGGTAGGTTGTTTACCATGACCTTCCATAAGAGGATTGGGATTGTTAGTCAATTAGTGGGTGACAATATAGTCTAGGTAGAATTTTCCAACCATAGGTTTTAGGAGAAAAGAGAATATTATTTAATATTTTAATTATTTATAGTGTTAATTAAAGAAGAGAGAGAATATGTTTTAGCAACCTTATATCGCCTTTCCTTGATATACTAAGTGTGACTTATACTCATCAAGATCCTCTCTATATAAAAAAACTATCGATATACCTAATCCCTCTCTATATACTTATAGGTATGAGAAAGAATGTTATATATGCAATTTTAATGATATGTGGAAGTGAACTCATAGATACATGGCCAAGATGGTACATGAGGGGTAATAGTATGCCTCCTTATGACTCCCACTAGCCCACTACAATATACTCCTTACTAGGTATAAGTACATATGACAACTTATGTGGGAAGCTAGAGACCCAGGATTACTATATACACAATATAGCCTAATAACCCATATGAAAATTATATTTTGGATTGGACTAGCAATTGGTTAGGCTCTTATTATCTATATTTATCATGTTTTAACTACACAAAAAAAATTAATGATCTTGATTAATTTTTGATAAATTTTATTCTTGATTAAGGTTTAGTTTGGTCAAGCAAAATCTTGATATTCTTTGTGGTATTCATATTGATTTCACCCAAAATGTGTGAGGGGGGATATAATGAAGGGCATCTAACTTATAAAATCCATGGAATATCATATCTCACCTTAAGGATAGGAGCAGTTGTGAGTTTTCTAAGGTTTAATGTATTTAAGTTAGAGAACACCTTTGTTACTCCTTAAAATTTTTCTTTAACATTCTAATCTTAATCTAGTCTATCCTCACTAAAAATATATCAATGAATATAGTAGTTAGGTCCTATATGCTATATGATTTTTTTTTTTTTTTATAAATGTAAAAGATGATTCACTTTTAAAGCAAGTGTTTAAGAAGGTAATCCAATCTAACAAGTCCTAATATGACTATATATGATTCTATTTTGATGAGGTGCAATACTATAGCTAGTTCCCTAATGCTGTTGAAAATAATTACTTGTTTCCTTTATTTTGTATTTTAATTAATAAATATAGATAATATAGAACAATAGATATATGCAAATCAAATAGAAGATAGTAATGGTAATTTGAAATGACATAAGTCATAACTACAACTGCAAAAATAATTTTTACCTTGTGGGTTATTTTACTAATGACTCTTGCTTTCTAAAAATATGCTTTCTATATTAGTGGAAAAAGTGTTTTTAGACCATAGGAGCACTATCAATACTATAAAAATAATTGAATGTAAAAATATGTAATAATGGCTATAATATCAATGGAAAAAATTCCACTAGGGATTTATAGCATTGACAATACTTCTCTTGTTGAGCAAGGTGTAGCAAAAGCATTGCAAAAGTATTGTCATTGTTGTCAACACAGATAGATTGGTACAGTTGATGCAGTTCAGATGTCAGTCAGATCAAGTGCAGTGAATTTCAAGGAAAACAGAGTGGACCCAGATTCATAAATTTGCAGAAAAAGACAAGGAAGAAAATTGTCGCGATATCGCGACATGTTTTCTGTCATGATTTCATGACAAAAAGTAGGAGAGAGAAAATACAGCCTAAAATGTCGCGATTTCGCGACAAAAAGTAGGAGAGAGAAAATGCAGCCAAAAATGTCGCGATTTCGCGACAGAAAGGAGGAGAGAGAAAACGTAGCCAAAAATGTCGTGATTTCGCGACATATCGAAGGAGAGAGAAAGTTCATGAAAAATTGTCACGATTTCGTGACATGCTAGAAGAAAAGAAGCAAAGTTGAAAAACTATCGCGATTTTGCGACAAGTTTGGAGCAAAGGCGTCAAGGACGAAAAGTGTCACGATTTCGCGACAAGTTTGAAGAAGCAGCGCCTAGGATGAAAACTGTCACGATTTCGTGACATGTTGGAGGCAAAGCAGCAAAGTGAAGAAAGTGTAGCGATTTCGCTACATGTCTGAGTTTCACTGGAAAAAGCAAACAAAAAGTACTAAGTGAAGAAAGTGTAGCGATTTCGCTACATGTCAGACTTTCGTGGGCCGAAGCAGACTTCAGATGCCTAAGCACAAAGTGGTAGCGATTTCGCTACAAGTTCAAGATGTAAGGCAAAGAGTGGTAGTGATTTCACTACAAGTTCAAAATGCATGGCACGATAGGTGTAGCGATTTCGCTACAAGTGCAAAACACAGAACAAGATGGGGTAGTGATTTTGCTACAAGTCTAAACTTAGCAAGTAGAAGCAAGAGGAAGCTACAGCAAAGAAAAATACTAAGTCAAAAGAGTGTAGCGATTTCGCTACATGTAAGGTTTTCACGGCTGCATGAAGTGAGAATTGTACGGAGGCCGAAAGCGTCACGATTTCATGACAAAGCGAAAGATGACGTCAGCAAAACTGAGAAGTGTCACGATTTCACGACAAGTTGAAAGAAAAGCCGTAGGAAGCCGGAAGCATCGTGATTTCACGACGACAATGAAGATGACGTCAGCAAAATTGAGAAGTGTCACGATTTCACGAAAAGTTAAAAGAAAAGCCGCAGGAAGCCGAAAGCGTCGTGATTTCGTGATGAGATTGAAGATGAAGTCAGCAAAACTGAGAAGTGTCACGATTTCATGACAAGTTGAAAGAAAAGTCGTAGGAAGCCGGAAGCGTCATGATTTCGCGACGAGATTGAAGATGACGTCAGCAAAACTGAGAAGTGTCACAATTTCGCAACATGTATCATTTTTGTGGAGGCAAGCGAAGGAAAATGCAGGAAAGTGGAAAGCGTCACGATTTCGTGACATGTCTCATTTTTGCGGGTGTATGCCGAGTAAAGAAGGAGGAGGCTAAAAACGTCGCGATATTGCGACATGTAATGTTTTCATGGTTGCATACAGAAAGGAAGTCTAGGAGACAAAAGACATCACGATATCATGACAAGTCAGTTTTTCACAATCAACATACCAGAGAAAGTCAAATTGGAAGAAATGTCACAATATCGTGACAGGTAATAGTTTTGGCGGGAAAAATCCAAAGATGCATGCACAGTGACAGGTGTCGAATAAGCATGCAGCCAGTTACAGTAAAGTTAACTTGGGTCAGATCTGCAGTTAACTGGAGTTACAAGTGAGAGTTTCAAGACAGTGCATTTAAGAAAAAAATGGTTGTTGCAGGGCCATGATACAGCATGACTGGGAAAGGTGGCAGTTACATAGGGAAGCTACGAAACTAAACATTAAAGACAGAACAACTGTCACAGGGTTGAGTATACCGAGAACCAATTACAAAGATTTTTTTTTTTGTTGTGTATATCAAGAAGATACAGTCGAGTGTAGAAGTAAAAGGTAACACATAACTCAAAAATGGAGAAAGAAGAATAGAGCACCGAGATACATAGTAAAAGGTGTCAGAACACACAGAAAAAGGTTGTCAAAAAAAGGCCGTCAGAATGTACAGAGAAGAATGTCAGAACTGGATAGAAAGAAAGCGGCTAAATGGCAGAACGTGTCAGAGAGGGTTTGACACATTGTTCGTAGCCGAAGATGCATGTAAATTAGGAGGGAAATTCGAACCATTTGAAATTGAGCCGTTCGAGAAAATCAAGAATATAAGGATCAAACAGGCATACTTAGAAGGTTACTACAACTGTGCTTTATTGAATATATCAAAAGGCGTGGTGTGGTAAGAGTGCTGCATGAAAAACAACAAGAGAACTGAAACCTGCACATTTTTCTTGTAAAAATAACAAAGAGGTTTTAGATTTGAAAAGAAGATGTTGAGTCTCTAACAAGTCTCTTTATGCTTCTGTGAGATAAAATTGTATGAGCTATATACCAGTGAGGGTCTTGTAAACGTGAAGGCATTTTTATGTCAATTTATTTTGCAAAATAGAAATCCAAGTTGCTGCTTGGAAAAAGGGGTTGGTGCTCCTTTCTCATTGCAGCAAAAAATCGGGGGTTGGTGCTCCTTCCAGTGGGTGCTGGTAAAATAATTGTAAAGAGTGAATCCTTGCAGAGACTGGATTTGGATTTTAGTCCAAACAATCATTATTTGAGGAGTAGCCACATCGGTGAACCTCGTTAAATCCCATGTTGTGTGATGCTCTTGTGTTATACTTACTTTATCTATTTTTAAGCTTGCATTTTTAAGTTTTAAGAGTTGCAGATTCAAGGTTTTTTTTTTTTAAATAGTTACACTGATTCACCCCCCCCCTCTTAGTGTCATTGTGAGAATATCAATTGGTATCAGAGCCAGGAACCTGTACAAGCTTAATCATCTATGGTGATCTTAGAAGAAACACAATGGCCGATGGTGAAGGTTTTTCTTCTAACAAAGCTCCTCTGTTCGATGGAACAAATTATTCTTTCTAGAGACTCAGGATGCAGACTTATCTATGTGCATTGGGTTATGACATTTGGGAATCTGTTGAAAATGGATACACCATACCCACTGTTCCTCCAATAGATGCGGCTAAGAAGAAAAAGTTTGAGAACAACTCGAAAGCCAAGAATGCTATTATGTGTGGATTAGTAGACAGTGAGTTGATACACATCATGAACTGCAAATCTACTAAAGACATATGGGACAAACTACAAAGCATTCATGAAGGAGATAGCAAGATCAAGGAAGCTAAGCTGCAAACACATCGTGCCCAGTTCGAAGCATTAAAGATGACCGATGATGAGAACATTGAAGCCTATCTGCTGAGAGTAAATGGAATCATCAATGCAATAAGAGGACTCGGGGAAGAAATGGAAGATGCAGTCATTGTGAAGAAGGTACTAAGAAATATCAATAAAAGGTTTAATGCAAAGGTTTCTGCCATAGAAGAAGCAAAAGATTTAAATTTTTTCAGTATGGATGAAATGCATGGTTCTCTAACAGCATATGAAATGAGGATTGGACAAACTAAGCCCTCGAGACAAAGAAGCGATTTTCAAGCATAGAAAAATATAAAATCTAAACAAGAATCTGAGGAAGAAGAATCTACAGATGAAACTAAAGCAAATTTTGTTAGAAAATTGGTAAAGGGAAAAGGAAAGTATAGAGGTAAGCTACCATTCAAGTGCTTTAACTGTGGAGGCATCGGGCACTTTGCAGCAAAATGCCCAATGAATGAGAAAAATAGAAGTGATGAAGGGACACACCAAGAAAGAAATTTCTGGAAAAAGAAACCACATTTTAGAAAAAAGAACTTCAAGAAGAAAAGCTTAATTTCAAAGAATATTGACTCTTCTGAAGATAGTTCCAGTGAGGACTCAGAAGAAGAAACTGGTGAAGCCTTGTTCATGGCTTTTGAAGAACAGAGAACGAGAAGAAACCCGGGAGTGTGAAGAAAAATCAGAGAATGAGGTCGAGATAGATCTGGAAGGTGAGTTGGTTGCTGCACTTGAAGAGTTAAGTGTAGAAAGGAAAAGAAATAAAAATATTTCAAGGAAATTTGAGGATGCTAGCAATTTAATAATCAGTTTGAAAGTACAAACTAAAGAATATAAGAAAAAGTTTGAAGATTTTGAAGCACAGCTAACCATGAAAATAAATGAGTGCAACAAGCTAGAAGAAGACATAGTTGGATTAAGGTTGTAGCTAGAAGAGATGAATCAGAAACTGAGTTGTCATCATAAATTTGAAGACAGTTCTGCGAAGCTGAATAAAATGTTAAATGATCAAAGGCCTACGGGTATCAAATTTGGGTTGGGCTTTGATGAAGGAGAATCCTCAAAGGACTCAAAGGCTGTAACTGTAGAACCAATAAGGAATAAAGACAAGATCAGGGTTGATCAAGACAAACCGTATCAAGCAAAAGAAAACAATAAGTCCAAGCTTGAAAGGAGTTTTGCAAATGATGGATTTACCAAAGTCACATATCAAATAAGAAGAAGACCCATGGCTCCTACTACAACATGGCAACAACCATTACCAAGGTACACTCGTTCCTTTTTTGGTTATTGTTTTAAATGCAATGCATATGGTCATAAAATCTCAAGTTTTAGATATAATGTAGAACAAAGAAATTTTACTAGTAGAAATATTTTTTCTCCTTTGATAGATTATGCTGTAGAATGTTATAACTGTCATAACTTCGGACATATTGCAAGGAATTGTCGTAGCTTTTTTGCAGGAAATAAATACTAGGGAAGAAAGTATCAATCAACTGGATCAAAATAGAACAGAAAATTTCCTGAAAAACTGTCACAAGCCAATGAAAGGGAGAAGGTAAAGCAAGTGACCAGATCTGCTGTCAAATCTCAGTGGAAAGAAAAGGAAAAACCGAAGAAAGACAAGGAATATCTAATCGTTCAAACAGCTCTCAAAGCACAAAATAAATCTGCTCCTTGGATTCTAGACAGTGGATGCTCCAGTCACATGACAGGAGACAAACAAAGTTTGATAAGCTACAGACATACAAAGGTGGTTCTGTGAAATTCAAAAATAATGATGGAGCAAAGATAGTGGGTAAAGGATTAGTTAAGTTAAGTGACGGTAAAATCAACTCTAAGGAAGTTCTTTTTGTGATAGGTCTGAAGCATAACTTACTAAGTGTAAGTCAAATTTGTGATAGAGGTCATGAAGTAATTTTCAAGAAGGAGGGATGTGAAGTAAGAAAGACAAAAAATGGAAAGTTAATAGCCACTGGACTGAGAACTTCTGGAAATTTGTATACTCTCTTGGAGACTTCAGAAGGAGCTTGCTTGGTTGGATAGGAAGAAGAAAATTGGCTATGGCACAAAAGACTCAGTCACATAAGCTTTGAGAATCTGGTAAAAATCAGCTCGAAAAGAGTAGTAAGAGACATTCCCACTATTGGTAAACCATCAAACAACATTTGTGAGTCATGCCAAAAGGGGAAGCAAACCAGATCTACTTTCAAAGCAAAAGAGTATTTCACAAGCAAGCCATTAGAACTAATTCACACTGATTTGTGTGGACCCATGAGGACAGAAAGCATAAATGGATACAAATATTTTATGTTGTGTATAGATGATTTTTTCAGAATGACATGGGTACTCTTTCTGAAATAGAAATCAGAAGCCTTTGAGATGTTTAAAACCTTCAAAAATCTTGTTGAGAATCAATCTGGAAAAAGAATTAAATGTTTGAGATCTGATAGAGGAGGAGAGTTTATTTCAGATGAGTTTGCAGAATTCTGTGAAAAACATAGAATAAGAAGACGGTTTTCAGCAGCAAGAACACCTCGACGAGAATGGAGTAGTTGAAAGAAAGAACAGAACGTGCAGGGAAATGGCAAGAACCATGTTAACAGAGAGCAAAATTGTTGATAGGTTCTGGAAAGAGGCAGTTCATACTGTAGTCTACATTCAAAATAGATGTATGTTGAGGCCGCATGAAAGCAAAACACCTTATGAACTATGGTTTGGCAAAAAGGCTACAACAAAATACTTTAAAGTGTTCGGCAACAAGTGTTACATTAAAAGAACTGAAAGCAATCTTGGCAAGTTTGAAGATAGAGCTTATGAAAGAATTTTTCTTGGTTACTCAAAAAAAAATAAAGCTTACACATGCTACAACAAAAGACTAAAGAAAATTGTGGAGAGTGCAGATGTGAAGGTTGATGAAGGCAGGAAACAAGAAATCAACAATAATGAAAACTACCCAACCTATGAAGAATTTATTGAAGAAGATGAAGATCAAGAAAAGGAAGAGAGACAGAAATCAGATTCAAATGATTTGAAAAGAGAAGAAAACAGAAAATTTAGAACAGTGAAATTGCGGAAAAATCATCCCAAAGAGCAGATTATTGGGGACCCTACGGTTGGCATTCAGACAAGAAGAAGAGTAGTAAATAACTATTCTCTGTTATCTAGTATTGAGCCCAAAAATATTATTGAAGCAAGCACAGATGAAAGTTGGATGGAGGCAGTAAATGAAGAACTAGATCAAATTGAGAAAAATAATACCTGGGAATTAGTACCAAGGCTTGAAAATAAAAACATAATTGGTACTAAATGGATATTTTGAAACAAATTGAATGAAGACAGACAAGTTGTAAGGAATAAAGCAAGATTAGTCTGCAAAGGATATGCTCAAGTTGAGGGGATTGATTTTGAAGAGACTTTTGCACCAGTGGCCAGACTTGAAGCAATAAGACTATTTTTGGCTTTAGCAGTTCATAGAAATTTCAAATTTTATCAGATGGATGTAAAATCAGCATTTTTGAATGGAAATATTGAAGAAGAAGTATATATTGAACAGCCTGATGGTTTTCAACTCGTGACAATCCTAACTTTGTTTGCAAGCTGAAGAAAGCTTTGTATGGCTTGAAACAAGCACCTAGGGCTTGGTATGCGATATTGGACAACTATCTCACTAAGCAAGGATTCAAGAAAGGTATGGTTGATAGCAACTTATATATCAAAACTGAAAATGGCAATTTTATTGTCCTTGTTGTTTATGTAGATGATATAATATTTGGGAGCAGCAATGATGAATCATGCAAAGACATAGCAAACAAAATGCATAAAGAATTTTAAATGTCTATGATTGGTGAACTTTCATACTTCCTGGGATTGCAAGTTAATCAAAATGAAAAAGGAATTTTTATTTCTCAAATTAAATATGTGAAAGAAATGCTGAAAAAGTTCACTATGGAGGATAGTAAGCCTGTTAGCACCCCCATGACAAAGCGACAAAAGGCATGATAAAATATGATCAAAATGTTATGAAATTGAAGCTATGAGTTAACCAAACAGAATAACATGAGATGCAACCTGAAACAATAATCTAGAATGCTTTTAAAACAAAACTTGGAAAATGCGGGGTGCCCAAGTGGGCCTCCCACCGTTGGCACTTGATTTCGGAGCCAATCCACTAGGGATGGGTCCAAAACCTCTTAGTATTGGGATGTCTACAAATTGGTGGTGTGAGGTGGTCAAATGTTGGGTTTGGGTTGGATCCACGCTTCCAAAAGCCACCCAATAACCTCCCTTGCAAAAGAGATTAGTGGATGTGAGAAGGTGAATCAAAAGGATGCAAGTGGGTAATCAATCGGATAGCACTTCGTTGCTTGAAATCGCCTCCAATCTGTCATTTTTGGGTGAGAAAAGTCCCACCTTTTATAGACCCATGGGGTCTCTTTTGAGAGGGAAGCATAAGCGCCATGTGTTGGTCATAGGTGCCATGTGGCAGTCAAGTCTTCCCATGAGGGAGGGGAGTCCTCCATGACTTGGGCTTTCATAACTGCCCTTGTGACAGTCCTCTAATGGCCTATTTTCCCACCCACACATGCGTGCGATGCAGGAGTCATCAACTGACTGTCTCTGGCTGCCACTTGGCGCCATTCTTCTTTTTGCCCATTAAACTCAGAATTCATCCCTACCAGAGACGAATTCAAAATTCGTCTCTGGGTGAGATGGATTCCATTTTGAATTCATCCCTGGGTGAGACGAATACTGAGCAAAGTGTCTAAATGTACCAAATTGCCTCTTGACCTTACAAAATTGCTATGAAAGTGGTTAGGACCATTGTTTGACCTCTGAGGGCTGCCCTGGGGGCTGTGTTTGTCAAAGTGATCAGTGTTTGCAGTCACATAATCGGATTGGTGCTTTTTTGGTGTCTAGAACATTCATGCATAAAATTTTGAGAAAAATAATAATTTTCAAAGATTAAATTAATATTCATAATATAATATTTTATTTTACATATATATGTGCATGTCCATAAACAATTATTTCTTCTCTGAACCTTATACATGTATTGATAAATGTCTCCAATATTTATAGTTTTATAGGGCTATTGCATATTTTATCCCCATGTCAGAATTAATTAGAACATCATTTTTATCATTGGAAAGGAAGAAAAAACCTCTTCCAATATTGAAAAAATAAATATTTATAAGAATATAGAATATGACATGATTTTAGAAATTTCCAATTTAATTCTTCTCCATAGTCATCAACAAGACAATTGACATAACTCAAGGCAAATACATGTTATCATAGTTGTATTAATTCCAATAACATGATAAATCAAACAAAAATTTAAAAAAACAAGAAGAGTTTGACTTGATTTTAATTACCTAAAAATCATTTACGTCAGCCAATGCTATCAATATATTATATGTATGTGTACATATTTATATTTATGTCTATGTCTATATATATATATATATATATATATATATATGTATCTCTATGTCTACATATATATATATATATATATATATATATATATATATATATATATATATATATATATATATATATATATATATGTGTGTGTGTGTGTGTGTGTGTGTGTGTGTGTGTGTGTGTGTGTGTGTACATATTGAAATTATGAATACGTTATAAAATTCTAATTAAATACTTTTGAAATATATATATATTAATGTTAACAATTTAATGATATTATCACAGGTTATATAGGATTTTGAGTATCAATACCAATATCACATAAATCTCTCTACAAATATTATTATAAAAACTCAAGCTATGCATAAAAAAAGCTTATTTGAGTTACATTTTACCAACATTTGTCTCCAATATAAATATACAAAAGACCTTTTATATTACATGAATCTTGGATTTTGATCTCCTTAAAGTCATGGGAGAACTTGACTCTTCACATTCCTTTATTTACATTATAAGTACCTCACATTACATAAATATAAAGTATCTCATGAATGAATTTAATTACCTACTTTTAAGTAAGACATTACTCAAAGAATCTTCACTTCCTAACTAGACACGTCACACACTTAACTACATGACACTTGCAAACTCCTACCAACATGGCATATGCTTTAAACATAAAATAAAACTCACACCCTAAACTAAATATTTACAAGGGGATTATTATATTATTTGGTGTGAAGGTCTTCAATCGTCAATATTTGATTCTTATATTGTTTTTTCTACTCTAACTTTTGTGTTGAACTTGTTTTATTAACCTGTTTCCTGCAATGCTTGTTAGAATTTCTTTCTTCCCATAAAAATGATTTAGCATGTCCATGATTTTGTTTCAATTTGTCTTTCTAATCCAACCATAATGTATTTTGATTTTCTTTTTCTTATGCATCTTTGAATTACACTTTTGAAGAACTCTTTATTTTTATCCCTATATATTCTTCTTCCTTTTATAACATTGTTCAATATCAATGTCATTAGAAAGTTTTGCATGGTTTGAATTATCATGTTAATCAACTTGATCCACACCTTCATTGTTTATAATCCATCCCATAAGGGATATTATTACATCCTCTTATTCATTTTATGTTTCTTGAATTTCTTGAGTCAAGTTTCCCTTTTATATTTTATCCTTTTGAATGTTGTTGTTGCACTGATGGATATCGAGACTGATACTATATTGGCTGAAATATTTGAATACCTTTATTCTACAAGCTCAATGTATTGTATTTACAATTGCTTGTAGTATGTCCTTATTGTATATGTGACAATATCATTTTTCCCATTCAGATGAAGTTTGAGATGATGCACCAATGTCATTTGACATTTGATTTTTTCGGTATTAAAGCATTATTTTTTATTTCATCTCATGCTAAATTTTCTATTTCATACTTTTGAAGTATGCTAAATAAATCATCAAATGATATGGTTTTATTTAGCACTTGAAGAGAAGTAAACACATTTTTTAATGTATCATGTGATCCTCTTAATGTCACTTGAACAAGGAATTTTCCTTATATTTTTTTACCCATAGTTTGTAACTTGGATTTTAATTATGCTACTCTTTTAAAAAAGTGTTCTACAATATCCTCATCATGAACCTTAAAAGAATATAATTGTGATTACAAGTGTAAAATAGTTACTTCATTCCTCACCTCAAATATTTTATATTATTTTTCCCATGCAATTTGTGAATTCTCTACTTCATTTATGTGTGATTGAATTTCATCAGATACACCAAACATTATTAAAATAATATCTTTAGCATCATCATATTTAATTTTTTATCTTCTAGTTGCATCATCTTCTGGAATGTTTCTTTTCCTAGTTACCACATCCCATAGTATTTGAACAATAAGTATTTTTTTCATTTTGTTCTTCCATTGGGTAAATTTGGTCCTTTCAAAAGTTGTGATTCAAAAAGAAAAATGTTCGTATTTCCCATAATTTATTCAATTTGTCTCAATAATTCAATAATTCAATTCATCATTTTTAAAATCGACCCTTCCTAGAACTCCCAATTTTAATCAAATATTAATATCAATCTAATTTCATGAATTTAATCAAATCATTCATCAATTTCTCCAATCATTAATTTTAATTAAGTTTTTCTTATCACTCCACTTTAACCATATTATCCTTCTTATGGCTCCCAAAATAAATTAAATTATTATCCTTATAGCTCCCAAAATTTATTAATTAAATTATTATTCTTCATATGACTCCCAAATAAGAAATAAATCTAAATACAAATGACACCTAATTAATTGAATAGCATAAAGGTTAATAAATTACATTTATATTAGATTCTTATTTCATGCAGTTCAATGCTCTGTCGACTATCATTTTGCTTCAACTTTCATGCTCAGGTTTCTAGAAATATTTGTGTCTTCAAATGCTTCTACATCTTCAAATTTTAGCATTTTTATTCTACACAACACTCACTCGGTTAGATGTTTCTAACTTGCTCTTCATTAATAATGTATTTGTTCATATTTCTAGCATTTTAGGGTGGCATTCACATTATGAAAACGTTGACACAATAAGCCTATATTTATTTCACGATGTATGGCTTCACGATGTTAACACAACAACATATTCTTGAATGCCATGGCTTCACGAATGTTAAAAAAACAATAGCTTCTTAACAAATCTTTATGTTTGCATTATTTCTTGATCACTCTAGCGTATGTGTTCTTCTCTCCTCCTCTTATCAATGCACTTTTATTTTATTATCCTCCATGTCTTATTTAATATCCTTCAATCTTAAATATTTTGACCCTTATTCCAAAATCCAATCTCCAAATAACTTTAATCTTCACTCCTTCAATCTTGCAATATTTTTCTAAAATTGCTTGCTATAACTCCAAAAATTACAAGCTATTATTTCAACATGCCTTCCTCCAATCAGCTTCAAATTTGCTTTCTTCTCACTAGAAGTCTAACAAAATGTGGATTTGATATCACTATTAGCAATTTAATTATTTTATCATAGGTTATATAAAATTTAAGATCAATGAATCAAATCATATATCATCAATATCATCTAAAATATTTTTTTAAGTAAATCAAAGCTTATTTGAGTTCAATTTTACAAGGCTTTATCTTCAATATAAGATACATGAGACCTTCCACATTACATGACTCTTGAATTTTTCTCTCCTCAAACTCATGGGGGAACTTAACTCGTCACATTTATTTCTTTACATAATAGATCCCACATATTACATAAAGATAAAGTATCTCATGATTTCATGTAACTCCCTATTTGTAAGCAAGACACATCACTCAAAGACTTTTCACTTCCTAACTAGACACCTCACGTACTTAACTACATGGTATTTGCACAATCCTATAAACTTGACACATACTTTAAACATAGAATCAAACTCACACCCTAAACTAAATATTTACAATGAATATAAATAATGTAATACCTCCAATAATTAAAACATAATTTTATTAGAATATAGAATACATTACAAAATAAAAATAAAAAATTTAAAACTATATATATATATATATATATACAAGTATGCCCTCATTTTTTTATTGTATTCCTCATGGTTAAGTTTTTAAAACTATTTCACATTATTTTCATACACATAATAAGGGTTGTACCTTTTATTTTATTAATAATCCTAAGATAAACCCAAGATATTATTTGATAAATTATTTGTTGTCTTTAAGATGGCTTCCAAGTGGCGTGACATCAATCATATGCATACAAATTTATGTAATATAAGTTTTGGTTTTAATTTAATTTATAAAATATGGATGAAATGTGGAAGATCACTCATCACAATCTCTTCTTTATTAACACTCATCTCTCCCATATACTTACATCTAAACTACACCACCTTCATAAGTTATAGTATATCCAAGAACCCCCTCAGATGCCTTCTACCTATTCTATTAATATTCTATTCAATATTTAAGGTTTTATTGAATCTAAAACATGCATCTTATGTGTTTGTCCATGGTAAATTATCTTGTGGTCATAAATCATAAATATGTCCATATATCAAAATCTCTATATTGGATTTGATGAGTAAAGTGAGAACTCTTATTGATTGAGAAAATATTATGAAGAAAATTAATAAACAATACTTCTACTTTTTAGGATATATTTTTGTTGTTAGTTTATGAAGGGATTAAGTGTTGCACTTGCTTCAAACTATTTTCAAAATATTTCATGATAAGGAATGAAGTATACATGAATATATTATATGTATTTTACTAAGAAAATTAAATGAGATTATGTGAGTAAACTAAACGAGATTATGTGATTATATTTTTACGGGGAAATCAATACTAAAAAAATAAATTATGGTGTTAAATTATCAAAACAAGAATGATAATATAGGTATCATAGAGACAAACAATGATAACAATATTATCATAAAGAAAAACGCTTTAATGATTGTAAATAAACCCTAATATATACAAATTAGATGATTATGTACCTCATTGAGAGTGAAAGTTACTAGACCATTAATCCCAAAGGAATAATTTTTTTTTTTTAAATTTATTCAAAATGATAGAGGCCTACTTGCTCAATAATGTCGCAAAGAGAAGTTCAACCCAAACAAAGAGCTTATCATAAGGATCTAGAATATGTCAAATATCATAGAGTGAAAACTCCTCCTAGGCCAATTATTGATACTATTAGTTTATTAACTTATTTGTTGTAAGATTTCTAACAAATGAATCAAACACTATAGTGGGTAAAATGGATATTTTACCAATGATTCTTATCATTTTAAAATATATAGCTGATAATATAGTGGATGAGACTAATTCTCTATTACTAAGGTTTGATATGGTATCCTTCTCCAATGAGTTCTCACTTGCAACAATCATGGTCATCAAGACTATTTTGGATGACATGAACAAATTGGTACCATTGCGTATTTATGTCTAAAACTAAAATGATAAAAAATGTGGACCATATGAATATTATCTAACCCCATGATAAAAATAGCATCTATAGATTCTATAAGAATTAAAATATGAGTGCAACTTGATCCAATTCTTTAGTAAACTCAAACATAGATATGCCTCGTATATTTCTTAGATATTCTAGATTTGAAGAGACAAGACATGCACTTTTTAAGGTAGGTTTATCAAAATATTACACATAAACCTTTGTTTATAAGCATCTTCTTATCATTATCTATCTAAGATAGAAGAGACCTGTATAACTTAATCATGAAGGCTTTAAAAATATTTGATAAAGAATCTTAGGAACAAGAGAAAACTCATTCATGTAGGGTTTACCAATTCACTGTTTACTCTCAATAATAAATTAGCACATTTTTTAATTAGATTTAGATAGCTACAAACAACAATATTAAAACACGGAAAAATGAGTCTTAGACTCTAATATTATCTATTCTAGATAAAAAAAGACCTACAAACCTCAATCAGGAAAAAAAACTTTTCAAAATCATAAATAAAAAAACTTAAGCACAAAAAAGCTCATTTAAACAAAGTGTACCAATTCAATGTAAACACTGAATGATAAATTACAATTTTTTAATTAAATCAAAATAATAATAAATAACAAATTAAAAAATAAAAATAAAAATCTTTTATAAACTTCTGGCATCTCAAGTAAAACTTTGATAATCTAAAAAAAGGAAGAATATGTTCTCTTAGTTTCATAGAAAAATTATTAAAAAACCATATACTGTCAACAACTAAACTTGGTGTATGTGTAAGATGCCCGTTCTATTATTTATTTTTAACTTCTAATAAGGTGCTCAGAGAGTCTCGCAAATGCTTGTCCACGTGAGGACCGTGTTTATGAGGGCGGTGGGCAGTAACAACTGCACAGTGCAGTTGTTACTGCCTACCCCTGTCTTTTTTGTATTTTAATTTATTTTTAAATAGTATATTTTATGTTGGAATTTTATTTTACTTGTCTTTTTCTTTTTTTTTGAATGAAAGGACCTTATATTAATTGGAAATAATCACTTTCATACAAAAATGTTGGGTGGAATTAACACACCCCGTGGCACACACCCAAAAAAATTACAGGATCACATGAATCAACTCAAAAAGCCAATATTACATCAGAACTGAGTAAAGAAAAGAAGACAAAACAGAGACAAGTGTATGCAGTCACTGGATCAATTGGAATCAAGCGAACATCCCATCCACTAGAGGTGCGGAATTGGACTACAGTGGAGACCAATGATGCTAAGAAGTTGGAGCAGATTTTACTTGTTTTTGTAAAAGATTTTGTTTACCAGCAAGAATGCTCCTAAATAATAAAATTCAAATTATCTCGAAAGATTAAGTAAATTTTATTTGATTGAACATTTACTAAGTAAAAACCCAAATTCAAATTTAAATAATCTGAATCCTCTAAATAAAACTTAAATTCAACCTTATCATAAATATACCCTGTCATAAATATATATAAAAAATATTAATTAAAACAAAAAAGGGCAAAGAATTTTCATTTAATCTGCATGTTTTCCTTCCATGACATATCCCATCAGCTTCATAAAGTTTTCGTGATGAATCAAATTAGACGCTTAGAAATTTATGGAATATGAAATTTAATGCCTCCGTGAGCTGTTTAAGTTCTTCAAAGGTTCCATAAGCGTCGTAAGTGTCATCCGTCACAGATAAAACAGTCAGCCATTCGCCAAAAACAATTCTGCTTTCACGGACGGAATTCGGGCTCAAACATTGCACAGCTCCCAAAAATAAAACTCCACATGACGATGGCGTACAAAATCCAGCTGAATCGCCTCTGAATCTTTCCACCATTTACAGTGCGAGACACCAACCAGTTGAACCATTGCCATATCTCATGATTAATTTTCTATTTCATGCTTTTGAAGTATGCTAAATAAAT
Organism: Wollemia nobilis; assembly: GCA_028583015.1. NCBI lineage: Eukaryota > Viridiplantae > Streptophyta > Pinopsida > Araucariales > Araucariaceae > Wollemia > Wollemia nobilis. Next base: position 2,352,404 of record JAQPPZ010016912.1, on the reverse strand, counting down.
CATCAAATGATATGGTTTTATTTAGCACTTGAAGAGAAGTAAACACATTTTTTAATGTATCATGTGATGCTCTTAATGTCACTTGAACAAGGAATTTTCCTTATATTTTTTTACCCATAGTTTGAAACTTGGATTTTAATTATGCTACTCTTTTAAAAAAGTGTTCTACAATATCCTCATCATGAACCTTAAAAGAATATAATTGTGATTACAAGTGTAAAATAGTTACTTCATTCTTCACCTCAAATATTTTATATTATTTTTCCCATGCAATTTGTGAATTCTCTACTTCATTTATGTGTGATTGAATTTCATCAGATACACCAAACATTATTAACATAATATCTTTAGCATCATCATATTTAATTTTTTATCTTCTAGTTGCATCATCTTCTGGAACGTTTCTTTTTCTAGTTACTACATCCCAAAGTTTTTCAACAATAAGTATTGATTTCATTTTGTTCTTCCATGGGGTAAAATTTGGTCCTTTCAAAAGTTGTGATTCAAAAAGAAAAATGTTCGTATTTCCCATAATTTATTCAATTTGTCTCAATAATTCAATAATTCAATTCATCATTTTAAAAATCGACCCTTCCTAGAACTCCCAATCTTAATCAAATATTAATATCAATCTAATTTCATGAATTTAATCAAATCATTCATCAATTTCTCCAATCATTAATTTTAATTAAGTTTTTCTTATCACTCCACTTTAACCATATTATCCTTCTTATGGCTCCCAAAATAAATTAAATTATTATCCTTATAGCTCCCAAAATTTATTAATTAAATTATTATTCTTCATATGACTCCCAAATAAGAAATAAATCTAAATACAAATGACACCTAATTAATTGAATAGCATAAAGGTTAATAAATTACATTTATATTAGATTCTTATTTCATGCAGTTCAATGCTCTGTCGACTATCATTTTGCTTCAACTTTCATGCTCAGGTTTCTAGAAATATTTGTGTCTTCAAATGCTTCTACATCTTCAAATTTTAGCATTTTTATTCTACACAACACTCACTCGGTTAGATGTTTCTAACTTGCTCTTCATTAATAATGTATTTGTTCATATTTCTAGCATTTTAGGGTTGCATTCACATTATGAAAACGTTGAAACAGTAAGCCTATATTTCTTTTTTTTCACTATGTATGGCTTCACGATGTTAACACAACAACATATTCTTGAATGCCATGGCTTCACGAATGTTAAAACAACAATAGCTTCTTAACAAATCTTTATGTTTGCATTATTTCTTGATCACTCTAGCGTATGTGTTCTTCTCTCCACCTGTTATCAATGCACTTTTATTTTATTATCCTCCATGTCTTCTTTAATATCCTTCAATCTTAAATATTTTGACCCTTATTCCAAAATCCAATCTCCAAATAACTTTAATCTTCACTCCTTCAATATTGCAATATTTTTCTAAAATTGCTTGCTATAACTCCAAAAATTACAAGCTATTATTTCAACATGCCTTCCTCCAGCTTCAAATTTGCTTTCTTCTCACTAGAAGTCTAACAAAATGTGGATTTGATATCACTAGTAGCAATTTAATTATTTTATCATAGGTTATATAAAATTGAAGATCAATGAATCAAATCATATATCATCAATATCATCTAAAATCTTTTTTTAAGTAAAGCAAAGCTTATTTGAGTTCAATTTTAGAAGGCTTTATCTTCAATATAAGATACATGAGACCTTCCACATTACATGACTCTTGAATTTTTCTCTGGGAGAACTTAACTCGTCACATTTATTTCTTTACATAATAGATCCGACATATTACATATAGATAAAGTATCTCATGATTTCATGTAACTCCCTATTTGTAAGAAAGACACATCACACAAAGACTTTTCACTTCCTAACTAGAAACCTCACTTACTTAACTACATGGTATTTGCACAATCCTATAAACTTGACACATACTTTAAACATAGAATCAAACTCACACCCTAAACTAAATATTTACAATGAATATAAATAATGTAATACCTCCAATAATTAAAACATAATTTTATTAGAATATAGAATACATTACAAAATAAAAATAAAAAATTTAAAACTATATATATATATATACAAGTATGCCCTCATCATTTTTTTATTGTATTCCTCATGGTTAAGTTTTTAAAACTATTTCACATTATTGTCATACACATAATAAGGGTTGTGCCTTTTATTTTATTAATAATCCTAAGATAAACCCAAGATATTATTTGATAAATTATTTGTTGTCTTTAAGATGGCTTCCAAGTGGCGTGACATCAATCATATGCATACAAATTTATGTAATATAAGTTTTGGTTTTAATTTAATTTATAAAATATGGACGAAATGTGGAAGATCACTCATCACAATCTCTTCTTTATTAACACTCATCTCTCCCATATACTTACATCTAAACTACACCACCTTCATAAGTTATAGTATATCCAAGAACCCCCGCAGATGCCTTCTACCTATTCTATTAATATTCTATTCAATATTTAAGGTTTTATTGAATCTAAAACATGCATCTTATGTGTTTGTCCATGGTAAATTATCTTGTGGTCATAAATCATAAATATGTCCATATATCAAAATCTATATTGGATTTGATGAGTAAAGTGAGAACTCTTATTGATTGAGAAAATATTATGAAGAAAATTAATAAACAATACTTCTACTTTTTAGGATATATTTTTGTAGTTAGTTTATGAAGGGATTAAGTGTTGCACTTGCTTCAAACTATTTTCAAAATATTTCATGATAAGGAATGAAGTATACATGAATATATTATATGTATTTTACTAAGAAAATTAAATGAGATTATGTGAGTAAACTAAATGAGTTTATGTGATTATATTTTGATGGGGAAATCAATACTAACCAAATAAATTATGGTGTTAAATTATCAAAACAAGAATGATAATATAGGTATCATAGAGACAAACAATGATAACAATATTATCATAAAGACAAATGCTTTAATGATTGTAAATAAACCCTAATATATACAAATTAGATGATTATGTACCTCATTGAGAGTGAAAGTTACTAGACCATTAATCCCAAAGGAATAAAAAAACTGTTTAAAATTTATTCAAAATGATAGAGGCCTACTTGCTCAATAATGTCGCAAAGAGAAGTTCAACCCAAACAAAGAGCTTATCATAAGGATCTAGAATATGTCAAATATCATAGAGTGAAAACTCCTCCTAGGCCAATTATTGATACTATTAATTTATTAACTTATTTGTTTTAAGATTTCTAACAAATGAATCAAACACTATAGTGGGTAAAATGGATATTTTACCAATGATTCTTATCATTTTAAAATATATAGCTGATAATATAGTGGATGAGACTAATTCTCTATTACTAAGGTTTGATATGGTATCCTTCTCCAATGAGTTCTCACTTGCAACAATCATGGTCATCAAGACTATTTTGGATGACATGAACAAATTGGTACCATTGCGTATTTATGTCTAAAACTAAAATGATAAAAAATGTGGACCATATGAATATTATCTAACCTCATGATAAAAATAGCATCTATAGATTCTATAAGAATTAAAATATGAGTGCAACTTGATCCAATTCTTTAGTAAACTCAAACATAGATATGCCTCGTATATTTCTTAGATATTCTAGATTTGAAGAGACAAGACATGCACTTTTTAAGGTAGGTTTATCAAAATATTACACATAAACCTTTGTTTATAAGCATCTTCTTATCATTATCTATCTAAGATAGAAGAGACCTGTATAACTTAATCATGAAGGCTTTAAAAATATTTGATAAAGAATCTTAGGAACAAGAGAAAACTCATTCATGTAGGGTTTACCAATTCACTGTTTACTCTCAATAATAAATTAGCACATTTTTAATTAGATTTAGATAGCTACAAACAACAATATTAAAACACGGAAAAATGAGTCTTAGACTCTAATATTATCTATTCTAGATAAAAAAAGACCTACAAACCTCAATCACGAAAAAAAACTTTTCAAAATCATAAATAAAAAAACTTAAGCACAAAAAAATTCATTTAAACAAAGTGTACCAATTCAATGTAAACACTGAATGATAAATTAAATTTTTTAATTAAATCAAAATAATAATAAATAACAAATTAAAAAATAAAAATAAAAATATTTTATAAACTTCTGGCATCTCAAGTAAAACTTTGATAATCTAAAAAAAAGGAAGAATATGCTCTCTTAGTTTCATAGAAAAATTATTAAAAAACCATTTTGATAATCTAAAAAAAGGAAGAATATGTTCTCTTAGTTTCATAGAAAAATTATTAAAAAACCATATACTGTCAACAACTAAACTTGGTGTATGTGTAAGATGCCCGTTCTATTATATATTTTTAACTTCTAATAAGGTGCTCAGAGAGTCTCGCAAATGCTTGTCCACGTGAGGACCGTGTTTATGAGGGCGGTGGGCAGTAACAACTGCACAGTGCAGTTGTTACTGCCTACCCGTCTTTTTTGTATTTTAATTTATTTTTAAATAGTATATTTTATGTTGGAATTTTATTTTACTTGTTTTTTTTTTTTTTTTTGAATGAAAGGACCTTATATTAATTGGAAATAATCACTTTCATACAAAAATGTTGGGTGGAATTAACACATCCCGTGGCACACACCCAAAAAAATTACAGAATCACATAGATCAACTCAAAAAGCCAATATTACATTAGAACTGAGTAAAGAAAAGAAGACAAAACAGAGAAGTGTATGCAGTCAGTGGATCAATTGGAATCAAGCGAACATCACATCCACTAGAGGTGCGAAATTGGACTACAGTGGAGACGAATGATGCTAAGAAGTTGGAACAGATTTTACTTGTTTTACTTGTTTTTGTAAAAGATTTTGTTTACCAACAAGAATGCTCCTAAATAATAAAATTCAAATTATCCCGAAAGATTAAGTAAATTAGTAAATATTATTTGATTGAACATTTACTAAGTAAAGACCCAAATTCAAATTTAAATAATCTGAATCCTCTAAATAAAACTTAAATTCAACCTTATCATAAATATACCCTGTCATAAATATATATAAAAAATATTAATTAAAACAAAAAAGGGCAAAGAATTTTCATTTAATCTGCATGTTTTCCTTCCATGACATATCCCATCAGCTTCATAAAGTTTTCGTGATGAATCAAATTAGACGCTTAGAAATTTATGGAATATGAAATTTAATGCCTCCGTGAGCTGTTTAAGTTCTTCAAAGGTTCCATAAGCGTCGTAAGTGTCATCCGTCACAGATAAAACAGTCAGCCATTCGCCAAAAACAATTCTGCTTTCACGGACGGAATTCGGGCTCAAACATTGCACAGCTCCCAAAAATAAAACTCCACATGACGATGGCGTACAAAATCCAGCTGAATCGCCTCTGAATCTTTCCACCATTTACAGTGCGAGACACCAACCAGTTGAACCATTGCCATATCTCACAGTAGTCAATCCCCAGCACAGCCTTAGAATCTTGTGACCAAGCGGTTCTGCTTCACTCCTTTTTATAAGGTACACCACCTAATTTTTTTTTTTTATTATTGAAAGTTTATGAACATGAATAAGGATTAAATCGATTAAGAATTTGCAGGTTCATAGTGATGAGAAGTTAACCTGGAAATATCATAAAGGTATGCATTAAACGAATAGAATTAGGGTTATGGGTGGTTTAAAATAGAAGGGCTAGAATTAGGGGTTAGAAGGTTAGGTGGGTTATGGTTAATAATAAAGTTAAAAGAATATGAGTTAAGATTAAAAAATATTTAGATTTAAGTTGAGAATAGATGTTAGTGGATTAAAAGTAAAATTAATTATGGGTTATTGGTGGGTTAGTGTTATGAATGGGTTTAGGTATGAGGTTAAGAATAAATATTGGGAATTAGAGGTTATCATAAATAATACTTTTATTTACGAAGTAATAATTTAAATTATTTTTAGTAGAATTTATTTGTAATGTGTGTCTATTAAATTAAATGATTTGATTGACTACTCTTAACAATGTTTTAACTTTATAATTTTTAAAACTATTCATGAAAGGTGTAAGTGATCTAACTTTCCTAACAATAGTTTTAAATTAGGTAAATGAATAAGTGACATGGTTGATCTAGCCTTCCTTACAATAATTTAAAATTATTTAATTTATTATTAATAATTAACTTAAATAAGTTTATTAGATTGAAAGTACTAGGATTTTAAAGATTAGGTGACAAGATAAAATATATAATCCTAACATCAACATGGTTCTTTTAGTTTAAGTCTTAACTATATCTCATAGAAAAGTATCTTTAAAGTGAATTTGTTACAACATAGACAAGTGTTTTAAAGTTTAGCCTTAAATTTATTTATGTTGATATTTCATCTTCTAGTTTATTTTTTATAGCTTTTCATCTTAAAATTTTTATTTCTATTTAATTTGTATAATATTTTCTTTCACAAATAACTTTAAAAAATATACATAATTATTATATTTTTAAGAGAAAAATTGCATTCAGAATTTTGAGCATGAGGTATAATAAGTATTTACCTTTTTATAAGATTTGTTTTAAATTTTTTGAAGGCAATAATAAAAAATATAATAAATAAATTTGTGTAGTGGATGGCGCATAAGGATGATCTAATATATGTAATATAATAAAGTGTTGAATATTTTATTTCCCTATTGACCTAACATTATGCAAATGATGATTTTTGATTGTATGTGGGAATTGGTTCCTTTATCTTCTATTAGCATGTGAGGATATTTTCCTCCTTTCCTTGTCCTTAATGTGTTTCTTTGTTGAATAAAAATAATGAATATTATGACATGGTGCATTGGCTCCCTTATTCCTATGAGGTATAGATTCCACAACATCTCACTTCAAAAGCAAGAAAAATCTTGATTCCAATCTAATGTTTCAAGGATTTAGTTTGAAAACACCTATATTTTACCTAAAGTATTATTATGATTTCTTGACATTAATTGGGTATTATTACAGCTATAAATAAAATCCTATATAATACAACAACCTAGCTCATTGATTACATGTTTTTTGCTCTCAATGATGAATTAAAGATGTTTTAGATGCTTTATAATTTTAAGCATGGGTATAATAGAAGAGACAAAGAAAAGAACCTATATTTCTACATGCAATTTTATTTGTAATGATAATATAGTGAAATAATTTGTCTACTCATGATCATAAGACACATTATTTTATTCATTTTCTTTTATCTATGAACTAAAGAATAGAAAATTGAAAAATATAGATAACCAAAAAGACAATAGAAATTATGGCGAGCACAAAGGCTATAATGATAATGAAGCCAACGACGATGGACATGGGCAAAAAGGCTCCCACAACAATGCAAAGGAAGGTGAGGGTGAAGCCCAAAGGGAACCAAAGGATTATAATAAGCACCAACAATGGTGATGCAAAGGAAGGTGAGAGTGAAGCCCAAAGGGAACCAAAGGATTATAAGAAGCACCAACAATGGTGGTGACACTACTCTTCATAAAACGAGTGTAAATCCTAGGTGCAATCAAGTGATGAAATAAAGTGATAAATTTAGCTATAGTATTCATGAAATAGATGCAAACCATAGGTCCAGTCAAGCATTGAAGGAAGATGATTGTTTGCAGATTGTCTCTTCAGTTTTTGAGAAAGCCTCTTCGATTAGAAGAAATATTTCTCAAGGATATTTGGGTTCGTGAGTGGATGAACCCATGGCATCTATCAGGGTTTCAAAGGATAAATTTAAGTTAGATCTGATTTATAATGAATTTTGAACAATTATTTTTAAACTCAAGGGCAAAATACAAGGCCTAAAGGAGCTCAAGGGATACATTAAATATTGGTGGACCAGTAAAGAATTTCAAGTAACTCTCTTACCCAAAAAAAAATATTTTTTTGTTTCCTTTTTTTATTTAATGGATAGAGACAGGGTAATGGATTATAGATATAATTGGTTTTTCAGACAAAGGGATGTCTATATAAGACCTTGGACTCCTAGTTTCAACCCATTTACAGAAGAAGTTAATTGCTTTCCAATATGGGAAAATATTTATGCTCTCCCTATGGAGTTTTGGGGAGAGAAGATATTTATCAAAATTGGTAATATCATTAGTGCATTCTAGTATATGGATGCCCAAACCAAGGAAAAAATTAGTATGAGTAATGCAAGATTGGTTTTTTGGATGGATGTTTTAGTTCATGATCCTTAATCCATTATTATCTCCTCGAGCAAAGGGGAACGACTCCAAAATATTTAATATGAAAACTTCTCCCTAAGATGTTATGGTTATCAGCAATATGGCCACCTAAAGAAGAGATGTCTGAATATCCGATCATGTTTTGATTCCTCATAGATAGATAAGGCCTTGAATGTAAATAATTCAAAACCTTTAATATCCTTGTTCAAAAGAAAGGAGGTCATCCTCTAGATGCACCAATTATCTAGCAAGATTCATGCGAGCAACAAAATACTCAACCCCAAAAGAGGAAATTGAATCAGATCATTTATAAAATCCAAATGGTTACTAAATACCATCCAAATGGTTCCATGGAAAATATTAGCACCTTAGATGGTATTCTTGAATTTAATTATGAAATAATTTGTGATGGTCAGTTTTATAAAAATGAAGATTCTACAAAATATGGTACAACTAGATATTTTCTTACGAGTTTAAAGTACAAAAATGTATTCTTAGATATTGCCACTCTATAGGAGGAAGAACATCTGCCATAAAAGAAAAATAATTAAACTATTTTCCTCTTTGATGGATGACTATTATGTTTGTTCTATCTACTGGAGTTATGTGTCATGTAAGGGTTGTTCTTGTTGTTAGTTCCTTCAAAAAAAGTCAATTATGGAAACTTAGCGGTTTGAGGAAGATGGAGAATATATTTGATAGAAAAGCAAATATAGGTATGCTTTAATTAACTTGCTAGAAATACAATTAGAATATGTATTATTTTGTTTTTCTAATGGGAGTGCCTCCCAATAGAATCCACACATAGCTTATTAAAAAAAAGATAATAGACATCAATAATTTAAGGTTGAATTGACAAAGGATGTGAAAATAAATCCTCTAACCTGATTATATCTTTGTGATAATAGCATTATTTAAAGTAGAAGCATCATTGGTGATTTTTATTACTGATGAAACTTAAACTCATGACTCCCACCTCCATAGAAAATCTATAAAAATAGATAAACAATAGTGTTAAATATAGAGATATATTCCTAAGTGAGTGGAGAGTTGTAATTCCCTTGGTTGACATCGAAACCCTATTCACAAAGGTAGAGTAACACAAATTTGCAATTTGGAACATTTGATTATTTTCACAAATATCAAAGTGTCACAATAGAGTGATAGTATCAATGGTGCTTTTAACCAGGAGCGATGCTTTTGCTATCTATGGTAGAATACTAACTATAAAATCTAGTCTCTACTATAACAAAACTATAACACAATAATACAGTTGGCTAATAGATATAATTGAATAGGTTGCGATATTCGAACCAACAATAGGCTAAAAGATCCTAACCAAAAAATATAAAAGAATTTGATAAAAGATAGATTGTTGATTACTTGACTACAAAAAGATGTTATCTCAAATAAAACAAAAGGCTAATAACAATATAAATTAAAATAACTATATTGATAAAAAATAAATAAATTAAAACATAAAAATATTAAAAATTAAAGATCACAACCATGTATCCCTAAGTGGAGAGGTTGCCTAAATTTCAATATTTTTGTATTTTTGACCTTTGTCCTTCGTATGGATGTTGATGGAGTCTTGATTAGGTATGTGTGGGGATGCAAAAATCTAAAGGAGCAACACTTGTGGCATAAAGAATGAGTTAATATTTGAACAAGGTACTATTATTTTTAGAAGTAATGTTATTTTAATAGGGCTTTACAATATGCAAAATGATCATGGATTGGGTTTGAAATCCATGGCCCCCTTGGATTATCCTTTTGAAATTCTACTAATACTGACATGTTGGAGAGGTTGTAAGTTTGGATAGATAAGATCAAATTGATTGAGGCTAATATTGGGGAATGTTGACATGGAAGGATATGAAAGACTATATAAGAGACAAAAGGAAAGTATTTATAGATTTTAATATCAATAAAACTATGAAGTGGAAGACACCATTGGAACAACCATATCTAGATTTGATGGGTAGTTGCTTCTTGTCAATTGCATAACTTATCTTTTTTAATTATGATAGTCAATAGTGTTGGGATCATGAGCATCATTGGTGCTAAAAATATTTACACAAATGCCAAAATAACCATTGTTAGGATGACTACATAGGAAAAGGTAATTTTCGATATTTTGGAAAAATCGTTACCAACCAGTTAGCAATGATGTCAATGTTATTTTCTTAAGTATAATAATTTGTATTTGAGGGCAATAAATACCCTTAATTTTGGTATTTGGATTCTCGATTTTATTGATATATTTTATTGCCTAGATAATGCAGATGTTGATAAAAGTTTAAGAATTAATGATGTGATCAAAATGGGATGTCAATATTTATTCATTTTTATTTTACATCAAAAATTGACCCATATGTCCTAATTTTGATACAGATAAATTTGATGTTACTTAAAATTCATGATTTAAGATGATTGATACTTTTAATTTGTTGATTACTAACTATTTAAAAAAAAATCCTTTTCAAAAGCATTAAATGGTGTCATGCCTCTATGTGCCCCCTCAAGTTTCAAAGGAAAAATCAAATTTGACCAATGAAACCTGACTTGACCATGAGATACACTATTTCAGTCATGAAAATATTATGATATAACACTAAGAATTGGTCCAAGTCAAAAAGGGATAGAATGTAATGGGTAACAACAAAATTATTTTTATCACTAATGATCATGTAGGAGAGCTTTAGACATGCAATCACATCACTTGTTATTATGGACCACTAAGTGATACCTACACATTAGGTGAAACACATGAGATCACCAATAATAGGATGAAAGGATCAACCTTAGGTATGTACTTTGAAAATAGACTAGTTTTATGTTTTTTCTCAAAAAACATCTTCAAAGCAAAGGGTAACACTTCTATGTAACAATGTCCCTATTGCATTGATATTTTTTGAATTAATAGCCTTTTACATTGTAATGACACTTTCACCATTGGGTAAGGCTTTCACCACTTTAATAGCAAGTTTTGTTGTATGATGTCACTTTCACCTCATGATTCTTACCAATGACATTTTTTCTAGTCTAATTATTTATGCTAAATTTTGGGTTAAGAATAGATTTACATTATAGATTAGGATGCTAATAAATTAGTTGCCTCGATTATGGTTGTAGAAGAAGGTTTAGACATTGGATTTTCAAGAGCAAAAAGTACATGAGTTACAATATATGCCTTTCTTAACTATGTTGATCATGCTCTCTTGGTAGTATTAGGGTTGTATCATGTGGCCCTATTTCCAAAGGTAGAGTTCCATTAGACCCTCTTAACTTCCTTGATGGAGTGATGATATTTGGAAGTGAATATATTTTAGCTACCATGTTCAATGTTCATCATGATAGTGGTGGATGTATGGCTTATTTTGAGGGTATCCATTAGAGGATCTCATGTGTATATGAGTCAAAGTTAGTATCAAATACTAGAGTAGCTCATAGGGGATGCATAATTCTTAGTCATGTTATAAGGCATTAACATCAATGTCATATATGCTAAAGTATAGTCACATAAACAAGACATATTACATTATCTCTAGTGTCAGGGATTTTTATTGGGGATACCAATTGATGAGTAATGCAGTAGGATAGAGGAGAGGTCATCATAGATATGCTAAAGCAAAAAATAATTTTGTGTAAGGGCCATGATTGTAAGTTGACTATAAAAATAAATCTATTAAATAGTGTATAAAGGAGGAAGAGGACTATCATGTCGTATATTGCTCTTGGTGTGTACCTAGGAGGACATAGCAATCGTTCATCTATCAAGGATGTTAGGATAGGTCAAAAACACAAAGGTACTAGTCTATAGATGGAATTACTAGCTAGAGAGGGCAAGACAAGTCTCATAGATATATTTTAGGTATGGCAAGGCAACTGATATATGACATATGATAAGGACAAGTTACATCATGGCCCTTATAGGGATCATCATAACTGGGAAATGGATATTTATCGCTTGATATGGATTAGGAAAATGATATGGCTAGTGGAATCATACGGAGAGTTGGATTTCCTTCATTTTGAGTGTATGATATAGTAGTTTGGATTGTAGTAGGGAATCCCACCAAATATAAAAAAGTATTATCATTTAAATTAGGAGCAAGAATTATACCCATTGCCAAACCCTAATTCATATCTAGAGCCTAATATTTATTATTAGATCATTCTAGATCCTATATCCAATGACCTAGCATAAACGATGGCTACAAGTATAGTATTAAACCATCCATACAAGAAGTTTCATAGTGACAAGCCTAAGGATGGACAAAAAATATGCAACTAGAGAGATGGTTAGAGGGGTTCACCATAGGATGAGATCTAATGACACTCATGCCTATGATTACAATGAGGGAGGTACTACCTATTAGGTCAACTCAATTATTTATAGAGGTAAAGAGATGCACTAATTCAATAGATGACTAGTATATAGGCTACACTAGCTCTGGCTTTGGCTCTAACATTGGATTTAGATCTAGCTCTAACTTTGACTTGGTCTCTAGATCTAGTATCTCAACCACACACTTGATATATTCCATGTGGTATTTTACTATAGGCTCTATCATTTTGAGTGTATGATATAGTAGTTTGGCTTGTAGTAGGGAATCCCACCAAATATAAAAAAGTATTATCATTTAACTTAGGAGCAATAATTATACCCATTGCCAAACCCTAATTCATATCTAGAGCTTAATATTTATTATTATATCATTCTAGATCCTATATCCAATGACCTAGCATAAACGATGGCTACTAGTATAGTATTAAACCATCCATACAAGAAACGCCATAGTGACAAGCCTAAGGATGGACAAAAAAGATGCAACTAGAGAGATGGTTAGAGGGGCTCACCATAGGATGAGATCTAATTACACTCATGCCTATGATCACAATGAGGGAGGTAGGACCTAGTAGGTCAACTCAATTATTTATAGAGGTAAAGAGATGCACTAATTCAATAGATGACTAGTATATAGGCTACACTAGCTATGGATTTGGCTCTAACATTGGATTTAGATCTAGCTCTAACTTTGACTTGGTCTCTAGATCTAGTATCTCAACCACACACTTGAGATCTTCCATGTGGTATTTTACTATAGGCTCTATCACTACAATATTTCTGAGCATAGCCCTAGTCACATATATACATTTTTAATGTAGAAGTCATGCATTTCTTATTTTAAGCCTCCATAAATAATCCTAAAATTGTATTTATTCTTAGAAAAACTTGCATTTTATAAAATATAACCATCATTATCATCAACCACCAAACATTATCTTATCCTTACTTTCTTAGGAGAACAAGATATTATTTTATAGAATCCATTTAACATTTTTTGAATGTTATCCCATTCTATTACATACAATCATCTACAATAAACATGTATTTTGTTGGTTATTTTATCTTTGTGCTAACAATATTTCTAATAGTGATTATTCCCACCTTAAATCTTGGAGTGATGCAAATTCCAACACTTAGTCATCACATGTCTAGCTCATCTACAATGACTACAACAAGCTATCTTAGGAGTTTTTTTTTTTTTAGTAGATAAGATACTATAGCATTAATACCGGGTTTTATAGGTTGACCCAAAACCTTTTACAAAAATCAGCCCAGGGTTGTTGATGAACATGTCCTTACTAAGGATCCTATATATGTAAAATTTACATGCCACCAAAGCCATTATATCCGGTAAGGCACATAGCCTGTTATCAAAAATAAACTTCCCATACAACATTTTGGGTATACCCCGAGAAAACAAACCTGCATCATAATTACAAAAAAAGAAACAGACAAGGATCCCTTCCTTGAAACAATGGAGAAATTTTTTTTGCAAACACACATAGCAAAGTACTAAAAAAAACTCCCACAAGCTTTGTATTGACAGTTACTCTTAATAATTCTTTGGTAATTGTTTTCTTCTGTATATGGCATGCTTTGGTACCACATCCCATCTTGCCCAATCAACCTTGGAGAAGTGAACCTGTTGGAAAGATTTATGGCAATGGCTATATGGTGGTCCACGTGTCTCTAGTTCGAAGTCTTATATTGTTGTTTCTTTCCTGCCCTGTGATTATCAACCAAACTCAAATTACTAATACAACTAGGAGCCATGTACAAAAAGGAAATATCTTAGGTCAGGTGAAATTCAAATATGGCCTTGTAATAGATCTTGATATGATCAAAGCAATTAAAGAGTTTCCTTTGCATATATCAATTAAGTATATTAGATCATTTCTTGAGAAAATATAATTCATGGCTAAATTCATAATAAAATTTGTATAGTTGGTAAATCCTATAACCAAAATACCAAAAACAGACACCACTTACGAACTGAAGAAGGAAAACAAGTGTTTTGAGAGATAAAATATGTAATTAAAAAGGCTCCATTCCATATTAACCTATATTTATCACAATATTTTTTACTATACATGTTTCATACTTATGAAATCATTGCCACTATTTTAACTCAAAAGAATAATAAATATGAAGAACATTTGATCTCCTTCATGATTCAAATACTCCATAATTACATAGAGAAGTATATAATTATAGAAAACTAGGTGTTTGCTCTGATGAAGGCTTTATGTAAGTTTGGGTTTTAGTTATCCCAAGATATGATTATTTTAGTACATTCTAATGCAAGGTTTAAAATGCTACATATTGAAATAGAAGAAATATAGTGAGTTAGATAATTAATATTTAATAGTTTGACATAGAAATCAAGTCAATCAAACAAGTAGGAGGTAGGGCTTTACATGAGAATATCACCATGATAACTCCCAAGGAATATATAGTATTAGTAGAATAAATTAATCCTAATGATCAACTACGATAGATAGAAGACATTAATAAATGTATGTTATTACGACAAGTTCTAAAATATTTAACACCAAAGTAAAAGGATTGATTCAAGAAAAAGATAATGCATTACACCTAGCTATACAAAGTGTCATTTTGAAAGGGATACAATGGGGTAATACTACAATGTATGGATAAATTAAAAAAAAATCCCTAATCAAGGAATACCATGATGAAAGAAGACATCATCCTCACCAAAACATAGCCCACAAGATCCTAACTGAAGAATATTACTAGCCTACCATATTTTCTCACTACTTTCAATGTTTCAAGGAATGTAAACCCTATTGTACCTTCATGAGTAAGATAAAAAAAGTTCTAATGTCCTTAAAGCTTATTTTTATCACTAAAGCTCTTTAATAATGTGATATTGACCTCATTGGAAAAATAAACACCTACCAAGTGCTAAGCATGGATGTATTTTAATTGCTAATGACTACTTTAGTAGATGGAATGAGTAGTGTTAGTGAGTATGCTAATAGATAAATTATGATACAAATCTTAGAAGATACTATTACTAGGTTTGAGACTCCCAGTAGTCATAACTAACAATATCAATATCTTCATAGGGATTAAGTTAATGTAATTTATACTTATAGGTGGATTTGTGTTGAATACTGCATCAAATTATTTCGCTATAGAAAATATTTTGGCAAAGCCCAAGAAAAATAATATTGTTAAAATATTGAAAAAATAGCCAAGACTTATATTCATTGACACACAAAATTGAAGGTATTGTGGGCAAAGAGGGTAACACCTGAATCTTCAATGAGATCATCTCCATGTGAACAATTCTATTTTTGGAAATAAGTAGTATCATTAGTGAAAGTTGATTGATGAAGGGATTGGAAAACTTGAGTATTAGCCCTACACATAGAATGGGGTATCTACATTCACCATATAAATTTACTCAAACTAAAGAGTTTCCATATATGTTTTAGTGTGCATAATGGTTTGACACTTAAAATGTATACGTGATAATATATAAATTGAATATATAAATAAAACTACGATATATAGGAGACATTAATAAATGTATGTTATTGCGAAAAAGTTCTAAAACATTGAACACCAAAGTAAAAGGATTGATTCAAGAAAAAGTCAATGAATTACACCTAGCTATACAAAGTTTTAGTTTGAAAGGGATATAATGGGGTAATACTACAATGTATGGATGTAGAAAATAAAACCTAGAAATACCATGATGAAAGAAGACATCATCCTCACCAAAACATAGCCCACAAGATCCTAAGGGAAGGATATTACTAGCCTACCATCTTTTATGACTACTTTCAATGGTTCAAGGAATGTAAACCCTATTGTACCTTCATGAGTAAGATAAAAAAGTTCTAATGTCCTCAAAGCTTATTTTTATCACTAAACATATTTAGTAATGTGATCTTGACCTCATTGGAAAAATCAACGCCTACCAAGTTCTAAGCATGGATGGATTTTAATTACTAATGATTACTTTAGTAAATGGAATGAGTAGTGTTCGTGAAATATGCAAATCAATAAATTATGATACAAACATTATAAGATACTATCACTAGGTTTGGGACTCCTAGTAGTCGTAACTGACAATACCACTATCTTCATAGGAATTAAGTTAATGTAATTTATACTTATAGGTGGATTTGTGTTGAAGATTGAATCTAATTATTTCCCTATAGAAAACAATTTGGCAAAGCCCAAAAATAAGAATATTATTAAAATAGTGAAAAAAATAGCCAAGATATATATGTATTGACACACAAAATTGAAGGTATTTTGGGTAAATAGGGTAACACCTGAATCTTCAATGAGATCATCTCCATATGAACTAGTCTATTTTGGGAACGAAGTAGTACCATTAGTCAAAGTTTATTGATGAAGGGATTAGAAAACTTGAATATTAATCCTACACATAGAATGGCATATCTACATTCACCATATAAATTTACTCAAACTAAAGAGTTTCCATATATGTTTTAGTGTGCATAATGGTTTGACACTTAAAATGAATACATGATAATATATAAATTGAATATTGTGTCAGTAAAATATAGTTTAGAATTCAATCTAATATATGAAGGTAATTCATTATATATTTTGTAGATGCAGTTAACATCACACTTACTACATCATCAATGACTTCTATAGTAAGAGACAAGAAGTTGCTATTATTTATATCACCTCTAGTAAAAAAATGACAAGGGAATGATTCACTAAGGTCCTATTTTTAAATTGATCTCCTCATAAATAAAATATCAACAATATCTATAATGAAAGAAAAATATATATCATAAAATAGATAATATATACCATATAAAATTTGAATATAATCAATTAAGAATTGAGTAAAAAGAATTCCATTGAAAATTTCTATCAATATCAAAATATATTTTTCTATCTAAAATACTTATGTGGCTAATACCTACAAGAATATAACAATCCTACAAATAACACCATGGTGATTTAAAAAAAAATAACCCAATATAATGTTGAGTAGATCTAACACCACTACATGTTCTAGATATTCGATACGATATTGAACCTTAAAATATTCATCCACATCCATACTAATCATGTTCTCATAACAAACATAATATATATGATAGATGTAATAATTAAATAAAAGTGGTTAAAGCTTTGAATAACTAGGTTCTCTAAAGGAAATTGCTAACAAACATGAATAAATTGTCATCTTTTAGGAAATAAGGTGCATCAAACTTTGATCTAATATAAAATTATCCTTTTGTGACTTTAGCTACATATTTATTATATAAATGTCTATATTAGCATGCAATCAACTCAATGCTTAAGTTATAATTGCATACATTCATAATATAAAATTTAAAATGTTTTAGGATAAACTTAAAAATACATTCATGCATAAAATTTTGAGAAAAATAATAATTTTCAAAGATTAAATTAATATTCATAATATAATATTTTATTTTACATATATATGTGCATGTCCATAAACAATTATTTCTTCTCTGAACCTTATACATGTATTGATAAATGTCTCCAATATTTATAGTTTTATAGGGTATATTAAAATTTTTGCTATTGCATATTTTATCCCCATGTGAGAATTAAATAGAACATCATTTTTATCATTGGAAAGGAAGAAAAAACCTCTTCCAATATTGAAAAAATAAATATTTATAAGAATATAGAATATGACATGATTTTAGAAATTTCCAATTTAATTCTTCTCCATAGTCATCAACAAGACAATTGACATAACTCAAGGCAAATACATGTTATCATAGTTGTATTAATTCCAATAACATGATAAATCAAACAAAAATTTTAAAAATCAAGAAGAGTTTGAATTGATTTTAATTACCTAAAAATCATTTACGTCAGCCAATGCTATCAATATATTATATGTATGTGTACATATATATATGTATGTCTATGTCTACATATATATATATATATATATATATATATATATATATATATATATATATATATACATTTCGTGTATATATATGTATATGTATATGTATGTATGTATGTATGTATATATGTGTGTATGTATGTATGTATATATATGTGTGTATACATATTGAACTTATGAATACGTTATAAAATTCTAATTAAATACTTTTGAAATATATATATATTAATGTTAACAATTTAATGATATTATCATAGGTTATATAGGATTGTGAGTATCAATACCAATATCACATAAATCTCTCTACAAATATTATTATAAAAACTCAATCTATGCATAAAACAAAGCTTATTTGAGTTACATTTTACCAAAATTTGTCTCCAATATAAAGATACAAAAGACCTTTTATTTCACATGACTCTTGGATTTTGATCTCCTTAAACTCATGGGATAACTTGACTCTTCACATTCCTTTATTTACATTATAAGTACCTCACATTACATAAAGATAAAGTATCTCATGATTGAATTTAATTACCTACTTTTAAGTAAGACATCACTCAAAGAATCTTCACTTCCTAACTAGACACGTCACACACTTAACTACATGACACATGAAAAATCCTACCAACATGGCATATGCTTTAAACATAAAATAAAACTCACACCCTAAACTAAATATTTACAAGGGGATTATTATATTATTTGGTGTGAAGGTCTTCAATCGTCAATATTTGATTCTTATATTGTTTCTTCTACTCTAACTTTTGTGTTGAACTTGTTTTATTAACCTGTTTCCTACAATGCTTGTTAGACCTTCTTTCTTCCCATAAAAATGATTTAGCATGTCCATGATTTTTTTTCAGTTTGTCTTTCTAATCCAACCATAATGTATTTTGATTTTATTTTTCTGATGCATCTTTGAATTACACTTTTGAAGAACTCTTTATTTTTATCCCTATATATTCTTCTTCTTTTTATAACATTATTCAATATCAATGTCATTAGAAATTTTTGAATGGTTTGAATTATCATGTTAATCAACTTGATCCACAACTTCATTTTTTATAATCCGTCCCATAAGGGATATTATTACATCCTATTATTCATTTTATGTTTCTTGAATTTCTTGAGTCAAGTTTCCTTTTTATATTTTATCCTTTTGAATGTTGTTGTTGCACTGATGGATATCAAGACTGATACTATATTGGCTGAAATATTTGAATACCTTTATTCTACAAGCTCAATGTATTGTATTTACAATTGCTTGTAGTATGTCCTTATTGTATATGTGACAATATCATTTTTCCCATTCAGATGAAGTTTGAGATGATGCACCAATGTCATTTAACATTTGATTTTTTTGGTATTAAAGCAATATTTTTTATTTCATCTCATGCTAAATTTTCTATTTCATACTTTGGAAGTATGCTGAATAAATCATCAAATGATATGGTTTTATTTAGCACTTGAAGAGAAGTAAACACATTTTTTAATGTATATGTGATGCTCTTAATGTCACTTGAACAAGGAATTTTCCTTATATTTTTTTACCCATAGTTTGTAACTTGGATTTTAATTATGCTACTCTTAAAAAAGTGTTCTACAATCTCCTCATCATGAACCTTCAAAGAATATAATTGTGATTGCAAGTGTAAAATAGTTGCTTCATTCCTCCCCTCAAATATTTTACATAATTTTTCCATGCAATTTTTGAAGTCTCTACTTCACTTATGTGTGCTTGAATTTCATCAGATATGCCAAACATAATTAACATAAGATATTTAGCATCATCATATTTAAATTTTTATCTTCTAGTTGCATCATCTTCTGGAATGTTTCTTTTCCTAGTTACCACATCCCATAGTATTTCAACAATAAGTATTTTTTTCATTTTGTTTTTCCATTGGGTAAAATTTGGTCCTTTCAAAAGTTGTGATTCAAAAATAAAAATGTTCATATTTCCCATAATTTATTCAATTTGTCTCAATAATTCAATTCATCATTTTTAAAATTGACCCTTCCTAGAACTCCCAATTTTAATCAAATATTAATATCAATCTAATTTCATGAATTTAATCAAATCATTCATCAATTTCTCCAATCATTAATTTTAATTAAGTTTTTATTATCACTCCACTTTAACCATATTATCCTTCTTATGGCTCCCAAAATAAATTAAATTATTATCCTTCTTATTGCTCATAAAATTTATTAATTAAATTGTTATTCTTCATATGACTCCCAAATAAGAAATAAATCTAAATATAAATGACACCTAATTAATTGAATAGCATAAAGGTTAATAAATTACCTTTATATTAGATTCTTATTTCATGCAGTTCAATGCTCTGTCGACTGTCATTCTGCTTCAACTTTCATGCTTAGGTTTCTAGAACTATTTGTGTCTTCAAATGCTTCTACATCTTCAAATTTTAGCATTTTTATTCTACACAACACTCATCGGTTAGATGTTTCTAACTTGCTCTTCATAAATAATGTAGTTGTTCATATTTCTAGCATTTTAGGGTAGCATTCACATTATGAAAACATTCACACAATAAGCTTATATTCCTTTTTGTTCACTATATATGGCTTCACGATGTTAACACAACAACATCTTCTTGAATTCCATGGCTTCACGAATGTTAAAACAATAATAGCTTCTTAAAAAATCTTTATGTTTGCATTATTTCTTGATCACTCTAGCGTATGTGTTCTTCTCTCCTCCTCTTATCAATGCACTTCAGTTTTATTATCCTCCATGTCTTCTTTAATATCCTTCAATCTTAAATATTTTGACCCTTATTCCAAAATCCAATCTCCAAATAATTTTAATCTTCACTCCTTCAATATTGCAATATTTTTCTAAAATTGTTTGCAATAACTCCAAAAATTACAAGCTATTATTTCAACCTGCCTTCCTCCAATCAACTTCAAATTTTCATTCTTCTCCTTAGAAATCTAACAAAATGTGGATTTGATATCACTATTAGCAATTTAATTATATTATCATAGGTTATATAAAATCCAAGATCAATGAATCAAATCATATATCATCAATATCATCTAAAATCTCTTTTTAAGTAAAGCAAAGCTTATTTGAGTTAAATTTTACAAGGCTTTATCTTCAATATAAGATACATGAGACCTTCCAAATTACATGACTCTTGAATTTTTCTCTCCTCAAACTCATGGGAGAACTTAACTCTCACATTTATTTCTTTACATAATAGATCCCACATATTACACATAGATAAAGTATCTCATGATTTCATGTAACTCCCTATTTGTAAGCAAGACACATCACTCAAAGACTTTTCACTTCCTAACTAGACACCTCACGTACTTAATTACATGGCATTTGCACACTCCTATAAACTTGACACATACTTTAAACATAGAATCAAACTCACACCCTAAACTAAATATTTACAATGAATACAAATAATGTAATACCTTCAATAATTAAAGCATAAATTTTATTAGAATATAGAATACATTACAAAATAAAAATAAAAAATTTAAAACTATATATCTATATATATATATATATGCCCTCATCATTTTTTATTGTATTCCTCATGGTTAAGTTTTTAAAACTATTTCACATTATTGTCATACACATAATAAGGGTTGTACCTTTGATTTTATTAATAATCCTAAGATAAACCTAAGATATTATTTGATAAATTATTTGTTGTCTTTAAGATGGCTTCCAAGTGGCATGACATCAATCATATGCATACAAATTTATGTAATAAGTTTTGGTTTTAATTTAATTTATAAAATATGGACGAAATGTGGAAGATCACTCATCACAATCTCTTCTTTATTAACACTCATATCTCCCATATACTTACGTCTAAACTACACCACCTTCATAGTTATAGTATATCCAAGAACCCCCACAGATGCCTTCTACCTATTCTATTAATATTCTATTCAATATTTAAGGTTTTATTGAATCTAAAACATGCATCTTATGTGTTTGTCCATGGTAAATTATCTTGTGGTCATAAATCATAAATATGTCCATATATCAAAATCTATATTGGATTTGATGAGTAAAGGGAGAACTCTTATTGATTGAGAAAATATTATGAAGAAAATTAATAAACAATACTTCTATTTTTTAGGATATATTTTGTTGTTAGTTTATGAAGGGATTAAGTGTTGCACTTGCTTCAAACTATTTTCAAAATATTTCATGATAAGGAATGAAGTATACATGAATATATTATATGTATTTTACTAAGCAAATTAAATGAGATTATGTGAGTAAACTAAATGAGATTATGTGATTATATTTTGACATGAAAATCAATACTAAAAAAATAAATTATGGTGTTAAAATATCAGAACAAGAATGATAAAACAGGTATCATAGAGAAAAAAAAATATAACAATATTATAATTTGATTGAATACTCTTAACAATGTTTTAACTTTATAATTTTTAAAACTATTCATGAAAGGTGCAAGTGATCTAACTTTCCTAACAATAGTTTTAAATTAGGTAAATGAATAAGTGACATGGTTGATCTAGCCTTCCTTACAATAATTTAAAATTATTTAATTTATTATTAATAATTAACTTAAATAAGTTTATTAGATTGAAAGTGCTAGGATTTTAAAGATTAGGTGACAAGATAAAATATGTAATCCTAACATCAACATGGTTCTTTTAGTTTAAGTCTTAACTATATCTCATAGAAAAGCATCTTTAAAGTGAATTTGTTACAACATAGACAAGTGTTTTAAAGTTCAGCCTTAAATTTATTTATGTTGATATTTCATTTTCTAGTTTATTTTTTAAATCTTTTCATCTTAAAGTTTTTATTTCTATTTAATTTGTATAATATTTTCTTTCACAAATAACTTTAAAAAATATACATAATTATTATATTTTTAAGAGAAAAATTGCATTCAGAATTTTGAGCATGAGGTATAATAAGTATTTACCTTTTTATAAGATTTGTTTTAAATTTTTTGAAGGCAATAATAAAAAATATAATAAATAAATTTGTGTAGTGGATGGCTCATAAGGATGCTCTAATATATGTAATATAATAAAGTGTTGGATATTTTATTGCCCTATTGACCTAACATTATGCAAATGATGATTTTTGATTGTATGTGGGAATTGGTTCCTTTATCTTCTATTAGCATGTGAGGATATTTTCCTCCTTTCCTTTTCCTTAATGTGTTTCTTTGTTGAATAAAAATAATGAATATTATGACATGGCGCATTTGCTCGCTTATTCCCATGAGGTATAGATTCAGAAACATCTCACTTCAAAAGCAAGGAAAATCTTGATTCCAATCTAATGTTTCAAGGATTCAGTTTGAAAACACCTATATTTTACCTAAAGGATTCTTATGATTTCTTGACATTAATTGGGTATTATTCTAGCTATAAATAAAATCCTATATAATACAACAAACTAGCTCATTGATTACATTTTTTTGCTCTCAATGATGAATTAAAGATGTTTTAGATGCTTTATAATTTTAAGCATGGGTATAACAGAAGAGACAAAGAAAAGTACCTATATTTCTACATGCAATTTTATTTTTAATGATAATATAGTGAAATAATTTTTCCACTCATGATCATAAGACACATTATTTTATTCATTTTCTTTTATCTGTGAACTAAAGAATAGAAAATAGAAAAATATAGATAACCAAAAATACAATAGAAATTATGGCGAGCACAAAGGCTATGATGATAATGAAGCCAACGACGATGGACATGGGCAACAAGGCTCCCACAATAATGCAAAGGAAGGTGAGGGTGAAGCGCAAAGGGAACCAAATAATTATAATAAGCACCAACAATGGTGATGCAAAGGAAGGTGAGAGTGAAGCCCAAAGGGAACCAAAGGATTATAAGAAGCACCAAAAATGGCAGTGACACTACTCTTTGCAAAATGGGTGTAAATCCTAGGTGCAATCAAGTGATGGAATAAAGTGATAAATTTAGCTATAGTATTCATGAAATAGATGTAAACCATAGGTCCAGTCAAGCATTGAAGGAAGAGGATTGTTTGCAGATCGTCTCTTCAGTTTATGAGAAATCCTGTTCGATTAGAAGAAATATTTCTCAATGATATTTGGGTTCGTAAGTGGATGAACCCATGGCCTCTATCAGGGTTTCAAAGGATAAATTTAAGTTAGATCTGATTTATAATGAATTCTGAACAATTATTTGCAAACTCAAGGGCAAAATACAAGGCCTAAAGGAGCTCAAGGGATACATTAAATATTGGTGGACCAGTAAAGAATTTCAAGTAACTCTCTTACCCCAAAAAAAAAAAATTTGTTTCCTTTTTTTATTTAATGGATAGAGACAGGGTAATGGATTATAGATATAATTGGTTTTTCAGACAAAGGGATGTCTATATAAGACCTTGGACTCCTAGTTTCAACCCCTTTATAGAAGAAGTTAATTGCTTTCCAATATGGGCAAATCTTTATGCTCTTCCTATGGAGTTTTGGGGAGAGAAGATATTTATCAAAATTGGTAATATCATTAGTGCATTCTAGTATATGGATGCTCAAACCAAGGAAAAAATTAGTATGAGTAAAGCAAGATTGGTTGTTTGGATGGATGTTTTAGTTCATGATCCTTAATCCATTATTATCTCCTCGAGCAAAGGGGAACGACTCCAAAATATTTAATATGAAAACTTCTCCCTAAGATGTTATGGTTATCATCAATATGGCCACCTAAAGAAGAGATGTTTGAATATCCGATCATGTTTTGATTCCTTATTGATGGAGAAGGCCTTGAATGTAAATGATTCAAAACCTTTAATATCCTAGTTCAAAAGAAAGGAGGTCATCCTCTAGATGCACCAATTATCTAGCAAGATTCATGCGAGCAATAAAATACTCAACCCCAAAAGAAGAAATTGAATCAGATCATTGATGAAATCCAAATGGTTACTAAATACCATCCAAATGGTTCCATGGAAAATATTAGCACCTTAGATGGTATTCTTGAATTTAATTATGAAACAATTTGTGATGGTAAGTTTTATAAAAATGAAGATTCTACAAAAAATGGTACAACTAGATATTTTCTTAGGAGTTTAAAGTAAAAAAATGTATTCTTAGATATTGCCACTCTATAGGAGGAATAACATCTGCAATAAAAGAAAAATAATTAAACTAATTTCCTCTTTGATGGATGACTATTATGTTTGTTCTATCTACTGGAGTTATGTGTCATGTAAGGGTTGTTCTTGTTGTTAGTTCCTTCAAAAAAATTCAATTATGGAAACTTAGCGGTTTGAGGAAGATGGAGAATATATTTGATAGAAAAGCAAATATAGGTATGCTTTAATTAACTTGTTAGAAATACAATTAGAATATGTATTGTTTTGTTTTTCTAATGGGAGTGCCTCCTAATAGAAGCCACACATAGCTTATTAAAAAAAAGATAATAGACATCAATAATTTAATATTGAATTGGCAAAGGATGTAAAAATAAATCGTCTAACCTAATTATATCTTTGTGATAATAGCATTATTTAAAGTAGAAGCATCATTGGTGATTTTTATTACTGATGAAACTTTTACTCATGACTCCCACCTCCATAGAAAATCTATAAAAATAGATAAACAATAGTGTTAAATATATAGAGATCTTCCTAAGTGAGTGGAGAGTTGTAATTACCTTGGTTGACATCAAAACCCTATTCAAAAAGGTAGAGTAACACAAATTTGCAATTTGGAACATTTGATTATTTTCACAAAGATCATAGTGTCACAATAGAGTGATAGTATCAATGGTGCTTTTAACCAGAAGTGATGCTTTTGCTATCTATGGTAGAATACTAACTATAAAATCTAGTCTCTACTATAATAAAATTATAGCACAATAATATAGTTGGCTAATAAATATAATAGAATAGGTTGCGATATTCGAACCAACAATAGGCTAAAAGATCCTACCCAAAAAATATAAAATAATTTGATAAAAGATAGATTGTTGATTACTTGACTACAAAAAGATGTTATCTCAAATAAAACAAAAGGCTAATAACAATATAAATTAAAATAACTATATTGATAAAGAAAAAATAAATTAAAACATAAAAATATTAAATATTAAATATCACAACCATGTATCCCTAAGTGGAGAGGTTTCCTAGATTTCAATATTTTTCCATATTTGACCTTTCTCCTTCGTATGGATGTTGATGGAGTCTTGATTAGGTATGTGTGGATGCAAAAATCTGAAGGAGCAACACTTGTGGCATAAATAATGAGTTAATATTTGAAAAAGGTACTATTATTTTTAGAAGTAATGTTATTTTAATAGGTATTTACAATATGCAAAAGGATCATGGATTGGGTTTGAAATCCATGGCCCCCTTGGATTATCCTTTTGAAATTCTACTAATACTGACATGTTGGAGAGGTTGTAAGTTTGGATAGATAAGATCAAATTGATTGAGGCTAAGATTGGGGAATGTTGACATGGAAGGATATGAAATACTAGATAAGAGACAAAAGGAAAGTATTTATAGATTTTAATATCAATAAAACTATGAGGTGGAAGACACCATTGGAACAACCATATCTAGATTTGATGGGTAGTTGCTTCTTGTCAATTGCATACCTTATATTTTTTAATTATGATAGTCAATAGTGTTGGCATCATGAGCATCATTGGTGCTAAAAATATTTACACAAATGCCAAAATAACCATTGTTAGGATGACTACATAGGAAAAGGTAATTTTTGATATTTTGGAAAAATCGTTACCAACCAGTTAGCAATGATGTCAATGTTATTTTCTTAAGTATAATAATTTGTCTTTGAAGGCAATAAATACCCCTAATTTTGGTATTTGGATTCTTGATTTTATTGATATGTTTTATTTCCTAGATGATGCAGATGTTGATAAAAGTTTAAGAATTGATGATGTGATCAAAATTGGATGTCTATATTTATTCATTTTTAATTTTTTTTACATCAAAAATTGATCTATATGTCCTAATTTTGAGATAGATAAATTTGATGTTAAAATTCATGATTTAAGATGATTGATACTTTTAATTTGTTGATTACTAACTATTTCAAAATAATTCCTTTTCAAAAGCATTAAATAGTGTCATGCCTCTATGTGCCCCCTCAAGTTTCAAAGGAAAAATCAAATTTGACCAATGAAACCTGACTTGACCATGAGATACACTATTTCAGTCATGAAAATATTATGATATAACACTAAGAATTGGTCCAATTCAAACAGGGATAGAATGTAATGGGTAACAACAAAATTATTTTTATCACCAAAGCCATTACATCCGTTAAGGCACATAGCCTGTTATCAAAAAGAAACTTCCCATACAACATTTTAGGTATACCCCGAGAAAACAAACCTGCATAATAATTACAAAAAAATAAATAGACAAGGATCCCTTCCTTGAAACAATCAAGAAATAAAAAGTTGCAGACACACATAGCAGAGTATTGAAAAAAACTTCCACAAGCTCTGTATTGACAGTTACTCTTAATAATTCTTTGGTAATTGCTTTCTTCCGTATATGAAATGCTTTGGTACCACATACCGTATTTCCCAATCAGTCTTGGAGAAGTGAACCTGCTAGCTAGATTTATGGCAATGGCTATCTGGTGGTCCACGTGGCTCTGGTTCGAAGTCTTATATTGTTGTTTCTTTCCTGCCCTATGATTATCAACCAACCTCAAATTACTAAGATGACTAGGAGCCATGTTATCTAAAATGTGACTATTACCATTAGTCTTTGTGGTATTTCCAAGAAGCATCCACCAAGACTGACAGCTCAGATAATTTTTATTGTGAGTCCATTTCAAAAAAGAGATGGGAATACTCATAGCCTTCGAACTTTGAGTGCCTTCTTTATTGGTAAATTCGACTTTCATTCTTGGAATTCTTGTTGAATAAGATACTATAGCATTAATACCAGGTTTTAAAGGTTGACCCAAAACCTTTTACAAAAATCAGCCCAGGGTTGTTTATGAACATGTCCTTACTAAGAATCCTATATATGTAAAATCTACATGTCACCAAAGCAAATACATCCAATAAGGCACATAGCCTGTTACCAAAAAGAAACTTCCCATACAAAATTTTGGGTATACCCCGAGAAAACACACCATAATAATTACAAAAAAAAAAATAGACACGGATCCCTTCCTTGAAATGATGGAGAAACAAAAAGTTGCAGACACACATAGTAAAGTACTGAAAAAAACATCCATAAGCTTTGCATTGAAATTTACTCTTAATAATTCTTCGGTAATTGCTTTCTTTCATATATTACATGCTTTGATACCACATCCCGTCTTGCCCAATCAGCCTTGGAGAAGTGAACCTGTTGGCTATATTTATGGCAGTGGCTATCTGGTGGTCCATGTGGCTCTGGTTTGAAGTCTTATATTGTTGTTTCTTTCCTACCCTGTGATTATCAACCAACCTCAAATTACTAAAATGACTAGGAGCCATGTTATCTGACATGTGACTGTCCCCATTAGTCTTTGTGGTATTTCCAAGAAACATCCACCAAGACTAACAACTCGGATAATTTTTATTATGAGTCCATTTCATAAAAGAGATGGGAATACTCATAGCCTTCGAACTTACAGTGCCTTCCCTGTTGGTAAATTTTATTATCATTCTTGTTGAATAAGCTCATCTACTTCACTTGAGACACCGTGTTCACATTTGAAAATTTTGTCACCATCGACACCTAAATTGGCCATCTTATCAGCAACTTTGTTAGCTTCTCAAAAGACATGTTGTGCTTTTCTGTCTCGTCTTCCTTGGAAAAGGATCTCTTCAACAATTGTTTTAATCCTCCATGTGTTTTCCAATTATTGAAGAGATTTATAACATGCATAGTCTCCTTCTACAATAAAATTGCCTTCTAAGTCTTGAGTCATTTGAAGGCCTCTCCACATAGCTCTAGCTTAAACTTCGTTGTTCGTCCTTGTTCCCAAATATTCAAAAAATGTAAGCATCATATTCCCATTATGATCTCGCACAATCCGCCAGCGCTTACTCTTCTAGGATTGTCCTTAGCCACTCCATCAAAATTAAGCTTAAACCAACCTGTCGGAGGTGGGGACCACTTAACATTGGCTCCGGGGTTGACTACCCTAGGCACAAATTCATCTAACAAGGTTAAGCTTAAATATTAAGAAATCGTGGTCTCCTATAGATGAGATTTATGGCTATCAAAACGAATAAGGTTCACATTCTCATTGGCAAGGGATATGATCTTGGAAATTATAGTTTGATGATCATGGATAGACTCATTAAATACTCTATGGTTCCTTTCTAACCACACCTACCAAATATAGTGATTAAGACAAATTTTCCACATGTATCTAAGTATTTGGGTTGAAAAGGGGTAAGGCCATTGGACAAAAAAATCAAGTACGATGGCTGGTTTAACACAGGAAATATTGAAGGCCTAAAAAATCCCACTTAGGACAGTCAAGAAAAAAGGGCACTAAAGAAAAATGTGATAAATGGTCTCCCAATTAGCCCTACACAGATAACAATGATTACTGATAAAAATACCTTTATGCATCATATTATCAATGGTTAGAATTCTTCATTGGATAACCAGCCATGAAAAGACCACAATTTTTTGGAATTAATTTTTTTATCCAAACTAAGCCCTTTTGGAGGATAAAATCCTCATCATCAAGCAGAATCTTGTAAGCTGATTTAATAGTGAACTGCCCATTTTCCATAGGAACCTAGGTCACTTGATCTTCCTTGGATATCATGGGGATAAACTGTTTCCTGAGAATTTTATAAATATCATTTGATCCCGCTTGAAATCCCAGAATCCTTATTTATTTCCACTTCATTCTGCCTCTGTCCTCAACCATATAATCAGATAATTTTCTGCCAATGAGTTCTTTCATGATATCTCTAATTTGGGCTAAGTTAGGATATTGCGTAAATGGTTCATCCTTAGCTCACCAATCATTCCAACAATTTATCCTCTCACCATTGCCTAAAACCCATCTTAAACATTTTTTGATGATTTCCTTACAATTGAGAATTGCTTTCCAAAAAGCAGAACCTCTGATTGGAACTGAGTCACTTAGAAATTCCATATTTTTAAGATACTTTCATTTGATGATAGTTGTCCATTCATTTTCTAAACTAGAAATGAGGCGCCATGCCTACGTAGCTAATAAAGCTAAATTCATATGAGCAATTCTCCTCAGACCTAAGCCCCCATTTTCCCTAGGTCTACACACTTTGGTCCATCCTACAAGGTGTATGTTTTTTTTCTCCTCTGATCCAGTCCATAAAAATTCTTTTTGGAGTTTCTCAATTTTTTGGAAAACCTTCACAAGGGCTTTGAAAACAGAGAGGAAATAAACTGGAATGCTTTGAAGAGAGGCCTTAGTGAGGGTCAACTTTCCTGCTTGAGATAAAATATGACCTTTCCATCTAGCAAGTTTTTTTTGAATTCTTTCAATAACCCTGTCCCACATTGACTCTCTTAGAGAACCAATGAAAAGAGGGAGACCAAGATAAAAAGTGGGAAGGTTTGCTATATCACACCCTTAAATTTCTACAATCCTTCCTTGCCTCTAAATGGGGGTATTCAAGAAATATAACTTGCTTTTACTGAAATTAACTTTCTGACCAGTAGCGTCCTCATAGAGTTGCAAGATGTATTTAATTATTTTGGCCTCAACCACCGATGCCTTAGTCAATAGAAGGGTATCATTGATGAATTGTTGGTGAGAAACAAACCTAGTGAGAGATGTTGCCTTGATTCATAATATTGGCCTTAAACTACAAGCATTTTTTATGGTTCTACCTAAAGCTTTTGCCACAATGATGAATAAAATAGGGCTGATAGGGTCTCCCTAGAGAATTCCTCTATGACTTTGAAAGTATCCAGCAGTTGTTCCATTAATCAGAATCGAGAACCATCCTTTATAAATGTATTCTTTGATCAAATTAATCCATTCATGGTGAAAACCAAACTTAAGGAAGTCAACAATTAGAAAGTCCCAATTTAGCCTATCAAATGCTTTATTCATATCAAGCTTGAGGACAAAAACATACATGTTAGTCTTATGAGTAGAGTGCAAAGCTTCATGAACTGTGATAGCTCCATCCAAGATTGACCTACGTTGGATAGAGCTTTCCTGGCATAGATCTATGATGCGGGGCAGAACATCTCTCATTCTATTTGCAATGGATTTAGTTAGGATATTGTAAGAAACATTACACAAACTGATTGGCCTGAAGTCATCCATAGATTCAGGGGTTTGCTTCTTCGAAATTAGAGAAATAAAAGTAGAGATGAGACCTTTTGGGGTGTTATTGCTTGCTTTGAATTCCATGATAGTAGAAATTACATCCTCACTTATGATGTCCAAAAAATATTAATAGAAACAAGAGGGAAATTCATTGGGTCTCGGGGCTTTTTTTGGATCCATGCTAAACAAGGCTTCCTTAATTTCCTCATCAAAAAATGGAGCTAGAAGCTTAAGGTTTATATCCTCATTTATTATGCTAGGAATGGATTGCAAGAGAATATCTTTGGCCTCCTAATTGCACTGTGATTCCTAACCAAGGATAGAATTGAAATAAGTTACTGCCTCCTTTCTGATTTCTGTTAAGTCTTGAGTAATAGAACCATCTACTTCTTTACAAAAATATATCTTGTTATTGCTTCTATTTTTAAGCTTGGTGACGTGAAAAAACTTAGAATTTAAATCTCCATATTTCAATCAAAGAGCCCTTGATTTTTTCCTCCAATATATTTCCTCACAGGCCAAAATGTTATGAAAATTTGTTAGTTTTGTTTGTTCCTCCTGCCTAGTAGTTTCGTCAGCATCACCATGTTAAATCCTCTGATCAATTATCTTCAAACTTTCAACAACCTATTTTTTATTTTCAAAGAGGTTCCCAAAGACCTCTTTGTTCCAAGTTCCAATTTTTTCCTTAACAAAATTTAATTTGAAAGCAAGTTTAAAAGCTACACTACCCCTGATAGGCTACTGCCACCATTGAATTAAGTTATCTCTAAAAATGGAATGTTTGATCGACATAGATCGAAATCTAAAAGGTTTCTTGAAGGAAAAAGAGTTAGGGATCTCCAAAAAAATGGTATTATGATCAGAAGTAATTTTAGGAAGGGCTTGTAGGGTAAATCATCGAACAAAGTTGTAGCCTCCTTTGATAGAAAAAACTTTTCAAGCCTTTCTTAAACGATATGACACCCTATCTGCCAATTGCTCCAGGTATAATTTGCTCCTCTAAGTTTTACATCCATCAATATGTTGGAGTTCACAAAGTCATTGAACTCATCCATGCTCCTGATAGGTGGTCTATTTCCACCCATTTTGTCTGAAGGGTAAAGAGGAGTGTTAAAATCCCCGGCCAGAATCCAGTGGACATTATGGAATATTTCACTCAGATTGCCTAAGTACTCCCATAGTAGAGCTCTCCCTTGAATTTAATTCAGGGCATAAATATTTGAAATGATCCACGACCTGTTGCTTTTTATTTCCTTAAATAAAACACTAAGAACCTTGTCATCTTTCTAAATAATGGTGCCTTCTACTAGTCGGGGATCCCACAAAGTCATAAGGCCTCCAAACGCTCCTATGGCTGATTTGCAAACCATCTCCCCTTGATTATAGATTTTTTTTGCTACTTTTTTTGATTGAATATCATTAGTTTTTGTTTCTTGCAACATGATAATAGTTGGATTCACTTGATTTCTTATTGCACTGACTTCCTTGTGTTTGGGCAGGTCATTGAGGCCTCTAACGTTCCATGAGAGGAACTTCATTTAGATTGTTTGGGATTTCTTCCTCTCCCCCTCCCTTGAGGGGGTTTTCCTAATTTGTTGTCTTCAGAACCTGAAATAACCTTTTGAAACAAGGTTCTCTATTTTCCATTGACAATGTCATTATCAGTTTTATTTTTTCGATGCTCAGCATTTGATATTCTCCCTCTTCTTTTTTCACTGCAAAAATCTATAGGAGACTTCACAGTGCTCTTGGTTTGTTTAGGACTAAATTGGGGGAAGGCAATTTGTTGTAGAACTGAACTGCCATATTCCTCAGATTGAATAGTTTCACATATCTCCACCCCTACATCCAAATCTTCTCCTTTTTTCCTGTATTTCCCTAGTCTATGGGATGACCCCTTAGTAGGATTCACCTAGCTCCTAGCGATGATGTTAGGGAGATGAGATTTTTTATTTTCCAATGCCTTAACTTTCTTCCTAAGTTCTTCAGCATTAAGGTTTGTATTTGGGATGCCCATTGGGCTTGAAGTATTTTCAACATTGAGGTTTAAAGATCCTGACTTGGATGGTGATTATAGAGATCGGGCATTAGGGTTTGGCTTTGTGATGCCCATGGGGCTTACAGTAATTTTAGCATTAGGGTTTGAGGATCCTGAATTGGATGGGGATTCTAGAGAGTCAAAAAGGTTAGCTTGAAGGTTCTGGGCTTCCATGTCTTTCGATAATCCTCCTACTCCCATATTGGATAGAATTGAAAATTTATTTGAAACTAGAGGATTGGAACTTACTTGAGTATTTTGGTTGCCAACAACCTATTTTTTTCTTTGTCTTGTTGGGACCCTGCACCCTCTATTTTGTTTTTTGGTAGACATAGTTTACCCGATTGAAATCACCTCTATCGAGAGAAACTCCTCAAATTTCCTCTGTCTAGCATTCCCTGCTTCTGATTTTCTCTATTCATTACCAGGTTAGGGCACTGATTGCATATATGTCCTTGATTTTTACATTCTGCATAGAACACCGGTCTATTCTCATATTCTACTAGCTATTTTTGATAGTATTCTGCATACTCTAGCTCCACAAACCTTGGAAATTCATTATCCAAATTAGTATTTATGCAGATTCGTGCATGAGTCATCCTTGTCCTAGCCAAGGTTGCATGGTCAATGGAGATCAGGTCCCCTATAGTTATGGCTATGCCCTATAGCCAATATTCATTGAAGAACTGGGTAGGTAGACTTGGGAGATGAACCCAAATAGGGGCAATGTTAATATTTTGCTTTTCAAGGTTGAAATATTCACCCCATCATTTGATAAAAAGGCTCCTTTTACCCAAAAACCAAGGAACTCCTATTAAAATGTGGTTAGCATCCTCCATATTGTTAAAACAGATAATGAAGAACCCTCGAGTTAGAGCTACCAACTCCAAGTTTCCTATCGGTCACCATTTACCCATCGCCCAAGCCCTGATAGTCTCCATGTTTGGCCTACCTCCCAAAAACTTGCCTACCAGGGAGAATTCTTCCATTGAAATAAAAGGGTTCATGGAACTTGTCGAGGCCGGAATTTTATTATTTACTGCAACTAGGGGCAAAATAGAGATAACCTCCTTCATTTTTCCTCTAATATTCTTAGCAAAATACAGGCACTTCTTGGGCCCCGCATTGTCCTTCGTATCTTTTTTTTTAGGGTCTTTCTGAGGAGGGTCGGGCCCCCGCATGATACCCGCCTCCAAATTTGCTGCAGCTTGACTAATTTCCTCTAGATCCTTGCTTTATCCATGCTTGAGGTTTCCACCTGTCCCTTCCATACTTGCTCTAACTCTGCCGCCTTGGCTGATATTCCTGCCCAAAAAATTCAAACCCTCACTCTCGTCGCACCCCTTAAACCTCAGCTCACTCATTCCTAAAACTTTATTCACTAGCTATCTTAGGAGTTTCATATTTTTCTTAGGTTTATTTTTTCACAAACTCAGTCTTGCCACTTCCAATTTGACCATTATAAACAAGGTCTTCATTATTTGGACTTATATTTAGTTTTTTGGGATTTATTTTACCTTGCTCATTTCTTCCCAATATTATGCCATTATATCTCAATATTTTCATTAATTTTGAGTCATTACCTTTGGTATACTTTTCAAAGCACTCAATTTCTTCATAATCACTATGTTCATCAACATGGTCTTCAACACCACTATCACCAATAATATTAAAACATTCAAACTCTTAATTGTTATTATTCTCTTCAATAACAAAGTGTAGAGCAGAAAAATAGTGCACCTAGAAAATGAAATTGAAATGCATCTAATGTTCTAATCAAGCATTCAAAAGCGACAAATAATATAAACCATACAAGACAAATATTTGAAAGGAATGGGGGGTTCTCTTTGTATTGATTAATTTGCAAAATAAGAGGGGACAAAATTTCCCCTTGAGGGCTTCCAAATTGATACAATTTAAGTTTAAATTTTGAAGGATTCAATCATTTCACAAATTGATGGAATACTTTCAATGTTCTTATTTCACTCACGATTGAAGGGAGGGATTGCGATGCTGATCCTTTGATTTATATTTCTTCAAATCCTTAGCTACTTCCTCATGCACCATAATATCTATACTTACACACAAGGAATTATAATATGTTAATAACACATGCATATTATGATAAAATCCATGAAATGCATGTAGTATTGAATGTAAAAAGTTCAATCAATAGGTCGAAACTACTCCCAATGACATGAAAAATTAACATGATGTATATTATATGATTTTGTAATGATATGAGTAGAAATTGAAGTGATATTATGAGCAGAAATTATGGCCATCCCTGAGAGGGCCAATTAGGACTGTAATCACAAAAACCCTAATTAATAATTCAAGACCACTCCAAAATTCACCAAAATAAATAATGATGCTAATATAATGCTATAAAATTGATCTACACTAAAATTGGATCACAATTGTGGGCCAATTCATGGCCATCCCTGAGAGTTCTAATTGAGACTATCACAAATTGGGGGCCATCCTGGGGTGGGACGACCATCAAATATGGTGGTTTTTTGCCACCAATTCCACTTGGATCTAGTCTAGAATACTCCTAGGGGTGTTATCATCAAATTTGGTGATTAAAATCATAGGAATTGATAGGTTTTTAAAAGTATGAGTTTATTAAGGAATGCCTTGAAAATACCTTTTATTAATGAGGTTTCCAAGGCCAAATACGAGGGTACAAGGTGAGGGGAAATCTCGACAACACTATGTGGTCAATGTTTGTAAAGGTATCTCATTGAAACTGAGTGGAAACACTCCAATTTATACCCCAAGATGGAAGAGGGGGCAAAGAGGTAATTCCGGGTATGCAAGGCAGGTGTCGCCACTTGGCAATACCTTTTCCATGCATAGGGTGGAAGAGGCTTACCATTTACGCCTCCAATTTGTCATGAGTGATTGGGTAGGATAAATGATAAAAATGTATGGCCATTTATCTTGTCATTGCCTTTTTTGGTGGTTTGGACCATGGCAATATCACCTATGGATGGTTTCTTGTGGCCGTCCTTGGGTGGGAAGACCATGAACTATGGTAGTCCTGGGTGGGACGACCATGGCTACATGGCCTAAAACCTTCCAAAAGTGGGGTAAATTTTCCCAAAACTGCTTAGATCCCCTAATTAACCCCTGAGGGTTGATTAATGGATCATATGGTGCTGCTAAGAGTGGCACCTTGGTAGTCTTATTTGATTTACATGATTTTAGTATCTATAGATACCCCTTTTTGAGACGTGTTGTGTGCAACAGAGCGTTGAGAAAAAATAGATGACTAAATCATAAAATAATTAAGGTTATTAAGTAACCTAACCAAATTTATATGCCTTCATTGAGGGAAGAACATACATTCTTAGAATCCTTGCTTTTGACAGTTGAAGGATTAATTTTGGTATACCTTTCAACCACTCTACAATGGCAATCGTAGGGTCTTAGGGTATACTTGGTCTTGGTTCCTTATGTTACCTATATTGGGATACATAACCCAAGGCTTTAAGTATACCAAGACTTTGTTTTGTTGCATTTGCTGATTTTCCCCAGCGTAGGCTTGAAATTTGTCATTGACAATGATTCTTTTGAATGTATGCAAATTGCACTTTTGAGTGTTTAAGTATTGATTTTGATTGTGAATTCGTTATTATGACTACCTCATAAAGTGAAAAGTCTATGAGGGTATGACTAGTTATGAAAGCGATGAGTCACTTGACCCATATGACTTGATTGGGATAACCATCAGTTTTACCCATTATAAGATTTATCAATTTTGTGAACATTTTGATCATTTTGTTAATATGTTGTAGATGAAAAGGACTAAATACCTTGTTCCCATGAAGTTTTATAGCCACAATGGCATTCTTGGCGTACGAAGTAGATACTTTGCAATTCATCCATGAACAATTTGAATGCAATATTAATCCTTAGTGAAATTCATCAATTTTTACCTGTTTTTGGTGGCTTTTGTGCCCTTTTTTGGTCATTTTTAGTTGTTTTTATGGGATTTTTTTTTGGTTAGTTGTCCCAGGGTGGGATGGTCAACCATGTGTTGCTCTACTAATTTATTATATGTATGCAACATTTATTATGTATGCTTTATTGATACTTTTATGGATGCTTATCATGTAATATGATGTGATTTGATGATATGTAGATGAGCATATGCAAAATGAAATGAATGAATTGTTAACCTGTACTAATGAGATATGAATGTTATTTGACACACTAGATGCTAGAACCATAGACTATAAAAAATTCATCTATTCCTTTTTACTTTTTATCATGATATTATATAATGGATTGTGAAAATATATATGGACAAACATTTGATAAAATGTTATGTGATGGACTGAATAATATGATGTTATATGATGTATTTGAGATTTTCCTTAAACTCAAACACTCTAGTGATCTAATAAAAAGTTTTATAGTAATTATGCAAGAATTTTTGGCAAGGTATACATATTCTAGGATGACCAAGATATTCAATATTCCTGTGTGTGCATGTGAGTTCATTTCTATGATAACACATAAATTTATCCTAGTGCCAAACATGATTGATGCAACCCATCTGTACTGAAGATCACCCTACGAGTATCATTATCCTATTTTTTGTATGTAGTTATATTAGACCACTAGGTAATACAGGCTACCAAAACCTAGCTCATCCATATGCAAACATTGATCTGTACAAAAGTAGGTTTCTAGTGTGACAGACATATCATCATGCGTAAGGATACCACCATTTCCAGGTAGACTTGATGCCACCCAACCTGTAATGAGTATCACATTATGGTTGTCAAATGTTGAGAATTCTAGGGATTCAAGTTTAGTACTCCCTTATTGAAAGCACGAGGATACGAAAGCAAAAAGGAAAAGCAAAGATGCGATGCAAACCGAACTAAACTTAGCGCTAAATCCTATGAATTGAAAGTGCATGAAAAGAGGGGAAGCATGAATGAATCAAAATGAAACAAAATCCAATAAGAAAGACAGCCATTTTTATTGATATGTTTCAGAACTCGGTTACAATGGTCTATGGATGCCATTCCTTCTTTCGCATGACCACATATAAAATGGGTGGACCAAACATCACCGTTGCTTGAATTGATGATTCTTGACTCCCTGTTGCTCCTCTGGGGTCCAGATACTACGTTCAAGGAAATAGAAGATAGTCAGTAGCACCTGTAGATAAAATAAAGCATGCAATCCCTAAGCCTACGATAAATGAATGAGGAAAATGAATAAAATGATGACTAAAATGAATCCAAATGAGCTAAAAACTTCATAGAGGCATGGGAACATCACCAGGAGGGCACTGCAAAAATAATGGTTGGGAAATTTCTCATAGATTTGAATTCAATTTGAGGCAGGACAAATAGACCTGCAACAAAACGCCAAAAAGGTACTATCCCAAATGTCCTGTCTAGGAAGTCCCAAATGACCTGCAAAGTTGGGGTTAGCTAATTGGGGGTATTTTGTGAAGACCCAGATGGTCATATTTTCCCAATTTGGCCTCCCTCAATAGGAATTTGATGATGCTACTTGCAAGTTAGTAAAGGTGAACGAAGATAGAAACATGATAAAAATTGTTCAAAATGAGATGAAATTTAAATGGAAACCTATCTAAGCAGCATAGAATTGAATGCAAAAATGAAAGAAAGAAAATCTGCCATATATTTCCAATCACTTCGAGGCAGGTCGATTAGGACTGTAGCAGTGTGGTGGGGGGGCGCCCGGGGTAGGCCGCCCGTCGTTTGGGGCCCAATTTCAGCACCAATCCACTTGGGATGGGTCCAAAACCTCTTGTGGGGTATTGTCAACAAATTTGGTGGGATATTGTGGCCAAATATCAGGTTTTGGTTCTAGATTTGTGCTTCCAATAACCACCCTATGACCTCCTTTCCAAAAGAGATCAAGGATGTGAAAGGCACAACTCAAAAATGGTGTGGGTGTGAAAGTAAAATGACAGCACTTCGTTGCTCCAAAATGCTCCTTCTCTGTATATTTTGGGGTGAGGAAACTCACCAATTTATAGACCTGGAGGTCTCTTGAATTGGGAATGCAGAGGTGCCACTTGGCAAACATGCCTTCCCAGGGGGAATGAGATTCCTCCCTAATTAGGGACTTCATGACTGCCCTTGTAACTGCCTCTAATGCTCGAAAATGCTCACCCACACTCCCATGCAATGAAGTAAGCATTAAGTGATGGATCTGAGCTACCATTTGTCAAGATTTGACTTTCTACTCATCAAACCTGCTATTCGCCCCACCCTAGATCGAATACTGCTATTCGTCCCTGGGTAGGGTGAATCCCAGTTTGATCTCGTCCTTGGGTGGAACGAATATTGAGCAAAGTGCTTGAAGGTGCAAAATTGATATCTGACCTTCAAAAACTATTGTGAGAGTGGTTAGGACCACTTTTTAACCTCTGGGGGCTGCCCTTGGGGTTGTGTGCATCAATGCGATCAGTGTTTGCAGTCACATAATCGGATTGGTGTTGTTTTGGTGTCTATAGATGCCCCTTTTTGTGATGTGCTGTGCAAGGCGCAGCGCCAAGCAAAAATAGATAAACAAAGCACTAATTATTAGGTTTTCTCAGTAACCTAACCAACTTTTGATGCCCCAAGTATGGAAAGGGTGTGCATTCTTGAATCCTTGCTTCTGACGAGCGAAGTAACTCAATTCAAGTGTTAACCTTTTTTGGTGAGGTGTTACTTGATCTTGGACATTGATCAGTCATGAATAGGCAAAGGGCGCAACCTTTGTCTGTGGGAACCTTGAGTTTATGATTCACAAAATTCCAAGTGATTGATTAGCTTGTGATTATTGCTTGTTTACTACCCCAAGCAAGAGCATGATTGTCTTTGTCAATGATTCTTTGAATGCATGCCATTTCCATGATTGGATGTGTATTTTTTGATTGGTGACTAAGTGTGACTACCCCATCAAGCAACGGATCGATGAGGGAATGACCTACATGAGAAAATCAATGAGTCGCTTGACCCATGATGACTTAGGTAAGGGTGCCTTCATATGTTTAGCATTACATGTGTGTGCAATTTTCAGACATTTAGACCTATTTTTGGTGGGTGTGAACCCTTTTGGTGACGCGTTTTGGAGCTGCAATTGGCAACAATCCATTCTCCTGGGGAGTTTTTCGGCTATGGTATACTTATTAGGGACTATGATAGTGACAATTTGTGACCCCAACGTCTGTTTTGGAGGCCACAAATGTCTAGTTCCAAGGCACCTTCGTTCGACCATGTTATTGCTAGTTTTGGTTGGGTTTTGACCCTTTTGGCGATGTCATGTGGGGATGAAATTCTCAAAAATCCATCCTCTCATGGAGTGGTACGGATATGGTAGCCTTCTTAGGGAGTAGGATAGTGAAGATTTATGACCCCGACGTCCATTTTTCATGTTCAAAATGTCACGTACAAAAGCATTTTCACTGGGCAAGTTTATTGTTTGCTTTTGGGTCATTTTGTTCATTTTTTTGATGTTTTTGAAATTTTTGTCCTGAATTCATTCATGGGTGGGATGAATACTAGTTTGGTATTCGTCCCAGGAATGGATGAGTGCTAACCAGAGTGCTCATCCCAAGGAAGAATGATTACAAGCTTAAACTGCCTATTTAAAAGCCAAAACTAGGGTTTGGGCTCATTTGCATTCAAATTTTCTGGCGATTTGGAGCTCTGAGGAGGAGGAGATTGATTCTACAAAGCGAAGCACTATCGAAATTTTCTTGCCACCATGAGTGCACAAATCGGATTGAGCGGTGGAGCTGAAGCAAGACCAGTAAGTGCTCCTTGGCGTTATTGCTTTTGTTGGTTGCATGTTCAAAACTATAAATTAGTTTTTTTTTTTTTGGGTATGTTGTTTTTCAAATTAAAATTGAAACCCTAAAATGTAGATGAACACAAATCAAGACTGAGGTTAAAAATGAATGGAAAACATCGTTGAAAACTTAGGTTGAAATTGTGTTGTAAAAAAATGAAACCTAATGTGCATTATTTTTGAAAAGACGTCATGAACACTAAAATTTGTTCTTCACTTTTACACTAAAGTAAACCCTAGGTAAAAGGAAAAATTTTGTATTTTACAATTTTGCTAACACCCTAGGATAAACTGAATGCGAACCCTAGTGTTTTAGGCTAAATTTGTCATTTTTAAAACGTAAGTGAAAACCCTAGGTTTAAAACTATTATTTTAATTTTGTTTTGTTTGTACAAACTTTGTCAGCCTTAAACTTAGAGTACATAAACCCTTAAAACTGACAACTGTAGTTGAAAATTTGTTTTTGTGTTTTTATTTTGCCTGCCAGGTTTAAACTTAGAGTACATAAACCCGAAGACTGACAAACTATTTTGAGAATTGTTTTTGTTTTTTTTATTTTGTTTGTCAGTTTTAAACTTAGAGTACAGAAACCCGAAGACTGACAAACTGCATTTGAAAATTGTTTTTGTGTTTTTATTTTGTTTGTCAGTTTAAACTTAGAGTACAGAAACTTGAAGACTGACAAACTACATTTGAAAATTGTTTTTGTGTTGTTATTTTGTCTGTCAGTTTTAAACTTAGAGTATAAAAACTCGAAGACTGACAAACTGCATTTGAAAATTGTTTTTGTGTTGTTATTTTGTCTGCCAGGTTTAAACTTAGAGTACAGAAACCCGAAGACTAACAAACTATTTTGAGAATTGTTTTTGTTTTTTTTAATTTTGTCTATCAATTATAAACTTAGTGTATAGAAACCCGAAGACTGAAAAACTACATTTGAAAATTGTTTTTGTGTTTTTATTTTATTTGTCAATTTTAAACTTAGAGTACAGAAACCCGAATACTGACAAAATGCATTTGAAAATTGTTTTTGTGTTGTTATTTTGTCTGTCAATTTTAAATTAGAGTACATAAACTCGAAGACTGACAACCTACATTTGAAAATTGTTTTTGTGTTGTTATTTTGTCTGTCAGTTTTAAACTTAGAGTACAAAAACCCAAAGATTGACAAACTGTAGGGACCATACTGACAAATTATTTTTGTGTTGTTATTTTGTCTATCAGTTTTAAACTTAGAGTATAGAAACCTGAAAACTGACAAACTGCATTGAAAAATTGGTTTTGTGTTTTTATTTTGTCTGTCAGTTTTAAACTTAGAGTACAGAAACCCTAAGACTGACAAACTATTTTTGTTTTGACTTTTTGTTTTTGTTGTTTTTGAGTTGTACATTGTTTTATGTCATGTTGTATATTCATGTTACTGTTATATAGTTTTTTCATGATTTTAATGTTTTTATGTTGTTTTCTTTTGCAGGTTGTAAAGAGTCGATATCATGTGCCTACTATTTTTGCTGAAGCATGGGAGGCACTAACTATGGCTGACTGGGAGTGGCTTGATGCCCTTGGGCTCAAGCAAGTGACTTTGCTGGAGCCTGTGGTCAGGGATAGGGCCTATTTGATGGCCCTGATCAACTTGTGGGATCCCCGGACCAACACCTTCCATCTCCCAAAAGGGGAGATGATAGTGATCTTGGAGGATGTCTATTGGATTCTGTGGATTCTGATAGATGGACTGTCGATTAGGACGACGTCACATGATCAGCAGATGACTATACTGATATGATGCTTCAGGCATGGGGAGGAGGTGGGTGTGGAGAGCCCA
Organism: Wollemia nobilis; assembly: GCA_028583015.1. Lineage (NCBI taxonomy): Eukaryota > Viridiplantae > Streptophyta > Pinopsida > Araucariales > Araucariaceae > Wollemia > Wollemia nobilis. The sequence goes on along the minus strand of JAQPPZ010016912.1, from coordinate 2,308,913 downwards.
ATGGAGAAGGCAGAGGGCGACTGCCAGATTGGTAGGATTTTGGTCTGATGGTGGTTGGAGAAGGGGGTGTTGGGAGTGAGGCACGCTATACGTATGGGCCTCATTTCCAACATGCTGCTACCTGACTCATCCGATGTAATATTCCCATGGAACTTGTTGGATGTGGTTTGCAGGTTAGTTGAGTTCCTGACGAATGAGCCTTTGATCATGAGGTGGTGATAGACGTTGCTGGCACATCTCTATGGGGAGTTGTACAAGGTCCGCTACCATAGGTAGAAGGGTATTAGCTATAGCTATATATTATAGAGCTAGGCTTAGTAGCACATAGTGGTGGAGAGGTCGATGGGGTTACCATGGATGACTCGGGTGGAGATGGAGGATAAGGATATAAGTTACATGGCTATGGCAGCGGTCTGAGGAGCAGGGACAGAGTCGACGATGGGTAGGTGCCATAAGGCACTATGCTGATGCCTTCACTCAACTTGCTCTAGGGGAGGTTTTTTGGCATCCTTATTGGGGATTTCCAGCCTGGCTTGAGACTGGAGAGTGGCTTCGATGGGTATGCAAGGAGTGGTATCTGATTAGGCATTATGGGATCGAGCAGGAGTTCTTCCCTTACAAATGGGTGACACGATAGTTTGGGGTGCACCCGGTGTTGCTTGGTGAGCCTGTGGTCTATCAGCGCCAAGGGGATGAGAGGACTCTAGACCGACCAGTCATCGCACCACTTGGTGAGGATTCAGATGCAGTGATTGACGTCCTAGATGTGGATGACTTCGATACTATCGCAGAGTATGACTAGTGGTGGATACTATAGTGATGGTAGGGAGAGGGGCCAATGGGAGGCATGAAGGCAACAGTAGCAGGTGGGGAGGGTGCAGAGGCACCAGTAGATGATTGGGGAGCTTTGCTAGAGGATGTTGACATGGTGGAGGTAGATGATGTGGGTGCAGATTATGGTGTTCCAAATTAGCCAGAGATGTAGGATGCCCCGGAGAAGTGGGATCCAGAGCAAGCTATAGTCCCAGATTTGCCTATGCACCAGGCAGTGGCGGAAGACATGAAGATATGGGTGCACACTAAGAATGCATGATTGGTGGGGATGCTATGGAGGTGAGATGAGGAGTTGGGGGAGGCTCTGCAAGAGAGGGATCTCTTATGGGATTAGCTAGCGAAGTGGGAACACACATGGGCTACGTACCACTGGTAGGAGGGGGATACCGATGCTACATGGGAGAGGGATATCCTATGGATGTAGCTGGTGTAGCACGATGATGTAGTAGCGATGTTCCATCAGCAAGAGGCAGAGTGGTGTCGACATTGAATGGATTTGGAGGGAGATCATTCGCATTGGGGGTCATCTACCTCAGCCCTCTAGAGGTGGCTCATTGCATTGCATGAGGGGCAGTGATACTGAGTAGTCAGCATCATCTTATTGTAGGCAATTGGATGAGGGGGGGTCGAGTAGGCATGATGCGAGGGCTAGCGGTAGCCACCCTAAGGGGTCCCATAGGACCCACACCATGGGGGGTAGTTCTCGTCGCACCGATCCTATGTGATCATGGTGGCCGATGCCCTAGGCTTGGGGTTTTTGAGCCTTTGGCTTTTTACGGGGTCAGATGACTGGTTATTGTAGCCTATAGGCATTTTTGATGATATATATACACATATAACTTTATTTTGTTTATACACATGTCATGATTTGATGTTATGCCTAATGATTGATGAATGTGTATGTATGCATGTTAATTTACTTTGGTGGATGCAAATGTTTCTAATTTATATGATATGCAAATGGAAATGATGAATTGAATCTATGACTTTTGGTGGTGGCACCATAAACTGTTTAGAACTTATGGCTTTTTGTCCTAGGCGGTTGCTGTGGTAAATGACTTTTCATGTATGTTATTTTTGTATTCTCTGATGGTGCAGCAAGGCTAAAAGATATTACAGTTGGCTTAGAATGTAGTTAGGTTTTCTAAGACTCAGATGTTTTAACTAACTAGCCAAGACCTTATTTTAATCTTACAAGACTTTGAACAAGGTATGAATCGGACTTGTCTTTGACCAAGTTATTTCACATCCCTATGTGTGCAATTGAGTTTGTTTATGTGGTATTTTTCAGGATACCACCAGTGCCAGAGAGGTTGTCAACCAAACCTGTACTGAGGATCACCTAATTTAACTCCCTTGTTGTATTTAGTTACATTAACCTGCGATGCAATCCAGGATACCATAAGCTAGCTCATCCACATGCAAACATTGATCTGCACACAAGTTAATGTGATAGATATATCATCATGCGGGAGGTTTGCCATGAGTGATCGATAGGCTATTAACCAAACTGGTATTGAGGTTTATCTCATGACCTTCTGAATGCTAAGATTTCCATGAATTCAAGTTCGACTCCCTTCTTTTCTTCAATTGTATTGGGATACTTGCTCTTTTATAGTGATAAAAATCACTGTTTATTTTTGTTATATTTTGTTTTTCTTTTGAGCAAGGGATTTGAATAATGAGTGATGAGGATCACTATTGTTTGTGCCTTTTGATGTATGCACTTTGGTTGTGATGTCAAATTTTTGGAGTTTTGACGTTTGCAAATTGTTGATGTTTTGCAACTTTTTTTTAGAACTTGGGTTTCTTGGGGAATTGGGTAGGGAAGATGCTTGTCCTTTTGCCAACTCTCAGCATTCTTTGGGTCATTCACATAGGGGGATGAGCAAGATAACCATTTCTCTTATGGTGACCTGGATTGCTTTGCAGGTTTCATCTTCATTCTCACAATTTGGGAATTTTTATGTGTTTTAATTTGTGTTAGGATGCTACGTCATAAGGTGTGATCCAAGTAGAACTCTACCTTCGTAAAATCTGACTTTGTACAGTATTTGGCTAGAAAGCTATTGACAGCTAAATGACAAAAACTCTTGATACATTAAAAGACAATTGACTATAGTATGGTGAAAATATGCGAATGTTTATTTGTGATGGATTGTTTATAGAGCAGAGAAATGTGGAACAGATGGATTTTCCAAGTAATTACAGTCTATGGTGCCTTGACCTATATGACCACAAATATGCAATGTATGTTTGCGATGCCTAATGCCACTATATTTTTGGGTTTTTGATGGATTGATATTTGTGAGTATGAAGATGAGATGCAAAAAAGAGTTCTTTATGGTTGTGATGATTTTGAACGTGCATGGAGATGAGATGCAAATTTTTGTTATTTTTTGATGATGTTATTGTTTTTGAATTTTCTTGTTTTTGACCAAGCGATTATGGGAATCCTTGGAGCATTTTGGGGATTGACCAAGCGATTATGGGAATCCTTGGAGCATTTTGGGGATTGACCAAGTGATTATGGGAATCCTTGGAGCATTTTGGGGATTGACCAAGCAATTATGGGAATCCTTGGAGCATTTTGGGGATTGACCAAGTGATTATGGGAATCCTTGGAGAATTTTGGGATTGACCAAGCGATGGTAAGAATCCTTGGAGCTTTTTGGGATTGACCAAGCGATGGTAAGAATCCTTGGATATTTTTGGGATTGACCAAGTGATTATGAGAATCCTTGGAGATTTTTAGTTTGGGCTATGGCTTTGTTAAATAGGGAATGGTCACAAATGACTGATGTTCAAGGGTTCTAGTTCCTTGATTCCGTCAAGAGAGGCTAGCCGGTATGTTCCAGGTCCTATTTTACTGTCAATTACATAGGGACCTAACCAATTTGCCATGAACTTGTCCCTTAGATGGGGTGGCAAGCTAGAGTTTTGTTGGTTCTCTTTTAAGACCAAGTCACCAACCTAAAAGTCCCTTAGGTGAACTTTCATGTTGTATGCTTTCTTTAGTCACTATTGATAGATACATAAATTCTTGAGAGCATTGATGCATCGTTCATCAAGCAACGTAAGTTGGTCTAATCGGGCCTGCCACGTAGTGTCATCATCGATGAATTCTTGCATTGATATGCGCAGGGAAGGAATTTCCAACTCAAGGGGAATGACTACCTCTGAGCCATACACAAGAAAAAATGGAGTTGCCCTAGTGGGTCCAAATGCTAGTGCAATAAGCCCATAAGGCAAGTGGGATCTAAATGTGCCAATCCTTATGACTATCTATGATTGTCTTTTTGAGGATGGCAACTAGCATTTTTTTTGACGCCTCTGCTTGCCCATTCACCTAAGGATAATAGGGTATCAAAAAACTATGCTAAATTTATACTTTGTGGTCAAAGCACACACATCTTTGTTCTTGAATGACGTCCCATTATCCGAGATGATCTTGGATGGAATACCAAAATGACATATGATGTTATGTAAAATAAACTCCGCAATGCAGGTTCTAGTCATAGAGGTAAGCGAAACTACTTCCACCCATTTGGTGAAGTACTCTATAGCCGTTATGATAAACGTGTGACGACTTGACGATGTAGAGGAGATCTTTTCGATTATATCTAAGCCCCACTATGAAAATGGCCAAGCCGATTGGATCGGCTGCAAGGCCTAAGAAGGTACATGTGTCAAATTAGCATGCTATTAACACTTCACACACATCATTACATACGCACAACAATATCGCTCTAAATATGGCCAATAATAGCCCATGCAAATAATGCACTTGGCGATGGCCATACCACTGAAGTGGCCACCAAATGTACCATCGTGCGCTTGGGCGATCGTCCAAGTGGACTCTTGCTGGTCCAAGCACCGAAGGAGGATCCCTTCATAGCTGTGATGGTACAAAATGTCTCCTAAAAAGACATGATTTGTTGCTTTCTACTTGAATGCTCATTTTGTGGCATGCATCAATCCAAGTGGGAGGTTACCTAACTTGAGGTAGTCCCTTATGGGTGAATACCAATCCTGCTGATCAGAATCCTCAATGGTATGAACAACCAATCCCTCTTGAAGTTCATCCCTAGCAAAAGCTAAGCGGGAAAGAACTTGTAAGAATAGTGTTGTGTTGCTATTAAGGGGAGTAGGGGAGAACAAGGACCCCCAGTTGGCATGTTTTAGACAATCATGGATTTGAGATAACCTATCCTAAGGTGGTTCAATTTGGATCATGTGGATTCCTGGCATTGAGTCAGAGCTTGCACGCTTCATCGCGGATTGCAATAGTGTTTTTACTTGAATGGTTGTCATATCACCGGAAAGGTCTTGCAGGATTAGTGACCCCAAGGAGGCCATAGTGTCCACAAAATGATTCGATGACCAATGGAGTGCCTCGATGTCGTACCATTCAAGCTTTGCCAAGAATTTGTCCACAAGGGCTTTGTAGGCCTACAGAACTAGGCATTTACATTGGAATACCCCTTTGAATTGGTTGACAATTAACAACGAATCACCAAAGATGTTTAATCATTTAATGTTCATGGTGATTGCTATCTGAAGACCTATGAACAAGGCTTCACATTCTACATTGTTTTTGGTGCACAGGAAATCTAATTTAAATGACAGAGGCATTGGATCCCCTTGCGGTGTGAATAATACAATTCCTGTGCCACCCCCTTGCTTACATTTAGAACCATCAAAAAATAGGGTTATGTCGACTTGTGACTCAGGCTCATCAGAATCTGGTGATTCTAAGACATGGAAGACCCCATCATTGGGTAGTTCTATGACTAGAGGTTGATCGTCTTTGAGAGGAGCCTCTGCTATTTGATCAGCTATGACTTATCCTTTGATGGATTTCTATCCAATAAACTCTATGTCAAATTCCATCAACAACATGATCCATTTTGCCGTGTGGCTACTATGATAAGTACGACTCATCATGTACTGCAATGAATTCTCCTTAAACACAACATACATAGTGTTGCTCAGCATGTAGTGGCATAGCTTTTTGGTAGAAAACACCACTGCCAGGCAGAGTTTCTCAATGTATGCATAGTTAAGTTCATAACTGACCAGGGTCCGGCTAAGATAGTAAGTAGCCTGTTCTTTGTGAAGTTCATTTTTTTGGGCTAGCATGGCACCTAGTGCCACCTCAGTAGTTGAGATGTATAAATAGAATGGCACTCATGGTCTAGGTGGTGCCAATACTGGCGATGAAGCCAAGTATCGTTTAATGTCTTCAAAGGATGACTGGCACTCGTCATCCCAATGAAATGCTACCCCCTTATGCAATAATTTGTTCATAGGTCAGCACTTGTCAGATAGATGTGCTATGAAGCACTTGATTGATGCGACCTTTCCCTATAGGATTCTAAGCTACTTGATGGTAGTTGGGGGAAGCATTTCAAGAATTGCCTTGACTTTGTTCGGATCCACCTTGATGCCTCACTTTGAGACTATGAAACCCAAGAGTTTTCCAGATGTGACGCCAAAGAAGTCCTTCTTGGGATTCAGTCTGAATTTATGCTCCATGAGGCGATCAAGGATTTTGCTTAAGTCATCGAGATGATCTAGGTGCAAAAGAGATTTGGCCAACAAATCATCCATGTAATCTTCTAGAGTTTTATGCATGTAATCATGGAAGATGTATGTCATGACACGTTGGTAGGTGGCGCCAGCATTTTTAAGGCCAAAAGGCATGACCTTATAACAAAATGTCCCCCAAGGCGTAGTGAATGCCATTTTTAGTTGGTCCTCGGGATTGATACGAATTTGATTGTATCCCGAGAAACCATCCATGAGGGAAAGCATTTTGTGGCCCACTATAGCGTCTACCAATGCATCGATGCTAGGCAAGGGAAAATCATCCTTAGGACTCGCTTTGTTTAGATCTCAAAAATTAGTGCATATGTGAATCCTCCCGTCAGGCTTCTTGACGGGTACCATGTTGGATAGCCATGGTGGGTAATCCACGTAGATGACAAACTGTGCATCCAACAACTTTTACAATTCATCTTTGACCATCAAGGCCATTATTGGGTGCATCTTATGTAGTTTTTTCTTAACTGGATTGACTGTCATATCAAGCGTTAGATTATGCATGACTAGCTACGGATCTAGCCCCGACATGTCTCTGTAGGACCATGCAAAAACCTCCTTCTTCTCTTTGAGAAGGGCAATGTAGTCGGCTTGCTCTTCGAGGGATAAGCTTACCCCCAACTTGATAATCTATGGATTCATTGGACCAAAGATGATGTCTATGTTAGTCATCTCCTCGATCGACATGTGGGATCTATCCTCCAACTGGTGTGGAGTCGGGATCAAATGGATATCATTTGCTAAGTTTAAATCTTCATTGGGAACCTCGGGTTCCTCTTTAGCATGGAAGATATCCTGAGCTGGCCCTGGGGTAAAATGAAGCATTTTATCGAAATACTAGTACTCTGATGGGGATGGAGGTGAATTGACATGATCCCAGTCTATGGCATCTATGTCTAGATGCAATGACCATGCTAGATCAGCTAGATTGCGGATGGGGGTGGTTAAGTCAATGGAGATCATGTTGATGAAATGATTTTTGTCTCCATTATCGTGGGTGTGGTGACTCAAACCTCCTAGATGATTCCTGTGCTCTAGATCTGGCTCTAGGGGTATTGGCATGAATGGATCGGCCCTATGTGCTGATAGGAGGACAAGGTCTACCCTCAGAACTGATATCACTCTAGGGTCTCTGGGTGGAAGGCACCCCCCGTATACCTAGAGCAGTGGATCCAAAACTTGGTCCCACTACACAGGGTCTACGTACCACTCATGCCCTGGAACTATGTTCAGTTTTTCAAATATGTCGTTAATCTCCAAGGTGTATGGTTGCTGCATCTACCGCATGTGATTAAGATATGTAATTTCTGTCTCATCTTCATAATCACTGTCAGAGATCCAAAGGCCCTCATTGGCTCCAACAACTATTTGAAGCATTAATGGCTCATCCTGATCGAGCAAATTGATCTGGCCCCATTGTGGTTGTTCCACTCTCTAAGGGGGGACTTGATTTTATTGACGTTGTACTGGATCGATTGGAGAATCCAACAGGAACATTTTCAAGAGGCTCTCTTGGTAATCATCCATGGGGACCACTTGTGAGTGATCACTATTTGATTTGAAGGGGTCATACGATTCTGGTTCATACTCTGACTCATCCTTCGAAGATCCTTCTTGACACTATCTATACCCTCCTTGAAAGTGAGTCTTTGAACTTTCTCCTTTCTCTAACGAAGGGGAAGGGTTATTGAGGTTAACAAGGGTGGTTGTCAACCATGGGAGATAATCCCCCAATGTATACGTTGTGTTAGGGTTGGCATAGGGATCCAATGCCAATCCACCCTTGTTGCCTATCCCTATGCCTTGCGTGTTCTCTACCAAGATGTCCAAGGGCAAAGGGTGGTTGAACCCTACTCCTGACTTGTCATAAGGCATTTGGTATCTTGGTTGGTAAAGGACACGCACTCCTTGCTCATACCTGCCTAACCTATATCCATGCCAATTGCATTGGCCAAGATATCTCAGAGTGAAATCTAGGTTGGACAAATAATTGACATATTTTGCAAAGGGCTCTTCATCTTCGTCCTCTTGCATGCATGGCTCAGCACCATGATCAAGGCCCCCATAAATAAATTTTGTCTAGTTTGGCGGGTAGCCTAGAGGAACAATAGTACCTATGGGGAGGCGAGGTCTCCCCATGTCTTGCATGGACTCCAGTGCGGGCATTGCTACAACATTCCACACCAGATACTCCCCTAGGCTCGTATTGGCCATTTCAATAGTGATTGTTGGTGATTGAGGGGGAGGAAATGGAAGATATTCCTGAATCCACTCCATTTTGGGTGAACTAGGAGCCTCAACTTCCATTTTTCTAGGCATATCTTTAGTAGAGATGGTTGAGACCAATGGTGGTGCCTCTTCCAGAGGTTGCACCTCCTCCAAGGGTTTCTTCCCTTTGTCCTTCTATTTGGCCATGATAGGTGGCATCGTTGGTGAAGGACCAAATGATGAAGGTGGATCTGGTTGGGGTTTTGATGGATCTATCATCAGGGATGCTTGCAAAATCGAACCCTATCTAGATGGATTCAAGTGAAAATCCAAGTGCATCGATGGAAGGGTCGATTGTGGCATTAGCTGCATCGCATTGCAATACTTGAAGGGTTCTAAGTCCACCAGGACTACATATACCTCCCCTTCAAATGTATACTTTAGACATTGATGATCTATCGAAGGGACACACTTCATGTCCCTGATCCATGGCCGACCCAGCAAGATGTTATAGGCCATCTCACCCTCCAAAATATGGCACAATGTAGGTATAGCCTTTTGTCCCACTTGAATGGGTAGGAAAATTGTACCAAATTTTGAGCATATTGCATCATTGAATGCTCGTAGTGTATATGTGGAGGCCATGATGTGAGATGCCAACAACTTTAGATGTTTCAATGCCGCTGTGGTAATGATATTTTTGGACGAGCCAGTGTCTACTAACACCCTCTTATATGGGATCCCATTGACCCATGCGATAATGTGTAGGGGTGGATCTGCCATGTCATCAGACACTGATTTCACCTCGTCTTATTGAAATGTGATGACTGGCTTCATGCATCATTTGACATGTCCCACAAAGTTGTTGAAGGAATTCGCTTCATGGGGTTGCAACTCGATGGCTTTCAATATCTCCATTAGAGCCTCCCGATGGGGTGTTGATTGTTGTATGAGCCCGTATATGGAGAGCCTAGCCAAAGTGGTCCTCAAACTCTGAGTGAGTTTGATCCGAATCATGGTCATGGGTCTAGGTGGGGGAAGTTGTGTAGGGTGCTGTTGAGATTGTGACGTCGATGGAACCTCTCTTGTGGCTGCCATGGGGGCAGCTCCTGGGAACATCTTGTTCTTAGTCACTATGCTTATCATCCCTACATACCCTTGCATGGGGAAATTCTACTACACCTCATTGACTTGAAGGGGCTTTGCCTGCGCCTCATGGGCAGGAAAGGGGTCTCTAAAGACTCCCATCTGCTGGTTGTTTGGTGCTATGAGGTTGTCTACTGCCAACGTCTTGTTGTCAATTAGGTCTTGTATTAAACCTTTGAACTTCCAACATGCATTAAGGTCATTTCCCATCGTGATCGCCACTAAAATCACGAGGATACAGAAGCAAAAAGGAAAAGCAAAGATGTGATGCAAACCAAACTAAACTTAGCGTTAAATATTATGAATTGAAAGTGCATGAAAAGAGGGGAAGCATGAACAAATCGAAACGAAACAAAGGCCAATAAGAAATATAGCCCTTTTTATTGATGTTTTAGAACTCATTTACAATGTGCCTCCTCCCCTTCCAAGGGCTAGGAGCATTAAATATGCGTTCTTGTTACATCTATGGATGCCATTCCTTCTTCCGCGTGCCCCCATATAAAATGGGTGGACCAAACATCGCCTCTGCTTGTGTTGATGAGTCTTGACTCCCTACTACTCCTCTGGGGTCGAGATCCTGCATTCAAGGAAATAGAAGATAGTCAGTAGCATCTGTAGATAAAGTAAAGCATGCAATCCCCAAGCCTACGATAAATGAATGAGGAAAATGAATAAAATGATGACTAAAATGAATCCAAATGAGCTGAAAACTTCACAGAGGCATGGGAACATCACTAGGAGGGCACTACAAAAATAATAGTCAGGAAATTTCTCATAGATTTGAATTCACTCCAGGGCAGAACAAATAGACCTGCAATAAAATGCCAAAAATGTACTGTCCCAAATGTCCTATCCAGGGAGACCTAAATGACCTACAAAGTTGGGGTTAGCTAATTGGGGGTATTTTGCGAAGACCCAAATGGTCATATTTTCCCAATTTTGCCTCTCTCAATAGGAATTTGATGATGCTACCTACAAGTTAGTAAAGGCAAACGAAGATAGAAACATGATAAAAATTGTTCAAAATGAGATGAAATTTAAATGGCAACCTATCTAAGTAGCATAGAATTGAATGCAAAAATGAAAGAAAGAAAATCTACGATAGATTTCCAATCACTCTGAGGTGGGGCGTTTAGGACTGTAGCAGTGGGAGGGGCCGCCCGGGGGCAGGCCGCCCGTCGTTTGGGGCCTAATTTTGGCACCAATACACTTGGGATGGGTCCAAAACCTCTTGTGGGGTATTTTTGACAAATTTGGTGGGATATTGTGGCCAAATTTCAGGTTTTGGTTCCAAATTTGTGCTTCCAATAACCACCCTATGACCTCCTTTCCAAAATAGATCAAGGATGTGAAAGGCACAACTCAAAAGGGTGTGGGTGTGAAAGTAAAATGACAACACTTCATTGCTCCAAAATTCTCCTTATCTATATATTTTGGGGTGAGCAAACTCACCAATTTATAGACCTAAAGGTCTCTTGAATTGGGCATGCAGAGGCAGCACTTGGCAATCATGCCTTCATAGGGGGAAGGAGATTCCTCCCTGATTAGGGACTTCATGACTACCCTTGTAACTGCCTCTAACGCTCGAAAATGCTCACCCACACTCCCATGCAATGAAGGAAGTGTTAAGTGATGGATATGAGCTGCCATTTGTCAATATTTGACTTTTTGCTCGTCAAACCTGCTATTTGCCCCACCCTGGAGCGAATACTGCTATTCGTCCCTAGGCGGGACGAATCCCAATTTGAATTCATCCTTGGGTGGAACGAATATTGAGCAAAGTTCCTGAAGGTGCCAAATTGATCTTTGACCTTCAAAAACTATTGTGAGAGTGGTTAGGACCACTGTTTAACCTCTAGGGGCTGCCCTTGGTGTTGTGTGCATCAATGCGATCAGTGTTTGCAGTCACATAATCAGATTGGTGTTGTCTTGGTGTCTACACTTATTTTATTTTATTTTTGAATTGCTATAGGGAATTGCTCATTTTTTTTTGGTGAACAAGATATTTGGGTAGTGGTGATAACCACTGTTTATTTTACTTTTTTCTTTTGCTAATGGTGAAAACCACTTTTTCCTTTGCATATTTTTAAGTGGTAATGACCACTATTTATTTTTCTGTTTGGATACTTGCCCCATTTTAGCGCAAAGCAAGGGATTTTGATTAGTTTGGGGTAATTAGGAGATTGTCATTTTGTCAATTCCCATCACTTTTGAACCATTCACACAAGGGGATGAGTGAGATAAAATTTTATCTTTGGGTAACACGAACCACTTTGTAGGTTTCATATTTCCTTGTGAAATTTTTGAATTTATTAATGTAAAAATGTGTTGGGATTTTGACATATACAAGGTACAATATAAGAAGGATTATACCTTCTAAAAATCATGATAGCTTTCTAAAAAAATTGAAAAGAAAACTAGAGATAGCTGAGTGATCGAAAACCCTAAATATGCCTTATGAACAATGGCTAAGTGAAGGGAAATAGACACACAATATTTAATGTGGATGGAAATAATATCTATAATGTAAACAGGTGGTAAAACTGATATTTTGACAATATTGATTTTGGCAAATGCCTAGTGTACATCCCTGGTGCTATACATGTATGATCACCTCTAAAATACAAAATCCAATAATGGGTATGCCTACTGCAAGTGATGTTATAATGCAATGATATGAAATATAATGCAATACAATATTTTTGTATTTTTGATGTTTTAATGATGTTTTTGGATTTTTGATATATATATATATATAGTTTGACCAATGGTCTTAGTGAATGCCATTGGGGATTTTGGGTGACCAAAAGGTTTGTAGATACCTTTGGGGCTTTTTAGGGTGACCAAAAGGTTCGTAGACCACTTTGGAGCATTTTAGGTTGACCAAAGGGGTCGTAGACCACATTAGAGCATTTTAGGTTGACCAAAGGGGTTGTAGACTACCTTGGAGCATTTTAGGTTGACCAAAGGGGTCATAGACCACCTTGGAGCATTTTAGGTTGACCAAAGGGATTGTAGACCACTTTAGAGCATTTTAGGTTGACCAAAGGGCTTATAAGTGCCTTTGGAGCATTTCAGGTTGACCAAAGGGCTTATAGGTGCCTTTGGAGCATTTTGGGGTGACCAAAGGGCTTATAGGTGCCTTTGGAGAATTTTGGGGTGACCAAAGGGCGTATAGATACCTTAAAAGTGTTTTGGGGTGACCAAAGGGCTTATAGATACCTTCAAAGTATCTTGGGATGACCAAAGGGCTTATAGATACCTTCAAAGCATTTTAGGTTGACCAAAGAACTTATAGGTGCCTTCGTAGTGTTTTAGGGTGACCAAAGGGATCGTAGACACCTTTGGAACATTTTACAGTGACCAAAGGGCTTATAGACACATTTGGAGTATTTTGGGGTGACCAAAGGGTTTGTCGATACCTTTGGAGTATTTTAGGGTCACCAAAGGGATCATAGACACCTCTAGAGCATTTTAGGGTGACTAAGGGGTTCACACACACCTTTGGAGGGACCCTCTATCTTATGACCCCCTAAATATAGACCCCATATCTATGGTTTATTGCTAGACTCGCTAGGGTGGTTGCGATGGTGGTGGAATAACCAGTGGTGGGCTATTGGGTAGGCGACAAGCTTGCTCCTTGAGTGGAAAATGTTGTTGCAAGATGGGATGCTATAATGGGAACATACACAGATAGAATTCTTATTCATCATCCAATGGGATGACCTACTCATATTCCTCATCTAAACTTGGGTAATTAATCGGTGTTATACCATAGTCAGATTCATCATTTGTTCATTCGTGATGAGGACCTTGATCCTCTTCCTCACTGTTATATGGAAGGGTATGCAAACCTTCACCCACTTCCTGAGATTGGGATAAATCACGAGATAACCCTAAGATAACCCTTGATCTATCATATTTATAGAAAATTAATCTCCCAATGAGTGGAAATTATTTATATTAGCATAGGGATCACGTGTAAGTTCATCCTTGTAGTTCAAACCTAGGCATTCTAAAATCTCTATGAGTACATCTAAATGTATCGATTTGTTGTGTCCCAAAATAGATTTATCATATGATAATTGATATTGTGGCTAGAAATTAACATGAGTACATTATTCATATAACCCTATAACATAGCCATGCCAATGGTAGCGATGTAGATATTGCAAGACGTAGTCAAGATTTGACATGTAATTTATGTCCTTAAAGAAATGTTTGTCATCTTCTTCTATATGAGGAGATGGCTCTGTTCCATAATCAATAGCCCCATAGACGAAATTAATTTGATTGTGTGGTATACATAGAGGTATGATTCTACCTATGGAAATACAAGGTCATCCCATATATTAGATCATCTCAATGGCTAGAACTATTGTGATGTTTCTCACTAGGTATTTTCCTAGACTTGTACTAGCCATATGGATTGTAACCTAGGATGGTGAATGTGGAGGAGATAGAAATGAGTCTTGATATGACTCAATGTGTACCTTATGAGATGGCTCCTCATCTAATAGACTAGGAATATCTTCCATAAAAATAGTGGAAATGATAGAAGGGATCTCATCAATTGGCCTCTTCGACATATTCCTCTACGGAGGATTGGATGATGACAAAGGTTTTTCTGAAGGTACCAATGATGATGATGATATGGAGGAAGATGGTAATGGAGTAATGCAAGGTGATGGTGAGGTATTTAGACCCTGAATGGATGTATTTGGTTGGAATTCCACGTGATTCAATGGCAAGGTTGACTCGAGGATTTGTTGCATCAAGTTGCAGTATTTGAAGGGCTCGAGGTCTACAGAGATGACATGGAATTACCCTTCATAAGTATACTTTAGACATGGAATGTGAAATGTTCCAAGAATACATTTGTAAATTATTCAAAAGTATAAATGCTATGCCTTGGAAGTTGATTATTCCACTCTACTGGTGGGCCAAAGTGGGTGAGTAAAAATATTCTTAAGAATAACACATCATCATATTGAATATTGAAACACTAGTTCATGAACCTAGTGATGTGCTCTTGTGTGTCTTATTCTCCTTTAAATCTATCTAATTAGGTATTTTAAAATGCTTTGGATATGGATGGGAAGGAATATATGGATGCAACGGTTGATTGCACAACACAATGTGGGATTTTTTTGCCCAGTCCTAGTTGTCTTACTATCTATGGTTTCCATGTGCTCAAGAAATGCTCTATATGCATCAAAGGATTTAATCTCCTCATTTTTATTGTGGCCTCGTGGTGGATGGTGAGGAATGTTAAGCATGTGGTACAGTGGTTTATTATCATCAACTATACCTCCATAATATGCTTCTATGTTTTCCTTTTTTGTCTCTCAATCATCATAGGCCCCATAAGGTGTTTCCTAAATGGGCCTACAAGGAGGAACTAACGAATGTTGAAGGCGATATATGTTTGGCCTAGGGGGAAAATCTTGATTAGGCCCATGAGGTAAAGGAGGAACCATTTTATTAGGCCTAAGAGGCCTATTTTGGTTAAAAGTGGGTTGCCTTTGATGAACCCCTTGTTTGTGTGTACTTGGGTTGGGGACCTTGTTTCACAAGGTTTCTTGAATCTACTGCTCAATACTTTGTTTTTCTAGCTGATGCTAATGATCTAAGAGATCCAAGTGCTCCTTATCTAGCCAAATTTGATTAAACTAGACTTGGAAATCAACATACCTCTTGATAACTTGATTTATCTGCTCAACTATGTAGGGCCTATAATTCCTAGCATCATTGCCTTGATACCTATCCTACTTAGGATGATTTGATAGATCTACTATGAGCTTCCCTCAATTGAGAGAGGTTGCATTTACTTTAGGATCACTCCTAAATAGATTATATTTTCACTCAGTTGGCATAGAAGCACATTGTACTTGCATAAAATGATACGATCAAGGATAATCAAGATTTTCCTTGGATATTCCTTCATAAATGAAGAAGGGAAGAGCTGAATTTGCCCATCTAGTTATGAGAATCATACTCATATTGATATCTATATTGTGGAGATCTATCAAGGTGATTTGAGTGCATATTGTGATTATTTAGCCCCACCCATGGTGCATAGGCTTGATATTACATGTAGGTGTGCAAGGTAGACTGAGCAGGCACACGAATGCGTGGTATTGCTCTATGTATTGGTGACTCAATGTGCATCTACCATTCTTGAAAGAAGGCATCTGAATTATCTATGCTTGGGAAATAATTTTCTTGACTAGGACCACAACCTATAGGGGTGTCCCGCATGGGGGTCCCTTGGAGGCTAGGTTATCTATTTGATAATCTAGGACTTGGGTGAGTAGGAGGCCACCAAGGAGGTATAACCAAGTGCTTGGGGTCAAATCGGAGATGATCTATGTCTCCTTGCCTACTCTCCATAGTGTCAACCCTTAAATGGGCTTGGCTACAGGTATATACCATGACTACTTTTTTTAAACCCCTACATTATTATCTCCTTTACAAATTTTAATGATTCAAACACACAAAATTAGAAACACACAAGAATACAAGTGTTTATATCTTTTAAAAATTGATATGTGTTCCTAAACTATTTAGTGTATTTTTGATTTATTGTTTTGTAAAGAAATATTTTTTTACATGTTTGAATGTTGTTGATGTAATTCTAAATTGTTTAGAGGATTTCACCTGTATACTCACAACTTGATAACCGATAATGAAATTCTAGTCATGTGAACAAACCAAAGTATGGATATGAAGCCGCCCATACCTGATCAGGGAATACAAGTCCTACCAGTCCTCACCCATATTGACCATGGGTAGTGATACACCCTCCAAATAGGAGTACATGCTATTTTTCATAGCTAGGATGGTTCTTGGAGCCATATTTGGACAAAATAGGGTTCATAGGATTTGAACCAATGGGTGGGGATGAAACCCATCATCATTAGACTCTATTAGTGGTTGGGGATGAATTCCAACTCACTAACATTTAAAAGTGATGTGGTGTGTGTGGTTCCTTTTATAATTAATGAAAGTAAACAAAGTAGCATTCAATGAATTTTCACTAAATGCATAAGAAGAATTTTACTTTTAGAATTAGATGCATGAATAAGGAACCTAAAAAATATTTATCCTATATGAAAACCTAATCCTTAGGCAGGTCACACATAGGTAAACCACTCAAATGCATGATTAAGACTGTTATTTCTCCTATTTTTCTTTAATTTTCTACTTAGATTTTTAGGAAAAATGAATACTAACCTTTCAATCAACAAAGATAAGATATAAAATAGCTTAATTTAATTTTTTCTAAACAACCTTAATGCAAACTGGAGGTTTAGGAAATTACCTTTTATGTCTATGAAGCGATTGTTTCTAGAAATTTGGGCTGAAAACCCCCTATTTTGTGGCCATTCCTGGGTGGGACGACTACAAATTTAGGGATTATCACTGGGTGGGATGGTTGCTATGGCCATCCCTAAGAGTTTCAATTAGGAATTCAAGGATCGTTTTAGTCTAGAATAGTTAGAACCTACAATATACAAAGTGCAAAATCAAGGTTTAAAACAACAAAATTAAAAAGGGACAAGGGTCCCAACATGATTGCCACTATAGAGCAAAAGAATGGTGCACCTAGCAAATAAAATTGAAATGCATCTAATGTTCTAATAAAGCATTCAAAAGCAATAAATAATGTAAACCATAAAAGATAAATATTTGAAATAAATGGGGGGTTCTCTTTGTATTGATTAATTTTCCAAATAGGAGGTTACAAAATATCCCCTTGAGGGCTCCCAAATTGATACAATTCAAGTTACAATTTTGAAGGATTCAATCCTTTCACAAACTGATGGCGTACTTTCAATGTTCTTCTTGCATAAAATTGAAAAACGGGCCTGTGTTGCCACTGCTTTGAGATATCTTTCTTCAACTTAGCTCCTTCCTCTTGTGCTAGAATATCTATACTTACACACAAGGAATTAAAAGTTAATAGCATATGTGTATTATGATAAAATACATGAAATGCATGCAGTATTGAATGTAAAAAGTGAAATCAACAGGTATAAAATACTCCAAATGATATGAAAACTTAGCATGATGTATATTATATGGTTTTATATTGATATGAGTAGAAATTAAAGTGATATTATGAGCAGAACCTATGGTCATCCTTGAGAGGGCCAATTAGGACTGTAATCACAAAAAACCTAATTAACAATTCGAAAACCACTCCAAAATTCACCAAAATAAAGTATGATGCTAATATAATGCTATAAAATTGATCTACACTAAAATTGGATCAAAATTGTATGCCAATTCATGGCTATCACTAGGAGTTCCAATTGGGACTATCACAAATTAGGAGCCATCCTAGGGTGGGACAACCACCAAATCTAGTGTTTTTCCATCACCAATTCCACTTGTATTTGGTCTAGAATACTCCTATGGGTGTTGTCATCAAATTTGGTGATTAAATCACAATAATTTATAGGTTTTGAAAAGGATGAGTGTGTTTGGGAATGCCTTGAAAATACCTTCAATTGATGAGGTCTCCAAGGGCAAATACAAGGGTACAAGGTGAGGGGAAATAACGATAGCACTTTGTGGTTGATGTTTGCAAAAGTCTCTCCTTGAAAATGAGTGGAAACACTCTAGGATATCAAAATCCCACTCACCTTTGAAGCTGTAGTGGAAGAATGAATGACACCATTTGACTTGCTTGGAGAGCCCAAAATTGTCATTTGAACATTTACACTCCATAGAAATAAAAGCATTGTAACATATATCCCCAAGCATTGGGGCATCAAGCATTGTAAAATAGGGATACTAAGGCTCCCATTTTTTAATACAAAAGAGGCATTCTTTTATTGCAAGTGTTAATTTTTATGTATTTTCTTTGGTGTTGATTATTTTTCTACAATGACTAATGAAACTTTTATTCATGACTCCCAGCTCCATAGAAAACCTATAAAAATAGACAGTATAAATAGCGTTAAATGTAGGGATATGTGCCCAAGTGGAGAGTTGTCACTCCCTTGGTTGACATCAGAACCCTATTCACAAAGGCTGAGCAACAAAAAGTTGTAAGCTAGATTTTTTGACTTTTTGCACAAGGACATAAGTGTAGTAATAGAGTGATAGTATCAATGGTTCTTTTGACCAAGGGTTATGCTATATATGGTAGAATATTGGCTATAAAATCTAGTCTTTACTATGACAGAACTATAGCACAATAGTGCAATTGACTAATAAACATACCATAATAGGTTTCAATATTTGAATTAGTGATAGGATAAAATATTTTGACTAACAAAGGTAAAAGAATTTGATAAAAGATAGATTGTTGATTACTTGACTACAAAAATATGTTATTTCAAATAAAAAAAAAACTAAATAACAATATTAATTTATATAACTATATTTATAAAGAAAAAAAAAATCAAAACATAAAATATTAAGAAAGAAAAGATCATAATATTGTATATCTAGGTGTAGAGGCTACATGGGTTTCAATATTTTACCAATTTTGACCTTTGTCCTTCACATCGATGTTGATGGGGTCTTGATAGGTATATGTATGGATGAAAAAATCCAAAGGAGAAGCACTTGTTGCATAAATAACTAGTCAATATTTGGACAAATTCTTGTTACTTTTAGAAGTGATATTATTTTAATAGTGCTTTACAATGTGCAAAAATAATCATGACTTGGGCTTGAAATCCATGGTTCCCTTGGATGATCATTTGGAAATTCTACTAAGATTGGCAAGTTGGATAGGTTGCAAGTTTGGATAGATAATATTAAATTAATTGAGACTAATATTGAGGAAGGTTGACATGGAAGAAGATGAAATATTAAATAAGATATAAAGGAAAAATTTTATAGATCTTATTGTCAATCAACAATATGAGGTGGAAGCTGTCATTGGAACAACTAGATCTAGATTTTATGGGTAGTTTATTCTTGTCAATTGTATACCTTACCTTTTTTAAATTAAGGTAGTCAATAGTGTTGGCATAATGAGCATCATTGGTGATAAAGATATTGACACAAATTGCAAAAAACCATTGTTAGGATGACTAGGTAGAAAAAGGTAAAGTTTGATATTTTGGAAAAACTATTACCAATCAATTAGCAGTGATGCCAATGTTATTTTCTTAGACATAATACTTTTTATTTGAGAGAAATAAATACCCCTAATTTTATCTTTGGATTATTGATTTTATTGAGATGTTTGATTGCCTAGATAATGCAAATATTGATAAATTTTTAAGACTTGATGATGTGATCAAAATTAAATATCTACATTGTTAAGACCACTCAAGTTGTACAATACAACTTTTAAGATAAAGAATAACTTTTCACAGGTTATATCAAGAGGCAGATATAGTAAGAGCTAGAACTGTAGGTGGGTTGTAATAGTTCTATATTTATCAACATAATCTTAAAGCTGACATATTATTTTTCTTGAGTCAATCATATGGGATTGAAATGGGTCCCACATTTATTACATCATGACCACATGTTGGTATCACAACACTTGACAATTTTACATATAGTGCTTGACAATATTCAAACCTTAGTCTCCTCATTGAAATTTAGGAGTCTAAATCATTAAGCTAATGCCATATTATTAAAGGTGACATATTATTATTAACTATATTTCTATAATTTATTTATGTCCTTAACCCTATCAATAATATTAAAGATATCATTTGCATTTATATGAAAATTTTTAATTTTAACTGGAGGAGGTTGAACATCTATTTTTAATAGGTTAACAGTAAAAATAAATAAAATTCATGTACAAACAAAAGTTTAGTATACCAAATTTAATTGTTTCTTATTACTATTAAAAGCTTAGAAGCCTCACCTACCAAGCTAAATTTGTAAAAACTCATATAAAATACCATTCCAAACTTGGTAGTGACAATGGACAAGATTTTTTTGCCAAAGGAATTATTTTGCAAACTATAGATTATTTATTTATTTATCTCGTGTATGTTTTATACAAGGAATCCAACTACACATAACGACCTGATGGTAGGGAATTTTTTCTCTACTATTTTGTAAGAAACCTATCCTAACATCATTATGTAATTTACTAATGTGGGTGTATGTATATCCTAGGCACCTAGTGCATAAGGGCCTATAATGATGTAACCATTACTTGTAAGCAATAATTAATAAGGATATAACAATTACTATTTATTTTAAGTATGATTTTCTAGCTTGTTTCCCCCTTGCATGTGGACCAAACCTTGACCATTAGGTTTAAGGTAAACAAGTGTCTATAAAATGGCAAGGGTAGAAATGGATGTATCAAGTTATTTTTCTCTATTTGTAAGATAGCTCTACTTCCAAGGAGGTTGCCCCATAAAGAGGCTCACTCTGATCAAAGTTGTTGCAATTCTATTTTTGTATTTTCATGTAGTTTTGTTGTCTCTTCTCTTGCATTTCTATTATTTTTTTCAATTTTTGTTTTGAGTGTGCTTATTTTTACTTGAACGTTCTTAACAAGTGATATCAGAAAACTTTTGAGGGTCATGTTATACAACAGTAACAATTGTTATTGTCCTATGATCCATTCCCTATTAGGTATATTTTTTGTTCATTCTACTCATTTTTGCTAATACCTGTTGAGTGTTAATTTTACCCAATTATGAAATTACACTATCCCTTATGATTTTTATCCCAAAATCCCCTCTTGCAAATAAGTAAAACAAACAACTTCTCCAAGGTCTCCGCTATATTAGCATTTGCATATTTGTATTAGTAATATCAATAAAGATATATCAATTTAATGCTAGGAACACCTTAGTGATTGCAAGTAACTATAAACAAGGGGCATGTGGTGGGTTATTTTACCATGCTACTTTAATAATTTTTCATGAAACAAAAATAAAAGTCAATGTGAATTGGCCCTCATATGACCACAATGTAGTACCTTAGTTTATTTTATCTTGAGGATTTTAAGGTAGATTTTATCTTCCCTTATTAAGTAGATTTTAATCAATCTTTACCTTGCATTAAATACTACTTCAAAAATCAAATTAAAGATTAAAATTCATCCAAGGGAATAACTTCATATGATAACTTATTTTTAAATATGTAGTGTTAAAAGAGGCTCGTAGGTAAGATTCATTTAGAGCTTGTAATTTTGCATATTCATGGATGCATGAAAAAGGATAAGGTTATTATTTGCATTAACCCTAGTAGAAAATTTATTAATATTTAGTTGGCTAAGAGGTTGTAGGTTCAAACAACAAAAATAAATAACATACATCTTAAGGGTTAGAATTAGGGTTATGCGTAAGGGGTCGACCCAAAAATCTATTTATAAAAATTTGGCCAATTAGTTTCAAATTCTAGGTGAATAATGTCCAAACACATGTAGAAGGTTCACTATTATTAGGGGTAATATTGGAAATTTAAACTTAAAATGGTCAAATTATTATAAAATTGGGGCGAATCAACCCAAAAAAAAATTGCACCCATAAATTTTTGGCTAATGGGCCTTGGTCAAAGGTCCCAAATATTAGCCAATTCCAAAATTTGAAAATTCTAATTTTAGCAAATTTGGCTATAAATAGACACTATGCATAACCCTAGTTAGAATTTTTAGATTTTTGAATATTTGAATATCACCATGGATAAATAAGTTTTAAATTCAAACATTCATGTTATTGAGATCAATGATGTGGATATTATTCTAGTTTAACCTTGGTTTGATTATTTAGGTATTATTAATATTAATGTGTAAAATAAGTTTATGAAGTTATGGTATAGGAGATGGAAAATAATATTACATGATATTTTTCAACTTAAGGAGTAAGGATCCAAATAGAAGCAAGAAGCAATCATGGTAGGGAAATAAGTTAAGGATCAATAGAAGAATCAAATGAAGTAGCAACATCAAATTCCAAGGAAACTTTTTTAGAAGCACACAAGGATGCACCAGAGAGAAGAGCATGAAAAATAATTTAAAAAAAATGTTAAGAATCAAAAGAAATAAAATATTAGGTTAAGGTTGCAACATATCACCACCCACACCACCTTGAATGACAATAAATATTGGAGGTATGACTCAGGTCATAAATATTATGGATCTACGTGGAGTTAGAAAGGCATCAAGTATGGCAATGTTTGGTAAAAAAATAATAGTGATTCTAGATTTTAGGGTGGTGCAATAATATTAGGGAAGAATAGGACTAGTCATTCAAAATATCAAAGTAGGGTCGCAAAAGAATAGAGCCAACAACATAGTTATAGATATTCTAGTAGTACAATGGTAGCTTGGCATTATTAATGTCTGCCACCAATCAATATTTAACTTGGATGGATGGGTAATCAAGATTGGTACCCGTTTTTAGCATAACTTAAAAAATCATATTATTTAGTTTCTTCTCATGTTTTGATGATAAAAAAATTGTAAGAAGGATGGAATGTTATGGTACCTAGGAATAGGTATATGAGGATATGATATTATATTGTATAAGGGTTGGCATGGGCCACACATAACCCAAGGTTTATTATAATATAATATTATATTATAAAAATTAGTGGGATGAGGGTTTTATAGTTGACTCCCTAAAGTAAACTTAAAATAAAGATATATAAAGAAGATATATTTTCATTGTAATCATCATGAAGATCATTTATATGAAGTATTACTTGTTTTTATCTTTACCAACAAAGTGGCTTATAAGAAGTTACCCTTTGTAAGTGGTGTTGTCATCCTAGGAGATCTTGTAGAGTTTTCCTTCCTTAAGGAGTGTTGAGTGGTGTTTTCACCCAATTGTGAAAGCACACTCTCCGGTAGGATCTAAGTCCCAAAATCCTCTGCTTGCAAAGAAAGTAATTTCTCCAAGGTTCCTGTTATGTTGGTTCTTTAACACCAATGATGTTGTTCAATGTAATTGCTGGGAACACCTTAGGGTTGCAAGTAGATGTTAACAAGGGGCACTGTAGTTTACTTTAATTTGAATTTAAAGTGGACTCAAAATGAATAACTCTATTCTAATCTTGGATTTTGATGGGCTTTCAGTTATTTATTTAAATGACTGTAAAAAAAATACAGGAATAAAATAAAGGATTGAAATAAAAAGAAATGCCAATAAAGAGAAATAAAACTAAACTACATCCAGAATGTTGTCATCTCAAATTGACAAAATCGAAGATAATGAGGTTTTCTGCATGCAACCTAACCTATTGAACCTGCAAATTCGCACAATCCAGATAAGCTAGGTGCGGGTTTCTGGGGTTTTTTTACTGCAATTTCAGATTTTAGGCATTCGCATGAAGCAACCAAAAACATTTGCATTAAACTTCACCTAAAAGCCTAGAAATCTGAAAGGGAAAATAAAACATTAAATCTTGCATGCATAATGACTCCTTTCTTATCAATAAGATGTCAACTCTCTGTATTTCTGTATTAAATGGTATATCAGTTACAATAACATAATGTTCCAGGTATTACAAATCTAGAACAACCGAAGGAAATTGCCCAAGTGCAGGCCCATAATGGCATGAAGCCCTTGTCTCTGCAACTCTGCAAGCAGCAATTTCCAACCCCCTTCTATCAATCCGTGCTTTTGATTTTATACTAACTGAAACGGCTCTTCGGTTCTCCCTGTGTCGCTTTGTTTCACCTTCCAACATGCGACCTTTCAAATTCCTCGCCTTTTTGTTGCTTTTGATTCATGCTCGATGCTGAAACGTGCAAAATCTTCCGTTGCATGTAACGCTTCTGCAACTCCGACACCTGTATGCCACGTGTTCTACGTTTCCAGCACATTCTGTAATGGCTCCATGAAAATCGTGACCAAAAATAGCATGCAATGCTGCCCCTTACTATCACCGCAAAAACGCGACATGTCGCGATATCGCGACGTTTTTGACCAACAACTTTCTTTCTCCTCTTGCGCAGCGAAAATAAGACATGTCACGATATCGCGACATTTTTTGGCCAACAGCCTCTTTGCCTTCTTGCCCAGCGAAAACGCGACATGTCACGAAATCGCGACGCCTTTCTCGTTCCGTACCATTTGCCCGCAGCCTGTCGCGAAATCGCGACGTTTTTCAATTTCGGGCACCTTCGCTGCATGCTGTCGCGAAATCGTGACATTTTCTCACTTCGTGCCCTTGGCCAGCTTTCCGTCGCGAAATCGCGACGCTTTTTCGTTCCGTACTGCTTTGCTGCTTTCTGTCGCGATTTCGCGACCATTTTCGCGCTTCATGCCTTCCTGTCGATTCTGTCGTGATTTCGCGACCATTTTCGTGCTTCATGCCTTCCTGTCGATTCTGTCGCGATTTCGCGACCATTTTCGTGCTTCATGCACCTTTGCTGATTTTTGTCGCGATATCGCTACGCCCTTTCCGTTCCATACAACTGGGCCTCAACCTGCTATGAAATCATGACGATTTTTCATTCTATGCCCTTTCGCTCGTTTCTGTCATGATTTCATGATGTTTTTGTGCTTTGGACCCTTTTGCTCGATCTTGTCATGATTTCGCG
The DNA here is from genome assembly GCA_028583015.1 of Wollemia nobilis. NCBI lineage: Eukaryota > Viridiplantae > Streptophyta > Pinopsida > Araucariales > Araucariaceae > Wollemia > Wollemia nobilis. Next base: position 2,283,628 of record JAQPPZ010016912.1, on the reverse strand, counting down.
ACGCTTTTCACACTTCATGCCTCTTCGCTCAATGCTGTCGCGATTTCGCGACGTTTCTCTTCTCCGTACGCCATGGCTGCTTCTTGTCGCGAAATCGCTACGTTTCTCCGCTTCGGCATGCTTTGTTGCTTTCTGTCACGATATCGCGACCATTTTCCTCTTCGTGCCCCTTTTTTACAACTTTTGCAGCAACACGTCGCGAAATCGTGACACTTTTCATTCCCAAGCAGTGGCAGCTCCATACGTCGCGAAATCGCGACAACTTTCGATTTCTGGCAGCGATGGCGCGACATGTCGCGATATCGCGACAATTTTCATTTTGCCTTTCTCTCTCCTGCCTGGGCCGCGACGGAGCAACATGTCGCGATTTCGCGACACTTTTTCATTCTGGCAGCGACGGCGCAACATGTCGCGATATCGCGACAACTTTTCATTTTTGCCAGCGACGGAGCGACATGTCGCGATTTCGTGACACCTTCTATTTTTCGGCAGCGATGGCGCGACAGGTCATGATTTCGTGACATGTCACGATTTCGTGACACTTCCTACACTTGTGCATTTTTTTGCCCCTTTTCTTCATTTTTAGCATCTGGGTCACTGAGATTTTCTCTGAAAGCCTGTAAAAAAGGTGGGTCCCCAATTTTGGGGTGTGTTGTGGATCAGCCACAACAAATGGCGACTCTGCTATCAAATGCTCTTGAGCATTTTAGTGAGAACCCAACCTGAAACACATACAAACTCAAAAATATGTGTTAACACATAAGCAATAAAAACAAATGCCCAAAGATCAGAAGTACATGAATCATTAGAATCATCAAGTATTAGCTCGGTGTGTGCAATGAATTTCTTTCCCTATCGTTTGAAATTGATCCACACTCCATTGTCAGTTTTGCATGAATGCATATATGAGATTGTGAATGATTTGTGTAACCTAATGAATATGCTAGGAGATCTCGCTTTTATAAAATGCATAGTCTTTCTTCTAGTATCATGTACAAACATTCAAGATTGCCAAACCCTCTTAGGATCCACTAATTAATTGCCTTATTATATCCCAAAGTTGGTTATGAGTCCCTACTATCTTGAACCCATGTGCGAGTGAATGTGAAATCAGAACTTTGGGGAATCAGACTCCCAACCAACCGAGATGAGAGTTTAACCCTATCCTTACTATTCTGATTTAGAGTTCATTACCTCACTTTGAGCAAAATAATTAAACCAATTATGGAAGTGGAAAAAATGGTATGTTTGTTTAACCCTTTGGAAAATCAGTGGTCTTATTTTTTTAGACAAGACATGTTGCCATGCATGGGCATATCTAACCCCACAATCCAAAACTTATCTTCATTTCTTTGGACCTTGGGGATGACTACCCATCCTTTGCAGAGGACAAATAGTACGATCCATCCAATCCAAAATAAAGATGAGATGGGAAACATTAATTTTTTACTTCTTGGACCTTGGGGATGACTACCCATCCTTGCTAGGGACATGTAGTACTATCCTTCCAATCCAAGCTTTGGATAAAAATGGAAAATATTAATTTATTACTTAGACCTTGGGGATGACTACCCATCCTTTGCAGAGGACAAATAGTACGATCCTTACAATCCAAGACTTATTATGAAGTGAGACATAAGAGTTTTGGGGAATCAGATTCTCAACCTAAGCGAGATGAGAATTTATGCCCTATCCTTACTACTCCATGTAGGTCAAATCAAAGCTTTGGGGAATTGGATCCTCAACCTAAGTTCGATGAGGATTTAACCCTATCCTTAATACTCTGATCTTAGGCTTTAAGCTCCATGGAAGTGGTCAAAACCACTTTTTTAAGGATCATGTTGCATAATAGGATAGACATGAAAAACTTCTTTCGCCCAACCTTTTCTTCCAAGCTAGGTTTTGATCATTTTGCTCAAGATCCTTTTTAATGTATGAGACGTGCTTGGTTCTAGATACCTCAAGACTCAGTTTCCAACCTTAGGATTTTTTCTTACATTGATGTTATAACACAACCCTAAGAGGGATTGACATACTTTAATGACTTGTACATAAGATGCATATGCAACTAAGATGGAATGTATATGTAAAGTGAGATGTAAACATGAATGCATTATTTCTTGAATTGCAAATGAAATGTTTGTCATGCAAAACTGACTACTTCATGCATCACAAAATCAAACGATACAACTTAAAATGTTTGTGTGACTTGTGGAGCTTTTACAAGACAATTCCAATATTTCATATTCTCCTAATTCTAAGCATAAGTTGACATCTCATGAAAAAAAATAAAATAAAATTTATTTTTTATTATTATTTTTTTTTCAAAATAAACAAAACATGTCAATTGAAATCAAATCCACAACCAAAATCCTAACTAGACTAACAATCCTAAACAATGAAAACAAAATCTGAAAATCTCCACCAAAACCAAAAGAATAACATCAAAATCCCACAACCTAAGGGCTAAAATAATGCTTTAAAATTTGCCCATTAACCGGTAGCATAAAATCTTTCCCTTCTAAAGTTTTTAGCCTGAAGGTATTCTTCCCAAGAATCTCTGAAATCTGATAGGGGCCTAACCAAAGACAATCAAACTTGTGATGATTCCCTTTTTCCTCATGTCTTTTGTCCCATAGTAATACCAAATCTGAAATTCTGAATGACTTAACTTTGGCCCTTCTATCAAACCATCTTTTGATAACTTCCTGGTGTTTATTCATGTGATTCATGGCTTCTTCTCTCTTTTCATCAAGATGCAACAAATGACTTAACCTGGCTTCAACTTGATCATTTGTCCCCAAATACTCTTGTATGAAATGTAAGGTCTGCAACTTCAAATTTGCAGGAAATATCGGGTCTTGCCCATAGACCAAATGATAGGGAGTATTCCCTATGGATTCTTTCACTCTGGTCCTATCTGCCCAAAGGGCAAACTTCAATTGGCTGTGCCAGTCCCGAGGGTTCTTTTCCAAAGAACTTCTTAATGGTATTCAACAAATTCTTATTTGAAGATTCGGCCAACCCATTTCCTTGAGGATAATAATTGGATGCAAATTTTAAGCTCACTTTGTTCTCATATGCCCAATCTGCAAATTGCGTAGAAATAAACGCTTTACCATTGTCACTGACAATGGAATCGGGCATTCCAAATCTTGTTATAATATGGTCCTCAAGGAATTTTATTACAATGTCTGTGGTGGCATGTTTAGTAGGAATCGCTTCTGTCCACCTTGTACAATAATCTGTAGCTATCAATATGAATTTATGGGAATCAGACGAATTTGGGTTAATAACCCCAATAAAATCTAGTCCCCACTGTGCAAATGGCCTCATTTCAACTACAGGTTGTAACGGCATGGCTGCATTTCTTTCTCTATTGGCAGCCACTTGATAGATATGACAAGATCGTACATGGGCATGTGCATCTTTGAAAATGTGTGGCCAATAGTATCCTGCTCTCAAGATTTGATGCGCTGTAGCATTTTCCGCACCATGACCAGTTCCATGCTTCCCGTGAAATTCCTGCAACACCCTGGCAGCTTCTTCTTTGTTCAGGCACCTCAGGTAGATCCCTTCATGATTCTTCCTGTAAAGAACACCAGATTTCATCAGATAATTAATAGACTTAAGCCTTAAAGCTCTTCTCTGAGTTGAATTCAGATTAGAAGGACACTTACCAGTCAATAAAAATTGCACAATATCAACATACCAGTCATCCTTAGCAATGTATTCTGTGTTCGAGTATTGGCATGTTATCTGTGGATTATTTTTTGCGATCGCCTTCGCCAGTCCCTGTCCTCGAACTAGTTTCATAGGTTGGATTTCGAGGTCAAATTCTTGGATGGTGGAAATCCATTTCCCTCTTTTCTCACCTAGTTCATTTTGTAAAAACATGGTCTTAACAGTAGAGTCAGGCACGATGGCAATAACTCTGCTGTGCACAATGTAATGTCTAAATTTCTTCACCGTTTTAAAAAGTGCGTACATTTGCTTATCAAGGATTGAATACCTTAATTGAGCATCTTTTAGGGGGGCACTTAAAAACGCTATGGGTTTTTCGGCACTATCCTCGCCCTTTTGGGTTAAGACACTCGCAAAAGAGTGTTCTGATGCAAAAGCATAAATGTAGAAAGGTTTGGAATAGTCTGGACTTATGAGGACCGGGGCCCTGGAAATGGCATCTTTGATGTTCTGAAAGGCTACTCTACTTTCCTCGTTCCATTTTACATCCACATCTTTCTTGAGCATCTTGTTCAGAGGTTTGGCTATCTCAGCAAAACTAGAGATAAACTTCCTCACAAAATTAACCTGCCCAAAGAAAGATCTCAATTCTTTTTTACTACTCGGGAGAGGTAAGTTCTGGATAGCTTGTATCCTTTCTGGGTCGATGGATATGCCCTCTTTTGAAATGATGTGACAAAGCAATTTTCCTTCTGTAACTCCGAAAAATGCACTTTTTGGGATTTAAGGAAATTCCATGTTCTCTGCATCTTTGAAGCACTTTCTTTAAATCTTTGACATGGTCCTCTCTCTTCTTCGAGAAAAACTGGGATATCATCCACATACACGATGATACATTTGCCTATGAGCCCTTTGAATGCATAATCCATGGCGCGTTGAAAAGTTGCACCAGCATTTAACAATCCGAACGACATTCTCTTATATGCAAATGTCCCCCACTTGGTAGTGAAGGTCTGTTTTCATCCCGTCATTTGGATGTATAAGAATTTGGTTGTATCCATAATACCCATCGAGAAAGGACATCATTTCAGATCCATTTACCATTTGTAGAATTTCATCGATTGATGGCAATGGATAATTATCCTTTTGAGAGGCTTTATTAAGATTTCAAAAATCTATGCACAGCCTAATCTCTCCACTCTTTTTCTTTCTGGGACGAGGTTAGCAACCCAAAGTTGAGTGCCTAACAGGAAAAATGATTTTCGCTTCCAATAATATTTTGACCTCCCTTTCGATTAAAGGCTCCAATAGCGGGTTAACAACTCGTTGTCTTTGCCTAAAAGGCTTGGAGTCTGGCTTCAAAGGGATGGTATGTGTGATAATGTCTTGGTTGTATGTCTTCACTCATTGTAATTCCAAGCAATGCAATCTATGTAATGCTTCAATGCCTGCATTATGTTGCTCCTTTCTTCATCTGTACATGCCTTTGCAATGTACACCTCCTTTGGATTGTCTGCACTCCCTAGATTAATTGAATCACATGCATCTTTAGGGAGTGGGACTCCTTTTCCTTTCTTGGTCTTGCATCCCATGTCGAACATCTTTTCCAATGAAACCACGTCTTTAGGAATTTTGTTGGATTGATACGCAGTTTCAATTTCATTTTCTGTTTCATCCTGCCACCTTTGCTCCTCATCAATCACCTAATTTTCAAAAATACCCGAGTTCGTGACAAATTTGAAAATGTGTCTGTCACTTTCAAAAACCTGGAAATTCTTTACATTATCGGGTATTGATGGACAAGGAACCAGTTCAATGGAAAATTTTTTACATCTTTTTATATCAACCGGGTTTAACATGCCCATGGCGACTGCAAGAGAGTCTGCTATTCGATTTCCTTTTCTAGAAATAAGGGCTATATTGAACGCATCGAACTCCTCCATGAGGTCCATAACCCTAGTTCTATAAAGGCTTAGTCTCCTATCACGACATGTATACTGTCCTTTGATTTGCTTGACTACCAACTCAGAATCTCCCAAAACCTTCAAGCATTTAACATGCTTGCTCAATGCTAGTCGTAAACCAAAGATCAATGCTTCGTATTCCGCCACATTGTTCGTGCAAGGAAATTACAGTCTGTAAGCAGCTAAAAATGGTTTACCTCCTGGACCAGTGAGCTCGACTCCCGCTCCTGCTCCCTGTCTAGATTTTGATCCATCGAACCTGAGCAACCACGTGTAATCATTTTCTTCAGAAGAGCCACCATGACACGCCTCCTCTTTAGGCTCTTCAGCAGCTTCCTCAACATCAAGTGCATAAACTCCTAGTTCTGGCTCAGAAAACTGAACTTCATTCGGCTTGTTAAAATCTGTTATAATCTCCTTAAGCCTCGGTTCATTTTCCACCTTGATTTGGTTCGTTATTCCCTTCCATGGTAGCCACATATGTGAGCAGTTTTTTGAAAAATAGCCATTCAGAGTTTTCATCCAATCCCTCGCAAGTAACATTCCATACCTACTTGGGATATTAACCACCAGAATGTCTACAACCTGCTGGACCCTGGGTTCAGAATTCAATTGAATCTTGACATCATATAGAGTCCCTACCACATTTACCTCTGATCTGTCCAGTTGCAGGACTTTGCATTTGGATGAAACAGGTTGCAGACCCAGCATTTGGCATATCTCCGAAGGCATGAGGTTGCTCGTGGCACCTGTGTCCACCAAACAGTTATGCAAATTCTTACCCGCAATTCTCAGAGTCAGTAAGAATGGCGGGACATCCCTTCTCTCCTTTCGCAAAATCAGATGGGATTCAACTCCTTTTCCTTTCCACGTTTGATCAGGTGAGTTCAGAGCCTTTATCAACGCCTCCTTTTGGCTAGGCAATCTAGCCGCGTCCAAGAATGAAAGGCTAGATTTGGACTTCTTTAGATCCTCCACTATGTCATAGTTTGGTTTTTCGAATTTGACTGTCTTCTGCACGTCATTAGACATTTCTCTTCTGAGTGGAGGGGGAGGATTATTATTTGCCTTAGTATCTGGAGGAAGAATAGAATTGTTTGGAGGTGTTGATGAGGTTTTAGGGGCTTTAGATTTACTTCTCAAATGGTATCCATGATTCCCCTTTCTGAAATCTCGAAAAGCTTGCACCTCCTGTTCCAAAATTTCGTCTTCTTCTTCCTCACTCTCACCTTCTTGATGGTATACAGTTTCCATCACCATAATATTATCATCATGATGTTGCGGTGGACCCTCATTTGATACCAGTTCCAAATCATCAACTTGTGCCTGAAGACAATGAGTGTATCTAGCAATCTCAGGACAATTCCTCTCATTGTGTTCTTTTGTGTTGTGCAACCTGCACCCCCTTTCCCACGCCAAATCTGAAAGATTCAAAAGAGAATTGGATTGGCTAGGTCCTGTAGAAGTATCTAGTTGATTAGCAATGGGAGCGGGAACTCCCCCATTGTTTGGCTTGGTGTTCCAATGCCTCCCTCTATTGTTAAAATTTTGATTTGGGTGAGGGGCATGGGACTCATACTTCTGCTGTTGAACCCTATCATTGCTCAGTTTATGAACTAATTTCTTGAGCTCTTCGACTTCTGAATAAATCTCCTTCGGTGGAATCACATTATTGTTAACCCCCGTTGGATTCGCATAATTGATGGGGTCTTGATTCAAAACTTGGGTCGGGTTCCGAGGAATTTGATTCCCGTATGGATTGACACTTTGAATCGGGGTTGGATTTGGAAAAGGAACTATGGCTTGAGGATTGACTTGGCTAGTTCCTTGCATAGTTGATTGACTATTCTACAAAAATGTAGGGACAGGTGGAATGGATGTGATTGGTTGGATTGGAATGGGTGCATATGCGGGTGCTGGCGGATATGACTGCTGATATGGAAAGGCGTTCATGCTTGGCATTTGTGGTGCCATGAGCTGATTTGCCAAGGGAGCTTGACCATATGGAGCATACTGTCCCATCATAGGCATTTGGGTAAACCCGTAGCCTTGTGGTGTCATTTGCTGCTCGATAGTCATGGCTTCATTATAGGCCAAAGCCAGCGTGGTGACTTGAGGATTGCGTCTCGCAAACATGGCTGTCATGGGGTCCAACGCCCCAAAATATATCTGCAAAGCCACTGCGGGATCGATGGCAAAATGCCTAATCGCTCTATTATAGCACTTTTGGAATCTCTGATTAAACATTCTGATCGGTTCCCCCTGGCCCCTTTTGCATGTAATAAACTGATTGTAAATAGTTGCAGGATCCAAGGGTGACCTAAATTGATTAACAAAGGCATTTTCCATTTTCCATTTGTGTCCAAGAGGTGATTGAACCAGTTGGCAAGCATATATACCATTCATATGCTATTGGATCTAAGCTCATGGGGAAAAGTCTGCAGGCCACATCTTCATATTGAACTTGCAACCTAATTAAAACATCCCTATAGGCTTGGATATGTTCTTCTGCTGTTCTTGGGCCATCTGGTTTGTATTTAGGCAGAAATATTTCAATGTTCTTGGGGATTTCATGGATATCCCCAACAATATTCAAAGGAGTATTATTAGCTCCATACCAAGGAGCTGCTGGAGCTTGAGCCATTTGACTCAAAATTGATGAAGACAACCCTACAATAGTAGTAGAAATATTACTGACTATAGGCACACTAGGGGCAACTGATATTACTGGCGTAAGTCCACCCGATGTTCCTGGAGAAAACAGGTCTTTTGTGACCGGTGAACTTACGACTTGCTTGGTTTTACTCTTGGGAGTACCAGTAAGGTCATGAAAAATGGTTTCCCCGGTTGTTTGGGACCTGGTCGCAATACGACGCGGTGGGTCCAGCCTGCCTGATGAAACCCTCGATTATTTCAAAGAAAACCTGCAACAAAAGAAAAACAAAAGCTGCAGTTTAGCTGCCTGTGAGGTTTAAGAAATGATTTCAAAATTTAAAGCAAAAAGATATTAATCACGTATGAAAATCAAAATAAAGTAAACCAATTCGTGCCCTCCTTCTAGCGCCAATCTGTTGAGTGGTGTTTTCACCCAATTGTGAAAGCACACTCTCCGGTAGGATCTGAGTCCCAAAATCCTCTGCTTGCAAAGAAAGTAATTTCTCCAAGGTTCCTGTTATGTTGGTTCTTTAACACCAATGATGTTGTTCAATGTAATTGCTGGGAACACCTTAGGGTTGCAAGTAGATGTTAACAAGGGGCACTGTAGTTTACTTTAATTTGAATTTACAGTGGACTCAAAATGAATAACTCTATTCTAATCTTGGATTTTGATGGGCTTTCAGTTATTTATTTAAATGACTGTAAAAAAATACAGGAATAAAATAAAGGATTGAAATAAAAAGAAATGCCAATAAAGAGAAATAAAACTAAACTACATCCAGAATGCTGTCATCTCAAATTGACAAAACCGAAGATAATGAGGTTTTCTGCATGCAACCTAACCTATTGAACCTGCAAATTCGCACAATCCAGATAAGCTAGGTGCGGGTTTCTAGGGTTTTTTACTGCAATTTCAGATTTTAGGCATTCGCATGAAGCAACCAAAAACATTTGCATTAAACTTCACCTAAAAGCCTAGAAATCTGAAAGGGAAAATAAAACATTAAATCTTGCATGCATAATGACTCCTTCTTTCTTATCAATAAGATGTCAACTCTCTGTATTTCTGTATTAAATGGTATATCAGTTACAATAACAGAATGTTCCAGGTATTACAAATCTAGAACAACTGAAGGAAATTGCCCAAGTGCAGGCCCAGAATGGCATGAAGCCCTTGTCTCTGCAACTCTGCAAGCAACAATTTCCAACCCCTTCTATCAATCCTTGCTTTTGATTTTATACTAACTGAAACGGCTCTTCGGTTCTCCCTGTGTCGCTTCGTTTCACCTTCCAACATGCGACCTTTCAAATTCCCTGCCTTTTCGTTGCTTTTGATTCATGCTCGATGCCGAAACGTGCAAAATATTCCGTTGCATGTAACGCTTCTGCAACTCTGACACCTGTATGCCACGTGTTCTATGTTTCCAGCACATTCTGTAATGGCTCCATGAAAATCGTGACCAAAAATAGCATGCAATGCTGCCCCTTACTGTCACCGCGAAAACACGACATGTCGCGATATCGCGACGTTTTCGACCAACAACTTTCTTTCTCCTCTTGCACAGCGAAAATAAGACATGTCACGATATCGCGACGTTTTTTGGCCAACAGCCTCTTTGCCTTCTTGCCCAACGAAAATGTGACATGTCACGAAATCGTGACGCCTTTCTCGTTTCGTACCATTTGCCCGTAGCCTATCGCGAAATCGCGACGTTTTTCAATTTCGGGCACCTTCGCTGCATGCTGTCATGAAATCGTGACATTTTCTCACTTCGTGCCCTTGGCCAACTTTTCGTCGCGAAATCGCGACGCTTTTTCATTTCGTACTGCTTTGCTGCTTTCTGTCGCGATTTCGCGACCATTTTCGCGCTTCATGCCTTCCTGTCGATTCTATCACGATTTCGTGACCATTTTCGTGCTTCATGCCTTCCTGTCGATTCTGTCGCGATTTCGTGACCATTTTCGTGCTTCATGCACCTTTGCTGATTTTTGTCACGATATCGCTACGCCCTTTCCGTTCCGTACAACTGGGCCGCAACCTATCACGAAATCGCGATGATTTTTCATTTTGTGCCCTTTCGCTCGTTTCTGTCGCGATTTCGCGACGTTTTTTGCTTTGGACCCTTTCGCTCGATCTTGTCACGATTTCGTGACGCTTTTCACACTTCATGCCTCTTCGCTCAATGCTGTCGCGATTTCACGACGTTTCTCTTCTCCGTATGCCATGGCTGCTTCTTGTCGCGAAATCGCTACGTTTCTCCGCTTCGGCGTGCTTTGTTGCTTTCTATCACGATATCGCGACCATTTTCCTCTTAGTACAACTTTTGCAGCAACACGTCGCGAAATCATGACACTTTTCATTCCCAAGCAGTGGCAGCTCCATACGTCGTGAAATCATGACAACTTCTGATTTCTTGCAGCGATGGTGCGACATGTCGCGATATTGCGACAATTTTCATTTTGCCTTTCTCTCTCCTGCCTGGGCCGTGACGAAGCAACATGTCGTGATTTCGCAACACTTTTTCATTCTGGCAGCGACGGTGCAACATGTCGCGATATCACGACAACTTTTCATTTTTGCCAGTGACGGAGCAACATGTCGCAATTTTGCGACACCCTCTATTTTTTAGCAGCGATGGCGCGACAGGTCACAATTTCGTGACATGTCATGATTTCGCGACATGTCACGATTTCGCGACATGTCATGATTTTGCGACATGTCGTGATTTTGCGACACTTCCTACACTTGTGCATTTTTTTGCCCCTTTTCTTCATTTTTAGCATCTGGGTCACTGAGATTTTCTCTGAAAGCCTGTAAAAAAGGTGGGTCCCCAATTTTGGGGTGTGTTGTGGATCAGCCACAACAAGGAGTATTGTTTGTGTTGCACCACATTAAGGGTATTATCTATCTATATCTCATTGTATGAATTATTATTGTTGAATATTATACACGGATCAATGATTTGATAATTTTGCATATTGATGAATTATTTCTACTAATTAGAATAAGTTTTCTAAATTTTTTTTTTTTTTATAAGTAAAATAGTTATAATTGCATACCAGGTTTTAAGGATCCCAAAACCTTAATACAAAACCAGTGCTAGAGGTTGTATCATACTAATGGAACTGCAGTTGAGGATTCTACTAAAGAGAGCCTTAAATGAGGTCGCAGCATCAACCTTCGATCTTGTAATAAATTTACTTATAGACATAGGGTGAGGACGCAACCTCCTGCTTAGATCCATAAAAAAAATATACAATACTCAACTAATAGAAAGGCCCCACATAGGGTGGCCAAAGGCAAACTGACTAATAAAAGTCATAAAAAGCAAAACTTAAAAAGAAAACAAAATATAGAGAAGGAAGGAGATCAGTCCTCCACTTCGGGTTTGTTATCTTCATTCCCATCCTCTTCCTCAGATTTTTTGGGATCATCTTCCTTCGGTTTGATCTTCACAGCAGCCACACCCGCATCAGCAGGTCCATCGCCCTCTTGTGTCCCCTTTCTGGCATAGAAAAGCTTGTGGAGTCCCTTCCTGATTTCCATGGTATAGTTCATCATGCAATTCATCATTGTTGTAGTAGAGGTAATAATGAACTCCTTGAGCTTCTTGTTCTCCTCATGATCATCTTTTATTTTGATCACATTACTCTTGGCAGCCATATTCTAGATTCTCACGTATTTTTTCATCGATTCCTTAGTATTGTCAAAAGTGATACTCTTCCTTACTCTCAGGTTGGACACAACTCCATAATTGGCTTCATAACAACATTCCAAGGGATGGTAAGGTTAGTTTTGAATATTCCAAGACTTTTGGCCTTTTTGAATATTTTGTCATTTCCTTTGAAATGCTCTAATTCCACTTCCTAGTTATGCTTGTGGCGGTGAATGGATCGACCCTCAGGACTGAGGTTGGTAATGTTGGCTAGCAGGTGGAGGTCAACCATAAAATTATGCCCATGGACAAATATGGCTCCATTATCCTAGGAATCAAGGAAATTCATGGTAATATCAATATCATCCCTAGAGAACATGTTTAGAAAGGGGAAAAAGCCTTTGTCTTGGAGGATATTATCAGCCAAAATGTCAGACTCATAGGATCTTGGTTCGATAAAGTCACTCGACATGGTGGGGGGATGGGAGGTTGGGTGGAGGATAGGGAAAGGTGGGGTGGGGGCAGACGATGATAGTGGTGGGCAGGTGATAAAAGGATGGCAAGGGCAAAAATATTGAATGTTATAAAGGTGAAGGAGGGAGGGGTCTAGAACCGGGGAGGGAGGAGGTGATAGGTAGAGAGGGAAGACGGTTGGTACGTGGAAGAACCAACCAATAGGAGGAAAGCAAAAAAATAAAGTATAGGGACCATGTGAGTTACTAGAGATGAGGTCAAACAACAACTAAGAGGATTGGAGGAGAAAACCATGACCCTTCATATTCTTGGACTAAGGAATCTCAAGTTACAATGTTCTACGCATTCCAATTTGTTAGAGAAGGTGGCATGCACCGTGGATTTGAAGAGAAACATCACCTACCACTACTTTCTTGGGTTGAAGAAACCTAGGATATGAGACTCCAAATGAGCAAGTTTCTTAGGTGAAGTGGCCTGCTCACGGATGTGCCACGTACGCAGATGGGGGACGTGGAAAGCTATATTGGTATGACCTTGGGAAGTCGGATAGACGTTGGAAGAATGCAGCCCATGAATCAAGGAATTCTACCTCCAAATCCACTGTCAACAGGTGAGGTTATCAACATTCATCACAAATCTATCATTGGAAGCCGCATTCTGGGATCTGCACAAGTTAAACAAAAGGTGCCAATGATTGAAAAAATTGTTAGAAATCATGCCAATAGGATTCTCCCAATGGAGCGAGCATGGGCAATGAGAGGTGGTAGATATTTGGTGGATGGAGAAGGGGTGGTGGGTGATAATGATGGCATACTCATGGAGTTTGAAGCGATGGCCTCAATGAGGGAGGTGGAAGCTGAGTTGGCGGTAGTGGTGATAATGCTGGGAAAATACATTAGTATGGGAATCCTGCTTTTTGGAAAGGTGATCCTTATTGAGATAAGGATTACTCATGATGACCTGGAGCACGTGAGGCTAACACGAATGAGGGAATTTGCTACTCATGAGGAAGACGGTGGCTTAGGACCTTCCTCCCTGATGGGGAATATTTCTTTGATGATTTTCTTGGTTAACAATGGTCTGAATTTCCTTAGGTAATTCATTGTGCCAGATTTGGATATTAGTCATGTTGACCCCTGTATTGGCGAGCTTATCGGCAAGTTTTCTAAAAATTTACATCTAATGATAATGATGAATATTATTGAAAATAGAGTGAAGAAACACAAAAAAAATGATGTCCTTAATGTTTTCCAATGAACTATAAGGCAAATGCCTAGACATCATTATGGTAACTTTATTAGGATATAGATATAGTAGCTTAGCATAATAGATTTAACAATAAATACAATCCAAAGGTACAATTTGTATTGAATATTGTGAGTGTGGTTAAGCACATATCTGATTTGTATACAAAGTGTAAAAAAAATTAATAAATTACTTTAAAAAATGAGGTGTTGAATACCAAAAATCATGCACCTCAAATAAAATCCTCTATATACCACAACATTGAGCTCTTTTGAAAGGCTATTTTGAGCCCAAAATCACTATCACATAACTCGCACATTACTTTTTGACTCTTTTCACACTTAGACAATTAACATTTACAACAATTTTTTAATATTTTTTCTTTTTTAGATTTTTTTATTTTATTTTATTTTTTAACATATAATTTTATTATTATTATTAAATATGGAAAAGGGGTAAATTCAACCCTTTAATAATTGCATTGCATAAATAAAAAACTTTGTATCTCCACATATTTTTCCTATTAATGAGACTTTCAGTCTTGAAAGTCTTTCACTTTTCCAAAATGGTAACTCTACTATTCACAACAATGTAAACACCTTTCATGACCATGCATATTTCACCATTCGATCAATGAGGATATTATACAAAGCATTAACTAATATTTTATGTGGACACCCAAACTATAGGATAGAGCATATCAAGTTGACATATTATTTTATTGTTGTCACTGTTAGTAATAGCATTTATCCTCACCTTTGCAAATATTAGAAGGAAAATAAGGCCACATGTCAATCACTTTCAAACACTAGTAATGAACTCTATTTGGTTTACTAGAAGAGATGCATGTTATGTAAGGTACCAGTGCCACAAACGTGAGGTCTATAATGGGATACTCTAGCACCTTAGGGGTCCAATATCATGAAATTTTGAGGTTTTTAAAATGATCTTTTGACATAAAAGGATCCTAAAATTGGTTGAAGATTTTGCAAATATACCTATATTGGATGCTTGAGTGATTGATGTTTTACCTACCACTATACAAGAAATATCTTCTAATGTTTCACTTTCAAATTCTCTAAAGGGAGAAATCCAAATAATGCATCAAGTCATCCTATTCCATGATAAAGCACACATCCACCTATTTTTCTTGGTTCATCTCCCAACCTTGAAGCTTTGAATTGGTCAGGCTTCTCCCAAATGATTGCAATAAATTTATATAGTCAATACACATGTGATTTTTCTATAAAATTATAACCTCATTGTCTTACTTTTAAACATAATTTCGATGGAATATCCTCTTACATTTCTAATGTGTGCTCTTACTTTATATTGTGTTGCTCCACCATGTGGCACATGCAACATAATGACATGTTCAACACCAAAATTGTTCAAAGTATTAAATTATTTGATACCTTGCATTAATATTACATGTACCTTGTAGTTATTTTGTATATATTTGGAGCATAGATTCATGTAAATATATTGTAAAATTTTTTAGTCTAAAGTCTATAAATATGTAGTGTGAAAAGAGTCTTGTAAGTATGAGTCATTTAGAGTTTATCATATAGTGATCATGTGAATTTTTCATATGTAAAGTTAATAAAATAAATTTCCCTTATGAGAAATACAAAGAGTCATCTCTTGTGGGTTTGAAGAGATGGAGAGTTAGTGAAAGTAGAAAGTTCAAGATTCATGTGAATGTAAAGAGTCTCATATACAAAGTGTATATATATTGAAGATAACATTGTAATGAATCATCAAAGAAGATCTACAATACATTGTATTTGCATTTATTAAGTAGATATATTTATCAATAATATTTTTAGTGAGTTATTATCATTGTTATTGTTGAATGTATGTGAGGATTTAAACTTTAGATCCTATGAGAAAGTTGTTTATATGCTAACAGTGGTATAAAAGCCACAAAGTAAAGAATTCCAAGCTAGAGAATTTAGAGAATCACAAAATTTCTATGAGGAGTTGTGACTGACTTTATTGAGTGTGAGCATTCCAAAGAATAGAGGAGTGTACTCATGAACAAAAGAGTAATCTATTGGTTTGGAGAGTTGTTTAATGAAGAATCCAAGGTAGAAAAAGCAATCTACTATGTTAAAGCCCTTACAACAAGAAAAAAGTGTATACATGAAAACTAGAGGAGAAGTACTTATTCTCTTTAGAAGCCTTACAAAGGATAAGTGTCCTAACATGTAAGGTATATTAAAGCTTATAAAATATATTTTGCAAATACAAGAATTTATTTGTCATGCCTACATGCAAAAGCAATTGATTATAGTAAAATAAGTATTTAAGAAACCTCAACAACTAAGAGTAAGTGATAGTGCAATTACAAGACATCCAAGATACATGAGAAATAAGCATAAGATGCAAGAGTGAACCATGATACTGAAGGGATAGTTATTGATGAGAGAGTAGAGAACTTTTCAATATGGAAACATAGGAGACATCTCAAAACAATATTTTATGCAAAGACACTAGATATGTGTGTAGAATACTAGAAATATTAGGGATGTGAGTGAAATCGTACCTAGCTAGAAAGAGAAGTTTTGGCAATGTGAATCAAAGTAGTGCATTGGAAGTAATAAGTAAATAGTTCATTGGATATGTGAATAAGAGATATGAGTTCTAAAAGGTATCATACTATCATAGTTATTTTGCATAATACCTAATTGAAAAGAAATTAAAGTTAAAAATTAAATTAAAGTGGAAAGAAAATGGAATTTTAAAAGATAATCAAATTTTATAAATTATTTGAAAAGAAAATATTGAAAAAAATTAAATTTGGATGAAGTTATTATTTAAATAAAAGGTAGAAGATTAAATCAAAAGGAAAAATTACTGAATTTGTGAGAAAAATAATTTTATTAGAAGAAGATTGAATAAATAGATAAATGAACAAGATAAATATTTTAAGAAGATAAATAATGCAGAAAAGAAGGAAATACTTAATTTAATTATTTGAAGGAGATTACTTAATGTGAGAGAAGTTATTAAAAAATGAGAAGAATTATTATTTAATTATTTGAAGGAGATTACTTAATGTGAGAGAAGTTATTAAAAAATGAGAAGAATTATTAAAGTGAGAAGAATAATTTTTGAAGGGAAGGAAATTAATTAAAGGAATTGGGAGGAAGTTTATTTGAAAGAAATTAAGAAAGATTTTTTTACTAAAGAAAAGAAGAAATTATATTGAAACAAATTTGGAAGAAAAAAGGATTTTAATTGATTGTTTAGGAATTTAAAATGATATATGGAAGTTGTGATGTTAGTGATACATATCATAATACTTGTATACACAATAATGATTTGATTAGTATTAATGATACTAAAATATTCTCTAGTATAAATGGAAAACATACTATGAGAGATGTTGCTAAAATTGATTCAAATATTTTTGATGATAAATAGAAAACATTGATTGCAATATTGAAAATAATGATATCAATGATGGGTTATATTATTGTGATGACTAGCTCAAAAGTATGACAGTTATAGATAACAATTACTATCACTATTGGAACATAAATAGGTACCTCTTAAAAAAATACAAAGACAAAGATAATTATTTTTCTTGAGTCAATTATACATAATTGAAATGGGCTCCACATTTATTACATCATGACCACATATTGGTATTATAACATTTGATAATTATACATGTAATGTTTGGGAAGATTCAAACCTCAGTCTCCTCCTTGAGAGTTGGGAATCTAAATCATTAAGCTAATGCCATTTAATTAAATATGATGTATTATTAATAACTATAATAGTGCTCCTATAATGCAACTCCTATAATATCATATCCAATTATTAATCTATGTGGACCACTAGTCCAATATTCACACCAAAGTTGGTGTTAGATTTTTTCTTCACAATATCTTCAAGTTCATACTAGTTTTTTTGGTGCTAGCTTTAGCCACCATGGCTCTAATACCATTGTGATATTTTTCTAGATAGATTATTTCAAGGATAAAATATTAGCCACATAAAATAATCTCATAGGATAAAATAATAATCACATATAATGCTCACATATAATATTACACAAAATACATAAAATATTATTGACCAAAGGTCTACTAATGCATACATACAGCTATGCATGTTCGATTACCTATTACAATTCTTTTTCATAAATATATAGTCACATGTGACACCTCATATTTTGTAATCTTGACCTTCTCTCTTCTATAACTCTTCACTTTCATAGTTGACACCTAACACTATGACTCTTGACTAACTTACATGACACATGTGCACACTCTCACACATTACACACTTGCACACTTTATTACATGACACTTGTGCACACCTCACATATTGACACATACATTAGCTAAATATTTAACACACTTCCTAAACTAATAATCATACCCTAAACTATTACATGACTAAATAATGTAATATCTCCAACACCTTATACATATAACAATAAATATATCCAATATTTATAGTTTGATGGGGTCTATTAAAACTTTTGCTATTGCATATTTTACCTCCTTATGAGAATTAGTTAGACCATCATTTTTATCATTAAAAAGGAAGAACAAACCTCTTCCAGTATTAAAATAAAAAGATTTATAAGAAGTTCGAATATGACATGATTTTAGATATTCCCAATTTAATTCTTCTGCATAGTCATCAACAAGACTATTGATGTAACTCAAGGCATCTTCCATTGATATTTGAGGATTGTCTTTCATATAACAATCTATAGTTGAAGCTAACTCTCCATGCTTTTTCTCATCCTGTAAATTTAAAAACACATGTTATAATTATTGTATTGAATTCTAATGACATGATAAATCAAACAACATATTTGAACATTAAAAAGTGTTGGATGTAATTTTAATTACCTGAAAATCATTTATGTCATCAACTAATCGAGTAATCAATGCTATAATAGTTTGGAACCTTGATGTTGGAAAATCAAGTTGCTCCAAAACCTTAGCAGAAAGATGAGTTTCCAGTAAAACTAATGGAAAAATCATTACAACACGCATTCCTGAACTCATCTCACCATTCTTGATGTATTCAAAAAAGGTTGGTGTGTACTTGAAAGCAATCCATTCAGCTTCTTTTAAGTATGACAAAATGAACATTTTCCACTGAAAAGTAAAACAAGATGTAAGATTCAAATGTATTATTATAATCTTCATATAATAAAATATATATAAATAAAAATTAAACTTATGAATATGTTATAAACATTCTATATAAATACTTTTAGGAAGAAAACTATATCAAACCATAGATTTTATTAAAATGTAGAATACATTACAAAATTAAAATTAAAATTTCAAAAAAATTATACATATAAGTATTCCCCTCATCATTTCTTCGTTGTATTCTTAATGGTTAAGTTTTTAAAACTATTTCACATTATTTTCATACACATAATAAGGGCATTATCTATGATTTTGTCAATAATCCTAGGATAGATCTAAGATATTATTTGATAAATAAGTTGCCGTCCTTAAGATGGATTACAAGTTACTTGATCTCAAATCATATGCATAAACTTTTATGTCAATGTAGGTTTTGGTTTTATTTGAGTTCTATGGACCAAATGTCCAAGGTCACCCATTACTATCTTTAAAACTTATCTCTTCCATCTATTTGCATTTAAACTCCATCATCTTTATAATTTACCTTGTTACCAAGAAATCCAACAAATGCCTTCTACCTATTCTATTTATGTCACATTCCTTGTTTAAGGTTTGATCCATTTAAAACATGCATCTTATGTGTTTGTCTATCTATGATAAATAATTTTGTGGTCATAAATCAGAAAGATGTCCTTCAATTTGATCAAATATAGAAAATTCATTGAAAAGAGATTATGAACAAAAAAATATTGAACAATACTTTTACTTTTAAATAGTATATTTTTGTTAGTTTATGAAGGATTAAGTTTCTGCACTTGCTTTAAATTATTCTACAAAGATTTCATGATAAGGATTAAAGCATACATTAGATTTTGCTGATCAAATTAAAAAAGCTTCTAAGAAGGTGCTTACAGAGTCTTGCAAATGCTTCTGCACGTAAGGACCGTGTTTCTTCTCGGCTTCCCTTGCGATCTTCTCGTACACTCCACGTGCAAATTTCCAGACAATTTTCATGTAATCCGGCAGGCTTTCCGTCAATGACATATCCCATCTGTAATTAAATTATAAACAACAGGTTCATAAAATGTTGATCATGAATCAAAATAGATGGTTAGAAATTTATGGAATACGAAGCAATTACTTTGTTAATGCCTCCGTGAGCTGTTTAAGTTCTTCAAAGGTTCCATAAGTGTCGTAAGTGTCATCCGTCACAGATAAAACAGTCAGCCATTCGCCAAAAGCGATTCTGCTTTCACGGAATTCGGGCTCAAACATTGCACACAGCCCCCAAAAATAGAACTCCACATGACGATGGCGTACAAAATCCAGCTGAATCGCCTCCGAATCTTTCCACCATCTGCAGTACGAGACATCAAAACCAAATCCACGAAAATTGGCAGTGAAAAATTCTCTTGATAATTTCACCTTTAGTTTGGTTGCTCACCTGGACACTACCTTTACCTCGTTGAAAATTGCGGTTTCTAGAGGCCAGATCTGCAACGTCAAGCGGTTGAACAGCTCCCAAAAATAAAACTCCACATGACGATGGCGTACAAAATCCAGCTGAATCGCCTCTGAATCTTTCCACCATCTACAGTGCGAGACACCAACCAGTTGAACCATTGCCATATCTCACAGTAGACAATCCCCAGCGCAGCCTCAGCCTTAGAATCTTGTGACCAGGCAGGTCTGCTTCACTTCTATTTATAACCGACAAAGTTGGCCTTTGCTATCCAGTGGATTGTTAAGTGTTTGTTTATCACTTTTTTTAAGAAGAAAGATTTAGGTTCAAGTATCCGGGGCAGCTTATTAGAAAAGGTAATGAGTTGTTAAGTGTTTGTTTGTCACGTATTTAAGAAGAAACATTTAGGTTCAAGTATTGGAGGCAGCTTATTGGAAAAGGTAATGAATCTTTTAAGTGCACGATAAAGACATAGTCCCCTTCAAGCAAGGTCAAACAAGGTAGAATAAGTTTAATTAAAAACTCAACAAATCACATTAAATCTATTAAAAAATTTCAAGTTAATAAAAATTAAATCTATTAAGGATGTTTAGGTTAACAAAAATTAGAAGTTAGATCTCTTAAAGGTATGCATTGCATTGAACGAATAGAAGTTAGGGTTATGGGTGGTTTAAAATAGAATGGCTAGAAGGTTAGTTGGGTTATGGTTAGTAAGAGGGTTACAAGATTATAAGTTAAGATTAAAAATAGGTTTAGATAAAGGTTAAAAATAAATGTTAGATTAAAGGTTAGATTAATTATAGGTTATTGATGGACTAGTGTTAAGAATGGATTTAGGTACGAGGTTAAGAATAAATGTTAGGTGAATTAGAGGTTATATAAAGCAATACTTTTATTTACGTATTAATAATTTAATTTAATTTTATTATAATTTATTTTTAATATATGTTTTTTTAATTAAATGATTTGATTGAATATAAATTGGACACATCCTCTAAGTGACCTAACTTTCTTCATGAGATTTTTAAATTAGGTAAATGAATAAGTTACATGATTGACCTAACCTGGCTTACAATAATTCTAGATTATTTGATTTATTATTAATGGTTGACTTAAACAAGTTTATTAGATTGAAAGTCTTAGTTTTTCCTAAATATTAGGTGACAAGATAATCCTAATAGGCATTTACCTTCTTATAATGTTTGTTTTAAATTTTTAGATAGCAAAAAAAATTAATATTGAAATAAGTTTGTGTAACATATGGCTCATAAAGATGTTCTAATATATGTAATATAATGAAGTGTTGGATATTTTATTGTCCTATTCACCTAACATTATGTAAATGATGATTTTAATTGTATGTATGAATGGTGTTTATGACCAAGTGTGATATTTTTGCTATATCTAATAGAATACTAACTATAAAATCTAGTCTCTACTATGATAGAACTATAGCAACATAGTAGAATTAGATAACAAACACAAAAAAATAGGTTTCAAGATTCGAACTGATGATAGGCTAAACTGTTTTGACCAATAGAGGTAAAGAAATTTGGCAAAAGATAGATTGTTGATTACTTGACTAAAAAAATATGTAATTCCAAATAAAATAAAAATCTAAATAATAAAATAAATTTAAATATTTGTTTTGATAAAATAAAAAATCAAAAGATAAAAAATTTAAGAAAATATCACAATCTAGTATGCTAGACCGAGAGGCTACCTAGATTTCAAGATTTTACTAGTTTTGACCTCAATCCTTTGCATGGATGTTGATGAAGTCTTGATGATGTATATGTGTGGATGCAAAAATCCAAAGGAGCAACACTTTTATAAATAATGAGTTAATATTTAGATAAAATCACTTTTATAAATAATGAGTTAATATTTAGATAAAATCACTTTTATAAATAATGAGTTAATATTCAGATAAAGTCTTGTTACTTTGAGAGGTGATATTATTTTAATAGGGATTTACTATGTGTAAAATAATCATGGATTGGGATCCACCAAGGACTGCCTTTATAGAAATCCATGACCTCTTTGGATGATCCTTTGTAAAGTCTACTAATTTTGACAAGTTGGAGAGGTTGCAAGTTTAGATAGATAAGATCAAATAGAGGAAGGTTGAAATGAAAGGAGATAAAGGATTAGGTAGATTAGATAAGAGACAAAAGAGAATTTTTCATAGATTTAATTGTTAAATAGCATTGTAAGGTGGAATATGTGATCTAGATTTGATGGGTAGTTACTTATCAATTGCTTACCTTTTTTTTAATTTTGATAGTCAATAGTCCTAGCATCATGAGCATGTAAAATCACTACCAACCAAATAGTAGTGATGTCAGTGTTATTTTTTTAGGTACACTAATTTTACTTTGAGGGCAATAGATACCCCTATGTTTGGTCTTTGGTTTCTTGATTTGATCAATACCTGATTGGCCAAGTGATGTAGATATTGGTAAAGTTTAAATAAATGTTAGGTGGACTAGAGGTTATATATAAAGCAATACTTCTATTTATACATTAATAATTTATGTTAATTTCATTAGAATTGATTTTTAATAATTGTATTTTTTTAATTAAAATATTTGATTGAATATAAATTGGACACATCAATGTTTTTTTTTTTTTTTTTGAAAAAATTGAAAAAAACTTGTATTAAAACAAAGATCAGTTACAATTGGGAGAAGACACATCCCAGTCAAAAACAATGAAAACACATGATTACAAGAGAAGAGGAAGATTTGCACTGGATCCAAATCTCTTGAACCAATACCAAGCTAGCTGAGAGAGCTAATAGGTATGTTACAACAACTTATCGCGAAAACGTGCAACAAACACCAACTTCACCTCTAGCTGCAAAAAAGCTACAAGTCGCAAAATCGCGACACAAGACTCCTCTGACCGTAAAAAAGTCAACCTGTCACGAAATCATGACATGTCGTGAAATCGCGACAAAAATCCATCCTTGGCCGTGACGAAGCAACATGTCACGATATCATGACAACTAACCGCTAGTAGCCGCGACGGCGTAACATGTCATGATATCGCGACAACTTTCCTCCCTTGGCTGCAATGGCGCAACATGTCGCGATATCGTGACAAATTTCCTCCCTTGGCCACGATGGCACAACATGTTGCGATATCATGACAACTTTCCCTCGACGACAGCGATGGCGCAACATGTCACGAAATCGTGACAACTTTCCTACCTTGGCTGTGACGGCGCAACATGTCACAAAATTGCGATAACTTTCCCTTGGTGACAGTGATGGTGCAACATGTCGCGATATCGTGACAACTTTCCTCCCTTGGCCGCGACGGCACAACATGTCGCGATATCACGACAACTTTCCTCCCTTGGCCGTGACGGTGCAACATGTCGTGAAATGATGACAACTTTCCCTCGATGGCAGTGATAGTGCAACATGTCACGATATCACGACAAATTTCCTCCCTTTGCCACGACGGTGCAACATGTTGCGATATTGCGACAACTTTTCCTTGATGGTCGTGACGGTGCAACATGTCGCGATATCGCGATAACTTTCCCACATCGGCCACGATAGCACAACATGTCGCGATATCGTGACAACTTTCCTCCATCGGCCATGATATCGCAACATGTCACGATATCATGACAACTTTTCTCCAGCAATCGCAACGACGCAACATGTTGCGATAGCGCGACAGCTTACCGCCAATGCTCGCGATGGCGCAACAAGTCACGAAATTATGACAAAAACCACCCTTAGCTTTTTCATTGATCATTGTCTCAAGGATCTTTCAAGGCCCTGCCTAATCACCTCATCTTCAATAGGCATGTCACTGTGCAGCTGCACCCCTACCTCTTTTGCAGCACCCATCTTAGCCAGGAAATCGGTCGCTTTGTTTAAATCTCTGCTCACATATACTGGAATCATATCATCTAATTTCCTCCATAATTTTTTGATTTGAGAGACCAGAATCCTCAACCTCCAAGCATTCAATGAAAATTTCCTCATGCAGTCTAGAGCTCCAACCAAAATTTGAGAATCAGATTCAAGAATTATCCTCCTGTGATCCTGAGTAACTACCCAAATAGAGGCATATTTGATAGCAATGGATTTTGCTTCATTATTTGTGGCTCTACCTAAACCCTGTAGTTCCCAATAAAGCACTGATCCCTCATGATTTTGGTAGACCACGCCAATACCTACACTACCCGGATTGCCCTTTGCAGCTCCATCAGTATTGATTTTAATCCAACCTTCTGGGGGTGATTTCCAACTGGTTCTGTTCTGTCCCTCTCACTGGTCAACTCCCTCTTCCATTGGCCCAGGAACAACCTGAGTTTCCTCTTTAGCATAGATGACAACAGTTTCTGTGACTTTGCTCTATATGACCTGCCAAACTCCATCTAGCGAGGAAAAGGTTTCTCTAAAAATTCTAGCATTTCTCTCCAACCATACTTTCCACCAAATGAAGTATAAACCAAGCTCCCACCCAATTTGAAGAGATTTGGATGTAAATCTACCCCGCTTCCATCTTTCCCAAATATTAGTCCGATTCATGTCACCATTAACCTGGATTTTATAATGAGAGAGCCAGCGCTTCCAAATATGATGCGTGAAAGGGCACTCAAACATCAGGTGATCAGTTGTTTCTTCGTTCTTGTGGCATAAAACACATTGAGAAGGGCCTATGATTCCTCTACATCGAATATTGTCAAAAGTGAGAATACCATTGTGCATAAACTGCCAAGCAAAAAAGTTTACTTTTGGCCAGCCCTTAGAGTGCCAAATATTTCTCCAATCCTCAACCAAAAAAGAATGGGGGTAGGTTCTGGGAGGATCTTATCATATTCGTCCTTCACTGTATAAATAGCAATGCTCCCATAGCCCCAAGCTAATTCATCCTCCTCATCTCTCCCTGTGAGAAACCTTTCTATCAATATTTTGGTTAAGATGGGTGCCAACTTTGGGGGGATTGGAATTGGCCACTCCTCCAACCTCTTAAACTTCTTAAACTTATACTCCCCCAGCTGAGAAGTGTTGAAATAACTTTCAATTTGGACCCAACCCATGATTTCTATGGCATATTTTATTGGAAGTAACTCGGGGAATTCAACAATGATGGGTGGGTACTGATCCCAAGAATCAGTCCAAAAATGGGCCTTCTCTCCTCTCCCCACTTTCCAAAATAGCTGATCTTTAATAACCTGAGATCCTAGCTTGAGATCCTGCCACACTAAGGATCTAGTACCATCCAGAGGAAAACGGCCCACCTCATTGGGGTTAACTTGACCCAAATATTTACTTGTTAGAATTCTACTGAATAAGGAAGTTGGTTGGGAAATCCACCTCCAGTACAACTTTCTAGCCAAGGCTTGATTATTTAACTTGGATCCTCTCAGTCCCAACCCACCTTTTACCTTGGGCTGGGTGACTTTATCCCAACCCACTAAGGCCCACTTTCTTTTTCCTTTAGCTCCTTCCCACAAAAACTTCCTAGCCATCCTGTCTAACTCTTTCCATATTGTAAGCGGGGCGGCCAGGATAGAAAATTTGTAGATTGGCATGGGTTGAATGACTGACTGTAAGAACATTAATATGCCACCATAACTTAACCACTTGTGAGACCAGTGATTAATTTTGTCCTTGATACACTCCAGCATATTCCTCCAAGTGTCTAATTTCAGCCTCTTGAAGTGCAAGGGGATACCCAAGTAAACCACAGGGAGAGAAGTCCTAGTGAATCCCAGGATTTCTAAAATTTTGTTCTGAAGCCTTTGCTCTAGATTAAAAAAGACCACTTTGGATTTCTTGTCATTAATGACCTGTTGAGTAGCCCTGAGATAAACATTAAGAGTATCCCTAATCGTTCTAGCTTCCCTGATGCTAGCCACTCCCATCAAACTAGTGTCATCCAAAAACTACAGGTGCGATACAACTTCATCCCCCTCCCTAATACCCAATAATATGCCTTGTTGTCTTCTCCTTGAGAAAAGTCTGCCAAGACCTTTAGCCAGAATGAGAAAAATATAAGGGGAACAAGGATCCCCCTGACGCAGACCCCAAGAAGCTCCAAAAGGTTGCAAAGGAAGGCCCTTGATAAGCACAAAGTAAGTTGAGGAAGAGACACAGCTCATGATTCACTCAATCCAGCCCTGAGAGAATCCGAAGGCTGCCATAATTTTAGCCAGGAGGCTCCATTCAACCCTGTCATAAGCCTTTGACATATCCAATTTAATGAACATCCCTTTAATACCATAAGTGTGCATTGAATGTATTTCTTCCTGGGCCACAATCACCCCATCCAGAATCTATCATCCCTCAACAAAGCCTCCTTGATCAAAGGAGATAATGTTGTGAAGAAGAGGTTTTAGGCGCTCAGCCATTACCTTTGTGATTATTTTGTACACCACATTACATAAGGCAATAGGCCTATAATCTGAAATATGAACCCCCTCCTCCCATTTTGGAATCACTTCAACTTGTAAATTTTTAAAACCATTTGTGAAAGGTGCAAGTGACCTAACTTTCTTCAGGATAGTTTTAAATTAGGTAAATGAATAAGTGGCATGATAGACCTAACCTACATTACAATAATTTTAAATTATTTGATTTATTATCAATGGTTAACTTAAACAAGTTTATTAGATTGAAAGCGTTAGTTTTTCCTAAAGATTAGGTGACAAGATGAAATATATAATGACAATCCTAATAGGCATTTACCTTCTTATAATATTTGTTTTAAATTTCTAGATAGAAAAAAACACAAATATTGAAAATAAATTTGTGTAATATATGGCTCATAAAGATGTTCTAACAGATGTAATATAATAGTGCTGGACAATTTATTGTCCTATTGACCTAACACTATACAAATTATGATTTTAATTGTATGTGGAAATTAGTTCCTTTATGTTTGATTAGGATGTGAGAATTTTTGTATCCTCTTCTTATCCTTAATGTGTTTATTTATTGAATGAAAATAGTAAATATTATGACTTGGCATATTCGCTCTCTTGTTCTCATGAGGTATTGGATCTACAACTTCTCACTTCAAGAATAGGGGAATTTTTGACCTGAATCCAATGTTTCAAGGATTTAGTTTAAAAATACCTAATATTTCCTAAAATATTCCTATGAATACTTAACATTAATTAGCCACTATTCTAGCTACAAATAAAATCAGATATAATACAACAAATAGGCTTATTGACTACATGCTTTTTACTCTAAATGATGAATTAAAGATATTTTACAATTCTAATGAAGGGTACAATAGAATATGTAAGCAAATGGACCTAACTTTATTCATGTAATTTGATTTTTATTGATAATATAGTGATATAATTGGTCCCATTATAATGATAACACTAAGAATTGTATTCCTTTTATTTTATTTAATGAACTAATGAATAGAATATAGAAGCATGTATACAACCAAATAGACAAAAGACATCAATAAGTTAAACTTGAATTGATAAGGGATGCAAAAATGGATCCTCTAACATGATTATATATTCATGATAATAGCATTATTTGAATTAGAAATATTATTGGTGCTTTTAACGGCCAATGATGCTTTCACTCATGACTCCCACCTCCATAGAAAACCTGTAAAAATAGATAAAAACAATAAAGGTATATGTCTAATTCAATGAAGAGTGGTCACTCCCTTGCTTGACATCAAAATCCTATTCACAAAGGTAGAATGACACAAAGCTTCAAGCTAGAACTTTTGAATATTTGTATAAAGATAGAAATGTCACAATAGAGTGATAATATCAATGGTGCATTTGACCAAGAGCGATGCTTTTGCTATCTATAATAGAATACTAACTATAAAAACTAGTCTCTACTATGATATATCTATAGAAAAATAGTGCAATTGGCTAATAGACACAACAAAATAGGTTTCAAGATTCAAACTAATTATAGGCTAAATTATTTTGGCCAACAAAGGTAAAGGAATTGGACAAAATATCGACTGTTGATTACTAGACTAAAAAAAGATGTTATCTCAAATAAAGTAAAAATCTAAATAACAAAATAAATTAAGATAATTATATTGATAAAAGCAAAAAAAAATCAAAAGATAAAAAGTTTAAGAAATCAAAGATCACAACCTAGTATCCTAGGTTGAGAGGCTTTAGAAAGTAAAGATCACAACCTAGTATCCTAGGCTGAGAGGCTACCTAGATTTCAATATTTTATCAATTTTGACCTCAATCCTTTGCATGGATGTTGATGAGGTCTTGATAAGGTATATGTATGGAAGTGAAAATCCAAAGGAGCAACACTTTTATAAATAATGAGTTATGATTTAGATAAATTCTTTTTACTTTTAGAAGTGATATTATTTTAATAGTGATTTGCTATGTGCAAAAGAATTATGGATTGGGATCCCCGACTTTATAGAAAGCAATGGCCCCTTTGGATAATATTGAAAATTTGGATAGGTTACAAGTTTAGAAAGATAAGATCAAATAGATTGAGGGTAATATTGAGGAATTTTGACATAAAAGGATATGGAGGATTAGACAGATTAGATAAGATATAAAAAATATTATTTTATAGATTTAATTGTCAAATAACATTGTAAGGTGGAAGATGTGATTGGAAAAAATAGATCTAGATTTAATGGTTTTCTTCTCAGCCTTCTTGTCAATTACCTACCTTTATTTTTTAATTTTGATAGTCAATAGTGCTAGCATCATGAGCATCGTTGGTGCTAGAGAAATTAGTACAAAATTTCAAAATGACCATTGTTAGGATAACTAGGTAGGAAAAGGTAAAATTTGAAATTTTGGCAAAATTGCGATTTCTGTAGCCAAATAACTGAACACAAATAAAAATAAAGACAAAAAGAGAAGTAGATTGCCAAAATGCCCTTTTTATATTAATTTTGATATAGTTTTTTTTACAAAATATTTTGAATTGCCCCAAGTGTGTTGGGAGCAATGTTACAATACTTCTTGTCTCTCTGAAATACAATTCTTTGGTGGAGGAGGGGAGATCTTCCGACTCTTCCGTAGGATGTAGTGCTATTTGTTCTCTCGTCATAGCTTCAAGGGGTGAGTGGGCTTTGGTATCCACCCAGGGACCACTTTAGCTTCAATAGTTTATCCAAAGTACATGTCACCTACACACATTCAAACCAGCAAAGGGATTAGTAGCACCTGTATATTTGAGCAATAAAATCAATGCATGCATAAAACCCTAAGCAAATAATTATATGAAACAAATGACTGAAATAATAAACAAATAACGCCTTGCTAACACAAATATATTACTAATCTCGATCATAATCTCGATCATACGTGTGAATTTGTGCTCGGGACTATGGAACCACGAAAGTGTGGTTGTGTAATGGAAATCGTGGACTTGCGATTGTGAAATCGTGGACTCGTATTTTTGACTGTGAAAACATGAACAAGCGGTTTCGACTGAAGAATAGATCACCTCAGGATTCGAACCAACGATCAAAATAAAGCTTGCGCTTCACAATTTCTTGTTGTTCTAAGTCAATTTTGGCAACCTATCGGTATGCAAATTCAGCTCCCTTTCCTTGGTGGACTAGTGGTGTTTTTATAGGCCTCTTGAGGATTTTAGTGGGAATAGGAGGTGGTAAGCTTGATTTTCCAAGTGGCAGATCTGGTCTGCTAGGTGGAAGGGGTAGTTACAATGAGTCATCCAGTGTGCCTCAGTTAACTGAGGTGATGTGGCTTTAAGTGAAGTGGGATATGGGATGCTATTTTATGTGAAGGGACAAGGGGACAACAACAAATAAGTTGTAGCATGGGTGTTGGGAATCAGATCCATGTGCAAGGACAAGGGGGACAAGAGTGGGTAATATGTGGCAAGGGTGGTGGATGAAGTGTCTAGGACACATGTCCAATGGGTAGGTAAGGTATCCTAAGGTGATTTTCCATATTTAATAAATTAGGAAAATAGGATAATGTGCAAGATTTTATATCTCTAAGTTAGGACTTAGGTATATATTTTTACTATGCAAGATTTGATGGTGGGGTAATAAATGTGTTTTAGCAGGTGTCGGATTTTGGTGTCTATAGTTACCCCTTTTTGGGCTGCGTTGTGTACAACACAATGTGACGCAAAAACTAATGACACTAGACATTTACTTGATGAATGGACTCAAATCTCTTTTGTGTGGCAAAATGAATGATTTTTTTTCATTAATGAAATTTTAATTTGCTTGTTTATCCCCTTTATTTGCGAGTGGGTTAAATTAGAAACCCAATGGGCAATTGAAATTGTTATTTTGTGATGTACTTGTAAATTTTTGCAGATTATCGGTTGGTTTGTTGACATGCAAGAAATAAAGTAACAAGGGAACCAATCATCCTAGTTGCTTGTCCTAGTGACTGTTAACAATTCCATTATGAATATGTTGATTTGATTTGACCATGTTTTGTAACCTCATGGAGTATGCGTATTTTAACCTTGGATTACAACTTTTTTTTTATTTTTTTTTAAATTGCGTTTGTGTGGTTGTACATGCTTGAAAACGCGTTCTTGCGGTTTAGACGTGCTTACCGCACATTTGCGATTTTTGCATCAAACCACAGGTTTGCATTTTTGAGCTCTATGGGAAATGCGGATGCACGTTTTTCACCGCAAAAAGCGGTTATAAGTAGGTTGGGCCTGTCGCTTTCAATCATTTGCCATTTATCATTTGTTGGTTTGGTGAGAGTGATGAGTGAGATGGAGATCGACGAGGGCAATGGTGGCGGAGGTGGCGGTGGTGGTGTCTCGGCTGGAGCAAAAGGTAGCGTTCGGTTTGCTGAGGTAGGTGTTCTTTGCCTTTAGTTAGGTTATTTTTGTTTGTTGTTGTTTTGTTTATTTATGTTCACCTAGGGGTAGACAAAAATTTTATTTTTTTTGTTTGTTTTGATTTTTTTGTTTTTTTTGTGTTTTGTTTTTCTTTGTATGTTTTGTTTTCTGTTTATTTAAGTTCACCTAGGGGTACATGAAAATTTTATTTTGTTTTTTTTTTTTTCTGTTTTTTGTGTTTTGTTTTTCTTTGTATGTTTTGTTTTATGTTTATTTATGTTCACCTAGGGGTAGGGGAAAATTTTGTTTTTTTTTTTTGTTTTTTTTGATTTTTTTGTTTGTTGAAATATTTTTGAGATGTTTTCTATGATTTGTTTCTTTTGTTTTTTTATGCTCACCTAGGGTAGGTGAAAGTTTTGTTTTTTATTTTTTATTTTTTTATTTTTTTTTTCTTTGTATGTTTTGTTTTCTGTTTATTTATGTTCACCTAGCGGTAGGCAAAAAAATTGTTTTTTTGTTTGTTTTAATTTTTTTTTTGGTTGAAATATTTTTAAGATGTTTTCTATGATTTTTTTTTCTGTTTATTTATGCTCACCTAGGTGTAGGTAATTTTTTTTTTTTTTTTTTTTTAGTTTTTTGTGTTTTGTTTTTCTTTGTATGTTTTGTTTTTTGTTTATTTATGTTCACCTAGGGGTAGGCAAAAAAAAAAAATTGTTGTTTGTTTTGATTTTTTTTCTTGTTGAAATATTTTTGAGATGCTTTCTATGATTTGTTTTTTTTTTATTTATAGTCACCTCGGGGTATGTAAAATTTTGTTTTATATATATATATATATAACAAAAAACAAAAACAAATATATATATATATATATATATATATATATATATATTTGTTTTTGTTTTTGCTTTTGTTGTATGATTACCTAGGGTTAGGTAATAATTTTGATTTTTGTTTTGTTGGGTTTTTTATTATTTTGTTTTTTTGTTCTAATATTTTTGTTTATTTTGTTTATTTTTCAGGTTCAACTTTTTGATGCCTGACATAGGTGACCTCACACTATTCACAAAGTGCGTAAGGACCTTACAGATGATAGTTGGATGTTTCTTGAGGTGATTGGTCTCGATGGTTACGGGCGGCTGAGCACCGTCTGTGCTGATGAGGATTTGTTATCGGTGCTTGTTGAGTGTTGGGATCCTGATCGAGGTACATTTTAGCTTCCTACAAGGGAGCTAACTATTACTTTGGAGGATATTTATTGGATTCTTCGTGTTCCTATTGAGGGTCCTATTGTCCGTATTGGTCTCAACAAGAAGGAGGTTTTGTTTCCTATTTTTGGAGATCTGTTGGATGTTGACTATAGCTGAGGGGTATTTCCTACCTCGATCTTTTTATCATCGACAGTTTGGAAGATATTCTAGCTTTCTTGATGTACCTATTGAGAAACATGTTGTTGCCTAATTCTATGGGATCGAGGATCCCATGGAACCAGGTTCCTATTGTACTCGATATGATTTTAGACCCTCGATGGTTGGCATGGGCTCTCGCTCTTCTATGCCAGATTTACAATGAGTTGTACGAGGTGAAGATGTAGAGGTGAAAGGGGCTAGGTTGTAGTTTGGTGCTCCAAGTATGGTCTTGGGAGCACATCCTTTTTGGATGACCGATTGGTCTTCCTTGTACCTGTGATGCCACTTCTCCTCATGCTTATAGGTGGTTACTTGTGAGGATCTTAGTCATCCAATGATTGGGGCATTGGAGTACCGATGCATCTTGAGCTCTCTTTCTAGAGACTTTATGAGTTTGTGGTCTTGGAGGGACCTGGATTAGGTGACAGATGCAACAAAGCTTCATTGCATTAGGCAAAAGTGATGGATTATTGGAGACCATCTGAGGGAGATGGAGTTTGTCTAGTTTTCTCAGGTGCATCATCAGTTTGGTTTGGTACAGGGTGTGCCTGATGCGCCTGTGGTGTATATACAATGGGGAGATGAGTTGGGGTTACCTTTTGCTCCTAAATTTTGAGGAGTTGATAATCTTACTAACGACTCTAACTTGGAGGTTCCTGACTTAGATGATGTGGGTACCACTCCCAAGTATGACGTATGGTTTTTTTCTCAGCCTCCTTGGATTTCGAGTGTTGTTGTCAATGATGATGAGAGTGTTGATGATGTGGAGGTGGGTGAGCAGACTCCTCGATCTATAAATCACTGAAAACATAGTACTCATAGGGTTGAGGTGGTTACTGATGTATAGCTGCCAGTGGAGGGATGTGGAGATGGTGATGAAGATGATGAGTGTGGTGGTGATGGAGATGATGAGGGTGGTGGTGATGGGGATGCCCCTCCTCGATGGATAGAGGAGGATTGGTATTTGTTATAGGTTGAGCATGACAGCCTAGATTTAGAGGTGAATCTCCTAAAGGGCGAGTTAGCATGGTACCAAGGTGAGGTGACTCATCTTCAGGTTGAGGTGGATAGGATGCGCGATGGGCCTAGCAATGATGCTCTTACTACAAAGGACTTGAATATTTCTAGGCTTGGAGGTGAGGTCACTCGGTTAGATGGTGAGCTGACTCGGATACAGGTAGGATCAGCCAGAGGTGACACTACAACTACTGTTGTTGCTCTTCAGGTAGATATTTATCAGTGGGTTTCTCTTGAGGATGTGAACTTGAGGAACCTACACAAGTAGGCTATTTATATAGATATGTTGGAGAATATTTTGCATGAGCGTCCGATTTATTTTTCTATTCCTCCTTCTTCATCAGCTACTACTGCTACCCAAGGGACTGAGAGGAGTCACAAGACTCATCGATCATCGAGCTCTCATGGTGCTTCTACAATGCAAGGTCCTCAAAGGGATCTTGTTGGTACTAGCTAGTGTGACATGTTGTTCTCTTTTTGTATTTTACTTCTATTTTTCTATGAGCCTTAGTGCTTCAATGTATACAACCTACAGGCATTTTGTACCTTATATATACATGGTATTTTATTTTGTTTATCTCATGTGTTAATATTTATATGCATGGTTTTTATTTATGCTTTGTTATTGCTTATGTGATGTAATGTACACATTGTTACATTTATGCTATGATAAATGAATGTAAACTAATATGTAATTGAATTTTTATATTTATTTTCATATAACTATATGATGGCATGGATGATGTTTATTGTAATCTTTTATAGCTTAGAGTAGTTGACCATTACTTGTTCACTGTTGCAATTGGGGGTATCCAACTTGATGACTCTTCACGGTTGATGTATGGTGGGTGTATGTATGTGATAATGTAAGAACATGTGACAATGATATGGTAGTTGGTATGGTTTTTAATATATAATATTGGAGGGTTTTAAAAGACTCAAACAGTCTAGTGATGTCAACCATTTTATTGATCTTTGTATAACCTTATTTAGGACCAAGGTGTGTGCAAGTGGAGTTTGTTATTCTAAATATTTGGTTTGGGAGTGACCCTAAGCAATCAAGAACCAGTGCATGTGTATGTGAAGTTTATTAAATCATGATGAGTAAAATTAGATAGTACCTGTATAGGTTTACCAATTAGCTAGCTTGTTCGTATGTGTGGTTAGAGGTCTTTCTTTTGGGAGAGAGACGTGTCACCCTGCATGAGGTTACTCCACTGCCAGTCAAGCATCTATAGCCCCGATGGAGGTTCACTCCATAGTCCAATGACTTGATCTTTGAGCTTTTGGGATGACTACATAACTTTATGAGGGGAATGTAGTACGATCCTTCTTGCTTTTGTGATATGTGGTGTGTGTATAGAATTTATTATGATAGAGTTTAGGGAATCGGATTCTCAATTGAAGTGTGATGAGAATGTGATCCTATCCTTATTGTTCTACCTTTAATTTAAATGTTTGGATTATTGTGATAGTGGTGAAAACCACCATTTTGATTTTGGACTATGTTGCATAATGGGACAAGCAAGGAATATTACCTTTTCGCTTCAAGGTTGTACCCAAGTTGGTGTTATATTTTCTTACTCAAAATGCTTTTAAGGTTGTAAAGTGTTTTTGGTTCAATATTGCTTTGGGGTCAATCTACCATACTCAATACTTTCTTAATGTGACATAAGTGCTCTGGTCCTAAAGAAAATTGGACATATTATGAATTTTGGTTCTTCACTAGACATTGGTGAGTGACTAAAAATTTGATTTATGATATAGGAAAACATGTGTGGAGATGACTTTTTTTGACTTGTGAAGAGTCTTAGTTGGGTATCCCCAATTCTTTGAAACTTGTTTTTACTTGGTCATATCATCACCACTATGAAAGATCACTGAACATGGGATGGGATGGATGCAATTATGTGATTAGTCTAATGTTGCTATATGCTTGTGATATGCCTATTTAATGCACAATTTTTTTTTTTTTGTAACATGCAAATGCAATATGCTAAATGTTAGTAATGACATTTCTATTT
Organism: Wollemia nobilis; assembly: GCA_028583015.1. Taxonomy (NCBI): domain Eukaryota; kingdom Viridiplantae; phylum Streptophyta; class Pinopsida; order Araucariales; family Araucariaceae; genus Wollemia; species Wollemia nobilis. The sequence goes on along the minus strand of JAQPPZ010016912.1, from coordinate 2,248,122 downwards.
ACAATGTAACTAATATAGAAAATAAAAATTATTTTCTCTTTTTTTTTTTTTAGCCATGTACATATATATACATATATTGCAAGTCATTTCATGCATAAAATGCCTTTAGGTGCATTATGTTTAGTGGTTTTGGCTCCAATTCTCCTTCGAATTTGGTAAGTCTATAAGTTCTTGGTACCAACTTATGCTTTACAATGTATGGGCCTAACCAATTAGCCACAAATTTGTCTCTCAAGTGTGGCAATGCATTGGTATTTTGTTGATTTTATTTGAGCACTAGGTCCCCCACTTGAAATTCGTGAGGATGGACTTCTGTGTTGTAAGCACGTTTGACTCTATCTTGATTTACTCATAAGTTCTCTAGATCATTGATACATTTTTCATCAATAAGTTTCAATTGGTCAAGACGTGCTTGTCTAGCTGTTTTATCGTCCATGAATTCCTATAATGCGATTTGCAAGGAAGGTATCTCGAGCTCTAAAGGTAATATAGCTTTAGCACCATAAACTAGTGAAAATGGTGTCACTCTCGTTGGCATTCTGATGCTTGTTCTATAAGCCCAATATGCCAAATAAATTTGAGTATGTCAATCTCGATGATTTTCTTTGACCAGTTTCTTGAGAATGGATACCATTATTTTGTTGGTTGGTTCAACTTGCCCATTTGCTTGTGGGTAATAAGGTGTGGAGAAACTGTGTTGAATTTTGATTTTTTTGCACAATGCTCTAACATCCTTATTCTTAAATGACTTCCCATTATCGGAAATTATTTTTGAGGGTATTCCAAAACAACAAATAATATGCTAAAGTATAAAATCTGTTATTCGAGGTCTAGTCATAGTGGTCATTGGAATTTTTTCCACCCATTTTGTGAAGTATTATGTTGTAGTTATGATGAATTTATGTTATCCTGATAAAACAGGTGATATTTTACCAATCAAATTGAGACCTCATTATGAAAATGGTAAAATAATTTGAATGGGTTATAAAGTGTGCGATGGTACATGAGTTAAATTTGCATGATATTGGTATTTTTGACACTTTTTGACATATTTGCAACAATCATTTTCCATGGTCGTCCAATAGTATCCCATGCGTAGTATTCTCTTTGCAATGGCCATTCCACTGAAGTGGCCACCACAAGTACCATCGTGGGCTTCTATTATTGCTCGTTCTGCTTCAATCAAATCTAAACATCGTAATAATATTCCATCATACCCACATTTGTATAACACATCCCCTAGTAGAGTAAAACAAATTGCTTTTTGTTTGAACATTCTTTTTGCAGTTCATGTCATTTCTACTGGGAGTATTCCAGACTTGAGAAAGTCTCTTATCTCATCAAGGTAAGAATTGTAAGGTTCAGCATGTATCAAACAAACGTTCTTCTCACCTGTAGGTTCTACTTTTTGAATTGATGGTTTTGACATTGTTGTTATGATTAGTGGTTGTACTTCTCCATGCTCATTCTTAGGGATGAGATATCCCAAAGAAGCCATTGCATCCGTGAATCTGTTTGTGGACTGGGGTAAGTTACTACTTTTGTACAAGTCAAAATTTTCTAGAAACTTTGTTGCTACTTCATGGTATTGCTTTAAGACTAGTTATTTACATTGGTATTCTCATTTTACTTGGTATACAACTAGTTGAGAATCACCAAAAATGCTTAGTCTTTTTATGCCCATTGCTATAACTGGTTGAAGATCTAATATTAAGTCTTCATACTCTACATTATTATTGGTGCATGTGAATTCAATTTTGAATGATAAAGGAATTGGTATTCCTTCAGGTGTATAAAACATGACTCTCGTACCTTATCCTTTGTTGCATTTAGACCCATACAAGAACATGGTCATTTCTTCTTCTGCATTAGGAGAAAATAATTATTTTTGTTCTGTGATAGAAAATACTGAATCATTTGGAATCTTAATGATTAGTAGTTTGTCGTTATGTAGCAGAGCTTCAGCTAGTTGATCAGCTACCACCTGACATTTTATGGATTTTTGACTTACAAATTTGAGATCGAATTTGGTTAAAAGTATTATCCATTTAACAATGCGGGTGTTTTTGTATGTGTGAGTCATCATGTATCGCAGAGGATTTTATCTAGCTATGACATAGGTAGTATTTCTTAGCATGTAATGTCTAAGTTTCTTAGTGGTGAAAACCACTACTAAACACAACTTTTCGACATAAGCATATCTTGTTTCGTAGCTTATCAGTGTTTGACTAATATAGTAAATTGCTTGCTCCTTATGTTTTTCGTTCTTTTGTGCAAGAATTATCCCTAGTGCAAAATCTATTGCAGAAATGTATAGGTGAAAAAAGATTCATGTTCGAGGTTGTGTAAGAACCGATGGTGAAGTCAGATACTTCTTTATATCATAAAATGCCTCTTGACATTTAGTTTTCCAAGAAAATGTCACCCCCTTTTGTAATCGATGATTGAAAGGCTTGCATTTATCTGATAGTTGTGCGATGAATCATTAGATAGATTGGATATTTTCTTGTAAACTATGAAACTCTTTCAAAGTTTTGGGAGGTGGTATTTATAATATGTCTTTTACCTTACCTGGGTCCACTTCAATACCTCGCTTGGAGACAATGAATCCTAGAATATTTCTGGATGTGACACCAAATACACACTTCTTAGGATTTAACCTTACTTTATATTCTATCAGTCGATCAAACACTTTTTCTAATACATCGATGTGCTCAAGACATATTTTCAATTTAACAATCAAGTCATCTACATAATACTTGATAATATTATGCATATAGTCATGAAATATGTACGTCATAGCATGTTGATATGTAGCTCCTGCATTCTTAAGTCCAAAATACATCACTCTATAACAAAATGTACCCCATGGTGTTGTAAATGTTGTCTTGTGTTGATCTTCAATATTAATTCAAATTTGATTGTATCCCAAGAAACCATCCATTAAGGAAAGCATTTCATGACCTACATAGGAGTCTACTATTTGATCGATATTGGGCAAAGGAAAATCATCTTTGGGATACACTTTGTTTAAGTCTCAAAAATCAGTGCATACGTGTATCCCTCTGTTTGGTTTGTGAACTGGTACCATGTTTGAGATCCATTCTGGGTAATCAATTGGTACTATGAAGTGTACATCCAATAAATTTTGTAGCTCTTTCTTTTACAATTAGTGCAACTATTGGATGGACTTTCCTAAGCTTTTGCTTGAAAGGCTTTGTATCATGTGCCAGTGTAAGGTTGTGGACTACCAGGTCTGGATCTAAACCAAACATGTCTTTGTACGACCATGTGAACACTTATTTCTTTTTTATTAGCAATTTGATAATGCGTTCTTTCTCTTTTATGGATAAATATTTTGCAATTTTGACAATTTGGGGATTATCCCCGTCTTGACTAAGGTTCACGTATATAGACTCTTCGATCAGCATGTGAGAACCTTCTTCTAGTTTATGTGGAGTTGGGATGAGGTGGATATCATCCACCACATTTTCAAATGTTTCTAGGGTTTCTCCCTCTATTTCAGTTTGAAAAACTAAATTATTTTATGATGAGGGTTGCTGTGAATTATACGCATTTGAAGCACGATGTTGGCAATTTGATTTATTTTATGTTGTCATTGATGTCACATGAACCATTGATGGTATATGGATCACTATGAGTTTTGGTGGGAAAATGATATTTTGGAAAGCATGGATAAATTCAAGGTTTTTGTGAAAACCAAGGTAGGCAAAATAAAAGGTTTTATTTAAAACCATGGATGGCATATTTGAAATGGGTTTTTCTTAAAACCCAGGTTCACTTTTTGTTTCATTGAAAAAGTTGTCTTGGTGATGGAGATATTTAATTTTAAATATTTAGTTTAATTTTTAATTATTTAAAATTTAAATTTAAATTTTAAAATTAAAATTAAAGTTAGTGTCGACGTCTAAAGAAAGAGGGAAAATTATTAATGCGTCGATGTCATCGAAAATGAGGAGAAGACTATATAAAGTGGGATCCTAAGGTTCATTTGAAATTAATCCTTGCTCGTGTTAATTTTTGGCTAAGCATCCAAAGATAGCTCATGCGAAAATCATTTTTAAAAGGGAGACAGTGAATAAATCTAAGGTTGATCAAAAGTCCAAGAAATTGTGGGCAGAGTGACGCATTGGCAATTAGTTTTTTGTTAAGGTGTGTGGCAACACTTTACGTCAAGGTTTGAATCTCCTTGACTGCATTCAAAGGCATTGGAAGGAAAGCACTTGAAGTTCTTTTGGTTTGCGTGGAAGGGAGGAAGGACTTAAGGCACGTTGTGCCTTTTCCTTTCAAATGAGCAGCCAGCTTGTGTGGCAACCATAGTCGTGGCTAAGGCGCTCGCGGTGTGTGCAAGTTGGGGGTTCAAATCCCCTTGAGGATTTAATTATGTTTTGCTCTAATTAATTTCGTTGATGCCCTTGGATAGGAGTTATAAGGTGGTTAAGGAATAATTAAAGTTTTTAATTAAACTTTATTTTTATAAGGGTTGTGATTATTATTTCAAAGGTGGATGAGTTGTTTATTTATTTTGACATTCATGAAATTGAAAATTAAGATTTAGGAGAAATAAGGAGTTGTTATAAAATATTTTTGAGAGCCTTATTGATTATTATTTTTGATAAGGATTTTTATTAAAAAGGACTTTGGTGGATGTGTTTATTAAGTTGGAGTAAAAAGGTGTAAATTGAGTTATTCTTATCTTGTGATTATTATTTGAATACCACTAACCCCTATTAATATTGGAAAGGAAAGTTGTATTTAGTGTGGCAGATTTTGTGGACAACTTCTTGGCATCAAAAATGTATGGGCACATTCTCCTATTGATTGTTTGTGGTGGTTGATTTCTGAAATACCATTGGAGTGAAAAGGATTGATTGTGGTTTCCTTTTAGAAAGTGGTTGGTTGAATGCTTCAAGGTTTTCTCGTTTGAAAGTTGTGTTTAAACCTTGTTTTATAAGCATAGTTTTTGAAGCCCATTGGTTGTAAAAGAACTTGAAAAGAACATGAGTATGATTATTATGTGAGATTTGTGGTTGAACATTGTTGGAAATATTTGAGTTGGTTGATACATTCTTGGACTAGGTTTTTTGTGAGAAAGAGTAGTCCCTTGTGGTGATTGGTTGAGTTGAATTGATTGAGCCTATTCAAGTGATTGTGTGAGGTGATTGGTCAAGTTCCATGAAATAAACTATTGCATAATTCTGATTTTATTTGAGAGTGAGATTAGAACATATTGAGTCTCTAAAAATTCTCTTTATGCTTCTATGAGTTTACTTGAGTTGAGTTGATATTGATCTTAGAATATATTGAGTCTCTAACAATTCTCTTTATGCTTCTATGAGTTGACTTGAGTTGAGTTGAGATTGATTTGAGTTGACTTGAGTTAAGTTGAGATTGATTTGAGTTGAGTTGAGTTGAGATCATTGTGGATCATTGTTGTCATCCATTGAAGAGTAAATTGTCATTTGTTGTTGAGTTCATCTTTGAGCTTTACCTTGATAGATTTGTGGATGATATTTGAGTACTACTTGAGCATGATTTATTGAACCTTTGAGAAGGATTTGTGGATATCTTTGTGGACATTTTTGGTACAACTTTGTAGATAGTTTTGGGTTAGTTTGTGGAAAATTTTGGATAGCTTTGTGGACAGCTTTGGGATAGCTTTGTGGTTAGTTTTGGGACAGCTTTGTGGACAGTTTTAGACAACTTTGTGGATAGTTTTGGCATAGATTTGTGTATATATTTGAGCAAGTTCTTGGTGAGATTTCTAGAGCATATTTGGGCAAGTTCTTGGTGAGCTTGCTAGAGCATATTTAGGTAAGTTCTTGGAAATCTTGCTAGAGAAGATTTGGACAAGTTCTTGGTGAGCTTGTTACAATATATTTGGGCAAGTTATTGGTGAGCTTGCTAGAGAAAATTTGGGCAAGTTCTTGGTGATCTTGCTAGAGCAGTTTTGGACAAGTTTTGTATGAGATTGTTATTCATTTTTGAACAAGTTGTGTATGAGCTTGTTATTCAGATTTGGACAAGTTCTGTGTGAACTTGTTATTCAATTTTGGACAATTTTTGTGTGAGCTTGTTATTCAGATTTGGACAAGTTCTATGTGAACTTGTTATTGCCTAGCTTTGAGCAGATCAAAGAAATCATTGTATTGGATAAAAATCCTTATTTTTGTGTGAAATATTATAAGGAGATTATCTAGTGGAGTACCCCACATTTAGGGAACCATCTTAAATATTATGTCTTAATTGTGTGTGGTGACTTGTGCTCTTGCTTACTACTACTATCTGATTTATTAATGCACACTACTATATTTGGTTATTGCAATTAAAGACATTAATTGATATTGATTTGGAAAAAATTTAAAAATTGGTCTTATATTGTTCACCCCCCCCTATTAGTATAATATTGTGTTCTTCAATTGGTATTAGAGTAGGTTCCTTCAAAAAAGCTAACAGATTGAGGGTATATTCTACAAGAACACATATTGTTTCATAGAATAGATCATATAAAAATAAGGCTCCATTGTTTGATGGTAACAATTATGCTTTCTAGAGCATGAGGATGAAGAACTACTTGATATCACAAGGATATGGGGTATGGAAAATGCTTGAAAAATAGTATAGGGTTGAAGGTGATCCCGAGGTAGATACGACTATCAAGAAATTGGTTGAGATCAATGCAAAAGCAATGAATTGTATTTTTAGTGGGCTTTGTGAGACAAATTTTGCAAAGGTCATGGTATGTAATTCAGCTAATGAAATGTGGACCAAGTTGTAGAATACTTATGAAGGAGATTCCAAGGTAATTTTGGAAAAAATACAAACTCATAGAAAAATATTTGAGGAATTGAAAATAGAATATTCTGAAGATATTGCAAAGTTTTTACTTTGTTTTGATAATATTACTAACACCATGAGAGGCCTAGGTTTTGAGATGAAAGAATCAAAAGTTACTCAAAATGTTTTGATATCACTTCCCATGAAATATGATTCTAAGGTTTCAAAAATATAAGAAACAATGGATATCAACAAGCTAACAATGGAAGAATTGCAAGGAACTCTTATAGATTATGAGATGAGGGTAAGTAAGCTTCAGGTTCTAATAAAAAATATTGCATTCAAGGCTTCAAAAAAATATAAAGGGAAAGTTTCAGATATAGATAGAGTTCCAGATAATGATGAGGAAGCTAACTTCATCAAAAGGAATAAGGACTAAAGGAATTTCAGGGGTATAAGGAAATTCAGATGCTACAAGTGTGGTGATCTTGGTCACTATGCATACAAATTTCCACATGAATAAAATGGTGACGATGAAAAATAAGGTCACAAGAGAAAATAATATGGAAAGCATAAGCATGACAAAGATGACAAATACAAGCAAAACATGTATGAGAAGAAGAAATGTTTTTGTAATGCAAAGAAATATTACTACATTGTAGAAGCAAGTGATAGCTCAGATCACAATGATAGAGATAAGCCAAATGATGAAAAGGAAGAACATCTATTCCTAGGAATAGAAGGTGAAATAGAACAGTGCTTTGTGTGTGGTCAAAAAGATCATAGATCAAGATATTGCAATGGTTTCAGTGATAGTGAAGATGATATGACACATCAAGGAAATAGGTATGGTCAAATAAATCTTGAGAGTTTGTTTGCTATAGAATATTATAATGATCTTAGTGATAGTGAAGATGAAGAAGGTTTTTTCTATGGAATAAGAGAAGTAGAAGAAGAAAATTCACTCCAAATAGAAGAATTTAAGCAAGAGGATAATGTCTTAGTTGATCTAAAGGAAGACTTAAATGTTATCCATGAGAAAATAAAAGAGGTTAAAGAGAATCTGAAAGAATTGAAATGTTCCTTACTTGAGAAATTTGATCCATCACATGACTCAAAAGGTCAAGATATTTTCACTAAGAAGGAAACATGTGTTTCAAAGGCTATAGAGATGGATGCCAAGTTGCTACTTGACACAAATAAAGAAAAAGAAGAGGAATATTCCAAAGCACCAAAGGTCTCATATTTTAGGTTTGGGGAATCACACTCAAAAGGAAAGGAAGTTCTAAAATATGAAAGCAAGGAAGCACCTAATATTTGTGAGGAAATTTCCAAAGTTCATATGGCTCCAAATATTCAGTTTGATTCTTGTTTTGAGAGAGGTGAATCAAGCTCAAAGGGAAAATAAATTCTTGAAGAGAAAATCAAGGAAGAAACTAAGGAAGACGTTTTAAATTCTACAAATAAGGTTCAAGGATGCAATACACAAGTTGAAAATGATCATAAGGATAATGGTCGAGAAAGGTATGAAGAACCAAGGCATGAACAAAGGTTTTTTCAAGGACATTGTTTTTCTTCTAATGGATTTGGACACAAGGCTATACACTACAGGGTCTATGGATCAAAGAAGTTTGATTTTTATAGAAGAAACCTCAAAGGAAGAAGGTATGGTTTTTAGGGGCATTTCTTCTCATTTAATAGGATTGGTCATAGAGCTTTTCAGTGCAAATGAAATGAGCAACATAGTTTTGGTTTTAGAGCTTCACAATTCAGAAGTCATGTTCATAATGGTCATGAAAACAAAGCTTCACAATACAGGTTTCATGAAAGGAATGGATATGGAAATTATTTTAAGAATGAATTCAAGACATGGGCACCATACAAAGGCTACAATATCAAGTGTTTTAATTGCAATAACTTTGGGAATATTACAAAATGGTGTAGGACTCAATTCCAAACAGGTTCAAGGCAAGAAGGTCAAACATGTTCAAAGCAAGAAGGTCAAACAAGTTCTAGACAAGAATATCAAGTAATTCATCAAGAGAAGGATATCAAAAAAATATGGAAGGAAGTTGATAGAGGAAATAAACAATGTGAGATGGGAGTAAAAGTACTCCCACCCAAAAATTAATCACCTCAAGAGAGAAGGTGGTGAGGGGGCTAAGTTTAAGAGTCATATATTTTAGCCCCATAGGTATCCCTTTTTCCATTGATGTCAAAGGGGGAGAGATTTGAGTAAGGGGGAGAGCATTGACTTAGGGGGAGCAGCCTCCATAAAAATTATTGAGTCAAGGGGAGCAACTTTGATTCTCAGAGATGGTTTTTTAAGTGATTGTGGTTTTTTCTTCAAAGGTGTTGCCATCAATGAAAAAGGGGGATATTATTAGCAATTTGAGTTATTTTATGTTTTCATTTATGTCACATAAATCATTGATGGCATATGGATCACTTTGAGTTTTTGTGCGTAAACGATATTTTGGAAAGCATGGATAAATTCAGGGTTTTTGTGAAAACCAAGGCAGGTAAAATAAAAGGTTTTATTTAAAACCATGGATGGCAGATTTGAAATGGATTTTTCTTAAAACCCAGGTTGGCATTTTGTTTTGTCGAAAAGGGTGCCCTAGTGATGGAGATATTTAATTTTAAATATTTAGTTTAATTTTTAATTATTTAAAACTTAAATTTTAAAATTAAAATTAAAGTTAGCACCGATGTCTAAAAAAAGAGAAAAAATCATTAATGCACCGACGTCATCAAAAATGAGGAGAAGACTATATAAAGGGAGATCCTAAGGTTCATTTAAAATTAATCCTTGCTCATGTTAATCATTGGCTAAGCATACGAAGAGAGCTCGTGCGAAAATCATTTTGAAAAGGGAAACAACGAATAAATCCAAGGTTTATCAAAATTCCAAGACATTGTGGGTAGAGTGGTGCATTGGCAATTGGTTTTTTGTTAAGGTGTGTGGCAGCACTTTATTTCAAGGTTCGAATCTCCTTGACTGCATTTGAAGGCATTGGAAGGAAAGCACTCAAAGCGCTTTTGGTTTGTGTGGAATGGAGGAAGGACTTAAAGAACTTTGTACCTTTTCCTTTTGAACGAGTGACCAGCTCGTGTGGCAACCTTAGCCACGGCTAAGGCACTCGTGGTGTGTGCAAGTTGGGGGTTTGAATCCCCTTGAGGAGGTAATTACATTTTTCTCTAATTTAATTTTTTTGATGCCCTAGGATAGGAGTTATAAGGTGGTTAAGGAATAATTAAAGTTTTTAATTAAACTTTATTTGTATAAGGGTTGTGATTATTATTTCAGAGGTGGATGAGTTTATTTATTTTGATATTCATGAAATTGAAAATTAATATTTAGTAGAAATAAGGAGTTGTTATAAAATATTTTTGAGATCCTTATTGATTATTATTTTTTATAAGGGTTTTTATTAAAAAGAACTTTTGTGTATGTGTTTATTAAGTTGGAGTAAAAATGTGTAAATTGAGTTATGCTTATCTTGTGATTATTATTTGAATACCAGTAACCCTTATTAATATTGGAAAGGAAAGTTCTATTTAGTGTGGCATATTTTGTGGACAACTCCTTGGAATCAAAAAGGTATGGGAACATTCTCCTATTTATTTTTTATGGTGGTTGATTTTGTAAATATCATTGGAGTGAAAAGGATTGATTGTGGTTTCCTTTTTGAAAGTGGTTGGTTGAATGCTTCAAGGTTTTCTTGTTTGAGAGTTGTGTTTAAACCTTGTTTTATAAACATTGTTTTTGAAGCCCATTGGTTGTGATAGAACTTGAAAAGAACATAAGTATCATTGTTATGTGAGATTTGTGGTTGAGCATTATTGGAAAAATTTGAGTTGGTTGATACATGCTTGGACTGGGGTTTTTGTGAGAAAGAATAGTCCCTTGTGGTGATTGGTTGAGTTGAGTTTATTGATCCTAGTCAAGTTATTGTGTCAAGTGATTGGTCAAGTTCCATGAAACAAATTATTCCATAATTCTGATTTGAGTTGAGAGTGAGATTAGAACATGTTGAGTCTCTAACAATTCTCTTTATGCTTCTATGAGTTGACTTGAGTTGAGTTGAGATTGATTCGAGTTGAGTTGAGTTGAGATTGAGCTTAGAACATATTGAGTCTCTAAAAATTCTCTTTATGCTTTTATGAGTTGACTTGAGTTGAGTTGAGATTGATTTGAGTTGATTTGAGTTGATATCATTGTGGATCATTGTTTTCATCCATTGAAGAGTACATTGCCATTCATTGTTGAGTTCATCTTTGAGCTTTGCCTTGATAGATTTGTGGATGAGATTTGAGTACTACTTGAGCATGATTGATTGATCCTTTGAGAAGGCTTTGTGGACAACTTTATGGACAATTTTGGGACAACTTTGTGGATAGTTTTCGGACAGCTTTATGGACATTTTTGGATAGCTTTGTGGACAGTTTTGGGACAGCTTTGTGGACGGTTTCAGGAAAACTTTGTGGATAGTTTTGGGCAGCTTTGTGGACAGCTTTGTGGATAGTTTTGAGATAGATTTGTGGAAATATTTGAGTAATTTCTTGGTGAGCTTGCTAGAGTGAATTTGGGCAAGTTCCTGGTGAGCTTGCTAGAGTAGATTTGGGCAAGTTCTTGGTGAGCTTTCTAGAGAAGATTTGGATAAGTTCTTGGTGAGCTTGTTAGAGCATATTTTGGCAAGTTCTTGGTGAGCTTTCTAGAGCATATTTGGGCAAGTTCTTGGTGAGCTTTCTAGAGAATTTTTGGACAAGTTCTGTGTGAGATTGTTATTTAGTTTTGGACAAGTTTTTTTGTGAGCTTGTTATTCATATTTGGACAAGTTATGTGTGAACTTGCTATTTAGTTTTGGACAAGTTCTGTGTGAGCTTGTTATTCAGATTTGGACAAGTTCTGTGTGAACTTGTTATTTCCTAGCTTTGATCGCATCAAAGAAATCATTGTATTGGATAAGGATCCTTATTTCTGTGTGAAATATTATAAGGATATTATCTAGTGGAGTACCCCACATTGGGGGAACCACGTTAAATATTATGTCTCAATTATATTTGGTGACTTGTGCTCTTGCTTACTACTACTATCTGAGTTATTAATGCACACTGTTATAATTGGTTATTTCAATTAAGGATATTAAATGATATTGATTTGGAAAGAAAGTAAAAAGTGGTCTTATACTGTTCACCCCCCTCTCAGTATAAGCTTATGTTCTTCACACGCAGAAACTCTTCAAATAGGACAAATTCAGCAATGGATGGTGGGGATGAGATCATGTCCATGGCAATGAGGCTAGTGTCGATATAGATTAGGTTTGCCTCATCATACGGATTGCGGAGTGGGGTGATAAAATCAACATAAATCATGTTGAATTGATGAAAGTGAGGTGGCTACGGTTCGAGAGGTATGACTTATTCTCTCTAGGTTGCAAATATCCTAGTATTTGTGATTGGTGGTGCTACAGGAGTGGCCAAGGTGGTTGAGGAGGTTATGGTGCAGGAATTTCATGCTTTTTAATTCATTGAAAGAGAGTTCAGTTTATTAAGAACTTATTTTAGTATCAATAATTTCTCTAAATAGATTCAGCATGTACTAACTCCTCTTTAGGTTCTTCTCCCTCTTTATTATGTTGTTCATGATGCGCTTCTACTTGTAGTATTCTTCTAGCTTGCATTTCGTGCTCATGATTTAGAAATATCATTTCTACCTCATCTTCATAATCGTCATCACTTATCCAGAATCCATTAGCATTTTTATGAGGTCCTAGAACAAGTTGTGTGTAATCTGGACTAAGTTCAGCCATTTCTGGTGGATCTTCATATGCTAGTTCTTGTTATAAGGCTTATTCTTAGAAAGTTATAAACACATGAGGGAAAAAAAATTTGATTAGGTATTCACCATTTATATCATCATCCTCATCATTAGGGTCATCTTACTTTTCACTTTCTCCTTTGTTTTCGCACTCAATATCCAGTTCTTGAAATGTTTGACTTAGCGAAGAGCTTGCAATGGAAGGTTTGTAACCTAGACCTAAGCGGTCATTTGGCTCTCTATATTTTGGTGCAATAATGTGGTGAGGACCTTGTTCTTATTGTCAAATTCCATATCCTTACCAATTAACCCTCTAAAAATATCTCACTGGAAATGATGGGTTAGATGAAAAATCAATGTTCTCATTAAACTCTTTTACATGGTCCTCCTCTCGAGGAGATGGACCAGATAAAGAATCGACTCCCCCATATATAAAATTTATTGCATTTGACAATGAGCCCATTTTTTATATATCACCTATGGTTAAAGGTGGGTCTCAAGGGTGACCATAATCTCTTACTGAATCAATAGGCGATGTAATTGTGAAACTTTCAATAATATACTCACCAATACTAGGATTGGCAAGATGTACTACAACTCGAAAATATTGGGAAGTTGATGGCTCTAATGGTGGTGGTGGATTATATCTAATAGGTGGCCCTATTTGTGATACTATGGGCTACAATGATTGCGGCTTATTGATGGATGGAGTGTGTTGTGTTGTGAATATGAACGGTTGTTGTGGATCTAGAAGTGCTCTAGATGGAGTTAGTGTTTGGTTGGCAGGATGGTTAGGTGTGATTGGAAAGTGAAATGCAATGTTCGAAGGCTGAATTGAGTTGACACTTTTGGAAACAAAAGCTAGGTCAACTATAGGTAATTCCTCTTCCATGGGTGATTTTGATGAGGTGCTATTAGGTGGAATGGTCGTAATGGTGAGTGGTTGGATAGTTAGGTGTGTTGATGGAAGCAAGGGCTCATACGGGTTTGAAATTAAGTTGTATTACTTGAAGGTTCTGTGTCAGCTGGTATACAATGTACTTTTTCTTCATGTACATATTTTAATCATTGATACAATGTTGAAGGCACACACTTCATTTCCCTAATCCAAGGGCATTCAAGAAGTAAATTATATTGCATTTCTCCTTCCAAGATGTGGAAGAGAACATGTATTTTTTTTAACCCCATGGTGATGGGGAGAACAACATTCCTCATAGTTGAGTATAAAGCGTAATTAAAAGCCCTAAGGGTGAAGGTGGAAGTTGTGATATGTGATGATGGGATGTTGAGCTTTTTTATTGCAGGTGTGGTGATGATATTGATGGAGGAACCGGTATCAATAAGCACTCTCTTGAATGGCTTCCTGTCAATGTGAGCTACTATGTGCAATGGTGGATCAGGTGAATCTATCGAAATTTGCTTTTCCTTGAAGTCATAAAATACTATCGAGGGTTCCATGCACTTTTGCACACTCCCCACAAAGGAATTGAATGCATTAGGGTCTTATGATTGTACTTGTATATACTTTAAGATTTCCATCAATGCTTGCCTGTGGGGTGTTTATTGTTGTGTTAGCTCATAAATTGATAGTTTTTCTAAAGCCATTTTTTTTTTTTTTAATTTACATGGTGGAATGTAGCCACCATGATGCAGTGTCCAATTTTTATGGCCGCCTAGTTTTTGTGATGTCCACCCCAATCCACCACGGATCTTCATGTAGTCCACCCTATAACCACCTGCACAATCATTTTAAACATTTTACGTCCCCGGAAGGGACAAGCGCTTAGTCCCACGGCCCGATATTTGAACCTTAGACCTCCCCCCTTATGGGGTTTGAATGAACAATTGGCTACTGGCCCCGAAACCATTTTTAAAATATGTGTTAACTGGCTATTTAAGGTGACAATTGGGTGATTATGGAAAGGTGGTGGTGGAATGCTTGGTCCAATTTGTATGGGCACATTTATTGGTTGTGTTGTTGGAGCCTGTGTTGTGTGATTAGCTTACCTCTATCCACGGGTAACTATTAGCATATGGATGTGGAGGTTGGTTCTAAACTATAGTGGTGGATGGGGGACGCATTGTCCAAGATGGATCTTGGATAAAGGTATTTTTTTGGTGAGATGGAGGTGGAAAGTTATGCTCAATCCTTTGCAAATGCTGGTTGGGATCATTATTTACACTATGGTTAGCGTTATCTAAAATTATTTGCTACAACTGTATGAAAAATTGTTGCATAGCTATTACATTTGAAGTAGGGACCGCCACATGTGATGTGGTAGGTTGGGTTGGTTGCGGAGCAACCATGGTAGTGGAAGTGAGTGGGGGGTAAGTAGCAAAGGGTATTGCCACTAACTATGGTATGGTATGAGATGTAGAACCTATGAGGGTAATGGGTGGAGTGGATGTTGGGGGTTGTGAAACAATGGGGATTATTTCATACAAGGGATTAGTGGAAATGGTTAATTTTTGTGGTAATGTGCGAGGTAATTGGTTGGATGATGATGGTTGACTAGCCATTGCTACAGCGGCTAACTCAAAGAGAGGATTTGTAAAGATGTGTTCTGACTGTTGTGGGTATGTGAACGTGGATTCTTGTTGTATAGATGGTACAACACGGGATAGGATGGAGAGTGGTGGTAATGATGGGAAGACCATTCCAGTTGCATTCAAGTAAATTCTAATAGTATCCATGTTGAACATGGTGACATGAATATCCACTACTATAGGAGGTTAACTCCTAGGTGTCTCAAGTATGGTTGTGTGAGTAGCCCTATGCATAATGTCTATGTCTATATTAGGGGCATTACTAGAAGGCCCTAAATTAAGCCTTTGGGACATAGAAAAAGGTATTCCTGCTTTTCCTACCATCGAAGTGTGAGGGACATTACCAGACTGAGAGGCCATGGGGGAAGACCACTGACTTTGATTTGACTCTAGTTTCTTAGCTTGACTACGAGTCACTACCATACGCTACTATGTGGTAAAATACCAAATATGACTATCTATGTGAATAAAATGATAATACAATGCAATACAACACTCAAAGAAAATAAACACACAAAGTTTTTGATGCTAGATTTTTGTTAGTTTTTTTTTTTTTTAATTGTTTTTAAAAATGAAAAGATGTGTGCTCAATGTTTTGCCCTATATGAATCTAGGATTTCACCTGCATACTCGTAGATCAAAAAATTGGCTATGAACTCCAGATCATGTGATCCCACCTATGATGTGTGGTAATGAAGTCCACACATGGCCAGGTAGCATAGGTCCTACCAATTCCTCACCGAGTTCACCCACAGTCTGTGATACACCTCTCCGAAGAGAAATGGATGCTATTACCCATAGGATATGATGGATCTAGGAATAGGCCTTGGCAAAGAACATGGTATAATGTTGGTGGTTCGGTGATGAAATCCAAACACCATGGTGATGAAATCCAACCATTTTCCAATGTTTATGTGAGTGTGTGGTGGTTTTGTTTGATTATTGTGGTATGCAATATTATCATGCAATTTTGTTTCAATGCCTAAATATAGGAAAATAGAAAATAGAGAATGATAAATAGTAAATCAGTGGCAAAAGTGCCAACTTCAGGTCTAATTCAATTGGACTCTGTTCAACAAGGCTAACCGCAGTTGCGTAGTTAGTTCTGGTAAACCGTGAATGCACGGTTTTCCAACCGCGCATCTATGTTTGGGGTAACCCAACTGCATATGCATGGGTCCTTTCCATCAATAGAAACAAAAGAAAAAAATTTATAGACCCAAACCCAAAATCATGTCTAAGTTATTTTTAACTTGGTGAATGCAAGATGGCCTATTTTCTATTATGCAAATGTAGATTCTCTTTAATATTTTCTTGTTATTGTATGTATGGATGCAAAATTTAAGTAACTTTTTCTATTCTAAGACCTAAATGCAAACAATGTTATACAAGACCAGACCCTCTAATTTACCCTAAATGCAATGCTAATGGCAGAGTTCAAATAAAGAAGCAGAGTTCAAATAAAGAAGCAGAAAAACAAGAATCAAAAGGTACAAACCTATGATTCTATTTTTGCTCCTTCCAGCTGTCAAACATTGGCCTACGATTCCTAAAATAGCAACCACACATGTGTGTTTCTTTAGAACAGGAACCATGGGTCCGCGTTTTCTCAGAATATGAACCACGCATCTGCATTTATTTAGAACATAAACCATGTTTTTGTGTTTCCATAGTAAACAATTTGGGCATAGGGTTTTCCAAATTTATCAATCTAAAATTGGATTTATGTGCATCTCGAACTCCCAAAACCTGTAGGTGCAAATAGAGATCAAAAAATAAATTTAAAAAAGGAAGGAAAACAAAATAGAACCTTTAGGGGGTCCCAAAATGATCACCATGTTTGTAACCAAAGAATTGAACACAAATAAAAATAAATATAGAAAGAGAAGTAGATTGCTAAAATGCCCTTTTTGTATTGATTTTGATACAAATTTTTTTTACTAAAGGTTTTGAATTGCCCCAAGTGTGTTGGGAGTAATGTTACAATGCTTCTTGTCTCTCTGAAATACAATGCTTTTATGGAGGAGGGGAGATATTTCGACTCTTTCACATTATTTAGTGTTCTTTTTTCTCTTGTCATAGCTTCAAGGGGTGAGTGGGCTTTGGTATCCAGCAAGGGACCACTCCAGCTTAAGTAGCTTATCCAAAGTACATGTCGCCTGCACACATTCAAACCAACAAAGGGATTAGTAGCACCTATATATTTGAGCAATAAAATCAATGCATGCATAAAACCCTAAGCAGATAATTATATGAAACAAATGACAAAAAAAATAAACAAATAATGCCTTGCTAACACAAAAATATTGCTAATCTCGATCGTATGTATGAATTCATGCTCGGGACTATGGAACCGCGAAAGCGCGGTTGTGGGATGGAAACCACGGACCTACGGTTGTGAAACCACAAGCTCATGTTTTTTACTATGAAACCGTGGATAAGCGGTTTTGGGTGAAGTACAGATCGCCCTGGGATTCAAACCAACGATAAGAATAAAGCTAACGCTTCACAATTTCTCGTTGGTCTAAGTTAATTTTTGCAGCCTTTCGGTATGCAATTTCAGCTCCATTTCCTTGGTGGACTAATGGTGTTTTTATAGGCCTCTTAGGGGTTTGAGTGGGAATAGGAGGTGACAAGCTCGATCTACCAAGTGGCATATCTGGGCTGCTAGGTGGAAGGGATAATTATAGTGAATCATCGAATGTACCTCAGTTAACTTGGGTGATGTGGCTTTAAGTGGAGTGGGATATGGGATGCTATTTTATGTGAAGGGACAAGGGTACAACAACAAATGAGTTGTGGAATGGGTGTTGGGAATCTGCTCCATGTGCAAGTACAATGGGGATAGGAGTGGGTAATATGTGGCAGGGGTGCTGGATGAAGTTTCTGAGACACATGTCCAATGGGTAGGCAGGGTATCCTAAGGTGATTTTCCATATTTAATAAATTAGGAAAATAGGATAATGTGTAAGATTTTATATCCCTAAGTTAGGACTTAGGTATATCTTTTTATTATAAAGGATTTGATGGTGGGGTGATAAATGTGTTTTAGCAGGTGTTGTATTTTGATATCTATAGCTATCAACCAGATTGTAGTGGTATCAATGCTATTTTCTTAGGTAAAATATTTTTTCTTTGAGGGCAAAAGATACCCTTATGTTTGGTCTTTGGTTTCTTGATTTGATTGGTACTTGATTGTCCAGATGATGTAGATGTTGGTAATGTTTGAATTCTTGATGGTGTGCTCAAAATTGGATGTCTACTATTTTCCTTTTTAATGTATTTTATATCAAACATTGATATTTATGTCCTAATCTTGAGATAAATATATTTGATAGTAATTAAATTTTTTTATTTAAGATAAATGATGATTTTGATTTGTTGATTACTAATTATGTTATTTTTTATTTTCAAAAGCATTAAATGTTACCATGCCCCTATGTGTACCCTCAATTTTTAAATGGAAAATCAATTTTGACCAATGAAACTTGACTTGACCATGAGATACACTAGTTTAGTGATGAAAATATTGTGATAAAAATACTAAAAATTGGTTGAGGTGGAATAGGGATAGAATGTATTGGGGTAATTTTTTTTAACACTAATAATCATGTTGAAGAGCTTTAGACATGTGATCCTATCACTTTCTATTATTACCCACTAAGTGAGACCTATACATTGGGCAAACCACATAAGATCACCAATGGTTGGAGGAGGAGATCAAACTTAGGTATGTACTTTAAAATTGGACTATTTTTATAATTTTATCTTAAAACGCATGTCCAAAGCAAAGGATAATACTTCTATGTAGCAATGTCCCTTTTGTATTAATGCTTTTTCCGAGCAATAGCCTTTTACATTGTAAATAAATTTTCACCATTAAGTGAGGCTTTCACCACTTTAATAGTGTATTTTGTTGTATGGTGACACTTTCACCTTGTGATGATGCTTTTGCTTTCCAATTGGTTTTTTCTTTAGTCAAATTATACGCTAAATTTTTTGTTAATACTAGGTTTACATTCGAAATTGAGATGTTAACTAATCAACTAGACCGGTTATGGTTGTAGGAGAGGGTTTATACACTATATTTTTAGGAGCAAAGGGTACATTAGTTAGAGACTATCTATGCATTCCTTAACTATGTTCATCATGCACTCTTGGTAGTAGTAGGGTTGTATCATGTGGCCCTAATACCAAAGGTAGAGTTCAATCAGGCCCTCCTAACTTTCTTGATGAAGTGATAGTATTAAGAGGTAAATACATTTTAGCTACCATATACAAAGTTAGTCATGACACTAGCGGATGTTTGGCCTATTTTGAGGTTACCCATTAAAGCATCTCCTATTTACATGAGTTAGAGTTAGTAGAAAATCCTAGAGTGGCTCATATGGGATGTGTAATTCTTAGTCATGTAGTCAAGAATTAAGATCATATCATGTACGCTAAAGGAAAATCTAGTAAACAAGTCATCCTACTATCAACTCTAGTGTTAGGGATTTTGATTACTAAAGTGAATCGACAAGTAATGCACATGGACTAGGTTAAGGTTATCATAGATATGCAAAAGCACTGAACCATTTTCCATGGGGGTATTATTCTAATTTAACTATACCAATCACTCTATTGAATGGTGTATAAAATAAGAAGAGGACTATCATGTTGTATATTGATCTAGGTGTGGTCCTCGAAGCACATATCAATCGTTCATGTGTTAATTTTATTAATATAGGTGGAAAAAACAAATTCATTTATGACCTATAGATGGTATCATTAGTTGGAGGGGTAAATTAAATCCTCATAGAGGTATTTTTGATAGGACAAAGTGATTAATAAATGACCTATGCTGGAGCAAGTTACATCATGGCCCCTATAGGGGTCATTCTAGCTAGGCAAAGGAAACCTATTAGTTAGTATGAATTAGGAAAAGGAGATGGTTGATGGGATTATATGGAGAGTAGGATATCTTCCATTTTGAATGTATGGTTTGATATTTTGGCTTGTAGTAGGACATCACATGAGATCTAGACTAGTATTGTCATTTGACTCAAGAGCAATAGTTTGGCTCCTTACCAAACTATAACTCATATTCAAAACTTGGTTTTTATGTGTCTTATCTTTGTCCTTTTGTCATGATGTTATTATACTTCCAAACTATAACTCATATTCAAAACTTGGTGTTGATGATGTGATCATTCCAAATCCTAGAGCTAATGATACCAACATTAATAATGGATAGCATGATGGTATTAAATCATCCATCCAAGTAAGGTCATAGTGATAGGCCATAGGGATGGATAAAATGGATATGACCAGAGAGATTGATAAAGGGGTTCGGTATACTATCTCACCACTAGTTAGATAGTGCTAGAAATTTTAGAAAAGGAGGCAAAGGATATAGTTACAATTATAGGAGGATATCTTATGAAAATAATACCTATTATCATAGTGAGATAAATAAGACCTACTAGGTCAACTCAGTCCTCTATAGAAGTAAAGAGATGCACTAGTCCAACATGTGGCTAGTCTATAATTAATATAATGATAATACCCTTCATAGCAAAGGATGTAGCATAAGTCAAGGTGATAACATGCACATAAGTGAGGGAAAATTTGGTGTAATATAACTCTATGATGTTGTCCATGACTATGAGCTTGATTGTAGAGAAGGATGCATATATAGTGAAGACCATCATGACAGTTGGTATCATGACCCATCATCATTATATCTTATTTAAAGGTTGTTAATTGGTTTTTGGAACAAATTAATGCTAATAGAATGGGGCCTAAACCTTAAAGAATCCTATAAAAATTCTAATAAAATAATTTTATAAGGACAAGGAAATATTAATTATTTAAGGGCTATTTATGAGGTCTAGTAAAAGATAAATTTAAAGAATTATATTTTACAAAAATTATAACCATATAATAAATCATGTGCAGATTTAGTGGACCCAAGGTGGATGGGGCCTAAAAAGGACTAAGGAATTTTTAAATAACTTAAGGGCCATCCTAACTTTAGGGAAGTACTCATGTGGATACCTGATATTGGTGGAATTAAGAGAGGAATCTCATAATTTATCAAAATTAGTTCTAACCTTGTAACTATCTTATACCTCAATAGTATGAGTTTTGTCACTCACCTCTTCCCTAGAGAATCCATGAAGGACATGATGAAGTCATAATGGGGCCAAATTATATTTCTAATATTATTATAATAAGTCCACTATTTGACCCATGAAGGGAGAATTCCCCTATAAATAGAGGTCATTTTGGAGAAAATCTATGGAGGTTCTAGGAGTCTTAATGGTCTACGGAGTATGCTCTTCACCCATGGGTTGAATCAGAAACTAGAAGATTTGAAATATTTCCTAGATAGAGTGAGGGCTATCTAGATAGGAGAAAAATCTTGGAGGTCTAGTGAGTATGCTCTCCACTTTGGTGGATCAGAAACTAGAAAGCCTCCAAGAGATTTCTAAAGTTTTTAGTAAAAACATTCCACCAAGGTGAGTCTAATGACTTTTGGGAGGATCATGAAGGAAGGAGTACTTTGAGACTTGGAAGGAGACCGTTTGAAGATGGAATACTCTTGAAAGTAACCAGACCATATTTTCCTCTTTCTCTATGAAACAAGGAGGGAATGTATTAATTTTTAATACTCAGTTTAGAACACCAAATGTATGTCTTTAAGGGATCTTAATTCAAAATTTTACCCACTTTAATTTAAATTAGAATCTTATTGGGACCTCAAATGCTAGATCAAAAAAATATATATTAGCAATCGGTCTCCGATCCTTTACATATGATATGACATTGAATATATTAAAATATTTGGCACATTCGTGCGAAGTGTAATATGAGTCCTTTACATAGGTATTTATTATATATTTCCTTGGGGTAAAGAAAATCTAAATGCTATACTACATGTACATTAAGTAATCCATAGTGGATGCTTACCAACTTAGTCCCCACTACCACACTTTAGTGGACATTCAATAATAGAGGGAAGAAACCTTTATGGTCCAAAATGTGGAGGGTTACTTCCTTTACATTATTACAAAATCTACTCACAATAAATGAGTGGTTTTCACTATGAAGAGATTTTAGCTTAGGACCAACTAAAAACATACCCTTATATCAATTTGGAAATGCTCTAATCGATGCTTTTCGGCTGTAAAGGACTACTCCATATTTTTCAAGACCCCCTCTTCAGAATTAGTCATGGGTCAACTTAATTCTACTATGACCATAGTGCCTGATTAGGTGATTCCAAATGTGCTTGATCTGGTGGGGTGGTTGTAGATGGATGGTAGCGATATTCAATCGAGACCATGTAAACTAGGTAGTAAAAAAGAATAAAACTACGTTGGAGGTCTATCTGTCGATCTAAGTAGGGGTACAATAAGATAATATAGAGCTCACTCACACAGTGTTTTGTGAGGGGAGGATAAGGGAAAAATTCCCATTTGATCTAACTCAACTCCAAATAGTTATAGCCTGAGATTATAGAATAATTAAAATTAAGACTATGCAAAACCTCAATACTCCCATGTCGTTCATAGGAGTCCTATTATACTCTATGCTTTTCATCCCTAAACCAAGAAGGGTAGTTGGCCATGATAAAGTGATTGTTTTTAAGCTTGCTCAATTGTGATATAGGGATCTTCTATTCTCTCAATGTCAATTCGTATTGTCCCTGTGTACGATTCCAAACCTTGGAAGATAAACCCTTGTTCGCTACCTGTCATCTAATAAAAAACTACTACTTGCATCGAAATTTGAACCAAGGTGAGAGTAGTATGAATAAAGCATATGACTTATACCCTCTCCTACCCTGCAATACCTGAATTGCCTCTGTCATAATAAAATACCCTAGCACCACTTGATGTGGCTTAAACCGAAATGACACCACCTGCATTATCAGTAATGTGATCCGAGATCAATCCCCTCGATGGATATGTGTATGTATAAGAAATATTTACTCAAAAAAATATATATACCCGGACATCTCAGATTTGTTTGGGTTATTCCCTATGTTGTTGGATAAGCTTTCGACCAAAGGGTGTCCACAGGTGTATGAAAACTGAAAAACTCTACGATGCTTCGAGAATGCATTCACAAAACCATTATATAAAAAAACCAATACCGATCGACCCTGTTCGGGATCAAAAATTATGGAAAACACATTAAATCATGCCACTAAATCAATATGAATGTGCCTAGGGTTAATTGTCAGGGAGGTTCACTGCCTAGCTGCCGACTATGTCCATAGGCACGACTAAACATTTGGTGACCATTCCTCGGGCCAATTGGGGATGAAAGCATGATTTACCTTGAGATTTTACTTGTCTTTTAATAGCGAAATTAGATGGCCCTAGTGGGCGTGTAAAGGGAAGGCTCGGATGATTCACCTTGAAATGAATTGTGTTTCTTACTTGGTTGTGCAATGTTAGCATTATATAATTTTCTCTATGATAAACCCTAATTAAAGGAATAGGGCACTTAGTTGATAGACCTAGGTGAGAAGATGTGCAAGGGTATTTGAAGAAGTTGACTTTCAAATATAAAAATTATAATTTCCTTAGGTGTTTGAGGGAGAATGTAAATATTGACCTTAATATACCTTATGGTGCCCAAGTTTAGATTCCACTTACAATTGGGTAGATTCAATGGAAAGAAAGAAAGCACTTTTCTAGAACAAATGGAAAATGAACCATTTTTAGGTATATATATATATATATATAAATGAAATCTAGGTAGACTATGAATTGAGAGTATGGATTCTGAATAATGAATAAGAAATTACCTTGGAATCTTTTTGTAACGAAAATATTCTTTGAAGTTGGTAAAATATACTATAGTGTATATTACAGAAAGTATAATTAGAATGGCTACTAATGAATTAAAGGTATGGACCTTTGATTCATTATGGAAACCATTCTTGTGGAAAATTTATAGAATTTTCCTCAAATACCGATGAGTCATCTCCAAAATATATTTCCAATGATTTTCATAAACTATGTATGATACCATGAAAATTTGGAGAAGGAGTTCTATAGATTCCTTGTGTGCACCATGGGTTTTAAAGTAATTAGTGGAACCCTTAATTGCATCTTAATACTAGAAGGATCAAATGGATTCCTTATTGGTATGTGTCATACCCTAGAATTACATTGATGTCTTACAAAATTAATTAGGTAATTCCTTAAATACAAGAAGAGTTTGGTATAGGACAATTGTATCCCTTGACCTGTATCTAATCTATAGATGCCTTCTATAATTGTAATATTACCATTCAAGTTTATGAATATGAGGAAGATTATATTTTGGAGGCTGGGTTTTTCCCGTCAGGGTTTCCTAGGATAAATATTTGTGTCACCTTATTTTATGGTTTACTTTATGATATCATGTGAATGTTGCATTTATGATGAATTGAAAATGATAAGTGATAGATGTCATGTTTATTTTTTTGCATTTAATGTATGCTAAAATTTCAATAATTTAAACATGTTGGCTGAGGTCGTTTTTGTTGTTGTAGTTTAATGATATTTTTTTGGTTTATGGGTAATGTTAATGATTTTGTAGAGTTTGTAAAATAATTCATGTGAATTTGGGTTTTTGTTGCTCAAGAATGTCTAATTTTTTAGCATTTGGGATGTTTTTGTGATCCTTTCATATTTGTTTGTTTGTGGTTCAAGACTTTTGAATGTCATTTAAGATGGAAAAAATGGATTTATGCAACACAAATCTTGTTAAACAGGAGTCTCACATAATTCTTCAAACCTAAGGATAGGATGTAATGAATATTGCTTTATGGATTAAATGCACTCAATATGGTTTAGTTGAAATCATATTGTAGAATGAAACTCTCAAGAGGGCACTTTGACCTTGATTTACAAACCAAGATAGGTCCTCCTCTCTACACTAAAGAATTAAATTTGCATGGGACTAGTATTGTCCATTTAAGAGGAATTCAATAGAGGGATTTCCTAATCAAGGGTGTAATAATATGTAAGTAGGATTAAATATATATGTTCCATGGATTCTTATCACAATAATGATATAATAGTCTTAGAACTCCTTTCTAGATGGATTGGATCGGAGCTAAGATCTATGGATAACCATAGGTGTGGTTATTCCATCTATGATGGTTTACCATTGGTGTGGTTCACCATCTTCAAGGCATTCACCTGGTCTGGGTGGACCATTTGGTGATTTCCTCCTTTTAATAGGATGAAACCAGTATGCTAGGCCAGCGTACTCATATCAAGTGGGATATGAAGGTTTTGTAGAAGTTGATCACTTCTACTTAAAGAGGCTCTGATAAAGTCTCTATAGATATTGAAGCTATATGCCTTGAAAGATACAATCCAAATGGAATATTTCTATCTTAGGTTATGTATTAGATCTTGGCCACATGAAGATGAACAAAAAACAATTGTGGATAAGAAGGAGTAACGATATGGGTTTGTTACAGTTGGATCCAACAACATCTAGTTGGTCCAAAAATTATTGTATTAGATAGTTATCATGCATCAATAGCACTTGATAAATTTGGAATAAGTATAGGTGAAGTTATCAGTGAAGGTTGAGATATTTACCTACTATTGTATAACCTACCATGCAATAATGCCAACCAACATTGTTTACCATCATTGAACAAAATGTGGATGATATAGACCCACTCAAAGTTTATGACCCAACATTCATAACAATCTATCAGAATGACACCTCCATCTATAAGAGGATTAGCAGAAGTATCAGTTAGAAAATCATAAATCTATTTGCTAGGTTGCTCCTACTAGGACTAATTAACTATTTGATTTGTTATAGATTATGATGATTCTTATGTATATACATATTTTTATATGTATATTGATTTTTATTATCCATGACAATGTGTCAAACTAGATGAATGTATTTTATATTTGTTTTAAATAATTATATTATGTATATGATTGATGATTGATAGTTTGACCTTGTTATATTATGATGGTGCTATGATTATGTTATTAAAAGACAATGGTTATATAATAATACTTTGAGATGATAAGGATTTGTAAATATATTTTGATATTAAGATGCATAAAATATATATTATGAAATAGATGTTGGATTAATCATGATAATATTTTTTATGATATAAGTATGTATAAGTATATATGAAAGTGACATACCCAAGGGGTATTAGATAATTCCATAAGTTATTTTTATGATACAAGCTATGATAAAGAATAAAATGTGCACAAGGGGACTTTAGATTATTCCATAAGTCATTGTTATGATACATATAAAAATATTCCCAGGAGGAATAGCTTACATAATGTTACATCTATAAACTCCTTCAAATGGAAAAATACTTACCTCCAAATAAATGTTAGTGAGATTCTACTAATAGATTTGATTTTTTTTAAATGTCTAAAGGACGTTTGCTTTACCTTAATACAAATGTCACAAATGAATTTATTTACCTTCACACAAACATCATAAAGGATGTCTATTAATGGATTTACCTTTATACAAATGATTAAGGAACTTCTACTTTACCTCTAGAAAAATATCATAATGGACTTCTCATTGAGACTTACCTCTGAAATAGATGTTATAGAGGATTGGTGATATGTGTCAAATGGTGATGGAGTTTACTCAAGAGAAATTTCATAGAGGACTTTTTATATTTGTGATACGATACTAATTTGGACAAGTCATACCCCCATGTTAGGCTTATCTAGGGGATGAATCTATTATGGATATGATGCATATTTCTACCATGCCTATATGGAATGGGGATAGTTTTGATGAACCTATATAGAGGATTAAAATATTCCATTGATCCCATCCAACATTTTACATGGGTCCAAGAGCAACATGACTATAATTTTAACATGATAGGAGATGTAAGATATTTTTATTAATACCCATGAGCCTCATAGTTTTCATGTGGAAGGTGTAATATAGAAGTTGAAAATAGAGTGTTTTCCATCAATACCTGTGAAATTTACAACATTAATCATATTCTAGGAGGAAGATTAGTTGATGTGAAATATAGATGAAAAGGTTGAAGATAGTCAAGTGTCTTTACAAGCTTAGTAACCTTAGGAATTAAGACTTAATAAAAGAGACATCTACTTGGTTTTATTATTTAAGCATATATATGTGAGGTTGAAAAGGTTATTAAGGACATAATGAAAAATATTATACATGGTTATACAAAGCTTCTCTAAGGACACATCTAACTTTATAATTAACAAAAAATTGAATAATATAGTAGATATCCCTTTCTCTATGTTGGTCATCATATTATATCAATATATTTTCCAAGGTATAGTCTATGGACACTATATATAGTAGTAGGGGTGCCAAGAATTAGCCTTTTAGGGTAACAAATATTGATTAAAAATCAACATCCCATTAGAATACTACATCCTTCCTCAAGATCTTAGTGATCAATTGATGCATATCAACTAGCTAGGAGAGAATCTCTTAATGGTTTCAATTTTATCTTGGAGACTTCATAGTTGGATCAAAGTTTGAGGAGTGGCATATTAATAATAGATAATATTTTACTAGGATCAACTTTATTGCCTCATTAGGATACAATGAATCTCAATTATTTTTGCCAATACTACCCCGAAGATGCATTTTTTAGGCTATAGGTATACTTTATACTTGTTGAGTTTTTCAAAAATATGTCTTAAGTACTAAACATGGTCTTCTTAGTTTAAATACTATACAAGAATATTGTCAACACAATATTCCATGGTATCATGCATCATATCATATAATATGTATGTCATGGCTCATATATAAGTAGATCCTATATTTTTTACCCCAATGGGCATGACCTAGTAGTAGAAGATTTCCTAAAAGGTGGTGAAATATGTTTTATATTAATCCTTAAGGATATGTTAATCTAGTTATACCCAAAGAATCTATCTATCAAGGAGAGAATTCTATATTATACAATGAAATAAATAATATCACTCCCCTTTAAAAGTAAATTGATCATTGATAGATGAAGTAGGACAAGTGCATATAGATGTAAAGAAAGATCCGTTAGAAAATTCTATTTTGTTTCATATTGGCATCATAAGTCATTTTAGAAGGATCCTAGGTAATTTAGAAGTGTAATTAGAGGTGTGTGATATTTGCAGTTGTATCATTTTGCCAAAAATACCCCCAATTATTACTTTTACTAGGAATAAAAAATTTTCACCCAAGGTAACTTAGGGGTAAATTCCTTCTATAAGTAGGAGCCATGGAATCAATTATAGAGATGTTTTGGCCTTGAGAGAGTTATAGATATACTTTATGAGTCCCACATTATAATGGATCTAATTTTAAAATTAGTAAGATATTGTTCAAGACTTTTTTCTTTTAGATTGTGGCACTCCTCTTTTGGATTGTGAATTTGTGATAATTATGATAGTAACATTTTATCCTCTTATTATTATTTAATATTTCTATTTCATATGCATAGGAATACCTTTATACTCCAAGCATTTATTTTTTGTACTTAGATTAGATTAGTTTAGCAAATATAGTGGGGAATCAAATTAAATGTAGAGGTCAAAGAGGGCACGATCTCTATTCTTCCAATAGTTGAAAAAGAATTGTGCAAGCAATAGAAGTTAGAATTTTTACAAGTCAATAGTTTTCAACATGTCTAATGAGATTAAGTGCTTAATTTCCATGTTGAAATTGTGCCTAGTCTCTTTTTAACCTAATTTTGCATATATTTCAAACTTTATATGCTTTGTGAATAGTGAATCCATTTCAAAAATCTTGAAATTTTCATAAGATTTCAAAATTTTCATTAGTTTTCCTTCGTTATGGTGCCAATTTGCACTTTTCACTAAAGAAAAGCAATTTTCTAAGATTTAATAAAATTTTTGTAATATTCATTTGAAGAGTGATTCTCTCCATCTAGAGTGACTCATTTCATGTAGATAAATTCAATCATTACAAGTATATCACTTGAAATTACAAAAATTTCTAAGTAATTCTAGAAATTCAATTTGCTCAAAGATCCAAAAAGGATTCTCCCAAAATATTGAAGCAATTCACTTAGAGAAGGAAAATTTTCTCAATTTTCTTGGAAGAGAAATTCACTTGAAATTTGAAAGCAATTGGTAGGAGTGATTTTCTCTAACTTTTTTTGAAAATTTCCTAAGTATTATTTAGAACATTTTGCTCCATATCATGGAATTATTTTCTCCCTTATTCAAAATTAACATTTTCTAACCTAGAAATTTTACCAACATAGGTATAAATATGAGACACCTTAGAGTTATGAATACACACTCAAAAATGTAACAATTACCCAAAGATATTTATCTAATTAAACTCATCACAAATCAAACAAGGAAGTAAAATGAAAAAGAAACAACTTATCACATGGATACATGAAGAAAAATATCTTGAGTTTACTATGGATCCAACTCCATCAACTCATTAAATACTAATCTATCTAATCAAAGGTCAGAATCCTATATCTCAATCCCTTTTGATAAAGTTAAATTTCATCAATCATCCTCTAGTTTTTGTTTATGCCTTTCCTAGTACTATTGGAGAATATTATATTATTTGGTATTGTGCTAAAGTACCCCATGGTACCATTGTAAATATTAGATTAGAGTGTGAGTTACTAGATAGGTGTATGATTTATATGTTGTCTAAAGTATGTTTCAATATGTAGTATGAGTCCAAGTGTCATGTAGTAAAGTGTGCAAGTGTGAAGAGTCTAAGAGTGTGCAAGTATCATGTAATAAAGTGTACAATTTTATAATATGTAAGAGTGTAAAATGTGTCATATAAGTTAGTCAAGAGTCATGTGTGTAGATGTCAAGTATACAAGTTAAGAGTCACACGTATCTGGTAAAATATAAATTCAAGTGACATGAGAGGTTTGTCTTATGTGTGAAATATGAAAGGATTCATATCCCAGATATGTGAGGAGAGCAATAGTCAAGTATTAAATAGTCATATTCTAAATTTATATTATGAAGACAAAGTTCCATGTATTGTATATCAAACAAAAGCAATGTTATTTGAATATAAGTATTGTATATTTGATCAATATTATTATAAGTTTTATATTGAAATATTATTATTTTATGAATTTTATATTGATTCATATTGATCAAAGATTTATATGCATTTATATTTTGATTTATATTTGATCCTAGATATCAAGACCTATGATTAAATCTTGCTTTAAATCCATTAGTGGTATCAAAGCTCCTTTTAGTAGACTCTATCAAAGCTAAATATATATCCTAACTATATGAGAAGAATATTGGAGAGATAAGTTTTAGATTGAAAAACTAGCATCAAAGCAATACTCTGGTGTGAATTTAAATTAGTTTGAATATTGGTAGATGATAGAAGAAGAATTAGAAAAATTGAATATTGTTTGATTCCTAATATATTAAGAATAGTTCTTCTATAAACTATTGAAGTAAATAGTCATTGAAAATATTGGTTATGTTGGTGATAGTTGAAGAATAGTAACTGGTAAAAGCATGAAGAAGCTAGATAAGAAGATTCATTCTAAAGAACTATGATATTTTTATGCTCTAAAATTTAGAAAAGGAAGAGAGCATCATAACACCAATAGAATAGAAGAGCAAAAGAAAAATTGTACCATCTCTGCATAAGAAAATATTGATATCAATAATATTTCCTATGAGAAGGAAAATATCATACATGAAGCATCAAAGCCAAGAGTTAAAAGGAGATAATATTTTAAAATTCATTTTTTGGGAAGAAAAGTATTTCTTAAGCGCTTAATCCTTAGGAACTATAAGGTTCAAGTTTGAATAATTATTTGATTTATGAATTTGGAGAAATAAAGAGAAAATTAATATTGAATTAAAAATCAATTTGAAGAGATCAAGTGACATTAGATCAACCAGTTATATTTCTCAATATTTGAGGAGACCAAGGTTTAAATCTTACCAAGCGATACATGAATAATATACAAACTTTGTTGTAATACCACTATGTGGTGATGATGTAATACATGTGGGTCATGTTTCAATCCCTTACAACTAATGGAAAAAATAATAATTTGGAGAGATAAGGATTGATTCTTAAAATTTGATATTTTATTGACAATTTGAAATTTATTATTGAAGATCGATGAATGCAAAAATTGATTGATTAATTTTGTAAATTTAAATTTGATTTATTGATAAGAATTTGTGGGACTTATAAGAAATTGATATAAGTTCCATTATGTCAAATAGTAAAATTTTTCTTTATGAATAACAATTTTTGAAAGCACCTAATCTTTTGTCATGGAAAAATAAAATGAAATCAATTCTCATTTTATAGAAACTTTGGGATATATTAAATGGAGCAAAGGACAAGCCACAAGAATAAAGAGAAAACTAAAAATTTAAATAAAGTGATGCAAAATCCCTTATGTTGATTACATTTGCAATGTTTGATGAAATCTAGCCATACATAAATGAAATAGAGACCTCAAAAGATGCTTGAAAAATGTATGGAAAATATTTGAAGAAAAGAATAAAGCAAATAAATTGCATATGCAATCACAATTGTATTAATTAAAGGTTAATAGTGGAGAGAGTATAAAAATATTTCTTTGAAGGATAGCCAAATTAAAGGCTAAGTTATTAAATCTGGGGAAAAAGTAGAAGATAAGTTTCTTGTCCAAATTCCATTAAGAGCACTTCCAAAAAGTTATAAATATTTAGTCACTTCACTTCAAGTGCTAAATAAGACAACAAACTTTGATGAATTAGTAAATATTCTTCAAGAATATGATGTGGAAATTTTAGTCAAAGATAAAATGACTAATAATTCTTTGATATCAAAGGAAAATATACCAAGTAACATTGTAGCATCATCATAGTCTCGTCCTAAATAGAAATAGGGATATTGTCACATATGTAGGAAAAAAGGTCATACTACAAATTTTTGTATCTATAATTATTTTAATAAAGGAAATCAATTGAATAGACCTTTTAAATATTTCCAACCAAGGCATCATCATAAATGTTATATTAATTCATATTTATCAAACATTTATACGTATTTATATTTTTATTGATATTTAATGTTGGATATCAAAACTTGTGATTAGATTTGGATAAAAAGACATCAAGTACCACCCATATTTGAGCTTCCATTGGATCCACCATTATAATTTTAATTAATAATAACTTATATAGAATGTCTCAATCCTCACAAACATTATCTGACATCTGACAACACCCTACTTAGATGGGGTATATAGCTGGTATAAATTTTGTTCCAAGCAACCAATCCATCTAACCACTAGTATTCTTGAATACTTGAGTTAGAAAATGATAATATTTAGCATATTCCAATTATCAAAACAACATGTAAATGAGTATTGGTTCAAGATAGTAATTACTTGAATCAAGTAATAAGACCATTACTTTAATCTGAACCTCAACCTTTACTCAATTAAATCTAACAAACACCAATACCATTAATGCTTCAAATCAAATTAGTTTTTCAATTCCAAACCAAGGCATAGCTCAAAACTTGTAAGCATTACCTAAATACGTGGATACATAAGAATTTTAGGGTATAGACCTAAATAAAATATTACCTTCATTTAATTTTCCATCATAGAATCTACAACAATATATACCTCTTAATCAACAAATCCCACAACATAGCTTGTAGAACCATCTACCCATGCAAACACATATAATTTATACCTAATTAAAACCAAGCATTCTAGAACCAATTGGAATCCTTGGTTTTCATTATAGTATTACCATGCTCCATAAAAATTTATAGGATTTTCCATAATAACAAATTGCTCCATATATGCTACCTCTATAAGTGTATGCAGACCCACCTTATATGTAAGTGGTGCATCCTCTACCAATATAATATAATAAAATCCCTTAATATAGTCTACACTTGCACTTGTGAGGCTCTAGAACTAACTCCCTAACTAAATTTATTTGGGTCATGTGAATCTAATGACTTATTTCCTTATTCCAACTGTTATGAAACCATTATTGATCTTTGATGGGAATAGAACCAAAATGGCTATGGATCATATTAAATATTTATTAAACTTAAATGTAATACACCACATTTAAGAGAAATACATCATGGTATATTTGCTTATTTACTCATTAAAGTCAATATAATTTTACCTAACAATTTGGTTATAATTGGGTGTCAACTACAAAACCTTTTATGAGAAAATTTTATAATATAACCAATGCACATTGAGTTATTTTTTAATTAAACACAGTACAAAGACATACTCAACAAAACATTCATGACTATAATACTAGATTTATTAGGGCTTTGTATTTTATTCTATTGAATATGCATCCTCATGAAATCAAGCATTGTTGTATTGCATTAAAGGAATATAATCTAAATTAGCATCAGTGGTTTGTAATGCTAATCATCTTAATTTAGCTATAACATTCAACAAGGTGGCCAATGTAGCAAATATACTTTCTAGAGTAGGGAAATTATTGTTTGCCCCACCTATGGATTACACTATCCATGTAAAATAAAATCAATATAATTTTGGACTCCCAACTGTGTGTCAAATATAAATGCCCAAAAACCTTCTAATACTACCAACTACTCAAAAACTAAGATTCCTTGCATGGTGACCCTCTTGGGACAAAGCACTCCTTCCATTTATTTTCAACCTTGATTTCCTACTTTAAAAAATCATCCAAAAAAATAGCACTCCTTAAAATATCAATTGACAGAGACGATGGATTTATGAAAAATTATGATAAATAACACCAATATAGAGAAAATGAAATCGGCGTGGCATCCAAATAGTGGATTATAACAATAGAATTGGCAATAAAGGAAGACCTCATATCTCACAAAATTTCAAGTTTCTTGATAAAACGTTGATCAACAATATAACTAAATCCAAAATTTCATGATTAATATGAATTTAAATGTTAATAACTTATGGTTTTGTTAGGAACCTAGTTTCTAGTAATGGTAACAAGTGGAGAACAATAGAAATGAATACATAATTTAAAGGAAATATGTTAAATCATTGTTTAAGAATCATTGTTTCAATGGAGGTTTCCCTTCCAATGCTCTCTAAAGAGATATTAAATATATTCTTCTTGGATGCCTTATGACACCCATTGTGAATGCATAAATATACCTACCTAGGGTTATGAGATGAAAGGATGTATTGGTACAAAATGAAATAGAGTGATTAGTTATATACCATAGGAGTTAGGATTAGGATCCTAACAAGCCATCCTCCTTAAAAAGAGATTTGTCCTCAAAGCTCAACGTGAGGAGCTTTATCCTTTGTTTTCCAAGAAGCATTTGCTTATGTTCTTGCACTATTTTAATGTCCTTTTTCCATAAGAAAGGATATCGAGAAGGTGGAATAGTTAGTGGTGGATTTCTAATAAGAAGAGTAGGAGCGAGATGACAATGGTAGGGCAACCCTTGGGGTTCTTTAAATACTTCAAAAGAATGCATCAAAAGTGGGGGTAACACGTCCATCATGTTCTGGTGTTCCCTAGAAGAGTCAATGAAAAATGAGTGTGTACTCATCTTTCTACATTGTTTTCGAATAGGTTTAACCATGGGATGATAACTTACTATTGGTGAGGAATGTGGGTGTAGTTCTTGTAGAGTGTCTAACTAGCCATCATTGGTCACTTCGTGTATGTCTATGTTACCTTTTCCTAGGATATTGATCACTTCGTGTACTTCAACCTTATTTTCGTCATGGCGATGATCAGATACTTTGGATATTTCTTTCTCATTGTCCTCATTTTCTACATCTTCCTAATATTTCTCATCTTCCTCAGCTTCCTTATCTTCCTTATCTTTCTCATCTTCCTCATCTTCAGTTTTATCTTTAGGTGTATCCATCACCATTTCTACCTTGATCGCATTTGCATCATTGGTTGAACTACAAGGAATATTTGTATCTAGAATATATAACTTGGGTGTAATATATTTATGATTACGTATAAATTTCTCATCGTAATGAAAACAAAGGCCTTTTTACTGTTGTGCCTTCATTTATGTGGAGTTGATACGTTTAATGGGTAAGATTCGGGTAATTTTTGGGGTGGTGTAAGTATTTTTTGATTTTGAGAGAGGTGGTTTTGTAATTTGGTCTGCCCATGGGCAAAACATGTCTTTTAATATATTACTATTTCATAGTTCTTCCCTCCAGCGATGTACTTGTAGGATAAATTCTTTATGGGTAGGGTCTTGTGATTTTCTATTGTTGGCCATTTGCGTAGTAGTCATTGGAATTTACCACTAATTTTTTGAAAGTCATCACAAAAAAACCGTTGTTAAAATTATTGATGAAAGTTGCTAAAATTCGTCAAAAATTCATCGCAATTTGTGCCAAAAATTGTTGTCATAAAAATCATCGTCAAGTTGTGTTGAAAAATTTGTTGCAATGTTTTCGTCGAAAATTGTCAAGAGTTGGCAATAATTTTTTGTCGATTTCTTGTCAAAAATGTGTCAATGATTTCTTGGTAAAAAGTCATCGTCAATTTCTTGTCAACAATTTAGCGTAAACTTGTCATCAACTTTGCAGAAAATTTCGTCGCAAAATTGTCATCACAAAGTTGTCAAAATTTATAAAAATTTGTAAAATTTTATCGTCATAATTATGTAACAAATTTTCGTCAATTATTTGTAATAGTTCAAATTGTCTCCCATTCAAATTTTTAGAATAAATTTTGTGCCAAGGTTTTAAAATTTGTTTAATCAACTTTTTAATTTTTTTCAAGAACAAAAGCTATCAAATTTGTGCATAGAGCAACAACGGCTAGCAAGGGCAGAGTGGAGCGGAGAGCAGTAACTTGCGAGGGTGCATTGGAGTGGAAGGACAATGGTGGGGATGGATAGGCAATTAGCAATGGTGAGCAAGCGATGGGAGAGTCGACGACTAAGGCAAGTCTACAGTAAAAGTCAAGGTACAACTTTTCACGGCTCAGGACAAGTGTCAGGTTGGAGAGTGGCTCCGGTTGTGCGAAGGGTGTTAGCCAGTGTGACCAAAGTCACGATTGACTATAATTTCTATTTCTCTTTTAAACCTCAAAATGCCAATTCCCTCTCGAGTGTGGGATAAATAATTTTGAAGCCTTTTTTTTTTATATTACTCCTTGCCGACATCAAAAAAGTGAGAGTGCCATTGAACATTTTTTCGATGTCATTTTAAATTTATATTATAATTTGTTTTTTATAAATTGTCACCATGTTTTCTAAAACTCTATCGAAAAATGCAAGTTTACGTTGCAAGAATGTTTTGTTGGAAAATTTGAGTGCTTAATCGATCTCTTTCTCGATCTATGAGTAACATGAATTGATGACATTTGCCTTGAAGGATTGTGTTACAATTTTGAGCATGATATTTACTCGTATTTGCTTCTAAGAACATATTGTTTCCCTGCAATAATTTTAACGTGATGTATGCTTTTAACCTTTATAAAAAATCATGTGGCATATTTCAATGGGTCAATTTGTTGGAATTTTTTTCCAGGGCACTTATGTTTGGTGACTATGGGTTATAATCGAACAAAAAAATATAATCAAGTGAACAAAATATTTTTTCCCAGGTGCATTTAGATTAGACGATCTACAATGGAATTTTAACAGCAAAATTTAGAATGATGGACAGACAATAATTTGACATGTGGAAAACAATTCACCGGTTAGGGTTACATGAATGAGACGGGTGTGAGATTAGAGATACGTGACAATTAAATATTTTATAAAATATATTACTTCAGGTTTTTTGAATCCACTTGCTCACCACTTGTTATAAATTAGAGAATTTATGGGAATGTTGATATCGCATAGAGTCACTTCCTGACAATGTCAGATGCTTAGAAGAGCGCTCGACGGAAGAGATTAAAGAAACCCAAAAAATTATGTGTTTTCAAATTCATGGCTCTATGATTAATTCTCTGCCTAGTACTAAATGAAACTATCCCAAAAATTTACTGGAATTTCTTTGTCACGGTCAAAATGGTGTTATAATTTTTCTATCACTGTGTCAGAAATTTTTGTACTACGTCTAAATTTTCTACTGTGTCGCTTGATTGTTTGAAGTTCAAGCTCAATAAAATAGATGGTGTGGGTAAAAATATGGGTAAAATTGGTGTTCATCTAACATTGGTAGTGAAATGATATGTTGATCGGTGGTTGATGGTAGTTGTGTTTTCATCCAACTAGAGAGTAATTACGCACTGTTGTTAATCAAGACTGCATAAAATAACCATCAGACATCCCAAAACAACCTAAATTTATTGCTTTCTCTATGATATCAATTATCATGGATTATTAATATTTTCACTAACATTCTATCACTAATTACTACAAGCTAGTGAACGTGTATATTTCTTAAAAAATAATCCTTGCTACGATTGGCATTTCGATTAAAAAAAAAATCTTGGAGAAATTGCACAACTCCAGTAAAGTGCTCTGATACTAATTTTTATGAACCTGTTGAGTGGTAATTTTACCCAATTGTAAAATTACACTTTCCCTTAGGATTTTAATTTCACAATTCAATTCATAATTTAGAATTAGAATTTTCCTTTCAAACATGAGATCTTGCAAACAAGAGCCTATTTCTAAAAAATTTAAAGCCAAATCATTTTCCAAATTTCTAGACCAATCAAATTTATGGAGCCACTTGCAAGCATATAGGATATTTATTAGATGAGGATCATCATGAGTTTTTATCCTAGATTCAACAATTAATTGATTATGAACTTGATTTAACACTTCACGCATATCAATTTCTTTTTCATTCAACAACACAATATCATAAGTGGTGTGAGGATAAATTAACTCAAATTATTTATCAACCACAAATGGCATTTCATAAGATAAACCTTAAGATATGTTTAAATCAAACAATCCATAAGATAAACCTTCACCTAGATTTTGTATGGTGGAACCCAAAAGGTGAGATTTTACCTTTGGCACATTTTCATTTACCATTACTTGGAAAATATTTTTAACTTCCTCTTTCCTCTCATGATCTTCATCATCAACCTGTGACACTTCTTCCTTGTCCCTGACCTATTTATGAAATACACCAAAATTAGGCACCCAATTAAAAACATGTCCCTCCTTTTCAAACCATGAGTCTTGTCTATCTAGGGAGGGATCAACTAACACATCTCCATGATCAATCACTTGGGTTGTTTCAGATAACGTGACATTTTCAATTGGATCATCGATGATATCAAACCCAAACCACTCAAGTTCTGGAATTTCCTCATCTTGAGATGGTATAGACATTGTAGAACCATTATGTGGATCAAAATTTTTAATTGCATGCCCCTCAAAGAGGACCAAAGAAAATGGTTCTCCTTTTTAATCCAAGGTAGTGGAATCATTATCATTTTCTAATACTTGATGAGATTCGAACCCCTCTTCCAAAACTTTCTCAGATTGTATAGAACTTGTAATATCCTCATGTGAGGAAGAAATTGTATTATCCTACATATAAACTGACACAGAGAGTTCATCAAAATGTTTGGAATGAGTATATTTTTCCAATTTCTTGTTAACCATCCACACTATTTCTTCCTCAAAATCTTCAAGAAATTATTCTTAAAAATTTTCCTTGTCATCATCTCGAGGATGTTGAAGGCTTTGATCATCTAACTTAATCACCTCATACAAATATATGGAAGGTCCTGATTTGTCACATGTTTCAAAAATAGTCCACTCAAGGATCCCTCATTTGTCCAAAAGAATATCATTTTTAGTATCTTCGACCTTTGTCTCATGAGGATGATTTGGAGCATCATTGAGATATGCATCTTGAGGCCTTTGTTCTTGTAGTTGAGATATGTTTTCTTTAAGTTGTAGAACTAGCCTTTGCAACTTGTCATGTATATTAGGTGAAGTGATTGCTTCATTAGAAAGAGCAACAAAGTTTTCCCATTTATTCCACCAACAATTATCATCTTCTAAAATTGGGGTGTGATGTTCCACCATACCTTCACATTATTAAAAATCATCAGTGGGTTGATACTGAGACTCACCTTCACCTTCCTTAGATGATTCAATTATTTCCAAAAGTGGGCTACTCTTTGTATTCAAGTTTTCAAGATCACAATCTATATTTGTAATCCAAAATTCAATTTTATCACAATTTGGAAGGTGTGGGTTTTCTTGGCCATCAGTTTCAATTGTTTCATCCAAAGGGTCTTCCAAGAACAAGTGGTGAAATTCTATTATGTCTTCGAATTCATTTATTGATTTTATTTCAACCTCATTTTCAACCACTTTTTATGGCTTAGGTATTTCTATAATGGGATCAATTTCTTCCAAAAATAATTGATGAGATTCCACCATGTCTTCAAATTCATCTCTTGACTCCTCAAATTCACTCTCAATCACCTTCGTTGATTTAAGGGTTTCTTCAATAAGATCAATTCTTGTATTTTGCTCCCAATGGTTATCTAAATCTTCCTTTGTGATTAAACATGACCAAATCAAATCCTGATGGGTTCGTTCATCCCAATCCTCATTAATAGACCTTGTCTTTGAGACTTTCACATCCTCTTAGATTAAATCTAAGGTGGTTGTAATATTTGAACATTCGAATTCACCCCATTTATTGTTCACCCTAGGGTTAAGCAATGATGGTTTATCCACATTTTCTCTTTTTGAAATATCCCATTGTTCTAGTGTTATCGTGGTCTCATAGACTCCATGCAAAAATGGGTTATGAAGATTTTCCATTAAAAATATAGCAACTATGGGTTGTATGGCCTCCATGTATATTTCAATAGCTCTATCTTATAAAATGATGAAATAGAGCACCACTTCGATATACAAATTATGAAACCTATCATTGAATTGACTCATGGATTCATTAGATTCCTTGGATATAGAGACAAATTGGTTTAACATCAAAAATGGGTCAACTTATTTTCTAAAATGGCTAGTAAATATTTCTTCTAGTTTAGCCCAAGAAGTGATGGAATATACTAGGTAGGTGTAAGTACCACTCATAGGCAACCTCATCCAATATGTATGAAAATAATCTACAAGGAACATCTTCTTTCCATATTTGTAATTTCCTTAAGGTGTCCTTGTATCTTTGAATATGTTCCTCATTGGAGGTCACCTCATGCTTAAACATAGGTAAATTATTTTCTACACCTTGAGGAATTTTATGAGTAGGCATGCCTAAGTGACTATAATAACCAACTATCCACAATGAAATTCATGTCCTAGTTGAAAACATTGATGCCATTAGTAAAACTCAAAGGATAACTTCAGAACCAATTTGTTAGTCAAATAACGATTTCTTATAAAGAAGCATGAAATGACTAACCAATCTCAAATGTTTAACATATGAATCATCATGTTAGTATCAACCAAAATATATGTATCCATTAAATCATAAATTTGAAGAACATTCTCAAATTTGCAAAAGGTTAGTATTAATGCATCACAAAATAGAAAATTTTAGAATCAATAGAAGTAATCATATGGAAACAAAACCTCGTTAGTCAAAACCAATGTTTGAATAAATATTTCAAGTAACATAGACAATTTAGCATCTAAATAGCCATAAAATAAATCAATTTAAATCCTCCTATCTCCCAAAGTGTTGAGTGCTCATGAAGGCCAAAGATGCTAATCAAATGGACTTGAAATATTTAGCAATTCAAAACTTTCAAAGTTACACCAATATCACATTATTCATTGCATGAACAATTCAAAAGCATTTATAACCACAATGAACAATTTAGCATGAATAACATAACACCAATTTAGGCCCTCCTTCTAGTGCCAAAGTGTTGAGTGGTAATTTTACCCAATTGTAAAATTACACTTTCCCTTAGGATTTTGATCCCAAAATCCTCTCTTGCAAAGAAGTTAAACAACTTCTCCAAGGTCTTCGCTATATTAGCATTTGCACATGTGTATTAGTAATCTCAATGAAGATATATCAATTCAATGCTAGGAACACCTTAGTGATTGCAAATAACTGTTAACAAGGGGTATGTGATGGTTTATTTTATCATGCCATACTTATTATTGTTCATGAAACTAAATAAAAACAAATGTGAATTGGCTCTCATATGACCACGATGTAGTGCCTTAATTCCTTTTATCTTGGAGTATTTTAGGTAGATTTTATCTTCCTTTATTAAGTAGATTTTAAACAAGTTTTATCTTGCATTAAATCCTACTTTAAGCATGAAGTATAATATTAAAACCTATCTTTAAACATGAATTTCAAATGATGAAAGAATTTTTTTTATGTTGCTTTAAAACCTCAAGATGGAATACTTTAGATGACCCACATTGTAGCTATAGTAGCCTTTGATATAATAAATAAATTATCCCTCTTTGATGAAATTAATTTTCACAAAGAAAACAATTTATTGCATGGTCTTGAAATGTCATTATTAATTATTCCTCTTTAATGAAATCATAATTTTTTATAAAGAGGAAATACTTTAATGCTTTAAAACAATATCCTGTATAAATTATCTCTCTTTAATGAAATCAGAATTTTCATAAAGAGAAGGTAATTTAATGCTCTAAAAATGGTAGCTTATGAAATACCATAAAAATTCACCCCCCTTTAATGAAATTGAAATTTTCATAAAGGGAAGCTCATTTATGCTAGCCAATGAAAATGTAAAATTGAAAAATCTGATTTGCTTTCAAAAAGTGAAAAATACAAAATTCTGAAATTATAAAAATCTACATAAAATAGCAATTTTAAATAATTTTTATAAACTCAAAATGACTCCGGAATAAAAACGTAAATGTGCCAGATAAAACTTTGAAGTTCATTCTATGTAGACGTGCAATTATTTTTGGATTTTAATTTTTTTTCGATTTTTATTTTAATCTCTAAAATTAAAAAAAAAAATTGCAAAAGAAAAGTTAGAAAAATAAAAATAAAAAAAGGAAATAACAAAAAAATGTTGCAACTCCGAATTTCTCCACAAACCTTGCAAGCATTATTTTTTTTACGTAAGTACAGTATTATAGTGATCCAAATTAACACAATCAACATCTAATACAATGCAAGCTTCAAAAGAATAGGTGCAAAATACTAAAAATGTCAACAAGTCAACCATTAACATGCATAAAACCTGAAGCACATACAATATATTGTAGCAAAAAAATGTTCAATGTTCAACTACAATGTAATAAAGAAGCCCAAAATTGGCATCAAAATGGTGAAAATCAGTTCAGCGTAGTGCTTTTCTCTCCCGAAAAAATCCCAAAAGATACAGCCCCTGTTCCATCCTCCAATAGCCTATTTAAGATTTCCAACAAATTCTCTACTTTCTCCCCCTTCTCCATTTACTGGTTCATTTCATTTTCTGGTTCAATCGTCGCTTGGAATCTCATCATCTTTCTTTTCTTTTCATATTATTTTTCCTTCATTATCTTTGCATGTGCAGAGAAACGACCACCCATGCATCTTTATTATTTTAAAAGTCGTAATGCCTAAATGTGTTATTATATGGCCAATTGTATTTTAATAACATACCATTTCTAAAGTACTTTAATCAACATCTCTATACACTCTATTTAGGTGGGTGCCCTTGGGTTATTATTTATTTACATAATTTAATCTCTTTAAAACCTATAAAAACATCCCTTCAAAACAAATGCCAAGCAATGGTCCCACTTCGCTCATCATTGAAATGCATGATATATGTTCCACTTTCTCATTTATGTAGGAACAACCAAACAACTACCACATTTATTTTCTCATTGGTGTAGTGCACCCCCGTAGTTGTACCTCTCACTGTACGATGTCGCCCACGTAGCACCTCTACTCTAAATATTTCTAATACTATCTACAACAGTCTACCGATATCGTCAATGCCACATAGTGCACAATTTCCTTCAAATATTACGGGAATCAAATTGTGAATTTATCTAGTGTATATCATCTGGATATTTATGTTGATAACTATCAGAGTCATCAACCTCGGCCACATCTACGCCATCTTCTATTTTTCCCAAATTTTCCACACATGTTTCGTTTTTGGTGCCTGGTCAAATCCATTCTCCACATTGGTATGTTTTTCCTATGGGGTCTGGCTAGCAAGAAACCATAAATATATCGAGGAAGGTTGGTTATTGATCCATATGCATTGTGTTGTCAATTGGGCTATCTACGGTGCTTAGGTGGGTCCAGCTATTTCTATAAATAATATCATCTACATGGCCATCCTTCATCTTGTCGTCGATTGGCTCCAATTTACTCCTCTACATGCACATCTACCACCATGGACCTATTGTCCATATGAGCTAGTCCACATCATGCGTCCATGTCCATGGTCTTTGCGTATGTTGCAACTCTGGTAGAAATAATGGTGAGGTCAAATCATTAATCACTAGAGTCCACATTCAAATGCTCCCTCTATGTTGTTAGTACAATGATAACATTGGTGCTAATTAATGTTCACTGATATGGTCATGTCATCGAAGCCTTCCTCTACTGTTGTCATGCCACATGGAGTACTCCCCGTCACTCTCGCCTACATAACAACAAAATCCTACATCCCTGTTCGGGTGCCTACGTCTATCATTCAATTTTTGCCTTGGGTTCAGATAATGAATTGATGTATCCTTGCTCTGCAATGATTCCTTCCATAAAATATATCTTGGTCATGCACCCTTCGCATATCTTCATGGCCTAGATTATCAATCCATTGTTCTTCTTCCTGATAAGCGCATCCATGTCATATTTTACATAGCCTTCATTACAATGATAATATAGCATCGACATCACACTGTTGCTGCTCATAGTGATCCTCTCGAAGATTAGCAAGCACCGCAGTCTTCATTGCCCAACACCACATCATAGTGTCGATCAATTTCATTGTCACTGATGATCACCTTGTTTATCCACTATGTCATCATGGATGTACTGCGTCAGTGGACCTACTTGTTCCATATATTCTGTCTTTACCCGTTGTCGACCACCCGTCTCAATGTAGCCTCAGTTACACCCTACTGCATATTTTATTTTGGTTTAGTTAGGGTATTTCATATTTTGGCATCGTGATCACCCACGTAGGATATCATTCCCTACGTCTAGCTTATTTCGTTCTTTCCCGTGAAGCTATTTTTATGTCCTCGTCTGAACATTCGTTGTACTCGATATGAATCGACCACTTCAATTTTTGCATCACCACCTTTGATATCGCTCGCTACCACTATCAAATT
Organism: Wollemia nobilis; assembly: GCA_028583015.1. NCBI lineage: Eukaryota > Viridiplantae > Streptophyta > Pinopsida > Araucariales > Araucariaceae > Wollemia > Wollemia nobilis. The sequence goes on along the minus strand of JAQPPZ010016912.1, from coordinate 2,203,724 downwards.
GTCATCGCACCACACTTCATAATGGGAGGGTTATAGGAAATATAAAATCCCCTCATTATCCCCCATGTCTTTCGTCATTGGTCCCCACTGTCATGTTTTCTTCACCTGGGCATCCAAGTCATAGCGACGGGCCCACTTTTACTTGTTATGGAAATATAACACATGAGTATTATAACCATAACCAAAAAGCTAAAATAAACTTAAACTCAACCTACCGATGATAGAGAGAGTCCCTCATTAAATAAAGCACAACTTGAGAAATGAAACCAATTAAAATCAAGACTAAACTCTTGACTTTATTATAATATATATATATATATATATATATATATATATTCATATTACTTATTCTAAACCTTTATATATATATATATATATATATATATATATATATATATATATATATATATTTATTTATTTATTTATATATATATATAAATTTATTTTTGTTTTATTTGATTTTTATTTATTTTTAATTTTTTTTATTAATATATATTTCAAATCAATTTATTTTTACTATCAAAATTCAAATTAATAAAGCAAACTAAAAGAGAAACTTCAACTAAAACAATTTGAAAATTTCATATCATAGAAGACATTGATTGCATTACAATATGAAAATTTCATATTTGAGGACAAAAAAGGGAATAAATTTGGGAAGCAATAATAGCTACTAAGTTTTGCTAAGTTTCAAATTTTTAGAGTGCATTCTGAAGGAGAGTTAAATCCACAAAACTAAATTTTTAGGTAGCAATTTAGAGGATTTTAAAATCTATAAATTGGTGACTTAAAGATATATTTTGGACAACAAAGAAAGATATGTGATTTCATATAACACGGGGCAGCAATTAGGTGATCCAAATCACCATGAAATACACCATATATGAAGGTTAAAATAGTATGCAAATTAGATACAAAAGGATCATTATTTGAACACTTATATTAAGTTCATAATCATGTTTCATTAAGCATTTCACTAGAGTTTAAAGTTGTAAAGGAGAAAGTTTCAAGTTTAAATTTTGTAAGAAAAAGAAGATAGGTTCTACAAGGGTTAAAACTTGCACATAAAAAAGAGGAGTTAGATATATTTTAAAATAAATAATAATATGAACATCCTACCTTATATTGAAAGAAAAAAAAAAAACTATATTCTAAAGCATAGAATGCATATACTATAGTGCAAAATAAAGTTATCCAAAAGGTCATACTATTTTTATGATTGAAAGTCTTAGAATTATCATTGTAAAGTTAACCAAGCAAAGGAGTTAGAGGAGAGAGTGGCCTAGTACAAGAAGGAAAAATTAAATCACTATTTACCATAAAGGGATAGAGAATAAGCCACCATACTAAATGAAATAATATAGCTTCAAAAAGGAGACCAAAAAGTCTCAAAATTTCTGGTGTAAGTTAAGGTATTTTATCTTAATTATTGTAGATTTATTTACATTACATAATTGCACCATACTTGTATTGTCCAAAGTAGAAAAATGAGGACAATATTTAGAGGATATTAAGGTATTAAAATAGTAGGTAAATTATATTCATCAAGTGATTGTATCGTCAACATTGAAGAGAAAACTTGAAGCAAAGGGAAGAGAGCCAACTAAAGGGGTCAAAAACATAGTATTTGAGGTGTCTAAAGACACCAATTTCAACGTCATCAATATCATGAAAGCAACACTCATAGTGTAATAATAACTTACAACTAAAAATATACCAGTTAAGGGAAGCACAAAAACATTACCAAGGATAGTATCACACAATAGTAGTGCGATTTGTAAGGATAACAACTTAAATAAATAACTTAATTAGAAAAAATCAAGGTGCAAGTAGCAAGGTGCATTACCCAAGTGGATAAGGATAAAATATTGGATGAACAACCATCTATAAGATAGTGTTGAAGCACATTAGAGCCACATTTTTTGGAGAGGAGCCACCATTTTTTTGAGAGGAGCCACCATACATTTGAGAAAAGCTTACTAAGTGAAACAACTAGTGAAATTTGGCAAGAACTAGTGATAAGGAATATTGAAGAGGTTGGTTGTATGCAAGGGAAGGAGCCTTCACTTTCCACACCAACCAAAGGAATATTGTATCACTAGGCATAAATTAATAATAGAACCCCATTTATATAACACTTGCACAAAAGTAAGGAGCACCCACGTTTGGAGTAACACTCCATTCAAATCCAAGAAGGGATATTAATCATTAATTCAACAATCAAATGCATACACCACCAAAAATAATGCTTGTAAAATGTTGTATCCTAAAAACACCACCTAGCAAGTGATCCTACATTCTAGTGCAACATAAAGTGCCATGTTTCATGCATTTGAAGGAAGAATAGTGTATTAATAACCTAGTCTAAAGAAGAGTGTGCCCATATAGCTTACATAATGGTGAAAGTGTATTTAAGGAAGAGAAGGCTGACATAAGGCACCCATTGCATGTAAGACCATTCTATAGGATCTAATATTATAGCAGCCTACAACATTACAAAGAATGTATATTTTTATATGAATTTAATATTTACCTTATATCAAATGCAAGGAGATATAAGGTGCATTATACAAGGTTGAGTTTATTTATTATTGCATTGAATATATAAGAAAATAACAACCTTAGTTAGTTAGAAATAAAATATAAACAAGGATTTCACATCCTTAAGTGAAATTTCAAAAGTTCATTACTTGAAATACAAATATCATAATATTTTCAATAGGAGATATAAGGTTTTCTACCTTGGAAAAATTAAAACATAATTCTTTTACAAATATTATCATTTTCTAAATTTTCAAATTAGGGAGATATAAGGAGTATTACATCAAAATTTAGATTATTGGAATTTAGAAAATCAAACCATTGAAAATTACGGATAAGTGAAGCAAAAAAATTAAATTGCTTAAATATTTACAAATTATTTCTTATACTTGTCTCATATACAAATTAAAGGGATAAAAGAAATCCAACCATAGAGAACTTCGTCAAACTTAAAAGTGCATATTTCAATAGGGATAAATAAGGTGAAATAGGATTTGATCATTATATTACCATTGTCTTAAAAACATTAGAGAATCAACTCAAAATAAAATCTAATAGATGCTAAGCACTTTATCAAGACCATACCATAATCTAAACACTTGGGAGATATAAGGGATTCTAAAAAATCTAAGATTTGATAAGGTTTTATCAAGCTTGATCACATATTCTAAACTAGGGATATATAAGGTAGCCTACAAGGACCATCATGACAACAAATAAATTCATTCTCATTGAATCCCAAATTCTTAAAGGTCCAAAGTACTCATCATGGAAAAATAAAGTGAGGGTAATTCTAATAGTTGAAAAGCTTTGGGATATTGTCAAAGGAAAAAAAATTAAACCTACTTTAGGTGATAGTGAGATTCAATAGTTTGAATAAAATGAATCAAAAGCACTAATGATAATAAATTTTGCTATTACAGATGAAATAAAACCATACATTAGTTCAAAACCATCTATAAAATCTTAGAAAACTTTAGCCAAGATAATTTAAGAGAAGAATAGAACCACTATATTAAATCTTCAAACTCAATTGCATTATCTGAAAGTAAATAGTGGTGAAAGTATAGAACTATTCCTAATAAAATTAGAGGATATACAATAAAAATTGTTAACCTTAAGAGAAAAGGTAGAAGATAAGTTTCTTGTTCAAGTAATTTTGAGATCACTTCGAGATAACTACAAGCATTTAGTTACATCTTTACAAATCCAAAGTAAATATATATCTTTTATGAGTTAGTCAATATTCTTCAATAATATGAGGTGAAAAATATAGTTAAATATGAAATGACTAAAAATTCGTTGGTTTCAAACAATAATCCACAAGAAATTGTTGCCTCATCCACAAAAGGATGAAAATCATGGAATAATAGGTATTGTCAAGTATGCAAAAACAAAGGACATAGTATCAATTACTAAAAATTCAATCCTAGAAACCAATATCAAGGAAAACAAATAAATTATGGAAGTCGATCAAATAGGAAATTCCAATTAATATAAAATCATAATTAGTATAGTTTGCATCAGCAAAAATTCAGCATTCGTATACTTATTAGAACCAATATAATTATCCTCAATTGCAATATAAAGGAGTCAAAAATAAAAATATCACTTGGTTTAAGAGATTCAAGAAATTTAGGAACTGGAAGTACCTATTTATGGACATGAAGTCAAAGCTCTCTCAGTAAATATAGTATTTTATGAAGATACTAACAATTTATTTGATCAAGCTACATATAGGAAAAAAAAAAGAAGAGGGTCTCAAATTCCAAAACCAAGATAAAGATAATATTAAATACTAAAGTTTTAAATACCCAAATAATATGATATAGGGGTTGTTGGAGTATATTAAATTATTTGGTACATGCTAATATACCACATTAGGTACATAACTAAAGTAGGAGTTTACCTTAGAGTAAGGTTTGAGTAGTTAATTCATGCAATGTAATAAATGCACAAGTGATAGAATGTGCAATGATTTAAATATGCATGTAGTCCATATGTACATGAGTCATAGGTTAGGTATATTAAGAGTCATTAGTAGATGAAATGCCAAGGGACTTATCTCCCTATATATATGCCTTTAAAAGAGTGAATTGAAGTTGAGAGAGTTGAATAAAGGATCATTAGTAGCTAGTTAGTATAGTGAGTACAATGTAGATACTTCATGTATTTTTGGAGTTTTCATTTCCTCCATTATATTACATTGTACTATTTTCATGAGCTTTAATTAATGGTATATTTTTGAGTTATTGTAGAAGTTTCTTATATATTTTTCCTGCATATTATAGTACCATTATCATATAGTTATCATTGCTTGTTCATTTTACATCTTGTGGTTGCATTTCATTTAATATATAATCAAAATCTAACATATAATTGAGCATAAGCTATATAGTTAATATATGAATTCATTGGATATGAAGCAATTTTTCATAGCTTAAAAAATGGATCAAAAGGAAGTACAAATTGAGTTCACATTATTCAATGAATTTCCTTATGAAATAAATTTTGTCATCATATTTTTTATTTTAGAAGTTATAGATAGGTGATCGACCATGCTTTGTATACTTTCATACTAACCTATGAAAGTGTAGGTTTTGAGAAATATTAGTAAAAATATAGTACATCATGCAAGTGGTACTCACTTCTAGGAGAGAAAGCAATCTATGTATGTGGACATATGTTGCTATCGATATTTCAAAATTATATGATTTAATGCCCTCATTTTCATGGACCATTTTATACTTGATTAAATAAGTTGATGGTATTATTAGTATATGATTTAATTGTCAATTTAGATATGTTTTAAAATTAATCTATCTAATGTTATTACTTTTTCAATGATAATTTATGATCTTAATGTTGTGCATACCTCTATATGGAGTGGAATTGAATGTTATGAGCTAGTTCTATTTTATTTTAACAAAATTTCATTACATATAATTCTAATGTAAAAGGATATTTTAAGGAAAAGATTCTTAAATATATCTAAATAAAATACTACCTATCTTTAAATGTGACAATAAAGGTTCAAATGCTTTTATGCAATAGAAACAAGTGTTAGACTCCCTAAGAATTATTATGATGTTTTTTCTTGCTTAAAGTTGAAAAGGCATAGTTTTATGTGGTTTCAAGTGAAAAAAAAATATATACTATTTGTAGTACAATTCTTCATGCATCCACAACTTATAATATTTATATTTTAATTTATCTTTTAAATTTTTTATGATAAAGGATTCCAATTGGTGGATATGTAATTAATACCCACAAATTTAGTTTTTCTTTTCTTCTAATCGTAAATTAAGTTTTTTTATCTACTTTATTATATATTAAAAATAAGCTTATAATTATATGGAAAAATGGGCATAATGTGTACCACTAAATAAAAGCCTTTATGATGGGGGGGTCGAAAATCACCACCTACCAAATCTGAATTTTCACACAAAAAATTTCACGTAGTCTTTACAAGCAACATAAACCCAATGTTATTAATTAAACTTGCAAAGGTTACAATACAGCCCGTAGGCTTTACACGACTGGCTCACAGGCCCAGATCTCTATCTCTGGAAGGAAAATGCATTCACGAGCTGGAAAACTACCCTCGGCTTCCTCAACTCGACTGCGCGAGTTTGTTTTCTGCAGTTCTTTCAATACTGCAATCTCTATTTTCCAACCTCCCTAACCTATTACATTACTGGGTTTTTATAGAGGTCCCGTCCCTCTCAGTTATCATTACAAAAAATGCGGATCTCATAACCGCTGCATGCTTCCACTCTGCATGGCCTCTGTTACTGCCGGCTAACTCCTGTTCGCTGTCAGGTTACCGTGCACGACTCTTCATTTTCATTCCTCCACTGGTCGTTGTCGTCTTCCCCCGTAAATTTTCTTGCTTCCTCTGCATTTCGTGCTGCCACATGTCCCTGTAACGGCCTCTGCATCTGCCTGCTCTTCTCATGTCATGGGCCACTTGTCATTCTGTAGTAGTCCCTAAAAATTCTACCCCCTGACCTCTATCGCCTTCTTCCTCCAGCTGCACTATGACAGGTGTCGCGATATCATGACGTCTTTCTCCTCCTGCCCCTTCTCTTCTTTTCTGGTCGTGATATCATGACATGTCGCGATATCACGACATTTCTCTCCTTCTTTCCTATCTTCCACTTTAGGTCATGAAATCGTGACATGTCACAATTTTGTGACATTTTCCCTTCCAACTTCCTTTCGCTCCTACGGGTCGTGATTTCATGACATGTCACAAAATCACGACATCATCTCGTTTTGCCTTCTCCTTCCTCTTCACGTCGTGAAATCATGACATGTCACAATTTCGCTACATCTTCTTCCCTCTGTGCCTTCTCGCTCTTTCGAGTCACGATTTCACGACATGTCACGAAATCACGATGTCTTTGCCCTCCGCACTCAGCTTCTACCTTCGGGTCACGATTTCACAACACATCGCAAAATTATGATGTCTTTGCCTTTCGTACTTGTCTTCTACTTTTGGGTCGCAAAATTGTGACATGTCACGATTTCGCGATAGCTTTTCCTCTTGGCATCGATTCTCCAAAAGTGTCATGATATCGCGACGACTTTGCCCCTTGGTGCCTTTTCTCCAAAAGTGTCGCGATATCACGACAGCTTTGCCCCTTAGCACCTTTTCTCCAAAAGTGTCATGATTTCATGACAGCTTTGCCCCTTGGCTTCTTCGCTTGCCCGCTGGTCGCGAAAATGTGACATGTCACGATTTTGCGACATCTTTGCCTGCAGCCTCCTTCTTCCTGTTTGGGTCGCGATTTCATGACATGTCATGAAATCATGACATTTTTTGCCTGTTGCCTCCATTCTCTGCTTCTGGTCATGATTTCATGACATGTCATGAAATCGTGACATTTTCGGCCCGTGCCTTCTCTCTCCTCGTCATGTCGTGATATCGTGACACTTTTTCTATCACGATATCATGACAGGTTTTTGTCCTCGCCCTCTTGGCCTATTTTTGTCGTGATTTCGTGACATGTCATGAAATCATGACATTTTTCTTCCTTAGCCATTTTTGCCGAAGTGGCCCTCCTGCCTTCTGATGCCTCTATTTCAGGTGCTGCAGGATGCTCCTGCATAAGACACCCGGGGTTAGTGGAGAAGTGATCCTCACTTCTACACTGTCTGGATACTGACTCCTGTAGCATTTCTAGACCTTTCTCTGCCTCAGTAGACTTCTCCAACCCCTCCTCATGGTTCACATTACTTCTGTCTTCTTCCAGACATATTTTCCCACTGCTGCATACTTCTTCTGTAGCCTGCTTGCACTCCTCTTTGTCTATGGATTTTAATGGCTTCAACTTCCGAAGCACTCCATCTTCTCTCTTTCTCTGTTTTTCCTCACGTTGTCTACGCAGCTCCCTTTGCAGGGCTTTCACTTGCCTCTGCAAATCTCTCTTGAGCAGTTCTTCCTACATGGCTTGCACTTGCTTCTGCAGTGCCTTGAACTCTTTCATCATCATCATTTTTTTCTCTTACATAGAACAGAAAAATCACGCGGTCACACTCCACGGATTCCAAACTTTCCTCCAGCACCCTCCCACAGATCCTGGCACAACTGCCTCACGTTCGACGAATCTGCTGTGCACTCAGAATCACTGGCTCTGATACCACTGATGGGGGGTTGAAAATCACCACCTACCAAATCCAAATTTTCACACAAAAAATTTCATGCAGTCTTTACAAGCAACATAAACCCAATGTTATTAATTAAACTTGTAAAGGTTACAATACAGCCCGCAGGCTTTACACGACTGGCTCATAGGCCCAAATCTCTAACTCTAGAAGGAAAATGCATTCATGAGCCGAAAAACTGCCCTCGGCTTCCTCAACTCGACTGTGCAAGTTTTTTTTTTGTAGTTCTTTCAATACTGCAATCTCTATTTTCCAACCTCCCTAACCTGTTACATTACTGGGTTTTTTTTATAGAGGTCCTGTCCCTCTCAGTTATCATTACAAAAAATGTGGATCTCATAACCGATGCATGCTTCCACTCTACATGGCCTCTGTTACTACCGGATAACTCCTATTTGTTGTCAGGTTACCGTGCATGACTCTTCGTTTTCATTCCTCCACTGGTCGTTGTCGTCTTCCCCCGTCGCTTCGCTTGCTTCCTCTGCATTTCATGCTGCCATGTGTCCCTGTAATGGCCTCTGCATCCGCCTGCTCTTCTCGTGTCGTGGGCCACGTGTCATTCTGTAGTAGTCCCTAAAAATTCCATCGCCTGACCTTTGTCGCCTTCTTCCTCCAGCTACACTGTGACAGGTGTTGCGATATCGCGACATCTTTCTCCTCCTGCCCCTTCTCTTCTTTTTTGGTCGCGATATCATGACATGTCATGATATCGTGACATTTCTCTCCTTCTTCCCTCTCTTCCACTTCAGGTCGTGAAATCACGACATGTCACGATTTCATGACATTTTCCCTTCCAGCTTCCTTTCGCTCCTGTGGGTCACAATTTTGTGACATGTCGTGAAATCGCGACATCCTCTCATTTTGCCTTCTCCTTCCTCTTCGCATCGCAAAATCATGACATGTCACGATTTCGCTACATCTTCTTCCCTCTATGCCTTCTCACTCTTTCGGGTCGCAATTTTGTGACATGTCGCAAAATCGTGACGTCTTTGCCCTCTGCACTCGGCTCCTGCCTTTGGGTCGCAATTTTGTGACACGTCATGAAATCATGACGTCTTTGCCTTTCGTACTTGTCTTTTGCCTTTGGGTCACGAAATCGTGACATGTCATGATTTCACGACAGCTTTTCCTCTTGGCGTCGATTCTCCAAAAGTGTCGCGATATCGCGACGACTTTGCCCCTTGGTGCATTTTCTCCAAAAGTGTCATGATATCGCGACAGCTTTGCCCCTTAGCGCCTTTTCTCCAAAAGTGTCACGATTTCATGACAACTTTGCCCCTTGGCTTCTTCACTTGCCCACTGGTCATGAAAATGCGACATGTCGTGATTTCGTGACACCTTTGCCTACAGCCTCCTTCTTCCTGTTTGGGTCACGATTTCACGACATGTCACGAAATCGCAACATTTTTTGCCTGTTGCCTCCATTCTCCGCTTTTGGTCATGATTTCGTGACATGTCACGAAATCGTGACATTTTTGGCCTGTGCCTTCTCTCTCTTCGTTGTGTCGCAATATCGTGACACTTTTTTTGTCGCAATATCGCGACAGGTTTTCATCCTCGCCCTTTTGGCCTGTTTCTATCGTGATTTCGCGATATGTCATGAAATCACGACATTTTTCTTCCTTATCCATTTCTGTCGAAGTGGCCCTCTTGCCTTCTGATGCCTCTTTTGCAGGTGCTGCTGGATGCTCCTGCATCACTTTACCATAATCCTTATGACTTAAAATTATTTATAAATATACTTATACTTGTTATGAATCAATTAATAGGGAGAATAAAAGTGAAATAATAAAAAATGTTTGATATGTCACATGTAAGTATGTTGTAGATCATTGTTAGGTAAATATTTTTAAGATAGAAAATAAACTTTGGCAAATACATGACAAAATGTTCAAGAGACCATCCTTAAAATATCTAACGACTTGACAGAAAATCTCAATTTTATGCATACATTATTTTGAATTAATGACCCTAACATTAGTAGAAATGAGATAAATGTTCATTACAAGTTAGTGGTTGGGTTTACTCAAAATTTGCACGGGTATTTTTCTATAAATGGATATAGTAGTTGTGCTCAAAATCAATTACAATAGCTATTTAAAGGTATTCAAATATATAATTTTTTAGATGAGTTTAATATAGGCTTTAGGGATTTTACAAGTTTAGATACTTATAATGATTATCCAAGCCTACTCGATATCTATGTAGTAATAAATCATAATTTGAGAGTTTACAAAAAAAATTGTTTATTCACATAGTGTATGTAGATGAAGATGAAAACTATTATGCAACACTCATCATTGAATGAATTACATTCTAATACAAATAATTTGTGTAAGATAAATGTAGCTAAATTCATCACAAGAGGATTTTATATTAGATTAAATTTTAATGCACCTTATTTACTAAAAAATGATCATTTCTTCAAGTTTGATAGCATAATAAAATTGCTTTAGATGACCTAGATGTTCAAAGCTATAATGAATTTGACTTAATTATTATATCTAGCATATATATTCATGTTTATTATGAGAACATAATTAATATGAATGTGGATGAATTTTTTTAAGGTTCAATATCTTATGGAAGATTTAGAACATTTAGTTGTGTTAGATCTACTTCAACATTATATTGAGTTTTTTTTTAAATATTCATGGTGTTCTTCGTAGGGTTGTATTCTTATAGATATTAGCTACATGAGCATTTCACACATAGAAATATATTTGGATACCAATATATTTTTAATGCAATGCTTTTTATACTCAATTATTTGTTGACTATATTTGAATTGTATATGGTATATATTTTTTATTTTTGTGATATACACTTTTTTCTTTCATTATAGATATTGTTGTTATTTTACTTATGAGGAGATCAATTTAAATATAGAGCCTTAGTCTTGATATGATGAATCATTCCTTTGTCAATTTATTACTGAGGTGATGCAAATGATAACAAGTTCTTGTTTCTTACTATAGAAGTCATTCATGATGTAGTTAGTGTGAGGTTATATACATCTAAAAATATAAAATATATAATTAATTACCTACATATATTATATTTATGTCTAAACTAAATTGATTTCACTCTTAAAGTATTTAGTTTATATATTATCATGTATTATTGGTACTAAAATTTATATGGAATTTTGTTAGTTTTAGTAAACTTGTATGGTGGACATAGATGCCAAATTCTATATGTAGTCTAATGTTAAATTTTCCAATATATTTATCAATCAGCCTTAATTAGTAGTACTAATTATTTTCCAAAGACTATTTCATATGGATATGATCCCATTAAAGCTTTACGTGTTACCCTATATGTCCACAATGTCTTTTTTAATTTTTTGTGTCAATCCTTCTATGACTTGTCTATCATTATTTTCAATATTCATACAAAATTATTATTCTAGTACTTTACCATATGGTTTCCTCAAGGGTAGTAATTAGACATAGTCTTCAACACAAATTCACATTAAAGTACAAATTTTATTAAATTAATCCCTATGAAAGAAATGGTATTGTAAGTTATCACTATTGAAGGAGTCAAAAACCTACTGATGATGTCTTCCAATATTTACATCATGACTTATTGGTTTGTATACTTGACTAACATTATTTATTCCATCTACTAATGTAATAATTGTGTAGACACCAAAACAGCACCAATCCGATTATGTGACTGCAAACACTGATCGAGTTGACACACACAGTCCCCAAGGCAGCCCCTAGAGGTTAAAAAATGGTCCTAACCACTCTCACAGTAGTTTTGGAAGGTCAAAGGTCAATTTGGCACCTTTCAGGCACTCTGCTCCATACTCATTCCACCCAGGGACGATTACAAACTGGTACTCATTCCACCCAGGGACGATTAGCAGTATTCGCTCCAGGGTGGGGCGAATAGCAGGTTTGACTGGCAAAAGGTCAAATCTCGACAAATGGCAGCCCAGATCCACCACTTAACTCCTCCTTCATTGCATGGGAGTGCGAGTGAGCATTTTGGAGCGCTAGAGGCAGTTATAGAGGTAGTCATGGAGCCCTTAATCAGGGAGGAATCTTCTCCCCCCTGGAAAGGCATGATTGCCAAGTGGTGCCTCTGCATGCTCATACATAGAGACCGTAAGGTCTATAAAATGGTGAGTCTTCTCACCCCAAAAAATATACAGAGAAGGAGAATTTTGAGCAATGAAGTGCTACCATTTTACATACTCACTTTTGATTGTGCCTTTCACATTCTTGATCTCTCTTTTGGAAGGGAGGTCATTGGGTGGTTATTGGAAGCGCAATCCGGACCCCAAACCCGAAATTTGGCCATAGTATCCCACCCAAATTTTCCAACAACACCCCACAAGAGGTTTTGGACCCATCCCAAGTGGATTGGTGCCAAAATCGGGCCCCAAACGATGGGCGTCCTACCCCGGGTGCCCCCCACACTGCTGCAGTCCTAATCGCCCCACCCCAGAGCGATTAGAAATCTGTAGTAGATTTTAGTTCTATTATTTTTGCATTTTATTCTAGGTTTCTTAGATAGGCTTGCATTCAAATTTCATGTAATTCTGAGCAGTTTTGATCATGTTTTTGTTATTTCTCGCTTTCGCTAACATGCAGGTAGCATCATCAAATTCCTGGCGATAGAGGCCGAATTGGCAAAATCTGACCTTCTGGGTCCTTCCAAAATACCCCATTTTACCTAACCCCCAACTTTTTAGGTGATTTGGAGCCTCCCGGATGGGACATTTGGGACAGTGCTTTCTGACGTATTGTTGTAGGTCTAATCGTCCCACCCCGGAGCGATTAGAAATCCATGGTGAATTTTTTGACTGTTCTTTTTGCAGTGCCTTCCCGGTGATGTTTTCATGCCTCTATCAAGTTTTTAGCTCATTTGGATCTCTTTTAGTTGTCATTTTATTTATTTTTTGCATGCACTAATCTTAGGCTTGGGGATTGCATGTTTCATTTCATCCGTAGGTGCTACTGATTGTTTTCTATTTCCTTGAACGTAGGATCTCGACACTGGAGGAGCAAAAAAGAATCAAATACCCTTTCACGCAAGCGGTGGCAATGTTTGGTCCACCCATTTTACATGTGGGCATGCGGAAGAAGGCATATCACCCATGGTGTAACGAAACCTTATTTAACGCTCCTAGCCCCTGAAAATGGAGGAGACGTGTTGTAACCAAGATTTAAAGCAAACTAATAAAAAGGGTTGTATTCCATATTTGCTTTCTATCTGGTTTCGATTCGTTTATGTTTCTCTCCTTTCATGCATTTTCAATTCATAGGATTTAGCGTTATCTTTGGCTTCGCTTGCATCGCACTTGGTGTTTCCTTTTTGCTTTCGTATCCTCATGCTTTCAGTGGCGATCACGGTGGGACCCTATCCTCTATTTTTGAGATCAAACTTTTGATCAAAAATTGCTTGTTTTTGCTTGCAGGTACCAAGTTTTCAAACGTTGGACTGCTGTTCGTTCCAGTCTGTGATGAGTACAGAGCTGGAATTCATCTTACCCAGGGACGAATGGGCATTCGCCCCACCCTGTGATGAATACAGTTCTGTTATTCATCCCACCCAGGGATGAATAGCTCTCTATGCAGTTTCAGGGCAGAAACTCAGAGCCATCCAATTTGGGCAGAGAAGAGGTAGGGGTCCTAAACACCTTCTGTCATTTTTTGCTTTCTGTTTTCTATTTTTTGGTTATTTGCTTGCATAGGAGAGTTTTTAATGCTTGTTTTCTTCATTTATGCAAATTAAAAAGAACCCCACACACCACATGGTAATTTAAACAACAAGGAGTTGGTCATAAAACCCCAACCCTTGATCAAGACCAACGGTGGATTTCATCACCACCTTGGCTTGAATTTTTGCATCCATAACCCCGATCGCTACTGTTGCTAGACGTAAATCCTGATGAAAGCTGACCGAGTGTAGCTGGGGTGATTCCCAGTGCATGAGGATAAGTCTTCTATGGTAGGTGTCAAAAATAGGGTGATCCCCCTTCCGTACCGCCTATGTTCCACGTACCATTCTGCTCTCGCATACCAATAGTTTCCCTCACGTAAGGGCGGGTATATTGAGAGGTTTGGTATAATGGCTTGGCAGTGGTATATCGAAGGGGCGACCATTTTGGGAGATATAAGAGACATCATATTGCATATACAACAACACGTTCTTTACAAAGCTTTCAAAACAAAAATCAAAACACACTAAACCAGATTTAGGGTGCACTCTTAATCTATAAATGAGATAATCACTTCTTTGATTGTGTGGCTCCTATTTGTTTAGTGTAGCATAAAAAAAAATCATAAAAAAAGATAAAACCCTACGTAGATTGTAGAGAGACACCACCATGGTGTACACCCGTAGCCAAGCCCAATCACGGGCAGGAGCTACGGAGAGTGTACAAGGGGGCACAAGTCACCTCCGCTATAGCCCCAAGGACTTGGTCATACCACCTTGGTGGCCCGACCCACAAGATAGTCCACATCGTGCCATTTTAGAATGGGACTATAGAGGCACCCCTTCGAGGGGCACTCCCGTCCAACATAGACCCTTTCAGGAGGAGTCCCTACACGTGGCACTCAATATAAATGGGAAGGCTCCCTTAGATGCTCGGTATGAGTGGCCACCATGCAATGAAGTGCTAGAACAACATAGGGTCCATGAGGAGAGGCCACATGATTATGTCATCCCTCCTTTACCCCCCATCATTGTTAGGAATAATAAGCCAAATCCAGAGCACAAGGCTCTTCAAACAGGGCAAGCCAACTCTGCCTGCCCCTTTCACATATATGAAAGGGAGCATGAGGAAGACTATCACATTCCTCAAGAGCAATACATAGCATGGGAGCAATGCGCCTCCGCACCTGCTATTTACTAGAATCACCTACTGAGGCCAGAACCTCGGGTGAATGCCACCAACCTCGATAGAGGAAAGCGACCTATAGAGATCTCGGATCATCACGACTGAGATAAACATGTAGGAGAGGCATCTAGGCCCCCTAGACCTAAGACGATGGAACAAATTGACTTGGCATTTTCCAAACATGCCACCCACCAAGCGCAAATCATGCAGCTTGAGCAAGACCAACAATAGTTGGAGCACCTGTATCACCTTAGCAAAGAGCGCATTCGACGTCAAATAGATGAGCTGCTCCATAACACTATGCCTGAGAGGGTTCCAACCCCTCGCACCCAAAGAGTAGAACTATATGAGAGGCACAACCCCTTGGTGCGAGATAGGTCCCCATGACCTTACCAAGTGTTGCCTCCGAGACCTCCTAGACCTGAGCGGGAGGCCACTCCTAGGAACAATGATGGGCACCCTCCGCGGGGACCCACCCATGTTTATAGGTCTCACCCAGAAACTCCTCAAGAAGCCTATGAGGAGTATGAGCAAGAAGAAGAGCGGGCTGAAATGCCCTACCAAGGCAGAGGGGGTGCTATCCGGCCACCCCTCCATAGGCCTCAAGTTTCCCACAACCCACAACGGGAACTAACCAAGGAGGAAGAGATCAAATATTTCGATGCATATAAAGCACTGCTAGAGCGCTTAGAGTCTATGGAGACCAAGACTTCTGGGCCCCAAAAGCCCACTTTACGCCAACTCCATAGTCACCCAGTGCATCCATCAGTACCAACACCCCCATACCCTGAACACTTCAAGCTACCCCAGTTGGCAATCTTTAGGGGTGAGGAGGATGCCCAAGAGCACGTGACTAGATTCTTGAGCCAATGCTTTGGCATTCAAGACAATGATGCTTTGTTGTTAAGAACATTTATAACCATGTTCGTAGGCCCTACCTCGGATTGGTTCACTCAATTGCCAAAGCACAACATCAGTAACTTAGATCAGCTAGTGGACGCATTCCTCGAATGCTTCACCTTCAACACCAAGAAGAAGGCATCACTAAGTGACCTAGCCAGCCTCAGGCAGTATGAGGAAGAAACCATGGCAGCCTATGGGAATCGATGGAGGACGTTGCTTTCAAAGCTGCCCTACCTCCCTCCTATGGCCGACCTTACCCAAATGTTCTCAAAGAGCTGTTTGAGATCGATCTCCATGCTATTGCAGCTACAGAAATATGCCACTTTAGAGGAAGCTCTAGCGCAAGCCAGAATCATTGAGGAGATCAAGATTTAGGATGGCGAGATTGCCAAGCCAAAGAAGAAAGAATGGTCTAAAAATGCCAAGATAGGGACCACGCAACCGAAACCCGCCATGGTCAATCAGGTTGCTATAAACGTACCTAAGCCTGTACAAGCAACACAACCCCCAAAGGCTAACTATCAGGTGGTCCCTCTTGACAGTTATGAAAGAGAAAACCATCGGCAAGATCAAAATCAGCAGCATCGCCCTAGGCGACAATTTACACCCTTCATAGAGTCTAAAGACTCCTTGTTTGATCGCTTGTTAGTGGCAAACTTGATGAACTTTCCAGAGAGTCGACCTGTAGACCCCAACATGCCAAAACCCAAAGGTTATAGGGAAGACTTGTACTATAAGTTTCATCGATAGAAGGGACATGACCTCTATGCATGTTGGAAGTTTAAAAGCTTCGTGCAAGACCTAATCGACAACAAGACGCTAGTGGTGGATAATCCAGTAGCACCAAACAACCAATAGATGGAGGTCTTCAAAGACCCCCTACCTACCCATGATGCACAGGCAAAGACCCTACAAGTCAATGAGGTGACATAGAACTACCCCATGCAGGGGTATGTAGGGATGATCAGTATAGTGACTCGAAACAAAAGGTACCCGAGCACAGCTACCCCCATGACGGCTACAGGAGAGGTGCCAACAATGTCACAACCACAACAACATCCTACGCAACCTCCTCCACCTAGACCAGTGGCCACAATTCGGACCAAACTCACCCAGAGTTTGAGGACCACGTCGGCTAGGCTCTCCATTTACGAGCTCATACAACAATCATCGCCCCATCGGGAGGCTCTAATGGAGATATTAAAAGCCATCGAGCTGCAGCCCCATGAAGCAAACTCTTTCAACAACTTTGTGGGACATGTCAAAAGATGCACCGAGCCAGTCATCACCTTTAGAGAGGACGAATTGAAATCAATGACTGGTGACATGGCGGATCCACCCCTGCACGTTATTGCATGGGTCAACGGGATTCCATATAAGAGGGTGTTGGTGGACACTGGCTCATCCAGTAATATCATTACAATAGCGGCATTGAAACATCTAAAGTTGCCAGCATCTCACATCGTGGCCTCCACCTACACTCTACGAGCATTCAATGATGTGATATGTTCGACAGTTGGCACAATTATCCTACCCATCCAAGTGGGACAAAAGACTATTCCTACATTGTGCCACATCTTGGAGGGTGAGATGGCTTATAACATTTTGTTGGGCCGGCCATGGATCAGGGACATGAAGTGTGTCCCTTCAATAGCCCACCAATGCTTAAAGTATACATTTGAAGGGCAGGTGCATGTAGTCCCGACGGACTTAGAACCCTTCAAATATTGCAATACGGTGCAGCTGATGCCGCAATCGACCCTTCCATCAACACATTTGGATTTTTAGTTGAATCCATCTAAACAGGGTCCGATTCCACATACATCCCCATTGTTAAGTCCATCAAATCCCCAATCGGGTCCATCTTCATCATCTGGTCCTTCATCGATGATGCCACCTACGGTGGCCACACCGAAGGACAATGGGAAGAAACCCCTGGAAGAGGCACCACCATCAGTCTCAACCATATCTACCGAAGAGATGCCTAGCCGAATGGAAGTCGAGATGCCTAGTTCACCTAACATGGAGTGGACTCAGGAAGAACTCCCATTCCCTCCCCCTCAACCACCAACAATCACTGTTGAGATGGCCAACACGGGCCTGGGGGAGTATCTGGTGTGGAACATTGTGGCAACACCCGCACTTGAGTCCATGCAGGACATGGGGAGACCTCGCCTCCCCATAGGCACTATTGTTCCTCTAGGCTACCCACCAAACCAGACAAACTTTGTATATGGGGGCCTTGATAATGGCATTGAACCTTACATGCAAGAAGACGAAGATGAAGAGCCCTTTGTTGAAGACGTCAACTATTTGTCCAACCCAGATTTTGCTTTGAGATATCTTGGCCAATGCAATTGGCATGGATATGGGTTAGGCAGATATGAGCAAGGAGTGCACGTTCTTTGCCAACCAAGATATCAGATGCCATACGACAAGTCAGGAGTAGGGTTCAACCACCCCCTGCCCCTGGACATCTTGGTAGAGAACATGCAAGGCCTAGGGATAGGCAACAAGGATGGGTTGGCATTAGATCCATATGCCAATCCTAACACAACATATACATTGGGGGATTATCTCCCATTATCGGCAACCAACCTTGTGGACCTTCACAACCCCTTCCCTTTGATCGAGAAAGGAGAAAGCTCGAGAGCTCACCGACAAGGGGGATATAGACAAGGTCAGGAAGGATCTTCAGAAGATGAGTCAGAATATGAGGTAGCACCATGGGACCCCTTCGAATCGGATAGCAATCACTCACAAGTGACCCCCATGGATGATTATCAAGAAAGCCTCTTGGCAATGTTCCCTTTGGATGCTCCAATCGAGCAAGTGCCACCTCAAGAAAATCAGGACCCCCGTAGAGAGCGGAACAACCCTGATGGGGCCAGATCAATTTGCTCGAGCAGGATGAGCCCCACGCATCGCAAATAGTTGTTGGAATCAACGAAGGCCTTTGGATCTCTGACAGTGATTATGAAGATGAAACTGAGATGGCATATCTCAATCACATGCGGTAGATGCAGCAACAATACCCCCTGGATATTGATGACATGTTTGAATAGCTAAACATAGGGCCAAGGCATAGGTGGCACCTAAACCCAGCACAATTGGACCAAGTGTTGCATCCACCACTTTGGGCATACAGAGAGCACCTTCCACCCAGAGACCCTATAGCGAGATCAGTGTCGAGGGTAGACCCTGTCATCCTCTCCACACATAGGGCCGATCCATTCATGCCAATACCTCCAGAGCCCGATCCGGAGCACAAAAATCATCCAAGATGTCCGAGTCACCACACCCATGGTAATGGAGACCAAAATCATTTCATCAACATGATCTCCATTGACTTAACCACCCCCATCCACAATCCAACCGATCCAAAAAAGTCATTATATCTAGACATAGATGCCATAGACTGGGATCATGTCAATTCACCACCATCCCCATCAGAGTACTGGCCTTGCGGTGAGATGCTTCATTTCACCCCAGGACCAACTCAGGATATCTTCCATGCTAAAGAGGAACCCGAAGTTCCTAACGTAGATCTGAATTCAGTGAATGATATCCACTTGATCCCGACTCCACACCAGTTGGAGGATGGGTCCCACATGTCAGTCGAGGAGACGATTGACGTAGACATCGGCTCTGATCCAATGAATCCATAGATAATCAAGTTGGGGGTAAGCCTATCCCCCAAAGAGCAAGCCGACTACATGACCCTTCTTAAAGAAAAGAAGGAGGTTTTTGCATGGTCCTACAAAGACATGTCGGGGCTAGATCCGTAGCTAGTCATGCATAATCTAATGCTTGATCCGATAGTCAAGCCAGTTAAGAAAAAACTACGTAAGATGCACCCAATAGTGGCCTTAATGGTCAAAGATGAATTGCAAAAGTTGTTGGATGCACAGTTTGTCATCTACGTGGATTACCCACCATGGCTATCCAACATGGTGCCCATCAAAAATCCTGACGGGAGGATTCGCATATGCACTAATTTTTGAGATCTAAACAAAGTGAGTCCTAAGGATGATTTCCCCTTGCCTAGCATCGATGCATTGGTAGACGCTACAATGGGCCACGAAATGCTTTCCCTCATGGATGGTTTCTCGGGATACAATCAAATTCGTATCAATCTCGAGGACCAACTAAAAATGGCATTCACAATGCCTTGGGGGACATTTTGTTATAAGGTCATGCCCTTTGGCCTTAAAAATGCTGGTGCCACCTACCAACGTGCCATGACATACATCTTCCATGATCACATGCATAAAACTTTGGAAGATTACATGGATGATTTGTTGGCCAAATATCTTTTGTGCCCAGATCACCTCGGTGACTTAAGCAAGATCCTCGATCGCCTCATCGAACACAAAGTCAGACTGAACCCCAAGAAGTGCGTATTTGGCATCACATCTAGAAAACTCTTGGGTTTCATAGTCTCAAAGTGAGGCATCGAGGTGGACCCAAACAAATTCAAGGCAATCCTTGAAATGCTTCCCCCAACTACCATCAAGCAGCTCAGAAGCCTACAGGGAAAGGTCACGTCAATCAAGCGCTTCATAGCACAGCTATCTGACAAGTGCCGACCCATGAATAAATTATTGCACAAGGGGGTAGCATTTCACTGGGATGACGAGTGCCAGTCAGCCTTCGATGATATTAAACAATACTTGGCTTCACCGCCAGTATTGGCACCACCTAGACCAGGAGTGCCATTCTACTTATACATCTCAGCTACTGAGGTGGCATTGGGTGCCATGCTAGCCCAGAAAAATGAACTACACAAAGAATAGGCTACTTACTATCTTAGCCACACCCTGGTCAGTTATGAACTTAACTATGCATACGTTGAGAAGCTCTGCTTGGCAGTGGTGTTTGCTACCAAAAATCTATGCCATTACATGCTGAGCAACATGACGTATGTTGTGTCTAAGGAGAATCCATTGCGGTACATGATGAGTCATACTTATCATAGTAGCCACACGATGAAATGGATCATGTTGTTGACGGAGTTTGACATCGAGTTCATTGGACATAAATCCATCAAAGGTCAAGTCATCACCGATCAACTAGCAGAGGCTCCTCTCGAAGACGATCAGCCTCTGACCATAGAGCTACCCGATGATGGGGTCTTCCATGTCTCAGAATCACCAGATTCTGATGAGCCTGAGTCACAGGCCGACATAACCCTATTTTTTGATGGTTCTAAATGTGAGCAAGGGGGTGGCACAGGAATTGTATTCTTCACACCACAAGGGGCTCCAATGCCTCTATCATTTAAATTAGATTTCCCGTGCACCAACAACAATGCAGAATACGAAGCCTTGCTCATAGGTCTTCAGACAGCCATCACCATGAACATCAAATGCTTGAACATCTTTGGTGATTCGCTATTAATTGTCAACCAAGTCAAAGGGGTATTCCAATGTAAATGCCCAGTTCTATAGGCCTACAAAGCCCTTGTGGATAAATTCTTGGAAAATATTGAATGGTACGACATCGAGGCACTCCCTCGGTCATCGAATCATTTTGCGAACACTATGGCCTCCTTGGGGTCACTAATCCCGCAAGACATTTCTGGTGATATGACAACCATTCAAGTCAAAACACTATCGCAATCCACGATGGAGCATGCAAGCTCTGACTTAATGCCAGGAATCCACCTGATCCAGATTGAACCATCCCCGGACAAGTTCTCTCGAATCCATGATTGTCTGAATCATGCCAACTAGGGGTCCTTGTTCTCCCCTACTCCCCTTAATAGCAACACAACGCTATTCTTACAAGTTCTTCCCCGCTCAACTTTTTCTAGGGATGAACTTCAAGAGGGATTGGTTGTTCATACTATCGAGGTTTTCGATCAGCAGGATTGGTATACACCCATACGAGATTACCTCAAGCTAGGTAACCTCCCACTTGGATTGACGCATGCCACAAAATGATCATTCAAACAAAAAGCGGCTAAACATGTCTTGTTAGGAGACATTTTGTACCATCGGAGCTACGAAGGGATCCTCCTTCATTGCTTGGACCAACAGGAGTCCACTTGGGCGATCACCCAAGCACACGATGGTACATGCGGTGGCCACTTCAATGGTATGGCCATCGCAAAGTGCATTCTCCACATGGGCTATTATTGGCCATATTTAGAGCGAGATTGTTGTGCCTATGTAAAGAAGTGCATGAAGTGTCAACACCATGCTAATTTGACACATGTACCTTCCCAGGCCTTGCAACCGATCCATTCGTCTTGGCCATTCTCATAGTGGGGCTTAGATCTAATCGAAAAGATCTCCCCTACATCATCAAGTCATCACACGTTCATCATAATGGCCACAGAGTACTTCACCAAGTGGGTGGAAGCAATTCTGCTAACCTCTATGATTGGACCCCACATTTCGAAGTTCATTTTACATAACATCATATGTCATTTTTGTATTCCATCCAAGATCATCTCGGATAATGGGACGTCATTCAAGAACAAATACGTGCATGCTTTGACCACAAAGTACAAAATTCAGCATAGTTTTTTGACACCCTATTATCTGTAGGCAAATGGGCAAGTAGAGGTGTCAAAAAAAATGCTAGTCACCATCCTCAAAAAGATAGTCGTAGATAGTCATAAGGATTGGCACATTCAAATCCCACTTGCTCTATGGGCTTATCACACTAGAATTTAGATGCCCACTAGGGCAACTCCATTTTTGCTGGTGTATGGCTCCGAGGCAGTCATGCCTCTAGAGTTGGAAATCCCTTCCCTGTGCATATCAATGCAATAGTTCATCGATGATGACACTGCTTGGTAGGCCCGGTTAGACCAACTTACATTGCTCGATGAACGATGCTTCAATGCTCTCGAGAATTTGCGTATCTATCAAGAGCGACTTAAGAAAGCATACAACATGAAGGTTCACCTGAGGGACTTTCAGGTTGGTGACTTGGTCCTAAAAGAGAACCAACAGAACTCTAACTTGTCACCCCATCTAAGGGACAAGTTCACGGCAAATTGGTTAGGTCCTTATGTAATTGATAGTAAAATAGGACCTGGAACATATCGGCTCACTTCTCTTGATGGAATCAAGGAACTAGAACCCTTGAACATCAGTCATTTGTGGCCATTCAATATTTAAAAGAGCCATAGCCCAAACCAAAAGCTCCAAGGATTCCCACAATCACTTGGTCAAACCCCCCAAAATGCCCCAAAGGTGTCCATAAACCCTTTGGTCAAACCAAAATGCCCCAAAGGTACCCATAATCCCTTTGGTCAAACCAAAAGCCCCAAGGATTCTCGCAATCGCTTTGTCAACCCCTAAACATGCCCCAAAGGTACCCATAATCCCTTTGGTCAAACCAAAAGCTCCAAGGGTTCCCACAATCGCTTGGTCACAAATAAGAAAATTCAAAAACAATAAAATCATCAAAAATAACAAAAATTTGCATCTCATTTCCATGCATACTCAAAATCATCACAACAATAAAGAAGACTTTTGCATCTCATTTTCACACTCACAAAAAACAATTAATCAAAAATATAAAAATACTAGCTGCATTTAGCATCACATCCATACATTGCATATTTTTTGGTCATACAGGTCAAAGGCACCACAGACTGTCATAACTCAACAAACCCATCATTTTTCACATTTCTCCACTCTATAAACAATCCATCAAAAATAAATTCCATTCACATCTTGTTTTCCCTATCATAGTCGGTTGTCTTCTAATGTATCAAGAGTTTTCTTCATTCAGATGTCATTAGCTTTCTAGCCAAATATTGTACAAAGTAAGACAGATTTTACAAAGATAGAGTTCCACTTGGATCACACCTTGTTACGTAGCATCCCAACACAAGTTAAAACACATAAAAATTCCCAAGTTGTGTAAACAAAAGATGAAATTTGCAAAGCAATCCAGGATACCATCTAGTGAAAAGGTTATCTTTATCATCCCCCTGTGTGAATGACCCCAAAAATACTGAGAGTTGGCAAAAGGACAAGCATCTTCCCTACCCAATTCATCCATGCCTGGAACTTGGCAGGTGTTGATTTTTCTAATCAAGTCAATATATCATTATTGAAGAGGTTTAGTGATAATAATGGGCTTTAATGACAATTGAAATCTTCTTCTTTTACCCATGAATGTATCATAGTATTTATAATACTTGACCCATTGGAAGTAGTCTAAAAGGATGGTAGGCTAGTAGCATTCTACCTTTAGGATCCTATGGGCTATGATTTTGTGAGAATAATATCCTACTTTATCATGGCATTCCTTGATTAGACATTTTATCTTTTTTTCTTACATACATTAATGTAGTACCACATTGTATGCCTTTAAAAATAATAATTTTTCTAGCCAAGTGTAGCAGATTACCTTTTCTTGAATCTAGCCATTTTCTTTGGTGTAAAATATTTTAGAATGTTCTAATAGCATGTATCTCTTAATGTTTCCTATCTATCTCAATTGATCATCAAGCTTAATTTATCCTACTAATACTGCTTTTTACTTAGGAGTTATCATGGTGATATTCTCACACAGAGCCTTACATCCAACTAGTTTGGTTGGTTGGATCGAACTCCTAAATATTATTTATCCAACCCACTTTATTATCTCCTAATTTACTATGTAGAATTGTATACATCACTTTAGAATGTACTACAAAATAAAAAATCATACATTGGGACAGCTAAAACCTAATATTCCTTAGACCCTTAATTATTGCAAGCACTTGATTTTATATAATGGTATACTTATTTGTGTAAATATGTAGAATTTGAATCATGAAGGAGATCAAATGTTCTTCATATTTATTATTATTTTGAGTTAAATTAGTGGCAATGCTTTAATTAGCATGAAACATGTATAATCTAAAATATTTGGAGAAATCTAGGTTAATAAGGACTAGAGCCTTTGTAATTACATATTTTATCTCTCAAAATGCTTGTTTGCCTTCTATAATTCGTATAAAAGTGGTGTCTTTTTTTAGCATTTTTGTTATAGGCCTTACCAACTATGAAAATTTTGTTATGAATTTTGCCATAAATTAGATTTGGACTAGGAATGATCTAATCTCCTTAATTAGTGTAGAAAAACATAACACTTAAATTTCTTTGATCATATTAAGATCTATTGCAAGGCCATAGTTAAATAGCACATGGCATAAAAGGTTTCCTTCTTGTACCATAAATACAATGTTTTCAGATTAATGATATTCTACATGTTGTACACCTATATAAAACCCTATGTTTGTAGGACTTTTAGTGTTTTTATTATTTGCATACTCTAAAATAATTTGGTTTATGATGAGCTCATATTTGCCAAAAGTTCTAATGTTTTTAATGTCTATTTTTAACTTTCCTTTATTTTATGTAATATACTTATACTTTTTTATTTGCACAACTGAACAACCTACAAGCATGATTTAGATGGGTACATTGAATTTTAATGAATAACATATTGATTCTTGCTCCACTTTTGGTCCTTGCACCATCAAAATGCATAGTCCATGTAGCATATGATCCTTAATCCTGCTCAATGTTAGGAAATTAGTGGGCCCCTTAGATATATATAAATTACTAAGATTTATTTTTTGAAAACTCATCTCTAGATCATCATACTTTTAATGGATGCCTATGATCATATCAATCTCCAAAATGTGGTATCCTTCAATAGTGTCTTCATCTATATACTTGGGTAGTTCATTATAGTTTACCACATCATCATCATCATTTCTATATATAAGGTAGTTGTATGGGGGTTATCATTAGAGATATTCATGTGCATATAATCCATCACCAAGTATCTTTCACCTAACAATTTTATAGTCCATTCTCTTGAGAGTAGCATCCAAAATCAAGGAGGTAGGTCAATTGGAATGGACTTGGAAAACACTTAGGGTGCTTTTCTACTATCATAATAAAATATTTTAAGACCTATAATATTCACCATAGTTCCATCTATTTGAATAGTATTTTTAGTAGTCTTAGTGTATGATGGGCCCCTCTTATTACACACAAATTTTCGAATTATTTTTAAAGTCACTCTTCAATCCAATATGCAACTCAGAAAATAATTCTCAATATTCGATGCTACATAGAATGATTATGGTGTAAATGTCAAAGTTTTTGGTGTATTTAGAATATTAATATCATTGAATTAGATATCTAAAGGATATTTTACATAAAATTTTCCATTCTATGGGGTTGGAATATGCTTATTTGGATGGCCTACTTTTAGCATTGCAATAACTCCTTACTTGATTCTAGAGAGCTTCTTGGAGGGGATTCCTTTTACTAGGAAAACCAAGTATTCCAACATTCTAGGTTTGGTTGGTGTCTTCTTCATATCTTCTATAATATTTAATCTAAATTCAGTAGTGCTACTTTCAGTGCATGCAATTAACTTACTATACTATCTTGTAGTAATCATGCACCCTTCATTGGTTGGAGCCAAGTACCTTAATTTTTTTTTACTTTCATATACAACTTATGTATTTCCTTTTCCTTTCACTTACCTTTCTACTTATTTTCCTATGTTGTCTCCTATTGTACTCCTTTCCATTTCTCAACTTATTTTTGTTTTTTATTTGCTTCTTCTTTTTAGTCAAAGCATTAGTTTATTATATCATGACCAATGTCTTTTCTATATTATTCTATGTGTATTTTTACCTAATTGTTACACATACTTTATGTTTTTTGTTCAATGTTGGTTTCTCCCCTTCTTAGTACTATAGTATTGATACCATGTTTAGTTTACTTCTTGGTTGGATCTTCTTATTCCACTATACTCTTATTTTTAGTTCCAAATCCATGTTAATTAGAGCAAATAATACTTTCATCAAAAAATGAATATTCATCATCCTTAGAAATACTAAATTTCATGAAATCTATATTAGTAGGGTTTGGAAATATTGAGGCTACTTCTTGGATGGGAATAGGAGGTAGATAAACTAGTTAATTTATTATAAGTGGTTGCTTTACTACTAATATTATTTTTCCTAAACTTACAACTTGTTGATCATAGTATTCCTATTATACTACTAAATTAACAAGTCTCATGACCATGGGGGTTGTGTCAAAATTTGTAGGAAAAACCCTTAAGGTATTAACCTAAAACTTTATATTAACCATGTTATTTTGGATTTGAATATCTTGTTGATCAATATTTTATCAAGAAATCTAATATTTTGTGAGATATAAGGTCTTCCTTTATTGCCAAATATACTATTTTTATATGTTATTTTGATGCCACTGAATTTACCTTTTCTCCATATTATTGATATTATCATCATTTTCCATAAATCCATCATCTCCATCATTTGATTTTTTGGCATGTCATATTTATCTTGGCTTTGGGATAAAGTAAGAGTGTGACTATTTTATGGTGGAGTTGGTAAAGTAATAAATTATGGTTGAAAATAAATGGAAGGATTATATTACCTCAAGAGGATCACCATGTATGACAAGTCAGTTTATGTGTAGGTGGTTGTATTAGGTTTTTGGGAGTTTAGAATTGACACACAATAGGGGAGGTCTAAAAATTTATAAATTCTAAGTTACATAGGTAGTGTAAGTCATAGGATGGGTAGGCAATAAATTCCTTATCCTAGTGAGTATATATTCTACATGGACCACCTCTTATAATATTCTAGATGAAGTAACATGAATAGCATTTATGTTGTGAAATTTTTATGTAATACAACAATGCTTGGTTCCATGAGGATGTATATTTAGTAGAATCAAATACAAAGCCCTCATAAATATAGTGTTATAATCATGAATATTTTCTTGAGGGTGTCTTTTCATATATTTTAATTGAAGAACTCAATATCAATTGTCTATATTATAAAAAATTCTCATAAAAGGTTAGTGGACATCTAAATAGTAATTGAATTGTTAGGTAAATTTATATTGACTTTATCCCTTAATGAGTAAAATAAGTAAATGTTATTGAGGTATATTATGTTATTTGGTACATGCTAATGTACCCCCATAATATCTTCATGGTACAATTGTAAATATATAATAAATTAGGTTTGGGTCTTTATTTTGGGTGAGTGATTTATACTTTCCTATTCATGTAAGTGTCAATATGTAGGAAATGCACAAGTGTCATGTAAAAGTGCAATGTGTAGGAAATGCACACATGTCATGTAAGTTAGAGTGCAAGAGTAGACTAAGAGAATTTACAAAAGTGTGATGTATATAAGTATAAAAATATGTAATGTGAGGATGTACACAATTATCCTATATTAGGAGTGCATGTAGAAGTGTAAGAGTCATGTAGATGTGTCATAGATTCAAGTGTGCATGCAAGAAGAAAGTGAAGAGTATAGTATGCAAGTGGCAAGATGATAAGCCAAATTTCATGGGACTTGTCATATAGATAGTAATAGTCAAGTACTTAAAGAGTCACATGAGTATGGCTATATTATGGATACTGTAGACACAAAATTCTAACACTCCATAAAACCCAACCACACCACAAATCTACATAGTAAAAATGTGCCTAAGGTTTAACTTAGACATAATTTACTACACATTATCCTATTTTCTAGATTTTGTAAAATCTAGAAAATATGCCTAGGATTCCTTGTCTCTCCACTAGCCAAGTGTCCTAGCCACCTCTACACCTCGCCTTGCCACTTCTAACACAACTCACTTCACTCCCACCTACCCACATGCCACCACTCCACCTAATTAATACACGCTAGATGACTCACTCTAATTGTCTAGGATAGTTGGTTGTCCAGTCCCTACTAGTTTGTAGCCCTAGCTTACCTCTTATCCTTCTGCCCCTTATCTTACAAGAGCCTATAAAGACTCCAATATTTAACAAAGCAAAGATCAACTGGTACAAGCCATCACACTACCAAAATCATGATAAGAGGATATAGCATACTCAAGGATCGAGTTGTCAATACCAAGAAGAGCCAAATCCTCGCCCTTCGACCATTCATACCCAAACATAGACCTACATTTATATATTGACACCCTCAATACTAAGGATCTATAAATGCAGTTTTGAGGGTCTACAGTGATACCCAAACGTAGCCCTATATTTATACAAGAATATATCAGCCACTTCTAGACACAAATTAAAATAGGTAAACAACAAGGTATTTGATTTTATTGATTTCTATATTTTTGTGCATAATTTTTACACTCTACAAAGTTAAGGTTTTTATAGCATTATTTTATGCATATCAAATAAGTGCTACTAACCCCTTTTTTTGTTTGCATCTATACATGTATAGGTGACAGATATCTGAAGAGCTACTAAAGCAAAGGATGACTCGTTATGATACCAAATCCCATACAACAAACTCTAGAAAGGAATATCATCAGCACCCACCATATTTTGGATTCATCAAAAGGGGTTTTCTACCTTTTTGTGATCATTGTACACTAAAAACAAGTATATTTTGTAATCATACCCATGCATACTTTTGGAAAAAATCATTGTAAAAGGAGACCAAGCATCAATCAAAATTTAATACAAAAGCATTTTTATCCATTACAATCGCTTGTTTATGTATTTCATTACTCAGTTGTATCTTCATTCCTTACAAAATGGATATCATGGTGGGACCCCCAAAGGGTTTTTTTTGTATTGCCTTGTTAATTTTAACTTTCTAATATATTTTTGTTTATTGCTTGCAGGTTTTTTGAGATCTATCGTGAGAAGATAAAAAATCACTTTTGGGAGTTTCAAGAGTTGTTCAGGTTGTTTCTAGCTCTATGCAAATGCAACATTGCATTTGAGAACCTACACAAATACAATTTTTTTTTTGATACCCTACACAAATGTATCCCTACATTTGGGAACCTTGTGAAAATGCAGCTCTGCATTTGAGGAGTTGAAGCAAGAGCAAAAGGACTCTAGGTATGTAATTTTGATCAAATTTCCACTTCAAATTTGTTATTAAAGGAAGAAAAAAGAAAATATAAAGAATTTTTTTTTCTTTTGTTTTATTTTTTAGCTATATGTTTGTTTTTGTGTTCATGCATATTAGGAATTGCATTTTGTAATTCAAAAATTAAAATTGCATTCTAGGGTCATTAGCTAAGTCATAGGTTATAGAAAGGTTGTAGCTTGCATCCTAAAGTTAGCTTGCATAAATAGGTGCATTTTAGGACAATTTCAAAGCCTCTGATTTGCTCAAATTTTATTCTAATATATAGTAAAAAATGTAGACCTACATTTTCTCAATGGCAAATGTAGCTCTCAGGATTTGCAAACACATTGTTGAGGCTCTACAAATATAGTCCTACATTTGTGTAGTAAAAAATGCAACACAATTCCAAAATAAATGTTGTACTATCTCTTCCAAACCATGAAAAGGACAATCACCTTACCCTTGTACCATCCATTTTAGCTTTCTCTAAGTAGGTATACCTTGAAGGACTACATTCCAAATAAGAATATGGAATTTTCCTTGAATTGGAGCAAAGTCGATAAGTTTGAAGGTTCTTGTCCAAGTGGCCCAATTGAGCTCTAAGTTCTATTTTTTATTGAACATATCTACAAACTATTGATAGTTCATATGAATCAAGGCTTGGTACCAAAACTTAAGGACTAGCTACTCAAATTATTGATTATCAAACCATTTCCACTAAGACCAATAGGTACTAGTTTCCAGTGGAGAAGATAAAGGTTGGGGTGTCTGGTAGGCAATGGAAAGGATCCACATAATCAGTACTTTATCAATAGGATAGAGGCTAAATTATGACTGGATTTGTTTTCAATTTGTCCATGATGATTGATAAAAATCCCAAATGTCACCCACTAGAATTAATCCCCTTTTAAAGAGCTTCCTAGCAAGAAACCAGGGATTCATGCCAAGAGGTTATGCATGAAGGGTGAGTAGGGGTGACCACCATAATTTGTATTGAAGGAAATCTACGAGGCCTTGCTCTAGAGGTGTCTACCATGAAATAAATTGATGCACTTGTTTCCAATATTTCTGAATCCCTTTGAAAATATTACAATCCTTTTATAGATAAATAAGGGGCTTGTAAAAGAACATCAGTATATGACATATTTACCTAAATTTTACCATCCACCCGAGGATTTTTAAAATGCTCCATAATCAAAACCTTCCATGGCTCATTCTCTATGATAACCCTTTGCATCCATTTAGTTGTGAGTGCATACCCATGTGCTTGAAGGTTGGGGATTCCTAGCCCACCGCATGAAACTTGTCTGCAACAATTGCTCCATGAAACCATTGGGAGGCCTTGCTTGGCTAGGTTTTTTACCCAAAAAAACTTCCAAAGCATATTATTCATCTTATCATATCCAACCTTGCTAGGAGTCAAAATAGAAGAGAAGTAAACATGGAAGGGGCTAAAATTTTTCCAATAATTTTAATTTTAGCTACTTGAGACATTTCCAAAGATTTTGAGTATTCCAATTTTTGGCAACTTTGTCCATACACCAATGCCACATAGATTTGGGTGAAATATCAACACCAAAAGGAAAGTCCAAATACTTAGATATTTCTCCTCTTTGCACCCACTTCCATGTTTTGGGTATCCATTGTAGCTTATCCTCAAATCCAAATGGAATAATAAAGTTCTTATATTTTTGGATTCTTTCACTAGAGGCCCTAAAAAAGGTGTGAACTATATCAAGGATTTTCATAAAAAATTTCTAATCTATTAAAGGAAAAATATATAATCATCTGCAAAGTGAGAGTTGATAAGTTGGGAGCCATCCAAAATGGGTATACCTCTTATCCTCCCCTCTTTAATTGTATATTCCAATAGATAACCAAGGGCATCAACTATAATTACAAATAGACAGGGGGCCAATAGATAGCCTTGCCTAACTAATATTTCCACAGGAATGTTGTTAGGTAATTATGTATTAATAACCACTCTTGTTGAAGAATTTGGAAAGAGGGAAGCTACCATATCATTGAATCTATTTTCAAAACCAATATATTGGATCATGCTTAAGAGGAAGAGCCACTCTAATTGATCATAAGCATTATAAAAATCAAGATTAAGGTAAAGTCCCTTGATCCCTTGTGCTCGAGCCCACTCCATCCCTTTCCAAGATGTAAGAATATTATCCAAAATGTAGAAACCTTTAAGGAATCTTATTTGCTCTATGTGAAAAAATTTTATAGCCACTTGGAGGAGTCTGATAGCTAGATCCTTAGCCAAAATTTTATAATAGGAATTGAGTAAAGTAATGGGATGCCAATCAACAAGCAAATATAGCTTATGTTTTTTGGAATGATCCTGATCAATCCTTGATTAGTAGCCTCCCCAATGCCTCCAATAGTAATAACCTCCTCACACATATGCAAAAAAATAGCTGCTATAGTCTCCCACATGTTCTTAAAAAAATCACTCGAAAGACCATCAATTCCTTAGGATTTTTCATTTTCCAAAGAGAGGAGGGTATAATGAAGTTCATCCTGTGAAAGAGGTTTGTCCAAAACTGCTATATCTTCTTTAGATACTTTGGTAGATATGCAATGTTTGCAACATTCTCTAAAAAACTCAACTTCTATGTTGGGCCCTTAACTTTTGAAAAGGGCAACAAAATGCTCTTGTATGAAGGATGGGAGGTCCTCCAATGGAATTTTTAGGCCATATATAGGAATTTTAATAACCTCTATCCTCTATAATCTATTATTCTTCTTAATGGCATTAAAGAAAATTTTAGAATTTTTATCACCTTTGTGAATCCACTAAACATTTGCCCTAATTTGTGTCACGTGGGCTTTATAAGCTTGGAGTTGCCTTAACTATATTCTAGTTGAGGTAGTGACTGAGTTGATCAAATTATTGCTCTAACTCTTTTTTTTTCTTGCAAAGAGAGGCTAGGAATTTTACAAAACCTTGAAGGTAATCCATTGTTCTTTTGATGCCTTCATCCCACCACATAATCCACCATCTCCCTCCCGAGGGCCTTTGCAAGAGATTCCACACTTTCTTTATTCCATTAACATAATATTTGTGCCTGATAAAGGAAGTATTTAACATGAAAGGCAAACTATTTTTGGGTTTCCTTATGGGGGTACACCCAATAATCAAGGTAATCGAGAGATGGTCTAAAGTTACCACTGAATAGATTGGATGAGACAAATAATTTTGGAGTATATCAATATTTTTTGCTACATATAAGTGGTTCAATATTCCATTATGAGAGTATCCCCACATCGTCTATTGATTCAATTAAACCAATCCCTATGATTTTTAGAACTCTTATTCCAATTGGAATAATAAATATTCTAGGTCCTTCTAAACCTAAACCATGATCTAACCTCTTCTAGTTGTTTGAGTGGAGTGTCACCCCCAAATATGTCTCCCTCCCACTCTACCATATTAAAGTCCCCTCCTATTATCCAATATACTTCAATAAAATTGAAGCACATCCAATCCTAAAGGGCTGCCCTTATAGTTGCATCATTAGGTGCATAAACAACTACAACACTCAATTTCCTACCACAAAATATTATTGTACACCACACTACTCTATGCATTGTATCCTCAATTGATAATAAAATAGAGTCTATAGACACCAAAACAACACCAATCCGATTATGTGACAACAAGCATCGATCGCATTGACACACACAACCCCTAGGGCAGCCCCCAGAGGTTAAACAGTGGTCCTAACCACTCCCAAAAGCAGTTTGGAAGGTCAAGAGTCAATTTGGCACCTTTTGGCACTTTTCTCCCTACTCGCCCCACCCTGGGATGAATACAAACTGGTATTCGCCCCACCCAGGGACGAATAGCAGCATTCGCCCCAGGGTGAGGCGAATAGCAGGTTTGACTGGCAAAAAGTCAAACCTCAACAGGTCCGCCAGTTAACTGCAACTTCAGGACATGCAATTGCGAGGAACGACTTCAAATCAAGAAGAGAGACTTC
This sequence comes from Wollemia nobilis, assembly GCA_028583015.1. Classification (NCBI taxonomy): domain Eukaryota; kingdom Viridiplantae; phylum Streptophyta; class Pinopsida; order Araucariales; family Araucariaceae; genus Wollemia; species Wollemia nobilis. Next base: position 2,169,853 of record JAQPPZ010016912.1, on the reverse strand, counting down.
AGTCATGCATGTCTTTATTTTAGAGACCTCATGCAAGGAGACTCTAAATCAGGGAATAATATTTTCTCTCAAAATAGGACAATCAACTCAAGTGGCGCCCTCGCATGCGCATTCAAACAAAGAGACCCTAGGTCTATAAATTGGTGAGTCTTCTCACCCAAAAAGAGATACAGAGAGGAGATTTTGGAGCAATGAAGTGCTGCTAAAATATATCCTCACCCATTGTTTGTGCTTTCACATCCTTGATCTCTCTTTTGGAGGGAGGTTATTGGGTGATTATTGGAGGCGCATTCTAGACCCAAACCCGAACATTTGGCCACAATATTCCACAAAATTTGTCGAAAACACCCCATAAGAAGTTTTGGACCCATCCCAAGTGGATTGGTGCCAAAAAAGAGTCCCAAACGGTGGGCGTCCTGCCCTCGGGCGCCCCCAAGCTATCGCAGCCCTAATCGCCCCACCCCGGAGTGATTAGAAATATGTGATATATTTCTCTAATTTTTCTTTTGCATATTATTCTAGGTTATTTAAATAGGCTGTAGTTTAAATTTCACTTCATTCTGAGCATTTTTGACCAGGTTTTTATCATTTCCCGCCTTTACTAACTTGCAGATGGCACCATAAAAATATGGGTGATAGAGGCCAAATTGGAGAAATATGACCTTCTGGGTCTTCCCAAAACACCCCCAATTAGCTAACCCCAACTTTGCAGGTCATTTGGAGCTTCCTGGATAGGACATTGAAGAGGGTGCTTTCTGATAATTTATTGCAGGTTTATTCGTCCCACCCCGGAGCGAATACAAATATGTGAGGAATTTCTAGATTGTTCCTTTTGCAGTGCCCTCCTGGTAACATATTCATGCTTCTATTAAATTTTTAGGTCGATCTGAGGTCATTTGGTTATCGTTTTAATATTTTCATGCATACACTAACAGTAGGCCTTGGGAAATACATGTTTTATTCTATCTGCAGGTGCTACTGATATTTTCTGTTTCCTTGAACGTAGGTCTCCAACATCAGAGGAGCAGGAAGGAGTCAAAACTCATATACACAAGTGGCGGTGACGTTTTGGTCCACCCATCTTACATGTGGGCACGCGGAAGAAGGATTGCTATCCATGGATGTGATAAGAAACATATTTAACGCTCCTATCCCCTAAAAAGGAAGGAGACGTATTGTAACATGACTTTGAAAGCATATCAATAAATAGGGCCCTATTCCATATTGCTTTTATCTTGTGTCGATTCGCTTATGCTCTTTCCTTTCATGCATTTTTCAATATATAGGCTTTTGGCGTTAAGTTTGGTTTTAGACGCATCGTACTTGGCATTTTCCTTTTTGTTTTCGTATCCTCATGCTTTCAGTGGCGATCATGGTGGGACCTCTGTCCCTTGATTTTTAAGATTAAATTTCTGATCAAAGTTGCTTGTTTTTGCTTACAGGTACCAAGTTTTCAAACCTTGGACTGCTGTTCGTTTCAGTCTATGACGAGTACAGAGCTGGAATTCGTCTTATCCAGGGATGAATAGGAATTCGTCCTACCCTGGAATGAATACAGATCTGTTATTCATCTCACCCCGGGATGAATAGCTCTCTGTGCAATTTTAGGGCAGAAATTCAGAGACATCCGATTTGGGCAGAGAAGAGGTAGGGGTCCTAAACACCTTCTGTCAATTTTTGCTTTCTGTTCTCTGGTTATTTGCTTGCATAGGAGAGTTTGAATGCTTGTTTGCTTCATTTATGCAACTTAAAAAGAACCCCACACACCACGTGGTAATTTAAAACAACAAGGAGTTGGTCGTAAAACCCCAACCCTTGAGCAAGACCAACGGTGGATTTCATCACCACCTTGGCTTGAGATACTGCATACATAACCCCGATCGTGACTATTGCTAGACGTAAATCCTGATGAAAGCTGACCAAGTGTAGTTGGGGTGATTCCCAGTGCATGAGGATAAGTCTTCTATGGTAGGTGTCATAAATAGAGTGATTCCCCTTCCGTACCGCCTATGTTCCACGTACCATCTGCTCTCACGTACCAATAGTTTCCCTCACGTAAGGGCGGGTATATAGAGAGGTTGGTATATCGGCCTGGCAATGGTATATCGAAGGGGCGACCATTTTTGGGAGTCATAAGAGCCATCATATTGCATTTAAATGTTCTTTACAAAAGCTTTCAAAACAAAAATCAAAACACACTAAACCAGATTTAGGGCACACTTTTAATCTTTAAATGAGATAATCATTGCTTTTGTGTGTGATATTTCCTGTTTAGTGTAGCATAAGAAATCCTAAAAAGAAGATAAAAATCTACGCATCTTTAGGTAAGCATCACCATGGTGTACACTCGTAGCCGAGCCCAATCATGGGCAAGCACTACAGAAAGTGTACAAAGGGGGACAAGTCACCTCCGATATAGTCCTGAGGACTTGGTCATCCCGCCTTGGCGGCCTGACACACAAGATAGTCCACATCATGCCATCACAGAATAGGACTATAGAGGCACCTCTTTGAGAGGCACCCCCACTCAGCATAGATCCTTTCAAGAGGAGAACCTACACGTGGCACTCAACATAGATAGGAGGCCTCCCTTAGATGCTCGTTATGAGTGGCCTAGTGATGAAGTGCTAGAGCAACATAGGGTCCATAAGGAGGGGCCACATGATTTCATCATCCCTCCTCTACCCCGTATTACTGTTAGAAACACTAGACCAAATCTAGAGTATCAGGCTCTCCAGATAGGGCAAGACAATTCTTCCCACACCTTGCATGCATATGAAAGGGAGTACGAGGAAGACCACTATGTTCCTCAAGAGTAGTACACAACATGGGAGCGATGCACCTCCACACCTGCTATGTATCAAGATCACCCATTGAGGCTAGAGCCTCAGGTGAATGCCGCTAACCTCGATAGAGGAAAGCAACCCATAGGGGTCTCGGATCACCATGACCGAGATAGACATGTAGGAGAGGCATCTAGGCTTCCTAAACATGAGATGATGGAACAAATTGACTTGGAATTTTCCAGACATGCCACCCACCAAGCACAAATCATGCAGCTCAGGCAAGATCAACAATAGTTAGAGCATCTGTACCACCTTAACAAAGAGCGCATTCAACGTCAGACAACCGAATTGCTTCATAACAATATGCCTGAGAAGGTCCCAACCCCTCGTGCGCATAAAGTAGAAGTGTATGAGAGGCACAACCCCTTGGTGCGAGATAGGTCTCCATGACCTTACCAAGTATTGCCTCCAAGACCTCCTAGACCTGAGCGGGAGGCCACTCCTAGAAACAATGATGGGCACCCTCCATGGGCACCCACCCATGTTTATAGGTCTCGCCCATGCACTCCTCAAGAAGCCTATGAGGAGTATGAACAAGAAGAAGAGCGGGCTGAAATGCCCTACCAAGGCAGAGGGGGTGCTATCCAGCCACCCCTCCATAGGCCTCAAGTTCCCCGCAACCCACAATGGGAGCAAACTAAGGAGGAAGAAATTAAATCTTCCGATGCATATAAAGCGTTGCTAGAGCGCTTAGAGTCTATGGAGACCAAGACTTCTGGGCCCCAAAATCCTACTTTATGCCAACTCCATAGTCATCCTGTGCATCCGTCAGTGCCGGCACCTCCATACCCTGAACACTTTAAACTACCCTAGTTGGCACTCTTTAGAGGGGAGGAGGATGCCCAAGAGCACGTGACTAGATTCTTGAGCCAGTGCTTTGGCATTCAGGATAATGATGCTTTGTTGCTAAGAACATTTATAACCACATTCGTAGGCCCTACCTCGGATTGGTTCACTCAATTACCAAAACATAGCATCAGTAACTTGGATCAGCTAGTGGACGCGTTCCTCGAATGCTTCACCTTCAACACCAAGAAAAATGCGTCACTAAGTGACCTAGCTAGCCTCAGGAAGTATGAGGAAGAAACCATGGTGGCATATGGGAACCGGTGGAGGACATTGCTTTCAAAGCTGCCCTACCTCCCTCCCATGTCCGACCTGACCCAAATGTTCTCAAAGAGTTATTTGAGATCGATCTCCATGCTATTGTAGCTGCAACAATATGCCACTCTTGAGGAAGCTCTGGCGCAAGCCAGAATCATTGAGGAGATCAAGATATAGGATGGCGAGATTGCCAAGCCAAAGAAGAAAGAATGGCTTAAGAACACCAAAATAGGGACCATGCAATAGAAACCCATTATGGTCAATCAGGTTGCTATAAACGTCCCTAAGCCTACACAAGCAACACAGCCTCAAAAGGCTAACTATCAGGTGGTGCCTCCTAACAATTATGATAGAGAAAACTAGAGGTAGGAACAAAATCAGTAGCGTCACCCTAGGCGACAATTTACACCTTACACAGAGTCTAGGGACTCCCTGTTTGACCGCTTGTCAGCGGTGAACTTGATCAACTTGCCAGAGATTCAAACCATAGACCCCAATGCACCAAAGCCTAAGGGGTACCGGGAGGACTTGTATTGTAGGTTCCATAGATGGAAGGGACATGATCTTAATGCATGTTGGAAGTTCAAAGGCTTGGTGCAAGACCTAATCGACAACAAGACGTTGGCGGTGGACAACCCCGTAGCGCCAAACAACCAACATATGGGAGTCTTCAGAGACCCCTTGCCTACCCATGATGCGTAGAAAAAACCCCTTCAAGTCAATGAGGTGCAATAGAATTGCCCCATGCAAGGGTATGTAGGGATGATAAGCATAGTGACTAGGAACAAGAGGTATCCAGGAGCTGCCCCTGCGGTAGCCACTAGAGAAGTTCCATCGACGTCACAACCTCAACAACACCCTACGCAACCTCCCCCACCTAGACCAGTGGCCATGATTCGGACTAGACTTACCCAAAGTCTAAGGACCACGTCGGCTAGGCTCTCCATATACGAGCTCATTCAACAATCAGCGCCCCATCGGGAGGCTCTAATGGAGATATTAAAAGCCATCGAGCTGCAGCCCCATGAAGCAAACTCTTTCAACAACTTTGTGGGACATGTAAAACAATGTACAGAACCAGTCATCACCTTTAGAGAAGATGAATTGAAATCAGTGATTGGTGATGTGGTGGATCCACCCTTGCACGTCATTGCATGGGTCAACGGGATTCCGTATAAGAGGGTGTTGGTGGACACTGGCTCATCCAGTAATATCATCACAACAGCAACATTGAAACATCTGAAGTTGTCAGCATCTCACATCGTGGCCTCCACCTATACTCTTCGAGCATTCAATGATGCAATATGCTCGACGGTTGGCACAATTGTCCTACCCATCCAAGTGGGACAAAAGACTATTCATACATTGTGCCACATCTTGGAAGGTGAGATGGCCTATAATATCTTGCTGGGCCGGCCTTGGATCAGGGACATGAAGTGTGTCCCTTCAATAGCTCATCAGTGCCTAAAGTATACATTTGAAGGATAGGTGCATGTAGTCCCGATAGACTTAGAGCCCTTCAAGTACTGCAATACGGTGCAATTCATGCCGTAATCGACCCTTCCATCAACGCATTTGGATTTTTAGTTGAATCCATCTAACCAAGGTCCGATTTCGTAGGCATCCCCATTGACCAGTCCATCAAATCCCCAGTCGGGTCCATCTTCCTCATCTGGTCCTTCAACAATGATGCCACCTACGGTGGCCACACCAAAGGACAAGGGAAAGAAACCCCTAGAAGAGGAACCACCCCTAGTCTCAACCATCTCTACCGAAGAGATGCCTAGCCGAATGGAAGTCGAGACGCCTAGTTCACCCTACATGGAGTGGACTCGGAAGGACTCCCATTCGCTCCCCCTCAACCACCAACGATCACCATTGAGATGGCCAACACGGGCTTGGGGGAGTATATAGTGCGAAACATTGTAGCAACACCCACACTTGAGTCCATGCAGGACATGGGGAGACCTCGACTCCCCATCGGCTCTGTGGTTCCTCTAGGCTACCCACCCAATCAGACAAACTTTGTTTATGGGGGCCTGGATAATGGCATTGAAACTTATATGCAAGAAGACGAAGATGAAGAGCCCTTTGCTGAGGATGTCAACTATTTGTCCAACCCAGACTTCGCTTTGAGATATCTTGGCCAATGTAATTGGCATGGATATGGGTTGGGACGGTATGAGCAAGGAGTGCGTGTTCTTTGCCAACCGAGATATCAAATGTCGTATGACAAGTCGAGAGTAGGGTTCAACCACCCCTTCCCCTAGACATCTTGGTAGAGAACATGCAAGGCCTAGGGATAGGCAACAAGGATGGGTTGGCATTAGATCCATATGCCAATCCTAACACAACATATACATTGGGAGATTATCTCCCATTGCTAACAACCAACCTTGTTGACCATAACAACCCTTTCCCTTCGATCAAAAATGGAGAAAATTCGAGGACTCACCTACAAGAGGGATATGGACAAGACCAAGAAGGGTCTTCAGAAGATGAGTCGGAATACGAGGTAGCACCTTGGGATCCTTTCGAGTCTGATAGCAATCATTCACAAGTACATCCCATGGATGATGATCAGGAGAGCTTCCTGACAATGTTCCCTTTGGATGCTCCAATTGAGCATATGCCACCTCAAGAGAATCAGGTCCCCCCATAGAGAGCGGAACAACCTCGATGGGACCACATTAATTTGCTCGAGCAAGATGAGCCTCATATGTTACAAATAGTTGTTGGAGCCAATGAAGGCCTTTGGATCTCTGACAGTGATTATGAAGATGAAACTGAGATGGCTTATCTCAATCATATGCGACAACAACAATATCCCTTGGACATAGATGACATGTTTGAACAGTTACACATAGGGCCAAGGCATAGGTGGCACCTAAACCAGGTACAGTTATAGCAATTACTGCACCCGCCACTCTAGGTATACAGAGAGCATCTTCCCTGGAGACCCTATAGAACCATCAGTGCCTAGGGTAGACCCTATCTTCTTATCCACACATAGGGCCGATCCATTTGTGCCAGTACCCACAGAGCCAGATCCGGAGCACAAAGATCATCTAGGATGTCCGAGTAATCACACCCATGGTAATGGAGACCATAATCATTTCATCAACATGATCTCCATTGATTTAACCACCCCCATCCATGATCCAGCCGACCCAACATGGTCATTGCATCTAGACCTAGATGCTATAGACTGGGATCATGCTGACACACCGCCATCCCCATCAGAGTATTGGCCTTGTGGTGGGATGTTCCATTTCACCCTAGGATAGACTCAGGATGTCTTCCATGCTGAAGAGGAACCTGATGTTCCGAACGATGATCTAAATTCAGCAAATGATATCCACTTGATCCCAACTCCACACCAGTTGGAGGACGGGTCCCACATGTCGGTCGAGGAGACGACTGACGTAGACATCGGCTCAGATCCAATGAATTTGCAAATCATCAAGCTCGGGGTAAGTCTATCCCCCGAAGAGCAAGCCGACTACATTGCCCTTCTCAAAGAGAAGAAGGAGGTTTTTGCATGGTCCTACAAAGACATGTCGGGACTAGACCCGTAGCTAGTCACGCATAATCTAACGCTTGATCCGACAGTCAAGCCAGTAAAGCAAAAACTATGTAAGATGCACCCAACAGTAGCCTTAATGGTCAAATATGAGCTACAAAAGTTGTTGGATGCACAGTTTGTCATCTACATGGATTACCCACCATGGTTGTCTAACATGGTGCCCATCAAAAATCTCGATGGGAGGATTCACATATGCACCAATTTTTGAGATCTAAACAAAGCGAGTCCTAAGGATGATTTCCCCTTGCCTAGCATCGACGCATTGGTAGATGCTACAACGGGCCATGAAATGCTTTCCCTCATGGATGGTTTCTCGGGATACAATCAAATTCGTATCAATCTCGAGGACCAACTAAAAATGGCATTCACAATGCCTTGGGGGACATTTTGCTATAAGGTCATGCCTTTTGGCCTTAAAAATGTTGGCGCCACCTACCAACGTGCCATGACGTACATCTTCCATGATTACATGCACAAAACTTTGGAAGATTACATGGATGATTTGTTGGCCAAATCTCTTTTGCGCCTAGATCATCTCGATGACTTAAGCAAGATCCTCGATCGCCTCATGGAACATAAAGTCAGACTAAACCCCAAGAAGTGCGTATTTGGCATCACATCTGGAAAGCTCTTGGGTTACATAGTCTCCAAATGAGGAATCGAGGTAGACCCACACAAATTCAAGGCAATCCTTGAAATGCTTCCCCCAACTACCATCAAGCAGCTCAGAAGTCTACAGGGAAAGGTCGCGTCGATCAAGCGCTTCATAGCATAGTTATCTGACAAGTGCTGACCCATGAATAAATTATTGCACAAGGGGGTAACATTTCACTGGGATGACGAGTGCCAGTCAACCTTTGATGACATTAAACAATACTTGGCTTCACCGCCAGTATTGGCACCACCTAGACCAGGAGTGTCATTCTACTTATACATCTCAGCTACTGAGGTGGCACTGGGCGCCATGCTGTCCCAGAAAAATGAACTACACAAAGAATAGGCTACTTACTATCTTAGCCGCACCCTGGTCAGTTATGAACTTAACTATGCATACGTTGAGAAGCTCTTCTTGGCAGTGGTGTTTGCTACCAAAAAGCTATGCCACTACATGCTCAACAATACGACGTATGTTGTGTCTAAGGAGAATCCATTGCGATACATGATGAGTCGTACTTATCATAGTAGCCACACGATGAAATGGATCATGTTGTTGATGGAGTTTGACATAGAATTCATTGGACAGAAATCCATAAAAGGTCAAGTCATCACCGATCAACTAGCAAAGGCTCCTCTTGAAGATGATCAGCCTTTGACCGTAGAACTACCTGATGATGGGGTCTTCCATGTTTCAGAATCACCAGATTCTGATGAGCCTGAGTCACAGGCTGACATGACCCTATTCTTCGATGGTTCTAAATGTGAGCAAGGAGGTGGCACGGGAATTGTATTCTTCACTCCACAAGGGGCTCCAATGCCTCTATCATTTAAATTAGACTTCCCGTGCACCAACAACAATGCAGAATATGAAGCCTTGCTCATAGGTCTTCAGACAACAATCACCATGAACATTAAATGTTTAAACATCTTTGGTGATTCATTGTTAATTGTCAATCAAGTAAAGGGGATATTCCAATGTAAATGCCCAGTTCTGTAGGCCTACAAAGCCCTTGTGGACAAATTCTTGGCACAACTTGAATGGTATGACATCGAGGCACTCCCTCGATCATCGAATCATTTTGTGGATACTATGGCCTCCTTGGGGTCACTAATCCCACAAGACCCTTCTGGTGAAATGACAACCATTCAGGTCAAAACATTATCACAATCCATGATGGAGCATGCAAGCTCTGACCTAATGCCAGGAATCCACCTGATCCAGATTGAACCATCTCAGGATAGGTTCTCTCAAATCCATGATTGTCTGACTCAAGCCAACTGGGGTCCTTGTTCTCCCCGACCCCTCTTAATAGCAACACAATGCTATTTTTACAAGTTCTTTCCCACTCAACTTTTGCTAGGGATGAACTTCAAGAGGGATTGGTCATTCATACCATCGAGGTTTCTGATCAACAGGATTGGTACACACCCATAAGGGATTACCTCAAGCTAGGTAACCTCCCACTTGGATTGACACAAGCCATGAAAAGATCATTTAAATAGAAAGCGGCAAAACATGTCTTGTTAGGAGACATTTTGTATCGTCGGAGCTATGAAGGAATCCTCCTCCGTTGCTTGGACCAGCAAGAGTCCGCTTGGGCGATCACCCAAGCCCATGATGGTACATGTGGTGGCCACTTCAGTGGTATGGCCATCGCAAAGCGCATTCTTTGCATGGGCTATTATTGGCCATATTTAGAGCGAGATTGTTGCGCATATGTAAAGAAGTGCATGAAGTGTCAACACCATGCTAATTTGACACATGTACCTTCTTAGGCCTTGCAACCGATCCAATCGACTTGGCATTTTTTATAGTGGGGCTTTGATCTAATCGAAAAGATCTCCCCTACGTCGTCGGGTCATCACACGTTCATCATAATGGCCATAGAGTACTTCACCAAGTGGGTGGAAGCAATTTCGCTAACCTCTATGATTGGAACCCGCATTGCGGAGTTTATTTTGCATAACATCATATGTCATTTTGGTATTCCATCCAAGATCCTTTCGGATAATGGGACATCATTCAAGAATAAATATGTGCATGCTTTGACAACAAAGTACAAAATTCAGCATAGTTTTTCAACACCCTATTATCCGTAGGCAAATGGGCAAGCAGAAGCATCAAACAAAATGCTAGTTGCCATCCTCAAAAAGACCATCGTAGATAGTCATAAGGATTGGCATATTCAAATCCCGCTTGCCCTATGGGCTTATCGCACTAGCATTCGGATGCCCACTAGGGCAACTCCATTTTCGTTGGTGTATGGCTCCGAGGCAGTCATGCCTCTCGAGTTGGAAATCCCTTCCCTATGCATTTCAATGCAAGAGTTCATCGATGATGACACTACGTGGTAGGCCCGGTTAGACCAACTGACGTTGCTCGATGAACGATGCATCAATGCTCTCGAGCATTTGTGTATCTATCAAGAGCGACTTAAGAAAGCATACAACATGAAGGTCCACCTAAGGGACTTTCAGGTTGGTGACTTGGTCTTAAAAGAGAACCAATAGAATTCTAATTTGTCATCCCATCTAAGGGACAAGTTCATGGCAAACTGGTTAGGTCCTTATGTGATTGATAGTAGAATAGGACCTGGAACATACCGACTCGCCTCTCTTGAAGGAATCAAGGAACTAGAACCCTTGAACATCAGTCATTTGAGGCCATTCCACATCTAGAGAGCCATAGTCCAACCAAAACTCCAAGGATTCCCACAATCGCTTGGTCAACCCAAAATGCCCCAAAGGTTTCCATAAACCTTTTGTTCAACCAAAAGCTCCAAGGATTCCATAATCGCTTGGTCAACCCAAAATGGCCCAAAGGTATCCATAAACCCTTTGGTCAAACAAAAGCTCCAAGGATTCCAAATTTTGTCAAAAAAAGCTCAAGGATTCCCATAATCGCTTGGTCAACCCCAAAAATGCTCCAAAGGTATCCATAAACCCTTTGGTCAAACACAAAAGCTCCAAGGGTTACCATAACCGCTTGGTCAAAATAAATATTCAAAAACAAACAAAAACAATAAAATCATCAAAAATAACAAAAAAAATTGCATTTCAATTCCATGCATACTCGTAAAAATCAAAATACAAAAATATAGGTTGCATTAGGCATCACATCCATACATTGCATATTTTCTAGGTCATACATGTCAAAAGCACCATAGACTGTAATTACTTGGCAATTCCATCATTTTCCACATCAAATCCATTTTATAAACACATACATCTAGAATAACACCATCCCCATTTTTAGCATAGTCAGTTGTCTCCTAATGTATATAGGGTTTTCGTCATTCAGTTGTCTTTAAATTTCTAGCCAAAAACTGTACAAAGTTAAATAGATTTTACAAGGGAAAGTTTTACTTGGATCACGCCTCGTTATGTAACATCCCTACACAAGTTAAAACACATAAAATAATTCCTAAGTTGTGTGAATGCAAGAGAAACCTACAAAGCAGTCTAGGGTACCATAGGTGAAAGATTAGTCTGTTCATCCCCCTGTGCGAATGGTTCAAGAGTGCTGAGAATTGACAAAAGGACAAGCTCTTCCCCATCAATTCCCCCTAATAAATAGTGGTTTTCACCACTACTCAAAAATCCCAATCACCATTGGTCCCTAAAGTTGTAAGGATTCGTACTACACGTCCCTACCAAGGATGGGTAGTCATCCCCAAGGCCTAAAAGGATCAATGCCATTCAAAAAAAAATTCCCACAAGCCATCATCATGACCATCTCCAATCACCTTTGGTCTCCAAAGTTGTAAGGATTCATACTACACGTCCCTGAATAGGATGGGTAGTCATCCCCAAGGCCTAAAATATCAATGCCCTTACTTCATAATCTCCATAATCCCCTTTGGTTCCCAAAGTCATAAGGATTCATACTACACGTCCCTGAACAGGATGGGTAGTCATCCCCAAGGCCAAAAGGATCAATGTCATTCATAAGCCACAAACCTACAAGCTCAACCTTACAAAGCTCAAAATCCAAAATCAAATAACAGTGGTTATCACCACTATTCAAAATCCTTGCTCAAAAAGAAAAACAAAAAAAAAAAATAAATAGTGATTTTCATCACTATGTATACGAGCAAGTATCCTAAACCATTGAGCAAATAAAAATCCTGAACTTGAATCCCTAGAATTCTCAGCATTCGAAAACCATCTAGGTGATCCTCATTACGGGTTTGGTGGACAACCTACCTGGCAATGGCGGTATCCTAAACGCATGACGATATGTCTATCACATTAGCTTTGCATGTGAGCAGACCAATGTTTGCATGTGGATGAGCTAGCTTATGGTACCTTAGATTGTCCCATGGATTAATCTTACTAAATACAACAATGGAGTTAGTGGAGCTAATTAGGTGATCCTCAGTATAGGTTTGGTTGATAGCCTATCTGGAACTGGTGGTATCCTGACAAATACCACATAAATGAACTCAATTGCACACACAGGGATGTGAAATAACTTGGTTAAACTCAAGTCAGATTTATACCTTGTTCAAAAGTCTTGTGAGATAAATGTACAGTTTTGGCTAGTTAGTTAAAATATCTGAATCTCAAAAAAGCTTAACTACATTTTAAAAACAACTGGAACATTTCATTACGTACATCACCATCAAAAAATATGCAAAATACAAAAACAAAGTTATCACATGCAAAGTCATTCCACAAAGTCATCACATCCGTATAAAAAGCTAGTAAATCTTGTACAGTCTATGGTGCCATCGACAAGTTATCAACAACTCATTTCATTCATTCCATATGCATACATCATATAAATTAGAAACATCGCATTCATAATAGCATATGCATACATCAATGTAAATACATGTGCATAAAAACAAACCATGAAAAGTGTATAAACACCAAAAAAAGTCATCTGTATATATATCATCAAAAATGCCCGTAGGCTACAATGAACCGGTCCTCTGACCTCGCAAAAAAGCCAAAAACTCAAAACCCCCAAGCCTAGGGCATCGGCCACCATGATCATGCAGGATCGGTGCGATGGGAACTACCCCTCATGGTGTGGGTCCTATGGGACCCCTCAGGGCGGTTGTTGCTAGCCCCCACATCATGCCTACTAGCGCCTCCCTCATCTAGTCGCATGTGCCAAGAGGATGCTGATTGCTCAGTATCGCTCCCTCTCGAGCGGCATGATGATCCACCGCTGCTAAATAGGGACCCACCCATCGAGGTGACTAATCTCTACCTCCAGCTCCAATCGATATCGCATCGAGTCCATCTCTCATTGACGATACATAGCCAAAGTATCATTGCACTATGCTAGCTACGTCCGTAGGAGATCCCTCTCTCACACAGCATCGGTATCCCCATCCTATCGATGGTACGTAGCCCATGCGTTCTCTCGCTCCGCTAGCAGTGCATCCCCAAGCTCCTCATCTCACCTCTGAAGTAACCCCCCAATCATGCATTCTCACATGCAACCTACCTCCGTGTCCTCCAAGACTTCCTGAGGCATCGACATCTCTAGAAAGGTAGGCTGCTCTGCTCCCACTACTCTGGGACGTCTTACATCTCTGGCTGATCTAGAACCCCAAACTCCCCTCCAAAATCCTCAACCTCCACCATGTCTGCATCATCCAGTGGAACCCCCCAGCCCTCTCCTGGTGCCTCTACACCCTCATCCCCTGCTGCCCCCTCTGCACCCCCTAGAGGCCCCTCGCCTCGCCATCATCGTAAAGTCCACCACTGCTCATACTCGTGGTAACCCCGATGTCATCCACATCTGGGATGTCAATCATTGTATCTACATCCTCACCTAGTGGTGCAATGATTGGCCAAGCTAGAGTCCTCTCGTCCTCGATGTCGATAGACCACGGGCTCACCAGGAAACCCCTGGTGCACCCCAAACTATCATGTAACCCGACCATATGGGAAGAACTCCTGCTCAGTCTCATGATGCCCAATCAGCCACCCCCCTCGTACCCATCGAAGCCACTCTCCAGCCTCAGGCTAGGCTGGACAGTCTCGGTAGGGGCGCCAGAACACCTCCCCTGGAGCAAGCCGAGCGAAGGCATCGACATAGTGCCCTACGACACCTACCCATCATCGACTCTGTCCCTGCTCCTCAGACCTCCACCATAGTGCCTCGTATCCAATCTCTCGGTCTACCATCTCCACCCGAGTCATCCAAGGCAGCCCCATCGGCCTCTCCACTGCTATGTGCTGCCAAGCCTAGCACTGCAACAAGTAGCTGCAACTAATCCCCTTTCACCTCCGATAGTGGACCTCGTACAACTCATCATAGAGCTGTGCCAACAGAGTCTGTCCCCATCTCATGATCATAGGTGCATCCGTAGGACACTCCACTAACCTAAACACCACCTCTAGCAGGTTCCACAGGAACCTCACACCCGAAGAGTCGGGTAGAAGCATGTTGGAAATGAGGCCCATAAGTAATGCGTGCCTCACTCCCAACACACCCCTCTCTAGCCACCATCAAACCAATATGCCACCAATCTAGCAGTCGCCCTCTGCCCTCTCCACTGGGCTGTCCACCCCCATCTCCTCTCCATGTCCAAAGCAGCGTGTCAACACTGTTGTCCTGCTGATCCCACGATGTCGTCCTGATCGGCAGTCCGTCTATCAAAATCCGAAGGATCCGATAGACATCCTCTAAGGTAACTGTCATCTCCCCTGTTGGGATATGGAAGGTATTGGTCCGAGGATCCCACAAGTTGATCAGGGCCATCAGATAGGCCCGATCCCCGACCATCGGCTCCAATCGAGTCACCTGCTTGAGCCCAAGGGCATCAAGCCACTCCCAGTCAGTCAAAGTCACTGCCTCTCACGCTTCAGTGAAAATCGTGGGCACACGGTACCGGCTCTTCACAACCTACGAAAGAAAATAAAACAAAAACATTAAAACAAGAAAAATTATGTACAGCTAAAAACAGACATATAACGAGACATAAAATGCACAAAAATACAAAAAACATTCAAAACTAATTTGTTAGTCCTAGGGTTTTAACTCTAACTGATAAATTAAAAACAAACAAAAAATTAAAAAATAATTTGTCAGTTCTAGGGTTTTTAACTCTAACTGATAAATTAAAAACAAAAAAAAAAAAAATTAAAAAAATAATTTGTCAGTTCTAGGGTTTTTAACTCTAACTGATAAATTAAAAAACAAAAAAAAAAATAATTTGTCAGTCTAGGGTTTTAACTCTAACTGATAAATTAAAAACAAACATAAAAATTAAAAATATTTGTCAGTTCTAGGGTTTTTAACTCTAATTGATAAATTAAAAACAAACAAAAAATTCAAAAAAATAATTTCTCAGACCTAGGGTTTTTAACTCTAAACTGGTAAATTAAAAACACAAAAACAAACACAATCTACAAATAACTAGGGTTGAGCTACGTTTTTACAGCTCAGTTTACCCTACGTTTCTAACCTAAGTTTTGATCTTTGTTTAAATTCAGGTTAAGCAAAGTTTTTAAGTTATGTTCTAAACTAAGTTTTTTAGCTCAGTTTTAAACTAAATTTTGATCTTTGTTTAACTAGGGTTATACTAAGTTTTCAACTAAGTGTTAATTTTGATAGACTAGGGTTTCATTTTTAAATTTGAAAAACAAAAAACAAAGAGGACAAAAACAACAAATTGTGGTTTTCAAATAAAAAAATAAAGAGGAAGAGCACTCACTGGTCTCGCTTCGGCTCCACCGCTTGATGATCCGGTCCATGAACTCATGGTGGCAGGAAAATTTGGCAGCGCTTCGCTTCGCAGAATTGACCTCCTCCTCCTTAGAGCTCCAAATCGCTAGGAAAAACAAATGCAAATGAGCCCAAAACCTAGTTTTGGCCTTTAAATAGGCTTTTGAGCCTGTAATCATTCCTCCCTAGGATGAGCACTCTAGTTAGCACTTGTCCTACCCTAGGATGATTACTAAACTGGTATTCGTCCCACCCAGGGATGAATACAGAGCAAAAATTTCAAAAACAACAAAAACTGCACAAAATGCACAAAAACAAGCAAGAAAAGTGTCCAATAAGAGTGCTTTTGCACTTGACATTCCGGGCATGCAAAATAGATGTCGGGGTCACAAATCCTCACTATCCTATTCCCTAAGAAGGCTACCATAGCTGGACCGCTCCATGGGAAGATGGATTTTTGAGAATTTCATCCCCAAAAGGCGTCACAAAAGGGTCAAAACCCAACCAAAAATAGCAATAACATTGTCGAATGAAGGTGCCTTTGCGCCTGAAATTCTTGGCATCCAAAATAGATGTTGGGGTTACAAATTGTCACTATCCTACTCCCTAAGAAGGCTACCATAGCCGGACCGCTCCATGGGAGGATGAATTCTTGACAATTTCAGCTCCAAAATGCGTCACAAAAAGGGTTAAAACCCACCAAAAATAGGTCAGAATGTTCGAAAACTGCTTAAGCATTCAATGGTAAACAACTGAAGGCACCCTTACCTAAGTCATCTTGGGTCAAGTGACTCATCACTTTTCTCATGTCGGTCATTCCCTCATCGATTCGTCGCTTGAGGGGGTAGTCACACTTAGTCACCAATCAACAAAAATATACCCAATCAAGGAAATGACATGCATTCAAAGGATCATTGACAAAGACAATCATGCTCCCGCTTGGGGCAGCAAACAAGCAATAATCACAAGCTGATCAAACACTTGGCATTCATGAATCATGAACTCAAGGTTCCCATAGACAAAAGGTTGCGCCCTTTGCCTATTCATGACTGATCAATGTCCAAGCTCAAGTAACACCTCACCGAAAAAGGTTAACACTTGAATTAAGTTCCTTAGCTCGTCGAAGCAAGGATTCAAGAATGCGTGCCCTTTCCATACTTGGGGCATCAAGAGTTGGTTAGGTTACTGAGAAACCCTAATCATTAGTGCTTTGGTTATCTATTTTTGCTCAACGTTGCGCCTTGCACAGCGCTTCCCAAAAAGGGGCATCTGTAGACACCAAAACAGCACCAATCCGATTATGTGACAACAAGCATCGATCGCATTGACACACACAGCCCCTAGGGCAGCCCCTAGAGGTTAAACAGTGGTCCTAACCACTCCCAACAGTAGTTTGGAAGGTCAAGAGTCAATTTGGCACCTTTTGGCACTTTGCTCCCTACTCGCCCCACCCTAGGACGAATACAAACTGGTATTCGCCCCACCCAGGGACGAATAGCAGCATTCGCCCTAGGGTGAGGCGAATAGCAGGTTTGACTGGAAAAATTCAAACCTCGACAGGTCCGCCAGTTAACTGCAACTTCAGGACATGCAATTGCGAGGAATGACTTCAAATCAAGAAGAGAGACTTCAGTCATGCATGTCTTTATTTTAGAGACCTCATGCAAGGAGACTCTAAATCAGGGAATAATATTTTCTCTCAAAATAGGACAATCAACTCAAGTGGCGCCCTCGCATGCGCATTCAAACAAAGAGACCCTAGGTCTATAAATTGGTGAGTCTTCTCACCCAAAAAGATAGAGAGAGGAGCTTTTGGAGCAACGAAGTGCTGCTAAAATATATCCTCACCCATTGTTTGTGCTTTCACATCCTTGATCTCTCTTTTGGAGGGAGGTTATTGGGTGATTATTGGAGGCGCATTCTAGACCCAAACCCGAACATTTGGCCACAATATTCCACAAAATTTGTCGACAACACCCCATAAGAAGTTTTGGACCCATCCCAAGTGGATTGGTGCCGAAACAGAGTCCCAAACGGTGGGCGTCCTGCCCCGGGCGCCCCCAAGCTATCGTAGCCCTAATCGCCCCACCTCGGAGTGATTAGAAATCTGTGATAGATTTCTCTGATTTTTCTTTTGCATCTTATTCTAGGTTATTTAAATAGGCTGTAGTTTAAATTTCATTTCATTCTGAGCATTTTTGACCAGGTTTTTATCATTTCTCGCCTTTACTAACTTGTAGATGGCACCATAAAAATCTGGGTGATAGAGGCCAAATTGGAGAAATCTGACCTTCTGGGTCTTCCCAAAATACCCCCAATTAGCTAACCCCAACTTTGTAGGTCATTTGGAGCTTCCTGGATAGGACATTGAAGAGGGTGCTTTCTGATAATTTATTGTAGGTTTATTCGTCCCACCCCGGAGCGAATACAAATCTGTGAGGAATTTCTAGACTGTTCCTTTTGCAGTGCCCTCCTGGTAACATATTCATGCTTCTATTAAATTTTTAGGTCGATCTGAGGTCATTTGGTTATCGTTTTAATATTTTCATGCATACACTAACAGTAGGCCTTGGGAAATACATGTTCTATTCTATCTGCAGGTGCTACTGATCTTTTCTGTTTCCTTGAACGTAGGTCTTCCGACATCAGAGGAGCAGGAAGGAGTCAACATTCATATACACAAGCGGCGGTGATGTTTTGGTCCGCCCATCTTACATGTGGGCACGCGGAAGAAGGATTGCTATCCATGGATGTGATAAGAAACATATTTAACGCTCCTATCCCCTAAAAGGGAAGGAGACGTATTGTAACATGACTTTGAAAGCATATCAATAAAGAGGGCCCTATTCCATATTGCTTTTATCTTGTGTCGATTCGCTTATGCTCTTTCCTTTCATGCATTTTTCAATATATAGGCTTTTGGCGTTAAGTTTGGTTTTATACGCATCGTACTTGGCATTTTCCTTTTTGTTTCCGTATCCTCGTGCTTTCAGAGTCCCACAACTCTTGATAGAGGTATAAGATAGACCCCATCCCTTAATCATGACTCATACATAAGGCCCATCAACCCCCATAGTGTCTTAAGGGTATTTTTTAGTTTGAAACTTGAAATTGTGACTTCTTGCAACAGTAAATTTTTTGGGTAAACTCTCTTTATGATTGTTCGAATAGAAAAAATCCACTCGTGTAGCATGATGCCATGCGCATTCCAAGACATAATTTTTATAGATATCAATCTTGCATATTTTCATCTAAAACACCATAGGCATTATAGGTGGGTACAGATTGCATATAATCATGCAGAGCACTCATTCCCTTAGATTGACATGTAGCTAAGGAGGTATTGTTGGAGTAATATTTGGTGCGGTTATGGCTCCATTCCTTACCTCCTAGGTGTTGGTATTTCAAGACACGTATATAAGGAGGGGGAGGTATCATGTGATGAGCTATGGCTATGTTTCTTGTTATGTTGGGTTACCCAACCCTCCTCAATTTTTTCATGAGGATTTTGCTCGACATGTTCCTAAAAAGTTGGAGGGGGCTGAAGGGAGATGTGGGTAGTTACCAAGTTAGAATATTGTGGCACTAAATGAGAAGGGAAAGAGGTCACATCATGAGAACTAGAAGGTTGTAAATTCTACACATAAGGTACTATTTTGCTTACATGTTGAGTAGTGGTAGTAGGAGTACTAGCAAGCTAGTTTTGTTATTTGGGAAGTCTCATCGGATAATTTTTAATTATATGATCTTGCTATCTATAGTGGAAATATGAGTTTAGAAATTTGAGATAATTAATCTATTTTTCAAATTGGATACCAGAGGCTTTGAATAATATCTTAATTGAGAGGTCCTTGGAGACATAAGTCTCAACCTAGATGCATGGGTGGGAGTGCATGAAGTGCAACAAATCAGATGGGACAAATAATGGCCTTCCAAATCTAGAAGCAATATAAGGTAAATACTTTGATCATGTGAGGTTCAAGAAAGGGAATTCAATCCAAAGGGGATATTTTATGTTTGACACATTCTTAGGATCAAATTAAAATACCCAATGTCGAGGAAAGACTAGTTGACTAGAAATCATCCAAGTGTCGAGTCTTAGGGCTTGGAGGTGAAAGTTATAGAAAAAAAGTATTGACCAAGGTGACAATGAGAGGTAGTCATCCAACCTGTGTATTCACAAAGTTTGACAAACAATTGATTAAGCTCTTCATCAAGGAGGATTCTTCTAGAAAAAATAGAACAATAGTTTGCTCTTCTAATTATTTTATTTCTTTAGTAAAATCATCTTGAAATTCAAAATCAAAGGTACCTAAATATTTTTCTTGTTGATTTACCTATTTAGATTTTTGATTTCCTCCTACATGTCCAACTTTTAGGGTTTACTCTTTTGGTACATGTTGGTCACCACCTCCTTGTTAGGATCCTTCAAGTCCATGGCTAAGGGTGCGAGGTCAATATTATTCTATCTTATGTTGGAATGAAGGTACTCCAATTGTGTTGTTTCGGATGCTTGAGAATTTCTACCATTAAAATTTATGTTGTTGAGAAACACATGGACATAAGAGGAGCTAGCATTGGTTCCCCCCTGCAACTTGGCACCCAATATTGTGGGGGATATTGAACAGGAGCGTGAGTTACTACCTTTGGAAATATCACTTCTATCATATTTCTCTCCTGGGGTTACACTATTTTGCATGTCATGGTAGCGGTATGTCTTAGATCTAGAATAAAATCCATGGGCAAGGTTAGAGACTCCCTCGGGCCCCAAATAATATTCTTCCCATTCTAGTTGTTGGATTTATTTCTTTCTAAACTTAAATAGGGTATATTCTAGCATGTTGTTGAAATGTGAAGTAAAGAGCTCCTCATATTATGACTTACCTCCTCTATGGTGATGAGAGATAGAACTAGAAATCAATGTCCCAAGCTCATTCTCTTTCTTGTTCAGTGAAACTATGTGAATCCCACCATAATTGATATGTGATGCACCTTCTTGAGAAATGAACCCTAAATAAACTATTGTCTCATACTCTTTGGCATAAAATGATAATATTGTAGCATTCATCTTGGGTAAATGGTCACCTGCAACACCTAACAATGAATTTCCATCATTTGACAAAGATCTTGGATAGACGATGTTCACATCAATCTCCATGTTGCACCCCTTGGAGAGCCCTATTTATAAAAAAAAAACCCTAGCTTTGAAAAACCCTAGCTTCTGAAAACACCCTCGACTCTCTTATTCTTCCATAAAGTCACTCTTCAATCCACTATGCAACTCCTTAGAAAATAATTCTCAATATTCAATGCTACATATAATGATTATGGTTTCAATGTCATAGGCTTTGGTTTATTTAGTAAATTAATAACATTGAATTAGATATCTATAGGATCTTTTGCATCAAATTTTCTGTTCCATGGGGTTGGACTATGCTTATTTTGATGGTCTTTTTTTAGCATTGGTATAACTCCTTACTTGATCCTAACGAGATTCTTGGAGGAGATTCCTTTTACAAGGAAAAACAAGTATTCCTACATGCTAACTTTAATTGGTGTCTTCTTCATCTTTTCTATAATATTGAATTAAAATTCAATAGTTCTACTTTTAATGCATGAAATGAACTTACTATACTATATTGTAGTAAGCATGCACCTCTCATTGGTTAGAGCCAAGTACCTTAATGGTTTTTTATTTCCTTCTACAACTTATGTATTTCCTTTTCCTTTCACATACCTTTCTACTTATTTTCCTATGTTGTATCCTCTTGTACTCTTTTCCCTTTCTCAGATTAATTTTGTTTTTATTTCCTTCTTCTTTTTATTCAAAGCATTATTTTATTATATCATGACTGATGCCTTTTCTATATTCTTCTATGTGTCTTTTTACCTAATTTTTACACATCCTTTATGTTTTTTTTTTTTTTTTTGGTCTCTCCCTGATATGGAAAATATGAAGCTGAATATTATTAAAAAAACATAGGACTTAAATAAGCCCAAAAATAAACCGTAATCCTGGAAATCATCAACTGCTCCAAGGATTTACATACAAAATCAAGGAAAGGCTAAAGATGCAAGCCCTAAAATGCCGAAAAGAAAAACACCTAGACCTAGACTATTCAACGAAGGAAACAAACAACTCATGTTGATTATTCTTATGACTAAGCCTAATTAAAATATCCTAGGTCTAAAAATAAATTAGCCCCTAGGTCTAAATTTCCTCATCATTCGTCCCAACAAAAGAAGCATTGGACTCCAATGCTTTTAACAAAGAGGGAAAATCTCAAGACAGAATGTGAGCAGAAATCCAGCGAGCCTGATGTGGAAATTGGCCTCGTCGGGCCACAAGATATGAAGTAGAAGCACCCTGGTGGGTGTTTCGGGTCTGCGTATCAAAGACTGTATTGGCATCAAGTGGAATCTGAGCATCAGGAACCACATCAACTGGATGAATGATGGTTGGAACTGTTTCCAATGTGGAATCATAGTATGGTTTGAGAAGATCAACATTGACAACATCGTGAATGCCAAGATGAGCTGGAAGGTCCAAGAGAAAGGCATTCTCAGAGATTTTCTGAAGAATAGTATAAGGCCCATAACGAAGAGGCTTTATTTTGCTATGTGCCTTATCTGCAAATCATCTTTTGTCAAGATGAAACCATACTTTGTCACCAAATTGAAAGGAATGAGGAGTGCGGTGCTTGTCCATTTGTTGTTTCTACTTTTGCTGAGTATTCTGAAGAATTTGAACCACTTTGGATTGAAGACTCTACAAATTTTGTACAAAAGAGTTGGCCTTGTCTTGTTCCTTCTAAATGTGCATTATGGCTGAAGAAGGCAAAGACAAAGGTAACTCATAAGGAGCAAGTGGCTGAAAACCAAAACACACTTCAAATGGAGAGTGCCCTATAGAACTATGGATGGCCCTATTGTAGGCGTTCTCAATGTGAGTGAGGCTTAAGTCCCACTTGGTTGGAGTGGAATGATGGTAAATCCTCAAACTCTGCACTAGAGTATGATTAACTACCTCTGTCTGCCCATCGGTTTGAGGATGATAAGCAGTAGAGAAGTTAAGAGATACTCCCAAAATATTCCAAAGTGATTGCCAAAAGTGACCCATAAAGCGTGAGTCATGATCAGAGACAATGCTGGTAGGAAGACCAAAAGAAAACCATACCACCTCAAAGAAGAGTTGGGCAAGATCCTATGCAGTACTTGTCTTGCGACAAGGAATGAATTTGGCCATTTTTCTGAATCTGTCCACCACAACAAAGACACAATCATGCTTGCGTACTGTCATTGGAAAACCACTCAAGAGATCCATGGAAATGCTTTCCCACAGATGAGAAGGAATGGGAAAAGACATGCTCATTCCCAATGTCTTATTGGCTGATTTGGAGTGATTACATACTGCACATTCTTGCAAGAAGCGAAGAACATCTCTTTGCATGTGTGGCCAAAAGAAAAACCTCTGCAAATGATGAAGAGTTTTCTGCCTACCAAAATGTCCCCCATAGAGTGTGGAATGAGCCTCCTTCAGAAGAGACTCCCTGTTCCCATGAGGAACACAAATTTTTTCCAATTTGTACAATAGTCCATCCTGAATATGAAAGTCCTGAAGAGCTCTCAAATTTGAAGAAGAAGGATTGGAAAGTTGGTGGAAAACTTTGCCAAAATATGGATCCATAGGATACTGTGTAGGCCAAGTTTGGAAGCCAAGATGAGATGTAGTGACAACTGTCAAAACAAGAGTAGAAGGAGGACGACTCAAACAATCAGCCACTACATTGTTTCGTCCTTTCTTGTACTTGATTACCAAATGGAATTGTTGCAAGTACGATGCCCATTTCATGTGCCTAGCTTCTTCAATTTTTTTTTGAGATTGAAGAAACTTAAGGGGCATGTGATTTGTATGAACAAGTGTTTCTTTTCCCAAGAGATAATGCCTCCAATATTTGATTGCTTAAACCAAAGCATATAACTCCTTATCATATGTAGAATAGTTCTTCTTGGCCTTTGAAAATGTTTTTGAATGATAGGCCACTGGATGACCATTCTGCATGAGCACAACTCCAAGTGCAACTTGCGAAGCATCAGTTTCTATCTCAAATGGTTGAGACAAATCAGGAAGAACAAGAACTGATGCAGTACTCAATTTGTGTTTCAATGTGTCAAAGGCTTTTTGTTGATCCTTTGTCCATTGAAACTGAACTTTGATCTTCATCAAATAGTGTAAAGGTGCAATAATAGAAGAATATCCTCCAATGAACTTGCGATAGAAATTAGCAAGTCCAAGAAAACTCCTTAACTTTGTGACTAAAGTAGGAGTTGGCCAAGAGAAGATAACTTCAACTTTGGAAGGATCTACTTGCACACCTTTTTCACTAATTACAAATCCAAGATAGGCAATGAATGTTTGCCCAAAGGAACATTTAGGAAAATTTGCATACAATTGGTTCTTTCGAAGAGTTTGAAGAATCATTTCCAAGTGTTCCAAATGATTCTCCCAAGTACAAGAATATATAAGAATTTCATCCAAATAGATGATTACAAATTGATCTAGACAATATCTAAATACTTCATTCATCAGCCGCATGAATGTAGTTGGAGCATTTGTAAGGTGAAAGGGCATGACAAGCCACTCAAAGAGCCCCATTTTGGTCTTAAATGCTGTTTTCCAAGTGTCTTCTACTTGAATTCTCACCTGATGATACCCACTTTTGAGATCTATATTGGAGAAGAATTTTGCACCTTGCAATTGGTCCAAGAGATCATCAATGCGAGGAAGTGGATAACGATTCTTGATTGTAATCTTATTGAGTACCCTGAAATCAATGCATAATCTCCATGTGACATCCTTCTTCAACACAAGCAAGATAGGAGAAGCACAAGGGGAAGTACTTGGGTTTGATGAACCCTTTAGTCAACAATGCTTGAATTTGCTTTTTAATTTCTTCCATTTGCACTATTGATTGTCTATACATTGAAGAATTAGGAAGAGAAGATGCAAGAACAATCTCAATACTATGATTAATCTGTCTTTCAGGAGGAAGATTTTTGGGTTCTTGAAAAACATCAAAAAATGATTGAAGTATTGAATGAACTGAAGAACTCCTATTATTAGTGTGCTTAGGTGCTTACTTTTATTCTTGAATTGGTCTGATGAAAATGAGTGCCAATTCCTTTACTTGATTTACAACTTTGCATGCTTGTCTATAACTCAACATCAAATTATGAGGAGTTTGTTGTGTACTTTTGATTATGAATGCTTTATTGTCTTTGTGCAAAGTGTATGTGTTTTTGTACCCATCATGTATAGACCTCCTATCATATTGATAGGGTATTCCAAGCAACAAGCCACAACAATCCATTGGAGTTACATCGCACACAACCGAGTCCACAAAAAAAGGACTGAAAGAAAAATTCACAGTGCAAGTGTGTGTGATGTCGGATGTAATCCCATTGTCCTTCCATCCCAAAGTATAAGGATGAGGATGGGGATTCATCGGTAACTTCAATTTGTCAACAACGGACCTCGCAATTAGATTTTTCTGTTAGCCGCTATTGATTATACAATCAACCATAAAGGTGTCACTAAGATGGACCGTAGTCACAAACAAATTCTCATGATCAACTTGTGAAGTTTTCATAAGGGTCAATATGTTTAACCCTGCCAATTCCTTATAAGGCTTACATTCCCATGTAGCCTCAATGGGATTTTCTTGTGAATCCTCATTGGAAGGCTTTACAACTAGGGATTGTTTCTTCACATTTTGCAATTTAAAACACCTCTTTTGAGTATGCCCTGGATTTTTATAATAATTACAAATCAAAGGTGATTTAGAAGAAGAAAATTTTTGTGAAGAAGAAGAAGGGGAAGATGAAGAAGAGGTAGAAGGAGAAGAAGAAGATTTAGGTCCCTTGGAAGGTTGAGGAGAAGCCTTCTGATTTCCTCCTGACGTAGAAGAGCGAGTCCCACGTGATTGCTCCCTCATTTCCTCCTCAGCAAGAAGGGCTTGATTGAAAGCCATGTCAATGTTTACAATCAACTTGTATTTCATCTTCCTGTAAATGGGATCCTGCAAACCACTTTTGAATTTGTTAACAAGTTGTGCTGCATTATCCTGTATAGAATTCGAAATTCGCAACTTGCTAAATTGAAAAATATAATCATGAACAATCATATTGGAGGTTTGTCGAAGACGAAGCCACTTGATCTCAAGCTCAGTGGCATAGTTTGAAGGATAAAAATTATTCTTCAAAACTCTTTGCAATTCATCCCACATGTCAATGGGATTTTGGGTCCATTGTCGATCAGTGACAAGGACCTTGGTAATTCCAGAATGTTTCAACTTAGCAAAGTTAACTTCTTGATCCTTTGTGATCTTGATATACTCAAACCAACTGTCCATGTCCAAAATCCAACTATTGAGGACCTCGGGATCTCACAAACCAGTGTAAACCGAAACCTCACATTGTTTTTGAACTTCATTGGAAGTAACCTTATCAGCCAAAACGCTAACAAGTTGGGTTACTTGAGCCAATTTTTCAGCTAATTTGAAAGCCATTTGACCCCGAGTTATCACCAACAAAAGTGTCACAAAAAGACAAAAAGTGACAAATTGTGCAAAATAAAAAGTGCCCAAATTAATTTGCAAAAATTGCAAATGTACAATGGAAGGGCAAAATAAAAATTTGCACAATGGTGCGAATAGATGCTTGCACAATGTCTTTCTAAAAATAGTCAAAATTTTGACTTGAGGTAAAGACAAAAAGGAATTTTTTTTTTTAATGAAAAATGTGGGGTTTGATTTTATCAATGCAATCATACCAGGTCAAATACTTCGACCTCGCCCAACACGCAAAAAAAAGGTGTCAATGAAAATAATGTTGTAGTCACGCGGGCCGAGGGAAACGTGATTTCCCGAATTCAAGATGGTAGTCTGCAAGCTTGATCGTAACAGGGAATTTCGTGGCATCTCGATGATAAATAGTTCTACCTATATTTCTATGATGATGTCACTCTCGATCTACCTATAATCTATGCAAGAGTGAGATCGACATCACGGTCACCTCATACCATGCTCCCAAACAAATCTGGCAGGTGCCAGATGATGCAGGAACCCTGACATGCCAATTGAAGCGCCCTTCCCTATGTTGGACCCTCGAGATTGGCTACCCTACCCCGACACACAAATGGAGGGTACAGAATTCACCCCGCCTCAGCCAGAGGATACTAAAAAAGACGATCAGAGGGTTGAGAAGTGTAGGTAGTCATCTAGTGGTGTCGGGAAGCGTAGGCTCTCTGATTTGTTTTTTTTTTGTTTAATGAAAATGAAAAGTCATGTGGGGGCTGCAAGAAACGCAAAAAAAATTTGCGTAGGATTGGTCTCTTTGTGAAAAATGCAAATTCCTTTACGGATGGTGTCGAGGGCGCTTGGATCAGGTTGTACGAACGCTGCACTCGAGACAAAAATCGATGCCCTTTGAATGTGATTCACCACGCACAAAAGACAACAATTTTTTTTTTTAACAAATTTGTCAGCAATTTTTGACAACAAAGAAATTGACAGCAATTTCTCTTGAGATTCAAACAAGAACAGAGGTGGATAACTATCCAAACCACCCTATGGAGATTGGAAATAACCCAAAATCTCCAAAAATCCTTCGCTCTGATACCAATGATATGGAAAATATGAAGCTGAATATTATTAAAATATCCTAGGTCTAAAAAGAAATTAGCCCCTAGGTCTAAATTTCCTCATCACTCCCCTTCTTAGTACTATAGTATTGATACCATGTTTAGTTTACTTCTTATTTGGATCTTGTTCTTCAACTATACCCTTATTTTTAGTTCCAGCTCCTTGTTAATTAGAGCATATAATACTCTCATCAAAAAAGGAATCTTCATCATCTTCATAAATCCTAAAGTTCATGAAATCTATATTAGTAGGGTTTGGCAATGTTGAGGCTACTTTTTGGATGGGTATAGGAGGTAGATAAAATAGCTAATTTATTATAAGTTGTTGGTTTTCTACTAATATCATTTTTACTAAAATTACAACTTGTTGATCATAGTATTCTTATTATACTACTCAATTTACAAGTCTCATGACCATGGGGTTGTCAAAATTTGTAGGCAAAAACCTTAGGGTATTAACCTTAAAAAATTTATCAACCATGTTATTTTGGATTTGAATATCTTGTTGATAAATATTTTGTCAATAAGCCAAATATTTTGTGAGATATGAGGTCTTCCTTTATTGCCAATTCTACTATTTTATGGTGGAGTTGAAATTGAGGTTGAAAATAAATGGAAGGATTATATTACCTCAAGAGGATCACCATGTATGGCATGTCTGTATATGTGTAGGTGGTAGTATTAGAAGGTGTTTGGGAATTTAGAATTGACACACAATAGAGTTCTAAAAATTTATAGATTCTAAGTTACATAGGTAGTGTAAGTCATAGGATGGGTAGTCAATAAATTCCCTACCCTAGTGAGTATATCTTCTACATGGGCTACCTCTTATAATATTCTAGATAAAGTAACACGACTAGAATTAAAGGCCATTAATGCTAATTTATGTTGTGAAATTTCTATGTAATACAACAATGCTTGATTTCATGAGGATATATATTTACTAGAATCAAATACAAAGCCCTCATAAATATAGTGTTATAATCATGAATGTTTTTTTAAGGGTGTCTTTGCATAGAATGTAATTTAAAAACTCAATATCAATTGTCTATATTATAAAAAAATTCTCATAAAAGGTTCTATAATGGACATCTAATTAGTAATTGAATTGTTACGTAAATTTCTAGTGATTTTATACCTTAATGAGTAGATAAATAAATGTTATTGAGGTATATTACATTATTTAGTACATGCTTATGTAACCCCACGATACCCCCACAATACCCCCACGATACCAACATGGTACAATTGTAAATATATAATAGATTAGGGTTGCGTTATATTTTGGGTGAGTGATTTATATTTTCCTTTTCACGTAAGTGTCAATATGTAGGAAATACACAAGTGTCATGTAAGTTAGAGTGTAAGAGTAGACTAAGAGAATGTGCACAAGTGTCATGTATGTAAGTATAAAAATATGTAATGTGAGGATGTGCACAAGTATCTTAGATTAGGAGTGCATGTAGAAGTGTAAGAGTCATGTAGATGTGTCATAGAGTCAAGTGTGCATGCAATAAGAAAGTGAAGAGTCTAGTATGCAAGTGGTAAGATGATAATCCAAAGGTCATGGGACTTGCCATATGGAGAGCAATTGTCAAACACTTAAAGAGTCACATGAGTATGGCTATATTATGGAGACTATAGACACAAAATTCTAACACTTTATAAAACCCACCCACACCATAAATCTACATAGTAAAAATGTGCCTAAGGTTTAACTTATGCATAATTTACTACACATTATCCTATATTCTATATTTTATAAAATCTAGAAAATATGCCTACGATTTATTATCTCTCCACTAGCCAAGTGTCCTAGCCACCTCTACCCCTCCCCTTGCCACTTCTCACACATCGCACTTCACTCCCACATGCCCACAGGCCATCACTCCACCTAACTGAGACACCCTAGATAACTCATTCTAACTACCTAGGATAGTTGGCTACCCAATACCTACCACATGGTAGCCTTGGATTTCCACCTATCCTTCTCCCCCTTATCTCCCAAGAGCGTATAAAGGCTCCACTATTTGACCAAGAAAAGAGTGATTGATATAAACCATCACACTACTAAAATCATGATAAGAGGATAGAGCATACTTAAGGATCAATTAATTAATGCCTAGGAGATCCAAACCCTCATCCTTCAACCATTAATCCCCAAACATAGATCTATATTTATACAATGACACCCTCAACCCTGAGGGTCTACAAATGTAGTTTTGAGGATCTACAATGATAATGTCAAACCTAAGGGTCTATAAACATAGTATTGATGGTCTACAACAACACCCTCATCCTTAAGGGTCTACAAATGTAACCCTACATTTGTGCAAGAAAATATCAGCCACTTCTAGATACATATCAAAATAGGTAAACAATAATGTATGAAAAGGATTGAAAATCCAACTAACTTCATATTATTTACAAACTCATAATATAGGCTCTAATGGCCCAAAATACATAACCAAACCCATCAAATCATGGATTTGATCCAATATGCTTAACCATATGCTACAAAAGTGCAAAGGAGAATGCACGTAACTTATAAGTTAAGAGGAAAGGAATAATGCTAACTATAAGATCCATTTTCGCTATCTTGAAGTACACACTTCCTACTTTGAGTTCACACTTCCTAACTAACACTCCTAAAAGACAACTAAAAGATAACTAGTGCCCACAAGTGCATGTGAGAAGGAGACTCACTTACAATATTAATTTGCAAGAAATAAACTATGCAAACCTAGCTAGGAATTACTACAGGGGTCATATGAGTGATCAAACATCAATCCTCATCATGCCATCCCACAATAGAAGCATTGGCCTCCAATGCTTTCAGAAGAGTAGGAAAGTCATGGGACATCTGATGAAAAGAAATCCAACAAGAATGATGCGACAGTTGTCCTCGTCGAGCCACAAGATATGAGGTGGTAGACCCTTGGCAAGTCTGTCAAGTCTTCGTGTCATAGATCTGATCAGAATCCAATGGTAACTAAGAATTAGGAACCACGTCCATAGGATGACTAGTAGCTGGTGCGGTCTCCAATGTAGAGTCAAAGTACAACTTCAAAAAATCTACATTGACGACATCATGAATTCCCAAGTGTGTGGGAATATCAAGGTAGAAAGCATTCTCGGAAACCTATTGAAGAATAGTATAAGGTCCATAGCGAATCGGTTTGATTTTACTGAGTATTATCAGTAAAACGTCGCTTGTCAAGATGCAACCAAACTTTGTCACCAACCTCAAATGGATGAGGAATGCGATGTCGATCCATGGCCTTTTTCTACTGTTGTTGTGTCTTTTACAAAATATCAATCACATTTGATTGAAGATTGTGCAAGTGCTGAATAAATGAGTGTGCCTTTTCTTGCTCCTTCTAAAGATGTGAAGTGACAAGAGAAGGTAAAGACAAAGGTAACTCATAAGGTGCCAAGGGTTGAAATCCCATACAAACCTCAAAATGTGAGTGACCTGTAGAAGAATGTAGGGCCCTATTGTAGGCATGTTCAATATGAGTGAGACTCAAGTCCCACTTTGTTGGTGAAGTGTGATGATAGATTCGTAAACTTTGCACAAGGGTACGATTTACCACTTCAGTCTGCCCATCTGACTGTGGATGATAGGCGGTGGAAAAGTTAAGGGAAACTCTCAAAATTTTCCATAAAGAATGCCAAAAGTGACCCACAAAGCATTAATCACAATTCGATATAATGCTGGTAGGTAGACCAAATGAATGCCAAATGCTGTCAAAGAAAAATTAGGCTAAGTCTACTGCAGAACTTGTCTTATAGCATGGAATAAACTTAGCCATATTACTGAATCTATTAACCACCATGAACACACAATCATGTTTTCACACTGTCATGGGAAAACCACTAACCAAATCCATGGAAATGCTTTCCCAAGGATGGGAAGGAATGGGCAAAGGCATGCCTAAGACAAATTTCCTATTAGCTAGTTTTGAACGACAACAAACTGCACACTGTTTGAGAAATCTCAACACATCCCTCTGCATTTTAGGCCAGTAAAAAAATCTTTGCAAATGATGAAGTGTTTTGTGTTTCCCAAAGTTACCACCACAAAGTGTAGAATGAGCTTCCTTAATAAGTGACACCCTAGGCTCACAAGGAACACAAACCTTGTCCAATTTGTAATTAAGTGCTTCTTTGATGTAGAAATCTTGGAAAGGACGCAAATTGGAAGAAGTCTTACTCACTTGCTCAAATATTTTCCCAAAATCAGGATCCTGTGAATACTGATTAGGCCAAGTATTAAATCCCAAGTGTGAAGTGGACATAACTGTTAAGGCAAGAGCGGCAGGAGGCCTACTCAAACAATCAGCAACAGTATTGCTCTTCCCATTTTTGTACTTGATCACCAAGTGAAATTGTTGGAGGTAAGAGGCCCACTTCATATGTATTGATTCTTCAATTTTATTTTGATATTGTAAAAACTTGAGAGGCATATGATCAGTGTGTACTACTGTATATTTTCCCAAAATATAATGTCTACAGTACTTGATAGCTTGAACTAATGCATACAACTCCCTTTCATATGTAGAATAGTTCAACTTAGCAGCGGAAAAATATTCTGAATGATAAGCAACTGGATGACCATTCTATTTGGGCACAACTCCTAAGGAAACTTTAGAGGCATCCGTTTCAATCTCAAAATGTTGAGAGAGGTCAGGTAAAGTTAACATAGGTGTTGTACAAAGTTTCTTTTGAGTTTCTCAAAGGCAATATCTTGGATTTTCTCCCAATGAAATGGAACTTTAGACTTAGTGAGATAATGCAATGGAGCTGCAAGAGTAGAATATTGAGGAATGAACTTGCGATAAAAATTTGCAAGTCTTAAGAAACTCCTTAACTCAATGAGAGTTGAAGGAGGGGACCACTTAAGTAAAAAATAAACTTTGGTGGGATCTACCTAAATTCCACTTTCACTAATCACATAACCAAGGTAAGAAACTGAAGTATTGCCAAAATAACACTTGGAAGAATTGGCATATAATTGATTCTTCGCAAGAAGATCAAGTGTATGATGGATATGCCCAAGGTGTTCCTCCCAAGTTTTTGAGAATATCAATATATCATCAAGATATATTATTACAAATTTTTCAAGTACATCATGAAATACATCATTCATCAACCTCATGAAGGTTGCAGGAGCATTAGTAAGAACGAAGGGCATGATCGACCATTCAAAGAGGCCCATCTTCATTTTAAAAGTTGTATTCCATGTATCCTTAGCTTGGATATGCACTTGATGATATCCACTTTAAGATATATTTTTGAAAAGCACTTAGCTCATTGGAGCTGATCTAATAAATCATCAATGTGTGGTAGTGGATATCTATTCTTTACAAAAATTCTATTCAAAGCACGAAAATCAATGCACAATCTCCAAGTGCCATATTTTTTAAGAATCAACAAAATAGGTGAGGCACAAGTAGAAGTGCTTTATTTAATGACACCCTTAGACAATAAATCTTCTATTTTCATTTTTATTTCTTCATTTTGCAAAATAGATTGTCTATACATGGGAGCATTAGGTAGTGAAGAACCAGGAATGATTTCAATGTTGTGATTAATTATGCAAATTGGAGGAAGAGACTTTGGCTCCTAAAATATGTGTGAGTAATTTTGCAATATTTTATCCATTGAAGAGTGTTGCTTTGGAATGGATGTGGATTTAGGAGTGGTTTGAGAGCGAATAAAAATTAGAGCAATGTCACAACCTTTTTTAAGTGCCCTTTTTGTTTGCTTGGAATTTAGAATGATGTTAGGAGTGTTGGTGCTTTTAATGAGAAAGAACTTACTATCTTTTTGAAGTGTGTAGGTTCTTTTGAAAGCATCATAAATAGCTCTTCGATCATACTAAAAAGGTTGTCCAAGCAAAATCCCACAACAATCCATAGGAGTCACATCACAAGTGACTTGATCTATGAAATGTGGGCCAAGTGCAAATTTTAATGTGCAAGTGTGAGTGATTTCTAAGCCCCTTCCACTATCCTTCCAACCTAAAGAATAATGTTTAGGATGAGGCTCCATAGGTAACTTCAATCGCTCGACAATGGACCTCGCAATTAGATTTTTCTATGAGCCATTATACACTATACAATCTATTGCAAAATTATGGAGCAAATGAGCTCGAGTGATGAACAAAGCATCACAAGCACCCCCTGATGAACTTACATTTACCAAGGTAACCTCATTGAGCTTACCTCATAATTCCGTGTATACTCTACTTTCTCCTATTGACTCAAGGGGACCTTTGGAAGCATCCTCTTATTTTTAATCTTAAAACAATCAGCTTTTTCATGACCTTTTTTCTTACAATAGTTACAAAACTTTTTAGAAGAATAAGGTTTGGTAGAAGAAGAAGAAGAAGAAGAAGAAGGAGTAGAAGCATAAGGAGAAGGAGAAGAAGGAGATGGAGAAGAAACATTCTTCTTTTGAGCAAAATTCTTCTTTTTTGAGAAAGAACTATTCCCTTTTTATGAGTTTGCAACCACTTGAGTAGCAGGTGCATGGAATTCCTGTGAATGCGCTTTGAAATTGTCCTCCACAAGTTGTGTTTGGTTGAAAATTGAATCCAATGTTTCCATAGAAACAAACATAATTTCCATGTACAAATGTTCCAACAAACCGCTTTGAAATTTGAGAATCAAAGCTTTAATATCTTCCTCCACATTCAAAAGTATCATGTACCTATTGAATTGAAAGATATATTCCTGCACAGTCATATTAGTACCTTGTCAAAATTGAAACCACTTAATGACCAATTCCTTAGAATAATTGGAAGGATAAAAATTGGTCTTAAGATAGTCTACAAGCTCATCCCATGAGGTGAGTTCATGACCTTTTTTTCTTTCAACAAGTACTTTAGCTAAACCAGAAAGTTTTAGCTTAGCATATGGAACCATATCCTCATCTGAAAGTTGAATATATGAAAACCAAGAACTCATGTCAAGAATCCAACTATTCAATACTTCTGGGTTTCGGGATCCATCATAAAGTGGCACTTCACAATGAACTCTCAGGCAAGAATCATGAGCAGATTTTGAAGAATTTTGGACAAAAATATCATTTACCTTCATTGCAAGGTTACGAAGAACTTCTGTCATGGTAGTATCATTAGATTTATATGCTAAAGCATTTACAACATGTGTAAGTTTTGCCACTTGGGTAGCCAAGTCAAAAGCCATGTGAAATCGGGTATAAGCCAAGAGTAAAAGGGAAAAGCACTGAAAATCAAGGTAAAACTTGGAGCTTCCTTGTTACAATGTTGTTCCTTGAATTGAAAAATACTCCTAAGGCTCAAAATGTAAAAATTTAAACTAACCTAAGGTTTAAAATTTATATTTTATTAATTTAAAAATAACTTAATTAAAAATTAAATTTTAATTAATCAAAGATTAATTAATTTAATTAAGTTATTAAAAATTAAATTAATAAAAAAATAAAAATTACATGCAAAACCTTAGAATAGTAAAATTTAAAAAAATTACAATAAGTTTTACCCTTGCTTGCTGAAGTGGATTAGCCTGTCAACTGCACGTCACTTGCTTGCATGAAATTTCGAACTACAGTGGCACGTTTCTCGAGGCAATTACATCTTGACAAGTGGCAGGGTAAAAAAAATTCAAGTGCAAAAATTTTCGTGCCCGATGAGTAGCAGGCCCCAACGAGGCTAATGGTTGTAGCCTCGTGGCTTCGTGTAGGATGCAGTCTGCCCGACCAATCAATAATCAGGTAGGACGCTGACGCCTATCATATTTGGCAGGCATGATAGCCCCTACCGACTGTTGGAAGTTGATGCGGCACAACCGACGTTCCGTCGACTGTGTGGCACATCGATGCCCATGCCTACAGTTCTTGCAGGCAGACAGACTACGCTATCGGCCCATTGACAAAGGTAGGCAGGACAATGCTTGTCGGCTTGTCAGTCGCGACAGGTCTAACAGTGCCCTGTCGGCCTATCAGCTGTGACGTGACACAGTCGACATCCCATTGGCTGTGTTGAATGTCAGCAGACGTCC
This sequence comes from Wollemia nobilis, assembly GCA_028583015.1. Taxonomy (NCBI): domain Eukaryota; kingdom Viridiplantae; phylum Streptophyta; class Pinopsida; order Araucariales; family Araucariaceae; genus Wollemia; species Wollemia nobilis. The sequence continues at coordinate 2,134,221 of JAQPPZ010016912.1, read as the reverse complement.
ATCGATAGCTGACAGGTAATGTATTTTGGCCGACGGACGTCCAGTGGCCGACATCAGTAGGCATCGATGCTGAGTTAGCCAAACAGCCTGCAAATCGTGGCCCTCGGCTCCTGCTGAGATGGGGTCGAGGGACCAAATTTTTTTTTTATATATATATTTTTGTCTTATTTTTCAATAAAAATAAATTTATAATTTTTATTAAAAATAGAAAAAAACTAAATAAATTATACATATATGAATATATATATATATATATATATATATATATATTTAAATTTTAAATAAAAATTTAAATAACTTTAATTGTTATTTTAAAAATTAAAAATTTAAATTTTACAATAATTTCAAAGAAACTAAGGTAATTTTACCTAAGAATTTCAAGAAATTTGTAATTTCTTTTCAAACCAGCAAGACCCCTTCAATAGCTCTCCTTTCAAGATCCAGTTGACACACGATCAACATTTGAAAGGCAACCAGATCTAAGTTGGCACACGACCTAATTTTAGACGATGCTCAATCTTCAAGACTCCAAAATGGCAGAAACATCAGGAACAAAAGGCTCCCTAATTCGCATTTCATCGTAGGAGAAATCCAAACCTGCCAAGGGATTTTTGTAAGATAGAAATTGAGGTAAACTTCTCCTATACTCCTTGAGCATACAGAGAAATTTGGAACGAAGATTTTGACGCCGAAGAAACTTTCTTCTGTGAATGGTCTTCAAGCTCACCTTGAGCTTGAATTGAGTCCTCAATGAGAAGGAATTTCTCATAAAAAATAATCTATCTCCTACCCTCTCACCTCACAAGCCCTATTGCAAACATAAACTAGGCTCTGATACCAATGAAAAATATTGAAAATCCAACTAACTTCATATTATTTACAAACTCATTATATAGGCTCTAATGGCCCAAAATACATAACCAAACCCATAAAATCATGGATTTGATCCAATATGCTTAACCATAAGCTACAAAAGTGCAAAGGAGAATGCACGTAACTTCTAAGTTAAGAGGAAAGGAATAATGCTAACTAGATCCATTTTAGCTATCTTGAAGTACACACTTCCTACCTTGAGTTCACACTTCCTAACTAACACTCCTAAATAACAACTAGAAGATAACTAGTGCCCACAAGTGCATGTGAGAAGGAAACTCACTTACAATATTAATTTGCAAGAAATAAACTATGCAAACCTAGCTAGGAATTACTAGAGGGGTCATTGAGTGATCAAACATCAATCCTCATCAATGTATCTGATTTTATTGATTTTTATCTTTTTGTGCATCATTTTTACATTCTATAATGTTAAGGTTTTTGTAGCATTATTTTATTTGCATCAAATAGGTTTTTATACGTCCTTTCCTTGTTTGCATCCATACATGTACAGGTGATAAATATTTGAAGAGCTACTAAAGCAAAGGACGTCCTACAATGATACCAAAGCTCATCCAACAAACTAACTATATCGAGGAATATCATCAGCACCCACCATATTTTGGATTCACCAAAAAGGATTTTCTACCCTTTTGTGATTATTGTACTCTAAAAAAAAGTATATATTGTAATCATACCCTTGCATACATGTAGAAAAATCATTGTAAAAGGAGACCAAGGCTCCATCAAAATTTAATACAAAAGCATTTTTATTCCATTACAATCGCTTGTTTGTGTATTTCATTATTTGAGTGTATATTTATTTCTTAAAAAATTGCTAACATGGTGGGACCACCAAATGGTTTTGTTTGTATTTCCTTGCTATTTTTAACTTTTTGATCTATGTTTGTTTATTGCTTGTAGGTTTTTTGAGCTTTATCATGGAAAGATCAAAAACCACTTTTGGGTGTTTCAAGAGTTTTTTAGGTTGTTTCTAGCCCTGCACAAATTTTGAACTGCATTCGAGAACCTACACAAATGCAACACTATGTTTGAGACCCTACACAAATGCATCCCTACATTTGGGAACCTTGTGCAAATGCAAATCTGCATTTGAGGAGTTGAAACAAGAGCAAAAGGACTCCAGGTATGTAATTTTTATTTAATTTACACTTAAAATTTGTTATTAAAGGAAGAAAAAGGAAAATATAAGGAAGTATTTTTTTAATTTGTTTTTGTTTTTAGCTCTATATTTGTTTTTGTGTTAATTCATATTAATAATTGCATTTTGTAAGTCAAAAATTAAAATTGCATTCTAGAGTGCATTCCCGAAGTCATAGGTTATAGAAAGGTTGTAGCTTGCATCCTAAAAGTAGCTTACATAAATAGGTGCATTTTAGGACAATTTCAAAGCCTCTGATTTGCTCAAATTTTATTCTAAGATACAGTACAAATCATAGAGCTACATTTTCTTAGTGGAAAATGTAGCTCTGAGGCAAACACAATGCTGAGGGTATACAAATGTAGTCCTACATTTGGGAAATCAAAAATATATCTGAGGGTGTATAAGTGCATAATTGTAGCCCTATATTTGTACATGTTCCTTAGACTCATCTTAGGTCTTTTCTGAAGTTTTTTTTTGCATTTAACATAAGGATTTTTCTTGTTTTTACTATTTTGATTATTGTTTGTTCTTTATGTTTTTATTGTAATTAGGCATCAAAATTTTAATTGCATCATAAATTTCATATTTATGATTAGCTTTTATGTTTTATTTCATATAATTTTACAAAAACCAAAACAAAATCACCCTACACACTTGCACAAGCATAATTTCACACTACTACATGACAAGTGGAAGGAAAACCTCCTAAATGAGTTGAAATTCATCACCAACCATTAGTAGAGACCTAGATAAAATATAGATAGTATGATAGTCACTTGGATTTCATCACCAAGGGGCTTGTAACTCTTGAGGTTAGCTTAGGGTAATCATTAAGTTAGATTCCCTTTAACTATGGGGATAAATAATTAGTAATTACAATTGTCGTTCTTGTTCTTGCACACCTGAGTGTGAAGCAAAATATTGAATAGGAAAGTAGTAATACATAGATAGTGTGGCCTTTTTGAAGAGGTAACTTTGATCCCCTAGGTTATACCCATCACCAAGCCTTCATCTAGGAATCCTTTTTAGTCTTTCATGATTCATACTTCGATAGAAGGATGGGTTTGAACACACCTTTTAGGTTTCATTCCACCACCTACCCTTCATAGTTTTTTTTTAAGACTAGGTTTACATAAAATACACCAAAACACAAAAAATAATATTCAAAACTACAAAATTTAAAAAATGAAAAAAGGAAACAACAAAAAATTAAAAAAATTGCAAATACAAAAAAAAATTAGAAAACACTTATTTGTTTTGCATGATTGTGTATTTTTCATAGCATAATTTCACATTTGATACATATAACCTGCACATTCACCATTTTAACTCATCCTCAACTTATGGTATTGAGCTAAAGTCAAGCCAAATCCCTAGCCAACATCCAGAGCCAACCACCTACATCCATGGACTAGTATACTTAGGTATCAATGTGGACCTATCTATAGGGCCTTCCAATCGTGTGCCTCATTTAGATATGGACATGATGTAGATATCCATCCACACATCCATATCCAAGATCTCTTGCACCAAGTTGACTACACCTTTTTATCATCACATCACATACTTGGATACTGATACCTTTAGAATGTACCTGAGCATAGTTTATCCATATATTTCCTTGCTCAACATTCCACCTTGGTTTATTCCCATATTCTAGCAAGAACCCATCTTTTCCCATTTGTAATACACTAAAAAAATCATCAAAAATCCCCTTTATAAATATACATCCATACCTATGAACCAAAATCTTCCATCCTCATCCAATGAGTGCATCTCCATCCCATCCATACACGCCACCATATGATCTAACCTGCTCTATGAAGCACAATTCAACATTGCTTCACAGGTTCCAACATCCATTCCACCTACATCATTATACCTAGTTGATCATACACAAAATACCATCCCTACCTCAACTATGAATCCTATTCCACTTAGCCTTCACTAACATCAAATCAAGTTGTATCCACACATCAAGTCCAAACCTTCACCTCTCCTTTAACCATATAACCTACATCTATGAATGTTATATAATAATATTTGCATCATCTACATTTGTTCCTTTCTAGTAACACTAATCAAGGCATCCATCCTATTTCATAATAAAAATCACAAATAGTAGACTTTAATCATCTACCCATATCAGATCAAAATGTTTTTTTTTACATAGCATCCATCTTGGGTGTCATGACCACCCACCATAACCATACCCACATATCAAATTCACAATATCTATGGCACTTCATTAGTGTAGCACACCATCATTACCCCATATCCACATCAACAACCTCCACATCATCAAAAACAATCATACCATAACCAATACCACTAGAACATCCAACATAATCAAATACCAACCAACACCAATCCATTGGCCAATGAAAAACCTATTTCATCAACCCAATTCATCATGCAATAAACTCACCCAACCTACACACAACAAGTAAACCAAGGCTTTCAATCACCATTGGAAGATCCTAAATTTTAGTTTTTGTAGAACCAAATTGATATCTTAGCCATGCAAATACCTAGAATGTTATATAAAAAACCAACTCTAAGGTAGCTAATCAATCACCCTATTAATACTTTGATTCATCACCATCTTATCCTACTAATTTTACACTACAAAAATTTGATAAATTCAAAGAGGATGAGGACCCCTGAGAGCATGTAGATGCATTCATCCACAAATGCTTCATAATACAAGAGAATGACCCATTGATGCTTTGAACCTTCCCTCAAACATTTGGAAGAGATGCCCTAGAATGGTAAAACTATTTATGACACCATAGTATTTATACTTTCAAAAAATTAGTAGACCAATTTCTATAGCAATTCTCTACAAATGTTAGAAATAAAACTACATTTATTGACCTATTCAACTTGTGTCAATTCGAGGATGAGTCAATTTATGAATATGGAAATCATTGGAGGGTAGTCATAACAAAATTGCCACTCACCCTATCCATGGCAAAACTCACAAGAAGTTCAAAACCCATTACCTTATTGTTACAATGATAACAATATAGAACATTTGAAGAAGCACCTTCCCAAGCTAGAGTAATCAAAGATATTAAAATCCAATAGGATGAAATAAATCTTAAGAAAAAAGAATGGTAGAACAAGAACCAAAGGTGAAATAATCAAGGCTAGTCCAAACATGGCTAAGTAAACCAAGTGGTCTTGAATGTACCTCAATCACAAAATCAACATACTCAAGTCCAATATCAATGACCTTACACTCAAATACAATAGCAACAACAAGCATATCAAGCAGTATCACCTCCACCTCAAGTGCAAAATCAAGTAAATACAATAGATAACCATCAATGTTGATAGTACAATAGACCAAATCTCAACTATATCCCATTACCTAAACCACTATCCAACATATTCCAATGGTTTTATGAGGCAAAAATTATTACACTATCATAGATTAAGCCAAAATATCCCAAAAAACCATGTGGTAGGAATTATAAGGAGTAGAAATACTGAACCTTTCATAATTATAAAGGTCATGACATTAATGATTGTTATTCATTCAAGCATATTATGCAAGACATGCTATATAAGAGGACTATTAATATTTATAATCATTTAGCATAGCAAAAATATAACCTTGGTATTTATCAAACACCCCTACATCATCATGAGGTGACTCAACAAATAGTGGTGGTTTCAACTTCTACAGTTGCATCCAACCAAGTCAACCATATTTCTAATTCTCAATAATACCAAGGTTTTGTAGCTGTTATCCACATAGTCACCTATGGTCTAAGAAAAAAAATCACACACAACAATAAAATGACCTATCATAGGTGGTACTTACTCCAACATCACCAATTATTGATGTACCTTAACAACCAAATCAAACCAATCCACCACCCCAAATTCACATCCAAAAACACCTTCTAAGACCAACCATCACACTAAGGAGTCAATTGATGCACAATTTAAAATTATCTTTGGCCAAACTATTGATCTATGAGCTGATACAATAATCTAATCCACATTGTAAATCATTTATGGAGATCTTAAAATCCATTTAACTTCAAACAAAATACCCCAATGCTTTTGCAAAATTTATGGTAAATATTTAGACATGCATGGAACCATCAATTACATTTTATTATTTTGAGATAAAAACCATGCTAGGGAAGATACCTGATCCTTTTAAGCACATAATAGCTCATATTTATAAAAAACCCTTCAAATGAGTGTTAATCTACATTTCTCCTCTATCAACATTATCACCACACCAGACCTTAAAAATATTAACCTTTTTCCTTCACACATTGCCAACTCCACCCTTACCTTACAAAATTTTAACGATATCTTGTGCTCTATAGTTGAAATAATTATCCTTCATATCCGGGTAGAATTCAAAACTATTCACGCTATGATCCATATCCTAGAAGGGGCTATGTAATAAAACATACACCTTGGATGTCCTTGGATTAAGAAAATAAAGAGTGTACCCTCAACACTAAATCAATGCCTGAAATACATGCATGAGGTAAATATTCATTGTATACCCACATATGAAGATCCTTTCAAGTACTACAACTTCATTTCTAACCCATATGAACCATTATTTCCATCCACCCATTTATCCATCACACCACTAACCAGTCCATCAACCTTAAGCCAAAACATCTCATCAAAAGCACTCATTTAGGAGGCTCTCCCCATAGTCAATCACACCACATCCCAAAAAATCAACCTAAATCTTGATTCATCTTCCACATCATATCACCTTACCATCATACTTGATCACCTTGCAAATCAACCCTCACCTACATAAATTCACATCCCTCAATATAAACCAAATAATCATCATGTTATCCCTCCAACCATCACACAGGGGGTAACCCTCCACATCACAGAGTCAAACACCCAACATAAATCAGCCAACACTTACCATCACCCTATATTACCTTTAGCCCCAACCTGTTAATAACATCACTCAGTTGAACCCTTTATCGTCTACATCATTTAAGTTGCAAGTCCCTCCTCAAGCCTTCACTTCCACACCTGCATCATCCACATCCATACCCACCCAAGTTGCAGTCCATATCGCCAACCCGAGTATTGGCAAGTACATAGTTTAAAACATTGCAATCACCCCACATAGCATCAATATTGTTAGAGGATATGATCACCCACATGACCCACCTTTATCTATAGGTACGATGTATACCATGGGTTCAGCTCCAAACAAGACCAATTTTGTGTATGGGAGAGTTGATTCTTTGTCCAATTCACCTCCCATTGTTGAACCCCGATAAAAATTTTGTGCTAACATAGAGAATCTGTCTAATCTAGATTTCCCAATATAATATTTTTGATGGGTTAACTGGTAGGAATATAGTTTAGGATGACACAAATAGGGTATTCATAACATATTTCAACCACACTATAGAGATGTGCATGATCACTCTAGCCTATGATATAGGACATAATCCTCTATATCTTCCTTTGAAGAAACATTTCAATAGCTTACCTTAAATCTCAATGAGGATGAGGATGAGGATACTGATAATAGTGATGATAGTGATGGCTAATATATAGACCCTAAGTTTGTGCCTCTTTTGTATGAGGATTTTCTAGAAATATGACCACAAGTTGCTATGATTGACTCCATTTATAATGATGACTCTAAGGAAGAATTTTATGAGAAATTTGACATATTCTCAATAACCTCTTATAGACTTTAAGAATATTTGGAACCCATTGTGGCCTTCATTTATGAGGATGAGTTTTATATTTGATTTTTTCCTATCCATTGGCACATATTTAATCTCCTCCTCTTACTTGAGCGACATGATGCACCCGTTGATCTGCTAGATCCACCTTGGTTATCTCCACAACATCATAATAATACCTAGGTCATCTAATCTCTCTAGAGTGGGAATGATAGAAACCACCCTCCACATCATATCCACAACAATTCCTTTATGTTAACATGATTTCTATTGACTTGATGACACCCCTTAATAATACATACAATTTGGCAAAACCAATTTATATTGATAGTAGCCTTATCGACATGGATTGAATTTCATCGTTGCCATCCATATGAGAATTTATCTTATTTTAGGAATTTCTAAGAGCTTCCAATTATTTTATACTTCCACAATCCTCACTTTACCCTTCGTTCATATTTAATACTGAAGTAGAAGAGACAACACCATAAATGTTCAAGGATATCATTGATGATATTCACTTAGTTTCTACTGACCACCAGTTGGAGGAGGGTTCACATATGCTCATCAAAGATACTTTTGATGTGAACCTTAGTACAAAATCAGATAATTCATAAATTGTTAGATTAGAAAAACTTCTATCTGAAGAAGAAAAAGAGTGGCTTACAACATTGCTAGTTGTGAAGAAAGAAGTCTTTGCACGATTATACAAAGACATGCTTGCCTTGACCCTAATTTGGTAGTCTAAAATATCACATTGGATCCTAATGTAAATATGGTCAAACAAAAATTAAGGAAATTACATCCTACCATTGCCATCATGGTCAAAGAAAAACTTTAGAAGTTATTAGACATGTGTTTCATTTAACCCATTGACTATCCTGAGTGGATATCAAACATGGTACCCTTTTGCAAAACTAATGGTGGGATTCATAAATGCATGAATTTTAAAGATCTAAATAAAGGGTGTCCTAAGGATGACTTTACCTTACAAAAATTTGATACTTTCATAGACTCTACTATGGGCCATGAAATGCTTTCTCTAGTAGATGGATTTTCAGGATACAATCAAATTTGAATCAATCCTGATGACTAACACAAAATAATATTTACAATACCTTAGGGGAATTTTTGTTATAAGGTGATTTCATTCAGCCTTAAAAATGTAGGATTTACATATCAGCATGCCATGATGTATATCTTCCATGACTACATACATAAAACCATTGAATATTACGTGGATGATTTAGTAGAAAAATCTAAAACACATATTGATAATATCGATGTATTAACTAAAGTCTTTTATTGGATTATAAAGCATAAGGTGAAATTAAATCCTAAGAAGTGTATTTTTGGAGTTACATATAGTAAACTTCTAGAATTAGTTACTTCAAAATGTGGCATTTAAGTGGATCCAAACAAGGTCAAGGCCATTGTAGAAATGCCACCCCTAAGAAACCTTAAGGAGTTGCACAATTTACAAGGAAAGATTCAAGTGATTCATCACTTTATCGCACAAATCTCTAATATGCAAGTCATTCAATCACTTGCTACAAAAAAGGGGTTTATTTAAAAATGGAATAAATATTTTCAAGAGTATTTTGATGATATTAACAATATTTAGCCTCACCACCAGTTCTAACACTACCTCACTTGAGCATCCCATTTCATATTTATATCTCACCTAAGGATTTTGTGCTAGGAATGATGCTTGCACAAAAGAATGAAAATAATAGAGAGGAATAAAATTATCATATTAATCTAACATTGGTGAGCTATGAAACCGGATAAGCATATGTAGAAAAATTATGTCTTGTAGTTATTTTCACCACCAAGAAACTAAGACATTTTATGTTAAGTAACACCACTTATGTCATAGCACATGAAAACCCTATATGATACATGATGACTCGCACATACACCACCCATACCATGAAATATAATATTCTCCTAATGGAATTTTATCTCAAATTCATTAGCCAAAAATCCATCATGGGTCAGCTGATAGTTGATTAGCTCGTGGATTCTTCATTTCCTAATGATCAACCTTTGTTTATCAAGTTGCTAGATGATTCAATATTTATCGTAACTAAAGAGGAAGAACATGTTGATCCTAAAGATGATGTTGAAATCACCATGTTCTTTGATGGATCAAAGTGTGAGAAAGGATAAGGTGCAAAAGCTATATTTTATACACCACAAGGGATGCCTATCCCTTCATCATTCAAACTTGACTTCCAATGCACAAATAATAATGCAGAGTATGAAGCCCTAATTCTAGGGCTTCAGGAAACTATCACTATGGGAATTAATCATATAATAATATTTGGAAACTCTTAACTTATAGTTAATAAAGTGAAAGGAAGTTACCAATGCAAAGATCCAGTCTTAAAAATTTATAATGAAATAGCAATGAAATTTCTAGCAAAATTTGACTAGTATGATATCAACAACTTGCCTCTATTGACTAATATATTTATAGATACGATGGCCTCTCTAGGATAATTAATTCCAAATAACCCCATAGAAAATTTCCAACTGCTAATTATCACGACAATGTCCAAATATGCAATTTCATGGGCTGAGTCTAAAGATGGAAATGATGTTTACTTCATTGAAGCAAAGCCATACAAGCCTTGGCTTATTCAAATAAAGGACTTTCTTATGTTTGGTAATCTCCCTACATATTTATAATAATTTTTTAAACGTACTTTCAAATAGAAATTAGCTCGTTACACTCACTTGGGAGATGTGGTGTATAGATGTGGCTATGATGGTATTCTACTCCATTGTCTCTGGTGAGAAGAAAATATTTTTTTCAAACAACTAATTATGCTTTCATTTAATTTTATCAATATGGAGATTCATAATTTTTTTGAGTACCAATGCAAAATATATGCCTATAGTAAACCAGATATGAGTCTTATGCATCACTTTGGTTTGGGGAGGGTGGTTGTTGGTGTAGTTGGAGTTCAGCTAAACCAGTATAATTGAATTGCATAAAAGTAAATGCTACAAGAAATTTTAGGAAAACTAATTTTAAACTATCAAACATGTGACTGAAATGAAATTTATAAGAAATTAAATTGTAGGAAAATAAACACACTTGCAGGATTAAATAAAGTAGGAAAATGCAGAAATTAAACACATTGTGTAAAAAATAAATAAAATAGGAAAACACAGTTGTAGAAGAAAAGTAAATAATGACAACAAAAAAATAGTGAAGTAATACTACCTAGAGTGGGCATAGGATCCTACAGATATTTTCCCAGTTAATTCATGTGATCACTCTCTAAACATAGAAAAAAAATCAAACACTGAAGATTTTATTATGCACTAGCAATTTATAAAGAAAGTTTGGGATCCTTTATTTAGGGGCAGCCTACATTTTTATACAGAATGTGGTCATCCCTTATTACAAATTTAGATGCTACTAATTTTATTCATTCTAACATGATTTGCTATGATGGGCGTGTATAAAACAATTAAATGCTTAATAAAAGAGGAGTCACACTAAAATTAACCCTTATGGGATAATCATAGCATTCTCTATGCTTTATTAACAAAATACGTCTAATTTTATACATGGTTTCGAACTTCGCAATCAACACACATGTTTTTATTCTATTGGTTACACACGTTGTTTATCCCATTGTTCGAAAACAAGCACCTTTTTTGACCTGTCATTGGGATAAATATGTTGTATTTTAGCCTTTTCTTGTTCACATAAGATCATTTTTTAATGTCGACCAGTGAGTGTTTTATTCTATCATCTAGATATAGGAGACATGCACTTAATTTTTACTAGGATATACGTGCCTTCTAGCCTATGGCCAGAAGACAGGCACCATACCTTAGCATTTTTGGAATGCCTTACTCCTTTTCCACTATCATTGTTTAATCACCAACCATTCCTAAATCACGTTATGAAAGTTATAAAATACCATGTTTACATGGGACCTTGAATAAAAGGTAGGAAAAATTCATAAGGTAATGCTTCTACACACAATTTTCACTCAAGACACGCATTAGGCATAATACATCATTTTCCATTAAATGTATACAAAAATATCATAAATAATGCATTTCTAATATAATAATATCGCATATTTATTTCATTAAAGCATACAAAAAATGAGCATTTTTGGTGCTCATCATCCCCCCATACCTAATTTTTGCCACATCCTCATGTCACCTGATGTTGATAATCCTTTGTTTTAGCAAAGGCCTATCAATATTCAATGTTTTTATGTTTTCTCTCCTTGGTTGTGGCTCTATCTCGTTCCATGTTGCATTTTTGTTTGCCATGGTATTTTGGCTAAGTGGGACCTACTTCTATCTTGGGTGCTTTCTAGAATTGACTATGTCGTAAGGGTTGCCTAGGCCATACCCCTACATCGAGCTACTTTTTGCTCCATCCCTTATTACCTATAAATTCCCCATATAGAACCCTATGAATGTGGTGGCATCCTTATGGAATGCAGACTCAACTTACTTCTTGTATTGATGGTTTGGGATAAGTTGATCTGCCATAAAGAACTCAAGCTTGTCCCAAGGTAGATAATAGGATGTATCATCTACTTGGAAATTTAGTAATTTTACCACCTATGGGTCAAGCATTGTGTCATCTGTGTTATTCTCCTTTACATATTTTCATGGCAGAGACTCAGGTGCTCGAATTGGTGATGGCATCATCAGTTATTTATTAAATATATCCATTTTTTACAAATATTCTTGTATCATTGAAGGATTTCCATAAATTGAACCATATAGGTTCTATAATTGCCTTGGTTGGGTAGGTTTGATAGAAACTCTTGTCTCTATGGTCATCTGTTTATGAGATTTTCACTCATTCTTAGCCTTTTTTAGGCCCTTATTGACCTCTTGGAACTACTTCCTCTAGATGGTGAAAGATTTCATGGATGCAAATCATTATTCATCTAATTTTGGATATGGCTACACATTTACCTTTTATTTGAGTACTATTCTAGCCCTTGTTTTTGGCCTTCTCTATAGTGCTCTCTCTACTTTTTATTTGGGTTGTAATTTTCTTGGTTGGTTTACATCAGTTGTGAACACCGAGGGAACAACATAATATACCTTTTGTGGAGGTGGTATTTTTAGAACCTCAAAATACTTTTTTTCTTGCATATCCTAGTCTACTAGTGTGTTCACAGATGGTTCAACAATGGTCTACCCATCAAATCAACCAGTCATGGCTTGGTCAATTGATGGCTAACTAGTTGATTGTATAGCCTCTATGGGATTGGTTGAATCTTGTGGATGGTCCACCTCATGTTCTTGCTACTAACCTACCTATTATTATATATTAAGGTCAGATACATACATTTTGTTAGTGAGTTGAGTGGCATCCATCTATACCTCAGACTCCCCAACTAACTGGGTAGTTCCTCCTTGTTCATCTGGTGGTTGATCATCTTATTGGATAGCCATAGGTGTTTAGGCTAACTCCTTAGCCTTGTGATCTTCAATTTCAATTACAGGGATCCCTATTACACAACAAGGCTCCCCTATTCCTAGGAAGCAGTATTCAAAAGGGCCTCTAATTGGTACCCTATTTTGTTTTTCTAGCTATCTGATACCCTCCTAGATTTAGAGTGAAATGATCCTATGGACATAATTATCTTGTTTAAGTCCATGAAATAAAGTGTTGCATCCATGGCCTAGTCTAATTACATGGTAGCATCAACCTTATCTGGTTTGGTAGCCTACAATTGCTGGACCCTAGTTTCCAACTATAACTCCATTCTTCGTAGATTCCATATAGCATCATTTGCTTCATGTTGCCTTGCTATGAGAGCCCGTCGATATTACTAAAATTCAAACTACTCCTTATTACATTTTTCCTCCCTTTTATAGGCTTGTTATTTCATGTTCTGTAGCTATCTCTACAGGTCTTATTCTTAAGCATTATGACAAGATGTCTCACCACAAGCCATCCCATGCAATACTTGAGCAGCCAGTTCATCCTTTGTTATGGGGGTGTATTCTTCTTTGGATGAACTATAAATAACCAAATGATCATTTTGTTCTCTACTTTTGGATGTTGGTGGTGACAAATCTTGAAATGGGCTTGAAACTATTCTTCTACCTCCCAATTTGAATTTTGGGAGATAGGCAATAATGTTACCCATGATGAACTTTGTTCAACTTGTTCTACCTCCCCTATAGAATGGCTAGGATGGGTAGTAAGTGATGGTATTGTGGGAGAAGGGACTGATTCTACCTACCCTATTATTTCTATAGCTTTGTGGCTATGGGAGTCGGGCACCTCTTCTTCCCCCTACTACTCCATGGATGTATCTATAGCAATATCTTCTTCATCCTCTTCATCTTCCTATTGATCTTAAATTGTGTTTAAAACATTTTTTCAAGTAATCGGTGCATACCTATGCACCTTGACATATCAAACAAAGGCTAAAATTATCCTATGATACCCTAATTCCATTACTATTACTACATGGTACTGATTGAATTCATCTTTTAGGGCACATATTAAGTAATAGAGAATATTGATTTTATTCCCATGTAATAGATGATTGATAAATCTAAAATGATTGGCATTCAACCAAGAATACTTACCAGTGCACGTGAAAAATCGAGCCACTTGCTCGAACAAATTCCTTCATAGCTCTGACATATGTTGTTTTGGCAACCCTACGCATGCTTTCTACATTGATGGCTACCCAAAAAAGAGCTACACACATAGTGCTATACTATCCTCATTATACATCTGGTCCCCTATGCATGGAAGATAATTCACCTTCATAATATATTTCTTTGTGATTAGTATGACTAGTCCATGCATCCGTACAACACCATCATCTATTAAGGCTATAAATTTGTGTGCCACAATAGGATCTTAGTCCTAGCTAAGTAGACAGTAATACTTCATCTATCCAAAAACCTCAAGCTAATTTATGACATATCTAGTTATGCTATAAAGATCTTAAGGCTCATTCTTCTTCAAAGTGTGATTAGTTTAAGGTCCCCCCTGGTGGTTATCAAATCTGTTCTTTGGATTCTATGTTTACAAAATAGGTACTATTTTTGTTTTATAACATACCAAACTGTATGATTGTATCCGTGCATACAGTGCACCTATCTCCATGTAATCAATAATAATTACGGGTAATTTACATAATTAAATCTAAAATCATGTATCATATTTAGACTGGTACCATTACAACCACTTGCATCTAATTGACACCACATGGTATAGGGTAGATTTGGTATTTGTATAATTGGATACAAGTTTTGTGGGACATATTCTGGTACATTATACAAACATATTTTCTTCATAAACATCATGCACACACATAATAGAAAGTTTGATATATACCTATTTGGTGTTTCTTGATTTATGATATGCAAATTTTGATGATGTAATTTTATTAGATGATGCATGACAATAGTGTATTTGGTACAAATGAATGGTGTGCATTTTTCCATGTGAAGTAATCACATCAAAGGAATCTTCATTGGGTACTACAATTTTATTAGTCTTGAGATCTCATACAAAAACTGAATAAAACATGGAATTCTTATTTTACAATGTAATGACACATGTCCCTCCTTTGGAAGTTATTTTATTTATACCTTGGGAGCATGCATGAGTCACCAATAAAAAATCATGAACTCCTTTGGTCAACAACTAAGAGATAAATGGATTTCATCAATGAAAATAAAAACAAACCTACTCTCATTCGTGAAATAGTTTGACTTTTATTGTGCATGAATTTTGGCACCAACATGGCTATGGTTGCTTATTTGATGCTAAATATAGGATTCATCACTACATTAGAATATAGGTGCCCTTATCTGTATTATGGATATAGGCACCCAATTTGCTAGAAGACAAGTACCCTTCTTTGTATTGCATATACAAACACTCAGTTTGTTGGAAGATAAGTGCCATTTATTTATATTACGAATAGAGGAACCTGTGTAACTAAAATACAAGTGCCTTACTTCGACTTACCAGATACAAGAACCATCTGTTATTGTGAATATAGGTGTCTTTTGTGAATACATGTGACTTAAAAATATTATTAATGTAAGAACCTTTGCTATATGTGGGATATAGTTCCCTCTCTTGGTTGGATAGTCAAGGTCCACTAGGTTGACTCATAATTAGGTGCCTTTAATTAGTTCAAATATAGGTGCTTCCCCTTGGTGAAAAATTCAGCATCCACCACCTTGACTCGTATTTATATATTTTCTTTCATGAGGAAGTAGACACCTGTACACACATCCAGTTGTAAGTACCCTCATCCTAGTGGGGGTTGGCACTTATTTCATTTTTTTATCCTCATAGAAAGATAGAAAAATGTAGGGCACCATGGTCTGTGCCTGATAGGCCTAGTCTTACTCGGTTTTCTACATATTGCATTCAGGGCCACGCATCCTTCTAAAAAAAAAACATACATGTAAAGCATAAAATAAGAATCATGGATCATGTGCCTAATAGGCCTAGGTTTCATAGGATACCTATAGATTGCATTCAAGATATGATTTCTTGTAAAACAATAAATACACACATAAAGCTTAAAACAATAATTGTAGGTCCTATGCTTGATAGGCCTAAGTTTCCCAATATGTCTATAGATTGTATTCAGGGCATGATTTCCTGCAAAAAAATAAATAAAACAAAACCAAAAAAATCTAAATATTTATTTTTCTATGGATGCACATGCATCCTTCAACTACTAGAAAAGAAATTTTATTATGATGGGGTCTCCCCCATGCTTGCTTTGGATTAAATCACATGAACTAGTGGTGCATATACGACTGCAACTAATGGAAATTTACTATAAAAATAATGTCACTTCCATCTATGATTTGGACATGCACAACATCATTATTGATAATTTCAACCACTTTGTATGGTCCCATCCAATGCTGCATAAGATTTCCCTTTCACTATTGGAACTAGGAGTTGTACAATAATGCCCAATATCCCTCTTTGAACTATTTTTGTTGTATGTGGTGGTCATGCCATTGAGCCCTCTATTTTTGCATGATATTTGTTCACTAAAAGCATCCTACCATTACCCATACAACTATTTGAGTTATTGAATACAATATTTCTATGCAACATATATATTTAAATATAATTCTACAGTAGTCCGTAGGGTTTTGATATTGAACTCAATTAGCATCATGGAATTTTTACCATACACCAATTAGAATAGTGTAAATCCAATGATGGTTTTCTAGGTAGTATGATATACCCAAACTGCTTTTGGTAAAAAAGTTACCCAATCCTTCCGATGTTCTACCATCTTAGCTCTTGATTTATGAATTTCACTTGTATTTTTACTTGTGGATGATAGGGGGTAGTTTTGTTGTGTTATATTTGATACTACTGCATCAAGTCTTGAATCACTTTCAAGGTGAAATGAGGTCCCTGATCAATGGTAATTTCTCTAGGAACATCAAATTGGGTGAAAATAGATTCATATAAGAAATTGGCTACAATATTCTCCTTCGAGTCCCATAGTTCCTGCACTTCAACCCATTTAGTCACATAGTCAATACAAACCATAATATACCTTTTTTTCGCATGACTTTGGATTGATGGGCCTCATAAAATCCATTCCCAATTTATTAAAAGGTTTGATGTGCATATGGGGCTAAAGTGGCATCTCATATTGAAGAGTTATTTTGCCCATTCATTCACATTGATCACATTGGTTAACATGTTTGGTTGAATTTTTAAATAAATAAATCCAAAACTATCTAGACTACAAAACTTTAAATAGAATCCTCCTTCCTACAAAATTACCACCACATGGTTCATCATGGCAAGCCTTGAGGATTTTTGTGGTTTCATTATCTACAACACACCTCTACATGATTTTATTAAGCTTGGTTCTAAATAGGCATCCATAAATCCATGAGAATATTGCACTCTTTTCTATCAAAGTTTGAGATTCTCAATGTGAGAGTGTAGGAGATACTTTACCAGTGGCTAAGTAATTAGCTATATTTACATACCATGGAATCTGTTCATCCAGAGAAAAATATGCTCATCTATAAATCGATCCTTAGTGGCTGTATGGTCCTGAGATATTAACATGGAGAGAAAATATGTAACAACATTATCCCTATTGGGTTTGTCATCAATGGTTACATCAAATTCCTACAATAGTAAAATCCACCTAATAATTCTACCACTTACTACAAGTTTATTCATTAGATACCTAATGGTTGTATGATCTGTATGCACAAAAATATTATAACCTATAATGTAATGGTGGAATTTATTAATAGCATGAACTACTGCAAGGAATTATTTCTTCATGATAGTATAGTTGAACTCAATACTTGTAATATGTTTACTAACATAGTAGATGGTATAAAACTCATCTCCATATTTCTATCCTAATGCCACCCCTATCACATTGTTGTATGCATCAACATAATTGTGAAAGGATATTAGCATAAATGTGAAAGGGGAGGGTCCAATTTGGACCTCTCATCATAGGAGCAGTGGTTAGTATTTCCTTTAAAATATGAAATACTTGTTCACACTCACTAGTCCTTACAAAATCAACATTTTTAGACAATAATGTATGCAGAGTTTTGGTAGTATTTCTAAAGTCTTGGATAAACCACCTATAGTATCCAATAGAGCCTAAAAAACTACAAACATATCTTCGAGTTTGGGAAGTAGGTAGGTTTTTAATTACTTAAATTTTTGTTTGTCTACTTTAATACCCTCCATAGATATATTATTTCCTAAAACTATTCCTTCTTGCATTAGCATAAAACACTTTTTGTTACTAAGGGATAGGTTTATTTCTTGACACCACTGGAGTAATTTTTTTGGATTGGTTGTAGCTTCTTCAAAAAATTTATCGTAAACAACGAAATCATCCATGTACACTTCTACAATTTCTCCAACCATGTATAAAAATATATTAAGAATCACCCTTTAAAATATGGTAGGTGTGTTACACAACCCAAATAGTAATATTCGATAAGAAAAAGTCACCCATGGACAAGTAAACATGGTTTTATCCTGGTCTTCCTCCCCTATTTGAATTTGGTTGTATCCACTAAACCCATATAGGAATGAAAACTATTTTCATCCTACCAAGGTATTAATCTACCTAATAATTCTACCACTTACTACAAGTTTCTTCATTAGATACCTAATGGTTGTATGATCTGTATGCACAAAAATATTATAACCTATAATGTAATGGTGGAATTTATTAATAGCATGAACTACCGCAAGGAATTATTTCTTCATGATAATATAGTTAAACTCAATACTTGTAATATGTTTACTAACATAGTAGATGGTATAAAACTCATCTCCATATTTCTATCCTAATGCCACCCCTATCACATTGTTGTATGCATCAACATAATTGTGAAAGGAGATTAGCATAAATGTGAAAGGGGAGGGTCCAATTTGGACCTCTCATCATAGGAGCAGTGGTTAGTATTTCCTTTAAAATATGAAATACTTGTTCACACTCACTAGTCCTTACAAAATCAACATTTTTAGACAATAATGTATGCAGAGTTTTGGTAGTATTTCTAAAGTCTTGGATAAACCACCTATAGTATCCAATAGAGCCTAAAAAACTACAAACATATCTTCGAGTTTGGGAAGTAGGTAGGTTTTTAATTACTTAAATTTTTGTTTGTCTACTTTAATACCCTCCATAGATATATTATTTCCTAAAACTATTCCTTCTTGCATTAGCATAAAACACTTTTTGTTACTAAGGGATAGGTTTATTTCTTGACACCATTGGAGTAATTTTTTTGGATTGGTTGTAGCTTCTTCAAAAAATTTATTGTAAACAACGAAATCATCCATGTACACTTCTACAATTTCTCCAACCATGTATAAAAATATATTAAGAATCACCCTTTAAAATATGGTAGGTGTGTTACACAACCCAAATAGTAATATTCGATAAGAAAAAGTCACCCATGGACAAGTAAACATGGTTTTATCCTGGTCTTCCTCCCCTATTTGAATTTGGTTGTATCCACTAAACCCATATAGGAATGAAAACTATTTTCATCCTACCAAGGTATTAAAGACTTGGTCAATAAAGGTTAAGGGGAAATGATCTTTACTAGTGGCTTTATTGAGCATCCTATAATCAACACAAATGCACCAATTACCATTTTTCTTAGGCACAACCACAAAAGGTGATACCCATTGACTATATGATATTGGATAAATAAACCAACTGATAAAAATATTTATAATTTAACTTTTATGATTTATTTCATTGTTGGATTCATTATTTTTTTAGGTTGTATTACCAATCTTACATCATATTCCTAATATATTCTATGTGTGCAAAATTTAGGGGTAATCCCTCTTATGTCTCTGTAATCCTATGCAAAAGTAGTTTGATGTTTGAATAGCATTTATTTTAATTTGTCCTCTTGAACAATTGATAAATCATTGTCAATGTTAAATACTCTACCAAGTGCTACCTCTATTTGTTTGACATAATTATCCTTAGTACCTACAAGTGGAGATTCTTGAGGAGGATGTAAAGATTCCCATTGGAAAAAGTGTGATGAATTGTTCTTCATCAGTGTCATTCTCAATCTCATATAGAGATATTATAGGTTGAAGCATTGACAAGGCATGGTTATTTAAGATTTCATAATTTGGTTCTACCAACAAAGTAGTGGACTGTGTAGGTGGATAAATGATCAAGTTTTTAATATTTTCTCTGATTGAGATCATTATCTATTCTATCCTACAAATTATATAAGTATGAACTATGGATAGCCAAGGTGTGCCTAATATAAGTGGATAACCACCCAATTCATATGTAGATTACAACACTACAAAATCTACCAAATACTCCCATGCATCCACTATGACAACAACATCTTCCATTTTTTCCTTTGAGAGTATTGTAGATTGATCAACCAATTGAAGGACAATTTTAGTTGGCCTAATATTTGTGAGTTGTAGTTTCTACATGGTTTCTTAGGGAATGGTGTTTATGAAATCCCCTAGATCTACTAATGTATTGGATAATTGGAAGCCTACAATTTTAATTGTTAGCACTAGGCACCCTAGATCATAGTATTTGGGATGGTAGGTATTGCCTAACATGAGCTCAGCCAATTGTCCTGTTATATTTACTACTTTTGATGATTTTATTCCTATTTTTTAATACATAACTCTCTTATGGTATTCATATATATGGGAACATATCTAATGTACTAATAAATAGGAATCATGATTGTTAGGTTTTTTAAGCCTTCCATAATGTCAAATTCCAACTACATTGGATTTCTGGGTTCTTGTAATCTTTTTAGAAAAGGTGGAACCCCTTATTTTTTACATTTCTCAGTATTTTATTTTTCTTCCACCTCTTCTACCAAATGTGGTTCTTCTACTTCTAACTCTACATCCTCTTCCTCCACTATAGGAGGATTTGGTTCTACTACTAATTATCTACCTGATCTAAGTTGTACAGGGTTGCAATCTACTCTAATATGATACATGGAAAACATCTATATGTTTATTTGATAAGTGGATTGATTTATTTTATTGTTTAGATTTGGAGTTGGTTGTGTAGGTAGCTGAACTGGTCTTGAAGTAGGAGGTGCAGACAAACTGGACTATGGTAGGGCTTGAGTTATATTTTGTGGAGGTGAATTCCACGCATTGTAATTCCACCACTATTGTCCAGTTTTTTGATAAGGCATCCACGAATATTGGTTGTAAGGAGTAGATCATTAAGTGGAATTCATCCAAGAAGGATGACCCCACCATCCCATGTTGGGGGGTTAAGTCTAACCTTGGTTCATATAGTTATTACCCCCATAAGGTGGCACTCCTCCTGGCATACTATTTCCTGTAGGAGACTATTTCCAGTTTCTCCTATTAACCATAAAATACATTTTTACTACTTCACGTTCCTCTTTGAAATTTATTATATGTGGGCACAACCTTGTTTTATGATACCTTTGATAGATCGTACACATTCTAAATTTAATTTCCAAACACTCATTTTTAGAATATTTTTCCTTATATTTTGGGTAAAAGTAGGCCAATGCTACTTCAATTTGTTGCTTATTTTTCTAAAGCAATAGTATATCTAATTGAAGTGTGAGATATAAGAGCATATCACTCTTCATATAGTCTGACATATTGCCTATTTCAGCCTTAGTTACCAAGGCTATAATTTGTGTGACTCGGATGATTGGTTTAGCTTTTCTGTAGGAATGATTTCAACACATTTGTCGGATGTCTAACATTTAATGTTGGTAAATATCCCCTCTCAATATCAAATTCAAAGCTTCTAGAGATTCATTTGTGATACCCCTCAAGAATATTCTTCTTAAGGACATCTCACCCAACTTTGCATGGGGTGACCTTTGTAAATTAAAGCTAAATCTATCCCAATAGTCTTCCAATGATTATTCCTCTTTTTGACTTGTATACAAGACTTCTCACCTAACACCTTGTGTCCTTCCAAATTTTTGGTATTGGTATAGAAATATACTTTTCATATCTTCCTAGGTTGCAATGTGTTTGTTTCCTAAACTAATGAAATAGCATGGTACTAAATCATCTAGGGTGGAGGGAAATAATTTTAGGTTTTGGGCATCTGATTTGTAATCCACTAACCTACATAATACATATAATTTAAAAAATAATAGGTTAGGGTCTTCAGTTGGAATTCCCTTAAAGGTAGTAATATTAGTAGGAGATATGTGTTTCGTCTTAGTTTCTCCCATAACTTTCTCAATTGGGAATTCAAAGCCGGTTGAAGCTTCTTCAATTTCAACCATATTTTTAGGTAATGTAGGTTCTACACCTGTTGCTTCCAGGGCAGATTTCAAGGCTTCACACTTATTTTATTTGTCTTATAAAAATATTCCTAAGTGAAAATTTGAAATGGTTTCATATTCAACTAATTTTCATTGTTGAATATTTAATAAACCTTCCTCATATTTAGTTCTCTCAAATAGATGTCCTAAACTAAAGTTTGAAACTAATCCTTCATCAAAAGATGCTTGCCTTAATTGGTGAGAAGAATTTTTTTCTAAGATTGGATGACTATGCCAATGTACTACTATAGGAGATGGTAATTCAGTTTCAAGATTTGTTCTAGATATTTCGAAAGAAATTTTCAAAGGTTTTTCAGGTACTTGTGAAGTAATATTTTTGTTTTTTAGAAAACAACCACCCAATCATCTTAATGGTGGAATCATACAATATCAAGTAGAAAATCTATGGGTATCTAATCTAAACTGTAAGTTTTATATTTGACTTACCTATATATTTGAATACTACAGTTGGCACTCCCCGACAATGGTGCCAAAATGGTGAGCAAAAAATATGTTTATGAAAATAGCTAATTATGCTTCCATTTAATTTTATCAATCTGAAGGTTCATAAACTTGTTGAGTACCAGTGCAAAGTATATGCCTACAATAAACTAGATATGATTCCTATGTTTCACTTTGGTTTGGAGGGTTGGTTGTCGGTGTAGTTGGAGTTCAGCCAAACCAGTAGAATTGAATTGTAGAAAAGTAAATGCTATAGGAAATTTAAAAAAACTAATTTTAAACTATCAAACATGTGACTGAAAGGAAATTTATAGGAAAGTAAATTATAGGAAAATAAATACACTTGGAGAGTTAAATAAAATAGGAAAATGCATAAACTAAACACACTATACAAGAAATAAATAAAATAGGAAAAATCACTTGTAGAAGAAAAATAAATATTTATAGCTTAAATATAGGGGAGGAATACTTCTTAGAGTGGGACCAGGCTCCTGCAAACATCTACCAGCTAATTCACATGATCACTCTTCGAACACAAAAAAATAATCAAACACTCAAGATTTTATTATGTAGTACCAATTTTACAAAGCAAGTTCGGGATCCTTTCTTCAGGGGTGGCTTGTATTTTTATACAGAATGAGGTCATCCCCTATTACAAATTTAGATGCTACTAATTTTATTTATGCTAACACGATTCACTACGGTGGATGCACATTAAAGAAATAAATGCTTAATAAAATAGGAGTCATGCTAAAATTAATCCTTATAGGATAATCATAGCATTCCCTATGCTTTCTTAATAAAATGCATCTAATTTTATACATGGTTTTGAACTTCAAATTCAACTCACATATTTTTATTTTTTTGGGTACATGCATTGTTCGGCCAATCACTAAAAAAAAAACACCTGTTTGGCCTATCACTGGGATAAAGGCACCATATTTAGCCATTTTTTATTCATATAATATCATCGTTTTTATGGGCATCGAATAATGAGAACTTTATTCTATCATCAAAAGACAGGCACTATCTAGCCTATTATTTGGAGACATACACTTGTCTTGTGTACTATGAGATAGGTGCTTCCTTTTCACTAGGAGATAGGTGCCTTCCAACCGATGGCCAGGAGACAAGTACCATACCTTAGCATTTTTGGATTTCCTTACTCATTTGCCACTATCATAATTTAATCACCAACCATTCCTCAATCACGTTATGAAAGTTATAAAATGCTAGGTCCACATAGGTCCTTGACTAAAAGGTGTGAAAAAGTCATAAGGTACTACATTCATACACAATTTCCACTCAAAATACACATTAGGCATAATACATCATTTTCCATTAAATGTATACTAAAATATCATAAAAAATACATTTCTAATATAATAATGTCACACATTTATTTCATTAATGCATACAAATAATAAACATTTTTGGTGCTCATAAGTCTCGATCCTACAAAGGTGCAATGGGCTATATTTGAGTCTCATGATGGTACTTATGGTGGTCATTTCAGTGGTATACCCATTACAAAGTGTATATTGCATATGGGTTACTATTTTCGCACCATGGAAAGTGATTGTTGCAACTATGTAAAGATATGTTAAAAATATCAACATACAAATTTGACACACATGGCATCATAGGCATTGCAATAAATTCAAATCGTTTGGCCCTTTTCATAATGGGGTCTTGATTTGATTGGAAAAATATAACCTCCTTTATTGGAACAACATAAATTCATCATCACTACCACACAATACTTCAGAAAGTGGATCAAGGTGATTCATATGACCGCTATGATAGGACTTTGAATTACGAGGTTCATACTCCAACATATAATTTATCATTTTGGAATTTCCTCAAAGATAATATTAGACAATGGTAAGTATTTCAATAATAAGGATGTTTGAGTGCTTTGCAAGAAATATCATATCCAACATAGTATATCGACTCCACCCATAAACAAATTAACAAGCTAAGGCCACAAATAAGACCTTGATAGCCATTCTAATTAATATCATAAAAGATAATCACAAATATTAGCATATTCAAATACCCTTAGCATTATGGGATTATCAATCGAGCATTCATACACCTACAAAGGAAATACCATTTTCATTTGTCTATGGATTTGAAGCAATTATACCCCTTCAACTCAATATCCCCTCACTACACATTTCATTACAAGAATTCATTGATGACACCACTTCTAGACAAGCATGTCTTGACCAACTCACACTCCTTGATGAAATATGAGTCAATGCTTTGGAGTATCTATGGGTATATCAAGACCATATCCACCATGCTTATAATATAAAATTCCATTGACGTGAATTCCAAGTAGAAGATCTCATCCTTAAAGAGAATCAACAAAACACAAATACCTTACCACACATTTGTGATATATTTATGGCTAATTGGTTAGGTCCATTCATAATTAAGCAAAATATTGGTCTTAGAAAATATAGACTTACCACTCTCAAGGTAATAGAAGAGCCTGAGTCATTGAATATTATTCATTTGAAAGTATTCTATGCATAATTTGAAGTATATAATATACATATACATGGCTAAAAATAAAAAAATAATAAGCAAACAAGTAAAAATAATAAATGATTTTTTTCTTACTCATGCATTCAAAAATAATATATTGCATTTGCACATTCCTATCACTTGCATTCATATTGCATGTTGTATTAGGGGTCATTCAGATAGTTTGGATAATTGTTAGCTCACTGAGTCTTATTACCTTAATCAGGGGCACCTTCATCCTAGTATAGGTGTCATTCCACCATCCACCACCATACAAAAAAAAATACAAAATAAAAATAAAATAAATAATAGCAATAAATCTTATGGCGCCTTATGTCTTTGCTAGTCTTTGATTTGAGGGATCTCTATGTGTTTTCAATCACTCAGCCATTCCTTGCATTTCAAGAAACCTCTATTGAACATCAAACAGTCCTTAGGTGCTACAAGTTATTTCTATATAAATAAATTTTTCTCTTAGACCACACACATTATCACACATTAATAAAATGTTCATGCCTTGGAATGCCAAATTCATGTGTAGCTATTGCCATAGAATGAATGGTTTTCCCTGCTCATCCTATCATGCACATGGTCTATAAGGCTAAGAATTGATAAAGGAAAAAATATTGCTTTCCAAAAAAAATATATATATATATCCCCTTGCTCCTCTAAAAAAATTGCAAGTCCCCAAAAAGCAATAAAATCCCTTTGCTCCTCAATAAAATGAGCAAAATTCCAAAAATAAAAATCCCTTAAAATCCTAAAAAAAGAGGTCAAAGATCTTGAATCCTTGGAATTCTTAGTTATTGAAAACCATGGGGCGATATCCATCACCAAAAATGGGCTATAGACGTTGGACTAGTAGTGGATTAGTCTTACACATGGTAATATGTTTATCACATTAGCGACATTCTTTTGTATAGACCTATATCTACTTGTGGATGAGATAACTTATTGTAATAAGTTATAATTGATTAGTCTACCCATGCTCATGATTGGTAAATAATATTCAAAGCACACATAATTGGTCCTTGAGATATTTGACTCCACTAGGACATCCTTAGTATTGTAGGTATTGGGGAGATTAATAGATGGGTTTTTTTGAGATCACTAGGATGTCAAATTATTTGAAAAACAATGCTAGATCCTTTATCCATAGGATAAAAAAAGTTATAAGTGAGATTATATTTCATATCACCATCACATTATTATATGTATTACATTCCACATCACCTTTAAATATTAGATGTCAGTGTCCTTGATTAAGAAATAAAGCAATCTACTAAATAATGATCCATAACTTATTCAAATTATAATTAATGAGTTCATACCATTTAGTTCACTCGCATCCATCATTATAATATCATATGCATTCATTCATGGTACATTCATTCCATCACATACATATGTCATCATCCATACATTCATAATAAAAGAAACACACACAAAACAAAACAAAAATGATACACAAAAAGCCATGTAAATATGTATAAATAGCAAGGTATAAATTTTATCCATAGGCTATATACAACAAAACACTAAGGCTTGTAATAAAAAACAAAAACATAAAAAAAGTACAAAGTATGCTACTAGCTAGTACTATCAAGGCCTCTAGGTGATCCAAGAGGAGATCCCAACCTAGATCCCTATGAGACAGATGGGTCACAAAACTATAAAGCTCTTGAATGGGAATTGTTGAACCTTAAGTCACTTCATAAACTAGATCTTTATCTCATTGAATAATATCATCCAAGTAGCAAGAGATCATTTATTAATATATAATCCTCCAGTGATCGTGCATATTCAATATACTATCATAGCCATCACTTATGTACCACCACCTAAACCTAAGAAGTAATGGTTGCAACTATATAACCATCTCCATTTGGGGTTCTTTGTACCCTATCCACATCACTCCATAGCCATGCAATCTTAGCATCATGAATCCCCATATAACCATGTAGCATTACCATCAATGCATATCCAGCCTCTAAGATCTGAAGAAGGCAATCTCATTTCATTGATAGATTGTCATGCTCTTCCTATAGTATCACCCACTCCTTCTAACCTAACCTAGGATCCCTCTATGGCTCCTCACCCATGCCTCCCATGTTTCCACTCTTATTCCCACCAGCTCCACCATGACCTTCATCACATCTCTTCATAGGTATATCCTTATAAACCCTAGAAGGATTAGCACCACCACTTAATAAATGATATATCTATAATAATGGAGGCTCTTCCACTTCCCTTACATCCCTATAATCCCCACTAAAATTATCTACATCTTGAATTAGTGACCATGGTGGTTACATAGAAAACCAAGCATTTTACTCAACCATTGTTCCAATGTCATCCATATCTAGGATATTCATAACCTCAAAATCCTCCTCCTCCACTAACCAATCATTAGAAAAGGCTAGGCTCAGCTCATCACCATCAAAATGCTTATATATCACTAGGTTATTTGGAACCCTTTACAGTAGTCCAAACTATCACAAGATATAAGAAAACTAAATCAAATCCTTGCTACCATGGTGTCCCATCATCCATAAAGTCTATCTAAAAATATATAGCTAATCCATGTAATTAGGCCATCCATACCCTTGTTATGATCACCAAATTACCTCAGTAGTTGTTAGCCCTACCCATATGTCACTATACTCTTGGCCACTATGACTAGGATAGTTTAGTCATAAGTCCTTAGCTACCCTCCACCTATGAGCATAAGGACATGAATTATCCCACCCATAAGGGAATCCCACAAAGTGAGCCACACTAAAGTGCTTCCAACCCTAGATCTAAAGTAGCAGGCTGTAATCCAACCCCTTTTGCTTGTGCCTATTTACATCATACAACTCCATATAAGTTTGTTCCAAAAGAGCAAGTACCCAAGCATAAATCTGAGGCTCATTGATCATGTCAAAAACCAATGAATCTAGTTCCAAGGAAAATTGGTCATGTGTTGTTGGGTAACAGTATATTAGCTAAATTAAACATGACATAAGTGGGTAGTGCCTCCAAATATCCCCTATAAAACATCTCAAGGTATTGGATGCCACCCTTGCTAATATCCACACCCTCCTATCAATCACTAAATATGGTCCTCATCTCATGCTCTTTTTCCCATCTGAATAAAATAGATATCCCCTCTATAGGAACATGGAAAATACAATACGCATCTTTAGGAGTAACTATCATATTCCCTGTTGGGAGCTAAAATATCCCCCTATCTAGATCCTACCACTCATCTAGTGTTAAAAATTAGCCCTCATCCACCCTAAACACCTCCACTCATGTGACCCCTACCAATCCAACTCACTCCAACCACCTTCAATCATCCTCAATCAATCCCCTCCTAACCCAAGGTGAAAGTATAGAAAATCAGTGTCGTGAATAAAAAATCTTCACCTGTGACACAAAAAAAAAAAAATACATCAATACATCATTCATTGCAAAAAAAAATGTTTCACCCATGCACATTTTCCATCTAAAAAAAATCCATTCCATCCCCCTTTTAATTTTCAAAAAATAAATAATTTTTTTCACCCCATTTCAGTTGCCAAAAAAACAAACTAAAAATAAAAACAACAAAAATAAAATCACCTAAGCTACTAGATGGCTACAATAGCCTACCTCTACCACATGCCCTACCACTCCAACCATCACACTAGCCCCTCTCACTTTAGCCACTGCACCCATGCTCTCCATCATTTTACAAGCTTTGCTTCTCTCTCACATGTAAAATACAAAAGATCAAATGCAATAATGACGTAAAATGACCCCAAAGGCACTTATATAGCCAAAAAAGGTGTTCACAAATGCAACCCTAAATTTGGTAGGTACATCCAAGTGCAACACTGTGTTTGGAAGGCACTTCCAAATGTAAAATTGTGTTTGTGAATGCATAAACACATATCTGCATTTGTAAAACCTCAAATGTAGCCCTAAATTTGATACCAAAAAACCCAAAAAGGTTCTAAAAGGGTTCAAAAAGTTACAAAAACTTCACAAAACTATCAAATTTAGTCAATGGATTGTCTATAAGGGGTCCGATAATAAATGTTTTAGGTATGGGTTAATTTCTTGAAAAAAATTAACATCTTATGGTTAGTTTGATTGAAAATAGTAGATTTTATTATTTATCCTAATATATTTATCCAAAAACATTTTACTCAGTAGAAGTTTGTTGTGTATACCCTTTGGAAACAAAACTACTTTAAGGGGAAACCAATTGTAATATGTTTTTGAAACATCAAAGTCATACAATGGTCACCTCATGTTTTCATAATTAAATAATCCAACATATAGATTTGAGAGCACATATTGCTAGATAAGGAAGGTTGTAATTCAATTTTTTTTGCTAAGGTATGCTTAACGATTACCTATAAAATGTAGAGTCTTGTAGCTTGAGGAAATACTACCAACAATGATTTTCATCCAAATAAATGAATTAGAAAGCTGTAGTATAAACAAAAAAAAGGATATTCAGATAATAATATTTAAGAAACTATGGGGTAAAGTAAGAGGTGTCAAAGTGGAATGAAATTCCAGCATGTGAGATATCACCAGTTCTAAACGACTGGTAAAAAAAACAAGTAGCTTTTCAATAAGAATCCATGTTAGATTTTTGGAAAACCTATTAAATATGTATCATGTATAGCATGTATATGCTAATATACTTTGAAGAAAAATACCCAACAAACAAATACTAGGAAAATATGGCAATTAAAATAATGATGATTGAAAAACTTCTTGTTGTCTTATGTTAAAATTTTATATAAAACCATCACTTCCTGGAAAAATAGTAAATCATGCAGGGTTCAAGCAACTATGAAAACAACATGGAAATCATACCTTGATAAATGAGTCCCCAAATGCATCCATAGCATAATTCCATTTCATCTTGTCATAAATTCAATCAATTTGGTAACTCGGTTTTTTAAATGCGACTGCATTCAAGAAAATTTGCTCAAGGTAATTATCAAACCTTTTCCATGAGGTTGCAAAAGTGGAAACCTTACAAAAATTGCAAATTAGTATGCATTATGCTATTTAGATATAGGTAAAACATGCACCCTCAATGGCTAATACATCTACCACAGTAAAATTTCTAATAATTCTACCAAAAGCAAAGTTTCAAAAAATACATGCCCACTTCAAACTTGTGGTAATATAAATTGATTTTCATGTGTGACATTTGCATCCATAAAATCACATAATTCCACCATAATTTTATCAAGAAACTTATGGGTTTCATCTTGCACCCGTTAATTGCTTGAAGGGTTAAGCCAAACAATTAAAAAATTTAAGTCATTTGATCCTTGTGCCAGGGCAAAAAAATCATCTCCTCCACCTAATAAACAAGGTGTCTCTTATTTTTGCACTGCATTATGTTTTGTACAATGTAGTACAAAAAGGGGCATCTGTAGGCTCCAAATTCTAACACTCCACAAAATCCACCCACACCACAAATTTTCATAGTTAAAATGTGCCTAAGGTTTAACTTAGGCATAATTTACTACACATTATCCTATTGTCCAGATTTTGTAAAATCTAGAATCTAGAAAATCTACCTAGGATTCCTTGTATCTCCACTAAGTTTCCTAGCTACCTATACCCCTTCCCTTAACACATCTCACATACCTTACTCCACTCCCACCTACTCACATATCAACACTCCACCTAACTGAGATACCCTAGGCGAATCACTCTATCTGTCTAGGATAGGTGGTTACCTAGTCCCTACCATTTTGCAACCCTGACTTACCACCTATCCTACCCCCCCATCTCCCAAGAGCCTATAAAGGCTCCATAATTTGAAAAAGTAAAGAGTGACTAAATACATATCGTCACACTACCAAAATCATGATAGGAGGATAGAGCATACTCGAGGATCAAGTTATCGATGTTGAGAAAATCCAAGCCCTTGCCCTTCAACCATTCAATCCCAAATGAATACCTACATTTATACAAAGACACCTTAACTCTAAGGGTATACAAATGTAGTGCTAAGGGTCTAAAATGACACCCTCAGCCTTGAGGATCTACAAACACAATATTAAGGTTTTAGAACAACACCCTCAACCCTGAGGATCTACAAACACAATTTTGCATTTGCACAAGAATAGATCGACCGCTTCTAGATACGAATTGAAATAGTTATCAACAAGGCATATGATTTTATTGTTCTCTATCATTTTTATGCATCATTTTTACATTCTACAAGAATTTATTTTAGGGTTTTTGTAGCATTATTTTGTGTTTCAAATATGTGCTACTAATACCTTTCCTTATTTGCATCCATACATACAAGTGACAAATATCTGAAGGGCTACTGAATCAAGGGATATCCTATAAGGATATTGAATCCCATCTAAAAAAAATACTATAACAAGGAAGATCATAAATACTCATTATCCGTTAGATCCACCAAAAGAGGTTTTCTCCCATTTTGTGATCATTGTACTCTAAAAATAAGCATATATTATAATCATACCCCTATATAATTGGGGCAAAAATCATTGTAAAAGAAAATCAAGGCTCCATAAAAATTTAATACAAAAGCATTTTTATTCCATTAAAATATCTTATTTGTGTATTTCATTATTCAGGTGTATCTTCATTGCTTATAGAGATAATGATCCATAAGAAAGCAATTAAATGTGATCAAAATATAATATTACATATTTGTAATATGTAGGAAAGGAGTCAAGCTTGTATACAAATTTTGATCAATTTATATTGTAAGTTTTTTCTTCAAGAATAGTTCATGAATAAATTAGGCCATTTACATTCATATTTTTTATTAGTATAATGTATTTTGAAAGGGTCCTTGAACCTTTTACAAATAAAAAAGGAAGAAAACCCATAGGTCTCACCGTAAAAATAGACCAAAAAAGAGAAGCACAAAAATAAAAACAACCCAAGATAGCCTAGGGAGAAGAAAACCAAACAAACAAACCCAAAATAGAAAGAAAAATATAATGGGAGAAAAATACTTCACCATTTTCTTCACACTATCACTTTCAAGATTGGTTTTTATCACCTTTGAAGATTCACTATTGCTGGAAATAATATCTTTGGCCACATGAATCACATGTTGAAGAATCATGTTGGTCTTGCAATGGGACGAATATGCATTTTCAAACATTTTAGTTAAAATTATTGAGGGATCACGCTTGACCCTAGATAAAAGATCAACATCCTTTAGGGACTGATCTGTATCTGTATTTACATTCATATTTGATTATATAAATGAATATTATATTCTTTATTATATTGGTCTTGATATACATCTTAATTTTCTCATACATTAGTCTACTAATTATATATATATTAGATAAAATAATGGGTTTTGACAGAATTCCCAAACCTTATTACAAAAAATAGGACTAAAAGAGTTCGATCCAAGAGACTCTAACATTAAGAACCTCCAAACTAAAACAAAAAATGCCCAAACAAAATAGTTAGACTTAAAACCATCGTTGATCTAGAACACACAATTATATAGGGGAACAAAAAAAGAGGATCACAATCCTGAACCAATTTATATAACTACCATAGAAGATAAGCAATTGCATATTAGGAGGTGGATTCCCTAAGTTTCCCATGTCCTTAGTGGGTCTTTTCAGCTCATCACACTATTTTTTAGACATACCTTGAGTATCCTCAATGAAATAGATAGAAACTTGAATATACCCAAGTAGAGCTTGGTGCTTCTCATCTAACTTGTTGGAGAAGGACATTAAATTGTATGACTCAAGTTCAAGAAAAGGGGACTATTATTTGACTTTAGTCATTTCCTCAAAAATATTGTCTTTCTTCTTTTTTGGAGAATTTTCTTTAGAATCTAACATTTCCATCATTATAGGGGAGGTTTCAATTTTCATAGCTTTCATGGATATATTTTTAGAGCATCTTGTGTGACCACCCCTAATATCTCTAAGAGAAACTAACACACCATCCAATTTTTTTTTCTTGGTCCTTCTATTTGGAATAAATAATGGGCTTTTTGAGGTCCTATGACTCAAACTATAAGGACTCATTAGAAGAATATTTGAAACGAACCAGAGGTAAATTGAAAGCAAGAGGGATTTTTTGGTATTCAATTTGTGATAGAGCCTCATCCACTATGACTCCTCTTTTCTTAGCCATGTACTCAAAGATCAAAAGAGTTAATACTTGGTGTTTAGGGTTTAATCATTTTCCTCCCCTCATATTTGTCAATGATTTCACTAGGGAATGAAAAGAAAGGATGGAATATTCATGAGTTGTTCATGTCTCAATTGGTTCAAAAATTAGGTGAAAGCTACATAAAACCTCGCCAACATGAAAAGGTCCATGATCACATATATGATTGAGTTCTAAGGATATTTGAGGTCCTTGGCATTATATCCATTCTATAGTTTTGTTATATATTCATCTACATAAAGAATGAAGCTTAATTCCCTAATGAGAGAGTGCTTATTTTTGTTATGGCATGCACCATCAATAGTAAGACTCATCGCCTCCCCAACCAGACCAATGGAAATTTCAAACTCTAAACCACTAGATTAAAACCAACCTTTCCTTAATGAATGTACCATTTTCTTAGAAATCCCTCTATGGTGGTCATGGAAGGATTGAATGTAATTTAGAATATCCCCATCACAAAGAATTTTATTAATCTCAAAATCCACCTCCAAGGAGTTTTACTCCAATGACAACTTATAGATATTTTGAAGAGAATGATGGCCCATATTCCACAACCAAAAATTGAAAGACTTAGAATTAAGTCCTCCACACCTTTAATAAACCATGCTAGGAAAAAAACCCCTAATTGAATTTAACGAGTAGAAAGATCCATTCATGCCCTGACAATAATTTTCAAAGAGGATTTTAAACTCATGCTAGAAAGTGTAGTGCCACATATTAAGAGGACAACCAAAAAATGATAACATACTTCTAAAAACACAATGTTGACAAAGCCCATAGTTGATCTCACCATTCAAACTAGAAATCATGATCTTACCATATTTCTATGCTTTCCAAAAAGGATTGTATTATTATTTTGAAATTTAATATTGTGGCTATTTTATATTGGATCCTGTGATATTTTATAGTAGAAATACTTAATACACCAACAATGGTATCAAAGCTTTCACCTAACTCTATCCATTTCATTAAGTTATTTATTAGCCATAATATTCAATAGTTAGCTTTATCCACTTTTAATAAAGTTAATTTAGAGTCTATCCACTTGGAAAGCAATGCAGACTTATACTCTATTTTATAGGTTTTATTGAGTAGATTTTGAGGGGACAAGGATTGGTCATCATGATTTAGATGCCAGGGTATTTCCACTTGGTTGAAGGATAACTAGTGAAGACTAGGTTTCAGCTAGATTTATAGAAAGATATGGAATATTGAGGAAGAACCAACTCATGAGAAAATTGGCCATTCAAGGATATTCAAAGTCACCCTGACATAGATATTGTGTTCTCTACCAAGGAGGAGAATCATACTAAGTTCTTAGGTGCAACCTATGATATTGAATGTTTCAAATAGACATAGGAGTAATATTGCTATAGATATTGAGAAGCATAATAGCTTCATACAAAGAGAAAATCATTTTAGCTTCTAATTTTATTGGAGAATTATAGGAAAAGTGAAAGAGGAATATCACAAGTCAAGAAAAGAGATACATTCAAGATTCCTGTAGAGATAAATAAGAAGAGTAGAAATTAGTAAGCATAGAGAAGAAGAAATAAGAAAACATTATAAGATTTCCAAGATGAAGGTATAGTGAAAAACAAGTCCAAGATTGAATTGACCTTGAAAATAAGTTTTATTCAACTGTATTAAGAGAATAGTGCTAGTAGAAAGTAGTAGTATATTGCAACAAGTAAAAGTGAATATTGAGTGGATCTATTATCCACATAAAGACTATGTATCCAATATTAGTGAAATAGATCCTAAGCATCTAATCTTAATAAACAGAGACTAAGCAACCAATATTAGTGAAATAGAGCCTAAATGGTCAATATTGGTAAACAAATCCTAAGAGGACAAGCTTAGTGAAAAGAATCTAAGTGGTCAAGCAATGTGAGACCAAGTATAAATAGCAAAATCAAAGGTATAAGTGCTAATAGAGAGCACTTTTTTAAGAACTAGCATCATAGAAGGTTAGAGAAAATCATAAGTACTAGCAAAGTTTCTAGTAGAATAGAAGAACATAAGAATTATTTGGGTGCAAGAAAAACATAGAATAATTTAAGTGCTATTTAGATTCTAGACAAACGTAGAAGAACATAAGTTTTATCCAATAGAGAAGAACAACATTTTTTAGGCACTAGCTAGAATAGAATTATTCTAATATATAATAGAATAGAGCCATATTAAATATATCATCAACTTAATAGCAGATTCTAGATGTTGGTAGCATATTCAAAGTGGTAGTTGAGTGCAAGTGGAACAGAGAGGACACTTCCTCATAATAACAACATCAATAGAATAGCATTATATCATTAAAATATTATAAAAGTGGTGAAAGAAGAAACATTTGAGTGCTACAACAAGAAATATGCTAATAGGGCACTAAGAGTCTTTGGAATATAACATAGAGTAATGTTAAGCACATAAAGTGCTTCCACACTAGTGAAGGCATATAATGAAGATAAAGCATGACTCAGAGTACTAGAATAGTTAATCCATCGAAGACAAAGAAAAAATCAAGTGCTCAATGTCCTATAGAAATTTGGAGATTGAATGCTCAACGTTCAATATTCAATATCCAAGGAGTCTAATAGAGATATATGAATACCTCTAGGAGACTAGAAAAAGGAAACACCACATTCCTTCCAAGAGGGCATCTAAAGTGTTACACAATAAAGTAGAAAATCAATATTTGAGATTTTTAATAAACAACTAATAAACATAGAAATATATTAGCCAACCAGGTAATATCAATACGTTACATAATTTTATTTCATGATTAGGTTTTATTTGTGGTAAATTTATTCAAAATATATTTTTGAAATAAATTAATTGGAGATATAAGTTAAAAAGGTTATTTTAAAATTTGAAATTTTTGGTTTAATTAGATATGGAGCAATAAGGGTTACTACATACGATTAATAATTATTTTTTTTGAAGATTATTAAGTTTTTTGAGTGATTTAATATTGAAGGAGTTAAAAGGTTTTTACGTTTTTTTAAATTTAAGGTTTTTGTAATTTAAAATTATTTTAAATATTTAAAATTTTATATCTTTAAAATTTTTGCAAATTTTGCATTTTAGAGAGTTCAAAGGTTTTCTACATCAAAGGATTAATAAATTTTATAAATTTGAAAATTTTATATTTGAGTTATTTCTTAACTAAGGAGTTATAAGGTTTACTACTTCAAAGGATTTCAAATTTTTGAATGAGTTCCATTATGTCAAATAATAAAATTTTCCTTTTTGAGTCTCAACTATTAAAAGGACCAAATTTTGCATCATGGAAAAACAAAATGAAATCAATCCTTACTATATAGTATGCAAAAAAAATAAAAAACCTAGTGAGGATGAAATAGAAATACAAAAATTTAAAGGAGATGCAAAGGCTCTCATGTTAAAAATATTTAGAAGAATTGATGAAATATAGCCATACTTAAGTGAAGCAAAAACTTCTACAGATGCATGGAATGCATTATGTAAAATATTTTAAGGAAAAATAAATCTACAATTCTGAAGTTACAGTCTCAATTGTATTCTTTAAATGTCAATAGTGGAGAAAGTATAGAACTCTTTCTTAAAAAAGTAGTAGATGTAAAAGTAAAATTGTTAACTTTGGAAGAAAAAGAAGAAGATAAATTTCTTGTCCAAGTAACACTAAGGGAAATTCCAAAAAGTTACAAGTATTTAGTTACTTCTTTGTAAGTCTTAAGCAAGGAGACTACATTTTATGACTTAGTCAACATTCTTCAGGAACATAAAGCAAAGAACTTTTTCAGGGATGAAATGACTAATAATGCCTTGGTGTCTAAAGAAAATATACTAAGTAATATCACTATGACTTACAAGTATAGATATAAATGAAACTCAAGATTCTATCATATATGTAATAAAAAGTGTCATAGTACAAATTTTTGTAGATATAATCAAAATCAAGAAAATCTGATCAATATGAATCAAGGTGATCAAATAAACAAAACAATATAGCAAAGGCAATATCAATCTCAATATTGATATAATCCTCAATGACAAAAACAATTTCAATCTTGATATCAAAAGTATCAATATTACCTTGAGTACCAATATGGTCATCAGCAACAACCTCATCTACAGTTTAGAGAAGAAAATAAAAAAGGAAATTTAGTTCAAGAAATTCATGAAATTCAAGAATTAGAAGAAACATCTAAAGTAAATTAATTCAAAGCTCTTATAGAAAAAATTTTGATCAATGAAGATGTATATTTTCAAAGAGTTTTGAAGATACTAATGTTGCAATTGTTATAAAACATTAGGATACAAGAGGAGAAAATTTAAAAATATGACATGGCAATATCAATACTAACACTAAAAGAAAAAAATAAAGAAATAGAAGAAGAAGATTAGGAAAGTATAGAAGAATAAAGTAAAAAGGAAAATAAATCAAATGCAAGTACCTGAACAAGAGGTTGATGGATAACATGCTAAAAAATCAAACAAAAGAACAAATATGGAGATTTAAGATGAAGATGAAGATTAAATATGAAAGTCTTCAATAACCAAATAATATAATACAAGGGAGTGTTGAGGTATATTACATTAATTGGTACATCCTAATGTACCCCTATGGTACCTTCATGGTACAAATAAAAATATGTAATAGATTAGGATTGAGTCTTTAGTTTAGGTGAGTGATATATATTTTCCATTTCATGTAAGTGTCAATGTGTAGGAAATGCACAAGTATCATGTAAAAGTGCAATGTGCAAGAAATGCACAAGTGTCATGTAAGTTAGAGTGCAAGAGTAGATTGAGAGAATGTGCACAAGTATCATGTATGTAAGTATGCAAATATGTAATGTGAGGATGTGCACAAGTGTATTATATTAGGAGTGCATGTAGAAGTGTAATATTCATGTAGATGTGTCATAGAGTCAAGTGTGCATGCAAGAAGAAAGTGAAGAGTCTAGTATGCAAGTGACAAGATGATAAGCCAAAGATCATATGAATTGTCATATGGAGATAAATACTCAAGTACTTGAAGAGTAATATTACTATGGCTATATTATGGAGATAATACTCCATAAGAAATAAATTGAATGTAATCATAATATTAGATTATAGAGTTGTAATCAAAATAAAGCTTGTATACAAATTTTGAGCAATTAATATTGTAATTTTTTCTTAATTCATAGTTCATGAATGACTTAGGTCATTTAAATTCATAAGTGAATATTATTTTCATTATTAAATTGGCCTTGTTATACATTAATTTTCTCATATATTATTATATTCATTATATTATTATTATGACCTTTAATATTATGGGTATTTTATATAAGGACCTATGATATTTTGTGGTAGTAAGGCATAAAAAGTCAATAAATATACCATGATGTCTTTCTCTCCAATGTGGTATACTGAATTTAAGTTGAATAACGCACTAAGATTAATCATATCCACTTTGGTTTTATTCACATCAAAGATCAACAATGACTTCATAGCAATTGTAAAGAGATAATATACCATTAGATTAAAAGGACCCTAATAAATCTAGTTATGGATTTTTCTCTAGGGCCTCACAAGTGAAAGTACTATATTATATTAAGGGAATTGCTTATATTGTATTGATAGAGGTAACATCACTTTCCTATAATTTTAGTCCATATACGTTTGTATAGGTGGTATATATAGAGCAATTTCTTATTGTGGCAAACCCTACGAATTTTGAGGGGCATCATAATATTATAATAGAAACTAAGAATTTAAATTGGTTCTTGTAGACAAGAAAAATTGACCCATTAAGATAAGTTTTCCTATTAAGAAACTAAGGTCATCTTCAAGAGAATTTTTACCCCATCAAATCATCTCAATTCTCCTCAAATTTTATATCATTGGATAGGGTTCAAAAAGATCTTTCCAAGTATATTATATGTCCAATTTTGACACCATTTGACCCCTCAAACTACCAAAAAACTAAGTACATATCTAACCTCTTTACGAGATCATATTATTATCTTTGATATCGTAATATGATCATATTACGATATCAAAGATCATAAAAAAATCTTGGAGATCATGTTACGACCTTCGAGATCTTATTATGATATTTGATATCATAATATGATCATATTACGATCTCTACTATCATCATATGACCTTGCTCAAAAATCAAAAAATAAATTTAGATAAATGACAAACTACTTACAACGTTCTTTGTCTTTAGCTATGCAACCGTGTCGTAGTTACAGTATCAGATTCACCGATTAGCCCAACTTGGAAGGGATTGCAACCAAATTTATTTGCAACCTATTTCCATAAGTTTATCAGCCTATTTAATTAGGAACCCCTCCCATCGATTTTCTCTTGACAATCCTTATGCATCGATAGAATTTCACATTTTAGCTCTAGTTATTTTTTTTGTCTATAGGATCGGAGGATATAGTCGATATCGAATTGATATGATCTTGTGATCGTAATACGATCTTGCTCAGTCTGCATACGATCTTGCCCTAAGTGATACAATTTTTCTTGCAACTCACTTAGGGACAACCCCAAGTTCTGGTTTGTATTTATAGCACCTCATTTGTATATTTATTATTTAATTCTTTATTTTCCATTGCATATAAAGTTATATTTAATCATTTGCATCCTTGGAGTTCACCAAATCGTATATACTTGCATATTTCACATAATTCAAGGTATATACATGTTATTTCCTATTAGTATTGCATTCATTAAATCATACATGAGCTAATATCTGTTCAATAAAGTCTCTAGCACATTCTATTTTCTATTCTTTACACTCTACCCATGAAATTGTAGGTTTCTATCAAAATCGAAAGTGTTGGTTTTTGATCGGGAGGGTACGATATTGCGATCGTAATACAATTTTGAAAATCATAATACGATATTAACCCTACTGCGTATGATCTTGCCTACATCAAAAATTAGAATCTTCATCAAACTTTCGGATATAGGTTAGAGTTTTAAATCACTTTTTAAGCATTGCATTGTTCATTTAAGATTTGTTTTCTGTTGTTTGTTGTTTGCATATAAATAAAAATTGCATATAGGTTAGCATAGTTGCATATTGGCCAAAAACTAGGTGTATGTGAGATTTGATAAAAGGAACACATCAAAACAAACTCCAAAAACCTAGGCGTGGAAACTACCATAAAATGTTTCCTGGTGAACCCTAAACAATTCATCAAAAAATCACCATAAGAAGGCATGAACTCAAGTGTCTCTCTTTGAGGTGTAGACCTATCATTCTCCCATTCCCCTTCGAGGTGTGGATCCATTAGCCTGAAGGAAAGGAGTGTGAGAATTTTAGACCTACATTCTTTGGTGAACCCGACGTGAAAAACATTAGGCATATTTTTGATTTATAAAACACAAAAAAGCATAAAAATTACAAAAAACATATAAAACAAAACAAAAACCAAAAAGATCATTAATTTAAATTTGCACATTTTCATTCCATAGATATTAAATTTCAACATAGGAAGAGCTGTAAGCATAGATGTTAAAATAAAATGCCTAGAATTTTGAGAAGTGGTAAGCAATTAGAATTTGATTACATGGAGGAACAAGATCAAGAAAACTTTGATGATAGAGTTCAAATAGAAGATGATATAATTTTAGAACAAGGTGAAGAGAATAATAAAGAAGATGAAATAGAAGATCCTACATTAGATGAAAAAGGAAATGTTAAATTTGAGTCTCTTAGAAAATTTACCCAATTTATAAAAAACCACATAGAAGAGTTTAATCAAGTAGTACAAATTGATAATTCAGGAGAAGGTGATATGGAATCAGCCTTAGCAACTACATTTTGGATACATACAAATCCATTATCATACATGAACTCAACAGACCAAGATAATGATCAAGTAGGACCATCTAATCAAAATATGATACCTTTAAATCAAAATGTTCAAAAACCAATGGCACAATCATCCAAAATTGCTACTAGCAAAATAAATCCTAAACAAAAAAAACAACCATTCACATCCATTTTCACTCAAGCTCTTAATAAACAAATGTCAAATCAACAAAAAGCTAAACAAGTGCCAAATACCAATCATTATCAACAAAAAGTTCAACAAAACACAATCCCATATAAACTCCATAATATTGTTCCCACACATACTTTACACAATAGTGTTTCAATTGGAAATCCTTACACAACAACATCAACTTATCAAAGATACAACAACATGATGCAACAAAATCAATTTGGTGGACAACCACAGGGCCTTGAAGACATGGTTAAACAATTAGCTTCAAGACTAGATCAAATAGATCCCTACCATCCCTCATATAGTTATAGAGATATGTGTAGCCAACCCTTAGATCCTATTGTGGTTGCCCAACCATACCCAAAATATTTCCCTATGCCTGTCCTCCCGATATATAAAGGAACCAAAGATCCTATTGAGCATCTTCGCATGTTTAGGATAACATGTCATGATATTTCTCATGATGACTTGTTGTTGCTAAAAATATTTCCTAAAAGTCTTGGAGGCATGGCTCTAGAATGGTACTATCAACTACCTACAAACTCTTTAAGGAACTTTGAAGAGACATCAGAGATGTTTGTCCACCAATTTAGTGCCTATATAGAGAGGCATGTGACCATTAAGGATTTATACAATTTGAAACAAGGTAAAGATGAGAGTTTTGTTGAATTCTTGACTAAGTGGAGACAACTCTTAGGCAAACTACATTTTGCATTACCTCATCGTGAAATGTTGGACATATTTATTGGTAATTTACAAGAACAACTATCTTATGAGCTTTCTACTACTACAATAACCTCCTTTGATCAAGCCATTGATCTAGCTAGGAGGGTAGAAGATGCCCTCATTAGAAGAGGACAATTTAAGAAGAAAGATGAGGATAAAACTCCTAAGAACCAATATAAGAATAAGCAAGTAGTAGGTGATGGAGTTACTGATAGCAGAAACACCTCAAATGTTAACCTTGCTAAAACTGTAAAGAAATTTGTATTGAAAATTCTTGATAAGCCACCAAGAGAATTCACAAGATTAAATCAACCCTTAACTATGATTTTACCTCAATTATTGGAACAAGGCTTGATACGGTTACCTGAGGTAAGACAACCAGATACCACTATAGCTGGATATAGGGCTGATTTACATTGTAATTTTCACCAAGTAGATGGACATTCTACCAATTCTTGTAAAAGGTTAAAGCATGTGATACAAGACTTGATTGATAAAGGTAAAATGGAAGTACAACAATTTCCTACAAACAATAATACCCAAAAACAACCAACCCAAAATGCTAATCAAAACTTAGATATTTTTCAACATCCTTTACCCAACCATGGTAAAGAAACTGTGAATCAATTAGAACATCATAATGTCCCTCATCCAACCAGATATGTGGGAACCATTAGTAGTCTCTTGCCATATCAAAATATTCAAACCCCTTATGTGCCTACTTTATCCACAATTACAACTAGGCCAATCATATATACAAAAAGTGACACAAAAAGTGAAACAGAAAGTGAAATGGACATCACCTCAAATAACTCAAATAGTTTTGAAGATGAGTCAGATCAAATTCTTCCCATCATAGATTTATTAGTTCCAGAAGAACCATTCCCTAGAAGAATGACCACTCGACCTTCATCTCAACAAACACTTTCAATTGAACAAGCAGTAAATGCTAGACCCCACTTTGGTCACTTACAAAATAATAATATTGTAGGTACTATTGGAGCCATCACTAGACAACAAGCTCAAAATCAAAATTCTCAATCACAAACTCAAACAACTGATCAAGACATAGGGATCTTACAAAATCCCTTACCCAATCATCAACAATAGGAAAATAATCACTTGTCATTTCATAATGTGCCTCATCACAACGATATTATTAGTTTAGTA
Organism: Wollemia nobilis; assembly: GCA_028583015.1. Taxonomy (NCBI): domain Eukaryota; kingdom Viridiplantae; phylum Streptophyta; class Pinopsida; order Araucariales; family Araucariaceae; genus Wollemia; species Wollemia nobilis. Next base: position 2,090,527 of record JAQPPZ010016912.1, on the reverse strand, counting down.
GTAGAGACTACAACAAAGCAAGTTCTTGCCCAACTAAATTATCTTGACAAGTAGGAGATAAATTCTTCATCCAACCAACCTTCAAGACCTCTCTTAGTTTTGAAGAATAATCTAAAAGAAGATACAAGCATAGAAAACCCATCTTTAGTATTGACATCTCAACCTAAAGTCTCCTTCAATATTCAACCACAATCAGACAATCTTCCAACTAAGATATCCTTTTTGAAACTTTTGCAAACCTCTCCCATTCATAGGGAATTTGTATTCTCTATTCTCTCTTTCTTTATCATCACTACAACAAGTTCTCTATTCTTTTCCTCTTTATCTTCATTGCCACCTTTTGTCTATCACCTTTTTTCTTCATTCTCTCTTCCTTTATCATTATCACATCAAGTTCTCTATTCTTTTCCTCTTCATCACTTTTTGTTCATCACCTTTCTTCATCTATATCTGATCATCATCCTCCATCACAACAATATCAACCATCAACAAATCAACTTCAATCACCTTCACCACAAACAAGTGATTCTTCAAAACCTCCTTTGATTTTGAAGCCACCTTAGACATGCTATAATCAAAATCACCTTGTATAGTGTATATAGATCACCAATTCCATCATTAAAACATCAAAAACAACCAAAAAAATAAAAAAGCATCAAAATTTTCCAAAAATATTTCAAAATTATTGTTAAGTCATCATTTTGCATTGTTATTTGTTGTTATCTTTCAAAAGTTTTGAGTTATATTTTATTTTATTTCAGATAAATTCAAAAGTTATCTTGAACCATGCACTTAATTTACATCTTTCATAATTTTGATTTTGTCACTTTGATTATAAATCTCTCTTGTATCGAAAAGCACTATTACTTCACTAAATAAAATTTTGAGTTTTGGGAAATGATCTTGCTACTTCTTGAACCAAGAACACATTCTCACATCTTAAAAATGATTTGTTGCAAATTCAAAAATGACACTACATAGTAGTCTTAGTTCCTTAAGAAAAAATTTTCCCTTGCTATCCTATTATGTGCATGGTCTAGAATACTGAGAATTGGCAAAAGGACAAGCTCCTCCCCTACCCGAATAAAATCCCTTGCTCCACGTCTAATCTGAGGAAGTATCCCCAAAAAGAAAGAAAAAAAGAAAAGAGAAAGAAAAGAAAAAGAAAAATAAAAGAAGAAGAAAAGCAAAAGCAATAAAATTCCCTTGTTCAAAAATGGACAAGAAATCCCTACTCCAAAAATTAGAAGAAAAGAAGGGGGTAGTGAGCTTGAATCCCTGGAATTCCTCAGTTATTTGAAATCCATGAGGTAAGCCCCATAACAGGTGGTTTGTGCCCAACCCGCTTGACCTTGGGTAATCCCTTTCACGTGGCGACATGTCTATCACATTAGCGACCTTTTGTACAGACCAATGTCCACTTGTGGATTAGCTAGCTTTTGGTAACTTGACTTACATAGTAGTTCGGTACAATGGCATGCACAAAATCATGGTTAATGAAAATTTCACTTGCACACACATTGGTTCATAAAATTTTACTTGTATCACTACCTCACTCAAAATCGGTAAATCAATTTCACAAGCACACACATTTGATCCTTGAGAGATTTTGTATCATTATGACAAATCAAGATGGATAATGAACTCACACATCACACACTGGTTCTTGATAAATTTGACTTTGTCTTGGAAATAATTTAAAATATTTCTTTGAAATTTGTTAGAAAACATTAGTTTATAACTATTCACATTAATCCATATCACTTCATTTTTTGCAATTACATACAATATATATATTGTCTTCAAAAAATTTCAACATGTGACACAATGATTTATTTTCAAAATACAACTTGCATTTTCAAAATCATATATAATCATGCATTGCATTTTGACTTCGCGATGATGGTATAATTCCTAGTAATTATTTTCCTCAAATTTCACACTAGGGATTCTATGCCTAGTGCAAGTCATCCTTCCCAAATTTTCATGCTTAAATCACTTTATATCCCTCACAAAAATGATCTTTATCAACCTATTTTCTCAAAATCAATTTTTGCTACAATCGACATCCCCTTTCATCATCATAAGCCTCAAGGTCACTCTTGAGCCCACAATATTTTGGTATTAGCAATACAAAACTTCCTCACAATAGGATCCGCTTCATGACCTAGCGAGCATTGATCTCCACCAACGGTCATATAACAACACAACATCCTTTGAGGTTCATTGTTAATCCATCTATTTTATCACCACACAAAAACATCTTTTGTCTTTCAAAAACACTTTACAAAATCATTTTCCTTTTATGTTAAGCATGATCAAAAAAGTTCAAAAATCAAAGCATGATTACAAGAAATTATGTAATACAACCATCATAAGCAAGTGCAATAAATCACCCAATAAATCAAATCATTCAATGTTGCATAGACAAAAGGATCAATATATATATATCTATCTATTATATATATATATATATATATATATATATATATATATAAATATTATAATAATAATAGTAGATATCAAAAATATGTGTACAAAATGGAGTCAATTGGTATGCCACAATTTCCAAAATTGGTATACTCGATCACTAGGGGGTATACCACAAAAGCAAATTCAAAAATTTCGAGTTTTCCACCAAATATAGAATTTGGTGCAAAAACTCGAGGGGGCATCCTAGTTAGTAAATTAGTAATTATTTTTCTAAAACATCAATTTCCCATGAACTATTCATTCTAAACCATCTACTCCTTTTTGCCCATGTCAATCATAAATCACTTCTACTCAAGTGTCTACACTTTTCTTTGACACATTTATTGTTCATAAATACACCAAAGAGGGGGCAAAATGTAGACAAGAAAAATTGACCCATTAAGATAAGTTTTCCCTCTTAAAAAACTAAGGTTATATTCAAGAAAAATTTTACCCTATCAAATCATCTCAATTCTTCTCAAATTTTATACCATTGGATAGGGCTTGAAAATTTAGCTTTCCAATGGTATATTATATGTCCAATTTTGACACCATTTGACCCCTCAAACTACCAAAAAACTAAGTACATTTCTAACCTCTTGATGAGATTGTATTATGATCTTGAGATTGTAATACAATCTCCGATATCGTATTATGATCCTCGAGATCGTAATATGATCTACGATATTGTAATATGATTTTGTGTATGATCTCTATAATCATAATACGATCTTGGTCAAAAATAAAAAACAAATATAGATAAACGATAAACCATTTACAATGATTTTTATATTTGCCTATGCAATAGTGTGGTGGTTACAGGATCAGATACATCGATCAGCTCAACTTGGAAGGAGTTGCAACCAAATTTTTTTGTAGCCTATTTCCATATATTTGATCAACCTATTTAATAAGGCATACCTCCACTCGAATTCCTCCTAGCACTCCTAATGCATTGATAGATTTTCACATTTTAGATCTAGTTATTTTACTGTTGTCTATAGGATCGGAGGATACAGTCGATATCGAATCAATATGATATTGCGATCGTAATACGTTCTTGCTCATATTGCATACGATCTCACCTTGGATGATACAATTTTGCTTTTAGCTCACTTGGAGGTAACCCCAAGCTCTGGTTTGCATTTTCTAGCACCTCATTTGCATATTTATTATTTAATTCATTATTTTCCATTGCATATAAAGTTAGATTTAATTATTTGCATCCTTGGAGTTCACCAAATTGCATCTACTAGCATATTTCACATAATTTAAAGCATATAAATGTTATTTGCTATTAATATTGCATTCATTAAGTCATACATGAGCTAATATCTATTAAATAAAGTCTCTAGAACATTCTATTTTCTGTTTTCTGCACTCTACTCTTGAAATTATAGGTTTCTATCAAAATTAGAACTGTTGGTCTCTGATCGGAATGGTACGATCTTGCGATCGTAATACAATTTTGCAAATCGTAATACGATATCGACCCTATTGCGTATGATCTTGCCTGCAACAAAAATCAAAATCTCCATCAGACTTCCGGATATAGGTCAGAGTTTAAAATCACTTTTTAGGCATTGCATTGTTCATTTAAGATCTATTTTTGTTGTTTGTTGTTTGCATATGAATCAAAATTGCATATAAATTAGCATAGTTGCATATTGGCCAAAACTAGGTGTATGTGAGATTTGCTAAAAGGAACACATCAAAACAAACTCCAAAAACCTAGGTGTGGAAACTACCATAAAATATTTCCTGGTGAACCCTAAATAATTCATCAAAAAATCACCATAATAAAGACACGATCAAGTGTCTCTTTGAGGTGTAGATATACTATTCTCCCATTCCCCTTCGACGTATGGATCCATTAGCCTGAAGGAAATGAGTGTGCAAATTTTAGACCTACAGTTCTAATATACTTAGTTTTGATTAGGTATACCTAGTATGTTTTGCATGTGTAAAGGGTTCTACAAGCTATGTTGTTGGATTTGTAGATTAAGAGGTGGTATATATTACAATTTATTCTATAATGATTGACTAGTCAAAGGTAACATTTTTTTTTGGGATATAACCTAAAATATTTATGTATCAAGTTGATTAGAAAATATTTAAATTTTATTAGTTATGGCTTGGATTGAAACTAGAATATTGATTTCATCTAAAGCATTACTTGTATTGGTTAGAAACTATAATATTGATATCATATAAGGTATTACTAGTATTAGTATTAGACATATTTCATTGACCAAAGCTCAAGGCTTAGTTTGAAATAGTGGCCTTATTACTTGATTTGAGTAATAAGGTATTTTTAGAATTGTAATATGCTAAATATTGACATATTCTAACTCATGTACTAAAGTATAATGTGGGTTGGAAGGATTGGTTACTCGAAATAAAAATTAAACTATGTAAATATCCTATTTAAGTAGGATGTTGTTATGTCTTAGATAATTTTATGATGATTGAGACATATGATAAAAGAGATTGTTAATTACAAGTGTAATGGTGGGTCCCATGGAAGTCCAATTTTAGGTAGTACTAGGAAAGGCATAAACAAAACTTGGAGGAATATTGAGGAAATTTAACTCTTTTCAAAGGAATTAAGATATATTATTATGACCTTAATTATATGGATTAGTTATTTGACCTTTTTATGGAGTTGTATTTGTAGTCAATTTAATATCTTCCTCTTCATGTATCCAAGTGAAAAGCTACTTCTCTTTTCGTTTTGCTTCCTCCTTTGATATGGGTTGAATTTAAATGGAAAAATATATTTACCTAAAGGATTCATTTTTGAGTGCATATTCATAAGTCTAAGTCAATTCATGAATATACCTATGTTGGCAAAGTTTTTTGGTTAGAAAATAATTATTTTGAATAAGGGAATGAATCATTCCATGATATGGAGAAAATAATTTCAAAAAATACTTGGAAAATTTTCAACAAAAAGTTAGAGCAAATCACTCCAACTAATTGCTTTCAAATTTTGAGTGAATTGATCTTCCAATAAAACTAAGAAACTTTTTTTGTCTTTAAGTGAATTATTTTTTAATCTTTAAGCAAATTGATTTTCTAGAATTACTTACTAAGGGCATGTAATTTAAAGTGATTTATTTCTAAGGAGTGAATTGCTCTTTAGATGAATACTTTGTAAAATATTTAGAATAATAGAAAATCATTTTTCATTAGTTAAAAATGTAATTTGGTAATGAAATCAAGAAAGAACAAGAAAACCTAATGAATGTTGTGAAATATTGATGTCACCTTGTGAAAATTTTAAGATTTTGTTGAAGTTTGAAATGGAGTTACTATTTGAAATATATGCAAAATTAGACTAAAAATGGGACTAGACACAATTTCAACATGGAAATTAAAAACTTCATCCCATACAACATGCTAGAAACTATTGACTTACAAAAAATCAGACTTTTATTGATCCCTGTTAGGACCTCATCCTAACACTATGATGTAATAACCCTTATTGAACATGGGGAACACCAATTATAATTTTTTGTAATATTTTATAATGTTTTGTAATAGTTGTGGTTCTAGAAGAACCTAGACAAGTGGTGCCAATATATGTAATTATTATCACAAATGTGACTATTTTGTAGGTAGAGATTTTAGCTTGAGTGACATTTTGCATGTAAGCTAACCTTGAGAGTTAGATGGGAGATAAAATATTTAAAACTACTAAGGGGAAGAATGAATTTATTATTTTGCATAATTGAATAAAATCATTCAACGAGGTCATCTCTCAATGTGGTCTGTGATCCTATGTTACTTTGTCACATCGTTTCATTTTTGCACCTATATTTCATATTACAATATCTTGTGTTTTATGCATTTACATTTTATTGTAATATTTTTGTGAATATGCCGATTTTAATGAGAAGGTTCCTAAAAAATGGTATTAGAGAATTTTCTAGGGTTGTTTTCTACTATAACTATAATAGTTTCTATCATTTTGACTATTAGGTATAAGATTTTTTGTTTTTGATTTTTTACCAGATTCCTTATTTTAACCTTCATTTTTTGTATTATTTTATTAGGTTAGAAACCCTATATTAGGGGTTTTAAATTATTATGGAGGATTTATCATTCGCTAAGCTAGATTTTTCATAAAACATCTAGTGAAGTGAGGGGTGATCAAACTCCAATACCCAGGCCTTGAATAACACTCGTCTATGGAATTTAGCTCTAATGTATCATTAGGTATATCAAGATACCCCATAGGATTATGATAAAACTTTATCCCTTAGGAATATTTTTGGCCTTTTATTATTTGTAGTACATCAAAAACAACATTTAAAAATATGGTCCTCTCGTACTAATAGAGAGGCAGGTAGTGTGCTGAAGGGTATGTGTGGAATCCTCCTTGAGTAGTGGACTAAAATATTGGTCTAAGAAATATTATTCATCTCTATAGTATAAAAAAAATCCTATTGTTATTACGGACACCCTAGATTATAATACTCTATTATGTTGAATATCAAACCTACAACAAAAATCGTGTTCTATAAATATTGAACTTGTCGCCATAACCCTACCACAAAAATTGAGCATACAAATAAGACATACCTATTATATAATTACTACATGAAAATAGTCAAAATAAATTGTAGAAGAACATAATAATCATAACATAAATAGCTAGAGTCATAAACGGTGGGAGAAAGGTGATCAATGTCATTAATAATCAAGATATTTATACAATAATAGTCAATACAAAGTTGTTAATTGTCGATCTTCGTAGCAGTTACATGTGATAGTCAAAATTTAAATAGATAGATAATGGTCCATGATAGTGTTAGAATAAATAATTGATAGAATAATATCAATATTGATTGATAGTGTCAGTAGTTAGAGTAGAGTCAAACTAGATATATGAGAACATAGTTTTAGGATTGATCAATACTCAAAACAGATAGTATAGAGTATCATAAGAATTTGGCCAACAAAAAACCTATTTTCTAAACCAAGCCTCTACAAGGAAAACCAATGACACCAACAACCTCATTAAAAAAACTTTTTTATGGTATATAGCTCATTATGACCATCTTTTTGAGCTAATCATTTTGATATATAGCACCAAAACCACTTTTTGATCTCCTTATTAAAACTAGTAACCCTTGAAATTAATTCTTATTTTTAGTAAGAATTAAAAATGGGTTATAAATCTTAGAACATGTCTTTAGGTACTCAACAACAATAATTGGAGGTACAAATTTCTAAATAAGTGGGTCATATGGGCAAACAATTAAGGTCCCACTTAGCGAGTAGCTTGGAAGAGATAAAGACACAACTCAAAAATTTCTATGATTCTATGAATTTGGTCACCATGACACAAAGAGAAGTAAAGGAAAAATTGGATAGTTGTCTCTCTACTTATTCCTTCTTACAAGATAGGTTAGATAATCAAGATCAATAAGATGCAAGTATGAGTCACCGCAAGCAGAACATATAAAATAACAATGGGTTTAAATTACCTAAATTAGAATTTTTAAAATTTAATGGAAAATATGATGAGGGATGGGTCTATAAGTAAAAATAATATTTTAGTCTTCATAATATCCCATGCTACGTGTGTTTTAAAATTGCCTCTTTCAAATTTGAATCAGGTGCACAACATTGGTTTCAATGGCTTAGGAAGGCCAAACTTGATATTTCTTAGAAGGAATTTGAGCAAAAATTACTCACTCACTTTGGTCCTAGTGAGTATAAATATTTTATAGGATATATTTATAAATTTAAACTAACTTCAACCATTCGAGAGTATCAAACTCAATTTGAAAAACTAGCCAATCACACTTCTGGTTTAAATGTCACCTTATTTCATATTTATTTTACGATTAGTTTGAAGGATGAAACGGCTAAGGTTAAAATGTTGGGACCCCAAAAATTACTAGAAATAATAATTTTTTCTATATTGAAAAAGATAAATTCAAGGCCCAAGGATGCACCTCTAAATTTCCTGAATATTGACCACTTTTTTGTCTAATCCTATGACAATTCCTACCACCAAATCTCTAACATCAAAAAACTAACTTGCAAAGAGATGGAGACCATAAGGGCCCAAGGTCTATGCTATAATTGTGATTAAAATTATTCCCCAAGGAACAATTGTGTGAGGAAATAATTCTATCTACTAGATATGGATGAGACACCAACCACAAAATCTTTAGAGAAGGAATAGGATCCACAAGAGGTAAAACCCATATAATATACCAAAGTTCTAGAGGAATGCCAACCAAAAATTTTAGTGGATGCTTTAGAAGGATTATAAACTCTGCAAATGATGAAAGTCATCAAATAATTAAAGGGATAAATGGTTATCATTCTAATTGACTCTCAAAGTACACAAAACTTTATTGATCAATGTGTGGCCAAATAAGGAAACTATTACATTACTATATGCAATTCCTTTTAAGTCATGATTCCTAACGGAGGTACCCTACCATGGAAAGGAAAATGTTGTAATGTCAAAATATAAATTGGGGAATATAATCTCAATATATACATTTTTTCCTTACCATTATGTGGGTGTGATATAGTTTTAGGAGCACAATGGTAGCATATGTTAGGTCTAGTTTTATAGAATTGTTTTTGAGCTATGGATAAATTTTAGTCAATAAGGAATCAAATATACCTTACATGGCATGAATTATAGAAGGGATTAGTTAATTTCTACCCATAAGATGAAATGTTTTTAAAAAATATGCTCTCATGGAGTGGTGGCATAATTTTTTTCTATTGATGTTTTCAAGGAAAGGGAAAAGGACAATTCAATGCAACTACAGGATTTATTGAATAAATATGCTCAAATGTTTTTGAGGAATCCAAGGGATTACCTTCTCATCACTCTCATGACCATTCCATTCATATTTTTCCTAGTAGTTTTCCACTAAGTATGTATCCCTACAAGTATCCTTATGCTCAAAAGTATAAAATTGAGAAAATAGTTTAATAACTTCATGTTGTTAGGGTTATCCATTCTAGTATTAGTCCCTATTCATATCTAGTATTCTTAGTATAGAAAAAGAATGGAATTTGGTACTTTTATATGGATTATTGAGACCTTAATAAGATCAAAATTAAAGATAAATTCTCTATTCCCGTGATTGATGAATTACTTGATGAGTTGCCTAGGGCTCAATACTTTTCCAAGTTGGATTTGAGATCAAGGTATCATAAAATTAGAATGAAATATGGTGGCATTCCAAAAATGGATTTTAGAAATCATGAAGGACATTATAAATTCTTGGTTATTCCATTTGGTTTTACCAATACACCTTCTACCTTCTATATTTTTATGAACTCCATTTTTTACCCTTTCCTTAACAAATTTACTTTAGTATTTTTTGATGATATATTGATTTACAACCATTCATGGGAAGACCATCTTCAAAACTTAGATAAAACGCTCAAAATTTTGTCTAACAAATAGCTCTATGCAAAGAAATTTAAATATTATTTTTTCTAGAAAGAGATTAAATACTTGGGTCACATTTTCACTATGGATGGAGTTCATGTTGATCCCAAGAAAATTTAGGTTTGTTCAAGATTTGTCTAAGTCTCATACCCTCAAGGGAATTCATGGTTTTTTGTTACTCATTGGATATTACAAGAAATTTGTGAAGAATTATGGAAATATAGCAACTCCCTCGATAGTCATGTTGAGGAGAAATTATTTCATGTGAATAAAACTTGTAGAAAAGTCTTTTGTAGATTTGAAGCATGCCATGACCACTACCCCCATGTTAGCAATGCTTTATTTATATAAACCTTTTTGAATTGAAAATTATGCATCTATAAATGGGCTTGGGATGGTTTTAATGCAAGAAGATAGACCTTTGGCCTTCACTATAAAAGCACTATCAAGAAGGAATTTGGGCATTATGAATTCCTAGTTATGTCATTTGGGTAGACCAATACACCTTCTACCTTATAGATTTTTATGAACTCCATTTTTTATCATTTCTTCACAAATAAATTTTAATAGTTTTTTATGATATATTTATTTACAACCATTCATGGCAAGAGGTTGAAAACTTGGGTCACATAATTACTACGGATGGAGTTCATGTTGATATCAAGAAAATTTAGGTTGTTCAAGATCAACCTAAGCCTCATACCATCAAGGAAATTCATGGTTTTTTGGAATTCATTGGATATTATAGGAAATTTATAAATAATTATGGAAATATAGTAGCTCCCTTGATAGCCATGTCGAGGAAAAATTATTTCATGTCGACAAAAATTGCAGAAAAGGATTTTGTATATTTGAAGCATGCCAAGACCACTATTTCCATGTTAGAAATACTTTATTTCTCTAAACCATTTTTCATTGAAAGTGATGCATCTATAAATGGGCTTGGGGTGGGTTTAATGCAAGAAGATAGACTTTTGGCATTCACTAGAAAAGCACTCTCAAGAAGGAATTTAGGTAAGTATACTTATAAGAAGGAAATTCTTTCCATTTTACATGTGGTCAATCATTGATGAGTGTATCTCATTAGGAGATATTTTCCCATCAAGACTGATCATTATAGTCTCAAATATTTCTTAGAACAAACTATGCCCAAACTAGAACAACAAAAATGGGTCTCTAAATTGTTGGGTTATGACTATGACATCATCGTTAAGAAGGGTAAGGATAACATGGTGGTAGATTCCTTGTCTAGACTACATGAAGAGTAGGAAATGCTATATGTTATATCCACACCACATCCTTAGTGAATTCATCAATTCCATGAGTAACTGATCAAGGAATCCGCTTTGCAAACTTTCATTCACACTCTTCAAGTAGATACTCATTCATGACCCTTGGTATGGTGAATATTTATGATATATTGACCATATTTTTGTACCCAATTAGTCACCAAACCTCATATTACAGGATATGCATGCTTCCCAAATATTTACCCATTGAAGGTTTTTCAAAACCTATACAAGGACCAAACATACCTTCTTTTAAAGAGGAATGAAAAAGGACATTCATACTTTTATGGTTGAATGTGATAATTTTCAATATTTGAAAAGGAAAAATGTGTGTCCCTTGGTGCCCTTCAACCCTTGCTAATTCTTGAACAAGTTTGGATATATATTTCTATGGATTTCATTGAAGTATTATCTACATTAGGTGGAAATTTGTTATTCTTGTGGTAGTGGATCATCTTAAGAAGTATACTTATTTATATTACCTATCCCACCCATACACCACCTTTGTTATTGCTCAAATATTTCTTGACTCCATATTTCATCTCCATGAAATTCTTAAATCCATTGTCTTTGATAGGGATCCTACTTTCACCAATCATTTTTAGTAAAAAATATTCAAGTTGTAGAGAACACAAATCAAGATGAGTTCATACTATCATACTCAAATTGATGGTCAAACTAAAATTATGAATAAATGCTTGGAAATATACCTGCATTGCTTCAACTTTGAACATCCTACATAATGGGCCAAGTGCCTTTGGTTGAATGGTGGTATAACATAAAATATCACACTACCACTAAGGTGAGTCCCTTTGAAGTAGTCTATGGTTATCCTCCTCCAACACTATGTTCTTACATTCCATGTAGTTCCAAGGTTCAAGTTGTGAATTCCACTCTTTGCTAACGTGATTCCATTCTTTGCCAACTCAAGGTTAATTTGGACTTGGCTCAAAATTATATGAAACAAAAATTTGATCAAAACCACATTAAACATAGCTTTGAATTTGGAGATATGGTTTTTATTTACCTATAGCCATAAAAATAGTCCTTATCACCAAATATTATGGTCCTTGTGCCTATTAAAAAATTACCACCAAATATTATGGTCCTTATCAGGTGATACAAATAATTGTGTTGACAACATATAAACTAGTCCTTTTGGCTTGCTCTAAAATTAATCCAGTCTCTCATGTATCTTCTCTCAATTAGGTGGTTGGTAAAAAGTTCCAAGTGTATTCTACACTCCAAAATTTGGATGATGAAGATTTCGTCATTATTGAACCTAAATGCATTCTAGACCACAAATCATGCACCCTTCATCGTCATGTCATCATCAATGTTCTTATATAATGGAATTGCTTCTAACCTAAAGATACTATGTGGCAACATCTTTAACAACATCAACAATAGTTTTGTCATCTTTGGATTTGATGACAAAGCTTTCTGAAGGGGAATGGTATGTTAGGACAACATCCTAACACTACAATGTAATAACCCTTACTAAACATGGGAATACCATGATAATATTTTGTAATAGTTGTGGATCTAGAAGCACCTATACAAGTGATACCAATATATGTAATTATTATCAAGAATGTAATTTTTTTGTAGGTGGATATTCTAGCTTAGGTCGTATTTTGCATGTAAGCCAACCTTGAAAGTTAGATGAGAGATGAAATATTTAAAACTACAAAGGGTAGGAATGAATGTATATTTTTGAATAATTGAATTAAATCATTGAAAGAGATTTCCCCATCGATGTGGCTTGCAATCTTATGTTATTTTATGAGATTATTTCTTTTTTAAACTTAAATTTCATATTGGAATATCTTATGTTTCATGCATTTATGTTTTATTGCAATTTTTTTATGAATGTGTTGATTTTAAAAATAAGGTTACTAACAACCCCATGATTCCTTTTCAAAAATTGGAGAATGGGAGATCGTGCTCCCTTAGACCTCCAAATTTAAGTCAAATCCTGGCTATCCTTGTTAAACTAATATAATTTAAGTACAAAAAATAAATTCTTGGAATTTAAGGGTGTAAGAGACTAAAATAAATTGTGTAGAATAAAATATGACCATAACCATAGCAAGGAGAGTTGTATGATCAAAGAAGATATGAGAAACTCAAATAACAATAATGTATTACTATGTATGTAAAATAGAAATGTTAAGGAATAATAAGAGGATAAAAGGGTAGTGTCATAATTATCACAATTCTATAATCCAAAAGAGTAGTTTCATAATTGTAAAGCAAAAAATAATGAAATATATAATACTATTTCTAAAAATAGAGGTATTATACTATGGGGATCACAAAGTGTAACTTTAATTCTCTTAAGACCAAAATATTTTTACAATGGAGCCCATGGATCCTATTGATATGTGAAATTACCCCTAAGTTACCTTGGGTGAGAAATTCTTATGATTAGTAAAAGTAATAATTTGGGGGTATTTTTAGCAAAATGATACACCTCCAAATATCATGTCTCTAATTATACCTCTGAATGTATTTGAACCTTCTAAAATGATTTATGATGTTGCTATGAAATAAAAAGTCAGTTTACAAAAGATCCTTCTAGACATCTAGGCACACTTGTCTTGCTTCATATATCAATAAGCGATTTGCTCTTAAATGGGAGTAAGATTATTAATTTTATTGTAGGATTTATATTTTATCCTTTATAGATGGATTCTTGGGGTATAACTAGATTAATATATAACTTGAGAATCAATCTAAAACATCTTTCGATACCTCATGGAGACCTTTTTTCTACCATGTCATGTCCATTAGGCTAAAAAATATAGGATCTACCTACCAATGACCCATGACATACATCTTCAATGATTTTTTTTGTGTGGAAAACATCCCAGAAGGGATGCCACTTTTGGGTAATACCCAAGGAGGCAAAGGTATCTCTTCTACCAAAATCACCCAAGGCTCGTACCTGGCCTACCACCGTTGACATACTCATGGAGTAAACCTGAAAAGACAAATAACAAGAACACACAAATACAAACACAAAAATATAAAAACACAATAATATTAAAAAAACATGCTCCTTTATTGTGTAAAAAAGATAAAGCACAACCAAAAACACACATAATAAGATTTATAAAAAAATCACAACATGAACCATAAATAAAAACACAATAAAAATATAACAAAACACAAACATGACAAAAATAGTAAAACACTACAAAGACACAACCAACAAAAACATGAAAAACAAAAACAACCAAAACCTAAAAATAAAAAATGAAAAACCAAAAAAATATAAAACAACTGACAAAAAATAACAAAAAAACAAAAACATAGAAAACACTCGCACACCAAAACACAAAAATACCAACTAACACAAACATACAATAATACAAGAAAAAGAACAACAAAAAAAAACACAAAAAACACAAAAACAAAACAAAACAAAAAACACACACACCTCAAAAAACTAAACATAAAAATAAAAAAGAAAAAAGAAAAAATTTGAACACAACAATGACCTTTTTAGACCAAAAGACTTTTAAGGCAAAAATCAACAAAGAAAACAAAATAAAGATTAGTTTGATCTATTGAACTAAAATGCCCTGATCAAACCAAAGAGAAAAAAAAATAAAGGAAGAAGAAACTAGGTACCTCAATAACTGAAGCCATCCAAAGAAATGATAGAAATAAGAGCTTCCATTATTTGTGAAGCCCACCATCTCGGAGGGTGGTAGTAGCAAGTAAGATCACATTTTCCAAAGACCAATTAGCTAAAGCATCAACACTATTGTTCTGATATCTAACCACATGATTGTAATAAAATTTCAAAAATCCCATCTAGATTAACTGAATATTCTTAATAATTTTTTTTATTCTCCAATCAACCTTATGATTCTTAGGAGTCTGCAAAATATTAATCATGATTTGAGAGTCAGACTTAACTGGCACATTTTCCTATCCAACCTTAGCACGCTATTGAAGGCCTCTAAGGATACCATACCTCTCAGAAATATTATTTAATAGAATACCCAAATTCTCAGCAAAAGTAAAAACCAGAGAGCCATTTGAAAGTCTACCAATTCCTCCTATACTAGTTTTTCTAGGGTTCCCTCTAGAGGCTCCATCAATATTGAATTTTCCAAAATCCTTAGGAGGAGGTTGCCAATTCCTTGTTCTATCCATATTGTAATTAATCACATCTCCTTTAAGTTGGTTTTCCTTAGAAGATTTAATCTTAAATATTTGCATCACTTGATCCCATATTTGGTGGGAGTTTTGGGAGTGATTAAGGAGGTGTTGTATTGATTCAACTAAGTTGGCAATGGTATTTTGCTAGATATAGTGAATATCCTTCCTATCTTTATTAAAATTTTGGTTGTTCCTTTCATTATAGATATTCCAAAGAAGAATGGTAGAACCCATCCAAACTAACTACATAATAAAATGATCAACACCCTCTTGTTTAGGCCAATCCCTTCAAAGTTGTTCAAAAGTAAAATTTGTTGACCATTGTAATCCAAGTAAAGTGGCTATTCTCCTCCATAGATATGAGGCTAAAGTACACTCAATAAAAATATGGCTAAGATTTTCCACATTCTCTCCACACATATCACATCTAAAAGGGCCATGAAAACCACGCTTCATAAGTTGCTCACTAGTAAGCACCCTACGATGCAATAAAAGCCAAGTAAATAACCTCACCTTAGGCAAAATATTTTGAGTCCACAATTGAGAAAATATGTAAGATGATTGGTTGGTATTATTATGGCATAAGGTCAAATAACCTTGAGCAACTGAATACTCACCCTTAGTAGTGTTGTTACATCCAATAAAATCTTTTTCATGGGACCAAGAGAGAGATTTCATATGAAGGATGCATTGGATATCTTGTATTTTCCTTTTCTAGAATTTGAATAGGTCAGTCCTCAATAGGGATCCAATATCTACCAACCTTTGAATTAACAGTATGGTACCGACAGTAATTAGCCACCTTTATCCAGTTAGCTCGATGAAGCACCTCCATACAAGATCTCCAATCATAAAATTGAGCTATCAAAGACTTGTGACCATTCTAAGAATATATTAAAAAAATTGCCTGCTAACCATTATGAATGATCCAAAATAATTTTTTATTTATCAAATCCTCACCAGTATTAAGAACTTCTAAAATGGGAGAACCTTTGGAAAGTAAATTATAGTGAACAAGGTCTTCAATACTTTTGTTCTCAGCATATTTAGCATGAAGATATTTGGCCCAAAGAGCATTCGGGTTGTGCAAAATCCTCCAATATAATTTAGAAAATAAAGCTATGTTGTTATTAATAGAAGTTCGAGATCCTAACCCCCCTTCATTCTTAGGAAGACATAAAATGTCCCATTTCACCAAGGCCCATTTTATTTTATTCTTACTACCACTCCAGAGGAACCGATGACTGATTTGATCCAATTATCAAAGAACAACCTTTGGGATATTCAACATGGTAGAAACATAAATAGGAATAACTTGAAGGACTGATTTTACCAAGGTGATTCTACCTGCAAAATAAATCCACCTATTGGTCCACTTTCCAATTTTTTTCTTGATTTTATCCAAAAAAAAAATTTAATATTTTATTTTGTCTTTGAATATTAATGGGAATAAGTAAATAAGTGATTGGAAGGGAGGTCTTCTTAAATATTAATTTATCCAAGACCATAGATTTCTATTTGGCATAGAAGTGAAAGAAAATGACTTTAGATTTGTCTTCATTGATTAATTGCCCTATAGCCTTAGAAAAATAGCTAATTATTTGCTTAATATTAGAGTCTTCCTTAACTGTAGATTTAAATAAAAGAGTAGAATCATCAACAAATTGAACATGAGAGATAGGTATAGCTCCATGAAAAATGGTAACTCCCTCAAGGGTTTTGTTTTCTCTCTTTTTGGTTATAGTACTACCTAAGCATTCAACAATAATTATGAATAAATAAAGGGATAGGGGGTCACCTTGCCTAATACCTCTGGAAGTTGGGAATAGCAGATAAGGCCTGACATTGTTAAGAACTAAGTATAAAACTGAAGAGATACGTTCCATAATCCAATCTATTCAATCATGAGAGAAACCAAATTGCCTCAAAACTTTGATAATGAAGTGCCAATCCACTCTGTCATAAGCTTTGGATAAGTCTAACTGAATGAACATGAAAGGAGATTTTTGCATATCCATGGAATGGATGGCTTCCTGAGCAAGAAATATCTCATACACTATTTTATGCTCTTCCACATAACCCCCTTGTTCAGGAAAAATAATATTATGCAAAAGAGGCTTCAACCTTTTTGCCATGATCTTAGTAATGATTTTGAGAATAACATTACATAAAGCAATAGGTCTAAAAGTTGAGATATGTTTAGCCTCTTGAGATTTTGGAACAAGAGTAATATAAGTTTTATTTATAACATTCAATATTTCTTTCGATTTCCTAGATTCTTCCACCACCTCTAATAAATCAGCATGAAGGATATCCCAAAAATCTTGGTAGAACTCAATCGGAAAACCATAAGGACTTGGGGTTTTCTTTTTTTGCATTTTAAAAACTACCCATTGAAGCTCATTTATAGTAACAAGAGTTGTCAAAATAGAGTTCTCCTCAAAAGTGATAAGAGAAGGGATTGCTTGAAGAACATCTTGTTGAGAAGCTGAGTCAAGAGGAGTAGCATAAAAAATATTTGAAAAGTAATTGACAATAATAGAGTGCATGCCATCCCAAGTGTAGACAACATCTCCAGAATATGATTTAAGGGAAAAAATAAAGTTGTGAGATATTAAAGCTAGAAGATATTTGTGGAATAAATTTGTGTTTCGATCACCTTCTTTGAGCCATTCAATTCTAGATTTTTGCTTCCATAAGATATCTTCTATTTTTTTCTCATTCCTCTAACTGATTTGTGAGTTTAATTTCATATACAATTGTACCCTCTATGAGGCCATATAAACGTATTTTCTATTTCAAATTTTCAAGCTAAGCAATAACTTCATATTTTTTAATGAACATTCCCAAACTCCTTCCAGTTCCAATTTTTTATTCTGGATTTAAAGTATTGTAATATTTTTGTAAAACAAAATGTATTAGACCCATACCTAGGCTTACCTTCCTTACACCATTGTTGCTCTCAAGGTTTAAAGGAACTGTCTCTAAGCCACATTAACTAAAATTGAAAAGGAAAGAAACTCACATTAGTTTTCCACATTTCCACCATGATTGGCCAATGATTTGAACCAACATTGTTAAGAGTATTAACTTTAGGAATGTGACCATGGATTAGGAAATTTTTAGAGAGCAAGAACCTGTCCAATATCTCCATTATACAAGCTAAGCCTTGCTTTCTGTTAAACCAAGTCATAAGGCTATTATCTGGTTAGATGTCCACAAGATGCAGGTTTGTAATATATTCTCTCATGAGGTCAGTGCTACTGTCCAAATTTCTATTTTCCCCCATTTGCTCATCCAGAGAGAGGATGGTATTGAAATATCCTTTTATCAAGATCCAAACTTCAGAAAAATAAGATATAATATAAGTTATATTCTTCCATTGTCTTTTTTTTCCTCTAAATTAGTCAGAGCATAAACAATAATGTAGAGCATAATTTGGTTAGAATATCTACTTTGAATAGTTATAGCCAAAAGACCCCAACTGTAAACCATATGGTGAATAACTACCTCTTTTGGGTCCCAAAGGTAAGCAATGCAACCAAAAGTCCCCTAGGAACTAAGGGAAATCACTTTTCTAGTTGGCCAAATTTTACTAGAAATTGATTCCATATCCTCTATTGACATCTTTGTTTCTTGAATGAAAACAAGATGTGGATGATTTATCTAAATCATTCTTCTAATTTAATTTTGTTTTGAAAGACTCCCTTTTAGTCCTCTAATATTCCAAGTGATGATCTCCATTAATACCGAGGCTAAAAAAATTGGGAAGGGCATTAATCTTACCTTCCTCTACAATATTTTCACCTTATTTTACCATATGATATTGATTGTGATTGCGACTTACCTTTTGATTAAAATCCATCTTCAGTATTTTTTCTCTATTTCTTGACTTACTCCAATTGAATCTGATATGGCTTCTAACCTTGAAGAATGCTTGTACATAGCCAAAATATTATTAGGAGGTTCAATAGAGTCTATATTGTAACCTGTACTATTTGAAGTTTTAATATTTAAAATATTATTTTTCTTGTGTATATTTTCTCCCTTTTTTTGTTGAAAACCTTTGATTTGTTGGTTTGTGTCTGAGTTCTTCCCTTTATCATTAAATTATGTTCTAATATTTTTATTTCCATTATTTCCTCTTCCTCACTTCGGACATAAATCATGGAAAGAATTTCAAACATATTAGTAGATAACTTTGATTTATCCTTCATAACTAGTTTTTCTGAGTGTTCTTCTTAGGCATTTGGAAACCTACTGAGTTTATATCTTATTTCTTTTGATATAAAATTTTATTTGGGAAAATACTAGCCAAATGACCATATTTATGGTAAATTCTACAACTAAAAGGGTTGTTCTCATAGTCCACTACTTGATCCCAAGTGTTCTCTCCAAATTGTAATGTGATTTTTCTAGGTAGGGATTTGTAAAAATCCATTAATACACAAATTTGAGCATAAATAATATGTTCAAATTTTTTAGTATAATCAACAGTCATCATAAATGTTCCTAAAGAGTTTCCAATTGAAGAAAAAATAGTCGGATTATAGAATTCAATTGGGAGGTCAAAGACAGGACCTGTAGAAGGTATATCTTCTTCAACTTTAAATTTTGTATGCCAGGGCTTCATGAAATTCTCTACCATTCCAAAGAACCAGGAACCCCCTTGAAAATTTTTCTCTCTATATTCATTATTAGCAAATAAAACAAGAAAATAACCATTTGGATAAATAGAGATTTGTAAATCACATTTTGTTTTCCAAATTTTTGCAGCCCATAATTTGAAAGCATATAGTCTCGAATGAAAACCCATGAAATGAAAAATTAGTCCTTTTTTTCTAGATCTTCAATTCTAGTCTAAATATTACTGATATCAAGCTTAACAATAGGAGTTCCATCAACTGCTTTAAGACATCCTAACTCTTTTTTCCTAGGATCAATATTAGGCATTCTTAGAGGTTTATGGGAATCCCTAAGATTAACATTAGCATTAATTTGAGGCTATCCACCATGGAGGGCATCCCTCAAATTCATTTTTAGGATTAAATCTTCAAAATTCTTACCCTTGATAGGGGTTTCCACAGTAGATTTATTTTTAGGGTGAACCTTAGCACCATATTTACTTAAGATCTAAGCCATTCTTTTATCATCTGCTTGAAACTTGTTTCGTGATCTCTCTAATCCATGCCCTAGACACTGTGGAAAGGTATGATTTTCAAATTTATTTTGTACAACAAATTGGAAGCTATTGTCATACAAGTTCACAACATGAAGGTATATTGATAAATAGATTTCTAACCCATTTTGGATCCCCTACAACATATATAGCTAAAATATTAAATATAAACCACAAAAATATTATCTTCTAGGGCCCTAATACCCCTAAAACCAACCTCTTAAGCTGCTTGCACTTAACCTAGATGAAACCCTTGCACAGTTGCTTGCCAAAAATATTGTTTATACATAGGGATGTGCTAGGATATTTGTTGCTCCAAATTACATGAAAATTTGTGGAGAAATTCTAGGGTTTTTCTAGCATCTACTCTCAAAATTGCAGCTCAATATAAGTTCAGATGAGTGAAATATAGTCAAAAGAAGTTCGGCATTTTGGGTAGTCTTGTGGAAAAATATC
The DNA here is from genome assembly GCA_028583015.1 of Wollemia nobilis. NCBI lineage: Eukaryota > Viridiplantae > Streptophyta > Pinopsida > Araucariales > Araucariaceae > Wollemia > Wollemia nobilis. The sequence continues at coordinate 2,069,517 of JAQPPZ010016912.1, read as the reverse complement.
CTTCACATTTTTTCCATCTCAAATTCCTATTGCAAATATTATTTGAGGTCAACTAAATCTTCAATTATATGATTAATTGTATCATAGAATATTATATCTATGATCTTTATTTCTAGTCTCCAAATGGATAAGACAATATTCGAGACTTAAGACTTATTTTTTACCAATTTTATGGAGTACAAAGTGTACCTACAACCTCAAAAATGCATTTTTAGTGTAAAATTAGGTACAGTTTTGGGATTCATTATATCCCAATAAGGCATCAAAGATAATTATGATAAACTATTAGCTACTATTAGTATACCGCTTCCTCAAGATTTGACCCAAATTCAAAGTCTCTAGGGAAAAATCCAATCCATTAAGAGATTCTCTCTTAGTTGGCTAATAAGTGTCAATTTTTCAATAAGATCTCAAGGAAGGATGTGGTATATAAATGGTATTATTACTGTCAATTTGCCTTTAATTCCCTAAAATCCTACGTCTTTTATGCTCTTGTCCTTGTCCCATCTAATGCCCTTAGACCATTACTAGTATACATAGTAGTCATATACTATGCCTTAGGAGATATGTTGACATAATATGGTGACCAACATAGAGAAAGATCTATATTCTATATTAGCCATTTTTTTCTTAATTACAAAGTTAGATATATGTCTTTAGAGAAGCTTTGTCTAACCATAGATAAGCTTTGTCCTCATATCCTTAATAACATTTTCAACATCACATATTTATGCTCAAATAATAAAACCAACTAGATATATCTTTTCTTAACTCCTAATCCTTGAGATTAATAAGGATGTAAATATAATTCACTATATTCAACATTTTATATATATTTCATATCAACCAAGCTTCCTCCTAGCATTTGATTAATGTTACAATTTTTGAAGGTGTTTATGGCAAACTCTCTCTTCATATTGTGTCTCACACCTACCACATGATGAAAACTATGAGGCTCATAGGTATCAATGAAATATATTACATCTCCTATCATGTTAAAATCATATTCATATTGTTATTGGAACCATTTAAAATTATGGATGGGCTCAATAGAGTGTTTCAATCCTCTATGTAGGACCATTAAAACTTTTCATAATCACATAAATGCATGGGGAAATATGCATTGTATCCATAATTAAATCATTCCCTAGATAATCCTAATATGGGGTTTATAATTTTTTATCCAAATTAGTATCATAGAATAAATCTAGAAAGTACTCTATGGCCTTTATATTGAATAAAATACATCACCATTTAACACATCTCACTAAAAATATCTAACATATATTTTAGAGGTAAATATCAAATTTTTAGTCCTTTTTGATTTTTTTCTAAAGAAAATGCAAAGGCCCCTCAGACAATTGTCTAAATATAAATCCATCAAAAAATTCCTTAATGGCATTTTTTAAATATAAAGTAGGTACCCAATATGACATTTGTATAAAGCCAAAACATAAGTCCTTTAGACATTTCTCAAAAAGTAAATCTATCTACATAAGCTCTCTATGAAATTTGTTTAGAGGTAATTATTTTTATATTTGGTGCATCTATAAAGTCCTAAAAATATTTAGTTTCAAGTAAGTCCATTTACAACTATTCAATAAGAAAATTTAAAAAAATGCTACTTTGACATGTGTGGGGTCACCAAAAATATATTTAACCTATATAATAAAATACCTTATGGAATCATCTAAAGTCTCTGTGGGCATATCTTTATCTATATTATAACTTGTGTCATAGCAATGCCTTGTGATATCATCTAACTTAGTCGTCCTAAGATCATTTTTATATATATCATAAAAATACCTTATGGCATTATATAAAGTCCCATGGGTATGTTTTTTCTATATAATATATTGTATCATAGCAATATTTTAGGGCATTATCCAATGTCTTGTTAGGCATATCTATTCGATATATATGTGTACATACATGTAGCATAAACTATATCATTGTGATTAATACAACATCTATTTTACAACATATCTTTTATGCTATTAATATTAAAAATTATTTATAAATTCTTATCATTTTAAAGCCATATCATATATCCACTATCTTTTAATGACAACATCCTCATAGGATCATCATAACATAATAAGGTCAAGTCATTAATAATAAATTATATTTATAATCTAATACAATAACATAGAGATAAAATACATTCATCTAGTTTGGCACATTATCATGGATTATAAAATTAGTGTATAAAAAATAATGTATATACATTGGAAATCATAATCATACAATTATCATCACGTATAATACAACTACTTAACTAGCCTTCACATTGGCAACCTAGCAACTAGATTTCTTATCATCACCTATAAAAATAACTTAGCATTTCTTTTATAAGTTTGTACATCCTTAATTAATTTTATTTTACTATTTTTATTTTCTTTATAATAACAATATATTTGATAATGGTTATTTCCTCTACAAAGTTTACAATGATGGTGATTTCAACATTTCTCTAATATATATCGATACTTATCACAATAACTACATATAAATTCATTGGTACTTGTCATATGTTTTCATGTGTCAATACTAGTTTAATTTGTTCCTATTAAAATTTTGGTATTTTTATCCATTGTTACAATATCATTTTTTTATCACAAATTTCTCTATCTTAAAATTGCTTCTATTTATCCCTAATTTACTATTATATTTTTGCTCAAGGTCTTCAATTTTTACCCTTATTGTTGGTATGATGTTTTCTTTTATTCCTTGACCAAAATTTATATCAATCCTTTTAGTATAGTGATGAGTACAACTTAGAACATCATTATCCTTGTTATTGTCTTCACATCTAGAAATATTTTTTTATTGTTATGTTTATTATGATATTTACAATTTGAACTATTTTTATCACTATCATTTAATACAAACATTCCCTATAATGTTCTAAATATCGCATGCATTTTCTAGTGTATCTTGTAGGTTATGTGATGGGAGGTCAATCTCTAAACCTTAGTTGTCAAGTCCACTTATAATATTGTCATATTTTTTAAGTGTTGTTACATTATGAAATCCATTTGATCTAGCAATATCTTGATCAATTGGTTACCATTATCTCTACTTGTTGTTATGGCCTTCACTATAGTTGGATCCTTCTTTGTAGTTAAGCTCAAAGTCTTGAACTACAACATAGAGGTCTATTACAACAACTTATCCCTATCTATGTTTAAGTTATCACTTTATTTTGTATCACATATTGCTCTACCAAGACTATTGCTAGTGTAGCATATAAACTATTCACTTGTTGGGATAGTGAATCTATCAGCCTCTACAAAGGATTGGGTGACCTGCTAGATCTTGCCTCCCTCATTTTGATCATAGGTAAGATTAATGTTGTGACTCCTTCACAACGACCAAAAAATTGGGAATCCACTTGAAGTTTGAAAATTGTTCGAATTTTGTATTCACATGTTGTCGATGTTTAAAAAAAATCAATCTTCATAAATGTTATTAATTAGTTTCACCGTTAGGTTTTGTTTCATGTCAAAATGTTTATGTGCTTATGTTGTGGTCATGTTATTTTATTAAATCCATCATTGTTGTTCTTTTATTTTTCAAGTTTAATTACATTTTTTATTTTATTTTTATTTTATTTCATGTTGTTATTGTTTTTTTTTTTTGAAAAAATTGAAAAAACTTGTATTAAAACAAAGATCAGTTACAATTGGGAGTAGACACATCCCAGCCGAAAACAATGAAAGCACATGATTACAAGAGAAGAGGAAGATTTGCAATGGAGCCAAATCTCCTGAACCAAACCAAGCTAGCTGAGGGAGCTGATTGGTCTGTTACAACAACTTGTCGCGAAATCGTGCAACAAACACCAACTTCACCTTTGGCCACGAAAAAGCTACAAGTCGCGAAATCGCGACACAAGACATCTCTGACCGCAAAAAGTCAACCTGTCGCGATTTCATGTTGTTATTGTTATGTTATATATATGTTTTATTTATCTCATGTTGTGTGTTAGTATTTGTTATTATTTGTTATATTTAATTATTTCGTATATATATTTTTTTAATGTCTTGCTAATTGTTGGGTTTCATTTTATTTTATCTTTTCATCATGTGTTATTTGTTATATTTGTTTGTTTGTTATATTTTTTTGTGTTTATGGGGTTTCGTCTAAGTTTATTTGTTGTCGTTATGTGTTACTTGCTTTATTTATTTATAGAGTGTTTGGATTTAAAGTTCGTGACATTTTGATTAATAAAATTTTGTTATGTTTTTTTTAGGTTTCCGAGGGGGGCACAAGTGGGCGCTATTTACGAGACATGGTTCAAAGTGTTCGGCTCCGAGGCATGCGGTTCGAGACGGTACCCAACATGATTTGGAAGTGCGCGGTTCGAGACGGTAGCGTCTGGGTAGAGTGGCGGCAAATCTGGTAGTACATTGTATTCCATGTGGCTGACAAGTCTAACCAATTGCGGACGTGAGAAGTCTCGGCAGGGCACGTTCGAATTTTGGATATCGTCATTATGATGGCGATTTCAATAACATGCATTAATATCCGGTGAATAGTGCGTATACAAGGCTTTGGTAGTTGTTCGGTTCGGAAAACAGTCCGAAAACGAGCGCAAGCCTAGCAATTCATTGAATTTTATGACGAAGGCATTGTGGCTGTATAATTTTACATAGCAATAGTAATGTGGGAAGCAGCAGGAAGGAGTTCTTAGAGGTGTAATTTGACACTGTAGAGTCAATTCAGACCTCACAAACCGCACAGACGGTGATGCACATAGTGAAGCGATGTAAATAGTGAAGATGAGCATGGCCCGCAGGGAATTGCAGAATAGTGTTGATGTCTTCAGAGTTGGCAGTGGACAAAGAACATAAAGAGTTTGCGCAATGATACTGTAAAGAATAATTATTTTACCCAACGAGAATGACGAGGCAATGGATAGTGGAAAACATGTTTAGATGTTGTATGGACACGGGCTATTTCCAAATCGAATATGCTGACAATGGTATGAATGAATTTAGCACATAGGACTGACGTAAGCTAGGAAGAGTCGATGATGTTCATTCTTCAAAGCTTCGAAATTTCTTCTGACATTATGTATTGATTCTGTGACATTTTAAAATGGATATGAGAAGTAAAAGAATAAGTTTTTGAAAGCCCTGTTAGTGCACATAGAAAAAACAGTATTTAGTTTTGGATACATGTGAGTAGAAGCATCGATGGTTGCAGTGAATAAACAGTTAAACATGGATCTCAACAGCACCGACGTGACATGGATGATAGTCGGGATTGATGACGTGGCATCATACAGATTTTTGTTTTTTTACATTGACTTGGATAGAGAATATGTTTCATAATAGCTGTGCTCTCAATTGGGTTTATTGAACTAAAAATAGAAGATTGTTTTTCGTAAATGATGTGCAATTCGTATATGGTTGGGTATACACGTCGTCATGTCAATCCATGATATCGCCCATGATTATAAATCGCCCCAACATGGCAAGAATATAAAGGAAAATATTTAATATAATTATGTGGAAACATTGGAAACTAATCGCTGTTGAAATAAGCCATTTAACATAGTGAACAACAGTGTATAGAAAAAAGTTACAGGATTCTCATCTCCATTGTGAGGCTGCAACATGAATCTGTCAAAATTTTGAGGAGAGCTATTGTGTTGTTACCAACATAAAATGACGCGTCAGAGGTATTGTTGTTTGATAGTTTTGTGATCCAAAGAATTTGACAGTAACAAGTATTTGCAGGTTTCAATACTTGAATTTGCCATGATTTTAGGGCTGGATTGATTTCAAAGTTTATATAGTCATTATATTTAAAGGGGACGTCTATTTCCTTGTTGGCTTCATTAAAATTATTTAAACTAAGGACCATCGAAGATTAACGGCATTCGATAAGTATTGGAGATACTAAAGAATCTGACGATGGCTATCATCAAAATAGAGAATGGACGGCATGATTTAATTTCCTTATACATATAACGGCTTGGAAACGACACCAACAAAAAGAACTACTTGGGAATTAGAGAAAGATTGAAAGGTGTCAAATAGAAGAGAAATTACATGAAAGTTACATTTGCTGAAGGATACAGAGATTTTGAGGATTTTATTGTAAGATCTGATATTTTATATCAAATTTAATTTTTGTTAAAACAAGTATTATTGTGGTGTTTTAATTTGTAAATTGCTTATATAATTTTTAATTAAAAGTTGCTTAGAAGACAGCATCAAATTTTTGGTAGGACTGTGTGAATTTTGGTCTGTCTAAGATTGGTTTTTCCAAAGTTCTGTTCTTTTGTTTTGTAGTAAATTGTCCTAAAGTTTAGTTTAATTTATTTCTTTTACTCAAATCTTTTTTAATTTATTTCAAGTATCAAGATTTAAATTAAACCTAGTTTATAATTATAAAGTGTTTTAAGTTTTATAACTAGGTTTAAGTTAAATTTTTCACTCAAATATTTAATTTCATAAATATTTTGGGTGAATAAATTTCACAGTCGGAGGAAATCCTATGAGCTTTTGATTTCAATTTCATAAATTTAAAAGTTCATCAAGTTTAGTTATTGAAGCCCTAATTTGAATTTTAAAGATTCATATTTACAAAAAGGGTTGTAAATTTATTTGTGTCAAATATTTGATTTAATAAATATCTGACAAATAAATTTCAAGAAAGAAAGTGATTATATGGACTCTATTTTTAATGTCATAAAGACTGAAAGTTCATAATTGAGATTTTCTATGTTTAGGAAGTTTATTTTATAAAGTTGTGAATCTCAAATCATAAAGTTTAAATTTTACTATTAAAGATATCATGTTCATTTATTTCAAATATTTAATTTAATAAATATTTGAATAAATGAATATTTGGTTTAAAAAGATTATGTGAAATCTAATTTTCATATTATAAAGTATAAACCTTATAATTAGAATTCATATACATTAAGTTTTCATATCTTATAAAAAGAAACAATGTTTATAAAGTTTAAAATATTTTAAAGGCCCTAACATAAGGACTATTAAGGTGTTTAACATTTTGAAATTGGGGTTTTTATTTTATTTATCATTCATTTTAATTTTATTTGATTTTAAGCTTCATTCATGAAATTAATGTAAGTTTAATTAAAATGCTTTAAAATACATTCATGCAATTTTAATATAAGGTTAAAGCATTTTTAATTAAAGTTCATGTTTAAAGTCTTAAAATAGATTTGCATTCTCAAACATTAGTTTTAGAGGTAAATTTGTTCATTTTGAAAAAGTAAGTTCTACTAATGAAATGCAAGTTATGTGCTTGTTATCTTTGTATTAGCCACCTATCTTGAAAACCTCAATAGATGAATGCTTGTTATGTGCTCCTAGGCCACACCAAGAGCAATATACAACATGATAGTCCATTCCTCCTCTATACCAATTTTATAGAGTGAAGGATATAATTAGCTCAAAATCATGGGACCCTACACAAAAATAATATGTTTTGATACGATATCTATGATGACCTCTCCCTAGTCCTAGTGCATTACTCAGTTATTGGTATCCCAAATACAAATACTTAACACTAGAGTTGATAGTAGGACTTCTTATTCATCTAGTTATCCTTTAGCATACTTGGAATTGATGTTAATTCATGATTATATGACTAAGAACTATGCATTCCCTTATGATCCACTCTAGGCTCTACTACTAACTCTAACTCGTGTACACGTGACATCCTCTAATTAGTAACCAAAAAATAAGCTATACATCCACTGGTGTCATGACTAGTTTTGCACATGGTAGATAAAATATATTCTATTTTGAATAATATCACTCCATAAAGGTAGTCAAGAGCGCTCTATTTAAATCTAACTTTGGTAATAGGGCCACATGATACAACCTTATTACTATAAATAGTGCATAATCAATATAGTCAAATAAGGCTAAAATAGTGTTTAGCTCATGTGTTATTTGCTCTTAAAAATATAGTGTTTGAAGCCTCTTATACAACTAGAAACAATCCTACTACTTATTTAGCATCCCCATATTAAATGTAAAGTTACTCTTAACCTAAAAATAGCCTAAATTATTTGACTAGAAAAATATCATTGATAGGTAAAAGTACCATCCAAATATTGAAGTCCCACCATATAATAAAACATATTATTAAAGTTATAAACATGTTTCCTGATGGAAAAATGTACATTGTAATAGGAAAGTATTATTGCTTGGAAAAAATCCAAGCAACAAGGACATCACTTCATAGAAGCATTACCATTTTCTTTGGACATGCTTTTTGAGATAAAATTACAAAACTAGTCTAGTTTCAAAGTATATACCTAAGGTTAATTCCCTCCCCTATTGTCTACTTGAAATGTAGGTATCACTTAGTGGGTCATCATATCAAGTGCTAATATCATATGTTTGATACTCTCTAACATGATCATTAATGGTAAAAAAAAATTACACCAAACCATTCTACCCCTACCCCACCCAACCAATTCTTATTGATTTATCACAATATTTTTATCACTACACCAATGTATCTCATGGTCAAGTTAATTTTTCTTGGATAAAATTGATTTTTCCTTTGAAACTCAAGGGGTACACTGAGGCATGACAACATTTAATACAATTGAAAAGAAAAAAATTAACATCATTAGTAATCAAACAAATCAAAAGCATTAGTCACCTTAAATATAAGAATTTAAGTAACAAAAAATCTACCTATATTATATTTTGGATATGAATGTTAGTTTTTTATTCATTCAACACTCGATAAATGCATAAAAGTGAGAAGATATAGACATCCAATTTTGAGCACATAATCAAGTCTTTAAAATTTACCAACATCGGTATCATCTAGTCAATTAGGCATCTCAATCAAATTAAGAATCCAAAGACCGAACTTAAAGGTATTTACTACCCTCAAAGCAAAAGTGTTATATCTAAGGTGATATAATTGACACCACTACTCACTAACTAGAAACGATTTTTCCAATATCAAATTTTATCTTTTCCTACATAGTCATCTTGATAATGGTCATTTTAGTATTTGCATCAATAACTTTAGCACCAATTATGCCAATATTATTGACTTTTAGAATGCAAAAATGGAAATGCAGGTAAATGATAGGAACTAACTACCTATCAAATCTATATCTAATTATTCTAACCATATCTCCCACCTCACATCATCGATTGACAATCAAATAAAAAAATTTCCCTTTTGTCTCTCATCTCCCTTCCATGTCAACCTTCTTCATTCTTACCCTAAACCAACATTATCGTATCTATACAAACTCATCACCTCTCTAACATACCAATCTTGTTAGAATTTCTAGAGGATCATCTAAGGGAGTCATGGCCTTTTATAAAACTAGTACTTTGGGAATCTAGTCCATCATTATTTTACACATAGTAAATCCCTACCAAAATAATATCATTTCTCAAAATAACAAGACTATACAAATTTTTACTCATTATTTCTTTGGCTTTTTTGTGTTCGCACATATACCTCATTAATACTCCATCAACATTCATGTGAAGGGTGTGTTAAAAAATGGCCCCAAATCCTTATAATGGTATCATAGGATAAAAAAATAATGCTCATAATTTTACACACACAAATACTAAAATATTATTGATAAAAAATATACAATAGAATGACTGAAATTATTCTATATCATAACTAGTGCCTTTATATTATTTTATGTGTCTCATTACCTAAATACTATACATCCTTTATGTTTTATGTGCAACATTGGTCAATCCCCCTTCTTAGTACTATAGTATGGATATCAAGTTTAGTTTACTTTTTAGGTAAGTCTTGTTCTTCAACTACACTTATTTTTAGTTCTAACTAATTTTCAATTACAGCATACAATACTTTCCTGAAAAGAGGAATTTTCATCATCCTCAAAAATGATAAAGTTTATGAAATCTATATTATAAGGGTTTTGCAATGGTGAGGCTAACTTTTGGATGGGGATAGGAGGTAGATAAATGAAGAAAACAAGATTATATTGAGAGGGGAGGTGAACAGTATAAGACCACTTTTTACTTTTCTTTCCCAATCAATATTATGCAATGTATAGATAGAAATATCAAAAATAGTAATCAAAGCAATGCATAAATCACCACACATAATAGAGACACAAATTTTCTCATTTTTCATATCAAATCACCATACATTGTTCATATCAAATCATAAATAATGAGCTCTTTATTTACATAGAGTTTATACACTCTACAAGTTATATGTATAAGATTAAGTTTAACTTCAACTACTCAAAATAATATACATGATCCATAAATAAGCATGTCATATTGAGAGTAATACTTTATAAAAAAGCATCAATTCTAATATATATCATTTTCCAATCATCTAAGATTCAAGATATAAAATGCATTTATTGATTCCAAAGAAAGATTAATAGATGAAGATAATCGATATACACACAACACAACATATATCTTGGGAAACCCTTACGATAAAAACCTAACCTCGAAATATTATTTTTATTGCATAAGTCTAGAAATATTTAATACAACTATATAAAGGAATCCCATTATTTCTTTTTCCCAAACATCAATTCCAATATAATTACATAATAATCCCATAATTTTTATATCACCAAAAACATAATAATCCCATTATTTATTTTTTCCTTGAATGAATTCCATATTATTATTCTAAAAATAGATACCTAAGAACCCCCTTAAGTATTTCTCAAGTTAAATAATAATGGAACCCCCATATGTCCCAATCTATCTATTGGAATCCATGCCCAATATTCAAGACATATCTTTCATATTTCTAAATTAATATCACAATTCCATATCAAAAATATAAATCATAAATCAATTTAAAGTTACCAAAACTATAAAAAAATCTCCATAATTACTTTCTCAACCATACTAATGGAAACCCCATAATTTTCATTGTAATTTATTGGGCTCCACATACAATCATCCATATTAATTTCATATTACAACAAAGACCTTCTTAATCCATCTAAGAATATCTAAAAGCATATATCTTACTTTCTTTTCAATTAGATACCAAAATAATAACTGAAACAAAACTATTTATAATCTGAAATATATTTTTCAAAAAAAAATAATCTGAAATAATAGTTTAGTTTACCATAAATTCATTATAGTTTTTTCATTTACACCATTACTAATTCACATAGATACTTTCATAAACCACTAAAAAGAAGCATAAACTTTTAAATTGCTTATAGTTCACAAAACTATAAAATGATCCTATTAACTTTAAAATTAAAAATCAATATCTCCCAAAATTATTTCTTTAGCTATAAGAAGACTTTATCAAAAGTAATTACAAATAACCCCCTTTGTAATATAATCCCATATTGCATTAAAAATTCTAGTTGGGACTAATTTATTTAAATTATTTATAAGAAAGTGAGGATGCAGCTTAAAAATGAAAGAGACCCCCATTTAATTATAAAAATATGTTTCTCCTTTTTAATAGACCTTTATTTCCCCGTTTGAAACACTCAAACGAGTTTATAAGACATGCAATATTATAGTATCCTTAATATCCGAACGTAAAGCATGTTGGGTCAATTTATTTAAAACCTTGGATTATTCAAAACTGTATTCCTTGAGTGGACATTAATCCGTAAAGTTATATTAATCCGTAAAGTTATATGTTTAAAACAATGATAATTACTATTATCTACATCCTTCCATGAAGCATAAACTAAAACAACCAATAAATGATTTTTAAACCAATCACTACGATTTTCATCTAATATTTTGCTTAATGATATCATTACATTCAACCATTGAATTATATTAATAATAAATTTGGTTTGGTTATGCAAGCATTGTAAAACTCACTCATAATGGTTCATATATTTAATTTTAAAATTACCCTAACTCTACTCTCTATTTATTCCATATTAGCCATATGTAACAAAAAGGATTCCACCTACGTAAGACAAATTCATTTTCATCACATGGTCAAAATTGGGCGTATATCAAGTAATAAAAATTTTACCTATTAAATCAATGGTAATTCAAGGTGTTCAAGGTCGATACGGTTTTTTACGTAGATATTACTCAAGATAATATTGCCTTCTTGGGTTCTTGCATAGGTCTTTTTTTATTAATAATACATTATAAAACCCTTCTAGACTCAAACACAAAGTGCATTAACAAGAAAGACTTATTAATACCATGTCATAAGCAAATTGATATTGCAAGAAGACTTATGGCATAGAATATTAGTAATTCCTACTAACAAGCATGCTACAACGATTCCATATTACTTTATATCCATCTAAAGTAATTCAAACCACAAGAAGATTCAAGAATGATAACAAACACTCAAATGTAGGAATGATAAATACAAAATGTAAAGGCATGAACTAAGTCTAAAAGTGGATATCATGTGTCAAATAATTTTGACTACTTTATCTATTAGTCCTTTTCCCTATCACAAGGATATCTATTATTGCAATCACACAAATACATTAGCAACATCAGATTCCTCAATATAAAAATAATTAATCATTGTATAGCCATTTATTATATCATTAAAAACAACATATAAATTCATAAGTCCATCATATGAAAAAGTGTGCCAAGGGAGGGTCATGACATACTACCCCCTTGGACTAAACACAGTCCTCTATGTTTTATCAATATCCTACATAGAAAATAAAAATTACATTTCATTTTTAAATAAATATGGAAAGTGTCTTTGCATATCAACCACTTTCTCCCAAGTGGCATTATTTTTAGAATATTATTCCTATTGTTCTAGAGTCTAGTTCCTCATTATTTTGAAACAAAACTCTAGAATATTCATAGGCTTCACTCAAATCGATCAAAGGTTGACTATCTGTAAATTAGAAACATTCCATACATTTTCAAGATTAGCAATATATCTCCTAAGTAGGTATACATGAAAACTATCATGGATCTTGAATAGGTTAGGTGGTAAGGTGAGATGATAGGATACTATATTTATCTTCTCAGTGATCTCAAAGGTTCCAACATATCTAGGATCCAACTCGGTATATTTTATGGCACTTTTCGTGGGTTTTACTCTTAACAATACTTTGTTACCCACAAACAATTCTCTAGGCTATATATTTTAATAATAAAATCTTTTTTGATAATAAAAGGCTTATCTAAGCCTTTTCCAAACTGTCCTAAATTTCTCCTATATCTCTCTGACAATGCCAAACCTGATCATCACCTAATACTTTAGATTATCCCTTGATAGAGGTGTTCTACATCTTCTATAATGCAAGTATTTCAATAAGATCATTCCCAAGGATGCATGGTAACCATTATTACATGCAAACTCCACATAAGGTGGCTTTCCCAATGTATTATCATCCATCGATAATGGTCACACTTCATATAAGATGTCATTCCAAAATTATCATTCACTTGATAATAACCTTCTTCATGTCTACCTAGTATAATGTTTCTTTTTCTTATTTTTCCTCATATTAACCCTTCTAAGGTGAGCAAAATAAGGAGAATTATGCATTTCCTACATGATCAATCTCCTCAAATTTCCAATTTTGGGTATATCTACCTGATATTTGAAGCATAAGAGTCCATCCCTTATATCAAAATACTTATTATCTCCATGATTTATTTTTATTTTGGCCTAAATTTCATTGCAATATCCATCCTAAGATTGCATTTTATTGAATTTTTCCATTAAGTCTATTTAAATATGGGTTAAAACAACTATATACCTTCTTTAAGGACTTAAGATTTATTGGGTTTATCTTTTTTTAATCTTAGAATTTATTCCTATGATGGACTTATATATCCTATAATTCTCATGAATATATTCCCTATCTATTTTTTCCACCAAAGTGTTCTAAACTAAATTAATAATAGATTCTACATCTATTCCTTCCCATTAATTTTAACCAAGAATGAATTATCCCATCTATTTCTTCTTATTAATTATGATCAACTTAACTATGAATATATTTTTTAAGAGGATCCCATACTCTTCTCAAGAATATATTTTGTACCTATTCTTTTCTATACATTTTTCTATTCCCGTCAAGCATGTCCAAGCTTAAATTTCTATTGTGTGTTACATTAATAGTCTAGGTTATCAAGGATCCTTAAAAATAAATTCTACTTGGGAAAATAATGCTTTTAGAACAATAGAGAAGTCTATATTAGACATTGATTAGGGCTTGAAAAATTCATTTCACTAAAGTTTCATTACTTAAGTCTTATTGCCAACTCTGAAGTCATTCCACCATTCTAAATTTATATCATGTAGATAAAGAGTAATCCATACTATTTGGGTTTCTAAAGGTAATATATAAATGAAATTATATGTTTTCAATCCATGAAATCACACCTCAAATATTTTTTACCAATTTGGATACCCTAATATTCGTCAGGTTCTTGGCTAGACATAGCTCTATATGAGCTCTGCCAATATAGTCTTCCATAATGGAATCATCCTCCTATTTACCGTTAGAATTTATATTCTAGGAACTTGATTAACAAAAAAATCCAATAATTGCATATGTTGATTCATTTGTTCCCTCAATTATTCAATTTTTTCTTGTGGTAAAAAAACTACAATGATGAGGTTTTCTACCTCTAAAATAGAAGTCCTCAAAATTTCCTTTTGGGAATTAGCTTTAGTTACATTAGGCCTAGCTAGTCCTAGTTTTTGAAAATATACTCTTCACTTTCTAATATTGGGTTCCATTTCACCATGCCCCTTCAAAGGAGTTGGATAAGTTACAATTCCTCTCAATTGTACTTCCAATGGTTAGTTACATCTTCCCATGAACTAACTTAGATTATTTCCTAGTATTGGTCTTAGTCACACTTGTATTGCCATAAGGTAATATCTCAATTAAGACCATTACTACCTCTCTAATAATGAAATAAATCATGCTTGCCTTGTCACAAGGTGCCATTCTCATTTTTACCCATTATCACTCCATTGACAATAATCTTGGTCACATTTGTGGTTAATGATAATAGAGTTTAGTTGCTTATAGTTAGTTATTTATCCTCCAAACTAAATTATTTCATTATCATTCATATTATAATTGCTATGGTTAATCTTGCTCCATGCATGATACTATTCCTAGGCATGCTTATTCATTATCAATCACATCATAATAATGATGGTCATACTTACTCCATGCAAGATGCCATACCGAAGTAAATTTATCTATCCTAGAATAAATTCTCTAAAATTCCAACAATTGAAAGTTCTAGGTATTTCCAATTTTATCTTAAGAACTAAGCAAGGGCCTAAATAGGTAGACACCTATATCCTTAGCACATTCCAGGGAAACTTCTAGTCCTATGACCTAAAAATTATTTATAAAAGCTTATAGTCCTATGACCATGCTCTAATACCAACTGTAACAACCCAATTCTAACCAACCCAAGAGAGAAAATTTATTTTCACAAGATTCACCAAAGACATACCAAATAGATTCAATAGAAGCTTTCAACCACGTTCTAAGTTTCAAATGCTGCAACATCCCTTGGGTGGATAGAAGTGGTCAATCTCACATAAAGACTCTAGAATTTACCTTGTACACTACACATACAATTTAAAATATGCCTTCGCATGGTCTGCCCATTTTCTTACCTTCCTTTGAAGGATATTTTGCCCATGGAATAGGGATTAACCCTATACCATTCTATTGAGAAGGTACACAAATTCCTATACTAGTATCATTCTATCTTTACTAGTATCTAGGTGTAAAGCTTCTATAGTTTTACCCACTGCACCATGTGTAAAAAAATTATGCTAAATTAATACATCCCCTTGATATTTAAACCAAGGCAACTATCACCCATGTGACATCCCTCACTTGGATTCCCAATAGTCATTCAAGGATTCTAGAGACTATCATACCAAATAATATTTGTCATATATTTTTCCAATAGTCTATTGGGGTTCCTATTATTATCATTCACATGGCATATCTCACATGGATACCTCATATTTTATCAAGGTCTCATCACCTAAATCTAGTTATAATGGGATCTAGGCCTTTGTGGTTAGAAGAGATGATTTGAGTGTCATTACCTAAAAATTTCCCAAGGACTATTACTACCCTTGGTCCCACTTCAATGATCCATTACTGAAGCACCCATTACAACCCTAAGGGATTTCTACACCACAATTTCCTTAATTACTACATTTACATAGTCAATATTAAGTAATGGACCATCGAAGTGTGACCAGGGGTAGTAATCCACATTAAATAATGGGTAATCCATTTACATAGGGTTCTATATTAATGGACCAAGAGTAGTCTCTCTCCCTTATTTACTACATTTAAATAGTCCTTACTCTATTATAAGTATAAAGTAAATACTTAACATTCATATTACTCTACAAAATCATAAGTACTTTTGACTATAAGTATAACAATATTAAGTATAAAAATCCATGCTAAAGACTACATCATTTACCTTCCCTTCATATATGATTCATAGCAAATCAATTAATCCGATAGATAATTACATAATTTAAAAATTGATCACATTTCAATAATACATTGCTCATTTCAAATTATAAATAATGAGTCCTTTCTTTACATAGATTTTATACACACTACAAGTTATATGTATAAGATTAAGTTTAACTTCAACTACTCAAAATAATATACATGATCCATAAATAAGCATGCCATATTGAGAGTGATACTTTATAAAATAAAGCATCAATTCTAATAAATGTCATTTTCTAATCATCTAAGATTCAAGATATAAAATGCATTTATTGATTCCAAAGAAATATCAATAGATGAATATAATCGATATACACACAACACATCATATATCTTAGTAAAACCTTACAAGAAAAACCCAATCTCAAAATATTAATTTAATTGCATAAGTCTAGTAGTCTTTAATACAACTATATAAAGGAATCATACTATTTATTTTTCCCATAAATCAATTCCAATATAATTACATAATAATACCATAATTTTTATATCCCAAAAAATATAAATATTTGTAATATCATTTTACACAAGTAGTGAGGGAACCCCATAATTCCCTTGAATGAATTCCACATTTATTCTTCTAAAAATAGATACATAAGAACCCCATTAAGTATTTCTCAAGTTAAATAATAATGGAACCCCCATAAGTCCCAATATATCTATTGGGATCCATGCTCAATCTTCAAGACATATCTTTCGTCTTTCTAAATTAATATCATAATCCCATATCAAAAATATAAATCACCAATCAATTTTAAGTTACCAAAACTATAAAATAATATCCATAATTACTTTCTCAAGCATATTAATGGAAACCCCATAAGTTTCACTATTATTCGTTGGACTCCACATCCAATCATCCATAATAATTTCATATTACAACAAATACCTTCTTAATACATCTAAGAATATCTAAAAGCATATATATTACTTTATTTCGATTCATATACCAAAATAATAACTCAAATAAAACTATTTATAATCCCAAATAATAGTTTAGTTTTCCATAGAGCAATTATAGTCTTTCATTTACATCATTATTGATTAACATAGATACTTTCATAAAACACTAAAAATAAGCATAACTCTTTAAATAATTTAAAGTTTACAAAACTATAAAATGATCCCATTAAATTTAAAACAATAAATCAATATCTCCTAAAATTATTTCTTTGGTTATAAGAAAATTTTATAAAATGTAATTACAAAGAACCCTCTTTGTAATATAATCCCATATTGCAATGCAACTTCCAATTGGGACTAATTTATTCAAAAAAATTATAATAAAGTAAGGATGCACCTTAAAAATGAAAGAGACCCCCACTTAATTATAAAATATGTTTCCCCTTTTTAATAGACCTTTATTTCACTTTTTAAAACACTCAAATGAGTTTATAAGACATGCAATATTATAATATCATTAATATTGAAACATAAAGCATGTTGGGTCAATTTATTTAAAACCTTGGATTGGTCATCACTGTATTCCTCGGGTGGAAATTAACTGTTAAAGTCATTTGTTTAAAATAATGATAATTATTATTTTCTACATCCTTCCATAAAGCACAATGTAAAACAACCATTTGATGATTTTTAAATTGATCACTAGGATTTTCATCTACGCTTTTGACCAATGATATTATTGCATTCAACCATTGGCTTATGTTAATAACACATTTTGTTTGGTGATCAAAGCACTATAAAAATCACTCGAAATGGTTCATATATTTGATTATAAAATAACCCTAACTCTACTCTCCATTTTTTCCATATTAGCCATATATAACAAAAAGGATTTTGCCTATGTAAAATGAATTCATTATCATCACACTGTCAAATGTAGGTGCACATTACGTATGATTAACTAGCCAAGTAATACATATTTTACCTATTAAATCAAAGGTAATTCAAGGCATTCATGGTAGCTATATTTTTTATGTCGATATCACTCATGATAACACTTCCTTCTTCACTTATTGCATTGATAGGCATATGATCCATGAAAACATAGGCCAAGCCAGAATAGGAAAAGATTTTTGGTTTGGAATACACATACATAGACTTACGTATGGATTTGTCTATGCTTGACTTGGTAAACTAGTTGGATACATATTTAATGTATGTAACAGCCCCCTCCAAGATCAAACAACATGAACTAAAATAAAATTCATCAAAAAATTAATCACATTTCATGAGAACAATTCAACTAAAAGAGAAAATAGTTTTGTCTATCAACTCTAATTTTTTCACCCCATGGGCCTTATATATTTCAAGTATGGATTTCAATCAATTGTTTTAAAATAAACCAACATTATTGAATACTCTTCATAAAGTTGAAGAAACTACTTTAGGCAAAACTCAATAGATACAAAGTACCTATTTACAACTTGAAGAAGACCAAAGAACACATAGAAGGTCAAGTTCCCTTGTTTTAGTTCTTCCTAAATCCTCCAAAATTCTCTCAGTTCTTCACGATCTCTAATGAATCCAACTCTTTTTAAAGATAAAATATTCCTTCATTATTTACATAAGGGTTTTAAAGAAAACTGGGTGAGGATCTACTCAAAGAACAAACTCAGCAACTATCCATAAACCATCTCATTACGTTTGGTTTAAATCAAACAAATTACAAAATTATTTAATAATTACTATTTTTTTCATTTATTCTAATCTTCAAAAATATTAATTTCATTCCATTTTATTAATAGGTCTTTTTAATTAATAATACATTAGAAAAACCTTCTAATGTCAAACACAAAGTGCATTAATAAGCAAGACTTATTAATACCATGTCATAAGCAAATCGATATTGCAAGAAGACTTATAACATAGAATATTAGTAATTCCTACTAACAAGCATGCTACTATTATTTCATATTATGTTATATCCACCTAAAGTAATTCAAACCATTAGAAGATTTGGGAACAATAAAAAACACTCAAATGCAAAAATGATAAATACAAAATGTAATGGTATGAACTAAGCCTAAAAGTGGATCTCATATGTCAGATTATTTTGACTACTTTAGCCATCATTCCTTTGCCTCTCACAAGGATATATATTCCTGCAATAACACAAGTCCATTAGCAACATAATATTCCTCAATAAAATAAGCAACTAATAATTATATAGTTGTTTATTATATCATTAAAAATAACATATAAATTCATAAGTACATCATATTAAAGAGAGTAGTACATCATATGAAAGAGAGTTCCAAGTGAGGGTCATGATAGGTGGGATATCCTACTAAAAGCTAAACTATTAGACCACACAATTAAAATATAATATATCTTGCTCTTACTGTGGTCCCACTATCCTTATTCTATGTAATCCATATGAACTTATAGGTGTCCTTTTCCCATCCAGGATGATCACTGTAGGGTACATGATGCAATCCACTCTTAGCATATGATCTATATCAATCATCTTGCTCTACCCAAAATAGATCAGTGAGGATTTTCCTTCCTCCTCTAGTTGGTTATCCCATATACAAGCCAATGGTGTCTTTGTATTAGCCACCTATCTTGAAAACCTCAATAGATGAATGCTTGTTATGTGCTCCTAGGCCACACCAATAGTCCATTCCTCCTCTATACCAATTTTATAGAGTGAAGGATATAATTAGCTCAAAATTATGGGACCCTACACAAAAATAATATGTTTTGATACGATATCTATGATGACCTCTCCCAAGTCCTAGTGCATTACTCATTTATTGGTATCCCCAATAAAAATCCTTAACACTAGAGATGATAGTAGGACTTCTTATTCATCTAGTTATCCTTTAGCATACTTGGAATTGATGTTAATTCATGATTATATGACTAAGAACTATGCATTCCCTTATGATCCACTCTAGGCTCTACTACTAACTCTAACTCGTGTACATGTGACATCCTCTAATTAGTAACCATAAAATAAGCTATACATCCACTAGTGTCATGACTAGTTTTGCACATGGTAGATAAAATATATTCTATTTTGAATAATATCACTCCATAAAGGTAGTCAAGAGGGCTCTATTTAAATCTAACTTTGGTATTAGGGCCACCTGATACAACCTTATTCCTATAAATAGTGCATAATAAATATAGTCAAATAAGGCTAAAATAGTCTTTAGCTCATGTGTTATTTGCTCTTAAAAATATAGTGTTTGAAGCCTCTTATACAACTAGAAACAATCCTACTACTTATTTAGCATCCCCATCTTAAATGTAAACTTACTCTTAACCTAAAAATAGCATAAATTGTTTAACTAGAAAAATATCATTGATAGGTAAAAGTACCATCACAATATTGAAGTCCCACCATATAATAAAACATATTATTAAAGTTATAAACATGTTGCCTGATGGAAAAATGTTCCATTGTAATATGAAAGCATTATTGCTTCGAAAAAATTGAAGCAACAAGGACATCACTTCATAGAAGCATTACCCTTTTCTTTGGACATGCTTTTTGAGATAAAATTACAAAACTAGTCTAGCTTCAAAGTATATACCTAAGGTTAATTCCCTCCCCTATTGTCTACTTGAAATGTAGGTATCACTTAGTGGGTCATCATATCAAGTGCTAATATCATATGTTTGATACTCTCTAACATGATCATTAATGGTAAAAAAAAATTATGCCAAACCATTCTACCCCTACCCCACCCAACAAATTCTTATTGATTTATCACAATCTTTTTATCACTACACCAATGTATCTCATGGTCAAGTTAATTTTTCTTGGATAAACTTAATTTTTCCTTTGAAACTCAAGGGGTACACTAAGGCATGACAAAATTTAATACAATTGAAAAGAAAAAAAATAACATCTTTAGTAATCAAACAAATCAAAAGCATTAGTCAACTTAAATTAAGAATTTAAGTAACAAAAAATCTACCTATATTATATTTTGGATATGATTGTTAGTTTTTTATTCATTCAACACTCGATAAATGCATAAAAGTGAGAAGATATAGACATCCAATTTTGAGCACATAATCAAGTCTTTAAAATTTACCAACATCGGTATAATCTAGTCAATTAGGCATCTCAATCAAATTAATAATCCAAAGATCGAACTTAAATGTATTTACTACCCTCAATGAAAAAGTGTTATATCTAAGGTGATATAATTGACAACACTACTCACTAACTAGAAACGATTTTTCTAATATCAAATTTTATCTTTTCCTACATAGTCATCCTGATAATGGTCATTTTAGTATTTGCATCAATAACTTTAGCACTAATTATGCCAATATTATTGACTTTCAGAATGCAAAAATGGAATGGCAGGCAAATGATAGGAACTAACTACCTATCAAATCTATATCTAATTATTCTAACCATATTTCCCACTTCACATCATCGATTGACAATCAAATAAAAAACTTTCCCTTTTGTCTCTCATCTCCCTTCCATGTCAACCTTTTTCATTCTTACCCTAAACCAACATTGTCGTATCTATACAAACTCATCACCTCTCTAACATACCAATATTGGTAGACTTTCTAGAGGATCATCTAAGGGAGTCATGACCTTTTATAAAACTAGTACTTTGGTAATGTAGTCCATCATTATTTTACACATAGTAAATCCCTACCAAAATAATATCACTTCTCAAAATAACAAGACTATACAAATTCTTACTCATTATTTCTTTGGCTTTTTTGTGTTCGCACATATACCTCATTAATACTCCATCAACATTCGTGTGAAGGGTGTGTTAGAAAATGACCCCAAATCATTATAATGGTATCATAGGATAAATTTCACAAGATAAAAAAATAATGCTCATAATTTTACACACACAAATACTAAAATATCATTGATAAAAAATATACAATAGAATAACTAAAATTATTCTATATCATAACTAGTGCCTTTATATTATTTTATGTGTCTCATTACCTAAATATTATACATCCTTTATGTTTTATGTGCAACGTTGGTCACTCCCCATTCTTAGTACTATAGTATGGATATCAAGTTTAGTTTACTTCTTAGGTAACTCTTGTTCTTCAACTACACTTATTTTTAGTTCTAACTAATTTTCAATTACAGCATACAATACTTTCCTCAAAAGAGGAATTTTCATAATCCTCAAAAATGTTAAATTTTATGAAATCTATATTATAAGGGTTTTGCAATGGTGAGGCTAATTGTTAGATGGGGATAGGAGGTAGATAAATGAAGAACACAAGATTATATTGAGAGGGGAGGTGAACAGTATAAGACCACTTTTTACTTTTCTTTCCCAATCAATATTATGCAATGTATAGATAGCAATATCAACAATAGTAATCAAAGCAATGCATAAATCACCACACATAATAGAGACACAAATTTTCTCAATCAAAATCTTGGGAATCCTTTCCCTATTACAATTTTTATGGACCTCTTGTCCAAAGGAGACACCAATCCTCTAATCAAGTTTGTTGATCTCTATCCACATGAGAAATCCTTTCTCCTCTTGCTCTAGTTGGTGATCTTCTAGAACTATTGTCCCCACTACTATGGCTAATGGATATCTATCCACTAAAGACACTTGTCATCACTGCTTTGGCTAATGTATCTCTATCCACTAGAGACAATTGTCCTCTATACTTTGTTATCTTTAAAGTTCTATATCAAATCTACACTAAACATAGTCCTTTGGTCTAGCACAAATTTGCTTTATCTATGTCTCTGGTATGGCACAAACCTATCCTCAAATATGCACCAAAATTTATCCTTAAATTTTTACTAAACATAGTCCTTCGGTCTAGCACAAATCTATCCTCAATCTCTATCCTCTAATATGTACTAAACATAGTCCTTCGTTCTAGCACAAATATGTCATCAATATCTATCCTCTGATCTATACTAAATACAGTCCTTAGGTCTAGCACAAATCTGTCCTCAATATCTGTCCTCAAGCCTTAACACAAAGCTTGACTCAATATCAAATTAACTCTGCTATATCTACCACAAAAATTAAATCAAGGTTTGAACAAATCAATCAACTCTAGTCACATGTCTTCTCAAAGACTTATCTCAAATTTGCCTTGTAAGCTTCCACAAAATCTCACACTAATCTATCCACAAGTTCTCTCTAGAACGTATCCAAATATGCTCAACAAGTCCTCACTAGAACTTGTCCAAATCTGCTCAACATGTCTTCACTAGAACTTGTCCAACATCATAGAAATATAAAGAGAATTGTTAGAGACTCAATATGCTTCACATTCATAACAATGCTCATAACTTTCAATCACACTTTTAGAAACATACAAATAATTGTTAGAGACACAACCTCAATGCTCAATCGCTTTCAATCACTCTTTTAGAAACATACATAGAATTGTTAGAAACTCAATATGCTTCACAATCACAAACTCTCAATCACTTTAAATCTTTCTTTTCTTACAAAAACATATAGATAATTGTTAGAGACTCAATATTTTTCACAAACATCAACACTCAAGCTCTTTCTCAAATCAATTTAGAATATAGAACAATTTATTTCATAGAACTTAAACTATTACTTCATACATCCACATGACTAGGCTCAACCAATCACTCAATGAAATAATCCTTGCTCACAAACCCTAGTCCAAGCATATGAAAACTCACTCAAATATTTCCAACAATGCTTATCAACCAATATCACATAACAATAATACTCATGTTCTTTGCAAATCCTAGTTCAAGTTCTTTACTCAACCAATCACTTCAAAAATAACGCTTATAAAACAATCTTCACATAACAATGATACTCATGTTTTTTCAAATCCTAGTTCAATTTCTTAACTCAACCATTCACTTCAACAACAATTCTTATAAACAAATCTCACATAACAATGATATTCATGATCTTTGTAAACCTTGGTTCAAGTTCTTCAATCAACTTAATTACTTCAACAACAATGCTTATAAAACAAGGTGTATAGCATTCACTTCACAATAGCTCAATAAGAAAACTTAATCAAGTCCTTTTCACTCCAAAGTTGTTTTCTAGAAAACCAACCAATCAACTCAACCAAGGAAGAATGTGCCCATACCTTTTTCTTGATGAGGAGTAGACCACACAAATCTACCACAATCATAAACACTTCTTTTCCAAACTCAAGGAGGTTAGAAGATAATAATCTCTCTCTCAAGGAATTACAATACAAAATAATATCAAATACAAATACACCTTATCACCCCATATTTAAAATAACTTCCAACACCTTAAAATTATTACTCCTCCAATATGCAAATATAACAATTAGGAAATTATTTTAAAATTAATATCATACTCCTTATAACTCCCTTGACTATTTTATCGTGAAAAATCACCACAAGAAATTAACTTTAATAAATCCTTATGCCTCCTAACTACCTCACGTCAAACCTTAGGGTAATGAAAATTAAATAAAAAATATAGCTTTGCCCTTAATGGGATTTGAACCCACGACGTTGACTCCTCAACTTCCCTAATCGTAGCCTTGGCTACTATGTGAGCTAGGTGCTCATGTGGTAGCTATAGTGCCCACACACTCTATTACCTTCTCTACTGCAACCAAAATAGAAATGCAAAAGGAAATTCCAAACTTGTTGTCACCAGGTTTCAAACTTGTGACCACTTTGCCACAAGTGCCAAGCCAAATGTCACCTAAGCTAGCCATCGGATGGTGCTAGGAACTAAGCACATCGACATCTTAAACACACTGAATTTCAGATTTATGTAGCGCATGAAAACTACTATGTTTCCTCCACGAGTTACAACACATTTTTCAAAGGATATCACACTCACTTTTTGGCCTTAGCAAAGGCAATATATATGCCTTTATTATCACTTCCATCACATTGGTGGGGGGAAGTCTTTGACTTGCACATCGGTGGAATAAAATTAGGTTTTGCCACTTCGAATAAATAAATAATATTTATTTATAAAATTTAAATTCAATTTGAATTTAAATATTTATAAATTAAATATTAAAACTTCCTTGGGCTTTCTAATTTGAAATTAAAGGCCTCCTTGGGTTTTTATAAAAAACCTTTTACATTGCTCATCCATGGTTTTAATAAAAACCTTTTATTTTGTTCCTTCATGGTTTTAATAAAAAACCTTTTAATTTGCTCCTCCATGGTTTTAATAAAACCTTTTATTTTTGCTCATCCATGGTTTTAATAAAAACCTTTTATCTTTGCTCACATAAAATTATGAAGCTCTTTTGGAACCAATCAATTGCATTTCTCCTTAGGACCTTTTGACATCAATGACAACTCACTCTTGACATCAATGATAACTTATCTACTCAAAATGTCCAACAATAAACTAGATATTTTATTGCAAGTGGTTGGTTTACTATGGACATTTTTTATCCTAAAGCTACAACTTATTGAGCCTAACATTTTTATACTACTCATTTTATATGTATTATGGTCATCGAGGTTGTATCCAAATTTATAGGTAAAACCCTTAAGGTATTATTTTTGCTATTGCAAAACTCACCCCAATTAGGGACCCACTTGAAATTTTAATTTTGATCTAAGTTTACTTGCATCCATATTTTACCCATGCTTGCATTGAATACTTTATAAAGGATTGAAATTCAATTGCATTGATTTCATATTAATGGTTTCAATAAGATAATTTACATTCTCCATTAGATTATGTTTGAAATAAGTTTTCTAATGAGTATAAACATGCTCAATTTTGTTGTCTTAAATTGCCTTACTATCACTTGCTAAATCACCAAGTTTAAATTGCTTTTGACACTCAAGTTCGTTTAAATTTGAATAGAATGAAGACCTGAATTCATTAAATGATGTCATTTAATTTTAAAATTCTCTATGAAAATATAACTTTACCAATTAAGTTTTAAGTTTAATTTTAAATTTTAATATAAATTTGAATAGAACGAAGACATGAATTCATTAAATGACACCATTTAATTTTAAAATTCTCTATGAAAATATAAATTTACTAGAAAGATAACTTTAGGTTTTAAGTTTTCCCTTTCGCACAATTAATCTTATCTATTCCTTAATCCTTAGCCTTAGACTTAATATTTTGGCACTTTAATTAATTATAAATTTTTTTGACATTAGACCTTGGGAACTTTAATTGATTAGAATAATATGACAATATTCTTAACATTAGAATTAAATTTTTATACATAAAATCAAAGTGGAAGAGGGGTGAAATGTTGTGCCATGAAAGCCTAACCCTTACTTTGAAGCCTTAATGAATAACATAAGTCTTAATATTAATTTTAATACTTTAGCCTTAAAAATAAAAGCAATGGCCTAGACATGGAATATAATAATTTAGACATAAAATTAAATTAAAAAGGGGGAATATTTATTGGCGTATACCCAATATTTACCATAAAATTTAATGGATGATTAAGCATTAGCTTTATATTTAATTTTACAGATATAAATTTAAATTAAAAAGTGGAAAATTTATTCAACGTTACCTAACTCTTAATCGATTAATTTTGATTTTAACCAATGAATCATATTTAAAGATAAAAAATATGGATAATTGTTGACCATTAATTTTTCTTAAGAGATTAAACCTTATAAAAATTATTTCATGAATTTAAACAATCAATAGAAGCACACCTTAGAAATGCATTTGATACTTTTAATGTGAAAGCCTAAAGTATATTAATAAAAAAAAAAGTTCATAGAGTTCATGGATAATACTCAGATTCAACCTTCCAATAATAGAGTTCATTCGACGTGGACTCCTCCTCCCTCATGTTGGCTTAGTTTGAATTTTGATTGTGTTGCTAAGGGTAATCTAGGGTGGGTTGGATCTGGTGGTATCCTCAGAAACAACAGAGGTAGGGTTATTCTTGCTTTTTATGAATTTTTAGGAACTCAATAAAATCAGGTTGTTGAAGCTCATGCTATGTGGTGTGGCCTAGTTTTGGCTAAATAATCTTCTAAAAAAAATTTGGTAGAGGTTGATTCCCTCACTACCATCAATTATCTAAAAAATTCTAAAGTTGATTCCTCAAGGATAAGGAATCGCATCAACAAAGCCAAAAATCTTAGTCAAACTTTTCATGATATAATTTTTTAGCATACTTTTAGGAAAAGTAATAAAGATGATGATATTTTGGCAAATATTGGAGAACGGTCTACAAACTTGATGACGTGGACCACTGGCTTCCCTCAAAATTTGGTACATGTCATTGATCAAGAAATGTTGTCATCAAGTATTACTAACGCTGATGTGGAGCAAGTCAACCCATTTCTAAATGGATCTAATGATCGTGCTTCCTAATTGCTTCATTGATAGTTCCCATGCTACCTTGGTACATGGGTTTCCCGTGTTTATTGGTTTTTTCAACCTTGGTTGTTAGACGTCCATCTTTCTAGGCAGATTTTTTGGTAATTTTTCTCGTCTTGATAGTCTCCATATTTTTGTCTTCCAATCCATGGTCATCACTCCATACCATTTTTGTATCGCCATGTTCCCCTCTCATTTCATCATCCCTTCCCAACTCTTTCTTTCCTCCATCCACGTTGATCCTTTCCCTTGTGTATCTTCTTATGATTTTATTTTCCACTTCTCTATTTCCTTCATGCGGATTATTGGTGTAGACTTTCACATGATCATTTCAAACTTTTGGAATTGCTTTTTTTTTTCATGAACACCTCGATTCGTGCAGTTTTACTCTTACCCATCTCATTCAACATGCTTGTCGAGAATGTTGTTGGGATGTTTTTGTTCTTGGATTTTTAGTTGTTTCTTCTTATACTGGTAAATCTTGGGCTCTTTTCCATTGTCACCTTTCTCAATTGCTTATCCAAATGTGTCATTGTTCTTGTATTATCATAATAAATTTTGTTGAGCCTTCCAAGGTTTGTATGGATTCCATTACTGAAGGGATACTCTCGAGTAGGGTTTTCCTTCCTTTTTTCATAAATTTTATGGGGAGGACCCAAAAATTACCTTGGTGACCATGGATACATGGTATAATGGATGGGTCACCATCTGTAACAATACTTATGATGTTGAACTCAAAGTTTTTGTAGAGTTAACAGGCCAGCATGCTAAGGGATGATCCATAAGAAGAGAAAAGCATAACTGGGATGCCAAGTTGAAGGATGTCAAAGATAAGGATATTTACAAAAAATATCATGTAGGGATTCAACATGATGAGCTTCCTTTTCCTTGGGGGGATTTTTTAAAACCTGTTATGGAGTTTGTAACGGTTGACGACCCAAATAAGGCCCTTTGTAGTTTTTATTTTGCTTTCTTCAATCATTTTTGATATGTGAGTGCAGATAATATTTCTCAATTTTTATTTAACTCTATTAGCTACACCATAGAGCACTAGAAAATGAAAAATAGGTCTGAATTGCCCAATCATCATGGATTATTCAATGTCCCATATAAGCATTGGCTAATTCATTTTCCTCAGGGTATTATTATGACTCCCCCTCCTAAATCCAAGTTAAGCCCCATAAAACCTATCTCTTCTCAATCTACACTCCAATCCTCTAGTACACCTAGGCTCTCTGCTAAGAAGCAAAAAATTATTGATGTTGTTCATAAATTAAGGAAGATACCCAACAGTGAATCCCTTGAACCTGATCTTGATCCTGAGTAGAAACCTAAATAACACAAGATTATATTGAGAGGGGGGTGAAAAGTATAAGATCACCACACACAATAGTAGAAACCTGATCTTGAGCCTGAGTAGAAACCTAAAGAACCTGTTCTTTCTCAATAAATATTTTACAATATATTAATGGCAATATCATTAGTAGTAATTAAAGCAATGCATAAATCACCACACATAATAGAGACACCAATTTAATGTGGTTCACCCAATGTGGGCTACTCCATGGAAAAAATATTTCACCAATTTTTTTTTTAAAATATTTTTGGAAACATTTCCCTATTACAATGTTTGTGGACCTCTATCCAAAGGAGATACCAATCCCCTAATCAAGTTCATGGATATCTATCCACATGAGAACTCCTTCTTCTCTGCTTTGGTTGGCGATCTTCTAGAATAATTGTTGCCTCCATTGCACTAGATTATGGATCTCTTAACTGCTATGGCTAATGGACCTCTATCCACTAGAAATTGTTGTCCTCTATACTCTATCACCTCCAAAGCTTACTCTCAGCTTTGTCTCAAATCTGCACTAAATACAGTCTTTTGATCTACCACAAATATTCTCAATCCTTGTCTCTAATATACACTAAACATAGTCCTTTGGTCTAGCTCAAATCTTCTCAACCTCTATCCTCAAATATACACTAAACATAGTCCTTCGATCTAGCACAAATTTGCTCAATCTCTATCCTCAAATCTGCACTAAACACAGTCCTTCGATCTAGCACAAATCTGCTCAATATCTATCCTCAAGACTTAACACAAAGCTTGACTCAATCACAAATCAACTCTATTAGATATGCCCCAAACCTTAACCTAATATTTGAATAAATTAATCAATCAACTCTACTCACAAGTCTTCTCAAAGACTTGCTCCAAATATGTTCAACAAGTCCTCTCAAAAACTTGTCCAATATGCTCACCAAGTCTTCACCAAGACTTGCCTCTAATCTACTCAACAAGTCCTCACTAGAACTTGTCTAATATTCTCCATAAGTCTTCACCAAAACTTACCTCAAATCTGCTCAACAAGTCCTCACTAGAACTTATCCAATCTCATAGAAATATATAGAGAATTGTTAGAGACTCAATATGCTTCACACTTACAACAATGTTCAATCACTTTAAATCACTTTCTCAAGTTAATTTAGAATATAGAATAATTTATTTCACATAACTTGAACTATCACTTAAACACTTCCACTTAACTAGGCTCAATCAACTCCACTTAATAAATCACTCAATGAAACACTCCTTGCTTACAAACCCTAGTCCAAGCATATGAACACTCACTCAATTATTTCCAACAATGCTTATCAAACAATCTCACATGAAAATGATACTCAAAAACTTGCACAAACCCTAGTTTCAAGATAGTTCTCAAATTTACATAACAATTATACTCATGATCTTGCACAAACCCTAATAATGCATATGAAGGTTCATTCAATGTTTTCAACAATGATTATCAAAAAATGTTTTTATCATCAAATTTCACTCAAAAACCTTTAAAAATCAAACTCAACAATGCTTATCAAAAAAACCTTTTCTCTCCAACTTAACATTCAAAACATCCAACAATCACTCACAAATAAGATGTGCCCATACCTTTTGTTTGATGAAGAATTGACCTTTAAAACCTGTCTTAATCACAATTAATATTTTTCCAATATTTAAGGGTTAGGTAGCAAAAAACTTCTCAAAAATTCATTCAATAACTCCCTCACAAATGATTTTCACCATACAAAACATTAGATCTCAATTACACCTTATTACTCCATTCAACTAAAACACAATAAGAATTTATTTTAAAATAACATTTAAACTCTTCTAAAGCCTTATTACTACTTTCAACACTTTAATCACCAAAATCAGAATATACAATTCAATTTTCATAAACCTTATACCTCCATAAAAGCTCATGCCAAACAAACCTTAGGATAAAAATTAAATTTAAAAATTAAATACCTTTTGCTTTTGGTGGGAATAGAACACACGTTGTGCTGCCACTAGCACCCTAGCCATAGTTTCAACTTCTACATGAGCTAGGTGCTCATGTGGGACCTAAGTGTGCCTACACACACTTATTACCTAAACTGTCACAAAAAAAAAATTAAAACCAAAAGCTTCCTCCTTTTGCAGTTGCAAAGTCTCGAACCCAAGACCTCTCCTCTGCTGGAACTTAGTGCCCAATCCAATCACCATATGGGCTAGTGGCTCGTATGGTTCTACAAATTTAGCAATGCTTCCCTTTATTCCTTTCTCTTCCTCGAAGTTAGCATTGTGCACACTTCTTCTCCCTTCTGCATTTGATTGACGAGCACAGCCAAGAACATACGATTTTTGAAATTACAATTAAGGCTTTGATTAAAGCTATATTAATATGCCTTTCAAGCCATTTGCCTTAACATCGACGGATAGAGAAATTAGACTATTAATTTTGAAAATAATATTTTAATTATAATTATTTAAATTCAAAATGAATTTAAATATTATAATTAAAAATTTAAATGTCCTTTGGGCCTTTTCAAATAAAATAAAATATAAACTTCCCTAGGTTTTTAGGGGAACCTTTTGCCATTATCACCTTATTATTATTTTCAAATAACCTTACTATTTTCTTTCAAACACCATGGAACGAAGATATCTTTTCAACCCTTTTCTTTTACCCAAATATTATAATATTGTTATCCTTCTTACTTCTCTTTTGATGCTTCAGCCATATAATATTTAAATTAAATATTATATCCTTATCTCTTAGAAAATCAACCATGAACATTTTCTTAACATTCTTTTGACATTTTCGTAGTATTCCTTTGACATCAATGACAACAAATCCTGCTCATATTTCCAAAAATATCCCTCTTTGTCATTGATAGCAATCCATTATCCTTTTATCGTTTTCTTTACATATTTTTGTTCTACTCCCCCTCAGAAACTGCTTCCCCTGATTGAATGCTCTCCTCCTAACTCAAATCTCTCCCCCTTACTCAAATATCTCCCCATTTGTCATCAATGGCAAAGGGTCACCTTTGGGGCTCGGGGCTAAGAATGAGACTCTTATCTTAGCCCCTCCACCACCTCCTCTTGAGGTGGTTAATTATGGGATGGAAGTATTTGTACTCCTAACATGCACTGATCTTTACCTTTGTCCACATTCCTCCTCATATGATACTTTTGATCCCTCTAACTATTCTTATTCCTGCTTGTCTTCGGAATTTCTGTTCTACACCACTTTGTTGTATTTCCATCATTATTGCACTTATAAAACTTAATGTTATAATTCCTTGGAGGTGCAAATATCTTGGGATTTCTCCTGGTGAAGCCATATCTAATCCTATCATGAACCCTGCAATTCATTGCCTTGTGATCAAACTGATTACAAGAGTAGCAATACCCTTGAAAAAGCTACATGTTTCTGGACCTTCCATATTTATATTTTCCATGTGTCCTGCACTATGTATATTTACATCCAAACTTGTGATATGAGAAGCATCATCCATTGAAACTACCTTGAATTGATATCATTGGTGTCTTAGTCTCTTCTACCCTGTGTTGCTTCATGTTCCATCTATTCCTTATTTGTGCATTATTCCTTTCCTTGTTGAACTTTTCGTTGTCCAAATTCCGTGGTGGGATATCCAAAGTCCATTTTGTCCAAAAACCTTAAACTCTCACGTGCATGGAATGAAAAAACATTCCCTCCTTCTTGGATGCAGTGAATGAATCAACACAGTGCATGCAATAAATTGCAAATCATCAAGGAAAAATTCTTGGTCATATTTGGAAATGAAATCATTTCCTTATTTATATGCATACCCTTTTTCTTCAATACTTCAGCAAACATTTGAATTCAAATTCGAATTCAAATATTAAAATTAATTTTTAAATATTAAATAAATATTTAAATTAAACCTTAACACCCATCATTATTTAAATTAAAATTTTAATCAAAGATTAAAATAATTTAATTTAAATTAAATCTGCTTGTGGGTCTTTTTCAACCTGGTCCTTGATCTTCTTCAGCTTGATTTTTGGCCTAAAATAATAATAATAAAATATTATTATTTAATTTGAACTTGCTTCTCCTTTCTTGGGTCTTCATCCTTTGGGCCCTCCTGGATTTATAATATTTAAATATAAATATTATAACCTAATTATTTTCAAGACCTTATTGATTTTGGAAGAAACACTTAATGTCCTCAAATATGACGAACATAGCATAAAAATTCTTTTGACATCAATGACAACAAATCTTGCTCATATTTCCAACAATCTGCTCTCAAATCTATACCAAATTGTTTCCTCAAATCTATCCTCAAATATATCCTCAAGCCTTAGCACAAATCTTGATCAAATCACAAACCAAATCTACTCAAATTTACCCAAAACCTCAACACAAGGCTTGAAAAAATGAATCAACTCTGCTCTCAAGTCTTCACAAAGACTTACCTCTAATATGTCCTTAAAATTTCACAAAAATCTCATTAACAATTTCAGAAAACTCAACTTAATCTCTTACAGAAAACCTCTTCAATACCACAAACAAGTTTCACTCAGAATCTTGTTTAACCATAGAAACATATAGAGAATGATTAGAGACTCAATATGTTTCACACTCACAAAACACTCAAACACTTCCAAACTCTCTTTCAAATCAATTCAGAATAAAGAACAATTTGTTTCACAAAACTTGAACTATCACTCCAATGCATTCAATCAATAATGCTCATCCAACTTCACTCAACCATCCACTCAATGAAACACAACTTGCTTACAAACCCTAACCAAGTGTTTCACTATACTTCCAACAACTCACACTATGAATCTCAAACCTTGACTCAAGATAATTCCTAATTCACATAACAATGATACTCATGATCTTTTCACAAACCCTAATCATGCACATGAAAGCTCACTCAAATATTTCCAACAATGCTTATCAAACAATCCTTTTCACTCCAACTTTGCATTTCACAACATTCAACCCAACAATATTTCACTCATAAGGAAGATGTGCCCATACCTTTTGTTTTGATGGAGATATGTCTTCAAAACCTGTCTTAATCACAATCAAAACCTCTTTGCCAATTTCAAGGTTAGGTAGCAACAATCTATCTCAAAATATCCACTCAAAATTCTCCTCAATATTTATTTCACCATACAAAAATAACAAGTCTCAAGTACACCTTATAATCTCCAATATTTTCAAAATATAACTAGCAAAGGTTCAATTAACTCACTTTCACAATAATTCACTTCAGAATTTTAATGCATAAAATAATCAAAATAACTCCCTTATATCTCCCTACTCAAAAATGCATTATCAAATAATCAACACACCTTTCCAGAAATAATTCAATTCACTTTTAAGCCAAAATTAAATCCTCCTCAATATTCAACTAAGACAAAAATAAAATATATCTTAATCACCTTATATCTCCTAACTTAAAAATTGCATTTCAAAATAATTAACATCTCTTATCCAGAAATAATGCAATTCACTTTTAAACCACAATTAAATCCTTCACAAACTTTAACTAAAATAAAATTTTCTTTAATCACCTTATATCTCCCAAGGCGCTCACAATACAACCTTAGACCACATGCACATTACAACAAAAATTAAAGTACCTTTGCACACTCCTCG
The DNA here is from genome assembly GCA_028583015.1 of Wollemia nobilis. Lineage (NCBI taxonomy): Eukaryota > Viridiplantae > Streptophyta > Pinopsida > Araucariales > Araucariaceae > Wollemia > Wollemia nobilis. The sequence continues at coordinate 2,034,766 of JAQPPZ010016912.1, read as the reverse complement.
GTGGGATTCGATCCCAAGTCAAGCTACCACCTGCACCCTAGCCATGACCACACTACCACATGAGCTAGGCGCTCACGTGGGAGGTAAAAGTACTTTGAGTGCTTTGTTTCTTCGACCAATACCAAAGCCAAACAAAAGGCTTTGTCCCTTTGTAGCCGTCAAGACTCGAACATGGAACCTCCGCGTACCCTACGCCTTACACACCAACAACTTGCCACTAGCCCAACCGATTGGTTGGTGACAAGGCTTTATGCCTTGGTCACTTTGACCTTCATATTTTTTGGCTACAATAAAAAATTAATATCCTCTTGTCTTTATTTGCTCATGAACTTTCGCATTCCACTTTCAATAATCGCATGTGCATTAATATTCGGAGACTTGCTTTTGTGAGGCAAGTCTTATGGTATTTATACCATATGCCTCTTTCCTTCGAATGTCGATGGGGGAATAAAAAATTAAATCGAATTTGCGCCCAACCCTACTTTGGGTTTTAAATAATATTATTTTATAAATTAATTTATAATATAAATATTATAAATAATTTATAAATTACCTTAGGCTTTTAATTTTAACCTTTAATATTATAATAAAAATATTATAATATTATTTCCTTTGGGCCTAGGTATTTTTCTCTTTCAACCTTAGACATTTTATGACCTCTTTAATATTATAATAATAAATATTATAATATTATTTCCTTTAGGCCTTTCCTTCAGGGTATTTAACCATCCTTTTGACCAATCATGTGAAGCTCTTAAACCAAATCTCTTGGGCTTAAAATATAAATATTTTAACCCTTATTTTGCCAAGTCCTGCACTGATCACTGACACTGACTCTTGACATCAATGACAACACAACTAACTCAAAATTTCCAACAATCTCCCCCTTTGTCATTGATGGCAACCCTTTTTCTGTAACCATTTCTTTTTCCTTTTTCCAAAATTGCTCCCCTGAGAAATTGCTCCCCTTGATTGAATGCTCTCCCCCTAACTCAAATCTCTCCCCCTTTGTCATCAATGGCAAAGGGCCACCTATGGGGCTTGGGGCTAAATATAAGACTCTTAGCTCAGCCCCTCCCCCACCTCCTCTCCTTGAGGTGATTAATTTTGGGGTGGGAGTAGAACTACTCCCAATTTCTTTCTAAGATACTCAAAGGTCTCTTTCGAAAGTGGTTTAGTGAAGATATCCACAATCTGCTCCTTTGTAGTAACATATTCCAACCTGACTTGCTTATCTATCACCTGCTCTCTCAGAAAATGATATTTGATCAGAATGTGCTTTGTCCTAGAGTGCATCACTAGATTCTTTGAGATATTTATAGCACTTGTATTATCACACAATATGGGAATAGGGTGATCATGCTTTATCTTGAAGTCCTCTAAAGTTTACTTCATCCATAATACCTATGTACAACAAGCAACTACTACAATATACTCTGCCTCTACTATGGATAAGGATATTGATGCATATTTCTTACTTAGCCATGAGACTAAATAGTCTCCAAGAAAGAATGCTCCTCCACTTGTTTTTTTTTTCTCCAAATTCCCCACCCCAATCTACATCTGTATATGTTGTGAGAGTGAAACTATCACTTTTGGGATACCAGAGCCCAAAATCCATAGTCCCTTTTAGATACTTGAGAATCCTCTTTATTGCTACTACATGTGTCTCCTTGGGTGCTGCTTGAAACCTTACCACTAATCCCACTACCTGCATGATATCTGGTCTTGTAGTTGTGACATACAATAAGCTGCCAATCATAGATCTATACAATTTTTTATTTGCCTTCGGAGATTCATCATCTTTACTTAACTTGCATCCTGTAACCATGGGGGTACTCACTGGTTTACAATATTCTAGCTTGAATTTCTTTAGCATCTCTTTTATATACTTGGTTTGTGAAAGAAATACTCCTTTCTATGATTGTGAAATATGAAGTCCAAGAAAGAAGGACAACTCACCAAGCATTGACATCTCAAATTCATTATGCATGCTCTTTGCAAATTTTTGACACATCTTATCATTGTTGCCTCCAAAAATGATATCATCCACATAAACAACCATAATTAGTAAGTCATTCCCTTCATTTTTGATGTATAAGTTACTGTCCACTATTCCTTTCCTGAAACCCTATTCTTGAAGGTACTTATCCAATCTTGAGTACCAAGCTCTAGGAGCTTGTTTTAGTCCATAAAGTGCCTTCTTCAATCTGCATACATAGTCTTGGTTTATCAGTTAAGTTGAATCCTTCTGGCTGCTCAATATAAACCTCTTCTTCTAGAACACCATTTAGAAAGGTTGATTTAACATCCATCTGATATACTTTGAAGTTTTTGAAACTTGAGAAGGCTAAGAACATTCTGATAGCTTCAAGTCATGCAACTGGAGCAAATGTCTCATCAAAGTCAATTCCCTCAACCTGTGCATAACCTTTGCATACTAATACTTGCTTTATTTCTGACTACTTGACCATCTTCATTTAACTTGTTTCTGAATACCCATTTAGTGCCAATCACATTCTTACCTTTTGGTCATGGGACAAGTTCCCAAGTCTTACTTTTCTCTATCTGATCTAGTTCCTCATTCATTGCCTTAATCCAAAATTCATCTTCACTTGCCTCATTGAAATATTTTGGCTCAATTTTAGATAACAAGGAGAAATTTGCTTGTTGATTTGATGCTATTATCCTTCTCCTTGTCTGTCTCTCATCTGGATTCCCAATGATTTGATCCCTTGGATGATTTTTCTGTACATACCTAGATGGAGTCTTAGGAAAAAGTCTTTGTGTTTCTTCTTCTTCTTCTTCTGATTCTTCACATAACTCTTCTTGACAACTTTCATCTTCTTGATACACAATTTCTTGAACTGGTTCTCTTGATCCTATCTTCTCATCAACTGTTACATTTATACTTTCTATAATAGTACGTGTCCTTTTTTTATAGCATCTATAGGCTTTGCTCTTAGTGGAATAGCCAAGAAAAATACCCTCATCACATCTTGGGTCAAACTTACCCAAATTTTTCTCTTCCCGTCTTATGTAACATTTGCTTCCAAAAATTTTGAAGTACTTTACAGTAGCTGGTCTTCCTTTCCAGAGCTCATATGGAGTTTTGTGATGGTTTACTCTTACTTGAGCTCTATTGATGATATATGTTGTTGTATGTACTACCTCTTTCCAAAAACCATCTGAAATCTTAGACTCATTTAACATGGCTCTGGCCATATTCTCAACTATCCTATTTTTCCTTTCAACTACCCCATTTTGTTGAGGAGTTCTTGCTATTGAATATTCTCTTTTGATCCCATGTTGTTCACAAAAGTCTATGAATTCATTTGAGGTAAATTCTCCTCCTCTGTCTGACCTTAAACTCTTAATCCTTTTACCTGTTTCATTTTCCACTAACTCTTTAAAAGCTTTAAACTTCTCAAGAGCTTCTGACTTTTCTTTCAGGAAGGCTACCCAAATCATTCTGGAGTAATCATCTATAAATAATATAAAGTAACTTTCACCTTGTAAACTCTTTGTCCTTGTAGGACCACATAGGTAAGTGTGCACTAGCTTCAATGGCTCAGATGACATAAATCCTTTTGACTTGAAACTTGTTCTAGTTTGCTTCCCATGTTGACATTGTGAACAAATTGTGTTTTGTGGCCTTTTTAGCTTGGGTAAATCTCTGACAACCTACTTGTTGCTTATGTTTACTATGTTTTCAAAGTTCAAATGACCCATTCTTCTATGCCACAACCAACTCTCATCTTCTTGTGATAGAAAACACTTTTCTCCTTTAATCTCACTTAGCATGTAGAGGTTGTTTGTAGTTCTATTTGCATTTGCAATGAGTTTTCTAGTTTTAGACTTTCTAATCTCACACCTACTTGGATGAAAAGTAACCATGTGCCCTTGATCACAAAGTTGGCTCACACTTAGTAGATTGTGCCTCAACCCCTTGACATACAATACATTCTCTATTTTTGTTTTCCCATTATCTAAACTCAGAGTTCCTTTCCCACAAATTTTTGCTGATCCATTATCACCAAATATTACTGATCCTCCATCAGTTTCTTTGAGTATAAGAAATTTACTTTTATCTCCTGTCATGTGACTAGAACATCCACTATCAAGAAACCATTGTTTTCCCTTATCCTGAACATGAAGAGTTGTTTGTACTAACATTGATCTAGCTTTCTCATGCCCTTTTCTCTCTTTCCTAATTGTTGAAGTTGTATTCTTTTTACTTGACTCAGGCAATACCATTTTACACCATCTAGCCTTGTGCCCAAAATTATTGCACTTATAACATATGACATCACTATTCATAAGAGGTGCAAAAGAATTAAAATTTCTATTGACATCCTTTTTAACATAACCAGTGCAATGTACAACTCTATGACCATATTTGTTACATGAAAAGCAATAGCCATGGAAGAGATTATGTAACCTATTTGAATGCCTTGGAAAATATGGTCGAGTGCTCCTCCTTTTGTTGTTCTTGTGATTAACTCTTGTCCATGGTTCTTCTTTGCCTTCTTCTTTCTTGATGTCTTTTCCTTCTAGAGTATGAGTCACTCGCTTATCTTTGTTTGATGTCTCTACTTCTTGAAGGCTTGACTCCTCTCTCTATTTCCCTAACTTTATATCTTGTCGTAACTTGGTCTTTTCAACTTCATTCCTTAGATAAACAATTTTTACTTCCAATATTTCACATTCTGTTTCCCTTGCTCTTAATAGATCTATCATATCCTATTCAATTTTCTTTCCTTCTTCTACCTTTATTTTGAGTTCTGTGAGACTCTATAGAAGTTCCATATTTTCTTCTTCATCCTCTTGAATTTGATCCTTCAAACTTGAGTTCTTCTTTCTAATATTTTCCAAGTTCTTGAGAGCAGCAAAGAATTCCTCTTTTATGTCAAACATGGTCTCTTCTTCATTCTCTGAAGTCATGTGTGTTCCTGATGGATCTTCCTCCAAGTTGTTAGTCTTTTCATGGAGAGACCCGCTCTGATACCAATTGAAGAACATGAGCTTATATTGAGAGGGGGGTGAACAGTATAAGATAAAAATTTTACTTTTCAATCCATATGATAACATCAACAATATTAAAGTAGTAAACATTACACAAAGCATCACACACATGAGAGACATGATTTAACGTGGTTCACCCAATGTGGGCTACTCCATGAAGAAAATATTTCTTATAAAATTTTCTCAATAAATTCTCTTGGGAATCCTTCCCTATTACAATATTTATGGACCTCTATCCAAAGGAGACACCAATCCCCTAATCAAGTTCATGGATATCTATCCATAGGAGAACCCTTTATCCTCTGCTCTGGTTGATGATCTTCTAGAAGACTACTGCCTCCACTACACTGGCTTGTGGATCTCTCTCCACTAAAGACCCTTGTCCTCACTCAGAATACCTCTATCCTCACTACCCTAGCTAATGGATATCTATCCACTAGAGACTACTATCCTCTACTCTATCACCTCCAAATCCTTCTCTAAACTCTACTCTATATCTATCTCAAATCTTTACTAAACACTATCCTTTAGCTCTAGCACAAATCTGCTCACAAATATATCTTTGCTCTGGCACAAATCTGCTCTCAAATCTATACCAAAATTTATCCTCAAATCTATCCTCAAGCCTTAACACAAATCTTGATCAAATCATAAACCAACTCTACTTATATTTTCCCAAAGCCTTAACACAAGGCTTGAACAAATGAATCAACTCTACTCTCAAGTCTTCACAAAGACTTACCTCTAATCTGTCCTTAAACTTTCACAAAAAGCTCATTAACAATTTTAAAAACTCAACTTAATCTCTTACAGAAAACCTCTTCAATACCACAAACAAGTTTCACTCAGAATCTTGTTTAACCATAGAAACATATAGAGAATGATTAGAGACTCAATATGTTTCACACTCACAAAACACTCAAACACTTCCAAACTCTCTTTCAAATCAATTCATAATAAAGAACAATTTGTTTCACAAAACTTGAACTATCACTCCAATGCATTCAATCAATAATGCTCATCCAACTTCACTCAACCATCCACTCAATGAAACACAACTTGCTTACAAACCCTAACCAAGTGTTTCACTATACTTCCAACAACTCACACTATGGAACTCAAACCTTGACTCAAGATAATTCCAAATTCACATAACAATGATACTCATGATCTTTTCACAAACCCTAATCATGCACATGAAAGCTCACTCAAATATTTCCAACAATGCTTATCAAACAATCCTTTTCACTCCAACTTTGCATTTCATTCAACCAACAATATTTCACTCATAAGGAAGATGTGCCCATACCTTTTGTTTTTATGGAGATATGTCTTCAAAACCTGTCTTAATCACAATCAAAACCTCTTTGCCAATTTCAAGGTTAGGTAACAACAATCTATCTCAAAATCTCCACTCAAAATTCTCCTCAATATTTATTTCACCATACAAAAATAACAAGTCTCAAGTACACCTTATAATCTCCAATATTTTCAAAATATAACTAGCAAAGGTTCAATTAACTCACTTTCACAATAATTCACTTCAGAATTTTAATGCATAAAATAATCAAAATAACTCCCTTATATCTCCCTACTCAAAAATGCATTATCAAATAATCAACACACCTTTCCAAAAATAATTCAATTCACTTTTAAGCCAAAATTAAATCCTCCTCAATCTTCAACTAAGACAAAAATAAAATATATCTTAATCACCTTATAACTCCCAACTTAAAAATTGCATTTCAAAATAATTAACATCTCTTATCCAAAAATAATGCAATTCACTTTTAAAACACAATTAAATCCTTCACAAACTTTAACTAAAATAAATTTTCTTTAATCACCTTATATCTCCCAAGGTGCTCACAATACAACCTTAGACCACATGCACATTACAACAAAAATTTAAAGTACCTTTGCACACTCCTCGGTGGGATTCGATCCCAGGTCAAGCTGCTACTGCGCCCTAGCCGTGGCCACCCTACCATGTGAGCTAGGTGCTCACGTGGGAGGTAAAAGCGCTTTGAGCGCTTTGTTTCTTCGACCAGTGCCAAAGCCAAACAAAAAGGCTTTGTCCCTTTGCAGCCATCGAGACTCGAACGCGGAACCTCCGCATACCCTGCGCCTTACACACCAACAACTTGCCACTAGCCCAACCGATTGGTTGGTGACAAGGCTTTATGCCTTGGTCACTTTGACCTTCATGTTTTTGGCTACAATAAAAAATTAATATCCTCTTGTCTTTATTTTCTCACGAACTTTTCGCATTCCACTTTCAATAATCGCATGTGCATTAATATTCGGAGACTTGCTTTTGTGAGGCAAGTCTTATGGTATTTATACCATATGCCACTTTCCTTCGAACTTCGGTAGGGGAAGAAAAATTAAATCGAATTTGCACCCAACCCTACTTTGGGGTTTAAATAATATTATTTTATAAATTAATTTATAATATAAATATTATAAATAATTTATAAATTACCTTAGGCTTTAATTTTAACCTTTAATATTATAATAAAAATATTATAATATTATTTCCTTTGGGCCTAGGTATTTTTCTCTTTCACCCCTAGACCTTTTTTAACCTCCTTTAATATTATAATAATAAATATTATAATATTATTTCCTTTAGGCCTTTTCCTTCAGGGTATTTAACCATCCTTTTGACCAATCATGTGAAGCCCTTAAACCAAATCTCTTGGGCTTAAAATATAAATATTTTAACCCTTCTTTTGCCAAGTCCTACACTGATCACTGACACTTACTCTTGACATCAATGACAACACAACTAACTCAAAATTTCCAATAGAAAAGGGGTATTCGAAGAATTACTCATATGAGCTATCACCACCTAGAGAATATTTCTATGAAGTTCCTCTGAACCATCCCCATCTACCTCCCTATGTCTAGAAACTAAATCTTGAAATAAGGATACAATGGTATTAGTAATTTATTACTTATATTTAAGGTATTCACCAGAGTCCAATGTAATTTCTCTTATTTTGTTAGCACTCCTATGTTTCAAGGTTGAGAGGTGAAAAAATTTGGTATTCCTATCTTCCTCGCTAATCCATGTAGCTAAAGATTTTTTTCTCCAAAAAGGCTCCTCACTGGAAAGAATATTATGGAATTCTACGAGAGTAATTATCTCTTTTATGGCCAACTCCTTTGACCAACATTCACTTTGGTATTTTTCCTCAATTTCTTGCAAATCTTGAAATATTTTCTGCTTCCTATGGAAGAGGTTCCCAAAAATCTATTGATTCCACCTCTTCAAGTTAGCTTTTATGATTTTCATCTTCTTGGCCACTTGGAACATATTAGTGCCATAGAAATTCATATTCCAACAAATCCTTAATCAAGCCTTCAAGATTTGGATGAGAATTCACATTGTCTCAAATATGAAAGGATAGCCTTTTGATCATTTCTCCTCCATGAATTCTGACAGTAATGGGTTGTGGTCATAATAAATTCTTCTTAAAGTCCTCAAACAGTAATCTTGAACCATGTTAAGCTAACTCATTGAAGCAAGGGCCCTATCAATCCTAGATTGAATCAGACCCCAAAAACTTCTTATTTTGGACCAAGTGAATTTAGAACCTTGTAAATCAATATCTACTAGTCCCATAGAGATCAAGAACTCAAAAATCGCCTCCATACTATGCGAAAAAATAGTCGAGCATCCATGTTTCTCACTAGGGAGAACAATGGAATTAAAATCACCAGCAAGCAACCATGGTAGGTCAAGTGAAGAACTGGTGGCTTTCAAGTCAACCCAGAGTTTCCTTATATCCATAGAAATATTAAGAGCATACACATTGGTATAAATCCAATAAAAAATAGTTTTTTTACAACAAAATAAAAAAGAAGAGAATCTATCAACCTGATGAATGAGCTTGCCCTCCATAAAATTAGGATTCCAGAGTGTCCATAAACCTTCAGAAGAACCACAAGCAGCACTACTCACACCTTTACACCCCTTCCAAACAATCCTTTGTAATATATTAAAATCCTCATCACCCATATTATTTTATTTTAATAAAATAATATTAGGCTTGAAACTATTTCTAAAAAATTTAGCACTCTTTGTTTAGTTGGGGCATGTAGACCTTGAATATTCCATGAGATAATCTTCATTACTTCAAGGATTGTGGAGCCTTCCCTCCGCTCAAAGGTAATGTAGGTTGGAAGCCATTATCCACATATTGAGCTATTTTCATTAAGAGCACCTCAGACTTTTTTGGTCTTCTTGGACCCTTTCCACTACTTAGATTAATTTTTTTTAGGTATTTTTGACAGACCACGTAGATACAATTGTTCCCTTCTTCCTTGCTTCTATTGATTGAGGAAGAAGTTATTGTTTTTAAGCTATATTCTTTAGTTTCATATTTTTCTTGTTTAGAACTTCTTGAAAGCCATATTCCTCGGAGGAAGATAAGACCTCCTCTAATTTTGTATCCAAAGCATTTGTATAAATCTCTCCTTCTACCTCCCAAAGAGACTTCATGATAGCTTCATATTTTCATTATCAAGAGGGATGTCAACCCTATTATTATACAAAATAGGAGCAACTAAACCTGAAAACATCTCAATAGCAGCCTTAGTAGAAGGTAGTTTATCCCCTTGATAATCCAGGATTTCCACTCCTTTATCTATAATATTTTCCAATTTAACCTCAAGACCAGAATGCAATAACTATCCTAATACAACAAATTTATTTGTATTCACCTCTCCACCCTTGGAATGCCCATCAACTTCTAGAAAAACTCTAACAACTTTAGAGTAATCTTCTTTTTTCTCTAAGTACTCTCCATCAATTTCATTTATGATAAGGCCTTTTTTTTTTGTGGAAAACATCCCAAAAGGGATGCCACTTTCGGGTAAGACCCAAGGAGGCAGGGGTATCCATTCTGCCAAAAACACCCAGGTCTTAGACCCGGCCTACCACCTTTGACATACTCAAGGAGCAAACAAACACACAAAACCAATTTAAAAATAAGTAAATAACAACAAAAATAATAAAATAAAATAAAAAACATGCTCCTTGAGTGTGTCAAAAACAAAAGCACAACCAAACACGCACAATAAGATAAAAGAAACCACAACACAAACCACATAGAAAAACACAAGAACCACATAACAAAACACAAACAAGACAAAAACAACAGAACACTACAAAGAAATAACCAAAAAAACATGAAAAATAAACACAACCAAAACCTAAAAAATTAAAAAATAAAATAAAAAATAAAAATAAAATAAAAATAAAAAATAAAAAACAACCAACAACAGACAATAAACAAAAACAAAAAACATAGAAAACACTCACACATAAAAACATGAAATAACACAAACAAAGAGAAACCCAAGAACAAGAACGAAAAAAACACAAGAACAATAACAAAAAACATAAAAAAAAAAAAACAAACCAACAAAAACACAAGAACAACAAAAAACAACACAAAGAACACAAAAACAAAACAAAACAAAAGAACCCACCCACCTTAAAAAACAAAAAAAAAAACAAAAAATAAAAAAGAAAAAAAATTGAACATAACAATGACCTATCTAGACCAGAAGACTATTAAGGCAAGAATCAACAGAGGAAACAAAATAAAGAATAGAATGAGCTAGGGAACTAAAAAAAACTGAATGAACCAAAGAGAAGCAAAAAAAAAAAAACAAGAAGAAACTAGGTACCTTCGAAGCTGGAGCCATCCAAAGAAATGATAGAAAGAAGAGCTTCCCTAATTTGAGAAGCCCACCATATAGGAGGGTGGCCATAACAAGTAAGATCACCTTTGTCCAAAGCCCAATTAGCTAAAGCATCAACACTCTTGTTTTGATCTCTGACCACATGATTGTAATCAACTTTCAAAAATCCCATCTGGATTAATTGAATCTTCTCAATAATTCTTTTTATTCTCCAATCCACCTTATGATTCTTAGGAGTCTTCAAGAGATTAATCATAAGTTGAGAGTCGGACTCAACTAACACCTTTTCCCATCCAACCTTAGTAGCCTCTTGAAGGCCTCTGAGGATACCATACCCCTCAGCAAGGTTATTGGAAAGAATACCCAAATTCTCAGCAAAAGTAAAAACCAGGGAGCCATCTGAAAGTCTACCAATTCCTCCCACACTGGCTTTTCTAGGGTTCCCTCTAGAGGCTCCATCGAGTATTGACTTTTCCAAAATCCTTAGGAGGAGGTTGCCAATTTCTAGTCCTATCCATATTACTAATACTCACATTCCCTTTAAGTTGGTTGCCCTTAGAAGATTTAATCTTCAATATTTGCATCACTTGATCCCATCTTTGGTGGGAGTTTTGGGGGTGATTAAGGAGTTGATGGACTGATTCAACTAAGTTGGCTATGGTCTTTTGCCAAATATAGTGAATATCCTTCCTATCTTGATTAAAAATTTGGTTGTTCCTTTCATTCCAAATATTCCAAAGAAGAATGGTAGAACCCATCCAAACTAATAGCCTAATAAAATGATCAACACCCTCTTGATTAGGCCAATCCCTCCAAAGTTGTTCAAAAGTAAAAAAATTGGACCACTTGTAAGCCAAGTAAAGTGGCCATTCTCCTCCATAGCTCAGAGGCTAAAGTACACTCAATAAAAATATGGTTGATATTTTCTACATTCTCTTCACACATTTCACATCTAAAAGGGCCATGAAAACCACGCTTCATAAGTTGCTCACCGAGTAAGCACCCTACGATGCAATAAAAGCCAATTAAAGAACCTCACCTTAGGCCAGAGATTTTGAGCCCACAATCGAGAAAATATGTCAGAAGAATGGTTGGGATTATTATGGCATAAGGTCAAATAACCTTGAGCAACTGAATACTCACCCTTAGTAGTGTTGTTCCATCCAAAACAATCTTTTTCATGGGACCAAGAGAGGGATCTCATATGAAGGATGCCTTGGATATCTTGTCTTTGCCTTTCTAGGATTTGAATAGGCCGAGTCCTCAATAGGGATCCAATATCTACCAACCTTTGAATTACCAGTATGGTACCGACAGTAATTAGCCACCTTTATCCAATTAGCTCGGTGAAGCTCCTCCATCCAAGGCCTCCAATCGGGAAACTGAGTTATCAAAGGCTTGTGACCATCCCAAGAATCTATCCAAAAATTTGCATGTTGACCATTATGAATGATCCAAAATAATTTTTTCTTTATCAAATCCTCACCAGTCTTAAGAACTGCTAAAATGGGAGAACCTTTGGTAGGAAGTTGATAGCGAACAAGGTCTTCAGGACTTTTGTTCTCAGCATATTTAGCATGGAGATTATTGGCCCAAAGAGCATTGGGGTTATGCAACATCCTCCAATATAATTTAGCAGCTAAAGCTTTGTTGTTATTAATTGAAGACCGGAATCCTAACCCCCCTTCACTCTTAGGAAGACATAAAGTATCCCATTTCACCAAGGCCCATTTTCTTTTCTCCTTAGTACCACTCCAAAGGAAATGATGATTGATTTGATCCAATTCTCGAAGAACAGCCTTTGGGATATTCAAAATGGAAGAAACATAAATAGGAATAGCTTGAAGGACTGATTTTACCAAGGTGATTCTACCCCCAGAAGAAAGCCACTTGTTGGTCCACTTTCCAATTTTCTTCTTGACTTTGTCCAACAACCAATTCCAATATTTATTTTTCTGCCTTTGAATATTTATGGGAATACCTAAATAAGTGATTGGAAGAGAGGTCTTCTTATATCTTAATTTATCCAAGACCATGGATTCTTGTCTAGCGAAGCGAGTGAAAGAAAATAACTTTAGATTTGTCTTCATTGATCAACTCCCGAGTAGCCTTAGAAAAATAGCTAATGATTTGCTTAATATTAGAAGCTTCCTTAACTGTAGCTTTACCTAAAAGAGTAGAGTCATCCACAAATTGAAGATGAGAGATAGGTCTAGCTCCATGAGCAATGGTAACTCCCTCAAGGGTTTTGTTTTCCCTCTTTTTGGTTATAGTCCTACCCAAGCATTCAACAAGAATGATGAATAAATAAGGGGATAGCGGGTCACCTTGCCTAATACCTCTGGAAGCTGGGAAATACTGAGAAGGCCTACCATTGATAAGAACTAAGTAGGAAACTGAAGAGATACATCCCATAATCCAATCCATCCAATCCTTAGAGAAACCAAATTGCCTCAAAACTTTGATAAGGAAGTGCCAATCCACTCTATCATAAGCTTTGGATAAGTCTAACCGAATGAACATGGAAGGAGAATTTTGCATATCCATGGAATGGATGGCTTCCTCGAGCAAGAACTATCTCATCTACTATTTGACGTCCTTCCACATAACCCCCTTGCTCTGGGGAAATAATCTTATGCAAAAGAGGCTTCAACCTTTCTGCCATGATTTTAGTAATGATTTTGAGAAGAACATTACATAAAGCAATAGGTCTAAAAGTTGAGATATGATCAACCTCTTGAGCTTTTGGAACAAGAGTAATATAAGTTTTATTGATAACCTTCAAAATTTCTTTGGCTTTCCTGGCTTCTTCCACCACCTCTAATAAATCAACATGAAGGATATCCCAGAACTCTTGGTAGAACTCAATGGGAAAACCATCGGGACCCGGGGTTTTCCCTTTTTGCATTTTAAAAACTACTTGTTGAAGCTCATTGATAGTAACAGGAGCGAGTCAAAATAGAGTTCTCCTCGGAAGTGATAAGAGAAGGGATTGCTTGAAGAACATTTTGTTGTGAAGCTGAGTCAAGAGGAGTAGCAGCAAAAATATTGGAAAAGTAATCAACAACAATAGAGTTCATGCCATCCCAAGTATAAACAACATCTCCAGAATCTGATTTTAAGGAAGAAATAAAGTTGTGAGATCTTCGAGCTAGAAGAGATTTGTGGAAGAAATTTGTGTTTCGATCTCCTTCTTTGAGCCATTGAATTCTAGATTTTTGCTTCCATAAGATTTCTTCTCTTTTTTCCCATTCCTCTAACTGAGTTGTGAGTTTAATTTCATCTGCACTTCTCTTCTCTGTGAGGCCATCTAAACGGATTTTCTTATTCAAATTTTCAAGATGAGCAATAACTTCATGTTTTTTTTATGAACATCCCCAAACTCTTTCCAGTTCCAAGTCTTGATTTTGGATTTAATGTATTGGAGTATTTTGGCAAAACAGAACATCTTAGTCCCATGCCTAGGTTTACCTTCCTTCCACCATTGTTGCACATGAGGTCTGAAGGAAATGTCTCTAAGCCACATTAATTGAAAATGAAAAGGAGAGAAACTCACATTGGTTTTCCACATTTCCACCATGAGTGGCCAATGATCCGAACCAACATTATTAAGAGTCTTCACTTTAGGAATGTGACCATGGATTAAGAAATTTTTAGAGAGCAAAAACCTATCCAATCTCTCCATTATACAAGCTAAGCCTTGCCTTCTATTAGACCAAGTCATAAGGCCATTATCTCGGTTGGATATCCACAAGATGGAGGTTTGCAATATATTCGCTCATGAGGTCAGTGCTTTTGTCCAAATTTCTATTTCCCCCATTTTCTCATCCAGAGAGAGGATGGTATTGAAATCTCCTCCGATCAAGATCCAAGATTTAGGAAAATGAGAGATAATATGAGTAATATCCTTCCATTGTCTTCTTTTTTCCTCCAAAGAAGTCGAAGCATAAACAGTAATGCAGAGCATAATCTGGTTGGAATGTCTACTTTGAATAGCTATAGCCAACAAACCCCAACTGCCAACCATATGGTGAATAACTACCTCTTTTGGGTCCCAAAGACAAGCAATGCCACCCGAAGTCCCTTGGGAACTGAGGGAAACCACTTTTCTAGCTGGCCAAATTTTATTGGCAATTGAGTCCATATCCTCCATTGACATCTTTGTTTCTTGAAGGAAAACAAGATGTGGATGATTTATCCGAATCATTCTTCTAATTTCATTTTGTTTTGAAAGACTCCCTTTGAGTCCTCTAATATTCCAAGTGATGATCTTCATTAATACCAGGGCTAAAAAAGTTGGGAAGGGCATTAATCTTACCTTCCTCTACAAGCTTTTCACCTTCTTTTACCATATGATATTGATTGGTCTTGCGACCTACTTTTTTATTAGAATCCATCTTCAATTTTTTTTCCCTGTTTCTTGACTTATTCCAATTGAATCTGAGATGGCTTCTAACCTTGAAGAATGCTCGTACACAGCCAAAATTTTACTAGATGGTTCAACGGAGTCTATATTGGGACCTGCATTATTTGAAGTTTTGACATTTGAAATATTGTTTTTCTTGTGTAAATTTTCTCCTTTTTTTCTATTGAAAACCTTTGATTTGTTGGTTTGTCTCTGAGTTCTTCCCTTCATATTTAAATTGTGTTTCTAAGATTTCAGTTTCCATTATTTCCTCTTCCTCACTTGGGACATCATTTGTGGAAAGGATTTCAAACATATTAGCGAGATGACTTTGATTGATCCTTCATAACTAGTTTTTTTGAGTGTTCTTCTTCTTAGGTATTTGGAAACCTGCTGAGTTTATATCTTCTTTCTTTTGATCAGGAATTTTATTTGGGCAAGCACTGGCCAAATGACCATATTCATGGCAAATTCTACAACGAAAAGGAATGTTCTCATAGTCCACTACTTGCTCCCAAGTGTCTTCCCCAAATTGTAATGTGATCTTTTTAGGTAGGGGTTTGTCAAAATCCATTAAAACACAAATCCGAGCATAAATAATATGTTCAAAATTTTGAGTACAATCAACAGTCATCATAAAAGTTCCTAAAGAGTTTCCAATTGAAGAAAAAATAGTAGGATTCCAAAATTCAATAGGGAGGCCAAAGAGTCTAACCCACACGGGAGCTATAGAAGGCATCTCTTCTTTGGCTTTAAATTTAGTATGCCAGGGCTTCATGAAAAGCCCTGCCCTTCCAAAAACCAAGGACCCCCTTGAAAAGTTTTCTCTCTATCTTCATTATTAGCAAATAAAACAAGAAAATAACCATTTGGATAAATAGAGATTTGTAACTCACCTTTAGTTTTCTAGATTTTTGCAGCCCAGAATTTGAAAGCAGATAGACTCGAACGAAAACCCACGAACCAACAAATTAGTCCTCTTTTTTCCAAATCTTCAATGCCAATCTGAATGTTACCCATATCAAGCTTAACAATAGGAGTTCCATCAGCTGCTTTAAGACATCCTGACTCCGTTTTCCTGGGATCAATCTTAGGCATTCTTAGAGGTTTATGGGAAGCCCTAAGATTGATATTAGCATTGGGCTGAGGCTGTCCACCATGAAGGGCATCCCTAAAATTCATTTTTGGGACTGAGTCTTCGAAATTCTTACCCTTGACAGGGGTTTTCATAGTAGAATTATTTTGTGGGTGCACCTTAGCACCAGATTCACTTGAGATATGAGCCATTTTTTGATCAACTGCTTGAAACTTGTTTCGTGATCTCTTTAATCCTTGCCCTAGACATCGTGGAAAGGTATGGTTTTCACTTTTCTTTTGTGCAGCAAATTGGAAGTCGTTGTCACTCAAGTTCATAGTATGATCTATTGAAAGACAAATTTCTAACCCATCTTGGATCCCCTACAACATTTCCTGCTAAAATATTGAGCATAAACCACAAAAATATTGGCCGCTAGGGCCCAAAGGCCCTAAAAACCAACCTCTGGAGCTGCTTGCACTCAACCCAGATGAAACCCTCGCATAGCCGCTTGCCAAATATCTCGTTCACACATAGGGATGCACTAGGATCTGTGTTGCTCCAAATGATATGAAAATTGGTGGAGACGTTCTAGGGTTTTTCAGGCATCTACCCTCAAAATTTCAGCTCAATCCGAGTCCGGATGAGTGAGATATGGCCGAAAACCTATGTTAAGGCCTTCAACTGCACCATCAACCAAGCTTTATGTGGGAATAAATTCCTTAGGAGCACCATGAACCCCCTTTCTATCTACCCTTGATTTAGATGCCAAAAATGTGAATTTGGGGTCTACTTCCTTTTCCAAGCCCGTTTTCCTTTATTAGCTTTTTTAAACTGAGTGCAAGTGAAGTTGGGATGAACAAACTTATTGCATACCGAGCATTTCCCAACTATGTTCTCATATTTCAAAGGTTGGGTCCAAAACCTAAACTTAGACTTGATTTCAATTGGCTTTGGAATGTCCTTATCAAGCATAACATTAACACATAATATAGCATACAATAACATAGGTCTAGAAATGGTAACAAGATCTATTGCCACCATCTCTCATATTTCACTTGTGATTCGTGCTAGGATATTCTCATGCCAAAGATATAATATAAGGCCATGAAGGTGAACCCACATAGGAGCTTGATCAATTCATTGGAAATTAGGATTGAAATTGGGTTCCCACTTTCTTAGGAATAAACCTCTATGCCCAAAGAACCATTGACCACCTTGAATAATATGACCACGATCCTTCAAACCACTGAGCCTAACTAGGAAAAAACCCTTAGATAATGCAACAATATCTAAAGAACCCTTAGGATGCCATGTTAACTGAGCCCATTTTCAAATAGCATCCATATCTAGATGAACCCCAAAAAAATTCTCAATAAGAGCAAAATCCCCATGGGAAGCAACCATATTTACAAGATGGTCTAGAACCACAAGTCTTCTTGAACAAGAAAGGATATTTTACCCTAGGCTCATTGATTTTTACTTCCTTGTAAGAATGCTAACCCAATATTGGGCCCCTGAGACAAAATATTTACAACTCTCCCCACCATCCCCATCACCAATCTCCACACCCTGACCTCCACTATTTCCCATATCTTGACCTACACTACTTTCTCCTTAACCACAAATCAATCTCTACAAGCCACCCTTGCCTTCTTGACTCAAGTTCTTCATCAACTAACTCAAATATGGATTATAAACTCTCTATAACTACCATTACCTGATTTAGCTATGGATTGAAAATACTCTAGAGCCATTACTGCCTGACTTCAATCTCTCTATAGTATCCTCTATAGGGCAACATAGATCACAGATATTTAGTTTCCTCCAAAGATCACATATATTCCTCCACAAATCATAGATATCTAACTGCCTTCACAAATCACAAATATTCCTCCAAAGATCATAGATATTCAGTTGTCTCCATAGATCACAAATATTCATAGATCATAGATATTCAACTACCTTCACAAATCATAGATATTCCTCCATAGAACATATATATTCAACTGCCTCCATAGATCACAGATATTCCTCCATAGATCACATATATCCACAAATCATAGATATTCCTCCACAAATCATAGATATTCAATTGCCTCTATAGATCACAAATATTCCTCCATAGTTCACAAATATCCATAGATCAAAATTATTCATCTACCTTCACAAATCATAGATATTCCTCTATAGATCACAAATATTCATCTGCCTCCACAGATAATAAATATTCCTCCACAGATCATAGATATCTACGGATCACAGATTAAACTCATGCCATTTAATAAAAATGTAAAGAACTTTTTTTTTTTGGCCTCTAAATAATATTTTTCTCTTATTGGTTGTATGGGATTGAAAGGGCCTCACTCATATTACATTATGACCATATAATGCTATTATAACAACTTAATAGTAATACATGTTTCGCTTGGCAAAATTTAATTTTGTATAAACCATTAAACTCATGCCATTTAATCTTGATTTGATATAGTTTTTAATAAATATTTTTTGGTTACATAGGAGAGTTGGTCACAACCACACTATTTTTAGCAACTGACAAGCGCAGAGCTCAGGGTTCAAACCTGAGGGACTGCTCTCACCAAACCTATTTTGTCTTGTTATTGTTGACCTGACATAAAAGGGATCACCGATTGCTCATGATTCATAACATCATAGTGGATCTTACACACACTCATAGGATTTAGATCATACTACTACCTTTGCAAATAGGTTGCCGCCAAGGTTTGAACCTAAGTGCCATATTAGTAAATGCTTGACTAAATAAATAATTACCAATCCATCTAGCCTTTGAAAATATACTTTTTAATAATATTGACAATATATATTGGAATTAAAGTTTTTTTATTATTTTATACTTTAAAAAGAATTATTTTCATTTTGTATATGTCTTTTAGGAAACATGCACAAATCGTGTATGTATATAATAATTGACAATTAAATGTCCTATTATTATTCTAATTTAAAATATAATATAAAAAATATAAAGGAAAACTTGAGCAAGGTCCTAGAGTGGTTTTTCAAAACTATAAATTGTGATTTTAAATTTTAAAATAGTAGACAAATGGACTCATATTAAAACATAAATAAAAAAACCATATTTTTTAAAGGACTGGATGCTTCCTCTGTCGGAGAACATAAAAACTAAATACCAAACGAAACGACAATTTCAGCGGATGAAATGGCCAGTCAAGGTCCACATACTTTTCAAACAAGGACGACGTTGATTTTCTATGATGGTCGGTGTTGACAGTTAAATTTACTTAATAAATGGTCGGCTTTTCCTACGTATAACTTCAAGTCGCCATTGCTCCTTTCAACCTTCAAATTTCAAATATCGATCATGTCATCTCACTCTAAATGTCGACGAGACAGACGAATGGGGAAGCCTTTTACCATATAAGTGTAGGGAAAGTAATTGATATAATCCTCCTCCGCCAGTTCCCACCTGGGCCCGTTGCAACGCATCAGCACTCAGACGTATTCACGTTCAGCGTTTAATTGATTTTTCCAAGAGAAAATAAAATAATTAGTTTTAAGAGGAAAAGGTCCAAGGGCAAGCTGACCTGAAGTTGGTCACGAAGCAGTGGAGGAAGAGAGCCAATTCCACTTCGGCAAAATGATATCCGGCACACAATCTGGCGCCTCCTCCGAAAGGCAAGAACCATGGCTTCTTACTTAATTCCTGCACCCACAAGTATTTTTTATCTGTCCGCTGGTTAAGGTTTTAGCTTTTTTAGAGATCCGGGTCAAACACCGTGAAGCGTGGTGCGTGCACGTATGTCCACCGTGAAGCGTGGTGTGTGCGCGTGAAGGTTCATTTATCTTATGTGACAAAAAAACGAAAGGAAATAAAAGGGTTTTCGCTTACTAGACTAGGCTCGTTTTGCCAGCGCCAGGGATCGAACGTTAGAGGTTGAGCATAGTGCTTCTTATTCAAATGGATTGCGTTCAAGAAAACGAAGATCGTCCATCCTTCCGGAATCACAAAATATGCATTGCAAGACATGGCGTGAGACATGTTGGACAATATTAATTATCCTTAAGGAATTGATACTCAATAGTTAGTTGCTCAATGATATGCAGTCACTCAGTTTTTGTCATAGTATTTTATAAAATGTGTGAATATTAATCATAATTAAAAATGATTCTTCCTCCTTTGTCCATTGAGTATGGGTATCTTGTTAATGTAAATGACTTCTGTTCATTTGTTGTTTTATTTTTGCATTGTTTTATTGTGACAACTGTTCATTTGTTGTTCTATTTTTGTATTGCGATCTTATTTTCAACAAATTGTATCAGAGCAGAGCCAGATGTGAAGGCTTTTGGTGTATGTTAGGAATCACAAGCACTTGCAAAGTGGTTTAGGGAAATGTTGGAGCAATGAGCAAGACTCCCGTATTTGGATCATAATATCATAGTTTGGTTGAATGAGGAACCATAAGTTCCTAGTTGGTTCATACCTTTTATAGGGTATGAGAGTTGAAGCAATGGAAATAAAAAAAAAAATACAAAGATGCAGATAGAAGATAAAAAACAACAGAAATATACAGAAAGGAAAAAGAGGGAGTGATCAAGAAAAAAATGAAAGATTTCTTCCGTTAAGTTAAAATTGATTATAGATTTGTTAAGGTCCTCTTTTTTTAGTGAGACTTGTTCAAAGTCTCACGTTTGGAATATTCATTCTAAGTTGGTTAAGTGAGTGAATTTGTTAGAAATTGTATGTTGATGTTGTTTCTAATTTGGTGAATGAATTTGTTGAAATTCATTTTGGGGGTGTCAATCAACAGAGACACCATTTCCTCACTTGTTGCACAAGGACTTAGTTGAAAATGAATTTGTTAAGATTCATTTTGGGGTGTGGGGGTGTCAATCAGCAGAGACACCATTTCCTCAATTGTTGTAGAATGACTTAGTTGAAAATGAATTTGTTAAGATTCATTTTGGGGTGTCAGAGACACCACTTCCTTGTGTGATGCACTTGGAATGTTCCAAGACACATCATGACCAGAAAAATAGAATGGATGTTGCATTTTAAAAGCATGGACAAAGATTGTTCGAAAATTTACCATTAAGCATTAAGGGAAAAATTGTTGGAGAATATTAATTATTTGTGATGCTTAAGGATTTGATAAGCAATAATTATGCAGCCAGTTATGTTTCATTATAAAAACTACATCTAATTGTTTTGTATCTTATAAAATGTATCAATATTCTTGAATGTATTATCTGAAATATCATTATAATCATAATAAAAATGATCCTTCCTTCTTTGTCTTGTTAGTATTATTGAGTATAGGTATCTTTGTTGTTTTATTTTTAGATTGCTTTATTGTAATTCTTGTTTATTTAGTGTTCTATTTTTGCATTGCTTTACTTTGAAGATCCTATTGTTCATTTGTTGTTCTATTTTTAGATTGCTTTATTGTAATTCTTGTTCATTTACTGTTTTATTTTTGCATTGCTTTACTTTGAAGATCCTATTTTCAACCAGAGAAAGATTTTACGCTTTTTGGAAAACCTAGTTATTATTCACCTCAAGCCAGGCAGATCAGAACAAACACCATGAGTACCTTTCGTTTTGATGTCTTGTGCGGTTTCTCTGAAAACACCTGGGGCAACGTTGCCAAGACGTAGAGTTTCCTTTATCACCTGCCACACCAACGCGATGGAGATGGAGATAGAGATGAGAGGGCGATAGAATATATTTATGGATATGGATGAATTATGCTATGCTTAATGTGGAACAAAATTTTAATTATAGGATGAATTGGGAACATCACATTACTTAGAAAATAAGAAAGCCATCATATACCAAATGTGTGAAGTTCATTGACACGTAGTCGTCCCACGTGAGCTTTTGGTTGCTTTTGGCCCTTACGATTGCGTCATGTTCGGCCTGCGGGATCCAACGGATTTCCATTAGATTTATTGTCATAAGTACCTAGAATGAATCAATTTCGTAGCTGTACAGAAGAGTGTTCACCGTCATTTCCTCCGATGCACGCGGATTGTCGCTGAGAAACTTGATTGTGAATGTGAGGGCTTTGGAGGAAGTCTCGTAAGAAGCAAAAAAGAGAGAGAGAATCAAATCTGCAATAATCTCCTTTGAAAAAGTCGCCCCTCTCACAAGTTCTGTTAACATGTCCTTGCCGACCACGTCCGGATGCTCCTTCCTATCTTTAATGCATTCGTAAATCTTTTCTAGGAGAACTTTCCTGGCCTGCCAATCATCATTTTTATCGTCAGTTTTATGATTATGATTGATATTCCCATTCGTCCCGAGACAAAATATTGATACCCTTTTGTTACCTTTATTCCTTTGGAGAAACCAGACCCGGGAATGTTGACGGGAACGGCGATAATAGCACCGGCCAAGTCGTCCAGAGCCCTAAGTCGATTAATTTCTTTCAGTTCTGTCTCTGCATTTAAGTCGAGAAGTTTCTTTGCCATCAAGTTCAAAACAACCTGCGTGCACCCAATTCAATTGAATAGAATGGAAGGCGTTAGAGACCAACGAAAATAAATATAGCATTAGTGGATTACATAACAGCAATAGCGACAGTGGTAGCTTGCCTTATGGATCTCCTCTTGAAGATGTAATTCTTTCTTGTCTTCCCATTTGGAAGATAGTTTGTATCTGGGCAATGGAATGGGAACTCATCAGCTTCTCCGTACTAAAAATGTTGACAATGGTTCCGTGGATTTTCCTCTGAAGTTCTCCGCGCACTCCGAGCACGCTATATTGGCCTATGATACTTCTCATGGATTTCAGGTATTTGGTATGAAACAGCCTTCCCTCGTTTTGCAGCACGTATTTACTGAACTCTGGATCCACCGTCACCACGTTCTCCGACCTTCCAAACAAATTACTCCTGAACACAGGGCCGTACCTGCAATTCAATTTTGGTTTCCATTATTGGTCCATTCTAACCTACAACTCAAATAAAATTGTAACATGGTTGGTACCAATAGAATTTGTACAGTGAAGAGTAGATAGATAGTAGAGCAATATTACCTGCGCGCATGTTCGTCAATGAACTTTCGAGGATTTTGAGGGGGAGGGGAATTAATGGCTCGAAAGAAGCTGATATTCTCCCCGATTAAAGGCCATCCGACCTTGCCTGCGGGAAACTTGTGATGATTTATGGAGGTTCCGCCCCATATCAACCTCCACACCAGCACCACAACTGCCAAGGTTATGAGCCCTACCACCCAAGAATCCATCCTCCTTCGATCGTCTCCGACCTCTACAATGCAATAAGCTATAGATGAGATAGGATCCTAAAGCAAAAGAAAAGACAAAAACAACGAATTGCAAATTGCTTCTGATTCCTAATTTTGTCCTCTTTGTGCCTAGCACGAGAATCCCAATTTCTAGCCACTAGGCCTAACCTACCCTAGGGCAAGGGCATCTAGCTAAGGTGATGGCTGGGAGAGGACTTTTCAAAATTTGAAGTTTGATGAGTACATTAAAAAAACACTTCCCACTTGCACGGACGGTGATATCATTTCAACGTTTTTGTAAGTGGAGAAATGGCTTGAACCCAATTGGCACTGTTTTGTTGTCATTTTTGTTTAATAATACTTTTAATTACTTGAATCTAATCATTCATCAGCGCAAAGTGTACTCACCATATATATATATCTATATTGTCAATTGTTTTAATATTTTTAGAACTTTAAAAACATTGATGCACCAAATGCGTATCTAATTTAACGACGAATGTACAAATATACCACCATTATTATAGAAAAAATATGGTCAATCGTATCTTTGAGAATGATAATGTAGATAATCTAGTCTCAAGGGTTAGTGGATTCGCAAGTGTTAGTGTGGTTGAGCATTTACCAAGAAGAGACCTAGGTTCAAACCTTGGTGGTGTCATTTAGCAAAGGTAGTAGTCCATTCTGAATCCTCTAAGAATGCATCAGACCAAAAACGATGGTACAAACACTGAGCGACCGGTGGTTCCTATCTCATTCTAGGTCAACAACAACGAAATGGATAGGCTTGCTGGGAGCAGTCTTGTGGTTTGAACCATGTCCCGACAAGTTACTAAAAATAGTAGTTGTAACCAACTCTCCTATGTAACAAAACAAAGATAATGTGGATAATATTTTAAATAATAGTCTACTTTGAACTTATAAGACACATGTGGATGACACCGATGAAAGATATTATATTGGTAAGTCATTGGGTTTTATCTAGGAGACTAAGTTCAAATCCCGATATGAGAGGCCCAAGACCTCTCATAAAAACCCTTCTAAACTCAATTTGTCTCTACGAGGACACCCCAATGATATGTTGTTGATGTTTCATCTTGGTCACTTTAGTTTGAATCAAACGGATGTTAGAAATTAATCTAATTTTACCTACCTCTCACAAATCTTTGATAAATATTATTTTTGTAGATATTCAAATCCATTACCAGATTTTGCACCTATATTTACTCCTGGTAGCTGCAATCGTTCGATGATTAGAGCATCACCTGTCCATTAGTTAATACATTAGGTGAATTTTTTCCTCCTTTCCTAACTATACATATGGGTATTGGGTATGAATTCAAAATGTTAAATAGAACTTAGAGAGATAGAGGCAAGTAAGAGGAGTTGAAGCCATAAGCGTAAGAAGCAAAATAAGGTAGTTGTAGAGCCTTTGAGTAATCTCCTACGTAGAGTAGTGCAACATTAGAATTACCTTTGCAAAGGTGTAAAAAGCTTATGGTGAAAGAAGCTTCTAATGTAAGAAGTTTCACTTATTGTAAAGCTGCAACAATAACCACTTTATCATAATATAAAAAATACATTTGCATGTCTTCATGTGTTCGCTTTGCTTGTCCATAGTTGTGCCTTTGTAAAATTTATTGTACGACATGTTTACGTAAGTGTTTGCTTTCTGGGATCGTACAACCTCAATGTGAATAAATCTAAAAAGTTTGATTGTGAGTTAATTTTAGGGTTTTGCACTTGTCCAAATTTGGGAAATTTCAGCTTCGTGCATGTGCATAAAGTTATAGTATAACTCCAGTTGAATTCATCCGCTCTTGTGAAAATTTTGGTTTCAAGCAAATTGCATAAAATTAAAATGAGGAAGCAATTGCAATTGCCTCCTCATTCTAGCATCGTGCAGTGCAAGTATGGATTTGTGTAGGTCTATTTTTGTGCAAGCTTGCACAAAACTAAAAGTAAAGCTCTAGACCCGGTTTCATTCCTTTAAAATTGGTATTAGATCCTAAACCATTAGTGGGTGCTTAATAGCCACAACAACAACGACTTCCAACAGTAATCCTCTACAACTACAAATCATATGATTCAATGGTAAGAATCATGAAAATTATAGCATACAAATAGAAATATTATTTGGGTCTTAAGAGCTTTAGGACCTAGTGGAGAATGGGTATCCAAAACCCGTAGATGTAGCAACATTAACTGCTCTTTCTCAAGCTAAGAAAGACTCATTGAAGGAAAATTGAAAGAAGGACTAAAAAGCCATGTTCGACATTATGCAGGCAGTTGAGGAGACCATATTTCCAAAAATTATAGCAACAACAAACTCTAAGCAGGAATGAGACATCCTAGTAAAATCCTTTCCAAGCACCAACAAAGTAATGTTGATCAAACTACAAATGTTGAGAAGAGAGTTTAAAAATCCATAGATAATTGAAGTTGAGTCCATGAGTGACTTTTTTACCCATACAATGGGTATCATCAATCAGATAAGGATGAATGGAGAAAATATTGAGAACTAAATAATGGTGGAGAAGATACTACAAATCCTATCTTCAAGGTTTTATTTAGTTGTCATAGACATTAAATAATCAAGGGATTTAACAACCCTTTCAATGGATGAGTTGATGGGTTATCTTCAAACTCATGAGCAAAGGTTGAACCAAACATCACAGTCCTCATCGAAGCAAGCATTTAATATGTAGATCACATTCATAGATAATAATTGAAGGGATGAATCCCAAAAAGCAACCTCGATTTCTTAAGAAGACCAAGGCCAAGAAAGAGGAGGAAGGACAAACTACTCCAACAAATGAGAAACCAGATGTAATTTCCATCAACCAAGAGGAAGAGAAAACAACATAAATCAACACGGAGGCTCAAATCAAAGGTATGAAAAATCCAAATTCCAATGTTATTACTATAATAAATTTGATCATTATAGTTATGAGTGTAGAAAGAATATGGCTAAGGAAAATAAGTAAAAAGTCTACTATACCAATGAGAATGAGAATGTAGAAAGCAAAGATACATATGGGTCCATGATATTATCTTGCAATGCTAATGAAGAGAGTCAAAATAATGTATGGTATATTTATATTGGTTGTAGTAACCACATGTTTGGTAACAAAGACATGTTCTCATAGCTAGATGAAACCATCAAATCTAAGGTGAAGATGGGAAACAACAAGGTACCTATCATGGGCAAAGAGAGGATTATAATTTGTACAAAATAAGGAGAAAGAAAACATGTCCCTGATATATATTATGTGTCTAGGTTAAAACATAATTTTCTAAGCATTGTGGAGCTTGTGCAAAAGGGGTATGCAATATATTTTGAAAATTGAGCCTGAATCATTAGAGATAAATAAGATAGGCTCATAGAAAATGGATCCATGACAAAGAACAAAATGTTTCCTCTAAAAATTCAAAGTGAACTATTTCTATCATTTAATTCAATTGTAAAGACTACTACATGGTTATGGTATCTTAGATTTGGTCACTTGAGTTTCAGTGGCCTGAATTTACTACACAAAAAGTAGATGTTGGGGGATTACCTATAATAGAGTAACCCAATCAAACATGTAAATTATTTCTTGTAGGAAAGCAACATAGGGATGCATTCCCTATAGTAAATTCATGGAGATATTTATAGCCATTGGAGATAGTACATTCAAACATATATGGGCCTATGTAAATAGCTCATTTGCCAATAATAGATAATTTTTTACTTGCATAAATGACTTCAACTGAAATACATTGATATACCCCCTCAAAAAAAAGTGATAAGCTTTGGGAAAATTTAAAAAGTTTAAATATTTGGTTGAAAAGTAAAGTGACTACTATGTGAAGGCTCTAAGAAGATACAAAGGAGGTGAGTACAACTCCAATGAATTCCATAACTTCTGCAAGGTAAATGGAATGAAAATGAAGTTCACAAATAGATACACACCATAATAGAATGGTATTATAGAGAGAAAGAATAAAACAATAATGGAAATGGTAAGGATCAAGTTGAAGGCAAAAGCATTACCAAATGACTTATGGGCAGAGGCTATAACATGTGTAGTTTATATGCTAAAAATATATCCCACAAAGAGTGTGAAGGACATGATTCCACAAGAGGTATGGAGCAACTAAAATTTAAGTGTTTCTCACATACAAGTCTTTGGGTGCATAGCATATGCACACATTCTAGATGAGAAGAGAAGAAATCTAGATGACAAGGTAGAAAAATACATCTTCATTGGATATAATGAAGATTTAAAAGCCTATAAATTGTATAACTCTATCACAAAGAAGCTAAACATAAATAGAGATGTGAAGTTTATGGAAGATGAAGCTTAGAACTAGAATTCCAATAGTAATCAGCAAGTGCCAACAAGTATTGAGTCTAAAGACTTAAATGGAGAAAACACAGATCAATTTGCAATTTCAAGTAATAGTACTAGTGTAGACAATAACCCTTCTTATTCATCAAACTCACCACCATTTGTAAGAATGATATCCAACATGAGGATGCCAACAAAGACAAGAAGCTTGCAAGAAATATATGAGGTAACAAGAAATGAAATAAAATATGAAGAGCACTCTTATTTTGCTTTGTTTTCTAAGTGTGATCCTAATTCATTTGAATAAGAAATTAAAAATAGGAAATGGGTGAAAGCTATGGACGATGAAATAGAATCCATAGAGAAAAATAATACTTGGGAGTGTATGGATCTTCTAGAAGGTAAGAAAACCATAAGAGTGAAATGGTTGTATAAAACAAATTTTAATTTCCAAGTTGATCTTGAAATGCATAAAGCAAGGTTGGTTACAGAAGGATATAAGAAAAATTTAAGCATTGACTATGATGAAGTGTATACACTTATAGTGAGGTTTGACATAGTCAAAATGATTCTAGCATTGATAACCCAAAAATGATGTAAAATTTACCATATGGATGCCAATCTACCTTCCTAAACGGAGTTTTGGAAGAAGAGGTCTACATAGACCAACCACATAGTTATGAGCTAGAAGAGCAAGAAGGAAAGGTGTTGAAACTAAATAAATTCTTATATGGGCTAAATTAAGCACCCAAGGTATGGTATAGTCGCATTAATGCATACTTTCAAGAGAATGGGTTCATCAATTCCCATATGAGCACACTCTCTACATAAATACTAATGAATATGGAGAGATGATAATAATCTACTTAGCAAGATTTTTCACATGAATTGATATATTGTTTTGAAGATAGATTATTCATTATTTGCAATATATGATTAGTTTTTTTAAGAATATAATATTGCTAATAGTCTGCATGGTTGTAGGAGCAAGTGTCCTTCGGATAGATTTGATGAGGGAGATATCATTTAGGACGAGAAAGAAAAAAATGGACGAAGATCCATAATGGACTTAATGATGATTTAATTACAAGTTTATATAATTGTGATTAGCTTTAATTTGGTCATTTAATTATTTAGCACATGTTTGCAAATAAGAAATTGAGTGGGATTTTGTTGACAAAGACCTCTAGGGAGGAGGATTGTAATCATTGGTGGTTGAATTAAAGTATCAGTTAGGTAAGAGAATTTGATCTAATGCATTCTAAACCAAGGGTAAAGGAGTAAGATCCAAAGAAATTAGGTGGCATGACTTGGTTTGGACTTTACCCATACTGATGAAGAAAAAGAGGGCCAAAACATGACAAAAAAATATAATAAAATAATAAAAAGGGGGATATTTTTATATTTCTATGAATAGGAGATGGAGGGCATATTGGGGGAGAGGCACGAGGAGGTGGACTTGGGAGAATTATAGAAGGTGACTAGGAGAAGACTATTTGGTGGGTTGGAAATACATTGTATTCAATATGGAAGATCACTTGTATTGAAATGTGGTGTTTTATCTTCTACGAGTTTCAATATGCATGCTAAATAAAACATTACATACCTGACTTTTATTTTTTGTATTTTATCCTTTAGTTATGTTTTAACATGGCTACAAATGTATTTTGGCCATGAATATCTTAAAAATATACTATTTTTATTAACTTATTATTTTGTACTTTTGGGGCTTTAGAGTATTTATGTAGTTGATGGGGATTGTATCTAAGATAGAATTCCTTTGTAAAATTCTTGTTTCTCCTATAAACATTCCAAATATTTCTAAAAAGGTTAAAATTCAATGTCAAGCACAAAGTTTTTACCCCAACAAGATTAGATCACATTCCTCAACCCTTCATTCTCCATTGAAAATAAATAATTTCACTATGTAAACTTTTAATATTAGGTATGACAACTATATTTTATATTATGATAAAAATGTTGCTGTTGTAGCTTTTCAATAAGAGAAGCTTCTTACACCAAAAGCTTATTTCACCAAGATATTTCTACACCTTTCCAAACATTGTGCCAATGCTACACTACTCTATGTAGGATATTACTCAAAGGCTTTACAATTACTTTATTTTGCTTCTTACACTTTTTGCTTCAACTCCTCTTACTTGCATCTATCTCTCTAACTTCTCTCTAACATTTTGAAGTCACACCTAACACCCATATATAGACGGGAAGGAAGAAAAAAATCACCTAAATTATTAACTAATGGATTGGTGACACTCTAATCATTGAACAACTATAGCTACCAAGAGTAAATACAAAAACTCTAAAATATGGTGATGGATTATAAAATCCATGAAAAATAAGATCTGTTAGAGGTAGGTGAAATTAGGATTAATTTCTAACATTATCCCTTAAGAAAATTTTCACAAAACAAATGACACCTAAAATTTCATTCAACCTTTTAAAATATTCCTCCTTTAAATTTTTTGTGAAAATATTTATAGCTTACTTTTTGGACCTACAAAATATCAACTTAATTTCATGATTTTTTCCAACTCTCTCATGAAATGATATCAAGTGTTGATGTGCTTGCTTCTTCCATGAAACATCAAAGCCTTGAATAGTGCTATGACAAACTTATTATCACAAAATATTATAGTTGCCCCTTCTTATTGATGATTTAACTTGTCTAATATTCTTCTCAACCAAACTACTTGTCATGCAACCGAAGTGGTGGCAATATACTCTGCCTTTGTAGTTGAAAATGCAATAATGGGTTGCTTCTTGGATGACACCTGATCTAATATGGAAAGCATACCTAAAAGTGCTCTTCCTATAATCAATAATACCAACCCAATTACTGTTTATGTAGCCAATACAGTCAAGTTGGTATGTTCTTACATAAAATATTCCATGGTCCTTGGTCAAATTGGCATATCACAATATTATTTTTCTTGCCTATACATGTGTTCTTTGGTGCCTCCATGAAATTGTTGATTAGAATCACTAACAATATTAGGTTAAGTCTAGTTGCTATCAGATACATGAGGATTCCAACTAATATTTTATAGAATTTTGAATCAACATTGCTACTATAATCATGCTTGCTCAATTTCAAACCTATTGCAACTAGAGTGATATGGTTGAATTGTTGTTCTCCATTTTGAACATATTCAAGACATCCCTTGCATATTTTCCTTGAGAGATGAAGATACTAACTGTAGATTGGGTAACTTCAATGCCAAGAAAATAATTCATTAAGCCTAGGTCTGTCATCTCAAACTCACACTTCATGGTATTTTTAAACTAGTCAAACAACGAGGGCTATGACAGTTGAACAATAAAAAACTAAATCTAGATAGTTTAGAACTAGTGGAGGAAACAATCTATTTAGATTTAAAGAGTTTTCAAGGAACGAAAACCTGGTTACTAAGGGGAATGAATAATAATTAATTAATTAATTAATTAAAATTTATTCCATAGTTTAAATAGTTCTACACTAGTACAAAGAAATTTCCTCTACATTTACTCCAATTTCTTAGCCATGTTTTCTAGGATTTTAAATAAATACATCATGAAGATGAGAACGTTGCCCTCAATAGTTATAATTTATATGCTTGA
The DNA here is from genome assembly GCA_028583015.1 of Wollemia nobilis. NCBI lineage: Eukaryota > Viridiplantae > Streptophyta > Pinopsida > Araucariales > Araucariaceae > Wollemia > Wollemia nobilis. Next base: position 2,003,346 of record JAQPPZ010016912.1, on the reverse strand, counting down.
GAAAGGAAAGAACCTTTCCATCCTACAAGATTTATATTGAATATCTCAAGAACTGAATTCTAGTACTATCCTTTCATTATACATACAAAAAGAGGCATTCCCAAATATATAGTGGGGAAGTTGTCCATTCTACAACCAAATGTTATTGTAATTTTATATTGTCTAAGTTTGGGAGAGTTAACAAAGAAAAACCTACTTTTCAAAGAAGTTTTGTTTGACCAAAAATTGTTTCGTAGATTTTGAGAATTTGCCTAATATTTTCAGCTCCACAACCAATGAATTTGATAATATTATGGTATCATCAATGGACTTTTGATGAGTGATTATATTTGAAGATGATACTGGTTAAATTCCTTTAATCAAGGTTGCATCTTTTGTTGTAGTTAAACTCCTTCCTAGAGACTCAACCACTATTATGAATAGATAAAGCAATATAGGATCATCTTGTCTCAACTCTATTTTACCTAGAAAAAAACCTACCAGTTCTCCATTTAGTGTCATTAAATACCAAGGAGTGGACATGCAAACCATGATCCAAAACCTCCAATTTGTCCCAAAATCAAAAAATTGTAACACTTTATCCAAAAAATTCCAAGAGAATCTAACATAATTTTTATTCTTATCTAGCTTCAATAACATACCTTTTAATCGTCTCATGCTCATAGAGTGTAGAGCCTCATGAAAAGTGTTTATCCCATCCAATATTTGCCTTTGTTTAACAAAACCACTCTATTAGGGGAAGATAATCTTAGGAAATATACTCTTCAGTCTATTGGCTAGAACCTTTGTCAAAATTTTATAAATGGAATTATGGAGGCTGATTGGGCAAAAATATTTTAGCATATCTGCTCCTTTGTTTTTTTGAAATCAACACTAGGAATGTAGAATTCCATTCCTTGAGAATTTTATTTTCTTGTTAAAATTCCAATAAAGCCTTTAACATATCATTCTTAATAATCTCTCAGTAAGTCTAAAATAAAGTGTTTGGGAAACCATACAGGCTTGTGGCTTTATCCTTTTGTATGCTAAAAACTACCCTACACACCTCCTCATCTGAGAAAGGACTATCCAAAAAGATTTATTTCACTATTCACCACTTGGGGAATATTCTTCAACAATTTTTTTACTGATTCAACATTTGTTACATCTTCCACACCGAGGAGATTTAAAAAACAATTTCCTTCCTTTTTTATATCCTCTTTCTCTTTTATTTCCTTGCCCTATTTTGTCTTCAACATTCTTATTCTATTATATACTCTGTGTCTAATAGTTATGAGATAAAAAAATTGAGTGTTCCAATCTCCTTTGAGCCATAAATCCTTAGAATTCTATCTCCAATAGACTTCAACCTAGGCTAATAAAGTGTGGAGATTAGATGAAAGTGCCTTTTCTTTTCTATATAATTCCAATGTGTACCTCCAATTCTAAATTTGCTCTTCCACCTCTCCCAAGCTAGCATTTAGATTAATTTTTCTCTCTTTTAAATGACGAAAAACCTCCTTGTTCTAAACCTTTACATTTTTCTTAACATTTTTTAGATTTTGAGAGACTTGGAACATTTTGGATCCCCTAATATGAATTTTCCACCATTCAAAAATATTTTGAGCTAAATAAGGATGTGAATTTATATTAATTCAAATCTAAAGGGTTTACCTTAACTCTTCTCTCCTCCAACACTTCCAAAAGCAATGATGAATTATTAGAGATAATCTTTGAGAGGGATTTAAGAGAATAGTTATCATAGTGATTTAACCAAGACTGGGATGGTAATACTCTATCCAATCTAATTTGAATGTGGTTACTTTATAACATTCTTTTAGACCAAGTGTATTTAGTCCCTTTTAGATCCAAATCCATCAATTCATATTTAGAGATAAAATCATTAAATTTAGAATAACCCAAACTACCTTCCTTCTTATTGCTAGGATACAAGGGTATATTAAAATCCCCATAAACTATTCATGGACAAGGTAGCAGCAAGAATCGATCTTCCTAAAGCTTCACTCATCAAAATTAAAATATATGGAGACAAGAAATCACCTTGCCTAATACCTCTTTGACCAAAAAAAAGCCACTAGATATCCCATTGATGATGATAGAAAATTTTATATAGGAAATACAAACTCTAATCCACTTCCTCCATAGATCCCCAAAACCATTTTTTTTCAACACCTTATCAAGGAACTCCCGGGAGACCCTATCATTAGCCTGAGCCCACTTTCGAATAACATCCAGATCTATATGAACCCCAAAAAATTTTCCAATAAGATCAAAATTACCATGGGAAGCAATCATATCTGCAAGAAGATCTAGAACCACAAGTATTCCTGAAAAAAATGGAGATTTAACCCTAGGCTCATTGAACCCAAGATTGGGCCCGTAAGACAAAATATTTATAGCTCTCCTCACCATACCCACCACCAATATTCACATCCTGACCTCCACTACTCCCTGCATCTTGACCTACATTGCTTCCACCTTGCACACTAGTCAATCCCTACAAGCCACCTTTGCCTTCTTGACTTGAGTTCTCCATCACCTAACTCAACTATGGATTACAAACTCTCTACAACTGCCATCATCTAACTTAGTTGTGGATTAAAAACCCTCCAAAGTCATTTTTGTATGACTTCAATCCCTCTACAATATCCTCATTAGGGCAACACAAATTACAAATATTCAATTATCTCCAAAGATCACAAATATTCCTCCACAGATCACAGATATCCACATATCACAAATATTCAACTGCCTTCACAAATCACATATATTCCTCCATAGATCACAGATATTCAGTTGCCTCCATAGATCACAAATATTTCTCCACAAATAATAAATATCCACAGATCATAAATATTTGGTTGCCTTCAAAAATCACAAATTTTCCTCCACATATCACAGATATTCAGATACTTCCACAGATCACAAATATTCCTCCGTAGATCATAGATATCCATAGATCACAAATATTTAGCTACCTTCACAAATCACAGATATTCCTCCATAGATTATAGATATTCAGATGCCTCTATAAATCATAGATATTCCTTCACAGATCATAATTATTCAGCTACCTTCACAAATCATAAATATTCCTCCAAAGATCAAATCCGCTTCTTACTTAACTCCTGCACCCACCAACATTATATTACGCATCCATATCAATGAAACATCTGTGATTAAGGTTTTGAGCTTTCCAAATCAAATCCGCTTGGATCATGGTGTATACACGTATGTGTGAGCTTGTAAAAAAAACAACGAAACGAAAGGAAATACTAGGCTCGAACGTCAGAGGTTGAGCATAGTGCTTCTCATTCAAATGGATTGCGTTCAAGAAAACGAAGATCGTCCATCCTTCCGGAATCACAAAATCTGCATTGCAAGACATGGCATGAGAGAAAGCGTTTATGCTTTTTGGAAAACCTAGCTATTATTCGCCTCAACCCAGGCAGATCAGAACAAACACCATGAGTACCTTTCGTTTTGATGTCTTGTGCGGTTTCTCTGAAAACACCTGGGGCAACGTTTGCCAAGACGTAGAGTTTCCTTTATCACCTGCCACACCAACGCGATGGAGACGGCGATGGAGACGGAGATAGAGATAGAGATAGAGATGAGACCGCGACGATGGTATGGATGCCTCGATAAATTAGGCTAAGTATTAATGTGAAATGAAATTTTAATTATAAAATATGTTATTAAACTTGCTTCATTACATTAATTTATTAAAAACAATATAAGCTTTTGGTCGCCTTTCGCCCTTAGATTTACTAACGGATCCAACGGATTTCCATAAGTACCTAGAATGAATCAATTTCATAGCTGTATAGAAGAGTGTTCACCCTCATTTCCTCCGATGCACGCGGATTGTCGCTGAGAAACTTGATTGCGAATGTGAGGGCTTTGGAGGAAGTCTCGTAAGAAGCAAAAAAAGAGAGCGAGTATCAAATCTGCAATAATCTCCTCTGAAAACGTCGCTTTTTTCACGAGTTCTGTTAACATGTCCTTGCGGACCACGTCCGGATGCTCCTTCCTATCTTTAATGCATTCGTAAATCTTTTCTATGAGAACCTTCCTCGCCTTTCAATCATCATTTCTATCGTCAGTTTATGATTATAATTGATATTCCCATTCGTTTCGAGACAAAATATTGGTACCCTTCTGTTACCTTTATACCTTGACGGGAACGGCGCTAATAGCACCGGCCAAGTCGTCCAGAGCCCTAAGTCGATTAATTTCTTTGAGTTCTGTCTCTGCATTTAAGTCGAGAAGTTTCTTTGCCATCAAATTCAAAACAACCTGCGTACACCCAATTCAATTGAACGATATGGAAGGCGTTAAAGACCAACAAAAATAAATAAAATATCAGTGAATTACATAACAGCAATAGCAACAGCGGTAGCATGCCTTATGAATCTCCTCTTGAAGTTGTAATTATTTCTTGTCTTCCCATTTCTCCATGCCCATTTGGAAGATTCTTTGTATATCGGCAATGGAGTCAGAACTCATCAGCTTCTCCGTACTAAAAAAATTGACAATGGTTCCATGGATTTTCCTCTGAAGTTTTCCGTGGTATATTGGCCTATGATACTTCTCATGGATTTCAGGTATTTGGTATGAAACAGCCTTCCCTCGTTCTGCAGCACGTATTTACTGAACTCTGGATCCACCGTCACCACGTTCTCCGACCTTCCAAACAAATTACTCCTGAACACAGGACTGTACCTGCTATTCAATTTCGGTTTCCATTATGGGTCCATTCTATCCTACAACTCAAATAAAATTGTAACATGGTTGGTACCAAAAATAATAATGCAGTGAAGAGTAGAGCAATATTACATGCGCTCATGTTCGTAAATGAACTTTCGAGGATGTTGAGGGGGAGGGGAATTAATGGCTCGAAAGAAGCTGATATTCTCCCCCGATTAAAGGCGATCCGACCTTGCCTGGGGGAAGCTTGTGATGATTTTTGGAGGTTCCGCCCCATATCAACCTCTACACCAGCACCACAACTGCCAAGGTTATGAGCCCTACCACCAAAGAATCCATGCTCCTTCGATCGTCTCCGACCTCTACAATGCAATAAGCTATAGAAGACGTGTATGCCAAGAAAGAAAGATATATATATAGAGCTGACCTAAGTAAATGAGACGGGATCCTAAAGCAAAAGAAACGACAAAAAAAAAAAAACAAATTGCAGATTGCGTCTGATTCCTAATTTTGTCCTCTTTGTGCCTAGCACGAGATGCCCAATTTCTAGCCACTACGCCTTACTTACCCTAGAGCAATGGCAACTAGGTAAGGTCATGGCCGGCAAAGGACGTTTACGCGTACATTAAAAAAAATCACTTCCCACTTGCGCAGGTGGTGATATCATTTCATCGGTTTTGTAAGTGGAGAAATGGCTTGAACCCAATTGGCACTCTTTTGGCTTGTTCTTTCTTTTCCATTTTTTTAATAATACTTCACAATATTAAAAGTTTATCAAATAAATGATAAGAAGCAATCACATCTTAAACAGAGAAAATTTCGAACTCTCTTCTTATAATTACTTGAATCTAATCATTCATCAACGCAAAGTGTATTCACCATATATATGATATATGGTAGTAAATTGTTTTAATATATGTAGAATTTTAAAAATATTGATGCACCAAATGCGTATCTAATTTAATGACGAATGTACAAATATACCACCGTTTTTCTAGAACAAATATCGTCAATTGTCTATTTGAGAATGATAATGTGGATAATCTTTTAAATTATAGTCGGCTTTCAACTTATAAGACACATGTGGACCGGTGAAAGATAGTATATTGGTAAGTCATTGGTTTTATTTAGAGATTAAGCTTAAAGCTTGATATGAAAGGTTCAAGATCTCTTGTAAAAATCCCTTTAAACATAATTTGTTTCTACGAGGACATTCTAATAGTATGTTGTTGATGTTTCATTTTGATAACTTCAGTTTAAATCATGGGGATGTTAAAAATTAATCTATATTTTACTTGCCTCTCACAAATCTATAATAGATCTTATTTTTCGTAGATATTCAAATCCATTGTCAGATTTTGCAACTATATTTACTCTTGGTAGTTGCAATCGTTTGATGATTAGAATGTCAAATGTCCATTAGTTAATGCATTAGGCGATTTTTTTCTTCTTTCCTAGCTATATATATGGGTGTTGGTTCAAAATGTTAGAGAGAACTTAGAGAGACAAACGCAAGTAAGAGGAGTTGAAGTCGTAAGTGTAAGAAGTAAAAGAAGGTAGTTGTAGAGCCTTTGAGTAATCTCCTGTATAGAGTAGTGCAGCATTGGCATTGCCTTTGCAAAGGTGTGGAAAGCTTATGGTGAAAGAAGCTTCCAATGTAAGAAGTTTCACTTATTGTAAAGCTACAACAATAGCCCCTTTATCATAATATAAAAAAAACTTTAGATCAATAATCTTCACTAGTTATCCTTCAATCTAGTGGAAAGAGATCTATGTTGAGTCCTAGTCTTCACGAGTTTTCTTGCAACCCTATGGAAAGACTCTAGCCAAAAAGTAATTTTAGAAATTTTGAAAATGAGATCTCCACATCTCCTCTAAATCTCCCTTGTGGATCTCCCTATCTCCTATCAATCTACCTTGTGCTATGATACCACTATTAGCTTTGATGATATATATTTAATAAAATACAACCTTAAGGATTTAAATGAGCATGCAATATTAAATATAAGATAATGGCAATATACTAAGCATGTAAAACTCATAATAAACTTTCGTAACTAATCATAAATTTGACATTAATGAAAGCTCCAAAAAATAGGATCTTCATACAAAATGTGGAGATCTCAAATGCTCCATGATCCATACATGTTTTACATTGTATTAAACATGTACTCTACTCTACTTTTCCTATAGAAATTATAAGATAATATGAAAAGAGTTGTTCTCTACTTGCTCACACAAAGGTAAATATACAATGGGATATGACTCTTGGTCTTCCATCTTCCTATGACTCTTCACCTTCTTATTCTATGGACTCATGTGCACATGGACTATGATACACATTTACATTATTGAGTACTTTGTGCATTCTAATATTATTTATGCATTTATTACATTGCATAAAGTAAATACTCAAACCTTAATCTAAGACAAACTCCTAATATAAATATGTATCCAAGGTGGTACATTGGCATGTACCAAATAATGTAATATATTCCAACATCATCTACCACTCCCTTCAGCATAACAAATGCACTCATTGTGGAATTTATTATATAATTAAGGATTAGTTTGTCTTGGTGGATGAGGGTCAAATAAAATGAGGGTATTAAACTTGATGATTTTAGAAGATGAGATTTTCCTTATTGTGGTAGCTTATGGCAACATCTTCATTCATTCTTCTTCTTCTAAGGCTTTCTGTAGATGCTTATTTTATCCTAGAATGGCTAGAATATCCCAAAACAAAACTTGTATAGTGGATTCTCTCAAGTGATCCACTACACTTAAAGACCTAAGATATACCACCTTTTGGGTGGCATGTGACATGGTGAATCATAGATTCTCTACAACCACTTGGGTATTTTTGGCTAGCTCTAGTAGCTATGCTTGTTACCTTTGGGTTTATGGGGTACTTCACTTAGTGAATATCAATACTTTGGATGATGCAATTATTGGGATCTTGAACTAGTTCCAGTTGCTTTGGCCTAACTACTTGACGCATTTTGGTTATTTTGTTGAATGATGACAAGAGGCACAAGTACCATTGGCTATTGAGGTATTGGAGTAAGAGCCTACCACTATGGTTGAGTTGACTGATGATAATTTCCATGGGTTACTAGGATACTTTTATCGCTTTCCTCCATTTTCTATTTCTTAGATTATGCTAGATAGTCTTACCACACTTGTGGTCTCCTAGTCATTAGTTTTCCTACATCTGATATTGCATAAATCTCATCCTTATTCTAGCTTACTAAAATTTGCTTTTAGGGGGAGTAATTATGGTCTAATAAGGACTTGTTTTAAGTGGATTGCTCAACCATCTACATTTGGGTTACTAAATATAAAGTAGATTCTTGAGGGAGCACTATCTCATTTTTTGCAATAAAAAGGAGCTAAGATATTTCCCTTATGTTACCTTGATTAGAGTACTCATTTGAAGGAGGGAAGTACAAAGAGGTAGATATTTCTACATAATTGTTCTAAAAAGGGGCTATTTCCCTAACATGATTAGAAAATTATGTTTACAAGGGAGTCACTATCAGGACTATTTTTTGGTTTTAGCCTTGGTTTTTCTATTCTTCTTATTACTCTAGAATTGAGGCCTAGGATATCCATTTGATGAGGTTTGATAGCCCTGGTTACCTGGAAAACAAAAGGGTCCCAAAATTTCTCTGATAGGGATACTTCAAAATATTTCATTTTTTTATCATGGCTAGTACCTCATTAGAAATTAGTGTAACTTTTGTGATGCCCTTTTTTTTAGTCTTTTGTAGTGGGAGGGACTGGAGTGATTATAGGAGACATTGAGGTTGATTAGAAAGTTATTGATTGAGAAACTAGGGTAGATTAATAAGGGGTTCACACATTAGGATATAGAGGTGGGGTAGGCTTAGGTGTTAGTCTTACAATCTAAATCAAATCATGCTTGGATGACCATACCATAAGCATTTGGTAGAGAATTCCCATCTCAATATTTAATCAATAATGAAATTTTATAATATAAGACCTTCAAATAATATATAGATACCATACTTGGTGGAGGATAAAGTTTTTCAGGTATTATATGCTAGGATTTATGAAATTAAAGCTTGAAATATTATATCGAATCCATGGGATCTCTCTTTGTTATCATAATTTATTCAAAGAGTGACACCCCATCTACCTTCTTTCTAAATATTTTAACAAATATAGTGCCAAGTTGATCCCAGTTGACTATCAGACTAGATTGGAGTGTAAGATACCACTATTAGACCCTTTTCCTAAAAGAGGTTTCTAGCAATATTAGAGTCATATTTTTCTCTAATATTATGAACCATGCACAAACATACCATGTGGTTCAAATACTCAATGGGGATAGTGAGATCTTCCATAGTGAAGTAAGTGAGGGATTTTAGAGCATATTAAGGTATCTCATCACATACTTCATGCATAGTTAGAGGTGCCAATGGACCTCTATCATTCCAGGAAGGGAATGTTTTGGGTGGTGGTGGAGTAACCATATTATGGACTATGACTCTTCTTCTTTGTGAAATGATGGTGAGTGGAGGAATCAAATCTAGTCAATACTTGTGGTGTAAGACTTGGTAGATATTTTGTTTTAATATTTCTTGATCCTTCATTTGGAATAGATTTTCTAAGTGAATGCAGCTTATACTCTAAGAGAAGATAGAATAAGGTATTTATCATAACCTCAATCTAATGTCTTTAATAGTGGATTATTTTGATGTTCATTCTAAAGTAGAGTCACTAGGTGAATGAGAGGTACTTCAATAAAAAAATAGGTAAATACCCTCACCAAGTATAAGCCTAACTTATTGTTGTGATTGTGGGACCAATGATGTCACTAGCATCCCATCGGGCATGCAATTAAATTGTTATTATTTTCTATTGTCTTGGTAAGGAAGGTTAGGATAATCATGCCTTGCATGGAGTAACACAATAGGGCCTCTATTGAGAGCATAGGGTTTGGTTTAATCAAGGGCCTATGTGAGTATTTTACAAGGTTGAATCCTTATTAAGATGTAATATTTAGATTCATTTTGAACTCAAAGATAAAAGATATGTGATGGATAAAATGAAATAACTAATAAAGGGTAAAAGATATAAACCAAAAAATGTGAGGATGTTCCAAAGATCAAATAATATTTTCTTACACAATAGCACTAAACATTATGTGCTAGCATGAGCACTTCCTCTCCTCAACACAAATTAACTCATATGAGTGTTACATGCATAAAAATGTATAAAGAGATAATTTAGAGCATGATAACCATATATGGGTACTCAAAATAGATGCATAGGCCTCCCATGTACACACATATGTATGTAAAATTCAAATTAGGTAAATACTGCAAACTGTAGACACCAAAACAGCACCAATCCGATTATGTGACTGCAAACACTGATCGCTTTGACAAACACAGCCCCCAGGGCAGCCCTCAGAGGTCAAACAGTGGTCTTAACCACTTTCATAGCAATTTTTTGAGGTCAAGAAGCAATTTGGCACACTTAGACACTTTGCCTAGTAATCGTCTCACCTAGGGACGATTTCTGAATTGAAATCGTCTCACCCAGGGACGATTTCTGAAATCGTTCCTAGGTGGGACGATTTCTGAAATCGTCCCTAGGTGGGACGATTTCCAAGTTTAACGGGCAAAAAGGCAAATGAGGCCAAGTGGCAGCCCAGAACAGTCAGTTGATGACTCCTGCCTCGCACGCGTGTGTGAGTGGGAAAATAGGCCGTTTGAAGACTGTCACAAGGGCAGTTATGAAAGCCCAAGTCAATGGAGGACTCCCCTCCCTCATGGGAAGACAAGACTGCCACATGGCGCCTATGACCAACACATGGCATTTTTGCTTCCCTCCCAAAAGAGACCCCATGGGTCTATAAAATGTGGGACTTTTCTCACCCAAAACATACAGGTTGAAGGAGTTTTCAAGCAACGAAGTTCTGCCGAGTTGAAGACCCACTTGCATCCCTTTTGGTTCACCTTCCCACATCCACCAATCTCTTTTGCAAGGGAGGTTGTTGGGTGGCATTTGGAAGCTCGAACTGGACCCAAATACAACACATGGATACCTGAACCAACCAATTCACCGACCCCCCAATCCTAAAAGGTTTTGGTCCCATCCCTGGTGGATTGGCTCCAAAATCAAGTGCCAACGGTGGGAGGCCCACTTAGGCACCCCCGCACCTCCCGAGTCCTATTTTTAGTTTTTGAGCATTTTAGATTACTTTTCAGATTGCATTTTGTGTTATTTGGTTTGATTAACCCATAGCTGTAATTTTGTAACTTTTGGTCAGATTCTAGTATGTTTTGTGTCGCTTTTTTGTTTCATTGACTTGCAGGTGGCGACATAAAATTCCCAAAGATAGAGGCCAAATTGGGAGAATCCGACCATCTGGGTCATCCCAAAATGGCCCCAATTACATAACCCCCTTGTCTGCAGGTGTTTTGGAGACCTCGGGAGTCGACATTGGAGCGTGTCAGTTTGGCTTCCCCAACATAGAAGAAATCGTCCCACCCAGGGACGATTTATAGTCAGAAATCATCCCACCCAGGGATGATTTCCAGTTGAAAGCAGATTGGCCGACTGTATCAGTGGCAGTGGCCTTCTGGTAACTTTTTTTATCTTCTGTCAAGTTTTGAAGCCATTTGGACTCACTGTAATTACTGTTTCAGACAAATCTTTGCATGCATATTTCGTTAAACACTTTTCATTTGCGGTAGATGCTACTGACATATTGGTTGTTTCTTTGTTCGCAGGAGAAGCAGCGGAGGTTAGAAACTCATCGACATCAGCGGCGGCATCATCTTGGCCCGCCCATTGCAATCGTGGGCATGCGGAAAGAGGAATCATTCAGTGATTGTAATCAAACTCTATTTGCACTCCTAGCCCCTGAAAAGGGAGGAGACGTCATTGTAACAGAGATCAAGGGATATTAATGAAAGGGATGTGTTTTCTCTATTTGCTTGTGTCTCTTCCAATGTGTTTCTTTTCCATTTCATGCAATTTACATTTCTAGGACTTAAGTGTACTTGATTTTGAATGCAATCGCACTTAGTGTTTCCTTTTCCCAAAATCTCGTGCTTTCAGTGGCGATCACGGTGGGACCTGTTCCCTATTTTTAAGATCACAGAAAAACTAATTGGGTTTTTGTGTTTTATGTTTTACAGGTACATTTTTCTTGCAGACTGTTAATCGTCTCTGCAAGGGACGATTTCTGTTCTAGAAATCGTCTCACCCTGAGACGATTTTAAAATCGTCTCTGCCAGGGACGATTTCTGTTCTGTTAATCGTCTCACCAAGGGACGATTTTCTGTCTGCAACTTTTCAGAGCAGAAATTCAGAGGCAACTAGAGCAGGCAGAGAAGAGGTAGGGATTTTATCATCTTTGTTGAAATTTTTTGTTTCTGTTTCTGTTTCTTTGACTGTTTTCATTTTATCTTGCATTTCTTAGGAAAAGTCATTCATGCATGTTTCATTTTCGTTGGATAAAATGAACCTCACACACTCCACGAAACAATTTTAAACCAAGGAGCTGGTCGTAAGACCCCAGCCCTTGATCAAGACCATTGGTGGATTTAATCACCACCTTGGCTTGATTTGCATACATTTCCTGATTGTCAACTATTGTTAGGCGTAAATCCTGACGAAGATAGACCGAGCGTAGCTGGGGTGATTCCCATGCGCGCGAGGATAAGTTTTCTATGGTAGGTGCCATTAACAGGACAATCCCCCTTTCGTACCACCTATGTACCATGTACCTTCTGCTCTCACGTACCTATAGTCTCCCTCTCGTAAGGGCGGGTATATAGAGAGGTTGGTATATCGGCCTAGTTGGTATATTGAAGGGGCAACCTTTTGGGAGTTATAAGAGCCTACATGATGCATTTAAACGTTCTACAAAACCTACAAAAACAAAACAAAACATCAAAATGCACTAAACCAGTTTAGGACACACCAAGAATCCTTAAAAGAGATAATCACGGTTTTTTGAATGTGTGTGTTTAATTCTGCTCAGTGTAGACAAAAAAAAAAAAGAGAAAATTATAAAAACGAGATAAAAACTTATTTAGATAGCATAGAAGCACCGCAATGGTGTACACCCGCAGTCAAGCCCAATCAAGGATAGAAGCTCTGGAAGGTACACAAAAAGCGAGCGCAAGTCACCTTCACTTCAATCCCGAGGATTTGGTTATACCGCCTTATAGGTCTAACCTACAAAAGAATCCAATTCGGAATCCTCGGTGGGGTATGCCTATTCAAAGCAGCCCCTTTCGGGAAGATGCCTTACATGTAGACCTTGACATAAATAGAGAATCACCTCTTGAAGTTAGGCATGAGTGGCCACCGCGCAATGAAGCGCTAGACAAGCACACCGTCCATTTGGAGGGGCAACGTGGATATGGCATCCCTTCTTTACCTCTCATCAGAACAGAGAGACCAAATCTAGAGCGTAGGGTTCCTCACACAGGGCGACCTAACTCTGCCTGCCCCTTACGCACCTATGAGAGAGAATATGAGGAATATCATCGCATTCCTCAAGGACAACAACATACAACTTAGGAACCTTATGCTTCTGCACCAGCCGGATATCATGATCACCCCTTGAGGCTAGAACCTCGAGCACATACCGCCTACCTCGACAGAGGGAAGTGACCCCTTGAGATTTTAGAGCATCAAAATCGAGGTAAACCCATAGAAGGAACATTTGAACCTTCTGAACAAAATAGGGTAGATCAAATTGACCCGGCTGTCGCCAGATATACCACCCATCAAGCCCAAATCATGCGGCTTAAACAAAGTCAGCAAGAGATAGAGTATCAATACTGCTTGGATAAATAATGTATGCAACACGAAGCGGATGAGTTACGCTATGAAATACCTGAGAGAGGGCCAACCCCTCGCGTCTAAAGAGCCGAAAAAAATGAGAGGCATAACCCTTTAACGCAGGACAGGTCTCCACGACCTCGTCAAGCTCTGCCTCCAAGACCTCATAGATTCAAGAGGGAGGCAACTCCCCGAAACAACGATAGGTACCTTCAGCAAGAGCTTGATCAGGGTCATAGGTTTCGCCCAGGAACTCCTCAAGAATTTTATGAGGAGTATGAACTAGAAGAGGAATATGTTGAAACTCCCCATCAAGGCAGGAAGGATGCCATTTAGCCACCCCTCCATAGGCCTCCAGTTTATCGTAACTTGCAACAAGAGCGAACAAGAGAGGAAGAAATAAAATCTTTCGATGCATACCAAGCGCTATTGGAGCGTTTTGAGTCTGTGGAGACAAAAGCTGCTGGGCATCAAAAGCCCACATTACGTCTACTCCGCAATAATCTGGTGCATCCCTCAGTGCCTACACCTCTTTACCCCAAACACTTTAAGTTGCCTCAATTGGCAGTTTTTAAAGGTGAAGAGGATGCACAGGAACACGTTACATGATTTCTAAGCCAATGCTTCGGCATCCAAGATAATGACACATTATTGCTTAGAAAATTCATAACCACATTCGTAGGCCCTACCTCGTATTGGTTCACACAACTTCCCAAACATAGCATAAGCAGCTTAGATCAGCTAGTAGATGCGTTTCTTGAATGTTTCACCTTCAACACAAGGAAGAAGGCATCACTTAGTGATTTAGCGAGCCTTAAACAATTTGAGGAGGAAACAATGGCAGCGTACGAGAACCGATGGAGAGCTTTGCTTTCTAAGTTACCCTACCGTCCTCCCATGTCGGACCTCACGCAAATGTTCACAAAAAGTTGTTTAAAATCAATCTCTGGTCTATTGTTACGACGACAATACGACAGCTTAGAAGAAGCTTTGGCGCAAGCCAGAGTCATAGAAGAGATTAAGATAGGTGAAGGCGCAATTGCCAAGCCTAAGAAGAAAGAGTGGAATAAAACCACTAAAACTGGGACAACGCAACCACAACACGCTGCGAGTCAACCAAGTTGCAATAAATGTTCCCGCGCCTGTGCAAGAAACGCAGCCTCAAAAGGCTAACTACCAGGCAGTGCCTCCTGCTTACAAAAAAGATAACAGAAGATAGGAACAGTATCAGCAGCGTCGCCCTAGGCGACAATTCACCCCGTATGCGAAGTCTAGGGACTCCTTATTTGACCGCTTGTCAGCGGCAAATTTAGTTACTCTGCCATAAATCCAAATTTTTGACCCTAACATTCCCAAGCCTAGGGGGTATAGGGAGGAATTGTATTGGAGATTCCATAGGCGCAGAGGACATGACCTAAATGGGTGTTGGAAATTCAAAGAACTAGTCCAGGATTTGATCGATAACATAACATTGGTCATGGACAACCCCATCGCACCAAACAACCAACAAATGGGGGTATTCAAGGACCCCTTGCCTGCCCATGAGGCACAGACAAAACCACTCTAGATTAACGAGGTGCGACAAGATCTTCCCGTGCAAGGATTTGTAGGAATGATTAGCATTGTAACAAGGAACAGAAGATACCCAGCAGCTGCCCCTGAAGTAGCTATGAGGGAAGTTCCGTCGACATCGCAACCTCAACAACGCCCAACGCAGTTACCTCCGCCTAGACCTGAGGTCACGATACGAACCAAACTCACACAGAGTTTGCGGACCACGTCGGCTAGGCTGTCCATCTACGAGCTTATTCAACAATCAACTCCCCATAGAGAAGCTCTTATGGACATTTTAAAAGCCATTGAAGTACAACCCCACGAAGCAAATTCTTTCAATGCCTTCGTGGGACATGTGAAACAATGTACGGAGCCTGTCATCACATTCAAAGAAGACGAGGTCAAAATGATATCAAATGACATGCCGGATCCACCCCTGCACGTTATCGCGCGGGTCAACGGGATCCCGTATAAGAGAGTGCTGATAGATACTGGCTCGTCCAGTAACATTATAACCACTGCAACGTTAAAACATTTAAAACTGCCAGCCTCTCACATCACCGCTTCCACGTACACACTGCGAGCTTTTAACGATGCAATTTGCTCAACAGTCGAGCACGGTTGTTCTGCCTATCCAAGTAGGACAAAATTCAATACCCACACTGTGCCATGTGCTGGAAGGCAAAATGGCTTATAATATACTGCTAGGGCGGCCTTGGATCAGGGACATGAAGTGTGTCCCATCGATCGCACACCAGTGCTTGAAGTATGTCTATGAAGGGCAAATACATGTAGTCCCAATGGACTTAGAGCCCTTCAAGTATTGCAATGCGGTACAATTCATACCTCAATCGACCCTCCCATCAACGCATTTGGATTTTCAATTAAATCCATCTAAACAGGGTCCAATACCGCAGACACCATTGGTGGCCAACAAGGCAAAATCCCGACCAGGTGAGACTTCATCACCTACTCCTTCATCATCAACGCCACCTGTCGTGGCCCAACAGAAGGATAAGGGAAAGCAAATCATGGAAGAGGTTAAGCCTCTAGAAGAGGGGATGCCCACGATTTCAACGATATCAACAAAGGAAACACCCAACACAACACAAACCAAGACTCCTGAACAACCAAACATAGAATGGACTCAGGAAGGACTACCATTTCCTCCTACCCAATCATCAACAATCATTGTTGAGATGGCCAGTATGGGCCTGGGGGAGTACTTAGTGCAAAACATTGTGGCAACCCCCACATTGGAGTCAGTGCAGGACATGGGAAGACCTCGCCTTCCCATAGGGACAATTGTTCCACTAGGATACCCTCCCAACCAGACGAATTTTGTGTATGGGGGCCTTAATCATGGTTCTGAACCATGCGAACAAAAGGAAACAGATGAAGAGCCTTTTGTCGAAAACATCAATTATCTATCGAACCCAAAATTTGCCCTAAAATATCTCGGCCAATGCAATTGGCATGGATACGGGCTCGGTAGATATGAGCAAGGGATGCGGATCCTTTGCCAACCAAGATATCATATGTCGTATGACAAGTCAGGGGTAGGGTTCAACCATCCCCTGCCATTAGACATCTTGGTTGAAAATATGCAAGGCCTAGAAATAGGCAACAAGGGGGGATTGGCACAAGACCCGTACGCCAATCCAAACATAGAATACACATTAGGGGATTATCTCCCATGGTCTACAAACACCCCTGGAAATAGCAATAATCCCTTTCCTTTGCTAAAGAGAAGTGAAAGTTCAGAGAGCAATCCTCAAAGAGAACAACAACGACTGCCATAAATTTTTTTGAAACTGTTCCCCTTAGAGGTTCCAGATGAAATAACACAGTCTCAAAAGAATCAGGTCCCTCCACTAAGAGTGGAACAACCACAATGGGACCAGATTAATTCACTAGAACAGGAAGAGTCCTCAATGTCGCAAGCAACAGATGTTGAAGAGGATGAACAATTTTGGATCTATGAAAGTGAGTCAGAAGACGAAACTGAAATGGACTATCTCAGACATGCGTGATGACATCACCGCGCTCTAACTCATGAAAATCTAATGGGACAAATGTGTATACGATTAGGACATGAATGGCACGTAGACCCAGCGAGGTGGGACCAAGTGTTAGACCTATGGCTCCAAATTCAAAATGAGCATCGTCCACCTTGTGATCCCATCATGACAGCAGTGCCAAGGGAAGACCCCGCATTCCTTTTCACACATAGAGATGAATTTGCACCTAGAGATGATCCATTCGTGCCTATTCTCATAGAGCCAGATCCAGAGTATATGGAACAGCTAAAAGAATCAAGTCATCACACTCATGGTTCTGGAGACAAAATTCATTCCATCCACATGATCTCCATTGATTTGACCACACCCATCCGCAATCTGACCGATCCATAATGGTCATTGCATCTAGACATGGATGCCATCGACTAGGATCGCGTCAATTCGCCATTGTCACCATCATAGTACTGGCCTTTCGGTGAAATGCTTCATTTTACCCCAAGGACAACTCAAGATATTTTTCAAGCTGAAGAGGGACCCGAGGTCCCAAACGTAGATCTTAACTCAGCTAATGATATCCATTTAATCCCAACTCCACATCAGTTGGAGGACGGATCTCACATGTCAGTCGAAGAGACGACTGACGTAGACATCGGCACAGATCCAATGAATCCACGGATTCTCAATCTGGGGGTAAGCCTTTCCCCCGAAGAGCAAGCCGAATATATTGCCCTTCTCAAAGAGAAGAAGGAAGTTTTTGCATGGTCGTACAAAGATATGCCAGGACTAGACCCGCAACTAGTCATGCACAACTTAACGCTTGATCCGAAAATCAAGCCTGTAAATCAAAAACTAAGAAAGATGCACCCAACAGTGGCCTTGATGGTCAAATACGAATTGCAAAAGTTGTTGGATGCACAATTTGTCATCTGCGTGGATTATCCGCCATGGTTGTCCAACATGGTTCTCGTCAAGAAGCCTGACAAGAGGATTCGCATATGCATCGACTTTCGAGACCTAAACAAAGCGAGTCCTAAGGATGATTTCCCCTTGCCAAGCATCGACGCATTGGTAGATGCTACAACAGGTCACGAAATGCTCTCCCTAATGGACGGTTTCTCAGGATACAATCAAATTCATATCAATCCTGAAGACCAACTCAAAACGGCATTCACAACGCCTTGGGGGACATTTTGCTATAAGGTCATGCCTTTTGGCCTTAAAAACACTGGCGCTACATACCAACGTGCTATGATGTATATCTTCCACGATTACATGCACAAAAATTTGGAAGATTACATGGATGATTTGTTAGCCAAGTCTCTCTTGTGCTCGGATCATCTCGGTGACTTAAACAAGATTCTTGATTGCCTCATAGAGCATAAGGTCAGACTGAATCCCAAGAAGTGCGTGTTCGGCGTCACATCTGGAAAACTCTTGGGTTTTATAGTCTCCAAGAGAGGCATCGAAGTGGACCCAAACAAAGTCAAGGCAATCCTTGAAATGGCTCCCCCAACCACTATCAAGCAGCTCAGAAGTTTGCAAGGAAAGGTCGCATCGATTAAACGCTTCATAGCGCAATTATCTGACAAATGCCGACCAATGAACAAATTATTGCACAAGGGTGTCACATTTCATTGGGATGACGAGTGCCAGTCAGCCTTTGACGAAATCAAACAGTACTTGGCTTCGCCGCCAGTATTGGCACCACCTAGACCAGGTGTGCCGTTCTACTTATACATCTCGACTCTCGAGGTGGCACTGGCGCAATGCTAGCCCAAAAGAATGAACTTCACAAAGAACAGGCTACTTACTATCTTAGCCGCACCTTGGTCAATTACGAACTTAACTATGCATACGTTGAGAAACTTTGCTTGGCAGTGGTGTTTGCTACCAAGAGGCTACGCCATTACATGCTAAGCAACACGATGTATGTTGTGTCTAAGGAGAATCCATTGCGATACATGATGAGTCGTACTTATCATAGTAGTCACACGGCGAAATGGATCATGTTGTTGACGAAATTTGACATTGAGTTTATTGGGCAAAAATCTATAAAAGGACAAGTCATAGCCGATCAACTAGCAGAGGCTCCTCTTGAAGACGATCAGCCTCTAGTCATAGAACTACCCGATGATGAAGTCTTCCATGTCTCAGAATCGCCAAATTCTGAAGAGCTTGAGTCTCAGGCCGACATAACCTTATTTTTTGATGGTTCTAAATGCAAGCAATGTGGTGGCGCAGGGATTGTATTCTTCACACCGCAGGGCACTCCAATGCCCCTGTCATTTAAATTAAACTTCCAGTGCACAAACAACAATGCAGAATATGAGGCCTTTCTCCTAGGTCTTCAGACAACAATCGCCATGAACATCAAAAGACTGAACATCTTTGGTGATTCGCTGTTAATCGTCAATCAAGTCAAAGGGGTATATCAATGCAAATGCCCAGACCTAAAAGCCTATAAAGCCCTCGTGGATAAATTCTTGGAAAAAATTGAGTGGTATGACATCGAAGCACTCCCTCGATCATCGAATCATTTTGCGGACACAATGGCCTCCTTGGGGTCACTAATCCCGCAAGACCTTTCCGGTGATATAACAACCATTCAGGTCAAAACCTTAACGCAACCCACGATGAAGCACGCAAGCTCAGACTTGACGCCAGGAATCCACATGATCCAGATCGAACCATCTTCGGATAAGTTCTTTCAAATCCGAGACTATTTGAAACATGCCAATTGGGGGTCTTTGTTCTCCCCCACTCCCATTAATAGCAACACAATGCTATTCTTACAAGTTCTATCCCAATCATCATTTGTTAGGGAAGAACTCCAAAAGGGATTGGCTGTTCAAACTATCGAGGTATCCGATCAACAGGACTAGTATTTACCCATAAGAGACTACCTCAAGTTAGGTAATCTACCCTTTGGATTGATGCAAGCCGCAAAACGAACATTCAAACAGAAAGCGGCAAAATATGTCTTGATAGGAGACATTTTGTATCGTCGCAGCTATGATGGAATTCTTCTTCGTTGCTTGGACCAGCAAGAGTCCACTTGGGCAATCACCCAAGTGCATGACGGTACATGTGGTGGCCACTTTAGCGGTATGGCCATCGCAAAGTGCATTCTTTGCATGGGCTATTATTGGCCATCTTTAGAGCAAGATTGTTGCGCGTATGTCAAGAGGTGCATAAAATGTCAACATCATGCCAATTTAATGCACGCACCTTCCCAGGCCCTACAGAAAGTCCAGTCTGCTTGGCCATTTTTGCAGTGGGGCCTCGATCTAATCGGAAAGATCTCCCCTGCATCGTCAGGCCATCACACGTTTATCATAATGGCCACAGAATATTTTATCAAATGGGTGGAAGCAATTCCGTTAACCTCTACGATAGGACCCCGCATTGCGGAGTTCATTTTGCATTACATAATATGTCGTTTTGGTATTCCATCCAAAATAATCTTGGATAATGGGCCATCATTCAAGAACAAAGACGTGCATGCTTTAACTACAAAGTACAAAATTCAGCACAGCTTTTCAACACCCTATTATCCGCAAGCAAATGGGCAAGCAGAGGCGTCAAACAAAATGCTAGTCGCCATCCTTAAAAATATCATCGCAGACAGTCATAAGGATTGGCGCATACAAATCCCACTTGCCCTTTGGGCTTATCGCACTAGCATTCGGACGCCCACTGGGGCAACTCCGTTTTCACTAGTGTATGGCTCAGAGGCAGTAATGCCTCTCGAGTTGGAAATTCCTTCCCTCCGCATATCAATGCAAGAATTCATCGATGATGACACTGCACGACAGGCCAGGTTAGACCAACTTACGTTGCTTGACGAAAGACGCGTTAATGCTCTCGAGCACTTACGTATCTATCAAGAGCGGCTTAAGAGAGCTTACAACATGAAAGTTCACCTAAGAGAATTTTGGGTTGGTGATTTGGTTCTGAAGGAAAACCAACAAAACTCTAATTTTCCGTCCCATATGAGAGACAAATTCGTGGCAAATTGGCTAGGTCCTTATGTCATCGATAGCAAAATAGGACCGGTAATGTACAGGCTAGCTTCTCTTGACGGTATCAAGGAAATAGAACCCTTAAATATCAGTCATTTGTGACCATTTCATATCTAAGAAAGCCATATACCAAAGAAAAAAAAAAAAAAAAGAGCTCCAAGGATTATCGCAATCTCTTGGTCAATCCAAAAAGCTCCAAGGATTATCACAATCTCTTGGTCAATCCAAAAAGCTCCAAGGATTATCGCAATCTCTTGGTCAACCTAAAAGCTCCAAGGATTATCGCAATCTCTTGGTCAATCCAAAAAGCTCCAAGGATTATCGCAATCTCTTGGTCAACCTAAAAGCTCCAAGGATTATCGCAATCTCTTGGTCAACCTAAAAGCTCCAAGGATTATCGCAATCTCTTGGTCAATACAAAAAGCTCCAAGGATTATCGCAATCTCTTGGTCAATCCAAAAAGCTCCAAGGATTATCGCAATCTCTTGGTCAACCTAAAAGCTCCAAGGATTATCGCAATCTCTTGGTCAATACAAAAAGCTCCAAGGATTATCGCAATCTCTTGGTCACCAAAAAGCTCCAAGGATTATCGCAATCTCTTGGTCAATACAAAAAGCTCCAAGGATTATCGCAATATCTTGGTCAACCCAAAAAGCTCCAACGATTATCGCAATCGTTTGGTCAAAAAAAAAAAAAAAAGAGCTCCAAGGATTATCGCAATCTCTTGGTCAACCTAAAAGCTCCAAGGATTATCGCAATCTCTTGGTCAATCCAAAAAGCCCCAAGGATTATCGCAATCTCTTGGTCAACCTAAAATCTCCAAGGATTATCGCAATCTCTTGGTCAATACAAAAAGCTCCAAGGATTATCGCAATCTCTTGGTCACCAAAAATCTCCAAGGATTATCGCAATCTCTTGGTCAACCCAAAAAGCTCCAACGATTATCGCAATCGTTTGGTCAAAAAAAAAAATCAAGAAATTCAACAAAAACAAAACAACAAAAATCATCAAAAACAACAAAGATTTGCATCTCAATCCTAGGCATACTCGAATTCATCAAAAACAACAAAAACACCAAGCATAACTTTTACCAGACTACAGTCAGTGGTCTGGGAATGTACCAAGAGTTTCAGTGATTCAGTCATCATTTTCCTCTTTAGCCATGTAGTGTACCAAGTCGAGCAGATTTTACGAAGGTAGAGTCATACTTGAAATACACCTTGTTACGTAACATCCCACACAAATCAAAACACTAAAATTCCCAAATTATGTGAACGAAAGACGAAACTTGCAAAATAATCTAGGTCACCACAAGCAAAACAGTTATCTTGCTCATCCCCCTGTGCGAATGACCCCTAGAATGCTGAGAGTTGGCAAAAGGACAAGCATCCTCCCTACCCAATTCCCTAAGAATCCCTAAAGTTCTCAAGAGTTGCAAAACACAAAAATTTGCAAAATGTCAAAACTCCAAATTTGACAAACTATAGTGCACACATCAAAAGGCACAAACAACGATGATTTTCATCACTCCATATCCCCAATCCCTTGCTCAAAATAAAAACAAATCAAAATAAACAGTGATCTTATCACTACAAAAGAGCAAGTATCCCAATACAATTGAAGAAAATAAGGGAGTTGACCTTGAATCCCTGGAACTCTCAGCATTCTGTAGGTCATAAGGCAAGCTTTTGTACCAATTTGGTTGATAGCCTATCGGTAACAGAAGTAAACCTCCCGCATGATGATATATTTGTCACATTAACTTGCGTACAGATCAATGTTTGCATGTGGATGAGCTAGCTTATGGCATCCTGGATTACAACGCAGATTAATCTTAGTACATACAACAAAGGAATTCATGGAGCTAATTAGGTGATCCTCAGTACAGGTTCGGTTGAAAGCCCACCTGGCACTGGCGGTATCCTAACAAATACCACTAAATGAACTCAATTGCACACACAGGGATGTTAAATAACTCGGTCAAAATAGGTCCGATTCATACCTTGTTCAAAAGTTTTGTAAGATAAAGTACAGTCATGGATAGTGAGATAAAACTGACTGAATCTCAGAAAACCTTACCTTCATTCCGAAACCATCTGCGCTACTTATCGTCCTTATGATACCATCAGAAAATACAAAAACAAAAAAAACCATGCAAATAGCTTCTTAAACAGCCTACAGTGCAATCACCACAAATATCATTCATCCATTTCAATTCGCATATCACATAGACATCTAAAACATTTGCACTCATCATAACATCTGCATTCATCAAAATGAATAAACATGCATAACAAAAATCACATCATCACATGTACAAATCCAAAAATAAAACCGGTATATATATATATCGTCAAAAAGATGCCCGTAGGCTACAAAATCGGTCCTCAGACCTCGCAATCATATCCAAAAACCCAACCTAAGGCGTCGGCCACCATGATCACGTAGGATCGGTGCGACGGGAACTACCCCCCGTAGTGTGGGTCCTATGGGACCCTGCAGGGCGGCTACTACTAGCCCCCGCATCATGCCTGCTACCACCCCCCTCATCTAACCGCCTGTGACGAGAGGATGCTGACTGCTCAGTCAAACTATCCCTCGTCCATCGAGAAGATCTACTGATCGAAGGCTCAGGTAGCCGCCCACCAAGGTGGATGACCTCCCTCTCCAAGTCTATCCGATACAAACACCACTCTGCCTCCCGCTGATGATAGATAGACAATGCATCATCGTGCTGTGCCAAAAATCTATCTCGCTCTGCCAACTGAGCCCGTAGAAGATCCCTCTCCAGATCCTGCATCCACAGTAGCTCTGTAAGTCATGCAACCTCATCACCTACATCCGACCCCACCTCCTCTGTATCTGCCGGATGCATAGGACTCGCGTCGACAGTAGCCTGCTCAGGCTCCAACTGCTCCTCCACATCCGGCATATCCGGCTGCTCCGAAACACCCAAGTCCACATCCTCATCTCCAACATCCACCATGTCCGCATCATCCAACGGACCTCCCTAATCAACCCCTGCCGCCTCAGCATCCTCCACTGACGCCTCTGCGCCTCCCAGTGGCCCCTCTCCTCTCCAACGCCGCAGTACCCACCACAAATCATACTCAGTGGTAGTCCCGATGTCATCCACATCCGAAACCTCAATCACTGCATCAAAATCCTCACCCAATGGCACGGTGATCGGTGGCTCCAGATCCCTCTCATCCCCCCATCACCGATAGACCACAGGCTCACCAGGCAACCCCTGACGCACCCCAAACTATCGTGTAACCCGACGGTACGAAAAGAACTCATGCTTCATCCTGTGCCGCCCAGTCAACCACCACTCCCTCCATACCTATCGGAGCCACTCTCCAGCCTCAACCCATCCTGGACAGTCCTGATAAGGATGCCAAAACACCTCCCCTAGAGTGAGCCGATAAAAGGCATCAGTGTAGTGCTCAACGACACCTGCCCATCGTCGACTCTGCCCCTGCTCCGCAGATCGCCGCCACAAAGCTACATAGCCAATCTCATCGTCATCCATCACCGCCTGCGTCGTCCATGGTAACCCGGTCGGCCTCTCCACTGCTATGTGTTGCCAACCCCAGCACTGAAGAAGATAAATGCAACTCACCCCCTTCTGCTACCGATAGCGAACGCCGTACAACTCCCCGTAGAGCTGTGCCAACAATGTCTGTCCCCATCCATAAATCAGTGGTGCCTTTATCGGGCACTCTACCAACTGCCATACCAACTCCAGAAGGTTCCACGGGAACCTCCCACCTGACGAATCAGGTAGAATCATGTTAGAAATGAGGCCCATCAAGAATGCGTGCCTCACTCCTAACACCCCCCTCTCCTGCCACCAGCTAACAAAAATCCTGCTAGCCTGACAGTCCACCTCGGCTGTCTCCACTGGGTTCGTTACACCTAGCCGCTTCGCATGCCCAAAACATCTCATCAGTATAGCAGTCCACTGATCACGCGATGATGTCCTAATATGCAGTCCATCTATCGAAATCCGAAGCAACAGATAAACGTCCTCCAGTGTCACAGTCATCTCCCCTGTCGAAAGATGGAAAGTGTTGGTCCGCGGATCCCAAACTTTGATCAGGGCCATCAGATAGGCCTGATTCGGGACCACAGGCTCCAGTCGAGCCACCTTCTTGAGCCCAAGGGCATCAAGCCACTGCCAGTCAACATCAGTCAGTGCCGATCGCGCCTCAGCAAATGCGGCAGGTACACGGTACCGGCTCCTAACCTGCAAAACAATAACACACACAAAAATTCAAAACTAATTTTTTAGATTTAGGGTTCCTAACCTAAACTGAGTAATTACAAAAAACAACACAAAAATTCAAAAATAAATCTTTCAGATCTAGGGTTTCTAACCTTAACTGATTGAATACAAAGAAATAACTAAGTGTCAAGATCTAAATTTTATTTCAAACAAAGAAATAAAACACTTACGGATTTCGCGGTCTTTTAATGTATTGTTTTTACCATGCATTGTGATGTTTTAATGTATTGTTCAAACAACAAAAACATGGTTGGGATGGAGATGCCCAACCCCGAGCCCCTCGAATCTAGTGGTTTCTCACACTAACTTCAATAACAATAATTTTCAAAAACAATATGGAGTAAGAAGTTTCACAACATAAACTAAGATCCAAAACCCATCCATAAATTGTACTAGTTTAGGTAAGTTTGAGGAGTGAAAGAGCCTCACCTTTAATTTTCTTGCTCTAAATCTTAGAAGAAATTCATAAAATTGAGCATTCTAATAAAACTAACATACGTGGAAAGGAAGACATTTCTTTTACGGAATCTTTAATTTGAAATATAGATGCCCTACCTAGTTGAAACAATTCTCTTACTAATCATGAATAAAAGGAGGAATATGTATATGATAATATTGATATAAGAAGTAGATAAGTTACCAAAAGGATTCTAAGGATGAGATAATTGAGTATAAACAATAGATTTAATTAATAATTTCAATGGATACCAGCCAATGTTTCATAGTTAAAAAAATGGATTAGAAGGAAGTATAAATTAAGTTCACATTATTTAATGATTTTCCCTATGAAATGATATTTCTCATCATAGTTTTTAGTTTAAAAGTTATAAATAGGTGATGGACCATGCTTTCTAGACTCCATATTAATATAGAAAGTGTAGATTTTGAGAAATATTAGTAAAACTAAGAAACATCATGTAGGAAGCACTCACTTCTAGGAGAGAAAGAAAGCTATGTGTATGTGGATATGTGTTGTCATGGATATTTTAAAATAATATGATTGAATGCCCTCATTTTTCATGGACCTTTTTATACATGATTAAATAAGTTGATGTTATTATAGGTATATGATTTTATAGTGAATTTAGATGTGGTTTAAAATTAACCTATCTAATAATTATCAATGTTATTTACTTTTTGGATGATAATTTATGACTTGTAATGTTGTGGTTAACTCAATATGGAGTGGAATTGAATGTTATGAGCTAGTTCACTATTATTTTGGTCAAATTTTACTACATATGTTTTTAGTTTAAAAATATTTTTTGAAATATCTTTTAACAAAATATTATCTCTCTATAAACATGACAATCAAGCATTAAATGTTTTTATGCAATAATAATAAGTGTTAGTCCCCCTAAGAATTATTTTGTAGTTTCATTTATTTATCATATTTTTCTTGGTTAAAATTGAAAAGGCATGGTCTTCTATGTTTTCAAGGAAAGAGCATACGTATTTAGGGTACAATTCTTCATGCATACACAACTTATAAGCTTTCTATGCTAATTGATATTTTAACTATTTTTTGATAAAGAATTCAAACTGGTGGATCTATAATTAATACCCATAAATTAAAGCCTTGTTCTTACCCTATATTTTTTCTTCTAATCTAAAATTTTTATTTCATTATATTTTAAAATTTATTTGTTTGCTTTATTATGTCTTATGTGTAAGCTTAAATGCATATAGCAAATTGGGAATAATGTGTACCACTAAATGTAATCCATTACCATAATCCCTACTACTCAAAATTATTTAGAAATCTAATTCTACTTGTTGATAAGCAATTAATAAGGAGAATGGAAGTAAAATGATAAAAAATATTGATATGTCACATGTGAGGATGTTGCATATCATTCTAGGTAAAGAGTTATAAGATAGACAATAAAATCTGGTGAATACATCACAAAAATTTTAAGAGATCATCCTTGAAATAAGCTTAGCTCTCACCCTTATCAAAGGTCATGGTTAGGATGGAGAACACCCAACCCCGAGCACCTCGATTATAGTGGTTTCTCACACTAACTTCAATAACAATAATTTTCAAAAGCAATATGGAGTAAGAAGTTTCACAGCATAAACTAAGATCCCAAACCCATCCATAAATTATACTAGTTTAGGTAAGTTTGAGGAGTGAAAGAGCCTCACCTTTAATTTTCTTGCTCTAAATCTTAGAAGAAATTCATAAAATTGAGCATTCTAATAAAACGAACATACGTGGAAAGGAAGACATTTCTTTTATGGAATCTTTAATTTGAAATATAGATGCCCTACCTAGTTGATAAAATTCTCTTACTAATCATGAATAAAAAGAGGAATATGTATATGATAATATTGATATAAGAAGTACATAAGTTACCAAAAGGATTCTAAGGATGAGATAATTGAGTATAAACAATAAAGTTAATTAATAATTTAATACAATAAATAAAATTTTATGACTTTGGAAATCTGCTAGGGTTTGATGAGGAAAAACTACTCTGCTAGGATTTGATGAAGAAAAACTGCTCTACGGGGATGGCAAAAGCTTTCGGAGGAGGTCTAAAAAATTGGAGGAATGTCGTGATGGCATCGGGTCCGGCACAAAGAGTGCATGCTCGTGATGTTTTTTCATCTGAAAATGACTAGAAGGAACAGGATTTTACAGTGCATGTTGGGAACCGCTTGTTAAAGAACAATGGATGTTTGGAACGATGTGAAGTTAGGACAGTTTTAGTGGTTCAACCAGACTCGGTGGTGGAATATGTGGAGTATCTAACCAAACATGCCCTTATTGGCAAATTTTTGGGCATCCAAATTTCTCTCCCCTTTATGGAGGCTTGGGTCAGGAAGACTTGGAATCTTGAAGGTGATGTGGAGGTGATGCTGAGTGCGAATAGTTATTTTATGGTGGTTTTCTCTTGTATTGCATATCGTAACAAAGCATTTGAAGGGGGTCCTTATTTCTATAACCAAGTGGGACTCTTTCTTAAACCCTGGCATGTGGGTTTCAACCCATAAGAGGAGCGACCGTCATGGGTTCTAGTATGGGTGTGGCTTCCATGGCTCCCATTGGAATTCTGGAGAACTGATATCTTGCATAAGATTTCCCTTCTGCTTGGGAATTCGGTTGGACCGTCACAACAGACAATGGATAAAAAAGTAATATCTGTTGCTCGTATTTGTGTTGAAATTGACTTAAATAATCCTATTCTAGATTCTATTGAAATACAATTTGGATCAACTACATGGGTTTAAAAACTTGACTATGAAGCTCTTCCATTTCATTTCCGAATTTATCGTGAATATGGCCACCTACAAAGAAAATGCCCTAAGTTTGTCCCGCTTGTGACTTCAAATATTGGGACCTCTCGGTCTCGATAAATTTTAGATAAAGGAAAAGCCTTGATACAGGAAGGGGAATGGGGTAGGGAAGGTTTTGTTTTGGTAAAATCCCAAAACATAGGACAAAGGGCAAATAAAGACCTTAAGGATAGCTAGCTAGATGCTCTACTCAACCATTTTGAAATATTAGATGATCTTGATCTATGCATGGAGACACCTGAAATGTCACTACATGATGCACATATAACAAGGCCGAATCAGATGTCTCTTCTTGAGGGGGAACTTAAGGAATCAGATCTAGGGGGTTTAAATGAAGAACAAAGGGCTTTGGATCTGAGTATAGGGGACATGGATGGGTCTAGCCCTATAAGGGAAACTATTTTGGAAAGTGTTATAGATTTAGTTATGCCCTCTCCTACTCAGGCACTGATGCAGTCATCCTTGGACTGCAAAACTCCTCCGGTGTTGGGATTGCAGTAGAAAATAATTAAAAAAAGTTTTTCGGATAAGAATATGAAGGTGGGTCGGAAGAAGGACGAGGATAAAATTAGGTTAATGGGGGAGACTTTGGTGAAGTTAGGCTTGGTGAGAACATTGGACTCCCATTTTTATAACCCCCAAAAATTATTATCCTCTCATGGAATGTAAGGGGGTTAAACAACATCCCCAGACAAAAAGTTGTTTGTGATTTGGTTCGTGTGCATTCTTCGGATGTGGTGTTTATTCAGGAGACTAAATTGGCTATTGATAGTATGTTCAATATTTCTCCCAAGTTGTGGAGAAGGGGGAAATTGCAGTGTATTGGTGCATGTGGATATACTAGTGGCGTCGCTTGTTTATAGGATTCGGTTAAGATATCCCCTCTTACTTGGATTTCCAGTAGATGGTCTATTTCGATGGTCGGGCATGATAATAAATTTGGTGAAACCATCCTACTTACAAATGTGTATACTCCTGTTGATTACAATGGTAAAGTGAATTTTGTGGGAGCACATTTGCTTTGTGAGAAGTTTGGTTCCCCTGTACCCATGGATTTTTGCTAGAGACTTCAACTCTATCATTTGTCTGGAGGAGAAACATGGTGGGGTGGACCATCTCGAGCATTTTTCTTATGTCTTCAATGCTCACATCTGGGCCCTAAACTTGGTTGACATCAAGCCAAATAATGTTATCTTTACTTGGCACAATAGAAGGTGTGGGGAAGCTTCCATCTTAGAGAGACTGGATAGGTTTTTGATATCCAGTTATTGGATGGGTAATAACAAAAGTGCTAGTTTTATGATTCTTGAGGGTAGGGGATATGATCATTGACCTATCAAACTCTCTACTTTGGAGTTAGGGCTAAAAACGAATCCCTCCTTTAAGTTTCAACTTATGTGGCTTCGTGATCCTAAGCTTCATGATTTCATGCGAGGTTGGTGGACCACTAGCAAACCTCCTCATGGCACCGCTATGTATTCCTTTATGAAGCGACTACAATTTGTAAAACATAAATTGAAGAGATGGAATAGACTAAATTTTGGGAACCTTTCCTTGGCTAATCTGGCAGCTCTTAGGAGGATGTAAGAAGCTTCAAGGAATATTAGAGATCATGGATTCACGAAGGAGCTTCTTGTTGAGGAATCTGAGGCTGCAAAAGACCTTGTTGAATGGGAACTAAGGGAAGAATTTTTTTGGAAACAAAAGCTCGAGTAGATTGGCTTAAGGAAGGGGATAGGAACACAACCTTCTTTTATAACTTAGTTAAGGCTCGTCGTAATGGTAACCTGATTATCTCTCTTGTGAATTCTCAAGGTACCCTACTCTCTTCTTTCAGGGATATTTCAGAAGATGCTAAGAGGTATTTTTCCTCTCTCTTCAAGGAGGACTCCCTATCAGATGATGAGAATGAAAATCTTATTCTAAAATGTATTCCAGTGATTTTTTCTAGAGAGATGAATGAGCACTTGATGGGTCCATGTCCCTTGAGGAGTTGTAAAATGTTGTATTCAATATGAAAAAAGGTAAAGCCCCAGGCCCAGATGGATTCCTGATTGATTTTTATCAAGATTTTTGGGATTTAATCAAATTTGATCTTTTGGAGGTGGTCCATGAGTCCCAAAAGAACAAATAGATGCTAAGGGCCCTAAATGTTATCTTTGTGGTGCTTATACCCAAAAAAGAGGGAGCGAATTCCTTGGATATGTTTAGGCCTATTACTCTCTATAATGTTGTGTATAAGATCATCACAAAAATTATTGCTGAGAGGCTAAAGATATGGTTGAGAAAAATCATCTCTAAGGAGCAAGGAGGGTTTGTTGCTGGTTGAAAAATCTGTGATGGGGTTGTTATTGCTACAGAAGCTATTCACTCGATGGAAACTTCTAAGGAGAAAACTATGTTCATTAATTTGGACATGGCCAAAGCCTATGATTGGGTCAGATGGTCCTTTCTTTAGAAAGTTCTTGTTGCTTTTGGATTTGAGGAGGAATGGATTAGATGGGTGATGAGTTGTGTTTCTTCTTCCTCATTCTTTGTTCTTGTTAATAATGAGCCATCAGAGCTATTTGAGGCCTCAAGGGGATTGAGGCAAGGAGATCCTTTATCTCCTTATTTTTTTATCATTATGGTGGAAGGGTTGGGAATATTTCTCAAGTCTCAAGTCATGCAGGGTCTCATTCAGGGGTGGAAGTGGGATAGTAGTTTGCCACCTCTTTCCCACCTTGAATTTTTTGATGATACTGCTTTGTTGGGAATTGCCACTATCAGGGAAGCTAGAAATATTAGATATTCTCTTGACATATATCTTGGTGCTTCTATACAGCTGATTAATGAGGACAAGTCTTCTATTTTATTCTTCAATACCCCTCCTCTTATTCAAGCCAGGATTCCTCGTATTCTAAGATTCCACGTTGGGACTCCCCCCTTTCTACCTAGATTTCTTGAGTCTATGCTTGATAAGTTTAGAAGGAAGGTGAATCATTGGACTTTTAGATGGCTATCCACTGCAGGTAGAGTGTTGCTTTTAAAATCTATTGTTCAAGCTTTACCCATTTATAGATGTTTTGTACAAATAGCTCCCTCTCACTTCATCAAGGACATGGATGCTTTGTCAAGATAATTTTTATGGTCTGGAAAACTTGATCAATATAAATGGATTTTGGTTAGGTGGGATTCTATATGTAGGCCGATGCAAGAGGGAGGCCTTGGGTTGCGACATACTGAAAGCATGAGATTTCGGAAGGAAGCAATATTTAGATGTAATAAGAACATAATTAACTCTATGCATGAAATGAGAGAACGTAATCAAATTGAGACAAAATATATAGAGAAAGTAGGAGCACAGCCCTCTATATATTAATTACAACTCGGTTACAATACATCTTTCCAGTTACACATTCTCGGTTACAATCATGAATAATGGTCTTCTTTCGCATGCCCACATGCAAAGTGGGCGGGCCAACGTATTACCGTCGCTGATGTTAACGAGCTTTTGCTTGCTGCTGCTTATCCTGCATTCACAGAAACAATAAACTGTTTAATAGCACCTGCATTCACAGAAACAATAAACGTAAACTGTTGTTTCAAAACGTAAATTGGCGAAAACAGCAAATATGATAAAACGTAAAATGTTTTAGAACATTCGAGCACAGCATAAAACAACAAATATGATAAAACATAAACTGTTTTAGAACATTCGAAAACCGCGTATATTCGAAAGCATAAGAACGTAAATTGCTTAAATACTGTTCATTTGCAGGATATGTTCAAAAAGCAGCATATATTAAGTTAACCAAGAATGTACATGGGGTGCCCAAGCGGGCCGCCCCCGTTAAGGCTTGATTTCGGCGCCAATCCAATAAGGAAGGGCCCGAAATCTCTCAGGTTGGGATGTCGTCAAATTAAAGGAATATTGTTGTCAACTGTCGGATCTTAGGGTTCAAATCTATGCTTCCAGAAAATCACTCACTAACCTCTCGTATGAAAGAGATTAAAAGTCTAGAAGAAATGAATCCTACAGGAAGCAATCGGTTTATCAAAATGAGCAGCACTTCGTTATGTTCTCCAAAAAAAAAATGCTTCGTAACCTCCCTCTTGAGCAGGAAAGTTCGTCCTTTTATAGACCCACGGGGTCTCTTTGAAAGTGTACGCAATGGCGCCACGTGGCGGCCATGCCTGCCCGGGAGGTAGGAAAGTCCTCCGTGACTTGGGCCTCCATGACTGCCTCTGTGATAGTCTCCCAGTGGCCAGCCTACCCACCTACGCGCGCATGCAAGGCAGGAGCTATAAATGGCTGTCTTCGGCTGCCACTTGTCGAATGTCTGTGTTAAGTTGTTTTAATGTTGTCTCTGATTGCCTTGGTGTCTGCCTCTGAATGCTTTGATGGCGCCTCTGACTGCTTTGATGGCGCCCTTGAATGGCGGATGTCCGCCTCTGAATGGTTAACTGAAGTCCGCCTTTAAGCACCGAAGTGTCGCGATATCGCGACATCGCGATATCGCGACACTTCGGGCAAGGCTCCCCTTTGAGCCCTGAAGTGTCGCGATATCGCGACGTCGCGATATCGTGACACTTCGGCAAGGCTCCCCTTCTGAGCCCCGAAGTGTCGCGATATCATGACATCACGAAATCATGACGTCACGATATCACGACACTTCGGGCAAGGCTCCCCTTTGAGCCCCGAAGTGTCGCGATATCGTGACATCACGATATCACGACACTTCGGGCAAGGCTCCCCTTTGAGCCCCGAAGTGTCGCGATATCGCGACACTTCGGGCGAGGTTCCCCTCTGAGCCCTGAAGTGTCACGAAATCGTGACACTTCGGGCGAGGTTCCCCTCTGAGCCCTGAAGTGTCGCGAAATCGTGACACTTCGGGCGAGGTTCCCCTCTGAGCCCTGAAGTGTCACGAAATCGCAACACTTCTGAAGTGTCATGAAATCGCGACACTTCGGGCGAGGTTCCCCTCTGAGCCCTGAAGTGTCGTGAAATCGTGACACTTCGGGCGAGGTTCCCCTCTGAGCCCCGAAGCGTCACGATTTTGCGACGTCACGAAATCGCGATGTCACGATTTCACGACGTCATGAAATCGCGATGTCACGATTTCACGACACCTAAGGCCGAAGTTCCTTTGCTCTTAAAGTTTGCTCCAGATTTGTAGTTTGCTTAAGATTTGTTCTTGCTCAAGGCTTAAAGTTTGCTTAGGATTTGAGGCTTGAAGTTTGTTTAGGATTTGAGGTTTGAAGTTTGTTTAGGCTCGCTTTAGATTAAAGGCTTGTTAAAATGACCAACTTTGTTCTGCTCACTTTTCGACCTTCTAAACTGCTGTGTGAGTGGCTAGGACCACTGTTTGACCTCTGAGGGCTGCCCTAAAAGCTGTGAATGTCAATGCAATTAGTGTTTGTAGTCACTTAATCGGATTGGTGTTTTTTTGGTGTCTACAGATGCCCCTTTTTGGGAAGTGTTGTGGGTGACGCAGTGCTGAGCAAAAATAGATAACCAAAGCACTAATGATTAGGGTTTCTTGGTAACCTAACCAACTTTTGATGCCCCAAGTATGGAAAGGGCATGCATTCTTGAATCCTTTCTTCTGATGAGCTAAGGAATTTGATTTCAAGTGTTAACCTATTTTGATGAGGTGTGACTTGAGCTTGGACATTGATCAGTCATGATTAGGCAAAGGGTGCAACCTTTTATCCACAAGGGAACCTTGTGTTCATTCTTTGGGAATGCCAAGTGTTTGATCAATTTGATTGCTGCTTGTTTACTACCCCAAGCAGGAGCGTGATTGTCTTTGTCAATGATTCTTTGAATGCATGCCATTGCCTTGATTGGGTGTGTGCTTGTTGATTGGTGACTAAGTGTGACTACCCCCTCAAGCGACGAATCAATGAGGGAATGACCTTCATGAGAAAAGCGATGAGTCGCTTGACCCAAGATGACTTAGGTTAGGGTGCCTTTATATGTTTTGCCATTTAAGCACGTGCAATTTCTTGACATTTGGACCTATTTTTGGTGGGTGTTAACCCTTTTGGTGATGCCATAATGGGGTGAAATCATCAAAAACTCGTCTTCCCGTGGAGTGGTCCGGCTATGGTAGCCTTCTTGGGGAAGTAGGAGAGTGATAATTTAAGCCCCGACATCGATTTTTTTATGCCAAGAGGTTAAGTGCAAGAGCACTTGTGTCTGGCAATGCTTATTGCTATGTTTTTGTGTTGCATTTTTATGATGTTTTTGTTGTTTTGATTTTCTTTCTTTGTGTATATGTCATGATATTATGGTATGCATAATGATTGATGTTGATGGATGCATGCTATTTTATATTGATGGATGCATATGGTATAATAAATGCGATTGTTATATGTTGATTTATTTTAATGGATGCATATGTTGTGATGAATGCAAATGTATGTGATATACAGAAATGAAATGGATGGATGGACTTTGTGGTGTTTGGCTATGGCACCATAGACTGTTTAGAACTCTATTATTTTGTCTTTTAGGCGATTGCTTTGATGCATGACTTTGTATGTATACATGTGGTTTTTCCTTTTTTTTTTTTTTTTTGTATTTTCTGATGGTATTGTAAGGATGAAAAGTAGCGCAGTTGGTTTAGAAATGTAGCTAAGTTTTTCTGAGATTCAGACTGTTTTAACTACCTAGCCAAGGCTGTACTTTATCTTACAAGACTTTTGAACATGGTATGAATCGGACTTGTTTTTGACCAAGCTATTTCACATCCCTGTGTGTGCAATTGAGTTCATTTATGTGGTATTTGTCAGGATACCGCCAGTTCCAGATGGGCTTTCAACCGAACCTCGTACTGAGGATCACCTAATTAGCTCCACTAACTCATTTGTTGTATTTAGTTAGATTAATCTGTGGTGTTATCCAGGATACCATAAGCTAGCTCATCCACATGCAAATATTGATCTGTACACAAGTTAATGTGATAGATATATCGTCATGCGAGAAGTTTACCACCAGTGACCAATAGGCTATCAACCAAACCGGTACCGAGGCTTGCCTCATGACTCGTTGGAATGCTTGAGAGTTCCAGGGATTCAAGTTCAACTCCCTTCTTTTCTTCAATTGTATTGGGATACTTGCTCGTTTGTAGGGATAAGATCATCTGTTTATTTTGATTTGTTTTTCTTTTGAGCAAGGGATTGGGGATATGGAGTGACGATAATCACTATTGTTTGTGCCTTTTGATGTGTGCACTGTTAGGATGTCAAATTTTGATGTTTTGACTTTTTGCAAATTTTTTGATGTTTTGCAACTATTTGAGGACAAGGGATTCTTAGGGATTGGGTAGGGAGGGTGCTTGTCCTTTTGCCAACTCTCAGCATTCTTGGGGTCATTCGCACAGGGGGATGAGCAAGATAACCGTTTCACTTATGGTGACCTGGATTACTGTGCAGGTTTCATCTTTCGTTTACACAACTTGGGAATTTTTATGTGTTTTAATTTGTGTTGGGATGCTACGTAACAAGGTGTATTTCAAGTGTAACTCTACCTTCGTAAAATCTGTTTGACTTGATACATTACATGGCTAAAGAGCAAAAGGATGACTGAATCATGAAAACTCTTGATACATTAAAATACCGCTGACTCTAGTGTGGTAAAAACTCTTGATACATTAAAAGAGCACTTACGGATTTCGCCTCCGCTCCGCCGCTCGAACCAGTTTGTGCACTCATACTGACAAAGAGAATTTTGGCAGTGCTTCGCTTCGCAGAATTACCTCCTCGTCCCAGAGCTACCAAATCGCAAGAAAAAAATGACACAAATGAGCCCAAATCCCAGTTTTGGGCCTTAAATAGGCCTACCAACTGGAAATAGTCCTTGGGTGGGACGAGCGCTCTGGTCAGCGCTCGTCCCACCTAGGGACGATTTCTGTAATTGGAAATCGTCCCACCCAGGGACGATTTCCAGCCAGAAAAGTCAAAACAACAAAAAAATCAACAAAAATGAACTAAAAACAAAAAAATAAATTTGCCTAATAAGAGTGCTGTTGCACTTGACATCCCGGCATACAAAATATGCATTGGCATTACAAAATGTCAATATCCTACCCCCCAAGAAGGCTAACATAGCCGGACCGCTCCACGGGCAGACGGATTGCAGACAATTTAATCCCCAAATGGTGTCACAAAAAACAACAAAAACAGTACAAAATTCAACAAAAACACAGAAAAACATCGCCAGATATAAGTGCTCATGCACTTAAACTCTAGGCAAAGAAAATCGATGTCGAGGTCCAAATTATCGCTCTCCTACTTCCCCAAGAAGGCTACAATAGCCGGACCGCTCCACGGGAAGTTAGATTTTCGATGATTTCACCTCATTATGGCATCACCAAAAGGGTTAACACCCACCAAAAATAGGTCCAAATGTTGGAAAAATTGCACACGCTTAACGGTAAACCCTCTAAAGGCACCCTTGCACAAGTCATCTTGGGTCAAGCGACTCGTCACTTCTCTCACGAAGGTCATTCCCTCATCGATTCGTCGCTTGAGGGGGTAGTCACACTTAGTCACCAACCAACAATCACACACCCAATTAAGGAAAACGACATGCATTCAAAGAATCATTGACAAAGACAATCACGCTCCTGCTTGGGGCGAGAAACAAGCAACAATCAAATCAATCAAACACTTGGCATTTCGTGAATCATGAAAACAAGGTTCCCCCCGAGGATAAAAATGCCCTTTGCCTGTTCATGACTGATCAATGTCTAAGTTCAAGTCACACCTCACCAAAACAGGTTAATACTTGAAATCAAATTCCTTAGCTCGTCAGAAGCAAGGATTCAAGAATGCATGCCCTTTCCATACTTGGGGAATCAAAATTTGTTTAGGTTACCAAGAAACCCTAATCAGTAGTGCTTTGGTTATCTATTTTTTGCTCAGCACTGCGTCACCTGCAGCGCTTCCCAAAAAGGGGCATCTGTAGACACCAAAATAGCACCAATCCAATTATGTGACTGCAAACACTGATTGCTTTGACAAACACAGCGCCCAGGGCAGCCCTCAGATGTCAAAAAGTGGTCTTAACCACTTTCATAGCAATTTTGTGAGGTCAAGAAGCAATTTGGCACACTTAGAGACTTTGCCTAGTAATCGTCTCACCCAGGGACGATTTTTGAATTGAAATCGTCTCACCCAGGGACAATTTTTGAAATCGTCCCTGGGTGGGATGATTTCCAAGTTTAACGGGCAAAAAGGCAAATGGGGCCAAGTGGCAGCCCAGAATAGTCAGTTGATGACTCCTGCCTCGCACGCGTGTGTGAGTGGGCAAATAGGCCGTTTGAGTACTTTCACAAGGGCAGTTATGAAAGCCCAAGTCAATGGAGGACTCCCCTCCCTCATGGGAATACAAGACTGCCACATGGCGCCTATGACCAACACATGGCATTTTTGCTTCCCACCCAAAAGAGACCCCATGGGTCTATAAAAGGTGGGACTTTTCTCACCCAAAACATACAGGTTAAAGGAGTTTTCAAGCAACGAAGTGCTGCCGAGTTGAAGACCCACTTGCATCCCTTTTGGTTCACCTTCCCACATCCACCAATATCTTTTGCAAGGGAGGTTGTTGGGTGGCCTTTGGAAGCTCGAACCGGACCCAAATCCAACACATGGACACCTGAACCAACCAATTCGCCGACCCCCCAATCCTAAAAGGTTTTGGGCCCATCCCCGGTGGATTGGCTCCAAAATCAAGTGCCAACGGTGGGAGGCCCACTTGGGCACCCCCGCACCTCCCGAGTCCTATTTTTAGTTTTTTTATTTTAGATTACTTTTTAGATTGCATTTTGTGTTATTTGGTTTGATTAACCCATAGCTGCAATTTTGTAACTTTTGGTCAGATTCTAGTATGTTTTGTGTCGCTTTGTTGTTTCATTGACTTGCAGGTGGCGACATAAAATTCCCGAAGATAGAGGCCAAATTGGGAGAATCCGACCATCTGGGTCATCCCAAAATGGCCCCAATTACATAACCCCCTTGTCTGCAGGTGTTTTGGAGACCTCGGGAGTCGACATTGGAGCATGTCAGTTCGGCTTCCCCAACATCGAAGAAATCGTCCCACCCAGGGACGATTTACGATCGAAATCGTCCCACCCAGGGACGATTTCCGATGGAAAGCAGATTGGCCGACTGTATCAGTGGCAGTGGCCTTCTGGTAACTTTTTTTATCTTCTGTCAAGTTTTGAAGCCATTTGGACTCACTGTAATTACTGTTTCAGACAAATCTTTGCATGCATATTTCGTTAGTTTTAGGGAGCAAACGCTTTTCATTTGCGGCAGATGCTACT
Organism: Wollemia nobilis; assembly: GCA_028583015.1. Lineage (NCBI taxonomy): Eukaryota > Viridiplantae > Streptophyta > Pinopsida > Araucariales > Araucariaceae > Wollemia > Wollemia nobilis. Next base: position 1,964,297 of record JAQPPZ010016912.1, on the reverse strand, counting down.
GACATCTTGGTTGTTTCTTTGTTCACAGGAGAAGCAGCGGAGGTTAGAAACTCATCGACATCAGCGGTGGCATCATCTTGGCCTGCCCATTGCAATCGTGGGCGGAAAGAGGAATCATTCAGTGATTGTAATCAAACTCTATTTGCGCTCCTAGCCCCTGAAAAGGGAGGAGACGTCATTGTAGCAGAGATCAAGGGATATTAATGAAAGGGCTGTGTTTTCTCTATTTGCTTGTGTCTCTTCCAATGTGTTTCTTTTCCATTTCATGCAATTTACATTTCTAGGACTTAAGCGTACTTGATTTTGAATGCAATCGCACTTAGTGTTTCCTTTGCCCAGAATCTCGTGCTTTCACAAACACATGCACACATATAGAGATTAGTCAGAGTATGAAAACCACTATTGATACCAAAATAGACATGTAGGCCTCTAACATGTATATATGCAAAAAAATTACATATATTGTGCCAAAAGTGGGGGTTTGATTTCCCATAAGTTGCTCACAATTTGATTTCTATATAGAAATAAATGAAAGGAAAACTTTATAAAGCTTGCTAATCCTTTGCATAGACTAAACTACTACTATTTATAGATTACAATAGAGAAAATTCCACTTCAAAATTTGTAGGATGATTTGATCCTTTCAGCTGCTCCTTTTTGGGAATCTAAAAATTTGAATGAAGATAACTTTTATCATATCTTCTATCAGACCAGAGTTGTCATTGTTGTATGTGCCATCTCTTCATCTTAAATATTCCACCTACATTTACTATATTATCAAGTTGAAATGTCTTTAGTACGTAACTTTATCTTTTCTTAGTAATGGTGAATTATTCGAGTTCATCTATTGTTTCTAGAAGTTTGCATGTCATTACTTATATTTGTTATTTTGTTTCAATGGGATTTTATTGAGGCCAATAAGTGCTCCTTTGAAATATGTTATTTCTTTTATTTTTGATATTTTATCAAATAACTTTTTCCTGTTGGAACTTTTGATTCCTTTTATTTTTTGAACTTTCAAAAGTCTTGATAAGTAGCCTTATTGGACTTTCTTCTCCCACCTTGGTCATCTCTCTTCAAAAAATTGACCCTCCCATTTTGTCTATACCTTTAGGTATTAGTTTCAATCCTAGTTTCTGATATGATTTTGATGCAACTCTCTTCATTTATTTATTACTCATACTGACTTTTTCCTTTTGATTGGATGTTTTCCTTTAATTATTTTAAGGCAAGATCCTTCGAAGTCCCTTATGGTGCAAAGTATAGGTGATGACATTTAGTCCACAGGAAATTCCTTCTAAGATTTTTCTAAACCTATTACTTTGCTCATCATTTTGATTTGCTCTTCTTGTTAGATGAGTAATTTGTGGAGAGATGCTTCACTCGAGTAGTCTCTTTTGGTAAATATAGGAAGGTGGATGACCTATAAGATTTCTTAATGTAGAAATCTTACAAGTCCTCATTTTCTTGTCTTAGTTTTTGACTCTCCCTTAGTCATCCTTCACCACTAAGTATTATTTTAAGAGTGTGGTTGTGAGATAACAAATGAGGTGCAAGAGATTACAAACCCAAACAAGCATGGATAGGAGCTAATTTTTCTAGATCATACACAATTCTCATTTAGATTGAACCTCTTGCAATGATGGAGCTTTTTTAGTTATCACCAAAAAGTATTTACATCTACCATTCATAGCAGTATTTAGTTTAGATATCACCAAAAGGGATCAACAAAACTACCATGGGCTTTGGACATAATAATTCAATTATTGTCTTAGTTGCACGGTATAAGGGTTTTTACACTTGTATTTACCCTTTGATGAAATCTCCTTTGTGATTCTAAATATAGAATTCCTAAATATTGGTGATTATATAAATGCTCATATTTTTACCCTAGGCTTTGCATCATTTTTATGTGTAATATGGCTATATTTTAGTGAATCTTCACTACATTTCATATAGGTCATTGGATTCTAAACATTATATCCCTTCATTTATAATCTACACAATTTGAATGTAGATCATGGATAGATGCTAGGAAATCATTTTATTATTGAATGATATATTTTCAAACTTGAACCAACCTATTTATTACATCCCTAGATTTAAATGCTAGCAAACTATTAGTATGGTCTATGATTCGATAGGTTTCTAACTTTGGAGAAAGAAAATATTTAGAAAGGGTTTAGAAATAGATATAAAGGCTTTGATAATATTATATTTTCAAGGTTGTTATTATCATATACATGAATGCTATAGCTTGGTGGTTTTGTAGGTTTCAACCTTTCTATCATAGTAGGATATCTTGGTCAATACTATGATAGTCAACCCCAATATGTGTTAGTGTAATGAGGGGCATGGGACTACATGTTACAATGATATGAGGCCTATGATGTTGACAACAAAAATATTTGCAAGGCATTATAAAAAGGGATAAATATCAATGTGGTCCTTCTTATTATTTGATATGACTACCCTATAAGGGTTAATTTATATCAGATGGATCAAAAACTTTGCTATGTAGTTATTATGGCTTTGTGTATTCAAAATTATCATTATCATATGTAAATAAATGCTCTATATATGGGTGTTATTATTATTTGTAGGTTGCAAGGATTTTAGAGAGTTCAAACACTGGAAATAGAAATGAGGATTGCCACATTAGACTATTTATAGCTTGCCATAGACCAACTTTTGTTAGTGTGAAATTAATTAATTGTAGATAAAATAAATTCATTACATGCACATAGTAGACTTGTGAATTGATGGATTTTAATTTGATGTCATCCTAATGTTATTATTTTCCTTTCTTTTTGTTTCATATGTCAATAAATTAAAGATTGTCTTCACTAAAGGCATTATGCCTCAACACTACACATTGGGTTGATGAATCACACCTTCATCATAATGATATCATCACCATTTTTTCTTCTATATCCCTAAGTTAATAAATCAAGAACTTTTCATTGCTATTATCACCATGCTTTTACCCTAAATTATCCTAACCTCACTGTCATATTTTATTTTCTCTCTCCTGATGCTAATAAGTCATGAAAATGACCACATCATCCCAACATCATCTCCCATTTAAACCATCTCATAATTGTCTAGTAAATTGATTATTTGTAAGCATGACATCATTATTTTATCTATTTGGCACCTGAATTGTTAAATATATCCAAATTACCTCATCATTCTTCTAACATTGAGGAAGATGCTAATGGATCACATCTCTTGTTGATGGATAAAAAAGTATGGAAGGTTTCATGCTTACACCCCACTTAGATCATATTCATTTTTATGAATTGGTAGATTACTATTGCTCAAGATTTTAGCATAATTCTTGTTGATAAAAGATCTATTGAATCATTGGCCAATTGTTCCTAATTTGCGAACTCCTACCTTAGTGATATCGTATATCATTTTTCCATTTTATTTTTATTTTTTCCATTGAACAACCATGCACCTATTAGAAAAGGATGCAAAAGGGAGGAAGTAAGAGTCTCTTTCAAGATTTTTTCTTAGATAAAAGGTATTTTTATTGATAATGGAAATAGTAAATAAAAAGAGAAAACATAAAAGGGGAAAATAAAACATTGCATACATATTTATAAGATTTTTCTCCTTTGATCTAGAGATGGTATAAGTGTCATCCATTCACTAAAAATTGTACCATACTTCCTTTTATTTTTTTTAACTTGTATGTGTTTGAGGGTTCTATTTTATCAATTTAATACAACCCACTCTAAAAGAAATTAAACTTTCTATGTTTGCTAGACTTTGATTTTCCTCATCCTGTTTCACAACCAAATATTCTTCCCTTATTTGAGCATTACTAGCTCATTTATTGAACCACTTATTAATGATAATTTTATTATGTAGAAAACTTCAAAAGGCTTTATACTTATCCTTAAATTGTAGCAAAGTATTTAGATGAGCCTACAAGGGTGAGATATAAATGTCCTCCATAAAAATAAATCAATAAATATTATTGTCTAATAATATCTTACTCTTAGGATTTTTTATTTGCTTCCTATATAAATAATGACCATCTTCATCATGACATTATCTTATCAATCTCTTAATTATTTTCCTTAGACACACCTTAGAAAACCTCCATCATACCTCCTAGAAAACAGGGCATCATTGAGTTAACTATAGTTCATGGTATTTCTTCTAAATTTATCTCTTTATTTAACTATCATTCCATTAGGAACATCCATAGTTAGCATGTATCATTTTATATCTACCATTCATCCAATTAATTCTTATAAATTGACCTTCTTTTACTAGTGCCAATTGTTCAATTGAGTGGACCATAGCTAGTTTTTCATAAAAGTATCTTCCTCCACTAAGTATTAATTTCAATATCAACATATTATATCTTGTTTATCCACCCATCTCACTTCTCACCTAATTCATCATGTAACACTATAGAACTAACATTAGTATTTGATCTTACTTTGATATTGTTGGAATATATCACATTATTTAGCACATGTTAATGTACCACCTTGGATACATCTTTATATTAGGAAAGAGATTCCTAGATTAGTGTTTGAGTATTTAATTTAAGCAATGTAATAAATGCACAAGCGTGTAAAGTATTTTTGGTATTCTAAATGTGCATAATGGTCCATGTGCACATGAGTCCATAGAGTAACAAGTGAAGAGTCTCTAGAATAGTGAAGGCCAAGAGTGCTTCATATGAAGAGTCACATTCCATTATATGTGTGTCTATTTAGAGATATAGAGATATAGTGAGTGACATACACAATTGTAATGGAGAGGATGGAAGTACAGTGTATTTGATATTTTTATTCAATTAAGATTCAATTTTTGTGAGCATTTGTTAATCACGTTTATATGAGTTTTTTCTAAATTTGTTTATGAGTTGTATATGCTTAGTAATTTGTCATTATCATATATTTTATATTGTAAATTTATTTTATATATTGTGGTTATTTTATCTTGAGTATTTAGCTTCAAAGACTAATAGTTGTATCTGAGTTGTAGCAAGGTTTTGTTTTGCACAAGCTTTTAAGTTGCAAAGGAAATTTTAACTGGTTAAGAAGAAACGAGTGAAATTGAGGAAATTGCCTTTGGAAAATAAAACCAAAGAAGATAGTATTTCTCACTGTGTTGAAGGAAAACTAGTGAAGGTTGAAGATTTACCTATTCTATGAGCAAATTCAGAATAGAATAAAATTTACAGGTCGTGAAGATATACCTTAACATTGAGGAGATTAAGAGACCCTAGAAGGAGGTCCTATTGAAAATTTTGATAGATATAAGAATATTCTAAATTAAAAATTTTCTATATTCTTTCCATAGGGTCAAAGGAAAACTCGTGAAGACTAGGACTCAACATAAATTTCTTTCCACTAGTTTTGAGAATAGCTAGTGAAGTTTATTGCTTTTAGAATTCTAAAAATTTGAATGTATTTGGTCTAAATTTTTGTTGTAGAAAATTAGTTCTAAGAATTTGAGAAGCTTCCTACAACATATGGAGAAGAATTTCACCTTCGGTTTCCTAAAATTTAATGTGCTTTCCTCGTGTAGGGATTAGTTTTTGAATTTTAGTAAAATAGTTGATATTATAGATTAAGAAGGTCCAAGAAGATGCCTCATTGGATATTGAATACTACAGACTGAAGCTAGAAGAGACCATGAAAGGGATCACATTGAAGAACTTCCAGATTTGAAATATTGAGATTGAATATTGAAGGACTATGAAAAGGTCCTATTGTAAATTTTAGAAGCAACAAAATTTAGAGATCCAAGAAAGAGATCTTATTGTTGAATTTCCATAGTTGGAAGATTGAAGAGACCAATGAAAGATCTAATTTAATTTTTGATAAAGATAATTGAGTAGCTACTGAATTAGAAGACCCAAGAGAAAATATCTGAAGATAATTTGGATAAGAATAAGGCTAGAGAAAGCCCATTGGAAAGTGTAAGAAGTGGTCATTGAAGGATATTTAAAGAAAGATCATGAAAAAAAATGTAAGTGGGAGAAGCTATTGAAAAGAATAGTTTGGTACAATTATCACCATCCTACAACAAGCCCAAACGGAATAAGGTTTTGGCAAGAATTGTGCCAACGTTTGAAAAGGTTTTTGAAGACCTCAAGAAATTTAGATTCTTGAGGAATAATATAGTGAAAGAGATCATATTTGGAGTCATAATTCAACAAGAATATTGAATAAGGATGGATAATTGAAGAGTTCACAATTTTGAGAAGATTTAGGATAGCCACAAAGTTTTTGAAGGCTAATTTTTGAAAGGAAAAGGTTGGTGTTTTTTGAGGTAGAAGCTTAAAGGTCACAAGACAAAAAATTGAAGAAAGCATAGAGCTGTGATTTAGAGAAGTTTTACAAAATTTTTGAAGTACTCTTGGACAATTAATTGAAGGAATGCTTGACAGTAAAACAAGGCAACAAATTGGAAGATTCTTGGACATCAAAGAATCAGATTTTGTAAGCAGCAATTTGAGAGGTTTGAGCTGTGAATTTGGGCAGCATTAGAAAGAGAAAAGTGAGTTGTATTTTGAAGGAGTTTAGGAACATATTTGGAAGATCTTTGGGCAAAAATTCATAGGAGGATTTAGTAGTATTTTAAGGATGCTAATTGCTGCAAATTTGGACAGCAAGAGGGCAGCATTTATAGCTGTAAATATTAGAAGTTGAAAGCATACATTTGAAAGAAAAATAAAGAGAAAAGTGACAACAAGAGATTTGATTTTAGGGTAGCAACTAAAGCTGTAAATTGATGATTCTAGAGAAGCAAAAGAAAAGGGAGTGGAGCTACAAAAATACATAAATTCGAGATAACAAATTATCGAGAAGACTAGCCACAAAGGATGCCATAAGAGGTGTGTAATATTGGTGCTATAAAGTGTTCTTATACAAGTATTAAAAGTAGTTATTTCAAGTTTTTAAAAGCACCATATTATATTTGTTAAAATCTAGCAAAAGGAATTTTGAGTTAAGTGTCTCCAAGATAACTCAAGATATTATATTGGTACCTTGAGTTATCTTGGAGACACTATGCTTCAAACACCAATATAGCTAAACATAGGAGGAGAGGCCAAAGAAAGAGTAGAAATTACTGTTGTATATCAAAATCATCCCAAATAAAAGAGCAAAGAAGGAAAGGTTGACATTGGTTGAAACTCAAGGTACCTACACTCAATCATAATCCTACCATGTAACAAGATCAAATCATACAACTATAATAAGACAACAAGATGAATAAAATAAAACTTCATGATAAACACACAATAAAACTAAATGCTTGATTTAAAAATGCTTTCTTATATTCATGGAATTAAAAATATTTCTAGTCAATGATTACAGCCTCTAGGTTAGTATTGCCACTCTTTCAACCACTTTAATAGTTGGTGAATAAATGTTGTAGACTATATTCTGCAAAATAAATTTATTCTCAACAAGACTCAAGTATACTACATCAAACAAAAACAAAGAGTATTCAATGTCTTCTAGCCTTATTATGCCAATATTATAAAAATTCAAAAAAAAATTAAACATTATAAAAATAATTCATCCAAGGACACAAAAATTTACAAGACCACAAATTTATCAAAGCAAAAACCCATCTTAAATTTAAAATTTAATAAATAAAAATAAATACTTATAATCCACCATTTTATTTCTTAAAATATGATTGATATTTTAATATTTTTTTATAATTACATAGGAGTGTTGTTTACAACCATTACTTTTAGTAATTGTAAGAGTAAGTTCAAATCATAGTGACTGCTCCCAAAAAAAACCTATTCATGTCATTTTTGTTGATCCGGTGTGAGATGGAAACTACTAGTCGCTTGGGGTTCATACTATCATTTTCGATTTAAGGCACACTCAAAATATTTGAAGCAGACTACTACCTTTGCAAAGGATTGATTTCCCCAAAGATTGAACCTAAATTTTTTCTTGATAAATGTCCAACCACACTTGTACTTACCAATCCACGTAACCCTTAAAGGTTTTAATTACTTCTTATAAATGACTAGTATTGTTTTTAATTATATGTTAACAACATATAAGTTTATATTTATTTATTTATATATATATATATATATATATATATATATATATATATATATATATATATAAAATATAAGCTTTAATAGATAGAAGTTGAGTTTGTTGGTTAATTTAAATGTATAGGTAGTTAACTTTAATGCCATGTTCAACTTAGTTAATTTTTAAGTGAAGACATTTACTCCCGAAGATTTGGTGGATTGGTAAGTGTTTATATATATATATATATATATATAATAGATAGAAGTTGAATTCGTTGGTTAATTTAAATGTATGGGTAGTTAACTTTAACGTCATGTTCAAATTAGTAATTTTTTAAGTGAAGACATTTACTCGTGGTGGATTGGTAAGTGTTTGTTTAGTCAGACATTTATCAAGAAGACATTTAGGTTTAAACCTAAAGGCAGCCTGTTTGTAAAAGTAGTAGTCTGATCTGAATTCTTTGAGCGCATTAGACCGATAACGGTACAAATCTCAAGCCACCGGTAATCCCCTTTACACCACTAGTAATCCCCTTTACACAAGGTCAACAATAATGATGTGGAATAAATTTAGTAAAAGTAACTCAAAGGTCAACAATAATGATGCGGAATAAATTTAGTAAAAGTAACTCAAACAAATTAAAAGGCATACTCTTTTTCAGTTAATAATTTATACTTTAAAAAAAATAAATGATAAATTCTGGAAAAGGATATATCCGTTGTTAGCAGTTAAATGGTTACGTCTCATTCATGATGGATACCACGTTATGTGTATGTTCGGCTATTTTTGTTCATGTTGAAACTCCTATCGAGGAAAATGTTCCATGTAAATTCTCTTAAGATTAATTAGTAAAGGCAATGCTGATTATTTTTTAAAATAAAAAATTTATGAATTTAAAAACTAATTAGAAGGCAAACTCCTTTTCTAGTTGATAATTTGTGTCTTTGGAAAAAATAAGTGATAGATTTAGGAAAGGATATATTCATTGGTAGTAGTTAAGAGGTTGTTGATAAATTATTGACTTTAATTTTGTGGAAGGTTGGAATGTTTTAACTTAATCTTTATCTAACAAATTGTCTTTGATTTAGTCTTTCCCTAACATATTATATATCAGTTCAATTTTCTATAAAGTTGAAGTGCCTTTCTTTTAATCTTTATCCAACTGACTAAAATCTATATAAGTTATGCCACTTGCATTATTAGTGATGTGACCGGGTTTAATCCAATGATGAATGTGTATAAGAAGTATTATTATATATAAAAAAAAATTATATAAGTTCTTTAAACAATAATAAAAAATAATGGATTGGATCCCAATTTCTTTTCCCACTAGTTCATAGAAAACATTGCTTAGTTTTATTCTTTGTATTCTTTACATGTAAATTTTAGTCTAATTTGAATCATCTCATTGCATGCACTGATCGATGATGGTATGGATCCCGAGTGACTGGGTCAACAATAACGAGGTGGAATAGGTTTGGTAAAATCAATGTTTGTCACTTATTAAAAATAAAATAGTGTGGTTATAACCAACTTTGAACCTTGCGCTTGTCAATTACTAAAATGGTTATAACCAACTCTATATTACCAAAAAAAATCAAAATAATTTGAATGTGTTTTTGACAGTGATATATTGTTGAGGCTAATTTAAGCTAAAAATCAACCTAAGTAATATATTAACAAACCTTTCTTGAATAGGCACAAGGAACCCAAATACAAGATATCTCGCCTCAAATCTTGCAATAAAACATTTGAAGTGCGTAGGAGGAGAAATGAGGAAATAGCAAACCAAATTGCTAACTATCATAAGTGCACGTTAACAAATACACTTGTCGACAATCAATAATAATATGTTTCCCACAAATAAGGTGCATGATTATGAACTAAATAACAAAATAACCTAGGACTATAATAATAATCCCTAGGTAGAATGTGATGCCCACATCATACCTCCCCACTCAAGTAGCATTGGACTCCAATGCATACACAATAAGAGTGGAAGGGTGAGTCACCAATCGCTGCAAAGAAGTCTCATAACCGAGCAGAAAATCATCCTGGATACCCGGGGATGCTAGTGTAGAGATACAACATCGAGAGGACTCTAATGCCAAGGAAAGACAAGGAGTAAAGACATGCTGCTCTGTATATTCTGCTGAAAACCTAGAACCTATGAGAGTCCATAAAAGTGGCACAAAAGCCAAATGGAACGTTGTAATTCCATGAAAGGAAATTCTAACCTCTAAGGATCCTGATCAGATTAACCAGTAAAGTGATCGCTGCAGTGCTCAAGGTGGAACAAGAAGAGGTGCAGAAGAAGCAACGGTAGGAGTCTTGATGACGAAGGAAGAATGACCACCTGATAATGACAAAGCTCCTGAAGGCCATGAGACTAACCATAGTAGGTAGCCTTGTCATTTGATCATGTAAATATGAATGACCACCAAAAAAGGACAAAAGTCCTTGAAGGCCATGAGACTAATCATAGTAGCTAGCATGGCCATGTCATCTACCAATACAATATCCTTGTGTTCGTTGGTGTAAGCTAGAGAGGCTATCAAATGTCTCAAATAAATGAGTACATAATGCCCATGTGGGATGAAGTGGTCTACATCAGAAGGAGAGTGTTGGGTACCACCAAAATGCACTCTATACAAATCCACTAAAGTTTTGAATCCCAAAATGGGAGGAGAAAGTGAACTCCTCAAATACCTGTAGAAACATGTGTATCTGAAAGGTTGTAATAGTGCGATGAATTTCAAACACTCTGTGAAGTCAAAAAGATATTCAATTTGTGCCTCGTAAGACAATACAATATGCTATGGTTTTCAAGCATTTTCAAGAAACCAAAAAAACCTTAAACATGTGCCTCATAGCACAATACAATGTGCTATGAATTTCAAGCACTTAAGCAAAAAAATCAATTTTGCTTTTACAATGATTTGCCTCATAGGCAATGGCCAAAAACACATTTTCCCACTGCTTAAAAAATTACAAAAATATTACAAAAATAAGGGCTTCAACATGTGCTCATAGGATACAATGTGCTATGAATTTCAAGCCCTTACGCAAAAAAAAATCAATTTTCCTTTTACAATGATTTGCCTCATAGGCATTTTAACTTCACGCCTTAACAATACTTTCACAAAAGAAGTTAAAAAATTTAGTGCCTTAACAAGGCTTTCACAAAAGAAGTTGTGAAATTTGGTGCCTTAGCCAGGCAACCAATGCAGCATGTCCATATGCAGTCAAGCGCGAAGGCACGAACCACGTGTCTGCAAGGCAACCAATGCAGCATGTCCATATGGAGTCAAGCGCGAAGGCATGAACCACGTGTCTTTTGCGCAAACCACCACCAACTGGTGATAAGAAGGCCAGCGCGCTGTGGTCGATGGACCACCTCGTGGTGGTCGAAGTAGGTGGTGCGCCGACATTAATTTAAAGGCATCCGCTATCAATGTGGGATTAATGCCCATGGTGCTGTTCGAAGCACGTCGTCCTGCAAAAGTAGTGTGACGAAAACCTGCAAAATAATTTGAAACCTGCAAACTTCGTGGAAGTGTTCGAAAACCTGATCTTGAAAGCGATCCAAAAACTGTGAGTGCCCTCCTGCTCGTTGTTGGAAAACAGGTCAGAGAAGAGCTATTCGTCCCCACGATTCCGGTGAAATTTATCGTAGCACTTGGTGACTATGACATGTCTGCAAACGTGGTGAATCTGTGTCGACCTATTCAAGCGTCTTCTGTGGTATGTAACTCCCCAAACACCAATTCTGATGTAGATACAGCAAGTGAGGCCGTGATATCTAACTTGCAGTCTGACAAATTTTCGTACCCTCTGCGTCAAAATTCTCTGCAAACATTGTGTGACAAAAGATCTACATCGACAATACTTGCATATGGTCTGCAATTAACATCTGCAAAACTTGCAAAACGAAATCATCGAAGGCGCCTGCAACAGATATCCTGTACTTGGCGCATCTTGCGGCTTGGGAAAACACGTGGGCCGAATTGGAAATCGCCTACAATTTTCTTATCGGGAGGCTGCTGATAATATGAAATGGGTGAATTGTCGACACACGATGATCGTCTTGTCACGGAGCTAGAAACCGCAGGGGGAAGCTATCTGCGATACATGCAGTGGGCTAAAATGTTGACCATCATCACTGCGGTGAACGTCACCTTCAAACGAAGTGTTGATGAAGGATCTGCTGCGCCAAAAAGTAACAAGACCTCAGATTTGATTGGGATTCATTTTTTTGTCGACGCGAAAGCTATAGGAATTGCTGCAATCGAAACAGGTAACAGCGGAGATGCGTGATGGTCGAAGAAACAAGAGATAGTTATGCCATATGCATAATATGGAGGATCTAGGTGCAATTTAAAAGAGATAAGGCGTACTATACTTATTGACCACCGTAAGGTGGTCTGCCGTCCTTTTTCACATCACCAGCAGACAATGAAGCGTAGACACATGTTTTGATCCTGTCATCCAGTTAGCAACAGCAGCAGCTAGTGTCTCCCATCCGGTCGGCTTACGCCACGCTGCAGTCTGCATGTCTCGCATTCCGTCTTATCGGTCTCACGTTGTAGTCTTCATGTCTCGCATTCAGTCTTATCCTCTGGAGCTCTAGAGTGGTCGACCAGATTTCCGTATCGGGCCCACGTCGTACCGCGGCTGGCAATCGTTCACGCGTCTAGCCATTGTGGCGATAGAGAAAAAAAAAAACTAGGCCCAACCAAATAAATTGCCCACAAAATGACCAAGCAAACTCGGAATAGAATTGCAAAGGAGGGAGAAAGGAGGGGGAATTCCCCCTCACAAACTATGCCCAACCAAATAAAAATAAAGTGCCCACAAAATGCCCAAGCAAACTCGGAATAGAATTGCAAAGGAGGGAGAAAGGAGGGGGAATAGAATTGAGAGGAGGGAGAAAGGAGGGGGAGTTCCGGGTCACAAACTAGGCCCAACCAAATAAAAATAAATTGTCTGCCCGGAGGGGAATTCCCCCTCAACACGTCAAGAACCTCTCGGCTCTGATACTAATGTTAAGGCTAATTTAAGCTAAAAATCAACCTATCGGCACTGATATCAATGTTGAGCTTAATTTAAGCTACAAATCAACCTAAGTAATTAACAAACCTGTAAGCAAGGAACCCAAATACAAGATATCTCGCCTCAAACCTTGCACTAAAACACTCAAAGAGCTTAATTTAAGCTAAAAATCAACCTAATATATTAACAAACCTTGCTTAAATAGGCGCAAGGAATCCAAATACAAGATATTTCGCCTCAAATCTTGCACTAAAACAAATGCGGAGGAAGAGAAATAGGAAGAAAAAATAGTAAATCAAATTACTAACTATCCTAAGTACACGCTACACTGAAAACGCGTAGGAGGAGAAATAGAGAAGAAATAACAAACCAAATTACTAACAAACCAAATTACTAACTATCCTAAATGCACGCTACCAAATACACTTGCCAACATTGAACGATAATATGTTGCCCACAAAAGGCGCACGATTATGAGCTAACTAACAAAATAACCTAGACTATAATAATAATGCCTAGATGGAATGTGATGCCCACATCATATATGCTTTTGTATTATCGACCTACTAATTAAATATACAATTACCTCAAAAATACAAGAAAAACAATTTAATATAAAGGAATGTTCCCTGCCACCCTAGATAAATATCTCTCTCCCTTTAACAAAAAAAAAAAAACAAATCTCCCTAGACCTTTGGGTTTGTACTTTCAATAACTTTAATATGAAGCTGATGTTTATTGATCCTGCAATTCAGTTTCAGTGCATTTCTTTCTTACAGGGAGACAAGTAATACTTCACAGCCCGCTAAGATCTAAATTTTTAGCTAGAAGCTGTGCAGAAAATCCATAATACCACTTTACTACAACCTTCTCTTCATTTAACCGCTTGCGTAAAGCTTCTCCAATGAATTTTCAACAAGGAGAGTCTGTGGAACAGATCATGATTTAACTTTTGATAGTTTAATAGATCGTAAACATCCAGGAACACGTAACAGTCCAACGATTGCTTCGATTCAAAAGCATGGTCTAAGCATTATTTTTCAGTGTTAAGCAAACCTTGACCCTCCCTTTTCCTACATTATCCGTTGTAAATATGCTGTGCAATCCCATCTTCAGATTTAAAAATAAAAATAAAAATGCTAAATGTTCTAGTAGCAAACACATCCCCTCGTCCACATTGAAGTTCATCAAATAATATGATTTTTTTATGAATGATTCCACTGCCCCTCTCCGCCTTTGGTGTGTTTTACATTGGAGGACTTGAACATAAAGGAAGGACACGACGCCTCTGGATCACAACATTTTTTTTTCAATGGAGTATTGACGGAGGCCAGGGTTTTGTTTCTATATTAAACGAGCCCTGCACACGCAGTCGGCAAAGTGGGAAACCTTGTGGAATCCTTGCAATAATCATAGATTATGTAGTTCTGATGTACCCATCGGAGATGTTAGGATTTAACCAAGCAAAATAAAATAATACGGAATTAACTTTGTAGAATAAAAAATAATCACACAAAATCAGAGACATCAAGATTTAATGAGATTCGCCGAGTATGGGTTATATCCCCGGAAAAAGTATCCAATATTTATTATTTGAAGTCTTACAGATTACAACCTCTCACCAAATCTCTCAATACCCTCACCAATCTCTCTACCATGCATAAAAACATTCTTTTTTTACACACAATGAGGTCTATTCCTTTTGTGGGATTTACAATCAGAGACATCAAGATTTAATGAGGTTCGCCCAGTATGGGTTACATCCCCGGAGAAAGTATCCAATATTTATTATTTGAAGCCTTACAGATTACAACCTCTCACCAAATCTCTCAATACCCTCACCAATCTCTCTACCATGCATAAAAACCTTCTTCTCTTACACACAATGAGCTCTATTCCTTTTATGGGATTTACAATCTATAATTAACATGCACTCACTTAACAGGAGTTTCCTAACTATAGAAAATCACCAAAACATGCAAACACCCACTCTTCACGAATTACATGCGCACACTGAAGATATGGGGTCTAAAAATAGAGATTTATAATTTCATTGGTGATTTGGCTCCAAACTCATCAATCTCCCACTTGGAGACTAATCACAGCGACTCCCCTGCCACCGTAGCATAGGACTGAATACTTCTCATCTTAAACCCTCATGGTTTAAGTCCGACAAAGGTTGAGCAAAAGCTCAACTTGTTCCTTGTCACAATCTTGGTCAACATATCTGTCGGATTCTTACTTGTGTGAATCTTGTCCAGTCTTAAGGAGCCATCCTCCAATATTGAACGTATCCAATGATACCTAAGCCGGATATGTTTGGTCTTAGAATGGAAAGCTGAGTTCTTTGCCAGATGTATAGCACTTTGGCTGTCACTCCAAAGTCTGGAATCCTTCTATTCCTTACCCAATTCATTCATAAATCTCTGAAGCCAAATCATCTCCTTGCCAGCTTCAACTGCTGCAACATACTCGAATTCAGTGGTTGATAAAGCCACTACCTATTGGAGTTTCGAAATCCAACTCATAGTTGTTCCACCTATAGTGAAAACATATCCAGTGGTGCTCCTCCCACCATCAATATCACCTGCCATGTCAGAATCAACATAACCATGCAAATCTGTGTTAGAACCTCCAAAACATAAACAATAACTGGATGTACCTCGCAAATACCTGAGGATCCACTTTACTGCTTCCCAATGTTGTTTACCTGGGTGGTTCATAAACCTACTGACTACTCCCACTACTTGGGCAATGTCAGGTCTAGTGCAAACCATAGCATACATAAGACTCCCAACTGTAGATGCATAAGGCACTCTACCCATGTGCTCAATCTCCATATCTGTTTTGGGATGCATCATCTTAGTTAGCTTAAAATGGTTTGCAAGAGGAGTACATACCGACTTTGCATTGTTTATACTGAACCTTTTCAGTACTTTCTCAATGTACTCTTCTTGAGATAGCCATAAATTTTTGTTCTCCCTATCTCTGGTTATCCTCATGCCAAGGATTTGTTTAGCAGCTCCCAAATCCTTCATGTTGAAAGTGTTTGCTAACTTTCCTTTGAGCTCCATGATATCCTGCATGCATGCACCAGCTACAAGCATATCATCAACATATAATAGCAAAATAATGTAACCTCCATTACCTGTACTTTTGAAATACACACAGTGATCTGAATGACATCTGTTATACCCTTGTTCTGACATAAACTTGTCAAACCTCAAATACCATTGTCTAGGGGCTTGCTTTAACCCATACAAGCTCTTTTTCAACCTGCATACAATATCCTCTTTACCTTTCACCTCATACCCTTCCGGTTGATGCATGTAGATTTCCTCTTCTAGATCCCCATGGAGGAAAGCTGGATTTACATCTAGCTGCTCCAGATGTAAATCTGTTACTACAACTAAACTCAAAATAACACGTATAGATGTCATATTTACTACAGGTGAGAAAATCTCATCATAGTCTATACCTTTGGTTTGTGCATAACCCTTTACTACAAGCCTTGCTTTGTACCTCCTTTTTCCACCTATCTCCTCCTTGATTCTGTAAACCCACTTGTTGTGCAATGTCTTCTTACCTTCTGGAAGCTTCACCAAATCCCATGTTTGGTTCTTTTCTAAGGAGTCCATCTCCTCATCCATACCATGCTCCCACTCTTTCCTGGTAGTATCCTGCAAAACTTCTTCGTAGCTTTCTGGCTCACCAGAATCAGTATATAACACATAATGAAGTGCATGGGAATAATGATCTGGTAACTTACTTACCCCTGTAGACATAGCATAATCAGAAAATATTTTAGGTAATCTACTTGTCTTGGTAGATTTTCTAAAACCACCTTCAGGAGATTGAGGTGCTTGTTGTTGTTGTTGTTGAACATCTTGTGGTGGAGCTAGTGGCTCTTGTTCCTGAGCTTCTTCATGTTCACCTTCTTAAACATTAGGTTGCACCTTATCACTATTCACGGGAATCTCATCCAAATCAAGAAATTTGGGCTCATCCTCCTCTACCTGCATATGCCTATCCTTGTACATTTTCTTCTCGTTGAATATAACATCTCTAGATCTGATAATCTTGTTAGCCTCATAATCCCAAAAGCGAAATCCAAAACTATCCTCTCCATATCCAATAAATGCACACTTCCTGGACTTAGCATCTAGTTTTTGCCTATTCTCTCTATCAATGTGAACAAAAGCTTCACACCCAAAAATTCTGAGAAAGGAATAATTTACTGGTTTACTTGTCCACTCCTGTTCTAGAATCCCTCCATCTAAGGCACTACATGGACCTCTGTTAATAAGATATACTGTTGTAGTAACTGCATCCGCCCACAATTTCAGAGGTAGGTTTGCATGTAACCTCATGCACCTAGCATGCTCTAAAATAGTGTGGTTCATTCTTTCTGCAACTCCATTCTCCTGTGGAGTTCTTGGAACCGTCTTGATCCTACGGACACCTTGTAGTGAGCAAAAGTTTTCAAACTCTTTGCTGTAGTATTCACCTCCATTGTCACTTTTCAGACACTTCAACCTGTTACCTGTTTCATTTTCAACAAGAGCCTTCCACTTCTTGAAGGTCTCAAATACATCAGATTTCTTTTTCAAACAATAAATCCAGGTCTTCCTGGTGGAGTCATCGATAAAAGTAACAAAGTATGAAGAACCCCCAAGAGAGTTTACCTGAGCAGGTCCCCAAACATCTGTATGGACTAGCTCCAACTTACTACTCTTATTCTCCTTGCCTACTTTTAAGAATCTGACTCTCTTTTGTTTGTCGTAGACACAATCCTCGCAAAACTCTAGATCTACCTCCTTTAGATCCGACAATAGTTTTCTAGAGTGTAGTAACTCCATGCCCTTCTTGCTCATGTGACCAAGCCTGTGATGCCACAATCCAGCATTTACACCTGTGGAAATCAAAGCAATGGAATCATTAGAGTTACCAGTAAACAAATACAGTGTACCGCTCTTCTTTCCCTTTGCTACCACCAAATTCCCTTTGGTGATCTTCCACGAACTATTTCCAAAGTATGTAGTGAATCCCTCACTATCAAACTGTCCAACTGAAACCAAATTTCTTTTCAGATCTAGTATGTGTCTAGCATCCTTTAGCATAATCTGATTGCCATTTTTGGTCTTCACCAGAATATCTCCCTTTCCTATAATGCTTAAAGGTTGATCATCTCCAAGATACACATAACCAAAATTTCCAGAAACATAGTTACTAAAATACCTCTTATTTGGTGTGGAGTGAAAACTAGCTCCAGAATCAATAACCCAAATATCGTTAGAAGTATTATCAAGTGAAAGAATCAATGCATCTTGCATTATGATGCAGGAGCATCCGGTGGCAACAGTGCAATCTTGCATCAACCAAAATTTTTCTAAGTTTTTGCAAGTCGAGAAGGGGAGAGAGAAAGTGCAGAGCAAAAATGATCGTGATTTTGCTACGTCGTGAAATCATGACAGTCAGTAGGAGAGAGAAAATGCCACTGAAAGGGCCGCAATTTCGTGACGTGTCACAAAATCGTGACAAGAAGGCAGCAAGGGAGGACGTCTATGGTAATGTCGTCATTTCGTGACATGTCGCGAAATCGTGACTGTCATGAAATCGCGACAAGGGAGCAGCCAAAGGGGAGACGCTGTGGAATGTTGCAATTTCGCAACATGTCACGAAATCGCGACTGTCATGAAATAATGAAAAGGAACAGACAGTCGGGGTAGAGTAGTTGGAAATGTCACGATTTTGTGACATGTCACGAAATCGCGACAAGGAGCAGAATCGCGACAAGGAGCAGGAAAGCGGGGACATCAGAAGGCAAATGTCACGATATCATGACATGTCGCGATATCGTGACATGTCACGATATCGTGACCCGCAGGTAAGAAAGGCAGCGATAAAGAGAAGACGTCGCGATATCGTGACATGTCATGATATCGCGACTTGAAGTCAAGAAAGGCAGCGTTGGAGGAAGATGTGATATCGCGACATGTCATGATATCGCGACATGTCATGATATCGCGACTTGAAGTCAAGAAAGGCAGTGTTGGAGGAAGATGTGATATCGCGACATGTCGCGATATCGCGACCCGAAGGCAAGAAAGGCGAGATGAAGAGAAAACGTCATGATATCGTGACCAAAAGGGAGAAGGAGTGCAAGGAGGCCAAAATGTCGCGATATCATGACAAACGACTGGTTTGTGGTTCAAAAAGGTGCACATTCCAAGGTGATGTTTTTGAGGCGATCAAGGGTCTCATTAATGCATGGTTTCATGCCCGAAAAGTGCGTTGCACATTTATAGCCACTGGAACCGAAGCATCAGTCTCTATAGAGGATCCCGAAGATCATGGCGGCCATTCGTGCACAACACGCAAAGGCCAAGTACATGCAGACGGCTCATCAATGCATCTTCCCGCATTTGACCCAGGTGGCAGTTGGTAGTTTTGTGAATAGGTTGAAAACTCAGAGCGTCGAGTTGACGTTAGAGAGTAAGTGCGATAGTGAACGGGAGTCAGGTGGCGATTGTAGTGGGAGTGCAATAATGACTCAGAGGATCGAGGTGCAGGCGGTTACAGAGTACTCCGTGGTTTTGTGACAGAGGGTCGAGGCCTTTATAAAAACCCAAGCATTGTAATAGAATGGGGGTGGTGGATGGTAGAACGCACTTAGAGTTGTGATAAAACCAAGCTGAGTGCTGGTTCTTGTAAAGCCTGCAGGCTGTTTCTATGAAGTATTCCAGATTAATAGAAGAAAATTTGGAAGTGGTAAGAGTACGATTTTCTTGTCCCCCATCAGTGGTATTAGAGCTAGAAGATTCTGAGTGCGCAAGCAGATTCGTCGGATGTGAGGCAGTTTGCGCCAGGATCTATGATGAAGGATTCTAAGAGAAGAGTGAGCCGAAAGGTCCTGAGTGTGTAACAGATCACCGAACATGAGGTAGTTACACTAGGATCTATGGAAGGGCTTATGAGAGAGTGAGCAGAATGCCTCCAAGAAGAAACCCTATTGGTGGTAGAGATATAGCAATGACAGAAGATGTCCGAGTTTTGTAGAGGCAAATAAAAGCCATGCAAGAGGAGCTGCTCATAAGAGATTTGCAAAGGCAAGTGAAAGCCCTGCAAAAGGGGCTGTTCAGAATGGATTTGCAGAGGCAAGAGGAGCGGCACAGAAAGCATGAGGCTAAACTAAGAAGTAGAGGCCAGGAAATGGAGTTGAAGCCATTGAAGGCTGTAGACAAAGAGGTGTGCAGCAGTGCCAGGATCTGCCTAGAAGAAGGCAAAAATTTATCTGGCCAATAGATGGAATGTAAGCAAACTGTAGACAAGGAAATGTGTAGTAGTGCCAGAATCTGCCTGGAAGAAGGCAAAAATTTATCTGGCCAGGAGTCGGAGTTCAAGCAGGCTGTAGACGAGGAAGTGTGCAGCAGTGGTAGAATCTGTCTGGAGGAAGACAAAAGTTGTTTTGGCCAGGAGATGGGGTTGGAGCAGGCTGCAGAGGTAGGTGAATGTCTAGAGGTGTTGCAGAAGATGCTGACCGAACAACACAGAAGTGAAGGTCACTTCTCCATCAACCCCGAGTGTCTGATGCAGGAGCATCCGATGGCAACAGTGCAATCTTGCATCAACCAAAATTTTTCTAAGTTTTTGCAAGTCGAGAAGGGGAGAGAGAAAGTGCAAAGCAAAAACGGTCATGATTTCGCTATGTCGCAAAATCGTGACAGTCAGTAGGAGAGATAAAATTCCACTAGAAGGGCCATGATTTCGTGACGTGTCATGAAATCACGATTATCGCGAAATCGCGACAAGAAGGCAGCAAGGGAGGATTCCTATGGTAATGTCGTGATTTCGCGACATGTCACGAAATCACGACTGTCGTGAAATTGCGACAAAGGAGCAGCCAAAGGGGAGACACTGTGGAATGTCGCAATTTCGTGACATGTCGCAAAATCGTGACAAGGAACAGACAACCGGGGCAGAGCAATTGGAAATGTCGTGATTTTGTGACATGTCACGAAATCATGACCGTCATGAAATCATGACTATCGCAAAATCATGACAAGGAGTAGGAAAGCGGGGACATTAGAAGGCAAATGTCATGATATCACATGTCGTGATATCACAACCCGCAGGTAAGAAAAGCAGCGATAAATAGAATACGTCACGATATCGCAACATGTCACGATATCGTGACATGTCGATATATCGCGACTTGAAGTCAAGAAATGCAGCGTTGGAGGAAGATGTCACGATATCACGACATGTCACGATATCGCGACCCGAAGGCGAGAAAGGCGAGATGAAGAGAAAACATCGCGATATCACGACATGTTGCGATATCACGACCAAAAGGGAGAAGGAGCGCAAGGAGGCCAAAATGTCGTGATATCATGACAAACGACTGGTTTGTGGTTCAAAAAGGCGTGCATTCCAAGGTGATGTTTTCGAGGCGATCAAGGGTCTCATTAATGCATGGTTTCATGCCCAAAAAGTGTGCTGCACATTTATAGCCACTGGAACCGAAGCATCAGTCTCTATAGAGGATCCTAGAGATCATGGTGGCCATTTGCGCACAACACATAGAGTCCAAGTACACGCAAACGACTCATCAATGCATCTTCCCGCATTTGACCCAGGTGGCAGTTGGCAGTTTCATGAACAGGTTGAAAACTCAGAGCGTCGAGTTGACGTTAGAGAGTAAGTGCGACAGTGAATGGGAGTCAGGTGGTGATTGCAGTGGGAGTGCAATAATGACTCAAAGGATCGAGGTGCAGGAGGTTACAGAGTATTCCGCAATTTTGTGACAGAAGGTCGAGGACTCTATAAAAACCGAAGCATTGTAATAGAATGGGGGTGGTGGATGGTAGAACGCACTTAGAGTTGTGAGAAAACCAAGTCGAGCATTGGTTCTTGTAAAGCCTGCGGGCTATTTCTGTAAAGTATTCCAGATTAATAGAAGAAAATTTGGAAGTGGTAAGAGTGTGATTTTCCCATCCCCCATCACATTATCTCATCGACTACATTTGCCTCATGGGAGTTTCCAAATTATTTTTCTTCATTATTTTTAATCCAACTATCTTTTTTGATGTGGCCTGGCTTTCCACAATGCCAGCACTCCATCTTACCTTTACCCTTAGACTTAGATCTGCCATAGGATTTGCTTTTACCCCTTTGCCCTCTTTGCTTGGTTCTCCCTCTACTTTTTGTAGATAATGTGTTTCCAGATGAAGAAGACCCATCATGACTGGATTTCTTGCACATTTCCTCACTCAAAATCACACTAACTACATCATCGAAGTTCAATGGATTAGTAGAGGAGGCAGTGTTACTAACTACCATAACCAAAGCATTCTAGCTTTCTAGAAGTGAACATAAGAGAAGCAAAGCCCTAATCTCATCCTTGAATTCTATTCCAACAGACCGTAATTGATTTAAAATTGTATTGAAATCATTGAGATAAATAGTTACCGATTCACCTTCTGGCATCTTCATATTGAAGAGCTTTTTCATTAAAAATACCTTGTTGCATGCCGAGGGTTTCTCATACAACTTTGTCAGAGTTGCCATGAGAGCTTCTGCAGTTATTTCCTTTGTGATGTTGAAAGCAACTGTAGAGGCCAAACACGGATGGATCGTAGCCAAAGCCTTACTGTCCATGAGATCCCACTCATCATCTTCCATGCTCGTTGGCTGCTTTGCTTTTCCCTTCAAGGGCAAAGCCAGATCCTTCAGAAGAAGATAATCTTCTATCTGCATTTTCCACAAACTGAAATTCTATCCGTTGAATTTCTCCACCCGAAATTTGCCATCTTGCTCCCACTTGATATGAAATATCTCCTGATCAATCAAGTACCCAACAAGGCTCTGATACCAGTTGTTAGGATTTAACCAAGCAAAATAAAATAATGTGAAATTAACTTTGCAGAAGAAATAGAATAAAAAATAATCACACAAAATTAGAGACACCGAGATTTAACGAGGTTCACCTAGTATGGTTTACATCCCCGGAGAAAGTATCCAGTCTTTATTATTTGAAGCCTTACTAATTACAACCTCTCACCAAATCTCTCAATACCCTCACCAATCTCTCTACCATGCATAAAAACCTTCTTCTCCTACACAAAATGAGCTCTATTCCTTTTATGGGCTTTACAATCTATAATTAACATGCACTCACTTAAAAAGAGTATCCTAACTATAGAAAATCACAAAAACATGCAAACACCCACTCTTCACAAATTACATGCGCGTATTCAAGATATGGGATCTAAAAATAGAGATTTATAATCTCATTTGTGATTTGGCTCCAAACTCATTAGGAAATTTCACCTTTGCAATGGAGTGAGCGATGAAGGTGCATCCCACCATTTACAAAGAGAAGCATTGCATGAGGTCATGCAGTCTGGGAGTCCTCTGCATTCACATGCATCGATGTCGAAGTTTGTGTAAGTGGAAACGAATGGAGAATGGCTCCATTTGGTCTTCACCAAGTCCCCTTACGTAGCCCAATCGTCTGCATTCCAAATGTAATAGAATATTCCCATTGCCTTCAAGGGGTTTTGGTGAAGACTTAGGTGGGTTCAAACAAGTCATCAAACTGAGCACAATGACATGCATTGAAACAGAGCACCAGAATCAAGGTGAAGCAGCTGTTGCTATAGGCATTAACACAATACCCCATCTTGGACAAACCAACCCCCAATTTTTATTTTTCTTTTATAGACTATATAAACTCTTATGTGGTTTGATAACAAGCTGCGAAGATATACAGGTCTCTGTACAAGCAACCTGAGATTTTTTTTAATTCTAACCCTTTCTCTTGATTTCCAAGTGATTGACAACATTAAGGAAAAGCAGCCATTATTAGACCAGAGTGTACTGAATTCGTGTTAAGCCAACCTCCCTAACGAGTACAATTTACCCTAACATCAGGTTCAAGGGCTGGGACATTGACAAAAATAGATAGATAAATAGGTAGGAGGAATCTTATAAAGTGGGATCAAGGACTTACACTTTTAAGCTTGGTATCCCACTAGGAAAGAGTATGATAAGTGTTGGAATTTATAAACCACTCAAATCTCATAACAAAGTTAATGTGGGATTATTCATAATAGAGTTAATGATAGAATATGCTGCATTAACAAGTACAAATTTTGTTTTGCTTGTTTGGTAATGGTACCAGTGTTCACTCTCAGAGAGCCAGACATGTTAAGTTTTGTCATTACAAAGTTCATCTGATGAGCTACCTACTCTACCATTATGGTACACTGTGCTTTCATTTACTTTTCATGCATAGGTAGCTAATTACCCCCATGGGGCCTCCTCCCACCTAATATGGAGGCGGCAGGTATATGTGATTCATGAGAATATCTTGTTTATTGAGGGCGAGGCAGGTCCAGCCTAGAAATATCTTCCAAATTTACATTTTAAACTTGTTACGTTTTGGTTTAAGCTTTGCCTGAGCAGTTTGTAGGTCAGTAGAATAGCATGTTAAAGTTTGGTGTGCACGATAAATGGGTGCCGTATACCGAGGACAGTGACTGCTTTAACAGTGCCATGAAATCCTTGATGCAACATAAGAGTTAGAGTGGGATATGTGAAGGAAAAACATACTCACGTGAAATTCGTAGAATCCAACCAAAGGGACCCCTTGTCTGGGTGACCGCTACTAGATATACACTGCACTCGTAACAATTTTCCATGGCAAGGCGTAGTTCATGATTGCGTACTGTACCCTCTGCCATTGACTATTGTCCACTATTGTCACAATGATTTGGGTACCCATCGCAGTATTCTGCCTTGTCTGTCTCGGTCACACAATACTCATGCAGTTCATCCCTATAACTACCATATCGTAATCATTTTAAACCTTTTATGATGTTGAAAGCATCAAGAAAGGGACAAGCATCAGTCCAACGAGACCCAATAATTGAACCTTGAACCTTAGCCTCCCTTATGGGGTTTGAAAGAACCGATTAATCTACACCTCAAACTTTTCTTAATTAATAGGATAATTATTTATTATTAGCTTAATCAATTTTTTTTCTTTTTAAAAAATAATTATATTAAGTTGTTCAAGGAAAGAGGTACATTGTCCGTTTTTTTTATGTAAATAAGCTTTTGATCAAGATTTAACATATGATGTAGTGTTATAATTTTTGTTTGCTAATAGTAACCCATGTATAACAAAAATAGATTAGTACATTGAATTAAAAAACAAAATACATCTAATGTTGCTACCATCAAGATATAAGATAGAAATAAGAGCTTCCTTGATCCGCATTGCCCACTATCTAGGGAGATAATCATAAAAAGTGATGTGGCCTTTGTCTAGTGCCGCAACTTTGTTCTCTTGTGTAGTGATGTGGTTGTATTCTACTGACATAAAGGCTTACCTATACCATCTAAATTGTTTTCATAATTCTCCTTAGTTTTTAGTCAGGCTTCCTATTCTCCATTGGATTCCTTAGATGGTTGATCATGACTAGTGAGCCAAATTCTATCTGGACATTCTTCTAGCCTACCTTTACTACTTGGAGCCCTCTAAAGATGCAATAACCCTCTGCTAGGTTTTTGGAAAGTATGCCAAAATTCTCTTCAAAGGTGAAGATCGAGGTCCCATTCAATAGTCTTCATATCCCTCTTGCAATAGATCTTCCTAGATTCCCTCATGAGGCTCCATCCATGTTAAATTTTTTCCAATCCTCTAAGTGATCCCACCATGCTCCTTTTATGACTAATTTTGGGTATCTCAAGGTTACCATTTTTTGTTTACCATCCATAGGAGAAATTTTTAGTCTCATCATGATCTATACCCACCAAATATGGGGTTCCTGGGGATACTTTAGCATATGCTGAACTGTCTCTACTAAGTTGGTTGTGGTATTTTGCCAAAAATAGTGGATGTCTAAATATTCTTGTTTAAGGTTGTAATTGTTCTTTTCTTTCCATATGTTCCAAGGTAGGAGATTAGTTCCTACCCATACTATCTGCCTAACATATTGGTCTATCACATCCTATGTAGTGCATTCCCTCCATATATGCTCTACGGTGGTAAATCTAGACCAATCAATACCAAGTAAGGTGACCATCATATTCCACAACTTTTAGGCTACATGACAATAAATAAGTGACAGTGTGTTCTAGGGTTCTTCCAACACATCTCACATCATAAAAGACCATGAAAACCTCTTTTCAGAAGTTGTTCCCTTGTTAGTACCCTTTTATGTAGTAGTAGCTAAATGAAGAATCTCGCCTTAGGCCATAACTTTTGTACCCATAATTGTATGAATAACTCTCGAAGAAGGTTAGGAGTGTGTTTGCATAGGGTTGCATATCCTTGTGCTACTGTATACTCCCCTTGACTCATGTTGCCCCATCCAAGGGAATCCTCTACTTGAGACCATGAAAGTGATCTCATTTGTAGAGTTCATTAGATATCCATCTTCTACCTCTCCAAGATTTGAATTGGTAATTTGGTTATGGGGATCCAATTTCTCTCAAATTATTAATTTTTGATTTGGTACATATAGTATTTGGCTACCTTTATCCAATTTGCTCTATGTAACCACTCTATGAAAGCTCTCGACTCTAGAAATTGAACCATCAATGGTTGGTTCTCATCCCAAGAGTTTGTTTATAAGTTCGTGTGTTGACCATTGTGAATTGTCTAATATTTTGATCCTCCTCCTAGAGCCATTGGATCCTAGATTTTTTCTTCCAAAATAACTCTTTTCTTTTTTACCATTCTACTTATTTGGATGCATGTTTGATCTCTACTATACTCAACCCCTGTATGAGGCCATCCATGTGGATTTGTTCATTCAAATATTAAAGTTGGGCTATCAATTCTAACTTTTCAACTTGACATCTCCAAACTCTTCCTAGTTCTAGGATCTTATCTTGGATATGATGTACTCAAGCCTCCTCACAAAGAAATACATATTAGTTCTAGGTCAAGGTTTGCCTCCCTACTACCATTTCTTCACTCTAGGCCTAAAA
This sequence comes from Wollemia nobilis, assembly GCA_028583015.1. Classification (NCBI taxonomy): domain Eukaryota; kingdom Viridiplantae; phylum Streptophyta; class Pinopsida; order Araucariales; family Araucariaceae; genus Wollemia; species Wollemia nobilis. The sequence continues at coordinate 1,937,196 of JAQPPZ010016912.1, read as the reverse complement.
GAGTTGTCTCTAAACAACATTAATTGGAATTTGAATGGCAAGTGTCTAGCCTTAGATTTCCATAGTTCTATCATGTTGATACTGCATTGTTTAGGATCTTCACCCTAGGAATATGTCCATGAATAAAAAGAAATGTCTAATTGTAGGAACCTAACTAATCTTTTCATAATGCAAACATATCCTTTTCTCTTCTTAGACCAAGATATCAGGTCATTGTATGGTGTGACATCCACAAGGTGGAGGTTCTTGATGTATTCCTTTACGAGGTCCATGCTCCTCTCTAAGCTACTATTTACCCCTAGCTTCTCTTCTAAGGAAAGGATGGTATTGAAATATTCTCCTACCAAGGCCCATGCTTTAGAAAATTGGTTGATAATACAATTTATGTTCTTCCACTATCTTTGTTTCTCCTTTACAGTAGTAGGTGCAAACAAATTCATGTAGAGCATAGCTTTGTATAATTGTATACTCTATGCTACTACCACTAGGAGACCCCAACTACACATCACTTAGTGGATAACTACCTCTTTAGGGTCCTAAAGGCATGAAATATCTCTTGATGACCCTTGGGAGTTGAGGGATTATACTCTTCTAGAAGGCCATACTTTCCTTGTAATTGTCTCTATCTCTTCCACCAACATATTTGTCTTCTAAAGTAAGATAATTTATAGCCAAATTACTCATATCATTCTTCTATTTTCATTATGTTAAGATACTCCCTTTAAGTCCTCTAATATTCTAGGAGATGAAGTTCATTAGTACTAGGGTCTAAGGATGTGGGTAAGGGCATTGACCTTACCTTTTGCTATTAGTTTTTCTTCTTTTGCCACATGGTGCTAGTTGGTTTTATGTCCTACAATTAAACTGTGTTCATTTTCATCTTCTTACTTATCTCCTAGCTCCCCCCTCTAGATTTTGGAATAAAATGTCACAACCCCAAAATTTTATATCCTGAAACTAAGGAACATTTTTTATATATAAACTAACCAATAGAAGGTTTACAATTAATATGTGCCCATTCCAAATTTTCAAGGTACTACCACACCTATACTCGTATTTTTCTATCAAAGTGAGTTCATTAAGTTAAATGGTTCACCCATCCCTATACTTGCATTTGTCCATCAATACAAATATACTAGGTGTAGATAAACACCCCTTCTTATACTTACACTCATCTATTAGTGCCAATACTTTAGGAGTGATGGTTCACCCATCACTATACTTACCCTCATCCTTTAGGGAAGTATACTAGGTGTTGACCCATATCTTTTCCAGTCTATCGAAAAGATCATGATATCCACTGCACTCCACATAGGTCCTTTTATGTGGGTGTTGTCACTTCAACTGCCTCTTTAATCCATTAAGAGTACTAGTCGTCACTACCAATGATAATATTTAGCATACCTAAACACTATCTATATGTGGTTATGCTTAACTCCAATCGATCTCTAGCTCGACCTAGTTTGTTACTGAACTTAAATTAAACCAAAGCTTCTAAAAGTCTACAACAACATAAATTCAGTGTTGGTAACATCAATTTCCAAGCCTCTAATTGTACTCTAGAAAATTCCCTCCTCGAGATTAACCAACAACCATTGATCAAGGGTCGTTTCACATGTGCACCAACACCCTCTAAAGAATAATACACAAATATGAGAGCAATTGGTTTTAAGTATGTTTACTCCACAAGAAAACCACATAAATTTGAGATTAAAGAAATTGAACATTCATTAAAAAAATGGCCATCATGAACGATAGCGGCACATCTAAATGCTTAAAAATTAAATCCTTCAACATTGCATACATTGAATACGTTTCCTCATAGTGCAAAACTAAATTCAACACCTATCAAGTGAACTTCAATTGTCTAAAGTTAACATTAGATAATCATTCCGTAATAATCATTCATTCGTTCATTTCACCAAATATATCATAATATTAATATCTGAAACAAGGCATCATCTATAATACAACAACATGCTATAGTTCTCATCTGAGCTTAAATTATCTCCAAAAATAAATTACAAAATTCACTACAAGGTACAATATTAAGTTTCTCATTTGGAACTCGGGTTTATCTTAACTACTCCTAGAACTTCGATTGGAATCATTAGTTGATTCCTCTTGCCAACCCAACACGATTTTTCGCTCTTCAACTCCAAATATTTCTTTAACTACTGAGAAGAATATTGCCTTGCGATGGGATCAAAGACAACTCCTTTTTCAAGAGTTTTGCATATCTCAATGCTTACAACATGGTTTCAAAACAATTCTATGTGTAATAAAATATAGTAGAAGCAATCCAACAAGCATGGCAAGTTTCCATGAGATAACACATGAAATAAAGAACATCATTCTTCTTTTTTCACAATTATGATATACCGACGAATCTATATCACAAATCCATCTCGATACTAGAATAATACATTCACTAAATTCAAAGGTAGCAAAATAAATTTGTATATATATCCTTTGAATAGAATTTACATCCTTGGCCTATTAATTCTTTCCACAAGCAATACATATTTCAAAGATAAATCACTACATAAAGACATCGAATACAAATTTCACCTCTAGTTATCAATTTCATAATCCAAAGGAATAACACACAATAATTCAATTACTGCAACATTCCTTAACCAAAATCTAGATTAACTTAACTATAAGTTACTAGATTCTTTGTCCTATATATAAATATGCCAACAATCACTCAACACAGATCTTTTATCAATCATGCATCAACAACAAGGTTTAACTCACAATACACATGCAAGGTTTGTCAATAACACCCATGCACAAATTAACCCTCATGTTACCTATTATCCATATAACTCTACCAAGAAAACTTTGTTCTATCGAAAGCATGAGTAACAGTTTTATTTTTTGAAATAAAATACCTAAGTATGGTTGTAACATCATGTACAACACAAAAAATAAAAATATTAAAAAATAGCAATGCCAAACATCGCCAACTTTGCCATGAGAAACTCTACATTTTCTGGCATAGCTTGGTCAATTTAATCTCTATCATTTGGACAATAACCTAGACAACTCTTCCATACACAAGAACTTAAAATAAATATTTAATAGTTGTTACCTGAAGCAATCAATCATTTCAGCCATTATTTGTTTCACATACATAAACGAATCTACAACCCAGTCAACAAAGGTCACCGGATTACCTGGTAGGGTTATGCATAAGGGATTGGACTCAATATGTACTTGTAAAAAATGGTGAATTCTAATTGACATCAATGTGAATCCTAAGCAAATCAAATCAATCATCTTCATACCAAAATTTAGGGAATTTGAAGCCCTAAAAAGTAAGGTTATATTTGGGATAAATTTTGACATATTAAATCACCTTATAACTTCATAAAAATATCACCATTATATCAGGCTTGAAAATATCTTTCCAATGAGTACACATATGCCTATGTTTGGATATATATTGTGGTGAATTGACCCTAAGAAAAAATTGGTCCCAAAAATTTCAAGCGAATGGATTGATGTCAAGGGTTCTCATATTCGCCAATTTTCAATTTTGGAAATCTTAATCCAATTTGTGAATATTCACCATTGTGCATAACATTGTTACCTAGTTCATTAACGTCCCTTCTCAACTCATTTTATTTTCAATTAATCCTTCCACTTCCTTCTTCCTTCTTCTCTAGTGTCACTCCCCTATTCTCAAAAATCAAACACCTCCTCTTTACCATCGAAGTCCTTATTTTTGTCAATTGTTCTTCTCTATGACTCCCATTGCCTCGCTCTTTGATCCATCTTACAAAAAATCATTACTCTCCCACTTCCATACCCTTCCAACACAAAAGAGAAGAGATTATATCCAATGTTTTGGTAAGGACTCATCAATGCTCCACTACAAACATGGTTCATAAAATAACTCAAAGTTCACTACTTCTAACTGGTCTATAAATAAGGCATCCATATTCAATAATAAAAATAGCATCCATTTCATTATTTTTCTGTTCAAAAAAATTCCTTCATAAGAAATTATTATGCAACTAAAACTCAAAGCAATTTAATATTTCTTTTTATATATGCAAATAATGTTATGCATCTTCATGAAAGGGGCATTTATAGATATTTTCTCTTTAAATATTTCAACAAATAACTCATCATTATTTCTCCAAGGTAATATTTTCTCGATGGTTAACTCTTTCTACCACCATGAAGAGACCTATTCCTACAAAAGTGCACTTTTATTAGCAACATCATATTCATAAATAAAATACGGGTTTTTTCACAAAGCGAATCATGAAATTATCCTACATTTCATTTTAAAAATTCGCATCTCACTTGCAATAAAGAACAAATATTTTGCATAATAAACCTAAAATAGTCAATCATTTCATCCATAAGCAATATTAAAAATATAAGTCCATCAAGCTGAAAAGTCGGCTAAGGGTGGGTCATGACATCATCACCCCCTTAGGCTTAACACAATATTTTGTGTTCACAATATTATAAATATAAAATAATATTTACACAACATTTTTGGATAGAAATGGAAAGTGTTTTTGCATATCCGCTACTTTTTCCCATGTAGTGTTCCTTTCATTGTATCGGTCCCACTGAACTTTGCATGACTCCAAAGTTCCTTTCCTCATCAATTTAGATCGAAACTCAAGGATTCTTACTGGTTGAACCTCTATAGCCTCTAGGCTTACCATCTGTAAATTGGAAATATCCCACACATGCTCAATATTAGCAATGTAATTTTTAAGCAAAGAAATATGAAAGGTGTTGTGAATCTTGGATAAATTGGGTGGTAAGGCAATTTGGTATGCCACTAGACCAATCTTCTCTATGATTTTATAGGTTCCAACAAAGCGAGGATCTATCTTTGTGGATTTAATTGCACTCTTTCTTGGCTTTACCCTCAAAAACACTCTATCACCTACAACAAACTCTTTTGGTGAGCTTTTAATATTGACATAACTTTTTTTATGGTCTACAGCTTCCTTCAACCTCTCAGATCACCCTTAACTGTTTCTCCATTTCTTTGACCACGTCTGGTCCAAGCACAATTTTGTATTCTGTATTGTACCATGTTAATGGTGTGTCCTACACTTTCTGCCATACAAATATTTGAATGAAGCCATGCCTATGGTCGAATGGTATCTGTTATTGTAGGAAAATTATACCAAATGCAAGTAATTATCCCAACAGGTTTTTTGATCCATACAGTATATGCAAAGAATATCTTCTAGCACTTGGTTCACTCTTTTAGTTTGCCCATCAATATTTGGATGGTAAGCAGAATTCATATTTAATCTAATACCAATGACATGATGCAAGGATTGCCAAAAATTAGATGTGAATTTTGGGTCCCTATCTGATATGATTACCTTCAAAAAACCATCAAGCCAAAATATTTTCTTGGAAAATCTATTAGCCACATCCACGGTGTCATCCTTGGTGTTCTTGGGTATAAATTTTGCAACCTTTCTCAGTCGGTTGACCACTACTAGGATTGCATCATGCTCAAACCTATTCTTAGGTAGCCCTACTATGAAATCCATTGAAATCACTTGCCATTTTTGCATAAGCACATCATGCGAACACAAAAACCTAGTAGGATGTCTATGTTTTTCTTTTACCTTTTGGCACTCAAGGCCATAAGAATATTTTTTTCATATTCTTCCTCATCTTTGCTCCTCCTGGATGAGAAAAATATAGAGATTTGTGTGCTTCATTCATAATCATCCTTCTCAAATTTCTAGTCTCAAGAATTACTACCTTGTTCTTAAAACATAAGAAACCATCCTTGATTCCAAAGTCCTTTTTTTCATCTATTTTCTTTTCCATACTTTACCGAATTTGGTTGTTGTATGCATCCTAATTTTGCATTTTCTTGAATTGTTCCATCAAGTCAACATGGATACCAGACACAACTACTATATGTCTCCTTCTACTTGGTGCATCCACAAATTTATTCTCTTTTTATTTTATACTCAATGTCAAAATCATATTTTGTAATAAATTTCATACACCTTCTTTGTCTAGCATCGAGTAAAGGTTGAGTGAATATATCCAATTCTTGAGAGAAGATGCTACAAATCTTGAGAGAAAACATTACAACTACCAACTCAAAGGGTCTCTCGACCAGATAATATCTCCAAATCTTGAGAGCAAACACTACAACTACCAACTCTAAATCATGGGTTTCATAATTAACCTCATGTATTTTTAGTTTTCTAGACCCATAGGGTACCACTTATTCTTCTTGTGATATCACTCCTCCCAAACCTTCTAATGATGTATGTTTAAATAGAGAAAATTCCATGATGATCATATATCTTTAGTATAGGAGGTATGGTAAGATTTTACTTAAGAAAACCAAAGGATTCGCACATTTATCAATCTCCATGAATTATTTTCCTTTTCTCTTAAGGTTAATTATTGGTGAGGTGATCTTGGCATAGTACCTCACATATCACCTATAGTATCCATTTAATCCCATGAAACTTCAAACTTCTATCACATGTGAAGGTGGCAACCAATTCAAAATGACTTTAATTTTCTTAGGATCCATTGCAAACCCGTCAGCTGAAATAATGTGTCCTAAGTATTGTACTTTTGACACATAAAATTCATACTTGGATAATTCCCATACAATTTATTTTTCCTTAATAGCCCTAGAACAATCCTAAGGTGCTCATAATGCTCTATCTTATTTTTGAAATATATCAAAAATATAATCCAAAAATACAAGTACAAATCTATCCAACTACTTCATGAAGATACTATTCATTAAATTCATAAATGTTGTTCGAGCATTTGTTAAACCAAAAGGCAAGACAACAAACTTATAATGTCCATAATGAGTTTTAAAGGTTTTATTATGTGTATCCTCCTCACAAATCCTCAATTGGTGGTATCCTAACTTCAAATCAATATTTGTAAAGATTATGGTATCTTTGAGTTGATCGAAGATATCTTTGATTCTGAGTAGACGATATATGTTCTTGATAGTTGCCTTGTTTCGCATTCTATAATCTATGCATAATCTCAAGGAACCATAATTTTTATTTACAAATAGTACTCGTGCATCCCAAGGTGATACTTCTGGGTTGATCAACCCTTTCTCTAGTAACCCTTACAATTGCATCTTCAACTCTTGCATTTCTATAGGATTAATTCTATAAGGATTTCTATGTATGGGTTTTGTTCTAGGTTGAAGCTCAATAGTAAAATTAAATTTTCATTTAGGGGGTAGTCCAAGTAAATCCTTTGGAAAAATATCCCTAAATTCCTAAATAATTGGGTGTTTCTCAAAGACCTCCTACTTATTTTATTTATCCATTTCATTTATCTTAACAACATAGACCATTCCACATTTCTTTATGGCATTATTAAGTTTCATTACTGATAGTATTTAAGGTTGAAAAGTTCCATATAGACTAAACATCCTACGCACAACACCCCTATCATATGTGTAATAAATCCATCTATCCAGAAAGTTGAGTACTGCCTTATGCACTTGTAGCCAATCCATTTCTAGGATTATGTCAAAAACATAAAAAGGCACTACATACAAACATACTATTGTTATTACGCTAGGTAAGGTGATTTATTCCATAGGGTAACATTGATTAACGGAGTAGGTTTTTCCTGAACCATACTCAACCTTCCACCCACAATCCAAGATTCCTAGCCTTTCTAAAATATCTTTAGCTAAACTAGTGGAAATAAAACTATATGTAGCACCACTATCAATCAAGATTTTAACATTCCTACCAAAAATATTATCATTAATCAATAGTGGCATGGCTTGACCATTAAGATTTTTATTTCCTGTAGCTGTGTAAATCTTGTGCATAGGCTCTCTAGGTGTAGTCTCTTTGTACAATGGTTCCTTTCCTTTGGAACTCATTTATGTTCTCCATGGACAATTAGAAGCATAATACGGTCCTCTACAAAGATAACATCCTTATTTGGCCCTTGATTTTCTTTTTGCTTCTATCCTTTGTAGAATACCATAGGGGAGGGGTGATTTGGAAGTGTTGGAATGATTTCTAAGGTTTTGGAACACTTGTACCCAAATCATATAGGGTGTATGATTTTCTTTGTACAACTTGTCAATATTGTAAAACTACTTGTGTGGATTGCAAATTGTACATTTGTATGATCCCAATCATACAAAACTATATATTATACAATTTTCCACTTAGTCAATTCACAAAAATTGGTTTTGCAACTCAACTCAGTAAATTTTGTAATCAATTTCTCCAAAGGGTTAATTTTTCGTATTTGGCAAGTTTCAATCATGCAATTTCATTCCAAATTGGCCAAACGGTTGGTTGTACACTTTGGTGCACAGGATGTACAATTTGACCAAATCATTGTTGAACATGTTAATCACATTTTTGTCAATTTACACCACATATCTCTTTAGGGTAAGTTTTAGAATGTTTTCCTATTGCAATTGCTAGATTTCCTTCCAATATGTCAAGCATTGAATTATTATCGTCACCAACGTTTGTAGAAATCATACAATTGGCAAATAACATCCATGTACAATCATAAACTATCATGAAATAATCCTTCACTCTCACACCAGGGTCGTAGGAATATCAATAACCATTTTCATTGGTATCCTATCTATCTAACATAGCAATTTAGTCATTCAACACAAAATCTACAACATACACTAAGAATAACACATAATCTAAATCACATATCTGGAATCAATAAGTGCTACTATTATATTATATTTGTACAATACATCCATCATAATTGATTACAACAAAGGATTCAACAATAAATAACATGAACAATCAATAAATTATCAATGAACAATTCATAAATATCAATGAACAACCTAAAAAATTGAATGGGGGTCTATATAATGCATGCCCAGGCCATTCCAAAGGAGAACCTGGGACATCACATTACTTACAACTTCCATCCTGAATTATCTCAAGATAATTAATTACAAGGTTTTACAAAGTCTAATTTTTTTTTTATCAAATTCATCCCAACTGTAAATTTCACCTAATTTCATTGAAATTTAAATTTGTACATTTTCAACCTTGTACATTTACACATACTTGTATGTTTTTTACCACTTTTACATTTTAATAAAAATTGACAAAACTAAATAAAAATATCTAAATACAATAATAATTTCTTATTCTTCTAGGAGGTGGATTTGTTGCCTACATCTGTCATCCCCTTTAATTCAGTTGGTGTCCTCATCGACTCGTTCTTCTTGGTCTTGGCCGACATTTCTTGGTGGTATTCATCAAGCTAAATATGAAGAGTAGTGTGCTCATTCTTCAATCGAGTTGCATATTAAATGAATTCTAGGGATTTTAACCATAATCATTGGCCTTTTATTCTATAGTAACTATAAGTACAGGTATTTCATTCTCGTACTCCAATGCTCCCTTGCATAACTTCTCTATCAACATGGCTTTTTTTCGGGTTGCTACAAATAACTCATCATTATTTTTTGTAATGACCTATATATTTTGATGAATATCAGCTCCACAAGCTTCAATACACTCATATTTAGCCCTAAGTTGAGCCTTATGTTCCATAACTAGCTCATTGTAGTGCTTGGCATCTTTTGCTATCTCCTTGATCTTACGATTCTTCTCCTATAGTTGTTCCTTCGTTGTATTCAATTGATTCATTTGTTTGGCCAATTGTTCATTTTATGCTACTAATTGTGTTTCTAATTGCTTCATGTGCTCTTTCACTTGTTGAATCACATGTTGATTTTATTCCTACTATGATCGGAGCTTATCTCAATAAGCTTACTTGATGTTATTCCATTTTTCTTTCATCTTCTTCAGTATTTCCTCAGCCTTGATCTTGTTGTATACTGGTTCTTCTTCAATTGAACCTATTTTATTTTGATTAGCCTCTGCTTCTTACTTGCGTGCTTCCTTGGATTGATAAATCTATTCAAGACCCAAGCTGAGCAACTCGATCCAATATGTCAAGAAATTCAATTTTCTCAAGGTGAAGGTCAATTTCAAAGCTACTCTTTGAAATTTTTTACCCGATGTATTCAATGGATATGTCAAGCATGTTGCCCTATCCAAGTACACACATGGATACTCATAGTAATTGGTCTTCACTCCCTCTGGTAAATCATATCTTCCTAACATCATAGTTACCTCTTCCCTAGGTAACAACCATGGGTGTTGTGCATGAATCTATGCTATATGCCTAGTATGATATTTATTGCACACCCACTCCATAATCTTCTCTAATTTAGTGAAGGTTTTATCTCTCCACTATTTCAATTGTATAATGCTACCAATACAAAATTGCAACCTGGAACTGGAAAATATTTTGCTAGCTTGTCAAAATAAGTGCTCCACTTGTTCATCATTAATTTCACCATCATCCCCCATAATACCATATCAAAGTACTTCAACTAAAAAGCTTGTACGAAACCCTACATTATTGTCTTGTGGTGAGGTATTTTCTTCTTCTTCCTCTTCCTATGGATTTGAACTTCCTCCAACTTCTTTGATTTCACTGGCTACTTTCTCTTCTTATAGTAGAATGTGTGCTACTATCTTGTTTTGTTCTTCTTCATTAGGTGCTATGATCTCCTCAACATTGATGATCTCTTGTAGAGGCTACTGCTCTGTTACCAGTGCTTGGAATTCTTCTTATGGGTTAGTTAAGTCCATATATTGCATTTTTGCCAACCCTTCCTCTTGTGAGTTCAATTGCACTCCCCTTAGTGATTCAACTATTTGATTAGAAACAAATCATATAGTGGTGACTGTGTGCTTACCTACTCCTATTGAATGTTACCACCTCAGAACAATATTTATGTGAGGCTTCTTCTTCCCCTAGGATTCATTAAATGGAACTTCCACCACTGCTTTCACTTTTATAGATGGTGGTGCCACTATTCGTCTTGCCAAATATTTGGATGAATCCAAAAAATTGAAATTTATGGTCTGAAGCAATGGTAAATATTCCATTACTCCTCCCACTTCTTCCATACTAGGTATATTAAAATTTAGTAATCCAACACTTCTAAGTCTGAGTATCCTTTCTCTAGCAACTACTTGGTTTTACTTTATGCACAAGTTTCTTCACATTCATCTATCTCTCTCATTGCCTACATATTTGAATCTTTACAAGATTGGATTATCGTTCTACTCTGTCCTCCACTTCACAACAGGTTGGTTGCTCATACAATTGTTTGTCTTGTGCCTACTATTCCAAGGCAGGTTCCAACTATCTTCTTATTTTCATCCTAGGATGAACATATTCATCATATGTCATATCGGCCTCTTCCTACATCGAAGGTATTGGTTGTTTTGTGCCCTTCTTGGCCTTAGATTTTTTGGATTTGCCTTCGGTAGGGGCACAATATTTTCCCATTGTAGTATGGTAGGTTGATCTGGTGGTCATTCCTGAGGTTGTGTCCTACCAAGAAAATAAATTCCCAATCTGGATATTGTGTCTAACAAAAGAGCAATGACATGAAAAGTCATGACAAAGATCTTTCTCATGGTTGTCAATAACTTCTACATCCATTCCTCCAAATAGGTTCCCCAATCATACTTCACCCCCTTTGAGATACCTTCTACATACTAGGCCATCCATATCGGTATATCAAAATATCATGATTCTCCTAACAAGCGAGCCATGGCAATATTCATTGCACATGCTAATTAATCAGTCTTCAACTAATTTTTCTTAATTTCATGAGTTTCAGAACCAAAAATTTTTGCTACAACAAGTAACTTCATAGATGTGAGTGTCATAATAAACTTGTGAGCCTCAATTGGATCTACCATATTCTTTAAAATTGAATCTCCCTCCTTGGGCAATGTGAATTATCATTGAAATACCTCTACCAAAAACTCCACCTTGATGTACCAATTACCCACTCTCACAAAGGTGTTATTCTCAGCGAGTTCATAGGACTAAAGAATTTACAGCAAGTACTCATTGAAGAATACTTTATCTTGTGGCAAGATTTACGTGATTATGCTCACTATGGCCTTCTTTAGTGCAAGATTTAATGGATATTTTACCTCATTAATTTCTGACTATTTTTTGTAAAATTTTATTTTCAGTTGTCCAAAGGTGATATTATTGATATCCACTTGCTCTTCCTCTAGTTCACCAAGCAACTAATCCTATTTTTTTAGGGTAGCTTCCTGATGAATATCACTGCAAAGCTCCTTTTAGTGTGCCCATGGTGGTTTCATCTCTTCTCCTCAAAATTGTAGTGGTACACTGCCTCTATAACCACACCAATATATTTAACCCCTCCATGACCTATACCCTCTTCCTCTCCAAGGATGATTACACACCTCTCATGGGACTGAAATCGATGTCCTTGGTCTTAAATGGGGTAGATTGTGTTAGATAACCTAGGCCATGGATATATCTAGTGTAATTATCTTTGTGGTATTTCCACCCTTGTTGATGTAATGTGATCAAAATTATCTCAGAATTCTCACCTGGAGCTCATGCTTCTGCCATCGTCAAGTGGAAACCACATTTGTACAATCTCTGGTCAACTTGGAAACTCAACACAAAATTCATCCAAAATATGTACACCTGCTTCCAAAATGTACAAAGAATGCCAAAATTTTTACAAGACCTCAGTAAATTATACATGCACATTTTGAAATTGTACAACCACTGCCAATTTGTACAACTCCACCCAAAAGTTTAACTACACTCGATTTTGTACAGATTCACCAAATCATACAATTGGAGATATAAATCATAAAATATCAATTTTAAATCATAAAAGTAGTCCCAAATCATACAAGGGAAACTCCCTTCCATACAATCCCATCAGAATCCGTAAAAATGCAAAAAAAAATTATACAATCACCTCCAAATTACACAAATCGAGTCTTCAAAAATCCTAAAATTAAATAATCTACCCTGAAATCATACAATCACAACTCCAAATCCTACAAACAGCCATGGAAAACTTCACTTGGCTAAGAAACCTCATTTTTATCAAACTAGTATGATTTCTGGAATACCCATTTACCAAAAGTGTGCAATCTTCCTTTTGAGTGCAATTCCAATGCAATTGTGCAAGTTCTTCTTCAACCAGTGCAATTTCTCTCCAAGATGATTTTTTTGGGAAATATGGTAGTGTTGTACGATTGTTATTTTATGATATTCCACACATGCAAAGTCACAAAAATGTTTTTATGCTTTTATGGCTGATTTTTTGCACTAGGGTTTGCCATTTTACCTCCTTGCAATTTCCACACTTTACTATTTTTGGAAAATCAAACCCTAGCCCTGCATTTTATAAAATAAGGATTTTCTTGGGTGCCTCCCAACTTAAATGTTGAGCACGGTGCAACAACAGTATTGTCATTGTTGTCAACACAGTCAGATAGATCTGTTGTTTCAAGTGGACAGGAAGTTCAAAAGCTATTCAGATGCAGAAGACAGGAGTTCAAAGGTTATTCAGAGTATGGACAGTGAGTTTCCAAGAAGACCGAAGTGGCCCATTTGCAAAAGATCAAAGAAAAAGACAAGTAAGAAAAGTGTCGCGATATCGCGACATATACAGTAGGCAAGAAAAACTATCACGATTTCGTGACATGTTGGAAGAGAGAGAAAAGCTGAAAAACTGTCACGATTTCGTGACATGTTGGAAGAGAGAGAAGGAAAAACTATCATGATTTCGCGACATGTTGGAAGAGAAAAAGAAGTGGAAAAACTGTCACGATTTTGTGACATGTTGGAAGAGAAAAAGCAAGTGGAAAAATTGTCATGATTTCGTGACATGTTGGAAGAGAAAAAGGCAAGTGGAAAAACTATCACGATTTCGCGACATGTTGGAAGAGAAAAAGGCAAGTGGAAAAACTGTCACGATTTCACGACATGTTGGAAGAGAAAAAGGCAAGTGGAAAAACTGTCACGATTTCGTGACATGTTGGAAGAAAAAGAGAAAGTAGGAAGAAGTGTCACGATTTCGCGACAAGTTCGAAGAAAGAGAGTAAAGTTGGAAAAGTGTCACGATTTGTGGACATGTCGCATTTTCACGACTAAAATAGGAGAGAGAAAGTAAGATTGAAAAGTGTCACGATTTCGTGACATGTCGCATTTTCATGACTTGAAAAGTGTAGGAAGGAAGAGAAATAAAAAGTGTCACGATTTCGTGACATGTCGCATTTTCGCGACTCGAAAAGCAGGAAGGAAGAGAAAGAAAAAGTGTCACGATTTTGTGACATGTCGCATTTTCGTGACTCGGAAAGGCCAGGAAGGAAGAGAAAGAAAAAGTGTCACGATTTCGTGACATGTCGCATTTTCGTGACAAAAGAAAGAGAGGAAGCGTAGAAAGCAGAACTGTCACGATTTCATGACAAAAGCAGAGAAGAAGACTTTGAAGGCAGAAGTGTCATGATTTCGTGACAAAAGCAGAGAAGAAGACTTCAAAGGCAGAAGTGTCATGATTTCATGACAAAAGCAAAGAAGCTAAGTATGAAAGCAGAAGTGTCATGATTTCATGACAAAAGCTAAGATAAAGTATACAAAGAGGAAAGTGTCATGATTTCGTGACATGTATTTTCATGGGCCAAAGCAAAGAGAAAGAGGAGAGAGAAAATAGTGTCACGATTTCATGACATGTATTTTCATGGGCCAAAGCAAAGAGAAAGAGGAGAGAGAAAATAGTGTCACGATTTCGTGACATGTATTTTCGTGGGCCAAAGCAAAGAGAAAGAGGAGAGAGAAAATAGTGTCACGATATTGCGACATGTATTTTTGTGGGCCAAAGCAAAGAGAAAGAGGAGAGAGAAAATAGTGTCACGATATCGTGACATGTTGTATTTTCATGGGCCAAAGCTAAGAGAAAGAGCAAGGAGAAAAAGTGTCATGATATCGCGACATGTTGTATTCTCACGGTTAAGTTGAAGCCGACGAAGACCGATGAACAATCGACTAAATTTAGGGTTTACAGTTGTCATGAAAACCGACTAAGATTAGGATTTACAATCGACTAAGATTAGGGTTTTCATCTCAAACATTTTGTTATAAAAGGAGGGTTGTTTGGAGATTTTTGTTGTTGTTGAAGTGTGTGAAGTTCGGTCGGAGTGCGTAGAGAGCAAGTCGTGTCGAATCGAGCTAAGTATAGAATTCGCAAATAGAGTAGAGTGTGCAAAAGGGAGAAGATGATCGTGAAGGTTGACTGTAGTGAAGTAGAGTGTGCGAAGTGATTACGTAGAGAAAGTAGAAGGCGTAGTGTGGTTGTAGATCATAGAAGTGTGTGAAGTGTCTATTCTATGAATAGTGAAAGAGATTGGGTAAGCAATAGACCAGTCAGGGTCTTGTAAAAGCAAAGGTATTTTTTTGGTAAACTTCTAGATTCAAAATTGAAGTCCAGGTTGTAGCTTGGCATCAGGGGTTGGTGCTCCTTTCTGTTGGTGCAGATAAATAAGGGGTTGGTGCTCCTTCCAGTGGGTGTTGGTAAATTGATTGTAAAGTTGGTGCTTTGCAAAGGCTAGATTTGGATGGTAGTCCAAGCAGTCATTTTTGAGGAGTAGCCACATTGGTGAACCTCGTTAAATCTTGTGTTGTGTGATGTTCTCTTGTGATACTTGCTCTATCTGGTTTTAAGGTTTCATTATTTCTATTTTAAGAGCTGTGTGTTTAAGTTTAAAGAGCTACACTGATTCACCCCCCCTCTCAGTGGCATTGTGAGACTAACAATTGGTATCAGAGCCAAGTTCCTATACAAGCTTAACCGGCTAGGGTGATCTTGGAAGTAACACAATGGCAGGTGGTGAAGGTTTCTCATCAAACAAAGCACCATTGTTTGATGGATCTAATTACGCATTCTAGAGAATCAGGATGCAGACATATCTCTGTGCTTTGGGTTACGACATCCTGGGATTCAGTAGTTAGTGGATACACAATACCCATCACTCCTCCAAAAGAGGCTGATGAAAAGAAACTATTTGAAAACAACTCAAAAGCAAAAAATGCTCTCATGTGCGGATTAGCAGACAGTGAACTAGTAAAGATCATGAACTGTAATACGGCAAAAGAGATATGGGACAAACTAAGGAGTATTCATGAAGGAGATGATAAGATCAAGGAGGCCAAGTTACAGACACATCGAGCTCAGTTCGAAGCATTGAAAATGAACGATGATGAAAACATTGAGGCATATATGCTGAGAGTCAATGGAATCATTAATGCGATCAGAGGACTCGACGAGGATATTGGAGACTCTACCATCGTGAAAAAGGTACTAAGATCTCTTCCTCAAAGGTTTGATTCCAAAGTCTCAATGATAGAAGAAGCTAAAAATCTAAATTATTTTAGTATAGATGAGATGTATGGTTCTTTAACTGCATATGAGATGAGGATAGGAAGATCTAAACCCATAGACAGAGAAGCGGCTTTTAAAGCCCTTAAAAATAAAAACACTAAACAAGAGTCCGAGGAAGAAGGGACATCAGATGAAATGGAAGCAAACTTTGTTAGAAAACTAAAAAAGGGAAAAGGAAAATACAGAGGGAAGCTACCATTTAAATGTTTCAACTGTGGAGGCGTCGGGCATTTTGCGACTAAATGTCCACTTAAAGAGCAGAACAAAAATGATGAAGGATCGCACCATGAAAGAAGTGACTGGAAGAAAATGAATTTCAGAAAAGGCAACTTCAAGAAGAAAAGTTTCATCTCCAAGAATGTCAGTTCATCAGAAGACAGCTCTGGAGAAGAGTCTGAAGAGGAAAAAGGTGAAGCTCTTTTCATGGCATTTGAAGAAGCAAAATCAGAAAAGGAAGAAGGAGTGAACTCTGAAGTATGTGGTGAAAACCCTAAGGCTGAAGTAGATCTAGAAGGTGAGTTGATCTCTACACTTGAAGAGTGGGAGATAGAAAAGAAAAATAATAAGAAACTTTCAAGAAAGCTTGAGGATGCAAATGAAATCATAACCAGCTTTGAAAGTACAGATAGAAGAATCCAAGAAAATCTTCGAAGATCTCGAAGTGCAAATAACCATGAAAATAGATTATTGCAACAAGCTAGAAGAAGAGACTGTTGGTTTGAGAATGCAGCTAGAAGAGATGAATAAGAAAATTAGTTGTTATCACAAACGTGAAGAAAGTTCTATGAAGCTGGATAAGATCATAAATGACCAAAGGCCTGCAGGCATCAAGTTTGGTCTGGGTTTCATCGAAGGAGAATCATCAAGTGGATCAAAGACCAGAAATGTAGAATCCATAAAGAATGAAGATAAGAAACAGGTTGATCAAGGGAAAATGTCTCATGCAAAAGAAAGCAATAATGCCAGGCACGAAAGGAGAACTGACAATGATGGATTCACCAATGTCACACATCAAAGAAGAAGAAGACCTATGGCTCCTACGACAACATGGCAAAGACCATCTCCCAGGTTCAATTATCCCTTCTCTGGTTTCTATTTTAAATGCAATGGCTATGGACATAAAATCTCAGACTGCAAATATAATGTAAGACCAAGGAATTTCACCGATAGAAATGCTTTTTCTCCTCTGATGAATTATACAGTAGAATGTTATAACTGTCATAATTTTGGGCACATTGCAAGAAACTGTAGAAGCACATTTGCATCAAATCAGTTTTAGGGAAGAAAAGTTCAACCAAATAGGATGAGACAAAATAGAAAACTTCCCGTAATACATGCACAAGCTGTTGATAAGGGAAAGGCAAAACAAGAGCCCAAAACCACTATCAAAATGGAGTGGAAAGAAAAGGAACAACTTAAGGAAGAAAAGGAATCCTTAATCGTACAAACAACATTTAAAGCATAGAATAAATATGTACCATGGATACTTGATAGTGGATGTTCCAGTCATATGACAGGTAACAAACAAAAATTTGAGAAGTTACAGAAATATGAAGGTGGTTCAGTAAAGTTTGGAAATAATGATGGAGCTAAGATAGTTGGCAAAGGTTCAGTTAAAATTATTAACGAAAAAATTAAGTCGAAGAAGTCTTGTTTGTGGATGGTTTGAAACATAACCTGTTGAGCGTAAGTCAGATTTGTGATAAAGGTCATGAGGTAGTTTTTAAGAAGCAGGGTTGTGAAGTCAGAAAGACAAACAGTGGAAAATTGATAGCAACTGGATCAAGAACATCTGGAAACCTGTACACGCTCTCAGAGACTTCAGAAGGAGCTTGTTTTATTGGACAGGAAGAAGAAAATTGGTTGTGGCACAAGAGACTCGGTCATATCAGTTTTGATAATCTAGTAAAAATCACCTCAAAAGGAGTAGTGAGAGATATTCCCACCATCAGCAAACCTGCAAACAACATTTGTGCTTCATGCCAAAAGGGGAAACAAACTAGAGTCTCTTTCAAAACAAAAGAATACTACACAAGCAAACCTTTGGAACTAATACACACCGATTTATGTGGTCCCATGAGAACACAAAGCATAAATGGTGACAAATATTTTATGTTGTGCATTGATGACTATTTCGGAATGACATGGATATTTTTCTTGAAGCATAAATCAGAAGCTTTTGATATGTTCAAGATTTTCAAAAACCAAGGTTGAGAATGAAATAGGAAAGAGGATCAAATGTTTAAGATCAGACAGAGGAGGAGAATTCATTTCAGAGGAGTTTGCAGAATACTATGAAAAATACGGTATTAGGAGACAGTTCTCAGCAACCAAGACACCTCAGCAAAATGGAGTGGTGGAAAGAAAGAATAGGACAGTGCAGGAAATGGCACGGACTATGTTGGTTGAAAGCAGAGTAGCAGATAGATTTTGGAAAGAAGCAATCCATACTGCGGTGTATATCCAAAATAGGTACATGCTGAGAACACATGAAAGCAAAACTCCTTATGAATTATGGTTCGGTAAAAGGGCAACAACAAAATACCTCAAAGTTTTTGGCAGCAAGTGCTATATCAAAAGAACTGAAGATAATCTTGGTAAGTTTGATGATAGAGCAGATGAAGGTATTTTTGTTGGTTACTCATCAAAAAGCAAAGCTTACAAATGCTACAACAAGAGGCTAAAGAAAATTGTGGACAGTGTCGATGTTAAATTTGATGAAGGTAGAGAACGAGTAATTAGCTATGAAACGAACTACCCAATTTATGAAGAGGTTATTGAAGGAGATGAGGAAAACGAAATGGAAAAGATGCAAAAAATTGACTCAGATGATTTAAGTTGTGATTCAGAAGTGGAAGAAAATAAGAAATTCAAAACAAGCAGTTGGCAGAAAAATCATCCTAGAGAGCAAATAATTGGAGACCCCAAAGTTGGTGTTCAGACAAGAAGAAGAGTAGTAAGTAACTACTCTCTATTATCCAACATTGAGCCCAAAAATGTTACTGACGCAAGCAAAGATGAAAGTTGGATGAAGGCAATAAATGAAGAATTAGATCAGATCGAGAAAAATGAAACTTGGGAGTTAGTACCTAGACCTGCAAATAAAAATATAATCGAAACTAAATGGATTTTTTGAAACAAATTGAATGAAGATGGACAGGTAGTCAAAAATAAAGCAAGATTGGTATGTAAGGGTTATGCTCAAGTTGAAGGCATTGATTTTGAGGAAACGTTTGCACCAGTAGCTAGACTTGAGGCAATTAGAATGTTTCTGGCTTTAGCAGTCTACAAGAATTTCAAAGTTTATCAAATGGATGTGAAATCAACATTTTTGAATGGGAAACTTGAAGAAGAGGTTTATATTGAGCAACCAGATGGTTTCCAACTTGGTGATGATCCAAACTTGGTTTGCAAGTTGAAGAAAGCATTATATGGCTTAAAACAGGCACCCCGAGCATGGTATGCAAGGCTAGACAACTATCTCACTCAACAAAGGTTTAAGAAAGGTATGGTGGATAGTAACTTGTATGTCAAAATAGAAAATGGGCATCTTATTGTTCTTGTTGTATACGTAGATGATATCATATTTGGCAGTAGCAAAGATGAGTCATGTAAAGATTTAGCAAATAAGATGCAAAAAGAATTTGAAATGTCAATGATTGGTGAACTGTCATATTTCCTCGGTTTGCAAGTTAATCAAAGTAAGAAGGGCATATTTATTTCTCAAGTTAAATATGTAAAAGAGATGTTAAAAAAGTTCACAATGGAGGATTGTAAGCCAGTTAGCACTCCCATGACGACAGGTTGCAAGTTGAGCAAAGATGACAAATCTCCACCTGTTGATCAAACCATGTACAGATCTATGATTGGAAGCCTACTGTACCTGATAGCTACTAGACCAGATATTTTGTAGGCAGTATGCATGGTAGCACATTTTCAGGCCAATCCCAAGGAGACTCATGTGACAGAAAAGAGGATTCTTCGGTACCTCAAGGGTACTATGGAGTATGGGTTATGGTATCCAAAAGGTAAAGACTTCACCCTTATTTCGTATTCAGATGCAGATTGGGCAGGATGTGTAGATGACAGAAAGAGTACCAGTGGAGGTGCATTCTATCTTGGAGACAGATTGGTCGCATGGCACAGTAAGAAACAAGAGTCAGTTTCTTTATCGACAGCAGAGGCAGAATATATTGCAACGACAACATGTTGTACGTAGGTATTATGGATGAAACAAACCCTAAAAGATCTTGGTATTTGCTTCAGTGAGCCAATATCAGTTAAGTGTGATAACACCAGTGCCATTAACATCTCCAAGAATCCAGTTATGCATTCACGCACAAAACACATCGCTATCAGGTATCACTTTTTGAAGGAGAAAGTTGCAGAAGGTGAGGTTAAGTTGGATTTTGTTCCAACTACAGAGCAAGTAGCAGATATCTTCACAAAACCATTGCCCAAGGAAGTTTTTGAGTACCTTCACAATAAATTGGGAGTGGTCACACTTCCCAAAGATTGACTAGCTACAGGGATCACATTCTCATGGGGAGCATCTAAGTATTTGATTATCTTTTTGCTCATGTTCATGATTTTTGCTAAGTATAATCAATTTTGCCTGAGAATGTTGTGCATGGACTCAGGGGGAGTCTGTAGTAGCCCTTTGGTATTATTGTCAAAGGGGGAGAAGAGTTACAGGAAATTGCACATGTGTTGCCAACAATTCCAAAGGGGGAGATTGTTGAGCAAGGTGCAACAACAATATTGTCATTGTTGTCAACACAGTCAGATAGATCTATTGTTTCAGTGGATAGGAAGTTCAAAAGCTATTCAGATGCAGAAGACAGGAGTTCAAAGGTTATTCAGAGTATGGACAGTGAGTTTCCAAGAAGACCGAAGTGGCCCATTTGCAAAAGATCAAAGAAAAAGACAAGTAAGAAAAGTGTCACGATATCGCGACATATACAGCAGGCAAGAAAAACTGTCACGATTTCGTGACATGTTGGAAGAGAGAGAAAAAGCTAGAAAAACTGTCGCGATTTCGTGACATGTTGGAAGAGAGAGAAGAAGCAGGAAAAATTGTCACGATTTCGTGACATGTTGGAAGAGAAAAAGGCAAGTGGAAAAACTGTCGTGATTTCGTGACATGTTGGAAGAGAAAAAGGCAAGTGGAAAAATTGTCACGATTTCGCGACATGTTGGAAGAGAAAAAGGCAAGTGGAAAAACTGTCGTGATTTCGTGACATGTTGGAAGAGAAAAAGAAAGTGGAAAAACTGTCATGATTTCGCGACATGTTGGCAGAGAAAAAGGCAAGTGGAAAAATTGTCACGATTTCGTGACATGTTGGAAGAAAAAGAGAAAGTAGGAAGAAGTGTCACGATTTCGTGACAAGTTCGAAGAAAGAGAGTAAGTTGGAAAAGTGTCACGATTTCGTGACATGTCACATTTTCGTGACTAAAATAGGAGAGAGAAAGTAAGTTTGAAAAGTGTCACGATTTTGTGACATGTCGCATTTTCGTGACTCAAAAGGACAGGAAGGAAGAGAAATAAAAAGTGTCACGATTTCATGACATGTCGCATTTTCGTGACTCAAAAAGCACAGGAAGGAAGAGAAAGAAAAAGTGTCACGATTTCGTGACATGTCACATTTTCATGACTCGAAAGGCCAGGAAGGAAGAGAAAGAAAAAGTGTCACGATTTCGTGACATGTCGCATTTTCGTGACAAAAGAAAGAGAGGAAGCGTACGAAAGTAGAACTGTCACGATTTCATGACAAAAGCAGAGAAGAAGACTTCGAAGGTAGAAGTGTCATGATTTCATGACAAAAGTAGAGAAGAAGACTTCGAAGGTAGAAGTGTCACGATTTCATGACAAAAGCAAAGAAGCTAAGTACGAAGCAGAAGTGTCACGATTTCATGACAAAAGCTAAGACGAAGTATATGAAGGTGAAAGTGTCATGATTTCGTGACATGTATTTTTGTGGGCCAAAGCAAAGAGAAAGAGGAGAGAGAAAATAGTGTCATGATTTCGTGACATGTATTTTCATGGGCCAAAGCAAAGAGAAAGAGGAGAGAGAAAATAGTGTCATGATTTCATGACATGTATTTTCGTGGGCCAAAGCAAAGAGAAAGAGGAGAGAGAAAATAGTGTCACGATTTCGTGACATGTATTTTTGTGGGCCAAAGCAAAGAGAAAGAGGAGAGAGAAAATAGTGTCACGATTTCGCGACATGTATTTTTGTGGGCCAAAGCAAAGAGAAAGAGGAGAGAGAAAATAGTGTCGCGATATCGTGACATGTATTTTTGTGGGCCAAAGCTAAGAGAAAGAGCAAGGAGAAAAAGTGTCACGATATCGCGACATGTTGTATTCTCGTGGTTAAGTTGAAGTCGATGAAGACCGATGAACAACCGACTAAAATTAGGGTTTATAGTTGTCATGAAAATCGACTAAGATTAGGATTTATAATCGACTAAGATTAGGGTTTTCATCTCAAACATTCTGTTATAAAAGGAGGGTTGTTTGGAGATTTGTGTTGTTGTTGAAGTGTGTGAAGTTTGGTCGGAGTGCGTAGAGAGCAAGTCATGTCGAATCGAGCTAAGTGTAGAATTCGCAAATAGAGCAGAGTGCGCGAAAGGGAGAAGATGATCGTGAAGGTTGACTGTAGCGAAGCAGAGTGTGCGAAGTGATTGCATAGAGAAAGCAGAAGGTGCAGTGTGGCTGTAGATCATAGAAGTGTGCGAAGTGTCTGTTCTGTGAATAGTGAAAGAGATTGGGTAAGCAATAGACCAGTTAGGGTCTTGTAAAAGCAAAGGTATTTTTTTGGTAAACTTCTAGATTCAAAATTGAAGTCCAGGTTGCAGCTTGGCATCAGGGGTTGGTGCTCCTTTCTATTGGTGCAGATAAATAAGGGGTTGGTGCTCCTTCCAGTGGGTGCTGGTAAATTGATTGTAAAGTTGGTGCTTTGCAAAGGCTGGATTTGGATGGTAGTCCAAGCAGTCATTTTTGAGGAGTAGCCACATTGGTGAACCTCGTTAAATCTTGTGTTGTGTGATGTTCTCTTGTGATACTTGCTCTATCTGGTTTTAAGGTTTCATTATTTCTATTTTAAGAGCTGTGTGTTTAAGTTTAAAGAGCTACACTGATTCACCCCCCCTCTCAGTGGCATTGTGAGACTAACATTAAAATCCTAATTTTTTTACAGTATATTTTCTCCACCTGCAACATGATCCTTGAGATAATTCAACTTCTTCAAAGTAAAAACAAAAAATCCTTGTGGTGCAAATCTAAAATGGGTCATGAAAAATTGCAACAACAAGATGAATTTCAAATGCCCATGTGAAATAATACCAATAGTTATGCCTTCTTTGATTCTCAATCCTCCAAATTTTAGTGTTGCATGTGTATGATTTGCAAGTGAGAAAAGAAATTATGCATCGCACCTTGCTTTTTATAATTTTGAAACCCTAACATCTCAATGCACAAAATTTTGCCACCTTAACCTCCTTTACATACAATTTTATCTTTTTATATGGATTTTTGACAACTTGTCTTCCTTGTGCATGTGATTTTATCTTTTTCTTACTTTTTTCCTTTTCTTTGCCTTTTTCTAATTATTTTCTTT
Organism: Wollemia nobilis; assembly: GCA_028583015.1. NCBI lineage: Eukaryota > Viridiplantae > Streptophyta > Pinopsida > Araucariales > Araucariaceae > Wollemia > Wollemia nobilis. The sequence continues at coordinate 1,913,250 of JAQPPZ010016912.1, read as the reverse complement.
TCTTTTTTATTTTCATTATTTTCAAAAGGGGCCATCATTGCTGGTTTTCAACCACCCCCATATTAATTGTGTCTTGAGATATTTTCACAATTAATATACTTTTCTATTTTTTTCGAACAATCAATATCCTAAAAACTTACCATCACGAAAATCATATAGTGACATTCACTTGTATGATCCCCTCCATTGACTCATCGGTTTGGGGTCCCACTTCTATATTGTAATTAATTGTTTCATTAAATGCTAGCCTATAATTTGAATGATACCTTCTTTTTGGTGAGGTTGTGTTGTTTACTATCATATCATTGCCATATGTACAATTTGAGATTATACAATTACAAACTGTGAGAATTCCTATTGGCAACACTTCATTTTGTCATTCTGGTGATTAATCATGAGGTGGGGGTGATCTTACTGGTCTACTATAATTTGAGTGACTCCTCCACCTATCTCCTCGGATCGTATCAGCTTCTAAACTTGGTGAATGAATCCTTTTTTGTCCTTGACTTCTTTCATCTACAAACTATACTCTTCCCTTGCTAGCTAGTCCTCTTCCTTGCATGTCTTCCATGACCTAGCCATCTCAACACAAGACCTCTTCAAATATTAAATGAAATTTATCTACCTTTAATCAATCCTCTTCCAGTTTCAATTCTTCTCGGTCCTTATCAGATCAATGGAGGTCATCCAAGTGGGTATCTTTCGATAAGGTTTGGTACATACCCTCTCAACCAGGGGATACCTTGTAGGTTTTTGGTCTAGTTAAAATAGGACAATGGTGTATCTCTCGGCCATCTAGGAGTAGGGAGTCAGATCCTCCCCATCCTCTACATCTTCTAGGTAAGACATTCTAACTACTCTTTCTAATATTCAATGGACATACTCCTCCTCCCTGACCTTATTTTTGGGGATCATTGTTGGTTCATTCCTCTCCTTTCTTGAGTACCAAGATTCATATCCACCAATTATATTTTGGTCAAGTTTTCTTCATTTCTTTGTGATCTGGGTGACAACTGTCAGAGTTCTCATATTCAATGATATACATGTAATAGTCAACGTGTCCATCATATGTTCTCAAAGCATCATTGTGGATATAAGGTTATCAAGTTTTCCATATATGTTTTTAAAAATTTATAATTAGAACTACAATCATTACAATCATCATACCTTGGTTATAACCAATTTTCTAGTAAATTCATTATCCTTTCAAGTCTCTGCACTTCTCTTCTTTGTCATCTCAGCTATCGATAGACTATTGCATATGTATCAAGGTTAGGATGAGCATGAGGTACATATGGTTGCATTAAGAAGTTACCATTGCTATGTAAAATATCATCCCTTAATAACCAAGGTAACTCTCCTTTTCTATATTCGCTTGAGTCCTTGTGTACATTACCTTGAGGTTCAGTTGATGTAATATCTTCTTCAATTTCTCACCAAACTATCTTTACATCTTTTTCTATTATTGTTATGTCATTTAACATGCCATGTGGGGCTATCTAGGGTCATTCTCCTCTGCTAGTGCTTGCACCCTCATGGTGTATACCACTTACTTGTAGTGTCACCTCATGTTATCCTCCTCTAACTTCCAATTCCTATAACTTGACTATACTTTGCTCATCCAACCTTTGTATCATCTCATCCAAGTCTTGGATAGTTTGTTCATGGAGTCTTGTAGTATGACCTTGCAATTTTTGATACTTCTCTTACAACTATTGGATCTGATAGCACATCCTTTATTGCAATAATCCTATTTGAGCTCACAAAGTAAGTCCGATGAGCTCTTCATCTATTGTTTCATTTTCATTCCTTTATAGAGCTTCCATATCAAATGTATCCATCTTGTCTTCATACCATATTATTAGTTGTATCCTTCACCAACCTTCTATTGGTTGAGATAGTTCTCTACACTCCAACTATGGGTACACAATTATCTATTCTAATTGGGTAGCTAATGATACTACTTCTTGGTTCCTTCTCTCATTTTTAGGGATCCATTCTTCATATTCTTCTTCTATCCATTCAATCCCATATGAAAACCTTACATGTAATCACATCCTTCTTCTCTTATCGGGTCAAGGTACCAATTCTTAGTGTTCAATGATTGGCCTTGTCTCCTCCCCTTCTGCAAATAGGCTTGTAATTCCCATGTCAAGGTCCTCACATAATGGAACTTGAGTTCTCTATGGTTCATTAGACTGAGCTTCCTCATTTCTTATTATTTCAATTTTCTTTGAAGAAATAAACATATATTTACTTTATATGGCTTCAACTTTGAACCATTCACAATGTCTATCACCTCAGTTCCATTCATGTTTCATAGTTTGGTTTCCCCATTATCCATAGCTTCTATAACTCAAAAGGGACCAAGTCACAAGGTCTTCAACTTCCCTAGCTTGATTTCCCATTTCCCATTAAAATTATAACTAAGTCACTTTGTTACTTACCTCAACCTGGTCACTGGTTCTAGGGTAATATGGACTAGACAAGAAATGCAAAATATTGAAATTAGTCATCAGCTTGTTGATAATATCATTCACAAAGTGACCTCCCCGATCACTTGTTATTTGTATTTGGATACCTAATCTTGTTATCACTTGTTCATATAATAATCGAGTTGTACTCTTTGTCATGTTGTCTGGTAGCACTCTTGCTTTGACCCACTTTATTAGGTATTCAATCGCTACCACGATGTATAAATATTTTCATCTTTGGATGGTTTTTAATGGTTTAACAAATTCCAACCCCCATATTTCAAATAAACCCTAGGATTGTGATGGATGCAAGGGCATAAAATCTTGTTGTACTAGTTTCCCTGCTCTTTGGAAAGTATCACATGATCGTACATATTATTTTCCATCATTGTACAATGTGGGCCAAAATAATATTGCTAATAGTACTTTTTGAGCAATGACATATGGCCCCATTTTTCCTCCTATCAAACCTTCATGATCTTCTATTAATTTCACCTTAACTTTCTCGTACATCACACATCTTCGTAGGATGCCATAAACACCCATTTTGTATTTAATTCCTGCTATCAATTGAAAAGGTATTGAGTTCATGATTACCTTTTTATTTTCTTTTGTCATCAGATCTTATGTAAAATCACCTGTGGATAAGTATTTACCAATCAACTTATACCAAGATGGAACAACGTTGATTGTGAATAATTATGCATCAGTGAATTCATCTGGAATCCCTATACCTGCAGGCTCTCCTGATCCTATTCAAGATAACTAGTCTGCAATCACATGCTTCTTACTAGGTTGAACTACTACTCAAAATATGAATTCTTGTAAAGTGATAATTCACCTACTGACCCGTACTTGTCTGACCAACTTATTTATCAAGTATATCAAAGCCTGATGATCTATGTAGAAAGCAAAAGGGTTTACCAATAGGTAATGCCTAAAATTTTGTATGAAATATACCATCCCTAAAGCTTCTCGCTCTGTTTTACTAAAATTCCTCTCCACCCGTGACAATAGGAGACTTACAAAAAATATAGGCCGATCTAGCCTAAACCATCATTATTGAGCTAATGCACATCCAATAACAAATTTTTAGGTATTGATATGGACATGGAATTCCTTATCCTAGTTAGGGAACACCAAAATGGATGACTGACATGTCTAGCTTTCAATTATTTAAAAGATCCTTCATGCTATTTTGTCCATCTAAAAAGAACATTCTTCTTAGTCAAAGAATCTAGTGGGTAGGACACATGTTCATAGTTATTGATAAACCTTTGATAGTATCCCATGTATCCAAGGAAGGTTTTTAATGAGCTCACATCATATGGCTCATCCATGTATAAGATAACATGAATTTTATCAAGATTTGTCTTCAACCCTTCACTACAAACTATATGTCCTAAAAGTTACCATAAGGTACCATAAAAAAATACTTTCCTGGATTTAGGGATATTTGTGCATCCCTACACCTGCTCATACCTTCACCGAGACTAGGTAGATGATCCTTGATTTTACCATAAATGGACCAATAATCCAAAAATACCTTAAGATTTCCTATGGCCAATTGACCAAATATGTGCAAAATAATACACTAAAATGTGGTTGGGACATTCCATAGCCCAAATAACATTCGATTCTATGCATAAATGCCTTTTTCCATAATAAATATGGTATTCAATTTATCTTCCTTGGCTATACTTATCTGATTGTACCCAAAATATCCATACAAGAATAAATAAATAAATTTCATGCAACCTATTCCAGAATGGAGTCTATGAAAGGAATTGGAAAGGGATATTTGATATTTATTGCATTTAAAATCCTAAAATATACGTATATTTAGATATTATCTACTTCCTTCTTCAGGGTGACCGCAATAGGTGAAACCCAGTCACTAGTAGTGACTCTAAAAATGATGCCTGCATCTATCATATTTTTTATTTCTGCATTTACCAATGCAATATACTTAGGGTTCATCCTATAATATCTTCTTCTCACTGGTTATGCCCCAAGAATTAGCATGATCTTATGGACACATAAATCTAGTGGTACCTCTTTTAGGTCCTTATACATCCAAGAAAATACATCCTTGTATTGCAAGAATATTTTTAAATTTTTCTACTTTCAATATTGGGTTCCAATCATCACCATAATGGATCATTCCAGGTTATTCCTTTGTTCCTAGTTTTACATCCACTATTTGAGGTCTTTTGTACTTAATTTTCCCAAGCTTTGTTACTAACTTTTCCACATTAATTGGATGCATTGGTCTTACATCAATTTTAGCATCTCCTACAGTGTATTCTACAAAACTTTTAGGGATTTTCTAATTTTCCTCTTCTTCTTTCTTTTGTTCTGAACTAACCTTCATATCATCCTATTTTTCCATGCTCTCCTCTATATTTATATAGAGGCATGTGGGCTGAAAAACCTCGTACTTCTCCATCTACCAATGAAGGACTCTGTTATTAGATCGAGCTTCATATTCACTAGAATCATCTAGGTACAACATCCCTTCTTCATTAGTATCATACTCTTCGCTAGAAAAATTCCCTCAATCATCGGTCATGGCCACATCCTCACTGATCCTCTGGTTATTCAATTTTTTTTTGGTAGGAAAAAGTTATTAGGTGTGGGTTTTAAATGGGTCTCAAACCTAAGTACATAAACTGGTAGCTAACCCAATAGCATAATATAACACAGGACTGCATATCGACCAATAACAACCTAAACAAAAAGGTCCAAACAACAACAGAGAAGGATGGATGGAGTGCTAACATCAGATAAAAAAATACAGTCCGAGTAATACCCACGTAGGGGTTTCTTAAGAAAAGTAACTACCTAAAAAAATTGTAAAGGGGCTATGAAAAAATCCGTACAGGGGAAGCTCATAAAATATAAAAAAAAAAACTAATGAACACAATGCTCAAAAATACCCATGCAGGGGAACTATAGATTATAATTAAAATCCCATGCAGGGGATCAAAATACCAAAAATAGAGAGATTTAGCATCAGAACAAACAAATTACTCAATAAACATAGACCTAGACCTCTGTAACATCTTCATTTGCAAGAGCATATCTAGGATGGTTCAGGAGTAGCACCTTAAGAGTCTTGCTAATTTTATCCATGGGCTAGAACTGATAGCAAGATAGAGATTCATACTAATAAAAAAATTCCACCATAAGAATTGGAACCAAAGAAACACATCATGTTAAAAAGGGTAGAGTCAACATTGGAGAAAATGAATCACCAAAACTTGTGACCATATTTTTTAAACCAAATCATTATTAGTAGCATTTAAAAATTATTGGGGAAATATTTCTTTCCAAATGGAAAAATATTTATGGTTAAATCCCCAATTAGAAAGAATATATGCAATTCTATTAGCTTCACGGTACACATGGTTGATAGAGATATCATTGAAATTTTTGGACAACTTCTTAGCTTCATGAACAATAGTTCTGACATTCCAAGAGGATACCCTATTATTTTTAATAGCACTTATAATGATAAAAAAATCTTCCTTAATAAAAAGGTTGCCTTTATAATCCTAGAGAAGATCTAGCCCTCTCTACAGTGCATGACCTTCAGCAAAATGATTATTTTGACACCCCATATACTTAACATAAGCTATAATAACTTATCCATTACTATCTATGACTAGGTCACCTACGCTAGCATCCCTTGGGTTTCCTTTGGAGGCACCATCAAAGTTAAGTTTTAGCTACTCACTTGGGAGACGGATCCAATGGGAACCCAATCTAGGATGGGGGGCTAGTAAACTCGAACTGGAGTTGTAGGGAATATTTAAGAAGAGAACATAATAAACTCCAATCTAGAATCAGGTGGTTTGGGACAAGGGAATATCTAGGAATTCTTGATAGCAAAGGCAATAGATTTATTGGTAATAGATATGGGATCCTTAGACGAGAAATAAAAAACCCTACTATTTCTTTCAATCCATAATTGCCATAAGATATGATGAAGGCTCACTTTCCATAAGGAAGATAATCTGATATTTTTGAATAGAGCGGGCCATTGGGTGAAAATGTGACTCAACAAATTAGGAGGGACCCAAGAGATATGAAAAGTAGACATAATGTGATCCAAATATATCTTGGAGAAAGGGCACTCTAGAAGGAGTTTATTGGCATATTCCCAGACATTCATGCACAAAAAGCATCTATTGGGGATATATATACCCCTTTTCATAGTGTTATCAATCGTTATATTCTTATTTTGAATGGCCAATCAGCTAAAATGAGCAACTTTTGGTATGAGGTATTTAATCCACACTCTATCATAAGGGATATAGATTACTTGATAATCAATTGTTAAATCATGAGCAGATTTAATATTGAAAAATCCAAAATCGGTTTCTTTCCAAAAAGGAGAGTTAGGAGAATTACCAGTGGGGATGACTATTACATTTAGGATGGTTTTGAGAACTTTTGAGGTATTAGAGATGTAACCATTAGCACATGGAATATGGAAAAGTTTCTAATACTTGGAACCTGATAAAATGTCAATGAAATATTTAACCTTATTGCTAATTAATGTGTCTGGGAAATGCTGTAAGACAACAATTTCATTGTTCTCTAAAATCTGTTGATTAGAAATCTACCTGTCAATCCAAAAATTAATGTTGCTCCCTATACCTAATTGCCACATTATCCTCTTCTAAATTAGAGATCTGGTTTTGGTAATTGATTTCCAAAAACTAGACCCATCTCTGGGAATATCATCATTCAAGAAAAAATGATTTTGAAGATATTTTCTATTGACAATTGAGACCCATTCTATTGGTGAAAAACTTTCGTTCTTGCTTAGCTAACAAGGTTGTATTCATATTACAAACTATTCAGAGCCCTAATACCCCTTGAATTTTTAGGGAGCACACCATGTCCCAACTGACCATATGAAATATTTTCCTTTCCTCAACACCTACCCATAAAAATATTTTCTAGATTTGGTCAATTTTCATGTGGATAGCAGTAGGAAATTTGAATATGGACATGAAATAAACATGAACACTTTGGAGATAAGCCATTATCGAGGTGGTTTTGGCTACTTGAGGGAGGAGTGTCTCTTTACAACCTGCAAGTTTTTTGTTAATCCTCAATAACATTACTCCACATGGATTCCTTTGGAGCACTGGTGAAAAGAGGGAGACCCAAATACTTAGTAGGTAACTGAGATATAACACCTTAAAAAATTCATGCAATATTTGCTTGTCTCTCTTGGGGAGTGTTAATGAAATATATTTTTCTTTTAATATAATTTATTTTCTCACCTGTAGCCTCCTCATTAGTATAAATAATAATCTTAATGGTTCTTGCTTCCCATGCAGAAGCATGAGTAGCAATGATGGTATCATCAACAAACTACTGGTGATACAGGTTTCTTAAATTGGATGCAAAAATTATGTCATTGGAGTAGGTAATTTTGAGCACTCTACCCAAGGATTCAGCAAGAATGATAAAAAGGATGGGAGAAAGAGGATCTCCCTATTTGAGGCCCTTGTTACTAGGGAAAAACCTTGCTAGAGGACCATTTACCAAGACTGAAAACCAAGGATTAGAGATGCAATTATGAACAATATCAAACCATTCCCTATGAAAACAAAATTTGATAAGGAAAACAATTAAAAAATATATGTTGTCTTTCAAATACCTTATTCATATCAATTTTGAAAAACATGGCAGTTTTTTTGTTAAGGCTGGAAGAATGAAGGACTTCATATAACGTGATAACACCATCAGTAGTATTTCTTCCTTTTATAGAGCTACCTTTATAAGGGTCTATGATATGAGGAAGGATATCCTTGAGTATTGTAGCCATGACTTTAGTGAGAATTTTATAAATAACATTGCAGAGACTAATGGGTCTGAAATCTAACATAGATTTACAAACAAGCCCTTTGGTAACCAAGGCAATGAAAGTGGAGTTGATACTTTTGGGTATAGATTTAGTTTGATGAAATTCAATTATGGTATTACATATGTCAGGCCCAATGATATCCCAAAAAATTTAGTAGAACCGAGGAGAAAACCCATCAGGACCAGGGGTTTTATCAGGGTGCATATAAAAAATGACCTCTTTAATTTAATTAGGGTTGAGGGGTTTGATAAGAGCTAAATTCATATCTAAAGTGACCTAGATAGGAATATGGTGGAGTAATTATCTACCAGCCTAGGCAATATTTTAGGGGTTTTCTCCCAAAATGCCCTCAAAGAAATATGAAGCTTCATTTTGGATATCAAAAATGTCCTTGGTGATGATGCCATCACTTTTGGTTAATTATTTAATTTTGTTTGAACTTCGGTGCCTCAAAGTAGTCGAATGAAATAATTTTGTGTTAGTGTCCCCCTATTTGAGCCAAAGGACCCTAGGATTTTGTTGAACAAGGTACAACAAGAGTATTGTCATTGTTGTCAACACAGACAACAATTGATGCAGTTGAAGCAATGGACAAGAATTCTGAAGTCAGTCAGATCAAGTACAGTAAATTTGCAGGAAAACATAAGTCACCCAGATTCAAAAAATTGCAGAAAAGACCAAGTAAGAAAACTGTCGCGATATCGCGACAAGTTTTCTGTCGCGATATCGCGACAGGTTGAGAGGTCCGTTAGCAGAAAGAAAAATTGTCGCGATTTCGCGACATAACCGAGGAGAGAGAAAATGCACGCCAAATGGTCACGATTTCGCGACATAACCGAGGAGAGAGAAAATGCACGCCAAATGGTCATGATTTCGCGACATGTCCGAGGAGAGAGAAGATGCAAGCAAATTTGTCACGATTTCGCGACATGTGGGCAGAGAAGGAAGCAAGGTGAAAAGATGTCACGATTTCGCGACATGTTGGAGGAAAATGCACTAAGTCAAGGAAGTGTAGCGATTTCGCTACAAGTTTGAAAGTCAAGGCGAAAGAGTGCAGCGATTTCACTGCATGTTGAAATGAAGGGCAAAGAAGGTGTAGCGATTTCGCTACAAGTGAAAAAGCACAAACAAGAAGGTGTAGCGATTTCGCCGCATGACAAAATGCATGGAAACAAAGGTGTAGCGATTTCGCTACCATTCAAAGTTGCAAAAATTAAAGATGTAACAAGTCAAAAGCACAAGGCACAAAGTTGTAGCGATTTCGCTATCGCATGAAGCAAAGAGTGTACGGAAGCAGTGAACGTCACGATTTCGTGACATGTTCCATTTTCGCTGGAGTCTGCAAGGAGAGTTGTACGGAAGCCCAAAGTGTCACGATTTCGTGACATGTTCCATTTTCGCTGTTGCTGGCAAAGGAGAGTGTACGGAAGCCAAAAGCGTCACGATTTCACGACAAGAAGGATGATGACGTCAGCAAAAGCTGAAAGCATCATGATTTCGTGACAAGAATGATGATGACATCAGCAAAGTCAGAAAGTGTCACGATTTCGCGACAGGGTGCAAGGAAAGCTGTTGGAAGCCGAAAGTGTCACGATTTCGTGACAACATATAGGATGACGTCAGCAAAAGTTCTAAGTGTCGCGATATCACGACATGAACAGAGGGAAAGCTTTCAAAGCCAAAATGGTCACGATTTCACGACAACAAGGGCATGAAGTGTACGGCTTCAAAAAGTGTCACGATATCGCGACAGGTAACAGTCTGGCAGGTAAAACCCGTAGGAGCATGCAAGGTGACACGTGTCGAAAAAGCATACAAAAATCATGCAGCCTGTTACGTAAAAAGTAACTGATGTCAGATCGACAGTTACACGTTGACAGGTGTCGGACATGCATGGGAACAGATGTATATGCATGATTGAAAAGCGTTCAAAGTGTCGTATAGGCTGTATCAAAAAAGCATTCGAACGGCCGCAGTGCAGCATTCGAACAACCAATTGAAAATGCATTCGAACAGCCGATTGAAAATGCATTAGAACAGCCGATTAAAATAAACGTATTTGCAGCATTCGAAACATAAAATAGGAAGGATCGAAAAGCTTTCGAGAAGAAGGATGTGCAGCATTCGAACAGTCGTATTTGGAAGGATTCGAACAGCCGCATTGGAAAGGAGAAAAGAATTCGAACGGCTCGAGAATGTAATCCGACTGCATGCAGGATTGAAACGCTATGGAAGACAAAGAGTTCCGATGAGAAAAATAGATTATAAAAAGGACAGTCATGCAAAAAATAATGTTGCTGCTGTTAGAGAGAAATTGCTGTAAAAGGAGGGTTAGAAAAGAGTCAAGAGAAAAATTAGCAGAGCCGTGAGAGTGTGCAGAGTTGGGTTAATTGCAGACTAGTCAGGGTCGTGCATGAAGTGAAGACATTTTTATGTCATTCTAAATTGATCCGAATTGCAGTCCAAGTTGGTGCTTGGTACTAGGGGTTGGTGCTCCATCTCATTGCAAGAGAAAATTACAGGGGTTGGTGCTCCTTCCAAGTAAATGCTGGTAAAGAATTTGTAAAATTGGTATTTTGCAAAGACTGGATTTGGATTGAAGTCCAAGCAATCAATTTTGAGGAGTAGCCAAATTGGTGAACCTCATTATATTGTGTGTTGTGGTGTGCTCTCATGTTCAATTTGCTTTTCTGGTTTTAAAGTTCTCTGTGCTTCAGTTTTTGAATGTTGTTGTTTTGAATTTTAAATAACTACACTGATTCACACCCCCCTCTCAGTGTCATTGTGTGAATATCAATTGGTATCAGAGCAAGGTTCCTTGTACAAGCTTAATCAGCTAAGGAGATCTTGGAAGAAACAATGGCAAGCGGTGAAGGATTCTCATCCAACAAAGCCCCCTTATTTGATGGAACAAATTACACTTTCTAGAAACTCAGGATGCAAACATATCTGAGTGCATTGGGATATGATATTTGGGATTCTGGTAGATAGTGGATACACAAAGACCCACTACCCCTCCAACAGACATCGCCGAGAAGAAAAAATTTGAGAACAACTCCAAAGCTAAGAATGCTATAATGTGTGGGCTTGTTGACAAGTGAACTGATAAGAGTCATGAGCCGTAGAATCAGCAAAAGACATGTGGGATAAACTCGAAGAGCATCCATGAAGGAGACAGCAAGATCAAGGAAGCAAAACCGCAAACTCATCGAGCACAGCTCGAAGCACTGCAAATGAATGAAGATGAGAACATAGAGGCTTATATGCTGAGAGTCAACGAAATCATTAATGCAATCAGAGGACTCGGTGAAGAAATTGATGATGCAGTTGTTGTGAAAAAGGTTCTCATAACACTGCACAAAAGATTTAACTCCAAAGTTTCTGCAATAGAAGAGGCAAAAGATCTGAACAACTTCAGCTTGGATGAGATGCATGGTTCTCTGACAGCATATGAAATGAGAATAGGACAAACCAAGTCTATAGACAGAGAAGCAGCTTTTAAAGCACACAAGAATATAAAAGCTGAACATGAATCTGAGGATGAAGAGACTCTGGATGAAATAGAAGCTAATTTTGTTCAGAAACTCACAAAAGGAAAAGGAAAATATAGAGGAAAGCTACCTTTCAAATGCTTCAACTGTGGAGGAGTCGGTCATTTTGCAGCCAAATGTCCAATGCATGAGAAAACTAAAAATGGTGAAGGCTCACACCAAGAAAAAGGTGACTTGGAAGAAGAAACAAAATTTCAGAAAGAACAACCTCAAGAAGAAAAGCTTCATATCCAAGAATGTCAGTACTTCTAAAGAAAGCTCAGATGAGGATTCTGAAGAAGAAAAAGGTGAAGCTCTGTTCATGGCACTTGAAGAGGAAAGAACAGAAGAAAATCAGGAAGGTGATGAAAACTTTAAAGATGAGGCTGAAGTTTATCTGGAAGGAGAATTGGTTGCTGCACTTGAAGAGTTGAGTGTAGAAAGGAAAAGAACAAAAAGTTTTCAAGAAAACTAGAAGATGCCACTGACATAATAAACAGTTTAAAAATACAGACAGAGGAATTCAAGAAAATGTCCGAAGTTCTTGATGAACAATTAATCAGTAAAGACAGCTTGAATGCAAGCAAGCTAGAGGAAGACATTGTTAAGTTAAGAATGCAGCTAGAGGAAATGAATAGAAAATTGAACTGTTTTCATAAGTTTGAAGAAAGCACTGTAAAGTCGGATAAAATGTTAAATAACCAAAGGCCTTCCGACATCAAATTTGGTTTAGGCTTTGATGAAGGAGAATCATCAAAGGATTCAAAGAACTTGAATTTAGAACCCATAAAGAAAGAAGAAAAGATCAGGGTTGAACTAGAAAAAACAAATCATGCCAAAGAAAACAATAATGCCATAATCAAGAAGAATACTGACAAAGATGGATTCACAAAAGTCATACATCCAAGAAAGAGAAGATTCATGGCTTCTACTTCAAACTGGCAAAGACCGGCACCCAGGTTTAATCACTCCTTTTCTGGTTATTGTTTTAAATGCAATGCTTATGGCCATAAGATTTCAGATTGCAGACATAATGTATCTCAAAGGAATTTCACCAAGCAGAAATGTTTTTTCTCCTTTAATGAATTATGCAGTTGAATGTTATAATTGTCATAATTTTGGACATATTGCTAGAAACTGTAGAAGCACTTTTGCATCAAATAATTATCAGGGTAGAAAATCTCAACCAAGTGGGTTGAAACAAAACAAGAAATTTCCTGAAAAACAAGCACATGCTAATGAAAGGACAAAGGCAAAACAAGTAGCCAAATCTGCTATCAAACCAGAATGGAAAGAAAAGGAATCTTTGATTGTTCAGACTGCCTTTAAAGCTCGTAACAAATCTGCACCTTGGATACTTGACAGTGGTTGCTCCACTACATGACAGTGACAAGCAAAAATTTGAGAATTTGCAGAATTATGAAGGTGGTTCTGTGAAATTTGGAAATAATGATGGAGCAAAGATTGTTGGAAAGGGATCAGTCAAGATCAGTGATGGCAATATAAAATCAAAAGAAGTCCTGTTTGTGATCGGTCTGAAGCATAACTTGCTGAGTGTAAGTCAAATCTGTGACAGAGGTCATGATGTAATCTTCAAGAAGGAGGGCTGTGAAGTAAGAAAGACAAAAAATGGAAAGTTAATAGCCACTGGACTGAGAACTTCTAGAAATCTGTATACTCTTTCAGAGATTTCAGAAGGAACTTGCTTGGTTGGTCAGGAAGAAGAAAACTGGTCGTGGCACAAGAGACTCGGTCACATAAGCTTTGATAATCTGGTAAAAATCAGCTCAAAAGGGGCAAGAAGAGACATACCAACTATTGGTAAACCTTCAAACAACATTTGTGAGTCATGCCAAAAGGGAAAACAAACCAGAGCCACTTTCAAAGCAAAAGAATATTTCACAAGCAAGCCATTAGAATTAATTCACACTGATTTATGTGGACCCATGAGAACTGAAAGCATAAATGGACACAAATATTTTATGTTGTGTATAGATGATTACTCAAGAATGACATGGGTACTATTTCTAAAACTTAAATCAGAAGCCTTTGAGATGTTTAAAACCTTCAAAAATCTTGTTGAGAATCAATCAGGGAAAAAGAATTAAATGCCTAAGATCATACAGAGGAGGAGAGTTTATTTCAGAAGAATTTGTAGAATACTGTCAAAAATATGGGATAAGAAGACAGTTTTCAGCAGCTAGAACACCTCAAAAAAATGGTGTTGTAGAAAGGAAAAATAGGACAGTGCAGGAAATGGCAAGGACAATGTCGGCTAAAAACAAAATAGCTGACAGATTTTGGAAAGAGGCAAGACATACCTGCAGCTTACATTCAAAACAGGTGCATGCTAAGACCACATGAAAGCAAAACACCTTATGAACTGTGGTTTGGCGTAGAAAGGCAACAACAAGACATTTCAAAGTATTTGGCAGCAAGTGCTATATAAAACGGACTGAAGATAACCTCGATAAATTTGAAGATAGAGCCGATGAAGGTATCTTTCTTGGTTACTCAACAAAAAGCAAAGCCTACACATGTTATAACAAGAGGCTAAAGAAAATTGTTGAGAGTGCTGATGTGAAAGTTGATGAAGGTAGAGAACAAGAAACTACTTATCAAGAAAACTACCCTATGTATGAAGAAGTCATTGAAGGTGATGATGAAAAGGAAACAGATAAGAATCAAAAAATTGATCCAGATGGTGTAAAAACTGAATCAAGAAGAAGAAAACAGGAAATTTAAAACAGGCAACTGGCGTAAAAATCATCCAAGTGAACAGATTATTGGGGATCCCACAGATGGTATTCAGACAAGAAGAGCAAGCAAGTGTGGAACTATTCTCTGTTATCTAGCATTGAACCTAAAAATGTTGTTGAAGCAAGCACTGATGAAAGTTGGTTGAAGGCAATTAATGAAGAACTAGATCAGATTGAGAAAAACAATACCTGGGAATTAGTACCTAGACCAACAAATAAAAACATAATTGGCACTAAATGGGTTTTTCGAAATAAATTAAATGAAGATGGGCAGGTTGTCGTAAATAAGGCAAGATTAGTCTGTAAAGGCTATGCTCAGGTTGAAGGCATTGATTTTGAGGAAACCTTTGCACCTGGTAGCCGACTAGAGGCAATCGGAATGTTTCTGCATTAGCAGTTCATAAAAACTTCAAAGTATATCAAATGGATGTAAAATCAGCATTTCTGAATGGAAAACTAGAAGAAGAGGTTTACATTGAACAACCAGATGGCTTCCAACTTGGTGACAATCCAGATTTTGTTTGCAGGTTAAAGAAAGCTTTATACGGTTTGAAACAGGCACCCAGAGCATGGTATGCAAGGCTGGATAACTACTTACTTAATCAAGGGTTCAAGAAAGGTTTGGTGGACAACAATCTATATGTCAAAACAGAGAAGGGGCATCTTATTGTTCTTATTGTTTATGTAGATGATATAATATTTGGCAGCAACATGGATGAATTTTGCAAAGACATATCAAATAAAATGAAGAAAGAATTTGAGATGTCTATGATTGGTGAACTTTCTTATTTTCTAGGATTGCAGGTCAATCAAAATGAAAAAGGCATTTTTATTTCTCAAGTTAAATATGTAAAAGAAATGCTGAAAAAGTTCACAATGGAAGACAGTAAACCTGTAAGCACTCCCATGACAACAGGCTGCAAGTTGAGCAAGGATGATAAATCTCCAGATGTAGATCAAACAATGTACAGGTCTATGATTGGAAGCCTGCTATATTTAACAGCCACTAGACCAGATATATTACAAGCAGTATGCATGGTTGCAAGATTTCAAGCCAGTCCAAAAGAAACTCATGTAACAGCTGTAAAGAGGATCTTCAGGTATCTCAAGGGTACTATGGATTATGGGTTGTGGTACCCAAAAGGTAAATATTTCACTTTGATTGCATATTCTGATGCAGATTGGGCAGGATGTATTGATGACAGGAAGAGTACAAGTGGAGGAGCATTTTATCTTGGAGACAGACTGGTAGCATGGCACAACGAAGAAACAAGAATCAGTCTCTCTATCCACTGCAGAGGCAGAATACATTGCAGCAACAACATCCTGTACTCAGATTTTATGGATGAGACAAACGTTGAAAGATCTTGGTATTCATTTCAAAGAGCCAATTTCAATTAAATGTGATAACACTAGTGCTATCAACATATCCAAGAATCCAGTTATGCATTCAAGAACCAAACATATTGCAATCCGGTATCATTTCTTGAAGGATAAAGTTGCAGAAGGAGAGGTAAAATTGGACTTTGTTCCAACTACAGAGCAAGTAGTTGATATATTCACAAAACCATTGCCCAAGGATGTTTTTGAGTACCTTCGGAATAAGTTGGGAGTGGTCACAATTCCCAAGAACTGACTATCTTTTGGGATCACATTCTCAAGGGGTGCATTTATGCCTATACTTATAGTTTTGCTTATACTTATGATTTTTGCTAACTATAACAACATTTGTCTCGAGAATGGTGTGCAGAGACTCGTGGGGAGTCCGCAATCACCCTTTGGTATTATTGTCAAAGGGGGAGAAGAATTACAAGAAAGTGCATGAGTGTTGCCAACAATTCCAAAGGGGGAGATTGTTGAACAAGGTACAACAAGAGTATTGTCATTGTTGTCAACACAGACAGCAATTGATGCAGTTGAAGCAATGGACAAGAATTCTGAAGTCAGTCAGATCAAGTACAGTAAATTTGCAAGAAAACAGAAGTCACCCAGATTCAGAAAATTGCAGAAAAGACCAAGTAAGAAAACTGTCGCGATATCGCGACAGGTTGAGAGGTCCGTTAGCAGAAAGAAAAATTGTCACGATTTCGTGACATAACCGAGGAGAGAGAAAATGCACGCCAAATGGTCGTGATTTCATGACATAACCGAGGAGAGAGAAAATGCACGCCAAATGGTCACGATTTCGCGACATGTCCGAGGAGAGAGAAGATGCAAGCAAATTTGTCACGATTTCGTGACATGTGGGCAGAGAAGGAAGCAAGGTGAAAAGATGTCACGATTTCGTGACATGTTGGAGGAAAATGCACTAAGTCAAGGAAGTGTAGCGATTTCGATGCTACAAGTTTGAAAGTCAAGGCGAAAGAGTGCAACGATTTCGCCGCATGTTGAAATGAAGGGCAAAGAAGGTGTAGCGATTTCGCTACAAGTGAAAAAGCACAAACAAGAAGGTGTAGCGATTTCGCTGCATGACAAAATGCATGGAAACAAAGGTGTAGCGATTTCGCTACCATTCAAAGTTGCAAAAATTAAAGATGTAACAAGTCAAAAGCACAAGGCACAAAGTTGTAGCGATTTCGCTACTGCATGAAGCAAAGAGTGTACGGAAGCAGTGAACGTCGCGATTTCGCGACATGTTCCATTTTCGCTGGAGTCTGCAAGGAGAATTGTACGGAAGCCCAAAGTGTCACGATTTCGCGACATGTTCCATTTTCGCTGTTGCTGGCAAAGGAGAGTGTACGAAAGCCAGAAGCGTCATGATTTCGCGACAAGAAGGATGATGACATCAGCAAAAGCCGAAAGTGTCACGATTTCATGACAAGAATGATGATGACATCAGCAAAGTCAGAAAGTGTCACGATTTCGCGACAGGGTGCAAGGAAAGCTGCTGGAAGCCGAAAGTGTCACGATTTCGCGACAACATACAGGATGACGTCAGCAAAAGTTCTAAGTGTCACGATATCGCGACATGAACAGAGGGAAAGCTTTCAAAGCCAAAATGGTCACGATTTCGCGATAGCAAGGGCATGAAGTGTACGGCTTCAAAAAGTGTCACGATATCACGACAGGTAACAGTCTGGCAGGTAAAACCCATAGGAGCATGCAAGGTGACACGTGTCGAAAAAGCATACAGAAAATCATGCAGCCTGTTACGTAAAAAGTAACTGATGTCAGATCGATAGTTACACATTGACAGGTGTCGGACATGCATGGGAACAAATGTATATGCATGATTGAAAAGCGTTCGAAGTGTCGTATAGGCTGTATCGAAAAAGCATTCGAACGGCCGCAGTGCAGCATTCGAACAACCAATTGAAAATGCATTCGAACAGCCGATTGAAAATGCATTAGAACAGCCGATTAAAATAAACGTATTTGCAGCATTCGAAACATAAAATAGGAAGGATCGAAAAGCTTTCGAGAAGAAGGATGTGCAACATTCGAACAGTCGTATTTGGAAGGATTCGAACAGCCGCATTGGAAAGGAGAAAAGAATTCGAACGGCTCGAGAATGTAATCCGACTGCATGCAGGATTGAAACGCTATGGAAGACAAAGAGTTTCGATGAGAAAAATAGATTATAAAAAGGACAGTCGTGCAGAAAATAATGTTGCTACTGTTAGAGAGAAATTGCTGTAAAAGGAGGGTTAGAAAAGAGTCAAGAGAAAAATTAGCAGAGCCGTGAGAGTGTGCAGAGTTGGGTTAATTGCAGACTGACCAGTGGTCGTGCATGAAGTGAAGACATTTTTATGTCATTCTAAATTGATCAGAATTGCAGTCCAAGTTGGTGCTTGGTACTAGGGGTTGGTGCTCCATCTCGTTGCAGAGAAAATTACAGGGGTTGGTGCTCCTTCCAAGAAATGCTGGTAAAGAATTTGTAAAATTGGTATTTTGCAAAGACTGGATTTGGATTGAAGTCCAAGCAGTCAATTTTTAGGAGTAGCCAAATTGGTGAACCTCATTATATTGTGTGTTGTGGTGTGCTCTCATGTTCAATTTGCTTTTCTGGGTTTTAAAGTTCTCTCTGCTTCAATTTTTGAATGTTGTTGTTTTGAATTTTAAATAACTACACTGATTCACCCCCCCCTCTCAGTGTCATTGTGTGAATATCAGATTTTTCCTCCAAAAATTCTCCTCTTTAGCTAGTACATTATGATAGTTTGCAAGAACTTGTCTGTATTTATTTTTGAGTTGTTCATTGAGCTACACATTTTGAATTTGGAGTTCAATAATTTTAAGCTTTGGCATAATATTTTTCTAATTTTCAAATATGTTACCAAAAATTGCTCTATTCTAGACTCGAATATTTTCTTTCACACACTTAATATTTTGAGAAACCCTGAAAGGAAATGACCCATGATAGTCAAATTACCACCAGTCAAAAATATGTGTTCGCAAATCTAGGTGTTGATTCCACATAGCTTCAAATTTGAAGGAGATTTTGAAACAAGGATCTTTATCAGCTTCAAACAATAAAGGACAATGATCAAATATAACTCTGGGAAGACATATAAGAGTGCCACCACCCATCACAAAAATAACTTCTCCAAATAAAAACCCTATCAAGTTTACTTCAATGTGTTGATCCCCAATTATCCTACTGCTCCAGGTGTATTTTGCCCCTTTAGTATGAACATCCATGAGCTCATAATCAGTGACAAAGTTATGAAAATCCTCAATGCTCTTGGAGAGCATCAAGTTCCCTCCCTTATTGTTAGAAGGAAAAAGGGGAGAGTTGAAATTTCCAATGATAATCCATGAAAGGTTTAAGAAAGCACTCCTCATCTGATTCAAAGTATCCCATAGGTCCCTATGACTTAGAGGATTATTAGGGGCATAGACATTAGACAAAACCGAAGAGAAATTACTACTTTTATAGAAAACATAATATTGAGGACCCTATCAAAAGAGGAAATGATTATGCCTTCTAACTTGTTTGATTTCCAAATACAGAGAAGTTTCCTAGATGTACCTTGAGCGGGGAAAAAAACAAACTCACCATTTTTTGAAATAGAGTTAGTTATTTTTTGTATTTTATTTTGGTCAATATTTGTTTCTTGCAGACTTATGATAGTGGGTCTATGTTCTTTCCTCATAGTGCAAAAAAGATTTTTCTTGATAGCAACGTTGAGTCCTCTCACATTCCATGAGAGGATCCTCATTTGGATTTTTTAGAAATTTTTCAGCCTCCCTTAGATTACTGCAAGGGAGGTTTGGGTCTTTTTGATTCATACTTCTCCTTTTTGAGAATAATTTGGAATAGGGTTGTCTGGGTACCATTTGCAATATCATTTTCTACTTTCTTTTTCTTCTAATCATTTATAGAGGGTCTTCCCTTCTTTTTCTTTTCACTGTCGATATCAACATAAGATTTCTTGAGAATTATATTGTTAATGAGACTAAAATAATATTTATAGTCTTTATCTACTGTGTCTGATATGGGACTACCAATTTTGATATGCCCCTCAGGGGTGGATGGAGGTTTTGAGATAGTATTGGAGGGCCAAGATCTGGATGGGGATTGAGTCTCCTCTTGGTCAAAAACTAGGGTTTTAGTTGGATTTGAGTTAGTGTCGTCCTCACCGGGTTTAGGCTCATGAAAAGTAGTTCCTTTTAAAACATCAAAATGAATTTGGAAGGTAAAAATAGAACTCACCTTTGGATGATAATTATTTGAATCTTGTATTTCAATTTGCTTTCCTTTGGAATTTTCTAGAATTTATTCCTTCTTCTAGTAGTTGCTTTGATACTTGTCCTGTAGGGTCCTGCCTTATTGTTTCCCAATATACATCCCACTTCGAGATGTATTGGGTAATTTCATATCCTTTGAGTTTATTAGCATTGGGTATTAGGTTTTGAGATGGTCTTGAGACTTGCATTCAATACAAAATGAAGGATTATTTTCATAATCTATGGCCTAAAATCTATGATAGGAGACATAAACCAAATTTATTTGAGTGTGAATCTGGGAATATAGATTGATGTTAACACAAATTCTAACATGTACCATGTGAGTGCATGATATGATCACTGGGTCGATTACAACCAACTCACATATGTATTTTCCAATACCCTTTAAAATATCTTCATGCCAAAAATGGGCAAGTAGATCTGGCAACCAAACCTAGATTGATATGAAATTTATGCTCTACATTTGATCATGTATTTGTGTTATCCTTTCATGAAGGTGATCCGATCATTTCCCTAGTTGTGATTAACTTTGGCTATTCGTAGCCATCCTCTTCCCAAAAAAACATCATATATCAACTTTTTCATGGTAATAAAAATGAAATCCAAGAGGAATTCTTGGTTAGCTATTATAACTTTTTGTACTATCAAGACACCCTTTGTCTCAATATTGTACTAGTCATGTACCATACATTAGAAAGCTAGGTTCCCATAATAATGGAGTGTCAATATCTTACCAAGTCTTCTCGAGCAACACATTAACATTGGATACTCCATCCAAAATGACTTGTGTCAAATTGTGCCCCAAGATCTCCATATGAAGAAATGCAGGTTTCTTCCCAACATCAATCATCATTATGGTTGAATCCACAAATATTTATTTTGTTCTACTTCCTTGATCGACTAGATCTGGACTTCCATCACATTATGAGTTTGTGTTTCTTCTACCATAAATTTATACAATGATGGGGTGGATTCTAACAAGCTTACCACCTTAATCTCAATAGTTGTATTTAGTACTTGTGCTAAAAAAAATTACATAACTAACTATTTTTATCCTAGTAGTATCAATTGCTTTGCCTTCTGTTCTTCCTCCTCAAGTACCCTTTTCACCATTTTCCATATTTATTTTCTTTTGTAGGTTCAGGTTACTTGTCTTTCTTAGCCCAATTCCTTGTCACGACTAAGACTTCTTTGGTTTTCTCTCTAACTAGAGGTATCTCAATGTCCAAAAAGTTCACATTTTGTAAGTTACTAGAACTCACTTGCTTTGGACAATTAATTTCTTTGTGGTTCCCTGGACCACACCATCTACACATGTTTGTAGCATTTGTCTACTGTATTTCTTGCTTTTGGGGTGAAGGAAAATTCTTTGTAAAATGGTCCCACTCTTGGAAATTATGGCACTATATGATTGGTCTTCCTTCTGAATCATATTGCAAGCACCTTTGTCCTCCCTACCAGTTGCCTTGGTATTGTCTTCCCCCTCTTTGGTTATTCCTATAGCCATCATTGGTAGATTTTTGTACAATCCCTTGAGGTTTTGGTTTCTTCTATTATTGGATTGAGATAACCTGTGGATACACCTTTGCATTGAATGGACATTGTACCACTTCATGTCCAACTATATTGTAAATGTAACAATAGTCATTCCAAGGACAAGTCACATTCGTGTGGCCTTCAAAATTGAATTTTGTACACCAAATATCCTTCCTATATTGCTTAAATTTACCTTTCACCTCTTCTGTTATCTTGTTAAATTTCTTTTGGAATGACTGTATTGTCTGTTGTATTGTATCGTCTTTATCACTATTTGAATCATTGCGCTTAGAATATGTTATCATTCATGTGATTGTTTGTTTCACCTCACTTTCAAATTTCTTCACATTCTCTAAGGCTTCTTCATATGTGGAATATGGTTCTGCCTTTATATTTTTCTTATATCTAGATAGAAACCCATCTGTAAGACATAATTTCACCAATACATCTGCTAAAGGTATTTGCATCTTGTCCACCAACTACTTTAATCGATGATTATATGACTTTTCATATTCATAAAAAAAAAATTTAGTGGTACAAAGTTTAATTACAATATCTCCATCATCCTTCAAAGGATGAAACTCCTTAATGAATCCATCCTTCATTGTGTTCAAGGCCTAAAATTTTTGTTTATATTGTCATTTCAAATACCAATCTATGGCGATTCCTTGTAATGTAGCAAGAAATAGTTGCAACCATTCATCTAGTTGGTCCACAACATTTTCTTTCCAAATTGTTATGCATGTTCCGATGTGTCTTGTTGGATACTCCTTTCCTTCACCTATAAATGGTGGACATCTCTACTTCCCTGCTCGATTAACCATTACAAGTGGTTCTTCATTTTCACTTGATGAAGTATATCCTAGAATCCTTGACTAATTCCTCCTTCTAGGTGACTCACTATGTTGGTCTTCATAAAAAGTGTCTACTCAAGGTATCTTGTACTCAGAAAATATTCATATACCAATCTCCAGTGCATCTTTAGTCCATGACCTCCTTCACTGATGTGTAGGTTGTGGCCTTAGTATTTTCTCTTGAGACCTCGTGTGCTATTTCTATTATGCTTGACTTCCATCCATCACACTCCTTTGTAACCTATCTTCCACTTTCTTAGGTGTCACCATCCACTCACCTCGACCTCGTATATTTTCCTCATTAACATACTCACTTATGCGAACATTCTCCTCGAATATAGGTTCTTATTGCTCCTCTCCTTCCATTATGATCAACAATATATCCAACCTCTCAATATTTCCTTCATCAAATATCCATACTTATTCTATCACTAGTTCATGTGTATTGTGTTAAGTATTGTTCACATTCACTCTTTGAGAAATTCTCATGCTCCTCCTAACTGGGATATATTCTCCTTGATTCCATATCCTATGCCTTTGAATACTTATGTCTGTTATTCATCTCCAATTTAGTAGTACTCATAATTTATCACTTTGCAAGATCTCGACTACAACAATTTTGACCCATTTTTTTTAAAAATGCCAAATTTCAATAAGGAAATGATGCCAAATTTAGCATGGGGGTGTCATATTTCTAGATGGGTAGGTGATTCAGAAGTGTGGGAATGATTTCCAAGGTTTTGAAACACTTTTACCCAAATCATACAGGGTGTACGATTTTCTTTGTATGACTTATCAATATTGCAAAACTGCTTCTACGGATTGCAAATCATATAGTTGTATGATCCAAATCATAAAAAACTATAGATTTTTTATTTTCCACGTATTCAATTCACAAAAATTGGTTTTAACACTCAATTCAGTTAGTTTTGTAATCAATTTCTCAATAAGGTTAATTTTCCATATTTGGCAAATTTCAGTCATGCAATTTCATTCCAAATTGGGAAAATGATTGGTTGTACGGTTTGGTGCACAAGATATATGATTTGACCAAATTATTTATAAACCTGTTAATCACAAATTTGTAAATTTACACCAAATATCTCTTTATGGCAAGTTTTGGAATGTTTTCCTATTGCAATTGCTAGCTTTCCTTCCAACATGCCTAACCTAATTCAAGAGAATTAAATTATTATCATCACCAATATATCTAGAAATAATACAAATGGAAAAAAACATCCTTGTATATCTATAAACCATCATGAAATCATCCTTCACTCTCAAACCAGATTCGTAGGAACATCAAAAGCCATTTCTATTATGATCCTATCAGTCTAACATTGTAATTTAGTCATTCAATATAGAATCTACAACATGCACTAACAATAATACATAATGGAAATCACACATTTAGAATCAAGAAATGTTATTATTATATTATATGTACAATAAATCCATCATTATTTATCACAACAATGGACTCAACAATGGATAACATGAAAAATCAAAAACTTATTAATGAACAATTTAGAAATATCAATAAACAACCTAAAAAATTGAATGGAGGGCTATATAATGCATTCCCAAGACATTCCAAAGTGGTTCATGATACATCACATTACTTACAACTGCCATCCTAAATTATCTCATAATAATTATTTACAAGATTTTACAGTCTAATTTAATTTTTATCAAATTCATCCCAAATGGAAATTTCACCTAATTTCATTGACATTTCAAATTGTACATTTGCAACCTTGTACATTTACACCTATGTGTAAATTTTAACCACTTGTAAATTTTAATCAAAATTGAAAAAACTGAACAAAACTGTGCAAATCCAATAATCATTTATTTTTCTTCTGAGAGGTGGATTTGCTACCTACACCCTTCTTTTACTTTGTCTATAGATGGAGAATTAGCCTATCCCTATAACTATCTATTGTTACCCTTGTTGTTTTTGTCTTCCCCTAGAACCTTTTCCTAAACTTCTCTTTCTTCCTTTCATTTCCTCGGTCCTGTTGAGAGAATTTTTTGCTTTCCTGTTTCTCTTCCCATTTTACAAACCCTGTACTATTTATTTTTCTTAGTACCTCTTTACCCTATTCATATAATATTTCATAATAAAAGTAGAGTTTAATATATGTTTCAGTTTTTTTGTTTAAATCATAGGCCTTCTACAGAGTTCCAAGTTATTGCATATCCACTTCTTCCTCTATTATTGGATCTGCTCCCAGAATAAACTTATGGATCTTCATTTTCTCATTATAAGCAGGCACATACTTCATCAATTTGATAAATCTTTGATTAAAAGTTTCCATTGTCTTAGTTCCATGCCAAAGTCTAGAGAATTCTTCAAAATTTTGGAGATAAAAGTGTTCCATGAGAAATCTATCTTTGAAGGCTTTCACAAATTCTTCCCATTTTAGGTCAACTACTACTGCAAGACCCAATTCATAACTATATGCTTTCCATCAATATAAACCATCACCTTGCAAATGTAGTGTGGCATAAGATTTTTGAGTACCTAAGGAGAAGTTATTCATGTTACAATATATTTATTATATCTTCTAACAAAGCCTCAGTCTTGTCCCCATATTCCTCTCCATTAAATTTGGAAGATTTTAGATGTTTCATTTCCTTGCCCAACTCAGCCTCCAAACAAACCCTAGCCTGCGATGCCTCGATAAGAGGTTCATTTTTTGATCCCTTCTAGAATTACCAGCCTATGTTTCTTGACTCAACATGGCATTTAGCAACTAATTTTAGGTTTCTACCTATTCTCGAAGTAAAGCCATTATCTCAATAAGATCTTCATTACTAGGATTCTCCCTTATGTCACTAGGGTTTCCTGAACCCACATATGGATTCCTATCTTCCATATTAGTTTTTCATGTCTACCTTGTCATTGGGGTAACACTTCCTCTTCTTCTATTTGGTGGTATTGTCCCTAGCCACACATAAAAGAGATAGTAAGAATTCATTAGCAATTAGTCCTTCAAATTGCTCTTATTACTAATAATTATTTACCGAATCATCTCAAGCAAATCAAGCAGATTTCACTTCTAATGGGTATTCCATCGATAAGGTTCAATTCCTTTATAAGTATACTTTCTATTAGATAACAAAACTAATTTTTGCGTAGTGAACCTATCCCACTATAAACCATATTCTGATACCAGATGTCATAACCCAAAAAATTTCTATCTTAAAACTAGGGCACATTGTTTTTATATAAACTAACTAATAGAAGGTTTAGTATTAATATGTACCTATTCCAAAATTCCAAGGGACTACCACACCTATACTCAAATTTTTTTATCAAATCAAGTTCATAAAGTAAAATGGTTCACCCATCCCTATACTTTCATTTATCCATAAATACATATATACTATGTGTAGATAAACATCCCTTCTTATACTTACACTCGTCTATTAGTGCCAGTACTTTAGGAGTGATGGTTCACCCATCACTATACTTACCCTCATCCTTTAGGAAAGTATACTAGGTGTTGACCCATATCTTTTCTAGTCAATCAAAAAGATCATGACATTTGTTGCACTCCACATAGGTCCTTTTATGTGGGTGATGTCACTTCAACTATCTATTTAATCCATTAAGAGTACTAGACATCACTACCAATGATAGTATTTGGTATACCTAAACACTATCTATATGTGGTTATGCTTAAATTCAATCGATCTCTATCTTGATCTATTCTATGACTCGACTTAAATTAAACCAAAACTTCTAAAAGTCTACAACATCATAAAGTCAGTGTTGGTAACATCAATTTCCAAGCTAGTAATTATCCTCTAGAACCTCCCCCAAAGATTAACCAATATTAAATTTCCAATCCTATTACTGTCATCTAGAAAGATTATATTATTCATTAGAGGGTCATTTCACATGTGCACCAACACCCTCTAAATAACAATACAAAATATGAGAGAAACCAGTTTTAATTACGTTTACTCCCTAAGAAAACCACACAAATATGAGATTAAAGAAATTGAACATTTATTAAACAAAAATAGCCATCATGAATGATAACGGTGCATCTAAATGCTCTAAAATTAAATTCTTCAACATCTCATACATTGAATACGTTTCCTCACAGTGTAAAACCAAATTCAACACCTATCAAGTGAACTTCAATTGTCTAAAGTTAATATGAGATAATCATCCCATAATAATCATTCATTCGTTCATTTCACCAAAATTTTCATAATATTATTATCCAAAACAAGGCATAATCTATAATAAAAACATGCTACAATGCTCATTTGAGATTATATTATCTCCACCAATAAATTACAATATTCACTATAGGGTACAATAGTAAATTACCCATTTGGAACTCGAGTGCACCTCAACTCCTCCTAAAAATTTGATTGGAATCATCAGTTGATTCCCCTTTCCAGCCTAATATGAATCATCACTCTTCAACTTTGAAGCTTTATTTAACTATCGAGAAGAATATTGCCTTGTGATGGGATCAAAGATGACTCCTTTTTCATGAGTTTTGCATATCTCAATGCTTATAACATGGTTTCAAAACAAGTCAATGTGTAATGAAATACAATAGAAGCAATCCAGCAAGCACGAAAAGTTTCCATAACATAGGAAATAAAGAACATCATTCTTATTTTGTAATGATTATGATCTACCCATGACTCTATATTACAAATCCATCTCGATACTAGAATAATTCATTCACTAAATTCAAAGGTAGCAAGATAAATTTGTATATATATCCTTCGAATAGAATTTACATCCTTTTCCTATTAATTCTTTCCATAGGCAATACATATTTCAAAGATAAATCACTACATAAATACAATGAATACAAAGTTCACCTCTGGTGATCAATTCCAGAATCCAAAGGAATAACACACAATAATTCAACTACTGCAACATTTCTTAACCAAAATCTAGATTTACTTAACCAAAAGTTACTAGATTCTTTGTTCTATAGATAAATATACCAGCAATCACAGCATGGATCTCTTATCAATCATGCATCAAATATAAGGATCGACTCACAATACACATGCAAGGTTTGTCAATAACACCCATGCACAAATTAACCCTCATGTTACTATTGGAAATTGTGAGTATATTGTGTTGTCATTGATGTCAAATGATTGATGTCATAGGTTGATGACATTGGTTGTCATTGATGTCAAAGTAAATATAGGTGATAATAATATTCAAAGGGTACATGAGGCAATGTGCGAGCAAGAATTTGTGTGAGTAAAACAAATACAAGGCACTCTCCATAGTGGAACTTGCAAAGAAAAATAAAAATATTATTTTATCTTCCATGGTGGTAGTCACAAAAAAAATATAGATTTCTAAAGAACACATGCTTATATCGAGAGGGGGGGTGAACAATATAAGATCAAATTTTACTTTTCTTTCACAAATAATATTATCAATGGTAATATCAATAGTAGTAATCAAAGTAATACACAAATCATCACACACAATAGAGACACCAATTTAATGTGGTTCACCCAATGTGGGCTACTCCACGGAGAAAATTGTTTCACTAAAATTTTCTCAACCAATCTCTTGGCAATCAATTATCTATTACAATTTTTATGGACCTATGTCCAAAGGAGACACCAATCCCCTAATTCTCTTATTTGTGGATCTTTATCCATAGGAGAACTCTTTCCCATTTTATTGGTTCGTGGAACTTGATCCAGGTTAACTCTTTCTCCTAAACTGGTTCATGGATCTCTCTCCATAGAAGAAATCTATCTTCCTAGATAGTTCATGGATCACACTCCATAGGAGAACACTTTCCCCTTGATATGGTTTATAGAACTATATCCATAGGATAACTCTTTCCCCTCTAATCTAGTTCATGGATCTCTATACACATGATAACTCTTTTCTCTCTGCTTTGGTTGATGATCTTCTAGAATACTTCTACCCCCATTACTCTGGCTTGTGGATCTCTCTCCATAGAAGATATTTGTCCTAACTACCCTGGCTAATGGATATCTATCCATTGGAGACTCCTATTCTATACTATATCACCTCCAAATCTTACTCTTAACTCTATCTCAGATCTACACCAAACTCTATCCCAAGTGTAGTACAAATTTACTATAACTCTACTCATAAATTTACACATAAATCAGCACACAAATTTGCTCACAACTCTGCACACAAATTTGCTCACAACTTTGCACTAACCTTTGTCTCAAATCTATCCTCAAGCCTTAACACAAAGCTTGATACAATCATAAATAAATGCTTCTTAGATTTACCCAAGACTTAACACAAAGATTGATCAAATAAACAAACCAAACCTACTCAAACCTGCTTCCAATCCTTCTCAAATATTTTCTCAAATCTGCCCTAAAGTCCTCTCTAGAACTTGCTCAAATATGCTCTCAAGTATTCACAAATACTTACTCAAATCTGCTCTCAAGTCTTGACAAAGACTTTCTCAAATCTACCTTTAAGTCCTCAAAGAACTTGCTCAATTCTGCTCTCAAGCCTTCACTAAGGCTTGCTTAAATATCCCCTCAAGTCATCTTAAGAAATTTCTCAAATATGCTCAAGCACATACTCAAAACATCTCACAAGATATGCTCAATCAATCTCAAATTTTGCATACAATGCTATCAAATGCTTTGTCTTATCTTCAAAGTAATTCCTTAACTTGAAGCAGTTTAGACATATTCTATTCAGAATTCGTTTAACCTCTAGAACATATAGAAAATGATATACTCTATCAAAAACTCAATATGTTCTACTAAATCATTAAGTTTATCACTTTCAAAAATCTTATTTCTAATGTTTGCACATTCACTTTCAATATTACTCAAAACCAATGTTCAAGAATTTCACTCAATCATTCAACCAATGAAACACAACTTGCTCATAAATCCTAAACAAGTGTTTTCAACTTCTTCAAAAAAAGAGCACAATGTGGGTCTCAAACCCTAACTCAAATAATCTTCAATATCTATCTCAGATGTTCTCTAACCATTCACAAATGAAGTATATAAAAACTCACTCAAATATTTCCAACAATGCTTACCAAACAATCCTTTTCACTCCACCTTATATTTCACACACTTAGTCCAATTACTTTAAACAAAAGATGATTTACCCATACCTTTTTAATGTTATGGATATGTATTCAAAACCTATTTTAATCACAACCGATTACTTTTGCCAATTCAAGGTTAGATAGCAACAATCTATGTCAAAATCCTCACAAGAATATTCACCTCAACAAATATTTCTTCATACAATGCCAAATCAATTATACACCTAATTAATCCTATCTTAAAATAAATTTCATCAACAAGGATTATAAACAAAAATTCTCATATCCACATTATAACTCCTTTTTAACAATAAATAACTTTAAATAAATTTAGAGTATTACTCACTAACCCTTATGACTCCCAACTATGAGCATACACAATAATATTTATTTAACCCTCATTAATTTCAAATCATGGCAACAAACACTTTATAAAAACCTTATAACTCCCAATTATGGCAAATAATAAAAATTATTTAACACCTTATAACTTCCAACTATGTAAAATGCACATACCTTAATGCAAAAATCAAATGTCGTTATCATCAATTGAACCTACAACCTCCTAGTCCTGTATGCATTAACACAAGGGCCACTACCACGTGGGCTACACTACTGCACATCAACCAAGGAGCACACACTCCTTAATTTTCATTTCCATTGGTGCACAAATCAAATGGTCTATGCTAAAAAAAAAATCTTCATGTGGTTTGAACTCCACACCTGGCTACTCCCAATGCGCTATGTCAACCAACTCTGCTGCTACCTCACTTAGGTGGGGACAGGCACCTTCCACGGTTTTACCTTCTAACTCCTCTGAACAATGCAAACGCCTACGCCTTCCTCTATCTACCGCATATGAGAAATAAAACTTACAAGGGCAAATATCGATTGTGAATTCTTAAATTTGGCTTAGCCTAACCTTAGTCTTATTTATACACATGCCCAATATAATTTTCGATGGCGACTGCCTTTGATTCATTTCGAATTTGAATATTTCAAATTGGTATATTTAATTATAATTATTTAAATCCTAAAGGATTTAAATATTTAAAACCTATTGGGATTTTCATCTTGCCACCATTAGAAAATATTTTAGCCTTTTCCAAATTACCACCAAGGTAATTTATTGCCACCATTAATATTTTAACCTTTACCAAATTACCACTAAGGTAATTTATATCCTTTTTCAAATATTATGGATAGGTATTCCTTTTTTCTTGTTGCCTTATACCTCATATACCATCAATAGACATAAATTCAAAAATATTTCAATTTAGGACCTTTAACCTTTTGAAATTAATCAACCCTTTTGACATTAATTTCATAAAATTGGGACATCCAACCTTTTGACATCAATGACAACAAAACATGCTCAAATTTCCAACAATATTCCCCTTTGTCATTTATGGTAACCCTTTTTCCTTTAAGCATTCTTTTTAATTTTTCAATATTGCTCCTCTTGAGAAACTACTCTCCCTGACTGAATGCTCTCCCCCTAACTCAAATCTCTCCCCTTTGACATCAATGGCAAAGGGACTCCTTTGGGGGTAAATATAAGACTTCTTATCTCAACCCACTCCTGACCTCCTCTCCTTAAGGTGATTAATTTTTTGGTGGGAGTATCTCTACTCCCAATATACAATGTTATTTTTCTTTGTCCACCTTATTTATCGATTGACTCTTTTGATTATTTTGAATATCCTTGTTCTTGCTTGTCTTTGGAAATTCTGTTCTACACCACTTAGCCATATGCCCAACATTATTGCACTTATAACACTTAAATTTATGGTTCATAGAAGGTGCAAATGTCTTGAAGTTCCTCTTGGTGAAGCCATATCCATTCATGTCATGAACCCTGCAATGAATTGCTTTATGACCATAATTATTACAAGAGTAGCAATACCCTTGAAAGAGATGCCCATTTCTGAAATTTCTCTTGGTGAAACCATATTACTTCTTTTCATGTGTCTAGCACTGTATAGCCTTGTGACCAAACGTATTACATCAGAAGCAACATCCTTTGAAGAAATATTGCCTCGAACCCATTGGTATCTTAGTGCTTTCTTCCCTATGATGTTTCCTATTTCTCATTTGTGCATTGTTTCCTTCCTTGGTGAACCTTCTATTTTTCAACTTTTTCTCACAATTTTCACTTTCTCCTTCATTGTTTTCTTCTGAAGCTTCTTCTTCTTCTTTAGAGCTTGATCTTGACTCCTCTCCTCTTTTTATTTTTTCCTCTTCAAAACCAATTCTTGTCATGTTTGATGAAGATCTTTGTGCATTGAGAATATTATCCAAAGTCCTTGAGCTTCTCCCAAACCTGTGTAGCTTGTCTTTAGACTCTTTCACTTCTTTCCTTAGAAAAACTACATCATGCTCTAATATTTCACATTTTAAGACCTTTACTTCTCACTTTTATTTAAATCTCCTTGTCTTAGCTATTGAGTTTGTCAGATCTTGTATGAGCTTTCCTTTTCTTCATCACATTCTATAAATTGAGCCTTGAGCCTCGAATTCTATTTTCTAACCTTTCTTAATTCCTTAATTCCTTAAGAGCAGAAATAATTTCAGATTCTAGATCTACAACTCCTTCCTCTTCATTTTATGATTCTTCCTTAGCTTATTTAATTCAAGAGCATATTCATACCTTTTAAATTTATCTTCAATAAGAGCACTTCATTATTCCTCTATTGCCAAGAAGAGGATTTTTTCTTCTTCATTATTAGAGGATCTTCCATCACTATCACTTGAAATCTTCCCTATCTTGTCTACATAGAAACTTTTATTATGTCTTTGGGAAAACTTCTTTCCATGCCTACTTTGTCCATCCCTCCTTTTCTTTTGATACCTAGATTTTATTGCTTCCCTTCTCTTATGATCTTGTTTCTCTTCACCACTACTAGTTTTGGCTTATGTACAGTTAGATGCATAATGATCATATTTACCACAATTGAAATAATTTATTATTTTCATACCTTTGTGCTTTATTGAATCCCTTTTTTTCCTTCTACTGTAGTTAGCTTCCTCATCACTGATTGACTCATCACTTGAAACATGTTTCTTATCCTTTACTTTCTTTGCTGCTTTGAAAGCCAACTCTTTCTTCAGTATAGGATACTCTATAGAACTTGCTCAATTTTTCTCTCAATTCTTCACAAGGACTTGCTCAAATATACTCCCAATTTTTCACAAATACATCCTCAAATCTACCTTCAAGTCCTCCTCAAATAACTTGCTCAATTATGCTCTCAAGCCTTCAATAAGGTTTGCTTAAATCTCCCCTCAAGTCCTCTCAAGAACTTACTCAAATATGCTCAAACACATGCTCAAAACATATCACAAGATATGATCAATCAATCTCAAATCTTGTGCATAGTGCTATCAAATGATTTGTCTAATATTTAAAGTAATTATTTTAACTTGAATCAGTTTAGACATATTCTATTTAGAATTTGTTTAACATCTAGAACATAAAGATAATGATGTATTCTATCAAAAACTCAATATGTTTTAATCAATAATTAATTCTATCACTTTCATAAACCTGATTTCTAATGTTTGCACATTCACTTTCAATATTACTCAAAACCAATGCTCAATAATTTCACTCAATAATTCAACCAATGAAACACAACTTGCTCATAAACCTTGAACAAGTGTTTTAAAATTATTCAAACAAAGAGCACAATGTGGATCTCAAACCCTAACTCAAATAATCTTCAATCTCTATCTCAGATGTTCTCTAACCATTCACAAATGAAGCATATAAAAACTCACTCAAATATTTCCAACAATGCTTACCAAACAATCATTTTCACTCCACCTTATATTTCACACACTTAGTCCAATTACTTTAAACAAAAGATGATTTACCTGTACCTTTTTTCTATGATGGAGATGTCTTCAAAACTTGTTTTACTCACAATCGATTCCTTTTTCCAATTCAATGTTAGATAGCAACAATCTATCTCAAAATATTCACAAGAATATTCACCTCAACAAATATTTCTTCATACAATGTGAAATCACTTATACACCTTATCACTCCTATCTTAAAATAAATTTCATCAACAAGGGTTATAAACAAAAATTCCTATATCCTCCTTATAACTCATTTCTACCATAATAGCACTTTAAATAAATTTAAAGTATTACTCACTAACCCTTATGACTCCAAACTATGAGCATACACAATAATATGTATTTAACCCTCATTAATTCCAAATCATGGCAACAAACACTTTATCAAAACCTTATAACTCCCAATTATGGTAAATAATAAACATTATTTAACACCTTATAACTCCCAACTATGGAAAATTCACATACCTTAATGCAAAAATCAAACTCCGCTACCGTCGCTCGAACTTACGACCTCCTAGCCCCATGCACCTTAACATAAGGGCCACTTCTATATGGGCTGCACTGCACCATGTGAACCAAGGATCATGTGCTTCTTAATTTCCATTTTCATCGATGCAAAAATTGAATGGTCTGTGCTAAAAAAAAACCCTTCATATGGTTTGAACTCTGCACCTCACTGCTCCCAATGTGCTATGCCAAGCACCTCGACTACCACCTCACTTAGGTGGGAACATGCACCTTCCACAGTTTGACCTTCTGCCTCATATGAACAATGCAAATGCATGCACCTTCCTCTCTCTGTCGTGTGTGATAAATAAAACTTGCAAGGGCCAATATTGAATGTGAATTCTTAAATTTAGCTTAGGCTAACCTTAGCCTTATTTATACACATGCCCAATATAATTTTTT
Organism: Wollemia nobilis; assembly: GCA_028583015.1. Taxonomy (NCBI): domain Eukaryota; kingdom Viridiplantae; phylum Streptophyta; class Pinopsida; order Araucariales; family Araucariaceae; genus Wollemia; species Wollemia nobilis. Next base: position 1,878,667 of record JAQPPZ010016912.1, on the reverse strand, counting down.
ATGTCGGCTACCTTTGTTTTAGTTCGAGTTTGAATATTTCAAATTATTATATTTAATTATAATTATTTACATCCTAAAGGATTTAAATATTTTAATTTAAATATTTAAAACCTCTTGGGATTTTTCACCTTGCCACCATTAGAAAATATTTTAACCTTTGCCAAATTACCACCAAGGTAATTTATTGCTAGTAGCTACCATTAATATTTTAACCTTTTCCAAATTACCACCAAGGTTATTTATAAATCATTTTTCAAATATTAAGGAGAGGTCTTCCTTTCTGCTTGCTGCATTATGCCTCATATACCATAAAGATAAATATTCTCACAAATATTTCCATCAATTTAGGACCTTTAACCTTTTGACATTAATAAAACATTTTGATATTAATTTCATCAAATTGGGACTTCCAACCTTTTAACATCAATGACAACAAAACATGCTCAAATTTCCAACAACTTCATGTTGAGAAAAGGCCCAAAGGTGAAAGTGAAAATTATAATAGTTAAATCTATTTAGATTTTAAATATTATAACAATCAAAAGTCTGAAAGGTGGGCACCAAAGCATAACATTTTAATTTAATTAAATGGTGTGCACCAAAGCATAAGGTAAAAACATAATAATTCTCTAAGTGTCGACGTCAGGTTTCAAAGCACAAAAGCACAAGGTAAAAACATAATAATTCTCCAAGCACTGTCGTCATGTTTCAAAGAGCCAAAACATATATATATATATACGTGATTAATTTTTATAAAGTCTAAGGTTATCATGACAAAGAAATTTGAATTGTTCGCTCGCTCATTCGAACACCAGGGGTAGAGAAGGATAAATGGATGACGCACACTTCAAGGTAGAGTTTGTAAATAAAAATAGAGGACAATGAATTAAAGAATCATTCAGGAAGCTAGACCAGATGATGGGACCCCCTGTGCAAAGGTGTGGAAGAGAGAAGATCTTAAGTTCGAGACACAACGAAGGTAGTGCGATAAATTTTTTGTTCATGAAGGTTTCACATTGGAGATCATGCATAATACAGAGTACATGTGCCTTGAGTTATATATGAGTGGCTATCCCACGTGGTGGGATGGCTAGCACTATGGTGCAGGCTAGCAAGTTGAGCAGGTTCTAGTAACGGTGGTGATAGAAAAGTGGGTACAATTTTTATGAAATTAATTTATGCCAAGGTCTAAGGTATACGCTTGCTTAGGGATTCATAAGGCCATCATTTTGTTTTAATTTTTGAAAAAAAGGAGGGATACCGTGGAGTTTTTTTTTTAATTCATATTGTTAGAGCTATGTGTGGTGCATAAAATAAAGTGATCTTATAATGTTCATATTGGAAGTATGAAGTGCATTGAAATATTTTATTTCAAGGAGGTATAAGGTGTATATGGCAATTTCATGTGTGTAATGTGTGCCTTGTTGTGTTGAATATTATTTTACAAGAATAGGAGTAATAAGGTGTGATAGTGGCTTGATGTTTTATTGTGATTCTTGCATGGTTAAAGGAGAATATGATAGGTTTTTATTGAGTGTTAATACTTCATCTTTGAGAATGAAAGAAGGGTCATAGAGCATAATTTTCAGATTTCATTATGCACATATTTTTGAGAAGAAAGTTCATGTGGATGTTTTGAGAAAGTACTTTGCTATCTAATCCTTGAAAAGGCACAAGAAAAATTGGCTACTTGGGAGATAGGTTCTTGAGAACACTTCTTCATCGGAACACACTAAGAGGTATGAGAACATTACTCCTTATTTAAGGTGTGTGGTTGGGCATATATTTTGATGTTATAAGGAGTAGATATAAGGATTAAGTTCATGTGCATTTTTGGAAATATTTGAGATAGGATTTGTGCTTCATTGTTTGAACTCCATTGTTGAATGATATTGGATACACTTGAGCTAGGGTTTGTGAAACAAGTTCTACTACATGGTTTGTCCTTCATTGTTGAAATAAAGTGGAAGTACTTGTGCTAGGATTGAGACCAAGTTTGTACATCATTGTGGAACATTTTGAGCACTGGTTTGAAAGACATTGAAAGTAACTATGAAGTGTTTGAGATCAATCTTGTGAAGGAGATTTATGCATTATTTTGTTTGATCCTTGAGAGAAAATTTGCAAGAAAGAAAGACCAATTTTGTGACGCAAAGTTATAAACTAGTTTGATTTGATTTGAAAGGGATTTTGCAAGAGGTAGATATTGGATTATATGAAAGAAATATTTGTGAATATCAAGAAAATATTGGGTATTTGATAGTACATATCATTCTATATATGTTCCATAGGTTGAACAAAGTCTAAGTAGAATTTGTTTGAATTGCCTAGTTGAAGGAAGCATTTTTGAAAGAGATATAAGCATTTTTTGTATGCAAGATTTGGAAATATTTGAGTAGGTTCAGTACATAGCATTGAGGCATAATTGATAAATTCTTTTAAGAAGACTTGAAGCATCATTGAGGTAGACTTGAGCAAGTCTTGTGAGAAGACTTGAAGCAACATTGAGGTAGATTTGAGCAAGTCTTTTGAGAATAATTGAAGCAACATTGAGGTATATTTGATCAAGTATTGTGAAGAGACTTGAAGCAACATTGAGACAGATTTGAGCAAGTCTTGTGAGAAGACTTGGGACAGAGTTGAACAGATTTGAGGGAAGAATTAAAGCAAATTTGTGCATGTAACATGTGTAGATTTGGACATATTTGTGAGCAAAGTTAGAATATATTTGTGCTAACCTTATAATGAGGTTTGGTGCATATTTTAGGTAGATATTTGTGAGTAGAGTTAGAGAAAATTTGTGCTAACCTTGTAATGAGGTTTGGTGCATATTTGAGATAGATATTTGTGAGAATATTTGGAGCAGATTTGTGCTAGACTTGTAATGAGGTTTGGTGCAAATTTGAGGCTAATATTTGTGAGCATAATTAGAGTATATTTGTTCTAGACTTGTGATGGGGTTTGGTGCAAATTTGAGATAGATTTGAGAGTAGAATTTAGAGTAGACTAGAGTAGAGGGGGTAAATTTCTCCTATAGATATATCCAAAAACCAGAGCAAAGAGGATAGACTTCTCTTGGGAGAGAAGTTCACAAACCATAGCAAAGGGGATATAGTTCTCCTATAGAGAGAGATCCACAAACCAAATTAAAGGGGATTGAATTCTCCTTTAGACAAAGTTCCATACACGTTGTAATAGTGAATTGATTCCCAAGATATTTGTTAAGAAAATTTAGAATAAATATTTTCTTTGTGGACGTAATCCACATTGTGTGAACCACGTTAAATTTGTGTCTCTCATGTGTGTGATGATTTTTGAATTTATTTTTTATTTCTATTGATATTTCAATTGATAACATTGGATAATATTTTTTGGGAAAGAAAATTAAAATTTTACCTTATACTGTTCACCCCCCTCTCAATATAATCTTATGTTATTCAATTGGTATTAGAGCAGGTTCCTTCAAAAAAGTCTAATATAATGAAGTAAGATATTATAGGAACATAGATAGAATATCTGAATGGATCTTCATCAAACAAGGCTCCTTTTATCTATGGTAACAATTCTACTTTTTGGAGTATCATAATGAAGACTTACTTGATGGCAAAAGGATATGAGACATGGAAATATGTTGAGGATGGGTTCACACCTACATCTACTCCTCCCACAAATAAGGATGGTAACTAGTTATGTGTGAATAATACCAAGGATATGAATGGAATATTAAGTGGATTATGTGAATCAAAATTTGTGAAAGTTATTGAAGAACACAAGCTTATACTGAGAGGGGGGTGAGCAGTATAAGACCTCTTTTTACTTTTTCCTTTATACTTCAAAACAATAAAGCAATATATCCAAAGCAATATCAAAACAATGCACAAGATCATCCACAAAGTGACACCAATTTTAACGTGGTTCACCCGGAAAGCCTGGGCTACGTCCACAAAACTTTTCTCTAAAAGTTATCTCAAAGTTCTTTGGGAAACCTTCCCAATTACAATGTTTATGAGCCTCGGCCCAAAGGAGATACCTTCCCCCAATCTGAATTTATGAGCCTCTGCTCAAAGGAGATACCTTCCCCTAGCTCTGCTCTGGCTGGTGATCCTCTAGAAGACCTCTCGCCTCCGCTGCCCTTAGCAAATGGAACTCTATCCACAGAAGACACCTGTCTTCCCTGCTCCGGCTGGAGACCTCTGTCCTCAACTCTATCACCTCAAAAGTCGGTCCTCGAATTTGCACTAAACACAGTCCTTCGGTCTAGCACAAATGTCCTCGGGTTCTTCTCATAGAACCAATGCACCTCTGTCCTCAAGTTCTCTGATAGAACTATCAAACTCAGCTTCACAAGTCCTCTGCTAGGACCTATCCAAATCTGCTCACAAGTCCCCAACGGAACCTGTCCAAAACCTGCTCACAAGTCCCCACCAAAACTTGTCCAAATCTGCTTACAAGTCCCCAACGGAACCTGTCCAAAACCTGTTCACAAGTTCATCAAGAAAAACTTGCTTGGCATGAACCCACAAAGAGAATTGTTAGAGACCCAATGTGATTCATCAACCTCATAGAAGCATAAAGAGAATTGTTAGAGACTCAATATGTTCTATACTTAACTCCCAATCTCAATCTCAAATCTCATAGAAACATAAAGAGAATTGTTAGAGACTCAATATGTTCTATACTCAACTCCCAATATCAATCTCAACTCAATCTCAAATCTCAAAAGAATAAGATAGATGTAGTATGCTTTTCTCAAGAACATGAAACACAACCCAACAATTGCCAACCATGCAATATCTCATATAACAATGATACTCATGTTCTTTCCACAACCAATATCTTTTCTCAACCAATTAGGGCTTCAACAACAATGCTCAAAGACAAGGTTTAACCAACATCATTCAACTCAACATTAACCTTGAAGCATTCAACCAATCATCACAAGAAAAGGAAACAAGTAGAAATCCTTTTCCCTCCAAAGATATTTGAACAAAACAACCACCAACACAATATCACCAAATGCAAAGAAAACTTGCTCAAATCAACTCAAAGGAGTAAGCCCAAATCATGTATCAAGTAAAGCACTAACTTGATCAACACAACCTCTATGGAAGCAACTCATCCATTAATATCAAAACAGCCAACTAAGGGTTTCACCATCTCAATGCAAGTAGCAAGACTTACAAACATAAACCCTAGTGCACAATGCTTCCACTACCTCAAACCAGAATTATGCATTCACCAAAACTCTCATCAAGGATAACAATGCATAAGTAGTCTTCAACAAACCAGAAAATAGGATTTACACCCAACCAAAGGAAACCTAGTTGAATACCTTTTCACTCCAATCTTATTTCAGGAAAAACATACACCAATCATACTCATAAGAAGAAAGTGCCCATACCTTATTGAAGATGAAGAAGATCTCACAAATTTGTCATAACCATAACCACCTTTTTGCCAAACTCAAGAAGGTTAGTAGACAACATATTTCTTTAATATTTCCTCAAGAATATTCCTTGGTCCAAATATAATCAAGGTTCTATGTCTTCTTCTTTCAACCTCATTCAACAAATCATACATAACATATTTCTTATATTCACCTTATCAACTCCATTACACTTAATAAAAACTATATAAAAAATATTAATTTTGCTAACCTTATACCTCCCAAACAAACTTTGGAAATATCATAAACAATGCAAAATTAATATATTTTATTCACTGCCCTTTTGCAATAATTGGAGTTCGCGTGGATACCTCTTACACCCCTCAAAAGGGGATTCGGCGCGATTTGACCCGTCGTCTCCTCTAGCCAAGTCGCTTGGCTAAACCGCGTGGGCCATCCACACCCACGTGAGGAAGGGAGAGGGGCCTCCCTCTTATCTCTGAACAAGTCTCCTCCTTGGCATGAAAACCGAACCCTTTTGACCTTCGTGCGTCCTGCCCCGCCTCCCTCCTTTTACTCTCCTATGCTTAATGCCTTTGTCCTGATCACCGCGTGCGCCTCCTCCTTGGTGCCACAACCAATCCCGTCACACCTTCGACCGCGTAAAGCTTGTCTTCCTCCTTCGCTGGCATAGGGGCTCGATGTCGAAAATGAAATGCACAGGGATTAATATCGACTTCTTCACTCCCACATTAATGAAATCATTTGCCTCATTTTATATGCACTTTGATGCATTTCCAAACACGTCGGCCCTTTTTAACTTGATTTTCGTCGATGGAAAATATTTTAATTTAATTTTAAAATTTTAATTTAAATTTTAAATAAATAAAATTTAAACTAAATATTTAAAATTAAATATCTCCATCACCGGGGCACCTTTTTCAATGAAACGAAAAGCCAACTTGGGTTTTAAGAAAAACCCATTTCAAATCTGTTGTCCATGGTTTTAAATAAAACCTTTTATTTTATCTGCCTTGGTTTTCACAAAAACCCTTCCTTGAACTTAGATTCTTTTGACATCAAATCAAATTCCTTCAAAAGCTTCTTGACATCAATGACAACATCTACACTTGAGCAAAGGCAATGTACCCAAGGTACCCAAAATTGCCAACAATCTCCCCCTTTGTCATTGATGGCAAACCTTTACTGAAAACACACTTCTCAAGAGCCAAAACTGGAAACCAATCGTGCCAACAACCGAGAATCTCCCTTTGAAGTTTTGCTCTCCCTGACTTGAAGCTTTCCTCTTCACTTGAAGCTCTCCCCCTTACTCATATCTCTCCCCCTTTGTCATCAATGGCAAAGGGTCACCTTTGGGGCTCGGGACTAAGAATGAGCCTCTTAGCTTAGTCCCTCCCCCACCTCCTGATGAGGTGATTAATTTTGGGGTGGGAGTAAAACTCCCATTAGGCACTGATCATCATCAGCGTCTATAACTTCCTTGTCGGGCCTTCTCTTGAACTCTTTGTCCATATTCCTATTCTTTTCACTATTCTTGTTCTTGTTCTCATCCTCTGTTCTTGTCCATGCCTTGATCCTTGGACCCGATCATGCCACTGTTCCTGTTCTTGTATCCTAGAATTTCAGCTCTACACTGTCTAGCTATGTGACCTTTATTGTTGCACTTATAACAAGTAACAATGTTATTTCTCTTGAGGTAAACCTGATCTTTGAATCCACCTATTCTGACCAAACCTCTTTGGCCAAATTGCTTCGTTATTTGCCTTGCAATAAATTGCCTTGTGCCCAAATTGTTGACAAGAGTAGCAATACCCTTGAAAGTAACTAGCACTTCTAAATCTGTCATTTACCTTCTTCACTTGAGCCATGCAATGTGAAGCCATGTGACCAAACCTGTGACAAGCAAAACATCTGCCTTGAAACTTTCCTTTATTTGACCTCTTAGGTCCTGAAAACTTCTTCTTCTCATTCTGAATTCTGTTTTCTATTTCTGTGCATCTATCATTCAAGGACTCATGATCTGAAATACTTTCCTCATCGGAACTCTCTTCCTTTTGGAGTCTCTTACTAGACTCTCCAACTTGTTCCTTGTGTGGCTTAACAAAACCAAGGCCTGTTTTATCTGTTGTCTTTCTTTGACCTTTGATGAGTGACTTAACCTTTTTGGAGCTATCTTGAAACCTCGTAAAGCTTATCCTTGTACTCTTTAGTTTCCTCTTTCAAAGAAGCCATTTTCTGTTCTAACTCACTATACTCAAGAACCTTAGACTCTAACTCATCCTTGAGTTCTTGTGTCTTAGCTATAGAGAAATCAAGACTTTCTATAAGATCATCTCTCTCCATACAACATTCATCTAACTTATCCTTGAGTCTAGCATTCTTCTTTCTTTCCTTTTTCAAAGCACTAAGAGCACTAATAAGTTCACTTTCAAGATCCTTTATTTGATTGCTTTTTGAATCATCAAAGCCTTTTTCAGATTTCTTATCACTAGAGGTGCTACCCTTTTCAAAAACCATACATGCATCTTCCTTATCATTTTCTGAAACATCCTCATACATACTAGCAACCAAATCATTATTTGTGCAATCATCCTCAAGGTGACCAAAATTTCCACATCTAAGACATTTCATGATAATGAATCTATGTTTCGGTTCTTCCTCTTTTTCTGATATGAACAACATCTCATTTTCATTATCACTTGAAGAACTTTCACTATCACTACTAGAACACTTACTTGCTTTGTCTAGGTAGAAACTCTTCTTGTGCTTGTGAGAATACCTCTTTCCTTGATTGTTGTGCTCATCAGAATCCTTGCTCTTAGAATCCTGTTTATCTTCATCACTTTCATCCTTGGAAATAGTACAATTAGTAGCATAATGACCAAACTTTCCATAATTGAAACATCTTATATTTTTCATACTTTTGTGCTTTCTAGAGAACTTGCCTTTCTTGCTGTAATATGCCTCTTCATCACTAGAAGACTCATCACTCTCTTGAAATTGTTTACCCTTGGAATAATCCATTGTGTTCTTTACTAGCTTTTCCTTCAAGTTGTTAGACCTTTTCGAAGGAACCCGCTCTGATACCAATTGAAGAACACAAGCTTATACTGAGAGGGGGGTGAATAGTATAAGACCTCTTTTTACTTTTCCTTTATACTTCAAAATAGTAAAGCAATATATCCAAAGCAATATCAAAACAATGCACAAGATCATCCACAAAGTGACACCAATTTTAACGTGGTTCACCCAGAAATCCTGGGCTACGTCCACAAAACTTTTCTCTAAAAGTTATCTCAAAGTTCTTTGGGAAACCTTCCCAATTACAATGTTTATGAGCCTCGGCCCAAAGGAGATACCTTCCCCCAATCTGAATTTATGAGCCTCTGCTCAAAGGAGATACCTTCCCCTAGCTCTGCTCTCGGTTGGTGATCCTCTAGAAGACCTCTGCCTCCGCTGCCCTTAGCAAATGGAACTCTATCCACAGAAGACACCTGTCTTCCCTGCTCTGGCTGGAGACCTCTGTCCTCAACTCTATCACCTCCAAAGCTGGTCCTCGAATTTGCACTAAACACAGTCCTTCGGTCTAGCACAAATGTCCTCGGGTTCTTCTCATAGAACCAATGCACCTCTGTCCTCAAGTTCTCTGATAGAACTATCAAACTCAGCTTCACAAGTCCTCTGCTAGGACCTATCCAAATCTGCTCACAAGTCCCCAACGGAACCTGTCCAAAACCTGTTCACAAGTCCCCATCGAAACCTGTCCAAATCTGCTTACAAGTCCCCAACGGAACCTGTCCAAAACCTGCTCACAAGTTCATCAAGAAAAACTTGCTTGGCATGAACCCACAAAGAGAATTGTTAGAGACCCAATGTGATTCATCAACCTCATAGAAGCATAAAGAGAATTGTTAGAGACTCAATATGTTCTATACTTAACTCCCAATCTCAATCTCAAATCTCATAGAAACATAAAGAGAATTGTTAGAGACTCAATATGTTCTATACTTAACTCCCAATATCAATCTCAACTCAATCTCAAATCTCAAAAGAATAAGATAGATGTAGTATGCTTTTCTCAAGAACATGAAACACAACCCAACAATTGCCAACCATGCAATATCTCATATAACAATGATACTCATGTTCTTTCCACAACCAATATCTTTTCTCAACCAATTAGGGCTTCAACAACAATGCTCATAGACAAGGTTTAACCAACATCATTCAACTCAACATTAACCTTGAAGCATTCAACCAATCATCACAAGAAAAGGAAACAAGTAGAAATCCTTTTCCCTCCAAAGATATTTGAACAAAACAACCACCAACACAATATCACCAAATGCAAAGAAAACTTGCTCAAATCAACTCAAAGGAGTAAGCCCAAATCATGTATCAAGTAAAGCACTAACTTGATCAACACAACCTCTATGGAAGCAACTCATCCATTAATATCAAAACAGCCAACTAAGGGTTTCACCATCTCAATGCAAGTAGCAAGACTTACAAACATAAACCCTAGTGCACAATGCTTCCACTACCTCAAACCAGAATTATGCATTCACCAAAACTCTCATCAAGGATAACAATGCATAAGTAGTCTTCAACAAACCAGAAAATAGGATTTACACCCAACCAAAGGAAACCTAGTTGAATACCTTTTCACTCCAATCTTATTTCAGGAAAAACATACACCAATCATACTCATAAGAAGAAAGTGCCCATACCTTATTGAAGATGAAGAAGATCTCACAAATTTGTCATAACCATAACCACCTTTTTGCCAAACTCAAGAAGGTTAGTAGACAACATATTTCTTTAATATTTCCTCAAGAATATTCCTTGGTCCAAATATAATCAAGGTTCTATGTCTTCTTCTTTCAACCTCATTCAACAAATCATACATAACATATTTCTTATATTCACCTTATCAACTCCACTTACACTTAATAAAAACTATATAAAAAATATTAATTTTGCTAACCTTATACCTCCCAAACAAACTTTGGAAATATCATAAACAATGCAAAATTAATATATTTTATTCACTGCCCTTTTGCAATAATTGGAGTTCGCGTGGATACCTCTTACACCCCTCAAAAAGGGGATTCGACACGATTTGACCCACCGTCTCCTCTAGCCAAGTCGCTTGGCTAAACCACGTGGGCCATCCACACCCACGTGAGGAAGGGAGAGGGGCCTCCCTCTTATCTCCGAACAAGTCTCCTCCTTGGCACGAAAACCGAACGTTGTTCCCCCCTTTGACCGTAGTGCAATCAATGAACGTCCGTCGTGCACAACACGAACTGCTTCCTCCTTTTACTCTTACAAAAAATGAGGCGTATGCATTAATCAAAATGCCTTTGTCCTGATCACCACGTGCGCCTCCTCCTTGGCACCACGACCAATCCCGTCACACCTTCGACCACGTAAAGCTTGTCTTCCTCCTTCGCTGGCATAGGGGCTCGATGTCGAAAATGAAATGCACAGGGATTAATATCGACTTCTTCACACCAACATTAATGAATTCCATTGCCTCATTTTATATGCACTTTGATGCATTTCCAAACACGTCGGCCCTTTTTAACATTATTTCTGTCGGTGGAAAATATTTTAATTTAATTTTAAAAATTTTAATTTAAATTTTAAATAAATAAAATTTAAACTAAATATTTAAAATTAAATATCTCCATCACCGGGGCACCTTTTTCAATGAAACGAAAAGCCAACTTGGGTTTTAAGAAAAACCCATTTCAAATCTGTTGTCCATGGTTTTAAATAAAACCTTTTATTTTGTCTTGCCTTGGTTTTCACAAAAACCCTTCCTTGAACTTAGATTCTTTTGACATCAAATCAAATTCCTTCAAAAGCTTCTTGACATCAATGACAACATCTACACTTGAGCAAAGGCAATGTACCCAAGGTACCCAAAATTGCCAACAGTTATGCAATGCAAATCAGAAAAAGAGATATAGGACAAATTGAAGCAAACATATGAAGGAGATAACAAGGTTAAATTGGAAAAAGTGCAAAAACCACAAGAAAAGGTTTGAATATTTGAAGATGGAATATGAGGAAGATATTGCTAAATACTTTCTTCGTGTTGATGAGGTTTTTAATACAATGTGTGGACTTGGATTTGAAATTGAAGACTCTAGTGCTGCTCAAAACGTATTAAGATCACTCTCTATGAGGTATGATTAAAATGTTTCAAATATAGAAGCTATGAGAGATATTTATAATTTTACTATGGAGGAGTTACATGGTGAAGAAGTGAAATTCACGATATCACCTTAAGGGAATTTACTAGCAATGTATATCAATTAGGAAGCATTAAAAGGGAAAGATGGCATAAATATGTAATATAATAAAATAAGACAAAATCGACAAATAAAGATAATCAAATTCTTTATCCATTCATTCATTTATAGCTTTAAAATGATATTACAATATGTCCCCTTGAGGGCTTCACTAGTTTGATACATTTCAATACAAATCCTCAAGGGATCTAGTCCCTTGAAAGGAGGCCTTTAAGGAAATAAATAGTGGTTTTGTGAACTCCTAATTCCCACACTCGAGAGCTGTTATTGGGCTGATAATAATGTGCCTCCTTATCTCCTTATATTTTCTAAAAATCCTATTCCTAAATACAAGGGATTGAAATGGTATTAAAAGCATCTACATTATAGAATAAAGCCATTAAACCATGAAAAAGGAGCATATTCTACAACCATAAAAAGTGATCTACATGCATGAAAAATGATCTACATTAAGCATAAAAATATTTTAAGCTATTATAAATGCAAAACTAGGAATTTGGAAGCAAGATCAAAGATGAAATAATGCAAAAATGGTGACCTTTCCTAGGTGAGCCAGATAAACCTGCAATAATGGGGATTACAAATCTTGCATCAAAACTCTTCCAAATTACCTCCAATTTGGATTAGAGGTCCCTCTAGACATTCCTAATATGTCTATGAAGGAATTTATATGAAATTCTCATCTATTTTGTGGTCATACCTATGTGTGCCATGCACAAACTACTAATCGTCCCTAGGTGGGATGGTTACAATACTAACTTATTTTTGTCACCTATGGCTATGGAAATTGGCCCAAAATCTGGGTAGGGGTGTTGTCAATATATGGGGACAAAGAATAATTCAATTTGCATGGTTTTTATTTTATGGTTCAATCCTATTTCCCCTAAAATCACCTTCTAAGAGAAGAGGGTTTTAATGCCAAGGAAAAGCAGGTTTTGGTTTACAAAAGATGGGGTTCAATTTGGGCAGCACTTCATGGCATTATTTTCCAAAAGTTCCTCCTTTAAATTGATATTTTGAGGCTCTTTTTATATCCCAAAAGGGTATCTAGGGCAAAATGGTATATTTGCCATGTGAGGTAGGTGATGCCACATGTCCTAATTGCGTCATGGGGTGATTGGGAGAAGGTTGCCCCTTTGGGTGCTCCCAATATATTTCCTCACTATCCATTAGTAGGTCCCCAATCAATTTGGGGTGATTGGACACGCTAATGGCAGTCTTTGATTGCTATTTATTGTGTCCTTTAAATTTTTCAAGGGTTTAGTTAGGGGTCGTCCCACCCAGGGATGGTTTTTGATGGTCGTTCCTAGGTGGTATGGTCACCAACTATGATTGTCCTTGCATGGGATGATCACCAAATTTGATCATCCCTAGGTGGGACGGTCACTAGTAGGAGCCCTAAAACTACCCCAGACTACTAAGAACCCTCCAAACTAAGTTTTGGAGCCTTTTGGAAGTGTTTTTCAAGCCTAGAGGGGTTCCCAATAGGGCCATATGTTGTCGATAAGAGGGCATATGTGATGCACTAATAGTCTTATCCGATTTACATGATTTAGGTGTCTACAGATACCCCATTTTTGGGATGAACGATGTGAAACAAAGCTTTGAGAAAAAATAGATCAGTAAATCATCGAATGATCAAGGTTTTTCATTAACCTAATCAAATTTGGATTCTACATTGTGGAAAATACATTCTTAGAATCCTTTCTATTGACATAGTCAAAGGATCGATTTTAGGTATACCTTTCAGTTGTGTTGTAATGACAATCTTATGGGGCTTAGGGCATACTAGGTCTTGGTGCCTTGTATCCTTGTAAACCTTTAGATGGGTTAATTCCCAAGGTTTCAAGGAGGTCAAACCTATTTTATTTACTTATTATGCTAATTATTTACCCCAATATGGATTTAAAAAATTATCTTTAGCCAATATTCTTTTGAATGCATGGAATTTACACTTCTTAGTGTTTTAATGTTGATTCAATTTTTGAATTTATTATTATGACTACCCCCTCAAGAGATGAGTCGATGAGGGCATGAAAATTTTTAAAGCTATAAGTTGCTTGACACATATGACTTAACTGGGGAACTCTTTGTTTTACTAAATACCTGTTTGGAGGTGATTTTCGATTGTTTTGATGAATAATTTTGGAGGCAAAAGGCTAAATATTTCATTCCTGTGGAGTAGTCCAGCCATGGAGGCCTTCTTGGGGAGTAAAATAGAGTCTTATGATGCATCCAAAATTAGTATAGGTTCAGTCTTGATCCCTCAAATTTTCTTGACCTTTCTACCCATATTTTTGGTGGGTTTTGGACCCTATTTTTGAAGTTTTTGAGTTGTTTTTGTAATATTTTTGTTTTTATTATTATTGTATTTCATTGATCTAGTCAATGCTAGATTCCCCAATCATGGAAGGGTCATGTATATTAGAATAATTACCTTCAAAAATTTAAGGAACTTGATTTTGGTAGTCTTTGGGATACTATCAAACAAGCTTAAGTCTAATCCTAGCCTTGGTGGCAATTAGGAGACAATATTAAGAAGATAGACTTAAGTCAAATCCTAGCCTTGATGGCAATTAGGATATAAGCTTAAGAAAATAGGATTAAGTTAAATTCTAGCATTGATGGCAATTAGGATACAAGCTTAAGTCAAATCCTAGCCTTGATGGAAATTAAGAGATAAGATTAAGTCAAATCCTAGCCTAGGCGAAAATTAGGAGACAAGCTACTCCATTTGCTTGAATCTAATTCTGATATTTTTCTTATTTTTCCCAAGAAAATAGGGTGCACGATTGTATTTATCAATGATTCATTCATGGAAACACTTAGAAATAATTTAGTTATCAATTGTTTATTTGAATTATACAATGTATGCAATGATGTGTATGCTATATGTATGCAATGGATGATGTCTAACATGGATGCATATATTGATCATATGATTTGATTTGATGATATGTATATGTGTATTTTTTATCTATATGCTTTTGTGAATTAAAAAATATGCATGAAATAGTCAGTGGTTGTCTAAATATTATTGCTAATATTTATCCAGTATCCATCCCACTTCATGAAAATCACTTAATAAAAAAAAAGATACAAGGAAAAATTTATATGAATGGATGTAATGATTGATTGTGATTTAATTTTTTATGATGTATATATGATGACTATTTGATGCATATTATGCTAGCACCATAGACTATACAAGATATATCTTTATTATTTTCATGTTATTGTGGACACTATTTAATGGACTTTGTAATTTTGATAAACATGTGACAACATGATATAAAATGAAATTAATAATGTAATATGATATGATATTATTTGATGGTTTTGAAGAGACTCAAACACTCTAGTTACCTAATCAAAATTCATATACTAGCCATACAATATCTTTTGGCAAGGTATGCATCTATTAAGATAAACAAGATAATCAATATCCCTGTGTGTGCATGTGAGTTCATTACCATGATAACACATAAGATTACCATAGTAAAAATGGGATTCACTCAGTCCATCGACACTAGAGATCATTCTACGAGTCTCATTATCCTTAGTTTTGTACTTAGTTGGATTAGACTACTAGGTAATCTAGGTTACAATAAGCCAGCTCATCCACATTAAAATATTTATCTATACCTAAGCAAGTTGCTTAAGTGATAGACATATCATCATGAGGGAGGCTACCACCATTGAAAAGTAGGCTATCCACCAAATTTGTAAATAGGATCACCTTATGGTTCTCTAATACTGAGAATTCTAGGGATTCAAGTTCAAGACTACCTTATTTTATTTTATTTTTTACTTTCTCAAGGAGTTGCTCATTTTGATTTGGTAAGCAAGGAATTTTTGTAGTGGTGAGAACCACTGTTTCTTTGTGCTTTTTCTAGTGATAATAATCACTATTTATTTTGCATATTTTGAAGTGATAATAATCACTATTTCTTGTTGGATTACTTTGAAGGGATGATAATCACTATTGATTTTTCTCTTTAGGATACTTGCCCCAATGTAGGGCAAGGGATTTTTAGGTAAGGAGGAACTTGTCCTTTTTCCAATTCTCAGCATATTTGAACCATTCGCACAGGGGTATGAGTAGGATAACATTTTTGCTTAAAGGAACCTAAACCACTTCATATTTTTCATCTTTCCTTGTGCTATACTTGGATTTATTAATGTGAAAATTGTGTTGGTATTTTGATGTATACCAAGCATTATACAAGCAGGATTATACCTTCTAAATATCATGATATATTTCTACAAATTTGAGAAGATAACTAGATATGGATGAGTGACCAAAAACCTTAACTACTTTTTGCTAACAATGGCTAAGTGACAGGAAACAAACATATAATGTAAAATGATATATGTAATGTAAACACGTGGTATAAATGACATATGATAACAATGAATTTTTACCAGATGCCTAATGTATTGACCTAGTGCTAGACATATATAATCAACTTGTAATGATGCATAGTGTAATGATGAGTATGCCTAATGCAACTATGATTATAATGCAAGTGATGAGACATGCAATACAATGCAATTTTTATATTTTGATGATTTTAATGATTTTTTTTTGATGTTTTTGAGATATGTATATATATATATGTACAGGTTGACCAATGGGCTTAATGAATGCCATTGGTGATTTTTAGGTGACCAAAGGGCTCATAAATGCCTTTGGAGCATTTAGGTTTGACCTAGACAGTCATAGACTGCCTAGGAATATTTTAGCTTGACCTAGATAGTCATAGACCAAATAAGGATGTTTCGGGTTGACCTAGATGATAATGGACTATATAGGAGAATTTGAAGGTGAAAAAGGGCTTATAGATGCCTTTGGAGCTTTTAAGGTTGACCTATATGATCGTAGATAGTCTAGGAGATTTTTTATGTGACCTAGATGGTCAAAGACCACTAGGGGCCTTTAGGGTGACCTAGGTGGGAAACGACACTTATAAAGTGTCTACGAATACCTAGGGGCATTTGGTTGTGACCAAAGGTCTTATTTATTTATTTTTAGCATTTAAGGTTGACCTAGATGATCACAGATAGTCTAGGGGATTTTTCATGTGACCTAGACGGTCAAAGACTACTAGGATACTTTAGGGTGACCTAAGTAGGCAACGTCACTTAGAAAGTGTCTACGACTGCCTAGGGGAATTTTTTTGTGACCAAAGGGCTTATGGATACCTTTGGAGAATTTAAGGTTTACTTAGATGATCATAGATAGTCTAGGGGCTTTTTCATGTGATCTAGATGGTCAAAGACCACTACGAGCCTTTAGGGTGACCTAGGTGGGCAATGACACTTAGAAGGTATCTACGACTGCCTAGGGGTATTTGGTTGTGACCAAAGGTCTTATGGATACCTTTGTATCATTTAAGGTTGACCTAAATGATTGTAGATAGTCTAGGGGATTTTTCATGTGACCTAGACGGTCAAAGACTAGTAGGAGCCTTTAGGGTGACCTAGGCGGGCAACGACACTTAGAAATGTCTATGACTACCTAGGGGAATTTGGTTGTGACCAAAGGGATTATGGATGCCTATGGAGAATTTAAGGTTGACCTAGATGATTGTATATAGTCTAGGGGATTTTTTATGTGACCTAGATGGTCAAAAACCGCTAGGAGCCTTTAGGGTGACCTAGGCGGGCAATGACACTTAGAAAGTGTCTACAATTGCTAAGGGGCATTTGGTTGTGACCAAAATTCTTATGGATTTCTTTGGAACATTTAAGGTTGAACTAGATGATCGCAGATAGTCTACGGGAATTTTCATGTGACCTAGACGATCAAAGACCGATAGAATCCTGGGTGACCTATGCGAGTAATGACACTTAGAAAGTGCCTATGAATGCCTAGGGGCATTTGGTTTTGACCAAAGGGCTTATGGATGCCTTTGGAGAATTTAATATTGACCTATACAATCATATATAGTCTAGGGGTATTTTGATGTGGCCTAGACAGTCAAAAACTGCTAGGAGCCTTTAGGGTGACCTAAGTGGGCAATGGCACTTATAAAGTGTCTACGACTACCTAGGGGCATTTGGTTGGTGCTCTAAGCATGAAATGATCACAAATGACTTATATTCATGGGTTCAGTCTCTTGAATTCCTTCAATAAATGCTAGGCGATAAGATCTAAGTCCAATCTAATTTGTAATGATAAATGGACCCAACTAGTTTTCTACAAATTTGTCTCATAAATTGGAGGGCAAATTTGAGTTTTGTTGGTTCTATTTTAGAACTAAATCACCTACTTGAAAGTCTCTCTAATGTACTTTCAATTTATAATGCTCTCTTAAGACACTCTTGATAAACACGTAGATGCTCAAGGGCATTCACGTGTCATTCATCAAGCAACATTAACTGATCTAACCAAGCTTGCCTAGTTGTATCATCATCGATGAATTCTTGCATGGAAATGCACAACGATAGGATCTCTAACTCTAGATGCATGATGGATTTAGAACCATACACTAGTGAAAATGGAGTTTCCCTAGTGGGCGTCAAAATGCTAGTGTGATAGGCCCAAAGGGTAAGAGGTAATTGATTATACCAATATTTATGATTTTCTTGAATGGTTTCTTTCAATATGGCTACTACTATTTTATTTGATGCCTCTACTTGACCATTTTCCTATGGATAATAGGGCATGGAAAATATATGCTTTATGTTATACTTTGTTGTTAACACATGCACATCCTTATTTTTAAAGGGTGTTCCATTATCCGATATTATTTTGGATGGAATACCAAAACAACATATGATGTTATATAGCATGAACTCCACAATGTGAGGTCCAGTAATTATGGTAAGGGGAATTGCTTCCACCCATTTTGTGAAATACTCGTTTGTCATTATGATAAATGTGTGATGGCCCAATGAGGTAGCTGAGACTTTCCCAATTAAATCAAACCTTCTTGTGCAAATGGCCAGAACTATTGAATCAGTTGTAAGGCCTGTGAAGGTACATGTGTCAAATTTACATGGTGTTGATACTTCACACACTTCTTAACATAAGTGCAACAATCTTACTCTAAAGTTGGCCAATAATAGCCCATGCAAAGAATGCACTTGGCAATGGCCATGCTGCTAAAGTGGCCACCACATGTACTATCATGTGCTTGGGTTATGACCCAAGCTGACTCCTGTGAGTCTAAGAAACGAAGGAGGATACCTTCATAACTTTGATGATACATTATATCTCATAGTAAGAAATATTTTATTGCATTTTGTTTGAATGTTCGATTTGTAGCATGCAAAAATCTAGGTGGAATATTACCTAGCTTAACATAATTTTTAATCTAGATGGTCCAATATTGATTTGAAAAAGCCTCAATATTATGAATCATGTTATCCTTTTGATGTTTGTCTCATGTGAATGCTAATTGAGAGTGAACTTGGAGATATAGCGTTGTTCTAGTATCAAAAGGATTATGAGGGAACAAATCCCCCCAGTTAGCTTTATTCAAATATTGGTGTAGTTGAGAGAACCTTTCATGATAAGGCTCAATATGAATCATGTGAACAATTTGTATAGCATTATGCTCTTCATGCTCAGTCACAGATTGTGCAAGCATTTTTATTTGGATAGTTGTGATATCATCTAAATGGTCATGCAGGATTAGTGACCCTAAGGAAGCCATTGTATCCACAAAATTATTAGATGAGCGAGGGAGTGCCTCTATATCATACCATCCCCTTCTCTATTGCCCATAGATTCTACCCCTGAATGGGCTTGGCTATGGGTACGTACCATAACTATGTACTCTAACTACTATGTTTTTATCTTCTTTACAATTTCTATGAATTTGAAACAAACAAACAATAGAGACACACAAGCATAGAAGTGATTATCTCATTTTAAATTTTTTAGATGTGAATCCTAAATTGTTTGTTGTGTTTCAATGATGTGTTGCTTTGTAAAGAAAATCCTTTTCTCGTGTTTGATATTTTGTTGGATGATATTCTCAAAGTTTAAAGGATTTCACCTATATACTCGCACAAGTAAAATATGGGGATGAAATCCATATCCAAAGAGGTAGCATACATGCTACCAACCCTCACACAACACCCTGTGTATAGTGATACACTCCTCCAAAGAGGAATGCGTGCTATTTTTTACGGTTAGGATAGATCTTACGTTGGCATTGGCCATGAACAATATTGATAGTACTCTTTCTCATGAGCCAATCAAGTGGTAATTACATCTACTGTTGGTCCCAATCAATGGGTTGGATGTGAGATCCCAACACCATTGATGTTAAAATAGAACTTGGTGTTTGGGGTTCCTTTTAAAATTTGAAAGAAAACAAAGTAGCATTAAATAATTATTTACAAAATGAATGAAGGTGCATTTTTCTTTTAGACACATTAGTAGCATAAAAGGAAATCCAAAAATGCAAAAACCTATATGACCTTAATCTTTGTGGGAAAGGTTTCAACGGGAAAAACTAAACAAATGCAGTGACTTCTACTATATTTTCTTATGTTTTCTGAGCTAATTAATGCATGATTTAGGAAAGAGAAATTCTAACCTTTCTATTCAAAGACGAAGTGAGAAAAACATGAAATTGAGGAATTTTAAATAGTAAAAAGTTAAATTTATGATGCATACAGGTGTAAAATGGAACCTGAAAGTTGTTTCTACAAATTTTTGAAAAAACCCTTTGGTTTTGTGGTAATCCTAGGTAGGTACGGTCACATATTGGGGGTCGTCCCACCTAGTGCCATGTAGATGGTTGTCTTACCTAGTGCCATGGAGTAGCAAAGGGACCATTTCTAATCAGAACGGTCAGTACCTGCAACAAATAAAAATAAAAATATAGGTCCAAATTAGCATCTTTCATGATCACCACTGAAGAAGTGAAATTCACGATATCGCCTTAAGGTAATTTACTAGTAATGTATATCAATTAGGAAGCATTAAAATGGAAATATGGCATAAACATGTAATATACTAAAATGAGACAACATAGACAAATAAATATAATCAAATTATCTATATATTCATTCATTTATAGCTTTAAAATGATATTACATGATGTCCCCTTGAGGGATTCACAAATTTGATACATTTCATTACAAATCCTTAAGGGATCTAGTCCCTTGGAAGGAGGTCTTTAAGGCAATAAATAGTGGTTTTGTGAATTCTTTCTTCCCACACTCGAGAGCTATTGTTGGGCTGATAAGCTTATGCCTCCTTATATCCTCCTCTTTCCTATAATTCCTATTCATGAAGACAAGGGATTGAAATGGGATTAAAAGTATCTACGTTATAGAATAAAGCCATTAAACCATGAAAAAGGAGCATATTATACAACCATAAAAAGTGATCTACATGCATGAAAACTAATCTACATTAAGCATAAATATATTTTAAACTATTCTAAAGGTAAACCTAGGAATTTAGAAGCAATATCAAATATGAAATAATGCATAAATGGTGACCATTCCGGGGTGAGCCAGATAAACCTACAACAATGGGGATCACAAATATTGCATTAAAACTCCTCCAAACTACCTCAAATTTGGACCAGAGGTCCCTCTAGATATTCCTAAGAGGTATATGGAGGAATGTATATGAAATTACCATCTATTTTATGTTTGTACCTAGGTGTACCATGCATAGACTACTGATCGTCCCTAGGTGGTACGGTTACAAAACTAACTATGGCAATGGAAATTGGTCCAAAACTTGGGTAGGGATGTTGTTGATAGATGGGACCAAATAATACTTCAATTTGGCTATTTTGTGTTTGATGGTTCAAGCCTATTTCCCCTGCATTCACCTTCTAAGAGAAGAGGGTTTCAAGGAAAAAGGAAAAGTGAGTTTTGGTTATAAAATGTGGGGTTCAATTTGGGCAGCACTTCGTGGCATTATTATCCAAATTCTACTCCTTGAAATTGGGATTTTTAGGCTCTTTTTATAGCCCAAGGGGGCATCCAGGAAAAAATGGCATCTTTGCCATGCGAGGCAGGTGATGTCACATGTCCTAATTGCATCATGGAATGATTGAGAGAATGTTACCCCTTTGGGTGCTCCCAATCTACTACCTCACTGTCCATTAGCAGGTCACTAATCAATTTGGGGTGATTAGATGCGCTAATGATAGTATTTTCTTGCTATTTAGAGTGTCCTTTGACTTTTTCAAGGGTCCAGTTAGGGCCCGTCCCACCCAAGGACGGTTGTGGATGGTCATCCCTGGGTGGGACGATCACCAACATGACCATACTTGGGTGGGACTGTCACCAACTGTGACTGTCGCTGGATGGGACGGTCACTAGTAGGAGCCCCAAAACTACCCCATACTTCTAGGAACCCTCCAAATTGAGTTTTGGAGCCTTTTGGAAGCCTTTTTCTAGCCTAGAGGGGTGTCCAATAGGGCCATATGTTGTCGATAAGAGGACATATGTGATGCACTGATAGTCTTATCTGATTTACGTGATTTATGTGTCTACACATGGAATTCTTGCAACTTATGAGATGAGAATAAAAAAGAATCACAAAACCAATAAAGAAATAACTTTTGAAGCTTCAAAGAAGACAAAATATAAGAAACCAAAATCAAGTGACGAGTCAAGTAGTAATGAAGAAGCTAACTATGTTAGAAGAAATAAGAAGAGCTCAATAAAACACAAAGATATAAAAACTATGAAATGCTTTAATTATGGTAAATTTGGTCACTATGCATCTAATTTTCTATAATCTAGAATCAGTAGTAGTGAAGAGAAACAATATTATAAGAAGAATGAAGAAAGCAAATTCTAGCATGAAAAGAAAAATAGATATGGTTAATGCAATCATGTAAAGAAGTTCTTTCAAAGCCATAAGAAGAGCTTCTATGTTAAAAATGCAACTAGTGCTTCAAGTGATAGTGATGAAATACTCTCAGATAGTGAAGAAGAAGAGATTCTATTATTGGAAATAGAAGAGGAAGAAAAAACTCCTATTGAAGACCAAGTAGAAGATGCTCCTATAAATAAGACCTAGAGAAAGAATCAGAAAAAATAAGAAGGTATAATTGATCTAGAAGAAGAAATTATTGTTTCTCTTAGAGATTTGAAAAGAGTTAGAAAGCATAATTCAAGACTGAAGCCTCAAGTTCAAGAACATGAGGAAATAAAATAAAAGCTTCTACAAGACCTCACAAACTCAAAAGCTAAGGAAAGAAGATTTAAAGAGGCCATGGTTGAAAAGTTAGAAGAAAAAGAGTAGAGTGTGAAATATTAGAACATGAAGTGGTTTCTCTAAGGATGGAAGTGAAATATTCTAAGGATAAGTTGAACAGGTTTGGGAAAAGTTCAAAATTTTTGGATAAAATTATCAATGCACAAAGATCGTCATTTATCAAAATAGGACTTGGTTTTGAAGAAGGAAAATGGAAACAAGAAGAAGGGTCAAGCTCAAGCTCAACATAAAAGGAAGTTTTAGAGGAAGATAGTGAAGAACAAACTAAGACTTGTGTGGATAAGTTGAAGAAGGTAAGTTTCACTAAGAAATATGACAATGCACAAATAAGAAACAAGGATCATCACAGAGAAGGCAAATAAAGGACTAAGATACTAGAGGTTTTAAAATAAAATTTCTTCAAATGGTATTGTTTTTCATGTAATCATTTTGGTCACAAAGCTATGCATTGTAGGATTCATGGAAAGAAGGAGTACAACCTCACTAAAAGGAATTTCAACTCATTCAAATATGGCTATTTATTTCAAGGGTATTTCTACTCATCTAATCACTTTGGTCATAAAGCAATCCACTGTAGGGTTCATGAGAGAAAGTATTATGGCTTCACCAAGAGGAACTTCAAATAATTTACACCTTCCAAGAACTACAAAATTAGGTTTTACAAGAGCAATACTCTTGGGTATAAGACCAAGTGGTGTAGAGCAGAGTTCCTAGAACTTATAGAGTCAAGCAAAAATAGGGACACTCAAAAGGATCAAAATGGTATGATTACAAAGGTATCTAAAAATAAGGTTGACAAAGAAAAAAATATTGTATGTTGGGAGTAGAGATACTCCCACCCAAAAATTAATCACCTCAAGGAAAATAGGTGGGAGGAGGCTGAGCTAAGAGTCTTGTATTTAGTCCCAAAGGAGTACCTTTGTCATTGATGTCAAATGGGGGGATATTTGAGTAAGGAGAAGAGCATTCAGTCAGGGGGAGCAGTTTATCAGGGGGAGAAAATTTGGAATCCAGTGGTTGGAAATTTTTTTTTTAGAAAGGGTTGCCATCAATGACAAAGGGAGATACTGTTGAAAATTTTGAGTTTATTGTGTTGTCATTTATGTCAAAGGATTGATATCATAGGTTGATGACATTGGTTTTAATTGATGTCAAAGAAAAGATAGATGAGAATAAAATTTAAAGAGTACATGAGGCAATGTGGGAGCAATAAGTTGTGTGAGAAAACAAAGACAAGGCACTCTCCATAGTGGAAATTGCAAAGAAAAAGAAAAATATTATTTGATATTCCATGGTGGTAGTCACAAAAAACAAAAGATAAAGACTTCATGTTGAGAAAATTACCAAAGGTGAAAGTGAATATTATAATATTTTAATCTATTTAAATTTAAAATATTATAATAATAAAAATTCTAAAAGGTGGGCACCACAGCATAAAGTTTTAATTTAATTAAATGGTGGATTCCAAAGCATAAGGTAAAAACATAATAATTATCCAAGCATCGACATCATGTTTCAAAGTGCCAAAGCACAAGGTAAAAACATAATAATTCTCCAAGCACCGATGTCATGTTTCAAAGAGCCAAAATATATATATAGGTGATTAATTTTTTCAAAGGCTAAGGTTCTCATGACAAAGAAATTCAAATTATTCGCTTGCTCATTCAATTATAGGGGGCAGAGAAGGAGTATAGGATGGTGCACACTTCAAGGTAGAGTTTTTAAATAAAAATAGGGGATAGTAAATTAAAGACTCATTTGGGTAGCTAGCCCAGACAGTAGGACCCCCTATGCAAAGGTGTGGTAGAGAGAAGATTTGTGATAAATTTTTTGTTCATTAAGGTTTCATGTTGGAGATCGTGCATAATATAGAGTGCATGTGCATTGATTTTTGTGTGGGTGGCTAGTCCACATGGTGGGATGGCTAGCTCAAGGGCACCGACCAACAAATGGTGGCATTTCTAATCGTGATGGTGATAACAAAGTGGGCACAATTTTTATAAAATTAATTTCTTCCAAGGTCTAAGGTATGCGTTTGCTTAGGGAGTCATAAGGCCATAATTTTATTTTAATTTTTGAAATAAAAGGAGGGACGTCGTGGAGTTGGTTTTTTTAATTCAGATTGTTAGAGCTATGTGTGTTGCATAAAATAAAGTGATGTTATAATGTTCATGTTGGAATTTTGAAGTGCATTGAAATATTTTATTTCAAGTAGGAGGTATAAGGTGTATATGGAAATTTCATGTGTGTAATGTGTGCCTTTTTGTGTTGAATATTTTTTTGCAAGAATAGGAGTAATAAGGTGTGATAGTGGCTTGATATTTTATTTTGATTCTTGCATGGTGAATGGATAATATGAGAGGTTTTGTTGAGTGTTAATACCTCATATTTGAGAACAAAAGAAGGTTCATAAAACATCATTTTCAGATTTCATTGTGCATATATTTTTGAGAAGAAAGTTCATGTGGATTTAAAAAATATATATTTTGCTATCTAATCCTTGAAGTGGCATAAGAAAAATTGGTTGCTTGTGAGACTGGTTCTTGAGGACACTTCATCAAAGTAAACTAAGAGGTATGAGAACATTACTCTTTATTTGAGGTGTTTAGTTGGGCATATCTTTTGATATTATAAGGAGGAGATATAAGGATTAAGTTCATGTACATTGTTGAAAATATTTGAGATAGGATTTATGCTTCATTGATTGAACTCCATTGTTGAATGAGATTGGATACACTTGAGATAGGGTTTGTAAAAACAAGTTGTGCTACATGGTTTGTGCTTCATTTTTGAAAGAAAGTGGAAGTACTTGTGCTAGGATTGAGACCAAGTTTATACATCATTGTGAAATATTTTTAGTAATGGTTTGAAAGACATTGAAAGTAACTATGAAGTGTCTAAGATAAATCTTGTGAAGGAAATTTGTGCATTATTTTATTTGATCCTTGAGAGCAAATTTACAAGAAAGATAGACCAATTTTGTGAAGTAAAGTTATACACTAGTTTGATTTGATTTGAAAGGGATTTTGCAAGAGGTAGAGATAGGAATAGATGAAAGCAAGATTTGTGAATGTGAATAACATATTGGGTATTTGATAGTATATATAATTCTCTATATTATCCAAAGTTTAAATGAATTCTAAGTAGAATATGCTTAAATTTTCTAGTTTAAGAAAGCAAATATGAAAGATATATAAGCATTGTTTGTATGCAAGATTTGGAAATATTTGAGTAGGTTTAATAAGCAACATTAAGGAACATTTGAGCAAGTTTTGTGAGAAGACTTGAAGCAGCATTGAGGCAGGCTTGAGCAAGTTTTTTGATAAGACTTGAAGCAGCATTGAGGTAGATTTGAGCAATTCTTGTGTGAATACTTGAAGTAGCATTGAGGCAGATTTGAGCAAGTCTTGTGAGAAGACTTGAGAAAAAGTTGAACATATTTAAGGGAAGAATAGAAGTATATTTGTGCATGTAATGTGTATATATTTAGAAAAATTTATGAGCAGAGTTAGAAAACATTTTTGCAAATATTGTAACAAGGTTTGGTGTAGATTTGAGGCAGAGATTTGTGAGCAGAGTTAGAGTAGATTTGTGCTAACCTTGTAAAGAGGTTTGGTGTAGATTTGAGACAAATATTTATGTGCAAATTTGGAGCATATTTGTTCTAGCCTTGTAACGAGGTTTGTGTTGAGTGCTAATTTTACCCAATTGTGAAATTACACTATTTCTTAGGATTTGGATCTCAAAACCCTCTCTTGCAAAGAATTTAAACTAAAAATTTCTCCAAGGTCTCCGCTATATTAGCATTTGCATATATGTCTTAGTAATTTCAATAAAATATATCGATTCAATGCTAGGAACACCTTAGTGATTGCAAGTAACTGTAAACAAGGGGCATGTGTTGGTTTATTTTACCATGCTACTTTAATGATTGTTCATGAAATCAAAATTAAAGTAAATTTGAATTTATCCTCATATGACCATCATGTAGTGCCTTAATTACTTTTATCTTGAGGATTTTAAGGTAGATTTTATCTTCCCTTATTAAGTGGATTTTAACCAAGGTTTACCTTACATTAAATCCTAGTTTAAACATGAAATTAAAGATTAAAATCTATCTATAAATGTAAATCCAAAATGATGAATAAGCTCCTTAAATGTATCTTCTTATCATGAAGATAAATATAACCTTTGATATGAATAATAAATTATTCCTCTTTGGTGAAATTAATTTTCACAAAAAGACAATAATTTATAGCTTTAAAATAAGGGCTTTAAAATGTCATTTAATTATCCCTCTTTTATGAAATAATTTTCATAAATAAAAATAATTTAATGCTTTAAAATAACAACCTTTTCATATAACATACAAAATTACTCCCTTCAATGAAATAAGAATTTTCATGAAGAAAGGTGCATTAATTGCCTCGAAAATGATGGCTCATAAAATGCCATGAAAATTTCCCCTCCTTTTATGAATTTAAATTTTCATAAATAAAAGGTCATATTATGCCAATAAATGAAAATGTAGAATTTAAAAATCTGTTTTGCCTCAAAAACTATGAATTTTTGAAATTATAAAAACCCTTAAAAACAACATTTTTTAAAAGTTAATATAAAATTGAAATGACCTCGAAATGAATTTGAATCTGTTGCGTATGGAATATTGATGTTCATTATAGGCAGCCATGAATTTATTTTTATTTTTTTATTTTTTTACGATTTTATTTTAATGCCCAAAAATTAAAAACAATCTGTGAAATAAAAATTGAAAAGCTGAAAAAAATGTAATAAATCAAATTTTGAAAACGTAAACATGTAAAGCTTTGTCAGTTTGATAGCACCCCGTCTTGCAAAACCTAAGATGTTAGAAACTCATACATGCAACCTAGCCTATTCGACCTGCATTTTCACAACAAAAATAAACTAAGTGCTAGCTCCTAGGGTTCAAAAATAAATTTTAGATTTCAACATTCACATGAAGTAACAAAAAAAAATGCATAAACTTCATCTATAAATCTGGAATCTGAAAGGGGAAATATAAACAATTAAATCTGAACATGCATGAAAAATCTCCTTCTTTCTTGCTAACAAGGCCTAAATTTCTGAAACAATCCTTGCACTAAAAAAAATATTTTCATTTTACATCCAAAATTTCAGCAGCATTCTGGCCTTCTCCCAAAAAGTCTAGCCCCTCTTTCTTCTTTCGAATGGTTATTTATCATCTTCCCTCAAGACCCTTCGTTTTACTTCTTGCATGACCTTTTGTTTCATTTTTTCTATTTGGTTTCACTCATTTTCTCCTTCGATTTCCACCTTTTTGTTTGTTGTGACAATAAGCACAATAAAACTATTTAGACTGCAAGCGTTATCCTTTGGTAATGTTTTCCCTTTTTAGGTTAACCTGTTATATATCTCCTTGCAGCTTGGTCCCACTTGGCCCACACACCACCTCGAAGCCTCATCGGTGCATTTAACCATGTGATATTTACGAAGCTCTTCTTTCACCAATTTCAGAATGGTGAGCATAAATTTCTCCCTGTGATTACATGGTAACATTACTCATTTTATTATAATATTGGGCCACATTATGCATGATGGCACCTATTCCTTTGAAAAACCCTTGTGGTGGTATATCTATCCATTTCAAATGATTATTATGGTAGCCAAGCACCTTATAAAATATTTTAATTTTTCTTGCCCAAAATTTATTACATGCAGTCAAATGCCTTAAGAGTAATTCTAAAGCACGACCTTTGTCTTCATGTGAGCACTCAGTGTAATGCCTTTTTGACAATAACTCTACCAAAATATCTTACCGTATTGTTGAACTTACACTACAAACACTGCATCGAACAATGTGTCACCTTCTATTGTTGCACTGCACATACTCCCCTACAATCTACTGCTCTGGCTACAGGTCCTTTGTGCCACTAAATATGTCTGTCATTGAACTTATTCACTATTTTGACCTAATATTACTATTATGAACACCCATATTTTCTCTCTAATGTTGGCTTGAAATAGGTCTTCCATGAACCTGTCGTTATCGTCTTTCGATGTGTTAGATGGTACTATATTCTATTTTCTCTACACCATCGAGCATCCACTGTTCAATCATCACGTTGAGCCGATGCTGGTTTCCATTGATCAACCCATCTGAATATCCATAAAACTTTTGAGTCTTCAACGTGTGTACCCACTCTTAATCCCATCGAACTGAGGTGATCCATATCTCCATGTACCTCCTACACACTATGATCACACAAATTTTTGTTTGGATCCCTACCCACTAAGACTCATCTCATACAAGTTTTTCTCCACTCTGCTACATAAATTAGGCAATATATCTTCTTGGACTGTCATTCACCGTTTGTTAGAAGATCGTAGCTATCTGCTTCTCACTGCTTAGTTATCATCGCCATTGATGATTTGAACAACAATCCACCTTGTCTAGCCAAAACCCTCATCAAGCACTTATTTTCTCTTCATAATAGAGCATCTCATCTGTCTGCCACATGGGATCGCCATCTGTACCAAAGTATATTCTTTGCCACAGTCTTGTAGGCTATCATCTATCACACTTAGTGAGCATTTTCTTTGGCATACCTTTGTGTTCGTCAAATGTCCATGTATCTCGTAGATGGTGAATCCTACACATAGGAAATATTCCCCCATGTCATGTTACTTGCCTTCCATTGCTGCCATGAGTTTCATCATCAATGTATTGTATGCCTCTCGATATGACATACGTATCCTCCTAATCGCATGTCTTTCGACATTGCAACGAATATCTTTAAATAGGGTTCGCTTACAATGTCCTTATGGAAAGCCCTGTCATCTACTATATTTTATTTCTCCATCTACGTCATAAGGTCCCACACTTCTCCACTTGGCCACGTTCGCCTATTGTCAACAACGTTCCCACACCACAAATTGTCATGCTCTATTCGTTTTTGGAAATATACATCATTGTTAGACCCACGCAGTCTATCATAGCCTATCATAGGGTCCATGTAAGATATATTGAGCTTTGAAACCTTGTCGATCTTGAAATCCGGTTGGATGCCATGCATTCTCCATTTGTCTCTCACACCTCGATTGCCACTTCCACTACTTTAGATGCATCTTCTATGGTCTAAGTTGCTACCAACATGACCACACGATTACCGTCGGGTTGTACATATAGACCACCATTATCCACATCATGCAAGCTTCTACGTCACGTTGCTTATCGACTCCCTACGGCACATTGTACCTGCACATGAAAACATTTCAGCTTTAATAATATTAAACACAATAATGCCCATAATTTTTTTCTTATAAACTTTAAATGAAGGTAGAATCATAACACCCAAATGAGGAACACTCCTCTCGAAACTTTATTTTTATTTTTACTTTTCATTAAACTTTAACATATATTATATTTTATTATTATTATTATTAATAAATATATAATAATTATTTTTTCATTTATTATATATATAAATATAAATATAAATATATATATATATATATAATATTTGTTTATTTTCATTTTAAACTTTATATATAAATATACAAGTTTTAATTTTATTTTATTTTTATTTTTAAACCTATGTACATAAATTCAAAAAGTTTAATTTAATTTTATTAAATTCCTTTGATTTTTGTTTTAGTATATATATACATATATATTATTATTATATGGTAATAATATACATATGCATTTATTAAACTCCCATCATCAAATATAAATCTAACATTATAGTAATTCAACATAAAATAACATAACCAAAGCCAAAATTTAATCTCACAAAATCAATCCCACACTCAAGAATGACTTCAATAAAACACCAATAGCCCCCTTTTACAAAATGACAAGAAGACCTCACAAAAGGAGGGACCTCGGGATCTGTATGACAAAGCCCATGGTTAGGGTTTCATCAACATGCTTGCTCAAAGACAACCAAAATCCAACAAACCAAAATTTTAAAGGTGGGTCCCCAAGCTTTGGGGCTAGTTGTGGAGCAACCACAACAAATGGTGACTCTACTGGGAAATGCTCCTGAGCATTTCGGTAAGAACCCAACCTGAAATGAAAACACACAAGATCAGCAAGACACAATAATTTAGCAACGTCTCAAGAAGGTGGGGGTAAACAACTTCAGAATGAAAACAACTAATCCATCTGCCTTTGCTCAGTGTGTGCAAAAGTGATTCATTCCTGCATTTCTGAAAATCCTCCAGATTCCATCATCCCTTTCTGCATTAGGCTATGAAGTACAACTCATGAAGTGAAGACTTTTATAGACAGAGCCCCACTTCCAATCAGGCATCTATAGCCCCGGTGAGGTTTATCTAACTCACCCGTGTGTTCGCTTAATGCTTTGCAAAGCCCATCTATCCTAGGTGTGTCTAGACTTTCAATACTCATTCTCTCTTTTTTCTTTTTTTCTCTCTTTTTTCTTTTTTTTCTCTTTTTTTTCTCTTTCTATGTATCAAACTTTGCCTAGCTAGGGCCCCACTACCAATCAGGCATCTATAGCCCCGATGGAGTTTTCCTGAACTAGATGATAAATTTCAAGAAATCTGTTGCATAGCTTGTACCTATGGAACTCTTGCAAAGCCTCAAGTCTCACTAAGGTTAGAAAGCCAATAAGTAGAGCATTTTAGATTTTCGCCTAGGGTTGCAAATCAAGACAACTTCATCCTTCTTACTTCCAGAAACACCATTTAATGTGTGTGAGTCCCATGTGGAGCTTTGGCTAATATTTCATTGTTCCACTTTCCACCATTTTGGTCCCCAAAATCTGAGCATGATCACCAAATAACTCATCCCCCTTTTCTCGGGTTCATCAATTTTCAGATCAGGTACTCCAACCTACTAAATAAAGGAGCTTCAAAAATCTAGAGACCAAAAGTTAGTGACCATGAAATATTACCCCTAAGCAAAGGGAACAACCCATGACACAAAATTAAACACACAAACCAAAACTATATCCAACCAAAAATAAAAGACAAAGCCAAAACTGAAAACAAAAACCAAAACTATATACAAATGTACAATATGGTACAAGATGGTGCAAAGCTTGAACTATCACTTCCCTGGATCCCAAACATGATTAGAACATTTCAAAAGACATATAACATGATAAGCATGCCAAATGTTGTAGGACTCCAACAAAAACAAGATTAAGCCAAACAATGCAACAAACTTCAACTTGCCTCTCTCACCCCACCAATTTGATTTAGTTCCATTAATAATCCCATAGGTGAGATTCAAATCATTAAATTGATTAGACAACATTTGATTTTCAATTGTTTCTTGTCTATTCTTTAAAATGTCAATTTCACAACTCAATTCTGAATTTAGAACTAGGCTTTCTTTTTCAAATATGAAATCTTGCAAACAAGAGCCTATTTCTAAAAATTTCAAAGCCAATTCATTATTCATGTTTTTAGGCCAATCAAATTTATGCAAAAATTTGCAAGCATCTAGGATATTTACTAAATGGGAATCATTATAAGCTTTTATCCTAGATTCAATAATTAATTGTTGATGAATTTGATTCAACAATTCAAGTGCATCAACTTCTTTTTCATTCATCAAAGCATTCTTATTAAAGGTGTACGTAGAAATTAATCCTTGTTCTTCATTCACCTTCAATGGCATTTCATCATAAACATCATTCAAATTCAATAAATGGTCATACAAATTTTCACTTGAAGCTTGGATGCTTGGACACAAAAGGTTAGATTTTACCTTTTGCACATTTTCATTTACCAAAACTTGGTGAGGATTTGCAATTTCTTCATTGATTACCTGTTCATCAAACATACCAAAATTGGGCACCCAATTAAAAACATGTCCATCCTTTTCAACCCTTAAATCTTGTTGGTCAAGGTGTGTATCAAGTAACCCATCTTGATGATCAATCATTTGAGTTGCTTCAAATAAATCAACCTCTTTGTCATTTGATTCCAACTCCTTGTTCACTATCCATGGTATCTCTTCATTTGAATCCTCAAAACAATCATGCGAATTAGTATCCGAATTTTCAATATCTCAAAATGAAAGAGCAGATTTTACCTCTTCCTCATCCAAAATAGATGAGTCATAAGAAATTTTTACCATTTCTTCCCTTTCTATTTCAACAAAATTTTCAATGAATTTATGTTCAACATGATCAAATTTTGTAACCTTCTCAAATCTTGTGAATGTAATATCTTCATATGAAGTAGAAGTTTCAACCTCCTGCATATCAAGTGGAATAGAAGTTTCATCAATAGGGGTGTGAGAAAATAACACATCTTCATATCTTCCCCAACCATTGTAAAAATTGTCATCCAAATTCATGGGATGAAACTCTATGGTATCCGTGACATGATCTTTTGATTCATCCATCAATTCTTTTTCTTCTTTGTCCTTGGTAGTAGGATCATTATCATCTTCCAAAATTTGATGAGATTCCAACCCTTCTTCCAAAATATTCTCAAATTGTGCAGGAGTTGTAATATCTTCCTGTGAGAAAGTGATTGTGTTATCCTGCATATCAATTGACACAAAGGGTTCATTAGAAGGTTTAGAGTGAGCATATTCATCCAATTTCTTCCAAGAATCATAGTGATCATCTTCCAAAATCAAGTTGTGATGCTCAACTATTTCTTCAACATCTTCCAATTCATCAATATGTTTCTCATCAAATTCACCTTCACCTTCCTTAGATGGTTCAATGATTTCCAAAAGTGGGCTACTTTTTGTATCCAAGTTTGCAAGATCAATATCTACATTTGTAACCCATGATTCAATTTCATCACAATTTGGAGGGTGAGGAATTTCTTGATCATTAGTTTCAAGAATCTCATCCAAAGTGTCTTCCAAGAACAAGTGGTGAAATTCTATTATATCTTCAAATTCATTTATTGATTCTCTTCCAATTTCACTTTCAACCACTTCATTCAATTCTATGGTAGGTTCTGTCCTATCACATATCTCCAACACTAATTAGATTTAGGACACCATTATCTGAATACTCATGCACTTCTAGAAATGAACCCCTCTCTACACAATCCTCATTGGTGGATGTTGGCTTGGCAACTTGCACCTCCTCTTGGGCAATATCTAAGGTGGTTGTAATATTTGGACATTCAAATTCATCCCCTTGATCATTCACCTTAGGTATCATTGGAGTGGAGGGTGCTATATTAGATGGTTGGTGTAGGTTGGCATCACTAACTCTAGAAGAACAATCTCTCATGGGAACATGTTGTGCCTCCACTTCCACTTGTTACCATTATTGCATCCTCATAGGATCTCATAGATTGTATCTAGAGATGAGTCATCAAGATTTTCCTCAATAAGTGTAGCAAGTGTGGGGGGTATGGCTCCCATGTATACTTTAATAGCTTCCTCTTCTTGTATGTCAAAATTTTCCCATATTTGAGAGTACAACTCATGAAACCTCCCATTGAATTGACTCATGGATTCATTAGGCTCTTTACGAATAGAGGTAAATTGATTTTGCAACATATCTAAGTCAACTTGATTACCAAAATGATAAAGATAAGTTGCTTCTAGTTGGATCCAAGAAGTCCTAACCTCCATGGGTAATTGGCCATACCACAAGAATGATTTGTCATCCAAAATGTATGAGAATAACCTACAAGCAATATCCTCATAGAAAATTTGGCATTGAAATAATGTGCTCTTGTAGACATGCAATTTTTGTAGGTATCCTAATGTCACCTCTTGATTAAACTATCGTAGAAACTCCAATAACATTTCAGGAATTTGATGGGGTATCCCATGCATAGGAAAACCCTTATAATGATCCCCCATCATAGATACCATTCTTTCTCTTAGAGATACCACTTCAGCTCTTATATCACATGTCGCCATTAGTGAAACTCAAAGAATAACTTTAGAACCAAATTTGTTAGTCAAATAAAAATATCTTGCAAAGAAGCATAAAATGACTAACAATTTTCAAATGAGTAAACCACAAAGATCATCATGTTAGTATCATCCAAAATATATGCATCAATTAAACCATGACATGAAAGAACATTCTCAAATTTGCCAAAAGGTTAGTATTAACACATCATCAAATAGAGAATGTTAGAATCAATGAAAGTGATCAACAAAATTTCATTAGTCAAGACCAATGTCTTTGGATAAATATTTCAAGTAACATGAACAATTTAGCATCTAAATAACAATAGAATAAATCAACTCAAACCCTCTTAGCTCCCAAAGTGTTGAGTGCTAAAAGATTACCAAAGATGCTAATCAAATGAACTTGAAATATTTAGCAATTAAAACTCTCAAAGTTACACCAAATCACATCATTCATGTATGAACAATCCAAAAGCGTTAGATCAATGAAAACCAATGCATGAATTGCTTAGCATAAATAAAATAAAGTAAACCAATTCATGCCCTCCTTCTAGCGCCAAAATGTTGAGTGTTAATTTTACCCAATTGTGAAATTACACTCTCCCTTAGGGTTTGGATCCCAAAACCCTCTCTTGCAAAGAAGTTAAACAAACAACTTCTCCAAGGTCTCCGCTATATTAGCATTTGCATATGTGTATTAGTAATCTCAATAAAAATATATCAATTCAATGCTAGGAACACCTTAGTGATTGCAAGTAACTGTAAACAAGGGGCATGTGTTGGTTTATTTTACCATGCTACTTTAATGATTGTTCATGAAACCAAAATAAAAGTAAATGTGAATTGGCCCTCATATGACCACGATGTAGTGCCTTAATTCCTTTTATCTTGAAGATTTTAAGGTAGATTTTATCTTCCCTTATTAAGTAGATTTTAATCAAGTTTTATCTTGCATTAAATCCTACTTTAAACATGAAAGTGAAGATTAAAATCTATCTATGAATGTGAATCTGAAATGATGAATAGGCTCATTAAATGTAGCTTCTTATCATGAAGATAAAGATAGCCTTTGATATGATTAATAAATTATTCCTCTTTGATGAAATTAATTTTCACAAAGAGACAATAATTTATAGCCTTAAAATAATGGCTTCAAAATGTCATTTAATTATCCCTCTTTAATGAAATAATTTTCATAAAGAAGAAATAATTTAATGCTTTAAAATAACAACCTTTTAATGTAACATATAAAATTACCTCTCTTCAATGAAATCAGAATTTTCATGAAGAAAGGTGCATTTATTGCTCCAAAAATGATGGCTCATGAAATGCCATGAAAATTTCCCCTCCTTTTATGAAATTGAATTTTCATAAAGGAAAGGTCATCTTATGCTTATGAATGAAAATGCAGAATTTAAAAATCTGATTTACCTCCAAAACTTGAAAAAATGAATTTCCGAAATTATAAAAACCCTTAAAAACAACAGTTTTCAAAAATTATTATAAAATCGAAATGACCTCGGAATGAGTCCGAATCTGTTGCGTATGGAAGATTGATGTTCATTCTAGGCAGCCATGTAATTATTTTTGTCTTTTTATTTTTTTACGATTTTTATTTTAATGCCTGAAAATTAAAAAAATCTATAAAATAAAAGTTGGAAAACTGAAAAATAAAAATCTGAAAATAAATTTAAATGCTGAAAACGCAGACATGCAAAGCTTTGTCAGTTTGATAGCACCCCGTCCTGCAAAACCGAAGATGTGAGAAACTCATACATGCAACCTAGTCTATTCAACCTGCATTTGCACAATCGAAATAAACTAAGTGCTAGCTCCTAGGGTACAAAAATAAATTTCAGATTTCGACATTCACATGAAGTAACCAAAAAAATGCATAAACTTCATCTATAAATCTGAAATCTGAAAAGGGAAAGATAAACAATTAAATCTGAGCATGCAGAAAAATCTCCTTCTTTCTTGCTAACAAGGCCTCAAATTTCTGAAAAAATCCTTGCATTAAAAAAATGTTTTCATTTTACATCCAAAATTTCAGCAGCACTTGGCCTTGCCAAAAAGTCCAGCCCCTCTTTCTTCTTTCAAATGGTTATTTATCATCTTCCCTCAGGACCCTTCATTTTCCTTCTTGCATGGCCTTTTGTTTCATTTTTTCTAATTGGTTTCACCTATTTTCTTCTTTGATTTCCACCTTTTTGTTTGTTGTGACAATAAGCACAATGAAACTATTTGGACTGCAAGCATTATCCTTTTGTAACTTTTTCTCTTTTTAGCTTAACCTATTATATATCTCCCTGCAGCTTGGTGCCACTTGGTCCACACACCACCTCGAAGCCTCACCGGTGCATTTAGCCATGTGATATTTGCAAAGCCCTTCTTTCACCAATTTCATAACGGTGAGCATAAATTTATCCTTGTCATTACATGGTAACATTACTCATTTTATTATAAATTTGGGTCACATTATGCACTATGGGACCTCTTCCTTTGAAAAGCCCTCGCGGTGGTATATCTATCCATTTCAAATGATTATTATGGTAGCCATGCACCTTATAAAATATTTTAATTTTTCTTGCCCAAAATTTATTACATGCAGTCATATCCCTTAAGAGTAAGTCTAAAGCATGACCTTTGTCTTCATGTGAGCACTCCATGTAATAAGTTTTTGACAATAACTTTCTCAAAATATCTTGTCGTACTGTTGAACTTACACTGCAAATGCTACATCGAACAACATGTCACCTTCTACTGCTACACTATGCATACTCCCCTGCAATTGACTTCTTTGGCTACATGTCCTTTGCATCGTTAAATATACCTATCATCAAAATCATTCACTGTTTCGACCTAATGTTACTATTATGAACACTCACATCTTCTCTCTGATGTTGGCTTGAAATAGGGCTTCTACGAACCTATCGTTATCGTCTTTCGATGTGTTAGATGTCACTGTATTCTATTTTATCTACAACATCAAGCATCCACTGTTTAGTCATCGCATTGAACCAGTGCTGGTTTCCACTGATCAATCTGTCCAAATATCCACAAAACTCGAGTCTTTAGCATGTGTACCTACTCTTAATCCCATTGAACTGAGGAGATCCATATCTCCATGTACCTCCTACGCACTATGATCACATGGATTTTTTTTGGATCCCTACACACTAAGATTCATATCATACTAGTTTTTCTCCACCCTACTACGTAAATGAGGCAATATATATTCTTAGACCACCGTTATCTATTTATC
The DNA here is from genome assembly GCA_028583015.1 of Wollemia nobilis. NCBI lineage: Eukaryota > Viridiplantae > Streptophyta > Pinopsida > Araucariales > Araucariaceae > Wollemia > Wollemia nobilis. Next base: position 1,840,585 of record JAQPPZ010016912.1, on the reverse strand, counting down.
AGAAGATCGTAGATATCCGCTACTCACTGCTTCATTATCATAATTTTTGATGATTTGAACAAAAATCCACCTCGTATAGCCAAAATCCTCATTAAACACTCATTTTCTCTTCATACCATAGCATCTCATCTATCTGCCACATGGGATCATTGTTTGTGCCAAAGTCTATCCTCTGCCACAATCCCATAGACTATCATCTATCGTGCATAGTGAGAGTTATCTTCTGTATACCTTCGTGTTTTTCAAATATCCATGTATCTCATAGATGGTGAATCCTCCATGTAGGAAATATTCCCTCATGTCATGTTACTCACCTTCCATTGTCGTCGTGAGTTTCTTCACCAATGTCGTGTATACCTCTTGATATACCACGTGTATCCTCCTGGTTGCATGGCTTTCGATACTACGGTAAAGATCTTTGAATAGGATCTTATTGTGACGTCCTTGTGGAGGGACCCATCATCTGTTGTATTTTATTTCTCCATCCATGTCATCAGGTCCCACACTTCTTCGCTTGGATGCATTCGCCTACTATCAACGACATTCGCACACCAAAACTTGTCATGCTCTATCCGCTATTGGAAAGCTGCATCGTTGTTGGACCCACGTAATCTGTCGTATCCTATCATAGGGTCCACGTAATATATTCCAAGATTTTAAACCCCGTCGATCTCAAACTACGGCTAGATGCCATGCATTCTCCATTTTTCCCTCACGCCTCGATCATCGCGCCCACTACTTCGAATGCATCTTCGATGGTCTAAGTTGCTGCCAACATGACCACATGATTGCCACCAGGTTGTACATATATACCACCACTATCCACATCATGCGAGCTTCTCCATCATGTTGCTTGTTGACTCCCTGGGGTGCGTTGTACCTACACATAAAAACATCCCACCTTTAATAATATCAAACACAATAATGGCCATAACATTTTTCTTATAAACTTTAAATGAAGGTAGAATCATAACACCAAAATGAGGAACACTTGAAAATTTATTTTTATTTTTACTTTTCATTAAACTTTAACATATATTATATATTAATAATAATAATAATAATAATAAGGATGCACTGGGATATGATTTGATAGTGGCGAGACATTTTTTGCAGGACTGCCCAAACTGCCGAACTCCTTTTGGCCATATCTCACTCATTCGAACTTGGATTGAGCTAAAAATTTTAGGGTAGATGCCTAAAAAACCCTAGAACATCTCCACCAATTTGCATATCATTTTGAGAAACACATATCATAGCACATCCCTATGTGTGAAAGATATATTTGGCAAGCGACTATGTGAGGGTTTCATCTGGATTGAGTGCAAGCAGCTCCAGAGGTTGGTTTTTAGTGCCTTCGGGCCCTAGCGGCCAATGTTTTTATCCTCAATATTTTATCAGGAAATGTTACAAGGGATACAATATGGATTAGAAATTTATCTTTTAATAGATCATACTATGAACTTGAGTGACAATGACTTCCAATTTTCTGCACAAAAGAAAATTGAAAACCATACCTTTCCACGATGTCTAGGGCAAGGATTAAAGAGATCACGAAACAAGTTTAAAGTAGTTGATCAAAATATGGCTCATATCTCAAGTGAATATGGTGCTAAGGTGCACCCAAAAAATAATTCTACTATGAAAACCCCTATCAAGGGTAAGAATTTTGAAGACTCAGTCCCAAAAATAAATTTTAGGGATGCCCTTCATGGTGGACAGCCTCAGCCCAATGCTAATATCAATATTAGGTCTTCCCATAAACCTCTAAGAATTCCTAATATTGATCCTATAAAAATGGAGTCAGGATGTCTTAAAGCAGTTGATGGAACTCCTATTGTTAAGTTTGATATGGGTAACATTCAGACTAGCATTGAATATTTGGAAAAAAGAGGACTAATTTGTCGGTTTGTGGGTTTTCGTCCGAGTCTATCCGCTTTCAAAGTCTGGGCTACAAAAAGTTGGAAAACTAAAGGTGAGTTACAAATCTCTATTTATCCAAATGGTTATTTTCTTTTTTTATTTGCTAATAATGAAGATAGAGAGAAAACTTTTCAAGGGGGTCCTTGGTTTTTTGGAAGGGCGGGGCTTTTCATGAAGCCCTGGCATACTAATTTTAAAGTCGAAGAAGAGATGCCTTCTATAGCTCTTGTGTGGGTTAGACTCTTTGGCCTTCCTATTTAATTTTGGAATCCTACTTTTTTTTCTTCAATTGGAAACTCTTTAGGAACTTTTATGATGAATCTTGATTGTACTCAAAATTTTGAACATATTATTTATGCTCGAATTTGTGTTTTAATGGATTTTGACAAACGCCTACCTAAAAATATCATATTACAATTTGGGGAAGACACTTGGGAGAAAGTAGTGGACTATGAGAACATTCCTTTTCGTTGTAGAATTTGCCATGAATATGGTCATTTGGGCAGTGCTTTCCCAAATAAAATTCTTGATCAAAAGAAAGAAGATATAAACTTAGCAGGTTTCTAAATACCTAAGAAGAAGAACACTAAAAAAAAACCACTTATGAAGGATCAATCAAAGTCATCTGCTATTATGTTTAAAATCATTTCTACAAATGATGTCCCAAGTGAGGAAGAGGAAATAATGGAAACTAAAATCTTAGAAACAAAATTTAAATATGAAAGGAATAACTCAGAGACAAACCAACAAATCAAAGGTTTTCAATAGAAAAAAAGGAGAAAATTTACACAAGAAAAACAATATTTCAAATGTCAAAACTTCAAATAATGCAGGTCCAAATATAGACTTCGTTGAACAATCTAGTAAAATTTTGGCTGTGTACAAGCATTCTTCAAGGTTAGAAGCCATCTCAGATTCAATTGGAATAAGTCAAAAAACAGGGAAAAAAAATTTGAAGATGGATTCTAATAAAAAAGTAGGTCACAAGACCAATCAATATCATATGGTAAAAGAATGTGAAAATCTTGTAGAGTAAGGTAAGATTAATGCCCTTCCTAAATTTTTTAGCATTGGTATTAATGAAGATCATCACTTGGAATATTAGAGGACTCAAAGGGAGTCTTTCAAAACAAAATGAAATTAGAAGAATGATTCAGATAAATCATCCACATTTTTTTTCCTTCAAGAAACAAAGATGTCAATGGAGGATATGGACTTAATTGCTAGTAAAATTTGGCTAGCTGGAAAAGTGGTTTCCTCAGTTCCCATGGGACTTTGGGTGGCATTGCTTGTCTTTGGGACCCAAAAGAGGTAGTTATTCACCATATGGTTGGCATTTGGGGTTTGTTGGCTATAGCTATTCAAAGTAGACATTCCAACCATATTATGCTCTGCATTACTATTTATGCTCCTACTTCTTTTAAGGAAAAGAGAAGATAGTGGAAGGATATTACTCATATTATCTCTCATTATCCTAAATCTTGGATCTTTATCGGAGGATATTTCAATACCATCCTCTCTCTGGATGAGAAAATGGGGGAAATAGAAATTTGGACAAAAGCACTGACCTCATGAGCGAATATATTGTAAACCTCCATCTTGTGGATATCCAACCAAATAATGGCCTTATGAATTGGTCTAACAGAAGGCAAGGCTTAGCTTGTATAATGGAGAGATTGGATAGGTTTTTTCTCTCTAAAAATTTCTTAATCCATGGTCACATTCCTAAAGTGAAGACTCTTATGTTGGCAATTTTGGGTACCTTGGGTACATTGCCTTTACTCAAGTGTAGATGTTGTCATTGATGTCAAGAAGTTCTTGAAGCAATTTGATTTGATGCCAAGGAATTTGTTTTGTTGAAAGGTTATTCAGAGCATGATCAGTGAGTTTCCAAGAAGTTCTTAGTGGCCCATTTGCAAAAGATCAAGAAAAAGACAAGTAAGAAAAAGTATGGCGGGAAAAACTGCGATTTCGCGACATGTTTGAGGAGAGAGAATGCTAGAAAACTATCATGATTTCGTGACATGTTTGAGGAGAGAGAAAGTTTTGGCAAAACTGTCACGATTTCACGACATGTTGGAAGAGAGAGAAGAAGCTGGCAAAACTATCACGATTTCGTGACATGTTGGCAGAGAAGGAGAGCAAGATGGAAAGTGTCACGATTTCGTGACATGTCACATTTTCGCGACTCGAAAAGTGCAGGAAGGCAGAAAAGGAAAAGTGTCACGATTTCACGACACATTGCCAAGAAAGTTGTACGGACGAAAAAGTGTCACGATTTCATGACATAATGCAGAAAAGAGAGTCCATAGTGTGAACTGTCATGATTTCGTGACAAGTTCGAAGAGAGAGAAAGTAACATGAAATCTGTCATGATTTCATGACATGCTACAGAGGTCGAGGTGAGGACTGTCACGATTTCGTGACATGCTGGAAAAGCTCGAAGTGAGAACTGTCATGATTTTGTGACATGCAACAAAGGGAAGAGTTTGAAATGAGAAGCGTCATGATTTCGTGACAGGCTACAAAGAAAGCGTTACGAGATGCAAAGGAGAAGATGTAGCGATTTCATGACAGGATGAAAGAAAAGCGTACGGATGGAGAAAGTGTCACGATTTCACGACAAAAACTAGAAGCAGGTCTTCTATAGGAGAAGTGTCATGATTTCATGACAGAAGCAGAGAGGAAGGCTATGAAGACAAAAGCGTCACGATTTCGCGACATGTTCCAATTTTGCGGGTGTAAGACAGAAAGAAGCTCAAGGCAGCAGAAGGGTCACGATTTCATGACAGAATTGAAGATGACATCAGCAGAAGCAGATGTGTCACGTTTTCATGACAAAAGCAGAGAAGAAGGCCATGAAGACAGAAGGGTCACGATTTCACGATAGAAGTGAAGATGACGTCAGCAGAAGCAGAAAGTGTCACGATATCATGACAAAAACAAAAGGAAGTCAAAAGAAGGCAAAGTGTTTGATCATCATCGATAGAGCAAAAGAAGGTGTACGATAGGCAAAGGTGTCGCGATATCATGACATGTTGTAGTTTCATGGGAAAAGCTACAGAACCACAGAGGCGACAGAGGCGGTTGAAGCCGACAGAGTTAATTTCGAGCCGACGAAGATTAGGGTTTTGTAGCCGACGGAGTATAGGGTTACAGCCGACTAAGATTGAGTGTTTTGATCTTGAAATTTATTCTATAAAAGGAGGGCTGTTTCGAGATTGATTGTATCGAATGTGTGTATCGAACTTGTGCAAGTTAAGTCCACGGTGCAAAAAGAGCGAGTCGAGTCGGATCGATCGAAGTGTGCGTTCAAAGTGCGATATTCGTAGATAGAGTGCGGGGGAGAAGTTTGATCATCGAGAAGCAGAGTGTGCGAAGATGGTGCTGCTGTGATTGCGTAGAGGTGCATAAGTTGATGTTCGATCGAGTGTTGCTATTTTTGCACATAGTGCAAAAGTTGGTTTCGACCAAGTGCGACTATGATAGAACAGAAAGAGATTTGAGGACAGACTTGTGCCAGACCAAAGAACTGTGTTTGGTGTAGACCAGAGAAAGAGGAAGAGGACAGACTTGTGCCAGACCGAAGGACTATGTTTGGTGCAGATCAGAGAAAAAGATAGAGGACATTTGTGCTAGACCGAAGGACTGTGTTTAGTGCAAATTTGAGGACCAAGCTTTGAGGTGACAGAGTTGAGGACAGAGGTCTCCAGCCAGAGTAGGGAAGACAGGTGTCTTCTATGGATAGAGTTCCATTTGCTAAGGGCAACGGAGGTAGAGGTCTTCTAGAGGATCACCAGCCAGAGCAGAGTTAGGGGAAGGTATCTCCTTTGAGCAGAGGCTCATAAACATTGTAATCGGGAAAGGTATTCCCAGATTTGAGTTGATAAAATTAGTGAGAGATTTTATCCGTGGAGTAGCCCACATTGGGTGAACCACGTAAATTGTTGTGTCACTTTGTGGTTGGTGTTTTGTGCATTGCTTTGTTTACTGCTGTTGATACTGCTATCTATATTCTACATAATATTGAATTGAAAGCTGATTTGAAAGAAAAAGTTAAAAGTGGTCTTATACTGTTCACCCCCCCTCTCAGTATAAGCTTGTGTTCTTCAATTGGTATCAGAGCCGGGTTCCTTCAAAAAGTTTAACAGCTTGAAGGAAAAGCTAGTAAAGAACACAATGGATTATTCAAGTGGCAATGCAGCACCTATTCTTGATGGATCAGATTTTGGTCTTTGGAGTGCAAGGATGAAGGTTCATCTAATGGCACTTGGGAATGAGGTTTGGGAAGTGATTGAAGATGGGTACACTATTCCTGTAAATGGTCCATATACTAAAGAAGATAGGCTCCTACATCACAGCAATTCAAAAGCAATGAATGCAATCTTGAAAGGTTTACTGAAAGCAGATCTCACCAAAGTAATTCACTGCAAGACAACTAGTGAAATGTGGAAAGCAGTGCAGGTGGTTCACACAGGTGATGTAAATGTCCGAAAGGCCAAGTTGAGACACTTCAAAGGTATGTTTGAACAACTCAAGATGAATGATGATGAAAATATTAGTGACTACATGCTTCGTATGGATGAGGTTGTTAACTCCATGAAAGACTTAGGTCTTGAGCTTGCTGAAAATGATGTTTGTGATAAGATTTTAAGATCTCTTCCTAATAGATTTAGTGAAAATATTTCTGCTATTGAGGAAGCTAAAGATTTGGATAAGTTGAAAAAGGATGAGCTCCATAGTATACTTGCAGCATTTGAGTTGAGAACTCAAGTGAAGGTTGATGTCAAGAAAGAGGCGAGCTTTCAAGGCTACCAAGAAATCCAAAGGTAAACAGATTCAAGAGAGTGATGAGTCTTCTAGTGATGAAGAGGCATATTACAACAAGAAAGGCAAGTTCTCTAGAAAGCACAAAAGCATGAAGAATATAAGATGTTTCAATTGTGGAAAGTTTGGCCATTATGCTACTGATTGTACTATTTCCAAGTATGAAAGTGATGAAGATAAACAGGATTCTAAGAGCAAGGATTCTGAAAAATTCAAACATCACAGGAAGAACAAAGATGAGCACAACAATCACGGAAAGAGGTATTCTCACAAGCACAAGAAGAGTTTCTACCTAGACAAAGCAAGTAAGTGTTCTAGTAGTGATAGTGAAAGTTCTTCAAGTGATAGTGAAAATGAGATGTTGTTCATATCAGAAAAAAGAGGAAGAACCGAAACATAGATTCATTATCATGAAATGTTTTAGATGTGGAAATTTTGGTCACCTTGAGGATGATTGCACAAATAATGAATTGGTTACTAGTATGTATGAGGATGCTTCAGAAAACTATAAGGAAGATGCTTGTATGGTTTTTGAAAAGGGTAGCACCTCTAGTGATAAGAAATCTGTAAAAGGCTCTGATGATTCAGAAAGCAAACAAATAAAGGATCTTGAAAGTGAACTTACTAATGCTCTTAGTGCTTTGAAAAAGGAAAGAAAGAAGAATGCCAGACTCAAGGATAAGTTAGATGAATGTTGTATGGAGAGAGATGATCTTACAGAAAGTCTTGACTTCTCTATGGCTAAGACACAAGAACTCAAGGACGAGTTAGAGTCTAAGATTCTTTAGTATAATGAGTTGGAACAAAAAATGGCTTCTTTGGAAGTGGAAACTAAAGAGTACAAGGATAAGCTGTACAGGTTTCAAGATAGCTCCAAAAGGGTTAAGTCTCTCATCAAAGGTCAAAGAAAACCAACAGATAAAATAGGTCTCGATTTTGTTGAGCCGCACAAGGAACAGGTTGGGGAATCTAGCAAGAGATTTCAAAAGGAAGAGAGTTCTGATGAAGAAAGTACTTCAGATCATGAGTCCATGAGTGATAGATGCGCAGAAATAGAAAACAAAATTCAGATTGCGAAGAAGAAGTTTTTGGGACCCAAGAGGTCGAATAAAAGAAAATTTCACGATAGATGTTTTGCATGTCACAGGTTTGGTCACATGGTTGTGCATTGCATGACTCAAGTAAGGAAGGTAAATGATAGTTTCAGAGGTAGCAATTTCTTTCAAGGGTATTGCTACTCTTGTAATCAGTTTGGGCATAAGGCATTTTTCTGCAAGGCTAATAACAGGAACTCGGTTAGTCAGAACAGGCGGATTCAAAGAACAGGTATGCCTAAAAGAAATAACATTATTACTTGTTATAAGTGCAACAATGATGGTCACATAGCTAGACAATGTAGAGCTGATATTCCAAGGTACAAGAATAGGAACAGTGGTATGAACAGGTCCAAGGATCAGAACAAGTGATGAGCAGAACAAGAACAGGAATATTGACAAAAAATTCAAAAGAAGGCCCGACAAGGAAATTGTAGATGCTGATGATGATCAGTGCCTAATGGGAGTTTTACTCCCACCCCTATTTTAATCACCTCATCGGGAGGTGGGGGAGGGACTAAGCTAAGAGGCTCATTCTTAGTCCCAAGCCCCAAAGGTGACCCTTTGCCATTGATGACAAAGGGGGAGAGATATGAGTAAGGGGAGAGCTTCAAGTGAAGAGGAAAGCTTCAAGTCAGGGGGAGCAAAACTTCAAAGGTAGATTCTCAAGTTGTTGGCACAGTTGGTTTCAGTTTTGGCTCTTAAGATGTGTTTTAGTAAAGGTTTGCCATCAATGACAAAGGGGGAGATTGTTGGCAATTTTGGGTACCTTGGGTACATTGCCTTTACTCAAGTGTAGATGTTGTCATTGATGTCAAGAAGTTCTTGAAGCAATTTGATTTGATGCCAAGGAATTTGTTTTGTTGAAAGGTTATTCAGAGCATGATCGGTGAGTTTCCAAGAAGTTCTTAGTGGCCCATTTGCAAAAGATCAAGAAAAAGACAAGTAAGAAAAAGTATGCAGCAAGCTGGAAAAAGCTGTCACGATTTCGCGACATGTTTGAGGAGAGAGAAAGTTCTAGCAAAACTGTCATGATTTCACGACATGCTGGAAGAAAGAGAAGAAGTTGGCAAAACTATCACGATTTCGTGACATGTTGGCAGAGAAGGAGAGCAAGATGGAAAGTGTCACGATTTCGCGACATGTCGCATTTTCGCGACTCAAAAAGTGTAGGAAGGCAGAGAAGGAAAAGTGTCACGATTTCGTGACACATTGCCAGGAAAGTTGTACGGATGAAAAAGTGTCACGATTTCGTGACATAATGTAGAAAAGAGAGTCCGTAGTGTGAACTATCATGATTTCATGACAAGTTCGAAGAGAGAGAAAGTAACATGAAATCTGTCATGATTTCGTGACATGCTGCAGAGGTCGAGGTGAGGACTATCGCGATTTCGTGACATGCTGGAAAGCTCGAAGTGAGAACTATCATGATTTCATGACATGCAGCTAAGGGAAGAGTTTGAAATGAGAAGCGTCACGATTTTGTGATAGGCTACAAAGATAGCGTATGGATGCAGAAAGTGTCACGATTTCATGACAGGATGAAAGAAAAGCGTACGGATGGAGAAAGTGTCACGATTTCATGATAGAAACTGGAAGCAGGTCTTCTATAGGAGAAGTGTCATGATTTCACGACAGAAGAAGAGAGGAAGGCTATGAAGACAAAAGCGTCACGATTTCGTGACATGTTCCAGTTTCACGGGTGTAAGACAGAAAGAAGCTCAAGGTAGCAGAAGGGTCATGATTTCATGATAGAATTGAAGATGACGTCAGCAAAAGTAGATGTGTCACGTTTTCATGACAAAAGTAGAGAAGAAGGCCATGAAGATAGAAGGGTCACGATTTCACGACAGAAGTGAAGATGACGTCAGCAGAAGCAGAAAGTGTCACGATATCATGACAAAAACAAAAAGGAAGTCAAAAGAAGCAAAAGTGTCACGATATCGCGACAGTAGGCAAAAGAAGGTGTACGACAGGCAAAGGTGTCATGATATCATGACATGTTGTAGTTTCACGGGAAAAGCTACAGAACCACAGAGGCGACAGAGGCGGTTGAAGCCGACAGAGTTAATTTTGAGCCGACGAAGATTAGGGTTTTGCAGTCGACGGAGTATAGGGTTACAGCCGACTAAGATTGAGTGTTTTGATCTTGAAATTTATTCTATAAAAGGAGGGCTATTTCAAGATTGATTGTATCGAATGTGTGTATCGAACTTGCGCAAGTTAAGTCCACGATGCAAAAAGAGCGAGTCGAGTCGGATCGATCGAAGTGTGCGTTCGAAGTGCGATATTCATAGATAGAGTGCGGGGGAGAAGTTCGATCATCGAGAAGTAGAGTGTGCAAAGATGGTGCTGCTGTGATTGCGTAGAGGTGCATAAGTTGATGTTCGATCGAGTGCTGCTATTTTTGCACACAGTGCAAAAGTTGGTTTTGACCAAGTGCGACTGTGACAGAACAGAAAGAGATTTGAGGACAGACTTGTGCCAGACCAAAGAACTATGTTTGGTGTAGACCAGAGAAAGAGGAAGAGGATAGACTTGTGCCAGACCAAAGGACTGTGTTTGGTGCAGATCAGAGAAAAAGATAGAGGACATTTGTGCTAGACCGAAGGACTGTGTTTAGTGCAAATTTGAGGACCAAGCTTTGAGGTGACAGAGTTGAGGACAGAGGTCTCCAGCCAGAGCAGGGAAGACAGGTGTCTTCTATGGATAGAGTTCCATTTGCTAAGGGTAGCGGAGGCAGAGGTCTTCTAGAGGATCACCAGCCAGAGCAGAGTTAGGGGAAGGTATCTCCTTTGAGCAGAGGCTCATAAACATTGTAATCGGGAAAGGTATTCCCAGATTTGAGTTGATAAAATTAGTGAGAGATTTTATCCGTGGAGTAGCCCACATTGGGTGAACCACGTAAATTGTTGTGTCACTTTGTGGTTGGTGTTTTGTGCATTGCTTTGTTTACTGCTGTTGATACTGCTATCTATATTCTGCATAATATTGAATTGAAAGCTGATTTGAAAGAAAAAGTTAAAAGTGGTCTTATATTGTTCACCCCCCCTCTCAGTATAAGCTTGTGTTCTTCATCTTAATAATGTTGGTTCGGATCATCGGCCAGTCATGGTGGAAATGTGGAAAACCAATGTGATTTTCTCTCCTTTTCATTTTTAATTAATGTGGCTTAGAGATATTTCCTTCAGACCTCATGTGCAACAATGGTGGAAGGAAGGTAAACCTAGGCATGGGACTAAGATGTTCTATTTTGCCAAAATATTGCAATACATTAAATCCAAAATCAAGACATGGAACTGGAAAGAGTTTGGGGTTGTTCATAAAAAAACATGAAGTTATTGCTCATCTTGAAAATTTGAATAAGAAAATCCATTTAGATGGCCTCACAGAGAAGAGAAGTGCATATGAAATTAAACTCACAACTCAGTTAGAGGAATGGGAAAAAAGAGAAAAGATCTTATGGAAGCAAAAATCTAGAATTCAATGGCTCAAAGAAGGAGATCGAAACACAAATTTATTCCACAAATCTCTTCTAGCTCGAAGATCTCACAACTTTATTTCTTCCTTAAAATCATATTTTGGAGATGTTGTTTATACTTGGGATGGCATGAACTCTATTGTTGTTGATTACTTTTCCAATATTTTTGTTGCTACTACTCTTGACTCAGCTTCTCAACATAATGTTCTTCAATAAATCCCTTCTCTTATCACTTCTGAGGAGAACTCTATTTTGACTGCTCCTATTACTATCAATGAGCTTCAAAAAGTAGTTTTTAAAATGCAAAAAGGGAAAACCTCGTGTCCTGATGGTTTTCCTATTGAGTTCTACCAAGAGTTCTATGATATCCTTCATGTTGATTTATTAGAGGTGGTGGAAGAAGCCAGGAAAGCCAAAGAAATTTTGAAGGTTATCAATAAAACTTATATTACTCTTGTTCCAAAATCTCAATAGGTTGATCATATCTCAGCTTTTAGACCTATTGCTTTATGTAATGTTCTTCTCAAAATCATTACTAAAATCATGGCGAGAAAGGTTGAAGCCTCTTTTGCATAAGATTATTTTCCCAGAGCAAGGGGGTTATGTGGAAGGACGTCAAATAGTAGATGAGATAGTTATTGCTTAGGAAGCCATCCATTCCATGGATATGCAAAATTCTCCTTCCATGTTCATTCGGTTAGACTTATCCAAATCTTATGACAGAGTGGATTGGCACTTCCTTATAAAAGTTTTGAGGCAATTTGGTTTCTCTAAGGATTGGATGGATTGGATTATGGGATGTATCTTTTTAGTTTCCTACTTAGTTCTTATCGATGGCAGGCCTTCTTAGTATTTCCTAGCTTCCAGAGGTATTAGGCAAGGTGACCCGCTTTCCCCTTATTTATTCATCATTCTTGCTGAATGCTTGGCTAGGTCTATAACCAAAAAAATGGAAAACAAAACCCTTGAGGGAGTTACCATTGCTCATGGAGCTATACCTATCTCTCATATTCAATTTGTGGATGACTCTACTCTTTTAGGTAAATCTACAGTTAAGGAAGCTTCTAATATTAAGCAAACCATTAGCTATTTTTATAAGGCTACTGGGCAGTTGATCAATGAAGACAAATCTAAAGTTATTTTCTTTCACTACTCTGCTAGACAAGAATCCATGGTCTTGGATAAATTAAGATATAAGAATACCTCTCTTCCAATCACTTATTTAGGTATTCCCATAAATATTCAAAGGCAAAAAAATAAATATTGGAATTGGTTGTTGGACAAAGTCAAGAAGAAAATTGGAAAGTGGACCAACAAGTGGATTTCTTCTGAGGGTAGAATCACCTTGGTAAAATTAGTCCTTCAAGCTATTCCTATTTATGTTTCTTCCATTTTGAATATCTCAAAGGTTGTTCTTCAATAATTGGATCAATCAGTTATCGTTTCCTTTGGAGTGGTACTAAGGAGAAAAGAAAATGGGCCTTGGTGAAATGGGATACTTTATATCTTCCTAAGAGTGAAGGGGGATTAGGATTCTAGTCTTCAATTAATAAAAACAAAGCTTTAGCTGCTAAATCATATTGGAGGATGTTGCATAACCCCAATTCTCTTTGGGCCAATAATATCCATGCTAAATATGCTGAGAAAAAAGTCCTGAAGACCTTGTTCGCTATCAACTTCCTACCAAAGGTTCTCCCATTTTAGTAGTTCTTAAGACTAGTGAGGATTTGATAAAGAAAAAATTATTTTGGATCATTCATAATGGTCAACATGCAAATTTTTGGACAAATTATTGGTATGGTCACAAGCCTTTGATAACTCAGTTTCCCGATTGGAGGCTTTGTATGGAGGAGCTTCATTGAGCTAATTGGATAAAGGTGGCTAATTACTGTTGGCACCATACTGGTAATTCAAAGGTTAGTAGATATTGGATCCCTATTGAGGACTGGCCTATTCAAATCCTAGAAATGCAAAGACAAGATATCCAAGGCATCCTTCATATGATATCCCTCTCTTGGTCCCATGAAAAAGATTGTTTTGGATGGAAAAACACTACTAAGGGTGAGTATTCAGTTGCTCAAGGTTATTTGACCTTATGCCGTAATATTCCCAACCATTATTCTGACATCTTTTCTCAATTGTGGGCTCAAAATCTCTAGCCTAAGGTGAGGTTTTTTAATTGCATCATAAGGTGCTTACTGGTGAGCAACTTATGAAGCGTGGTTTTCATTGCCCTTTTAGATGTGAAATGTGTGAAGAGAATGTAGAAAATATCAACCATATTTTTATTGAGTGTACTTTAGCCTCTGAGCTATGGAGGAGAATGGCCACTTTACTTGGCTTACAGTGGTCCAATTTTTTTACTTTTGAATAGCTTTGGAGGGATTGGCCTAATCAAGAGGGTGTTGATCATTTTATTAGGCAGTTAGTTTAGATGGGTTCTACCATTCTTCTTTAGAATATTTGGAATGAAAGGAATAGCTGAATTTTTAATCAAGAAAGGAAGGATATTCACTATATTTGTCAAAATACCATAGACAACTTAGTTGAATTAGTGCATCAACTCCTTAATCACCCCCAAAACTCCCACCAAATATGGGATCAAGTGATGCAAATATTGAAGATTAAACCTTCTAAGGGAAACCAACTTAAAGGGAATGTGACTATTAGTAAGATGGATAGGACTAGAAATTGGCAACCTCCTCCTAAGAATTTTAGAAAAGTCAATACTGATGGAGCCTCTAGAGGGAACCCTAGAATATCCTGTGTGGAAGGAATTGGTAAACTTTCAGATGGCTCCTTGGTTTTTACTTTTGCTAAGAATTTGGGTATTCTTTCCAATAACCTTGCTGAGGGGTATGGTATCCTTAGAGGTCTTCAGGAGGCTACGAAAGTTGAATGAGAAAATGTGTTAGTTGAGTCTGACTCTCAACTTATGATTAATCTCTTGAAGACTCCTTCTAAGAATCATAAGGTGGATTGGAGAATAAAAAGAATTATTCATAATATTCAGTTAATCCAGATAGGATTTTTGAAAGTTGATTACAATCATGTGGTTAGAGATCAAAACAAGAGTTTTGATGCTTTAGCTAATTAGGCTTTGGACAAAAGTGATCTTACTTGTTATGGCCACCCTCCTATATGGTGGGCTTCTCAAATTAGGGAAGCTCTTCTTTCTATCATTTCTTCGGATGGCTCCAGTTTTGAAGGTACCTAGTTTTTTTTTTCCTTCTCTTTGGTTCATTCAATTTTTTTTTGTTCCCTAGTTCATTCTATTCTTTATTTTGTTTCCTCTATTGATTCTTGCCTTAATAGTCTTCTGGTTTAGATAGGTCATTGTTTTGTTCATTTTTTTTTCCTTTTTTATTTTTTGTTTTTTTTTCCTTTTTTATTTTTTGTTTTTTTTTGTTTAGTTTTTTAAGGTGGGGCGGTTCTTTTGTTTTGTTTTATTTTTGTGTTCTTTGTGGTGTTTTTTTGTTGTTCTTGTGTTTTTGTTGTTTAGTTTTTTTTTTATATGTTTTTTGTTATTGTTCTTGTGTTTTTTTCGTTCTTGTTCGTGGGTTTCTCTTTGTTTGTGTTATTTCGTGTTTTATGTGTGAGTGTTTTCTATGTTTTTTGTTTTTGTTTTTGTTTATTGTCTGTTGTTGGTTTATTTTTATTTTTATTTTTATTTTATTTTTTTAATTTTTTAGGTTTTGGTTGTGTTTATTTTTCATTTTTTTTTGGGTTATGTCTTTGTAGTGTTCTGTTATTTTTGTCTTGTTTGTTTTTTTTATGTGGTTCTTGTGTTTTTCTATGTGGTTTGTGTTGTGTTTTCTTTTAGCTTATTGTGCGTGTTTGGTTATGCTTTTGTTTTTTGACACACTCAAGGAGAATGTTTTTTATTTTATTTTTTTATTTTTGTTGTTATTTACTTATTTTTAAATTGATTTTGTGTGTTTGTTTTCTCCTTGAGTATATCAAAGGTGGTAGGCCAGGTCCGAGTCCTGGGCATTTTTTGCGGAATGGATACCCCTGCCTCCTTGTCTTACCCGAAAGTGGCATCCCTTTTGGGATGTTTTCCACAAATAAATAATAATAATAATAATAATAATAATAAAATTAATTTTTCATTTATTATATATATAAATATACAAGTTTTAATTTTATTTTAAAACTTATGTACATAAATGCAAAAAGTTTAATTTTATTTTATTGATTTCCTTTTTTAATTTTTTTTTTCTTTTTATTTTAGTATATATATACATATATATTATTATTATATGGTAATAATATACATATGCATTTATTAAACTCCCATAATCAAATCTAAAGATAACATTATAGTAATTCAACATAAAATAACATAACCAAAGCCAAAATTTAATCTCACGAAAACAATCCCACTCAAGAATGACTTCAATCAAACACTAATACCCCCCTTTTACAAAATGACAAGAAGACCTCATAAAAGGAGGGACCTCAAGATCCGTATGACAAAGCCCATGACTAGAGTTTCATCAACCATGCTTGCTCAAACACAACCAAAGATCCCAAACCAAAATTTAAAGGTGGGTCCCCAAGCTTTGGGGCTAGTTGTGGAGCAGCCACAATAATTTGGTGTAAATTTGAGGTAGATATTTATGAGCAAAATTAGAGTAGATTTGTGCTAGCATTATGATGGGGTTAGGTGCAGACTTGAGATAGATTTGAGAATAAAATTTGGAGCAAACCAGAGCAGAGGGGATAGAGTTATCCTATGGAAAGAGATCCACAAACAAGAGCAAAGAGGATAGAGTTATCCTGTGGAGAGAGATCCACAAACCAGAGCAAAGAGGATAGACTTCTATTGTGGAGAGAGATCCACAAACTAGAGTAAAGGGCATTGAGTTCTCCTATGGACAAATGTCCATAAACATTGTAATAGGGAATTGATTCCCAAGAGATTTGTTGAGAAAATTTAGAAGAAATATTTTCTCCATGGATGTAACCCACATTAGGTGAACCACGTTAAATTTATGTCTTTCATGTGTGTGATGATTTATGCATTTCTTTATTATTGCTATTGATATTGCAATTGATAACATTGGATAATATTTTTTGGGAAATAAAAGTAAAATTTTACCTTATATTGTTCACCCCCGTCTCAATATAAGCTTGTTTTCCTCAGTTACCTATTATCCATGCAACTCTACTAGAAAAACTTCTTTTTATCGAAAACATGAGCAAAAATTTTCTTTTTTGAGATAAAATACCTAACTATGGCTGTAACATCATGTACAACACAAATAATAAAAATTTAAACAAAATAGCAATTACAATCGTCATCGGCTTCTGCATGATAAAATCTATGTTTTCTAGCATAGCCTAGTCAATTTAATCTCTATCATATAGATAATAACCTAGACAACTCTTCCACACACACGAAATAAAAAGAAATATTTAATATTTGTTAATCGAAGTAATCAATCATTTCAACCATTATTTGTTTCACATACATAAATGAATCTACAACACAATCAACAAAGGTCACCAAATTACCTGTTTCATCATTGTCCCTTTTCAACTTGTTTTCTTTTCAATGAATCCTTCCACTTCCTTCTTCCTTCTTCTCTAGTGTCACTCCCATTTTTCTAAAAACCAAGCACCTCCTGCTTACCATCAAAGTTCTTATTTTTTCTGATCACTCCTCTCCATGAATCCCATTGCCTCGCTCTTCAGCCCATCTTAAAGCTAAACATTACTCTACCATTTCCATACCCTTCCAACATGAAAGGGAATAGATTCTATCCAATGTTTTGGTAAGGACTCATCAATTCTCCACTACAAACATAGTTCATCAAGTAATCAAATTTCACTACTTCTAACTGTTCTATAAACAAGGCATCCATATTCAATAATAAAAATAACATCCATTTTATTATTTTTCTATTTAGTAAAATTCCTTCATAAGCAATTATTATGCAACTAAAACTTAAAGTAATTTAATATTTCTTTTTATATATGCAATTAATGTTATGCATATTCATGAAAGGGGCATTTATCCATGTTGCATCTTTAAATATTTCGACAAATTACCCATCACATTATGTCCCCAAGGTAATATTTTCTCTGTGGTTAACTCTTTTTGCCACCATGAAGAGCTCTATTCCTACAAAAGTGCATTTTCATTAGCAACATCATATTCATATATAACATAAGGTTTTTTGTTAAAAATTGAATCATGAAATTATCCTACATTTCATTTTAAAAATTCGCATCTCACTTCCAATAAAGAAAAAATATTTTGCATAATAAACCTAAAATAGTCAATCATTTGATCCATAAGTAATATTACAAAACATAAGTCCATCAAGTTGAAAAGTCTTCTAAGGGTGGGTCATGACATAATATCCAACCCTAGCATATGTGTACAACACTAGGTTATTTTTGGTGGATATGATGAGGTCTTTCCTAGGCATTGGGTTCTTTGTGGTTCCTATCTTTAACAGATTGTTACACTTATTATTATTTTCCCCTTGTTTTTAGTTGGTAGTATATTGTTGGTTGGTTTACTCCTTGTTTGTTGCTTTGCAATGCTAGGATCAGATCAACGGTGTAATTTACCTGAACTAGCATGGGTTCATTCCTCCCACCATGGAACTATGTCCCTAGGACTTTTGTCTTTATAAAATTCTCCTCATCATCTAAAACATCATCAATGGTAAGATTATCAAACATATTGTTTAACACCATTGCTTATTCTTGTGCTGCCAATTTCTTTTGGATATTCTTTTTTTAGCATTTAGAACCCTTCAATATATGTCTTCTCTCTTAATTTCTCTAGGATCTTATGTGTGCAGTCTCTTCCTAAATGACCATATTCATGGTATATTTTACAAGGAAAATCTATATTCTCATAATGAACCTCCTACTCCCATGTTTTCTCTCCAAACTATAGTTTAATTTTTTGGTAGAGGTTTGTTAAATTCTATTAGGATACATATCTGAGTATTGTTGAGTGGAAATTTTTCCCAATTGCAAAATCACCATCAAAGTCAATATTTTAAAATAAAACCCTCTCTTGCAAAGAAATAGAAATTTCTCCATGGTTCCTTTTACTTAGTATGTGCTTATAATTTTGAAAATGTGTCAAATAAGTGCTTAGAATACCTTAGTGATTTACAAATAACTGTTAACAAGAGGCTTGTATTGGTAATTTTTATTATGCTATGCTATTGATTGTTCATGAAACTTAATAAAATGATGAGTGAGTTGATTTTTATGTTGATTTAAACATGAAAGAAAAATGATCCAAATGATTAACCTTGAAATGTAATAAACTTTGAAAACCCTTATAAATTAACCCCCCTTTGATGAAATTACAATTTTCATAAAGGTAAATAAATCTATAGCCTTGAATACAATGGCCTTTTGAATGCCAAATAAATTACCCCCTTTAATAAAATTGATTTTCATAAAGGTAAGTTAATTTATTGCTTGAAAATGAAATACAAAGCTTGAAATGTGAAATAAAACTTTATGAAATTATAAAATTCCTTAAAAATATGAACTTTATAAATAATTTTATAATTTCCACCGTGCTTCAAAATAAAATCAAAATTGCTTTAATAAACAACTTAAAGCTTATTCTTTGAACTTGTGTATCTCTATTTTTGAATTTTATTTTTTTTTACATTTTTTATTTAATTTGGAAAACTTAGAAAAAAAATGAAAATATAGGGTTTATAAAATAAAAGAAAATAAATAAAATAAATGTTGTAACACATAATTCCCCACAGACCCTGCAACATTTGTATCCTGCAAAACCAACATTAAATGTGATCCAAATTCACACAATTTGATATTTAATGCAGTGAAATATTCTAAGGATAAATGTAATATATTGAAAAATAACAAATGAGTTAACCATCAGCATGTATAAAACTCATGTATTTCAAAAATATTACAAAATAATATTTTCAATAATGAAGAACACAAGCTTATACTGAGAGAGGGGGTGAACAATATAAGACCACTTTTTACTTTTCTTTCCCAATCAATATTATGCAATGTATAGATAGCAATATCAATAGCAGTAATCAAAGCAATGCACAAATCACCACACACAATAGAGACACCAATTTAATGTGGTTCACCCAATGTGGGTTACGTCCATGGAGAAAATATTTCACTAAAATTTTCTCAATCAATCTCTTGGGAATCCTTTCCCAATTACAATGTTTATGGACCTCTGTCCAAAGGAGATACCAATCCCCTAAATCAAGTTTATGGATCTCTATCCATAGGAGAACTCCTTCTCCTCTGCTCTGGATGGTGATCCTCTAGAAGACTACTGCCTCCACTACATTGGCTTGTGGATCTCTCTCCACTGAAGACTCTTGTCCTCACTCAGAATACCTATCCTCACTGCCTTGGCTAATGGATCTCTATCCACTGGAGACTACTGTCCTCTACTCTGTCACCTCCAAAGCTTTGTCTCAAATATGCACTAAACATAGTCCTTCAGTCTAGCACAAATCTGCTCAATCTCTATCTCTAGTCTGGCATAAACCTATCCTCAAATCTGCACCAAACTCTATTCTCAAATCTACACTAAACATAGTCCTTCGGTCTAGCACAAATTTATCCTCAATATCTATCCTCAAGCCTTAACTCAAAGCTTGACTCAATCTCAAATCAACTCTACTGGATCTGCCCCAAACCTTAACTCAAGGTTTGAACAAATCAATCAACTCTACTCTCAAGTCTTCTCAAAGACTTATCTCAAATATTCCTTGTAAGCTTCCACAAAATCTCACACTAATCTATCCACAAGTCCTCTCTAGAACTTGTCCAAATCTGCTCCACAAGTCCTCACTAGAACTTGTCCAAATCTACTCTCAATCTATATTGTAAGCTTCCACAAAAGCTTACTCAAATCTATCCACAAGTCTTCTCAAAGACTTACCTCAAATCTGCTCAACAAGTCCACACAAGAACTTGTCCAATCTCATAGAAACATAAAGAGAATTGTTAGAGACTCAATATGTTCTACACTTATCACAATGCTCAATTACTTTCAATCACTCTCTTAGAAACATATAGAGAATTGTTAGAGACTCAATATGCTTCAAATTCAACTCAATGCTCAATCACTTTCAATCACTCTTTCAGAAACATAAGGAGAATTTTTAGAGACTCAATATGCTTCTTATTCACCTCAATGCTCAATCACTTTCTCAAATCAATTCAGAATATAGAATAGTTTGTTTTATGGAACTTGAACAATCACTTCACACACCCACTTGACTAGGCTCAACCAACTCTACTCAACCAATCACTCAATGAAACAATCCTTCCTTATAAACCCTAGTCCAAGTATATGATCACCAACTCAAAATATTTCCAACAATGCTCAACAACCAATCTCACATAACAATGATACTCATGTTCTTTTCAAACCCTAGTTCAAGTTCTTCACTCAACAACTCACTTCAACAACAATGCTTATAAAACAATCTTCACATAACAATGATACTCATGTTAACTTTATTCTTTATGTTTATTTTAAATGATACTATGTTCTTTTCAAACCCTAGTTCAAGTTCTTCACACAACCAATGGCTTCAACAACAATGCTTATCAAACAAGGTTTTAACAACAACTCTTTATTCCAGAAAACCTTGAAGCATTAACTCAACACACTCAATAAGGAAACCCTAATCAAATCCTTTTCACTCCAAACTTATTTTCCAGAAAACCAACCAATCAACTCAAATATGGAAGAATGTGCTCATACCTTTTTGATGATGAAGGAACCTCAAATATCTGCCACAACCACAAACACTTCTATGCCAAACTCAAAGAGGTTAGAAGATAAATCTCTCTCACAATGTAATGCAAAAACTCAATTACACCTTATCACTCCATCTTTAAAAACAACCATCAACATACATAATATTTGTCCAATAACACCTTATAATATCCCAATTAAAATAATATCAACCACCAGAAAATAATTTCAAAATAATTACTTTCTCAACACTTCTTAATGGCAAGAAGACATCTTCAATAATAATCAACACTTAAAAGCATTTATCTCTCCAATAAGCTAAATATATTAAAAGGCTTTATAAAACAATTAACTCCTTATTCCTCCTAATTATTTTTAACCAAAAATAATTACCAAGCAAAAACACCTTTTATCTATCCCTTATAACTCCCACGTCACTTTATAAAACCATTTAATAAAGCCAAAAATTAATTTTAATTTTTCAACAACCTTCTCCGAAAAACCCGACGCTCAAATAATGTGCATACCTTTTCGTTGATCCCTAAAAGGGATTCGACGAGAATCGAACCGCCGTCTCCACAAGCCTAAGCACCTTAGCGCTTGGGAGTCCACCGCATGGGCTAGCAATGCCCACATGAAGGAAGTGGAGCTTCCTTCACCTTATGCTCTTCTTCGCACACGTTGACCTCCTTCGAACACCACACGTCGTCCACTAGCCGTAGCTCTTTGATCGCATGAATATCGGAGATACCTTTCGTAGGAGATTCAGAGGCATTAAATCAAAATGAGCATGGTAATATTCTAAGGTGAAATGATCCACCTTTTATACATGAATGGAGGAAATTTCTCACACGTCGACGCATTAGTAATTCGAATTTCAAATATTCGAATTAACTTTAATTATTATTTATTTATAATAATTTAAATTCTCTTGGAATTTAAATATTATAAATTAAATAAATAATTAATATTTGGGCATTTTTTAACCAAACGAAAAGCCACCTTGGTTTTTAATAAAAACCTTTTATTTTTGCCCATCATGGATAATTAATCTTTGATTTTTGCCCACCATGGTTTTCATAAAAACCTTTGATCATGCTTCCCATGAAGCTCTTTTGGAACCAATCAAAATGCAATTCTTCTTAGAACCTTTTGACATCAATGACAACTAATATTCCTCAAAATGTCCAACAATCTCCCCCTTTGTCATTGATGGCAACCCAAATTCTTTTTACCAAAAACTTGACTTTTCCTTTGTTCTGCTCCCCTGGGACATTGCTCCCCCTAGCTCAATGCTCTCTCCTTTTTACTCAAATACCAAATCTCTCCCCCTTACTCAAATCTCTCCCCCTTTGACATCAATGGCAAAGGGTCACCTTTGGGGCTCGGGGCTAAGAATGAGTCTCTTAGCTTAGCCCCTCCCCCACCTCCTCTTGAGGTGGTTAATTCTAGGGTGGGAGTATTTCTACTCCTAGAAAGCATTATTCTTTACCTTTATCCTCTTTTCTTCTTATCTGATCCTTTTGATTCCTCTGACTATTTCTTTCCATGTCCATGTTCCTGTCCATGTCCATTTTCTTGTTCCTGTTCCTATTCTTGTTCATATCCATGTTCCTATTCCTATTCATATCCATGTTCATGTTCTTGTTCTTGTTCATACTTGATTCTAGAATGTCTGCTCTACACCACTTTGCTGTGTGACCATCATTATTGCACTTATAACACTTAATGTTATTATTCCTTGGAGGTGCAAATGTCTTAGGATTTCTCCTAGTGAAGCCATATCCTCTTCTTTCATGAACCCTGCAATTCATTGCCTTGTGACCAAACTGATTACATGAGTAGCAATACCCATTGAAAAGTTGTCTGTTCCCATATACTTGTCTTTCATGTGTCCTGCACTATGAAGCCATGTGCCCAAACCTATGACATGAAAAACATCTTCCATTGAAGCTTCCTTGTCTTGACCTCATTGGTCTCTTAGTCTCTCTTGCCCTATTCTGATTGTTGTTCCATCTATATTTTCTTTGTGCATTGTTCCTGTCCTTGTTGAACTTTCTATTGTCCAACTCATCCTCAGATGTCTCACTTTCTCTTACACTATCCTTTTCTGAAGTGTCTTCATCTAAAGTTTCTTCTCCTCCAGAACTTGAGGTTGACTTTCCTTCCCATCTCTTTTGAACCTGTTCAAATCCAAGACCTGTTTTGCTTGATGTAGGCTTTTGTATCTTGATGAACTTATCCAAGTTCTTTGAGCTATTTTTGAACCCTTTTAGCTTGACTTTGGAGTCTTCTAAATATTCTCTTAGTAGTGCCACTTCTTGTGCTAACTTTTCACATTCTAAGATCTTTTCTTCTAACTTATCCTTGAACTTCTTTGTCTTAGCCTTTGATTTTTCTAGATCCTCTATAAGCAATCTTCTCTCTTCATCACATTCTTGAAACTGAATTTCAAGTTTAGAGTTTTGCTTTCTTACCTTCTTTACTATGTCAAGAGCATAAATAAGTTCTCCCTTGAGATCATATCCATATTTCTCTGAATATTCCTCTATTTGTTTACCTTTGTCCACATCTTTATTTTCTATTGGCTTGTCTTCTATAGGATCACCTTCTCCTTCTTCTAGTGCCATTAGAATATTCTCTTCTGGTCCTTCAAGTGTATCTTCATATTCATCATCACTGAAACTATAACCATTCTTTGTACAACTATCTTCAAGATGTCCAAAGTTACCACATCTAAAACACTTGAGAATTATTAGAGTCCTTTTCTTAACTTATTCTTTTTCTTCAATCATAAATAGGACTTCATCTCTATCATTATCTAAAAAACTAGCATCACTATCACTTGAGTACTTACTTGCCTTATCCGCATAGTAGCTCCTCTTTTGTCTTTGAAAGAACTTCTTTCCTTGTCTGCTTTGTCCATCCTTGCTTTTATTTTGGTGCTTGTATCTTTCTGATTCCCTATTCTTGTGATCCTATTTTTCTTCACCATTGTTATTCTTAGCTTCTTGAAAATCTATTGCATAATGACCATACTTTCCACAATTGAAATATTTAACAGATTTTAGATCTTTAGATCTTCTAGAATCCTTATCCCTTCTACCATAATTAGCTTCTTCATCACTGGATGACTCATTGCTTGATTCTGACTTCTTACCCTTTGTCTTCTTGATTGCTTTGAATGTTGCTTCTTTCTAGGGATTAGGTTCCTCTTTTGTTCTCATCTCAAATGCTGTAAGAATACCAAGCAACATATCTCTTGTCAAAGAATCACCATATTTTGACTCTTCTATAGCAGAAACCTTTTCACTGAATCTTTTTGGAAGAGTTCTTAAGACCTTATCACAAACATCTGATTCATCAACCTTCATTCCAAGTCCTTGCATATCATTAACAACCTCATCAATTCGAAGTAGATAAGTACTAATATTTTCCTCATCCTTCATTCTTAATGCTTCAAATTGTCCTTTGAGATTTCGTATCTTTGCTTTCTTGACACTTTTATCTCCTTCATATATACTTTGCAGTTTATCCCACATTTCTTTTGCAGTTTGACAATGCATAACTTTCATGGACTCTATTCTATGCAAACCTCTCAAAAGTGCATTCATTGCTTTTGAATTGTAATGTTGTAGGAGCTTACCTTCCTTATCTGTAGGTGGATTAATTAAGGGATCGTATCCAATTTCAACTGCTTCCCAAATTTCATTGCCAAGTGCCATCAGGTAAATCTTCATTCTCATACTCCAATATATATAGTCACTTCCATCAAATACTGGTGTTGAATTATCTGAGGACACATTCTTAGAATCCATTGTGTTCTTGTTATCTTTTCCTTCAAGCTGTTAAACTCTTTCGAAGGAACCCGCTCTGATACCAATTGAAGAACACAAGCTTATACTGAGAGGGGGGTGAACAGTATAA
This sequence comes from Wollemia nobilis, assembly GCA_028583015.1. NCBI lineage: Eukaryota > Viridiplantae > Streptophyta > Pinopsida > Araucariales > Araucariaceae > Wollemia > Wollemia nobilis. The sequence goes on along the minus strand of JAQPPZ010016912.1, from coordinate 1,815,579 downwards.
GACCACTTTTTACTTTTCTTTCCCAATCAATATTATGCAATGTATAGATAACAATATCAATAGCAATAATCAAAGCAATGCACAAATCACCACACACAATAGAGACACCAATTTAACATGGTTCACCCAATGTGGGTTACATCCACGAAGAAAATATTTCACTAAAATTTTCTCAATCAATCTCTTGGGAATCCTTTCCCAATTACAATGTTTATGGACCTTTGTCCAAAGGAGATACCAATCCCCTAAATCAAGTTTATGGATCTCTATCCATAGGAGAACTCCTCCTCCTCTACTCTAGTTGGTGATCCTCTAGAAGACTACTACCTCCACTACACTGGCTTGTGGATCTCTCTCCATTGAAGACTCTTGTCCTCACTCAAAAGACCTATCCTCACTACCCTAGCTAATGGATCTCTATCCACTAGAGACTACTATCCTCTACTCTATCACCTCCAAATATCTATCTCAAATCTACACTAAACATAGTCCTTCGATCTAGCACAAATCTTCTCAATCTCTATCTCTGGTCTTGCACAAACCTATCCTCAAATATGCACCAAAATCTATTCTCAAATCTACACTAAACATAGTCCTTCGATCTAGCACAAATCTATCCTCAATATCTATCCTCAAGCCTTAACTCAAATCTTGACTCAATCTCAAATCAACTCTGCTGGATCTACCCCAAACCTTAACTCAAGGTTTGAACAAATCAATCAACTCTACTCTCAAGTCTTCTCAAAGACTTATCTCAAATATACCTTGTAAGCTTCCACAAAATCTCACACTAATCTATCCACAAGTCCTCTCTAGAACTTGTCCAAATATGCTCCACAAGTCCTCTCTAGAACTTGTCCAAATCTGCTCTACAAGTCCTCTCTAGAACTTGTCCAAATCTACTCTCAATCTGTATTGTAAGCTTCCACAAAATCTTACTCAAATCTATCCACAAGTCTTCTCAAAGACTTACCTCAAATCTTCTCAACAAGTCCACACAAGAACTTGTCCAATCTCATAGAAACATAAAGAGAATTGTTAGAGACTCAATATGTTCTACACTTATCACAATGCTCAATTACTTTCAATCACTCTCTTAGAAACATACAAAGAATTGTTAGAGACTCAATATGCTTCAAATTCAACTCAATGCTCAATCACTTTCAATCACTCTTTTAGAAACATAAGGAGAATTGTTAGAGACTCAATATGCTTCTTATTCACCTCAATGCTCAATCACTTTCTCAAATCAATTCAGAATATAGAATAGTTTGTTTTATGGAACTTGAACAATCACTTCACACATCCACTTGACTAGGCTCAACCAACTCTACTCAACCAATCACTCAATGAAACAATCCTTCCTTACAAACCCTAGTCCAAGTATATAAACACCAACTCAAAATATTTCCAACAATGCTCAACAACCAATCTCACATAACAATGATACTCATGTTCTTTTCAAACCCTAGTTCAAGTTCTTCACTCAATAACTCACTTCAACAACAATGCTTATAAAATAATCTTCACATAACAATGATACTCATGTTCTTTTCAAACCCTAGTTCAAGTTCTTCACACAACCAATGGCTTCAACAACAATGCTTATCAAACAAGGTTTTAACAACAACTCTTTATTCTAGAAAACCTTGAAGCATTAACTCAACACACTCAATAAGGAAACCCTAATCAAGTCCTTTTCACTCCAAACTTATTTTCCAGAAAACCAACCAATCAACTCAAATATGGAAGAATGTGCTCATACCTTTTTGATGATGAAGGAACCTCAAATATCTACCACAACCACAAACACTTCTATGCCAAACTCAAAGAGGTTAGAAGATAAATCTCTCTCACAATGTAATGCAAAAACTCAATTACACCTTATCACTCCATATTTAAAAACAACCATCAACATACATAATATTTGTCCAATAACACCTTATAATCTCCCAATTAAAATAATATCAACCACTAGAAAATAATTTCAAAATAATTACTTTCTCAACACTTCTTAATGGCAAGAAGACATCTTCAATAATAATCAACACTTAAAAGCATTTATCTCTCCAATAAGCTAAATATATTAAAAGGCTTTATAAAACAATTAACTCCTTATTCCTCCTAATTATTTTTAACCAAAAATAATTACCAAGCAAAAACACCTTTTATCTATCCCTTATAACTCCCACGTCACTTTATAAAACCATTTAATAAAGCCAAAAATTAATTTTAATTTTTCAACAACCTTCTCCGAAAAACCCGGCGCTCAAATAATGTGCATACCTTTTCATTGATCCCTAAAAGGGATTCGGTGAGAATCGAACCGCCGTCTCCACAAGCCTAAGTGCCTTAGCACTTGGGAGTCCACCGCATGGGCTAGCAATGCCCACATGAAGGAAGTGGAGCTTCCTTCACCTTATGCTCTTCTTCGCACACGTTGACCTCCTTCGAACACCACATGCCGTCCACTAGCCATAACTCTTTGATCACACGAATATCGGAGATACCTTTCATAGGAGATTCGGGAGCATTAAATCAAAATGAGCATGGTAATATTCTAAGGTGAAATGATCCACCTTTTATACATGAATGGAGGAAATTTCTCACACGTCGACGCATTAGTAATTCGAATTTCAAATATTCGAATTAAACTTTAATTATTATTTATTTATAATAATTTAAATTCTCTTGGAATTTAAATATTATAAATTAAATAAATAATTAATCTTTGGGCCTTTTTTAACCAAACGAAAAGCCACCTTGGTTTTTAATAAAAACCTTTTATTTTTTCCCATCATGGATAATTAATCTTTGATTTTTGCCCACCATGGTTTTCATAAAAACCTTTGATCATGCTTCCCATGAAGCTCTTTTGGAACCAATCAAAATGCAATTCTTCTTAGAACCTTTTGACATCAATGACAACTAATATTCCTCAAAATGTCCAACAAATAAATTCAAAAAAATATAGAATACTTTGTTTTGAAATGGCATTCCATGTGAAATACTATGCTCCATCGTGGAAGGAGAGGTTCCTAAAATCCATATTATGCTAATGTTTTGCTTCCTATGCAATTTTCCTCCAAGTCTCCGACCCTATTTTCCTCTCCTGCTAATGTATTTAAAGCTTTATCCTGTGTTCGGTTTTCTTGTTTTAGTTTCTTAATATTTTCATTCATTTCATTTTTAACGGCCCTTCTTCTCGTTTCATATGGTAATGTTTTCATATTAAAATATTTGCTATGTAAGATGACCCTTTACCTTACCAATGACAATCATAATAATATAACCTTGTTTCTATGCTCTTGGATTATGGGTTTGATAAAATATAGGTTTATACAATAATACATTTACCACTATTACTCTTATATTACATATTAATTAATTTATTTTAATGTTTTTGTCTGCAACTAACATATATGATGTTAGTTATTAACCAATTGAAAAAATAATACTATATTGCAATCCTTTTATGCTACTTCTATTTTATCAAAATTATCATTTTCACGATATTTCCATACAAATTTGCAATGGCATATAGCTTTGAAAAATAAATTAACATGCATACTATACCATTTAATGACGATAATCGACTACTAAAACATCTTTTATTATCCTCAATCAGAAATGCAACTTCTTGCTATAACCATTTACAACTATGATGCTCACGACCACCATTGAAGCTACCTTTTCCATAGTAATATTTAGTGTATATGTGTCTTAATACTCCATTGGGACATTCACAATACAATAATACATTCCTCCATTTTCAATTGAATTTGAACTTATAGTTTTGCACATACTTATTCCAAAATATAAAAATTACCGCCATGGTAATCCTCATTTTTTGCTCACCGTGTTGTAGTGTCAGTTGTGGACTATACCAGGATTTATAACTGTGTGCAGATTGTCTATAACCATATACGCTCTTTCCAAATTATCCACTTCAAACATGATTTTATTCACCGATGTAATTATTCTGATCATCATTTTATCTATTTGTTCACACCCTCAAGTCCGACTCTACATGGAAATTGGATTTAAATTTCAAATCTTGACACAATTGATTTTTAAAGAGAGCAACACCATGGTTATCTTCCATATACATGTGCTTTCATGATACCAATATATGACTAATATTGTAACTATAGCTCCTGTGAGAAAACCAACAAGTATACATAGGCAAATACACTTTAGATACACATCTCTTCCAATCAATTGTAAAATGAGTTCACCCATATTCTACTTCACTGATATCCATTGTCGATATTCAACACCTACAAATAGGCCATCACTAAGAGTTTCGTATTTGGTATATATGATGAAAATGATGTTTCCTAGTAATATGTTTGACATTGTATGCGATCGAATGATGTAGCCACTGACAAATTTGTTGTGATGCAAATATTTTAGATTAGCATAAGATTTTATGGATAGGATATGTTTAGAATGGGTCATAATTCTTCTAATGGTGGATTTGAAAATATCATTGCAAGTATTCACCACATACATCAATGGTATTCTATTTTTGTAGAAGAGAGCACTTATATTTTTATTTTTGATGTGAGCCACCTTCGATCCACTTTTATCCCATACTCACCAAGGTACATCACATTAACCACTTTATCACCATAATCATTCCAAGTAACTAAATATGAGTGGTTTACCCCATACTTGCCTCTTAACTATTATTTACTATTTCTTGAAACCTACACCCATATTTGACATTTTGAAAACTACGCTCAGCTTTGATGTCTCAAAAACTGTGCTTGGAGTTTGACACCTGCAAACATAAAAACATTTTATTAAATTTTTATTTTAAATGCCTTTAAAATCATATTTTATTTTAATTTATTTAAACTAAATGTATTTCAAATTTTATTTGAATTTCAAACACTTTTAAGAAAACAATACCACAACTTTAAACATAATATTAATTAAAAAAAACAATAAACATAAGAAATTCAAAATCAAGAAAATAATTATTTTAACATACAACAAAAAAACCTATAAAAATAAATGATATTAAAATAAACTATAGAACAACATCAATATCAATAATAATACAAACACCACTTGGCCTACAAAACTTGACAACAAAAACACACAAATGTTCTAAAACTTTCAAAATATTCAAGTGGATCCCCAATTTTGGGGCGGTGTGAAGTGGTCATAACAAATGGTGACTCTACTGGGAAATCTTCCTGAACATTTCGGATTTAAGAACCCAACTCTAAAACCAAAAAAACCTAAACATTATAAAAATAAGCATCATTAACATCCAAAGAATGTGAATAAATAAGTCCAAAATGGAATAGTTGAATCATTTTCCTCTACTCGGTGTGTGTCATTTGATTCATTTTTTATTTATGAAACTATTCATATTTCCATTATCAACTTTGCAGTTAGGCTATATAATTTTTCTCTTTTAAATGCACATCTGTATTTCTCCACTGCCAGTCAAGCGTCCATAGCTCCAGTGGAGGTAACCTTGCTCTCTTCGATACATTACTCTACTACAAGCCAAGCGTTTATAGCCCTAGTAGAGGTTATATGAATCTCCCAAATATTAGGTAAATTTTGCATTTTACCTCTTTCTTTATTCCTGTCTAAACATAGCTCCACTGCTATTCAAGCATCCAAATCCCTGGTGAAGGTTATCTTAGACTATGGTGACTGATTTGAATTTACTTTCATCGTATTTGCTATGCTTTTTATCAAGATTTATATTGTTACAAAAATTTCCTCCTACTTTCGTTAGAAATTAAGACTAAAAAAATGAATTTCATTAGATTTTCACCTTAATTTGCAAAACTAAATAACTTCATCCTTCAAGAGTTCAAAGAGTGTTCTTTTAATGTGTTACAGTATTTGTGGAGCTATTGAAAAATAATTTTAGTGTTCCAAATTTTACTATCTTGATCTAAATTCATAAAGATACATACTAACAATATCACTTTCATTTTCTTAAAGTTTCATATGTTTTCTAAAAGAAGTAATTTATCCTGAGTGACACAACAAAAAATACCAAATAAATTCATCAAATATTTATTGCAACTACCACAACTACCTCAATCAAGAAATAACACCAAAACCTACAAATATTTAAACAACAAAATGATAACATGAATTGAAATCCAAAATTTGGCATAAGCCAATTTTACTGAAAACCATAATGAAAAACACACCAAAATTTTACAATGAAAACAAACACACAAATGATGAGTAACAAAATTACAAAATCACAAGTTATATACAAGCAAAACTAATAAGCAAGTAAAAAATTGCTCTCTAAACTTGAAAATACTAGCAAAAAAAACAAAAGCAAAATCTCACGAAACAAAAGATTATGTACAAAAACAAAACAAAAACCCAAAATGCTATTTACAAAAATATACATTATATACAAGATGATACTAGATTTATGCTATCACTTTCCTAGATCCCAAACACGATTGTCACACTGTAAAATACATATATTATTATATGCATTCGAATCTTTATATAACTCCAACCAAAAGAATATTAGGCCAAACAATATAACAAATTTCATCTTGCCTTTCTCATACCACCAAATTTGATTCAAGTTTATAATAAATTCCATGTTTAGGATTTGATTGTTTAAACTCATAAGTGAATATATGATCCTCAATTATCTTATTCTTATTCAATGAAGTATGAATTTCAAACCTTGATTCATCAATCTGACTTAAATTCTCATTTTCACAAGAATATAGGATTTCTTTCACACAAGAAGCTACTTCTGAAATTTTTAAAGCAAAATCATCATGTATGTTTTTAGGCCAATCTCACTCTTGCAACAATTTGCAAGAATCATCTACTTTAAAAAAAAAACTAGGGCATCGATTGGGTAGCAAAAGAGATTTCTGGTTATTGTGTATTTGAAGACAATATTGTTGCCCCAGAAGGGCCCAATGGGGACACCTCTGGATCCTATTTTATAGAACATAATTCTTTTGCCTATTTTTTAAAGGATAAATATCCATCAGAGATTGAAGAAGCACAAAAAATTGCATTAAAAATGCTCTTTACGGTTGTTGGAAATAAATCAACATCTCAATGAGTTAATGGATGCTTGCCACAGTCAGAATCAAGGTCAAATATTATCATTGAGCAAAGGATGGTTGGAGATATAGTTTTATATAGAACCAATCATGATTTGATCTTTAAATTCATGGGTATTTGTCCCACCCTGACTTTTTTTCATTCCTGGGTCTAAAAAAATTAGGAGCCTCTTGGTGAGTATTCTTTGTGGTTTAATAGCAATGGATATTTTATTGTTAGTTTTTCTTCAGTTGCCAATAGAAATGGGGATTTCAAATCAAAAAAGAGGAATCATGGTCCGGTAAGATTATTTGTTCAACCCTAGAGAGTGGTATTTGATCCTTGAATGGAATCCACTATTGTCTTGGTTTGGATCCATTTGTATGCACTTCCATTGGATTTTTAGAGTGAGTAGGTATTGTAAATTATTGGTAATTCCCTTGGAATACATTTGGGTGTTTCCAATGACACAATGGAAGGAAACATATTATTTAGTTAGCCTTTGCTAGTAAAGGTGGAACTCAAACTTGCAGTACTATCTTAGATTCAACAACTGGATTATGAGGCATTGTCCTTCAGATGCATAGTTTACCACAAATATGGGCATTTGGCCCGATATTTACCAAATAATATGAAAATAAAAATGGAGGCTCCTCCGAGAATATCAAAACTTCCTACGGAGGGTAAGTCAACAATCAATAAAGAAACATCCAATATTTCTCAGGGTAAAGAAGCACATGGATATGGTTTTGAACAACCCAAAAGAAGAAGGCAAAAGAAAAAATATGGTAAAAAGCAAACCCAACTCAAGCCCTCCAATAGGTATGAGATATTTAAGACAATAATGGACCAAGAAGAAGAACAATTCATGGAAGGAGTGTATAGGAATAATAAAAATAATAACAACCATGTTCAAGCCCCTCTTTCATCTCCTCCCATCATAGAGTAGGTAATTGAATGCAGTGAGTTACCACAATCAGATAGTGTGGGGGTATTGATAGTGCATAACCAAGAGCAAATGATAATTAAGGATATCATCATGGGCATAGCATAAAAGTAAAGAGAAAGGCCAACTCTAGGGATAGCTTAGGTGGAAAAGAGATAAAAAAATAACAGTTCTCAAGGAGTGGGTAGAAAATCAAATAAGGAATTGATAGCAGTTCAAGGAGATAAATTGATCATTGGAGGATCGGTGAGACCAATATATTTTTACTACTCTCAAGGTAAACAATGATTATACAATCATGGAATGTTAGGGTTTTAAATAGTAGAACCCATAAATATGCTATTTGAATATTCTTAGAAAAATGTAAAACAATTTTTTTCTTATCCAAGAGATAAAAATCTTGTTGTATCTTATGTGTAAAATAGGAAATAGAATTTGGATGGGTGATGATCATATGTAAGTGGTTGCCCAAGGGGCCTCAGGGGGGATAGTTACTTTTTTGAAATCTCTTGAATGGACTGCAATAGAACATATAGCTTGGAGGGGTGTTCTCACATCATATTTTAGGAACAATGTCATAGATGAACATGTTTTAATAATAAATTTTTATGGGGATCAAAACCTAGATGGTCAGATGCATCAATGGAAAGCTATGCATAACATGAGAGTCTCAAGGGAAGATTTAGACTAGATTCTTACTAGGAATTTTAATACTGAATTATCCTATAGAGATTAGGAAGGGAGAACCCCAATTTTAGACCCAGGGGATCGACTTATGATTACCCAAGTCCAGGAATTACACTTGGTGGATATTAAATGCCTTGGAACCAACTATATTTGGACTAATAATAGGAGGAAGCCATATAGGAGGAAGGTAAAGGTAGACCATTTTTTGGTTTTAGAGGCATTTGTAAAATGGATTATAAAATTTTATATTTTGGAGGGTCTAGTTTCAGATCACTTTCCCATTTTTTTGGAAGGGGGGATCAAGACAGTGTAGCATCACAAACCATTTAAATTTGAAAAATTTTGGTTACAAAAAGAGGAACTTCAAAATAAAATTTGATAGTGGTGGGAATAAGGTCACCCAAAATATGGGACAACAATGTTTAGATTCCACAAGTAGCTTCATTATGTCAAATATCAACTGAAACAATGGAGGTGAGCTAGCAAGATAGAATTATAGGTCCAAAGAGCTCCATTGGTGTCTAGATGGGATGAGGTTCAAAAACACTTTAGGGAAGGAACAATTACAAAGCATCTCAAAGAATATGATGATGCATTGCATAAAGTAGTTGAGGATATTGACAACCAAGAGGAGACCTACTAGAAATAGAGAGAAAGAACCACTTGGTTATTAGAAGGTGATAAAAATACCAAATCATTTCATCATGCTTCCTATGCTAGGAGACAGACGAACAACATGGAATATCTTCAAGATGATAACGTACACTCCTTTGATAAAATTCCAAGTATGTATTTCCATTCAATGGATTATTTTTCTAAACTATTTAAGGAAAGTATGGTGCAATATGAAGAGGCTCAAAAATAATTTCTTGTTGTCATACCCTTTGTTATCTCTAAAGAAGAAAATTAGACCCTACTTAAACCCATTGATAGAGAGAAACTAAAGAATGTAGTCTTTGGAATGAGCACCAAAAAAACACCAGGTCCAAATGGCTTTCCAATTGAGTTTTTTTAGGCCTTCTGGGACAACTTGGAGGAGGATGTAATGGTTGTTATAGAGGAGTCCAAAGGTAGTAAAATAATGCTTAAAGTATTAAATCATACTTTCATTGCCTTAATTCCAAAAGGGGAGGAGGGGATGCATATTTAAGATTATAGACCTATTGCCTTATGTAGTGTCATATATAAAATAATCACAAAGGTAATGGTTGAGCGGTTGAAACCTCTTCTACATAGCATTATCTCCTCGAAGCAAGGGGTTTTTGTAGAGGGTACGTAGATCTTGGATGGTGTGGTTCTATCTCAGGAGGTATCCATTCAATGCAAACATATGGTAATAGAGGAATGTTTATAAAATTGGACATGTCAAAGAGTTATGATAGGGTGGAATGGAGTGGTAGGTTACCTAGGAATATATATTTGGGGATATATTATTATATTGTATAAGGTTTGGCATGGGCCACACATAACGCAAGGTTGATTGTATTATAATATTATATTATATTAGTAGTGTAGACACCAAAATCACGTAAATCGGATAATACTACCAATGCACCACTTGCGCCACTCTTATCAACATCATATGGCCCCATTAGGCAACCCTCTAGGGTAATATAGATCTTCATAGCACTTTTTGGAAGTTTCCCATTAGTTTTGGGAGGTTTAGGGTCATATCCTTATGATCGTCCCACCCTGGTACGGTCACAAATGGTGACTGTCCCACCCAGGGATGGCCATTCCTAAACATCCTTGGGTGGTATGGTCCCTAAATAGACCCTCCAAAAGTCAAAGGGAGGATAAATGGTAATCAATTACTGCCATATTCTCTTCCCAATCATTAAAAATTGATTGGAGACTGTCATAGAGACCAAAAACTTCAAATTAGAGGTCCCAAATGGGTAACCTCTCTCACGAATGCATGGAAAAGGTTTTGACAAGTGTCAACACTTTCCTTGCATGCCTAAACTTGCACCTTTGCCCCAAATGCCTTATTTGGGTTAGAAATTGAGGTGTGCTCACCCAATTTCAATGAGAAGAGTTGAAGCATTTTCACCATGAAGTGCTACCCAATTCTACCCTCACCTTTTGATAGCATATTTGCCCTCACCTTGCATTGAAACTCTCTTCATTCGAAGGTATTTTTAGGGGCATACCAAATCCACTAAAACCATTCCAAAACCGGTCAAATTGGAGATTAGTTTGACCATATTTGCCAATGCAACATCTAAGATAGTTTCAGATCAGATCCCTTGGTAATTGGTGGTAAATTCCACTCAAATTTGTAACCGTCCCACCTGGGGATAGTTAGCAGTTGGTAGTTGCACCTGTGAGGGATGGCTAGAAAACTATAGGGAAATTTGATTCAATTTGACCATAGGTCATTTAGGAATTTTTATATTAGCCTTGCATTCAAATTTGGTGATATTTGGAGCTATTTTGATGGCCCAATTAGAGGTTTTATTGTTGCAGGTCTAGTTGTCCCTACCAGGGATGGTCACTATTTATGCTAACAATTTCCCTTTAATTCATGCTCAGATATTTCCAAAATCATGTTAATAGTAGCATAGTAGATTTTCAAGTCATTTGAAGTTGTTTTGATTTATCATAAATAAGTTTCATGGTTTCTAGATGCATGTTTTCTATGTTTTCTTAGTTTTCAATCTATAAACGCATATGCTTTTAATATATTTCAATATATTGTGTGTAGGTACAGATATGCAAATATGAGAGAGGAGCTAAGAGGCATGGAAGGATAGGCCCAATACTAGCTCTCAAGTGAGGGATGCGAAATAAATGTTGGAGCACGCCATCAAATCCTTGAAGGGATTATATCCCTTGTATCTTGCAGTATTGAAATGTATCAAAGAAAATCCCTCAAAGAGGGATGTATTATAACCATTGAAAGTTTGGAATAATAAATACAACAAGAAATATACTTCTTTTATTGCACATTATTCTTCATTTTAGTAGATTACATCTTTATGCGCTTTCCCTTTTAATGCTTATTTCAACACACTTTTCATTTCAATAAAGAACACATAAGGTGTGTTGTAAATTTTTCTTCTTCAATGGTGATCACAGTATTTGAGATTATTTATCTATCCCATTTGAATGTGTTAATTTTGACCTCCATTTTCTATTTTTGATGTTACAGGATTTGACCGTTCTGAGCAAAAACAACCCCTTTTACGCTAGTTGAATCTGCTATGGACGGCCATCTAGGCGACACTGCAAGGGATGGCCCCCAAAATTCTAACCATCCCTACTAGGGATGGTTACAAAATCAGAGGTTTTCTACAAAAATTTGCAGAAATAGAGAGTTACAAGTCAGAAAATACACCTTTTCCAACGTTCAATTTGTTAGCTTAAAATTCAATTTTTTTTGCCCTCTTTGTGCATGTGAAGGTTAGATGTCGTATTTCCTAATTTTGCATTAATCAGATCAAGAAAAAAAGGAAAAAGAATAGTATTTTATATGCTTTTTGTTTGGATTGTCTGATTGAAACTTACCAAAAGGGTTAAGTTCATATAGGGTGTCAATTTTAGAGCTTCCCTTTATTAATACTAATGATTTTGAATATAAAACATACTTTCATTCATTTAGTGAATCATCATTGAATTTTGTATTGTTTTATTTCAATATTTTAAAAGGAATACACACACACCATGATCTACTTAAATGTTGGTGAGTTGGACTTCATTCCCAACCACTGATAGAGTTTAATGATGGTGGGTTTCATATCCATACATTGACTCAAATTCCACGTACCCTATTTTATTGGCCAATACCAACTCCAATATTTGTCCTAACCATGCAAAATAGCATGCATTCCTCTTCGGAGGGGTGTATCACTACGCATAGGGTGGTGGGTGAGAATCAACAGGACTGAAGAACACAAGATAATACTGAGAGGGAGGTGAATAGTATAAGACCACTTTTTACTTTTTCTTCCAATTCAATTTTATGTTGTGTAAATATAGCAGTATCAATAGCAGTAATCAAATTAATGTACAAAAACCATACACAATAGAGACATCACAATTTACGTGGTTCACCAAATGTGGGATACTCCATGAAGAAAATATTTTACTAAAAATTTCTCAATCAAAATATTTGGGAATCACTCCCAAGTACAATGTTTATGTATTTTTATCCAAAGGAGATGTTGATCCCCTAATCTCAAGCTCATGGATCTCTTCCACAGGAGAACTCTTTCCCCTTCTGATCTAGCTATGTGATCTTCTAGAATACTCTATCTCTTTGTTGCACTAATTGGTGGACCTCTCTCCACTTGAAGACTCCTCACTCAGATCTATCTTCATCTTTCCTAGCTATTGGATATCTATCCACTAATAATTCATCCTCTATACTCTGTCACCTCGAAAGCTCTATCAATAGGGTCACTAAGAACATTCTCAATAGGCTCACATATAACTTGCTTAACAAGCTCACACATAACTTGTCAAATATGTGCTAGCAAGCTCACCAAGAACTTGCCCAAATATACTCTAGCAAGCTCACCAAGAAATTTCCCAAATATGCTCTAGCAATCTCACAAAGAAATTGCCCAAATATTCTCTAGCAAGCTCACCAAGAACTTGCCCAAATATGCTCTAGCAAGCTCACCAAGAACTTGCCCAAATATGCTCCAACAAGCTCACTAAGAACTTGTCCAAACATTGTCCTCAAATCTGTCCCAACACTATCCTCAAATATGTCCCAAAGGCCTTCTCAAAGGCTCAATCAATCATGCTCAAGTAGTACTCAAAATGAACTCAAAAATGAATGGCAATCTCAACTCAAATTAACTTCATAGAAGCATAAAGAGAATTTTTAGAGACTCAATATGTTTTAATCTAACTCTCAAACCAAATAAATCTCAACTCAACTCATAAAAGCATAAAGATAATTGTTAGACTCAATATGTTCTAAACTCACTTTCAACCCAAATCAATCTCACTCAACTCAAATCAACTCATAGAAGCATAAAGAGAATTGTTAGAGACTCAATATGTTCTAATCTCACTCTTAACTCAAATCAACCTCAACTCAATTGAAGTCTTATAGAACCATAAAGATAATTGTTATAGACTCAATATGTTCTAAACTTAATCTCAACTCAACATAGAATGATGGAATAGTTTATTTCATATTACTTGAACAATCACTTCACACATAACTTGACTAGGATCAATCAACTCAACTCAACCAATCATCACAAGTAACAACTCTTTCTCACATAACCCTAGTCCAAGTATGTATCAACCAACTCAAATATTTCCAATAATGCTCAACCACAAATCTCAAATAACAATGATACTTGTTCTTTTCTAACTCAAGTTCTTTCAAAACCAATGGGCTTCAAAAACTATGCTTATCAAACAAATTTTAAACACAACTCTCAATTAAAAAAACCTTGAAGCATTCAACCAACCACTTTCTAAAGGGAAACCACAAATAATCCTTTTCCCTCCGATGATATTTCATAACTCAACCACCATAAACAATAAATAGGAGAATGTTCCCATACCTTCTATGAAGATGAAAAAACCTCTTTGTAAATTTACCACAATCACAAAATTATTTTACCAATATTCACAAGGGTTAGTATATCACAAAATAATCAACATTACTCCACTTTTCAATAATCATCACCATGGCCTTTAATTGCACAACTTCCTTATCTCTCCTAAAACCACTCGTACCATAATATAAAACAAATAAAAACATTGCATAACCTTTTTCACTCCCAAAACCACTTATACCATAAAATAAAATAAATCACAACATTGCATACATTGTCACCTCATGAAAGAATTAATCCTCTTGAAAAAGATCAATGCAAAATTCACTTTTGGAACCCCTTTGCAAAATCATAAATATCTCTTTACACACACCTTATTTATCCTTATAAATAAGTTTGTTCCCTCGAAATAATATTTCCTATGATATATAATATACCCCCTTTCCAAAATAAATTGAAACATTTACACACGCACACACACACACACACACACACACACACACACACACACATATATATATATATATATATATATATATATATATATATATATATATATATATATATATATATATATATATATATATATATATATATATATGCCATCCTCCATTAATTGCACATAGGTCGACCCTCCATAAATTTAAACTTAAAATTTAAAATTTAATATCTTCATCACCGGAGGTCCATTTTGGATGAAACAAAATTCCATCTTGGCTTTTAATAAAATTCCTTTCCAAATAAGCCCACCATGGTTTTAAATAAAACCTTTTATTTTGCCTGCCTTGGTTTTCACAAAAACCCTATAAATAGCCATACTTTCCAAAATATCATAAATGCTTATTTATGAAATATTTTTGCCACCAAATAAAATATGATCCATGTGATATCAATGATCCATGTGACATCAATGAAAACATAAAATACCTCAAATTAAGTCAAATTTCCAAGAAGGACCTATGCTTCCTGATCGGGTATGGATTTCATCACCATACTTTGGTTGGTTTACGTGACCAAAAGTTCAATACCAGTTGTCGATATGTGAGTGTATAGGTGAAAACCACGTAAAATTTTGAGTATTACATCAACAAAATCAAACACACCAAGTATTTTCTTTACAAAGCAACACATCTTAAAACAATAACAAAAAGTTTAGAAATTCACATCTAAAATATTTAAAAGATATAATCACTTCTATGCTTGTGTGTTTCTATTGTTTGTTTGTTTCAAATTCATAAAAATTTTAAATGAGACAAGCATATAACAGTATAGAGTACATAGCTATGGTACATACCTATAACCAAGCCCATTTAAGGGTAGACATTGTGGGGAGTATGGAAGAGGACATACAACATATTCGCCTTGATTCCAAAGACATGGTCATACCTCCTTGGAGACTACCTACTCTTCTTGGACCTAGAGGTGCTGAAAGGAGACCTAGACAACAAGGGACCCCTACATGGGGTGCCCCACAAGCAATGGTCCCAACTTAGGAAACTATATTCCTAATCACCAAGTTGTAGATGAATATATAGTTAGTCCTAGAATAGCAAGAAGAAGACCTAGTCAACAAGGGACTCCCACATGGGGTACCCCCATAGTCAAAAGTTTCACTTTGGATAATAATTTCCCTAATATAAATATCTCTAATGCCTTATTTTGAGAAGATTCACCATGCAATGAGGCGCTTTCTAATAGAGCAATCCCACGGATTTGCATGCCTTCTCGGTCTACTCCTCGCACTATTGTGCATGAGTATGACTTGTCACCTAAGGTAGGGTTGAATGATCATATTATGATTTTAAACCACCCTTCCCCAAGGTTTCCAAAACATGATGAGTATGATACTCGTTGCCATAGGTGACCTTATTTCACCTTACCTTTCCTTGTTTAAGAGGGAAGGCCTGAGGAACATCCATATTATCCTCATTCAAATGTGTCAATGCAAGCACGTTGTGCCTCTACACCAGTATATTATCAATAACATCTATTTAGGGGTGAAACTCAAGTCAATGCAACCTCCCTCAATTGAGGGAAAGCTATAATAGATCTCATGAACCCCCTTAAACAAGATAGATATTTGGGTAACAGTGCTAAGGCACTTAGACCTAACACAACTGATCACATCAATCAGTTGGTAAATAAGTATGCTGACTACCAGGACAATTTTAATAAACTTAGGTTTGATAAACATCACTTAGATCTCTTAGAGCAACAACAATAGTTAGAGAAATAAAGACATGAATGTCAAATTCAATAAAATTTGCGTAATGGAGCTTCTACTCCAAATACGTGTAGACATGAAGCTCACTCAAGGCAACCAAACCTTTAATAAGATAGGTCTCCTAGACCTAATCCAATGTTGCATCCTAGACCTCCTAGGCCTGAACATAATATATATGATAGACCAAACATAGATCACCTTCAAGAGGTGGTTGTTCCTCCTTGTAGGCCCATAACTGATACACCTTATTGGGCTTACGATGAGTTGGAATAAAATGGGGATTATGTAGAAGCACCCTATGGATATGTGGATGATGCCAATAAACCACACCAACCTCTTCTTAATATTCCTCATCCACCTCTAAGAGTTCAAAATAAAGAAGATAAAATCAAATCCTCAGATGCATATCAAGATTTGCTTGCACGCTTAGAAACTATAGAAGGTAAGACTACTGGGAATGGGCTTCAAAAACCCACTTTGTGTCATCTAAAAAGTCAACCATTACACTCATCCATTCCTTCCTTGATATACCCTGACCATTTAAAAATGCCAAAATTGGATAGATTCGAGGAAAAAGATGCTCAAGAGCACGTTAATATATTTTTTAATTTATGCTTTAACATATAGGACAATGATGCATTGCTCCTAAGAACTTTCCTAAGTACCCTCTCTGGGCCTGCCATTGAGTGGTTCAACCAACTTCCAAAACATAGTGTCTCCACATTTGAACAATTCACTGATGCATTTTTGAAAATTTTTGCCTTTAACACCAGAAGGAAGGCAACATTAATAGACCTTACGGGGTTAAAGTAGTATGATGATGAGTCGATTACAGCTTATAGGAACAGGTGGCTAACACTTCTAGCTAAGTTACCATATATGTTACCAACATCTAAATTAACTTAGTTTTTTCAAAGAGTTGCTTGAAACCCATATCTTTAATATTGCACCTGTAGCATACCCCACCTTGGAAGAATCTCCAACATAGATTAGAAATATAGAGGAAATAAAAATCCATGAGGGATAACTAGCCAAGCCTCATAAAAAGGAGTGGACAAAGAACCCTAAAAGTAGATCAGCACCTACAAATTTGGTAGCGATCAATCAAGTGGCCATAAATATCCCTGCACCTACACAAATGATGCCTCCTAAAAAGTTAAACTACCAGGCCCAACCTCCTCTAGCAAGCTATAATAGTAATGGTCAAGAAAATTAGGGACAAAACCAATAGCGTTGCTCTAAGTGATAATTTACTCTGTTCACTAAATCCAGGGATTCTCTATTCAATCTATTGTGGGTTGCAAAAATGATTAATCTTCTAGATATCAAACCCATCGATCTGAATATAGGTAAATCCAAGCCTATGGGACACTGAGAGGATAAATATTACAAATATCGTTGATAGGGTGGCCATGATTTACCAATATGCTATGGTTTTAAACACCTAGCAGGACATGATTGAGATAAATGAGCTACAATTAGATGCTCCAATAGCTCCTAACATTTAGAATATGGGTATTTACAAGGACCCATTACCAAATCATGAGGTACAGGCAATGCCTTCTAAACCGATGAATGAGGTTAAGACAACACTCCCTTTGCAAGGGTATGTTGGAATGATGAGTATTACGACCAGGAACATAATATATCCAATCCAAGTTGCACCACTTGCAACTTTGAGTTATGTTCCCACTACTTCACAACCCACACCACCTGTAGTACAAAGTCTTCCACCTAGGCTAGTATTAACAATAAATAACAAGCTTGCATAAATCTTGAGGACAATATCAGTGCAATTATCCATCTGAGTTAATCCAACAATCACCTCCACATTAGGATGCTTTTATGGACATTCTAAAGTTAATAGAGTTGGAACCACAAGAGTCTAACTTCTTCATTGTTTTTTTGGATCATGTGCAATAGTGCAAGGAACCAATAATAACATTTTACGAGCATAAGCTTAATAAAATAGCAAGTGACATGGTAGATCCTCCTTTGCACATCATTGCATGTGTAAATGATGTAATATACAAGAGAGTGCTCATAGAAACTGGTTCCTTGAGTAATATCATCACAACCAAAGCATTAAAAACCTAGGATTACTAACATCTCATGTTTTTGCATCCACTTACACTCTTCGTGCATTCAATGATGTAATATGCTCTACTGTTGGTACCATAGTCTTACCCATCCAAGTGGGGCGTAAGACTATATCAAAATGGTGTCATGTGTTGGAAGATGAGATGGCCTATAACATTTTTCTAGGTAGAACTTGGACACAAGACATGAAGTGTGTCCCATCCATTGTGCATCAATGTCTCAAATACAGTCATGAAGGGTAGGTGCACATAGTCTCTATAGATCTAGAGACCTTCAAGTACTGCAATATAGTGTAGTAGATACCAGAGTCGACATTACCTTTGAATCATGTAGAGTTATAAATAAATGTACCTATTCAGGGTCTACCCAGTTCATCATCACCATCTACATCTTCATCCATGCCATCCTCATCATTGACAGCTTCTGAGATGCCTTCGACATCATCAGATCCTCCATCGAGGAACATGTTGAAGAGGCCAATCGATGAGATCCCACCTCTAGTTTCCACCATATCCATGGAAGATATTGCTTATGTATTCAATAAGGAATCACTTCCAGAGATTCACATTGAGTCACCTCAAACCTCACTTCCATTTCATCCACCTTCACAATCCTAGGTCATAGTGCATATGTTTAGTACAGGGATAGGAGAATATCTGGTAAGAAATATCACAACAATTCCATCTATAGAGATAGTGAAAGATATGGGGTAAACCTCATCTTCCCATAGGTAGCATCATAGCTATTTGTCTACCCCCCAATAAAATGAATTTCATATATGGGAGTTTAGAGTATGGAACCCTGCCAATTTCTCTCAAGGAATAATATGATGAATATTTTTTGGAGGATGTAAACTATTTTTGAATCTAGATTATGCATTGCGATACTTACATCATTGTAATTGGTATGGTTTTGGTTTAGGCCTATATGAGTAGGGTACTCGTGTTCCATATCATCCCCAATATCAGTTACCTTATTATAAATGTAGGTTGGGACACAATAAACCAGTATTGTTGGATGTTCTCATAGATAGTCTAGAACACCTATGTCTAGGTTATCCGAATAATATTGCACACAATCCATATGGCAATCTGAATCATATTCATTCCTTGGGGTATTATTTCCCCATAGACATGACATATCAAGGGCTATCTAGTGATGTTGCTCAACTTCATGAAGTGGGGGAGAGCTCAAACACCTTGAAATATGACAATGAGGAAGAGTATCAAGGTCCTCCTCACGAATGGACAAGTGATGATGAATATGATTATGGTGTCGCACCCATAAACTATCCTAGCTCAGATGATGAACATGAGAGAGTGTTCCCATTGGATGATGAGGATGAGTATTATATTCGTATGTTATTCCCCATACAAGGCCCCATATGATGACAACTTTTTCCATGAGAAGAGCAAGCTCGTCCTCTTTCACCATGACCACCACTATTCATTCCACTTCCACCAGAGCCACCCTCACAAGTTATGAGACAACATCAGGTATCTAGACCCACTCACCCTTGGATGAGAGATCATGTGTCCATAAAAATGATTTCCATAGATTTAGCTACACCATTGATAGATCTAAATAACCCATCAAATTCATTGTATCTCGACCTTGAGGTAATTAACTTTGATCGAGGATATTCTCCCCCATCACCCTCAGAGTATTGGACTTACGAGGAAATGTTACAACCATTTCAATTTTCTCCAAGAACTACTCAGTATATTTTTTAGACTGAGGTTGACCTGAATTTACTATGGAATAAGCAAACCCAGCTAATGACATTCATTTAATTCCCAATCCAAATCAGTTGGAATATGGGTCTCATATGTCAATTTATCCAACAATTGATAGGGATATGGGTACAGATCCTGATAATCCTCATATTATCAAGCTAGAAGAAGGTCTATCTCCAACTGAACAAAATGATTTCATAACAACATTGAAATAAAGGATACAAGATTTTGCGTGGTCTTATAAATGCATGTCAAGACTGGACCCAAATCTAGTCACGTATAATCTTACACTGGATCCAAATATCAAATAATTCAAGCAAAAGTTATGTAATATGCACCCAAAAATAGCCTTAAGGGTAAAATATGAACTGCAAAAGTTGTTGGATGCTGATTTTATTATCTTAGTAGACTATTTGCCATGGGTTTCAAACATGGTACCTATCAAAAAACCTAATGGGATGATTTGCATTTGCACTGACTTTAGAGATCTCAAAAAAGTGAGTCCTAAGGATGAGTTTCCATTACCAAAAATTGATGCATTGGTAGACGCTACAACAAGACATGAAATTCTATTCCTTATGGATGGTTTCTATGGATATAATCAAGTTCGTATTAATCCAGAAGACTAGATAAAAATGGCATTTACAATACCTTGGGGTACATTATGTTATAAGGTCATGCCTTTTGGACTTAAGAACACTGGCACCTCCTACCAATGAGTCATGAAATATATCTTCCACAACAATGGATGACTTATTGGCAAAATATCTATTGCATAATGAGCATATCAATATATTGTGCAAGGTTCTAGATCGCCTCATTGAGCATAATGTTATACTTAATCCCAATAAGTGTATCTTTGGTGTCACATATGGTAAACCCTTGGGATTCATAGTATCTAAGCAAGGCATAGAAGTAGATCCAAATAAGTTCAAGGTAATATTAGAAATGCCTCCCCCCACAACCATTAAGCAACTATTCAGCTTGCAAGGAAAGTTCGCATCCATAAAACCCTTCATAGCACAATTATCGGATAAGTGTCGACCCATGAGTAGGTTGCTACACAAGGGGGTCTCATTTCATTGGGATGAAGAATGTCAAAATACCTTTGATGAAATTAAGCAATACCTAGATTCACCACATATATTGGCTCCTTTGCGACCAGGAGTGCCATTCTATTTATATATCTCAGCTACTAAGTTGGCATTGGACACCATGTTGTCCCAAAAGAATGAATTTTATAAAGAATAGGCTACATACTATATTAGACACACACTAGTTATATATGAAATAAAGTAACCATACATTGAGAAGCTATGATTAACAGTGGTCTTTTCCACTAAAAATCTACACCATTACATGCTCAATCATACCATGTATGTAATATCTAAGGAAAATCCATTGCGATATATGATGAGTCGAACATATCACAATAGTCACATGGTGAAATGGATAATTTTGTTGACAAAATTTGACCTAGAGTTCATTGAACATAAATCAATCAAAGGATATGCAATAGCCGATCAAGTAGCAGTATCTCCTCTCTAGGATGACCAGCCTATGAATGTAGAACTTCCTGATGATGAAGTGTTTCATATATTAGAATCATATGATTCTACAGATCCTGAGTCATAGGTGGACATAACTCTATTCTTCTATGGTTCTAAATGCAAGCAAGGGGGTGGCACATGTATCATTTTTTCACACCATAAGGGGCTCGAATACCTATTTTTTCTAAACTCGATTTCTCATGTACCAACAATAATGTCGAGTATGAAGCCCTCATCATAGGACTCAAGATGACAATCACCATGAAAATCACTAAGCTAAACATTTTTTGATATTCCTTACTCATAGTTAATCAGGTTAAAGGGATATTGTAGTGTAGGTGTCCCATATTGCAAGCCTATAAATCCTTAGTGGATAAACTTATGGTGATGAGGCTTGGAAATGCCTCAATCATAACATGTTTTGAACACTAAAAATTCCTATAAACTCTTATGTTTTATCTGATATGTTAGTTAAGTTGATTCAATATGTTGTATATTAACCATTTTGCATGATCAATGTATTTGAAATATTATATGTTGATTTTATAGATTTTTGCATAGTTTTGTGTTATTTTTGCTATGATTTGCTAAAATGGGATATGCTTAGAATAATAGCAGTATTTCACTAAACATGTTTTGATTTTTCAAGCATTTATTTCACCTAAATCTGGCAACAGTGCAAGCAAACCGTTGTCGTGCAAAGAAATCTGGTCTTTCCCATGTAAATTCTAGCCAACTGTCCATAAATAGCAAGGCATGGAATTCACATAAGGAAAGGGATGAAGACCATTGGAATTTGATCTTAAGAGATAACCCACCTGAGATATGTAGAAGAAATCACTAGAAAATCATACATTTGTTCATTCCAAAGTATCTTCGGAATGAACAAATATCTTCGGAATGAGAGAACACATCTTCGAAATGAGCAGATCTTCAGAATGAAGAATGCAGTATCTTCGGAATGAGTGGATATTCGGAATGAAGCATGCAGTATCTTCAAAATGAGAGATCTTCGAAATGAGAATGCAGTATCTTTGGAATGAGCGATCTTCGGAATGAGAATTGCATTGTATTCAGAATGAAGCCACTTATTTTTGGAATGAAGAACAAAATGTGTTTCTTTGACCCGTTGATCGATTTTTGAAGCCGGAAAAAGAGAAATAAAGGTTGTAAAAGGTAAAGGGAAAGATCTTCCATCTGTCTTTGCCGTCATTGCCGACCAAAGCCATCATTAAGGAAAATATCAAGTTTTAGTCCTCTTCTAGGATAAAACCAGAATTTGTTGTAGCATTGTAGGATTAGATCTTTTGAGATATTCTTTGTTTGTAATCATATCAAAGGATAGCTATAAATATTTCTCCCATTCAGGTTGAGCCTAGTAGGTAGTAGGTAGTAAAGGAGGTAGAAAATAGTGTAAGGAAGCTAGCAGAAAATATAGAGTATAGGTAGAAATTGACTGTTACAGTCCTATAATAGTTTTTCAACAGAATTATTGTAATCATGAATTCTAATCAATAAAGTGCACCAGTTCTATTTCATATTGTTTTTAAATGAGTGTGATTAAGATTTAGAAAGAGAGAGAGACTTACACCTTCTTCTAGACAAAGAGGCTGGCCACTTCCAGACCTAGGAGGAGGACTAACAAGCAGGTTTTTATTCTGATTTTGCTGCAGTAGAATGAGTTGTAGAACTTGTTATTTCAATTGTTTGTAAATAGTTGACAATATTTGCAGTATTAGTTTATTTATGCTTAGATTAATCTTTTGCTTAATGTTTTAGTTTCAATCTTACTTTCAGCAAAACTTCCACTTTATTTTAGACTGTTATTTCCAGAATTTACTATTTTTTAGCAATTTCCTGCATTTTATGTTTTGTTGTCAAATCCTGCACAGAAGATTGACAACCTTCTCTGACGTAAATTTGACAGTTTTTATTTCCACATTATATCTATAATTTCATTACTGCAAAAGTAATTAGATTTCCTTTCTGCAATTAGGATCAGACTTTCAATTCTGCAACTATCATTTCTGCAATTGTAATTAGGACTTCATTTCTGTAGTTAATGATTAGTTTCCAATTCTGCAACTTAGATTAAGATTTAATTCATGAAATTTAGAGATAGGAATGTTCCAAAACCCCCCACACAATCGGTTCCACCAATAAGACTTGTTGCTCTAAATTGACCTAAGTTATAGTTGTTTCACTTCTTCTTCTGCAGATAGCCTTGTACACTGCCCTGGATTGATAGATTCATTGAGAATTAATGATGGTATAATGACTACGCATCATATGGTAAATTTGAATGGTATGATATTGAGGCACTCCCTCGTTAATCTAATCATTTTGCAGACACAATGGCTTCCTTAGGGTCGTTAATCCCACAAAACCCCTCAGATGATATCATGACTATTCACATAAAAATGCTAGCACAATCTATGACTGAGTGTGACGAGCATAATGCCACACTAGTTGTTCACATGATTCATATTGAGACATGAACGATTATCTCAACTACATAATTTTTTGAATAATGCCAGATGGTGGACTTTGTTCCCTCATAATTATTTTGATACTAGAACAATGCTATATTTTCAAGTTCATTCTCAATAAGCATTTTTATGAGACAAACAACAAAAGGATTTCACAATTCATAAAATTGAGGATTCTCCAAAGCAAGATTGGGCCATACAAATTAAAGATTACTTAAAACTAGGAAATATTCCACCTGGATTGTTGCATGCCATAAGCGAGAATTTAAGCAAAATATAGCAAAGTATGTCTTATTAGGAGACATAATGTATCATCGGAGCTATGAGGATATTCTCCTTCGTTTCTTAGACTCATAGGATTCAGCTTGGGTCATTGCCCAAGCACATGATGGTACATATGGTGGTCACTTTAGTGGCATGGCCATTTATAAGTGCATTATTTGCATGGGATATTATTGGCTAACTTGAGAGCAAGAATTTTGTGCTTATCTAAAGAAGTGCGTAAAATGTCAACATTATGTAAATTTGACACACGTACCTTCACAAGCCTTACAACCGATTCAATCGGTTTGGCCATTTGCACAATGGGGGTTTGATTTAATTGGGAAAATCTCACGTATCTCCTTAGGCCATCACACATTTATCATAACGATGACTGAGTACTTAAAAAAATGGGTGGAAGCAATTCCTGTTACCACTACAATTGGACCTTGCATTATGGAGTTCATGCTACATAACATCATATGTCATTTTGGTATTCCATCCAAAATAATATCGAATAATGGAACACCATTCAAAAATAAGGATGTGTGTACGTTAATAACAAAGTATAACATAAATCATAGCTTTTCTATGCCCTATTATCCATAGGCCAATGGGCAAGCAAAGGCATCAAATAAGATAGTAGTAGCCATATTGAAGAAAACTATTAAGGAAAATCATAAATATTGGCATAATTAATTACCTCTTACCCTTTGGGACTATCACACTAGTATTCGGACACCCACTAGAGCAACTCCATTTTCACTAGTGTATGGTGTTGAAGCTATCATGCCTCTAAAATTAGATATTCTTTCATTGCGCATTTCCATGCAGGAATTCATCGATGATGATACCGCTAGGCAAGCTCATTTAGATCAATTAACATTGCTTGATGAATGATGTGTCAATGCCCTTGAGCATATACATGTTTATCAAGAATGCCTTAAGAGAGCTTATAACTTGAAATCACATCAGAGAGACTTTTGGGTTGGTGATTTAGTTCTAAAAGAGAACCAACAAAATTCCAATTTTCCACCCAATTTGTAGGACAAATTTGTGGTAAACTAGTTAGGCCCATTCACCATTACAAGCCAGATTGGACCTGAAACTTATCTCTTAGTATCTATCAAAGGAATTGAAGAGCCTAAACCAATGAATGTTAGTCATATGCAACATTTCCATGCTTAGAGCACCATAAAATTTCCCTATACGGTCTATGACCATCTAGGTCAACCTAAAATGCCCTTAGGCGGTCTATGACCATCTAGGTCAAAATAAAATGCTCCTAGGTAGTCTAGGATTGTCTAGATCAATCCAAAAAGCCTCAAAGGTATCTATAAGCCCTTTGGTCACCATAAAATACCCCTAGGTAGTCTATTACTATCTAGGTCAACCTAAAACACCCCTAGATAGTCTATGACCATCTAGGTCAAAATAAAATGCTCCTAGGTAGTCTACGATTGCGTAGGTCAATTAAAAAGCCCCAAAGGCATCTATAAGCCCTTTGGTCACCATAAAATACCCCTAGGTGGTCTATGATCGTCTAGGTCAACCTAAAATTCCCCTAGGTGGTCTACTCTTGTCTAGGTCAAAATAAAATGCTCCTAGGCAATCTACGATCATCTAGGTCAATCCAAAAATCCCTAAAGGCACTTATAAACCCTTTGGTCACCATAAAATGCCCCTATGTGGTCTATGACTATCTAGGTCAACCTAAAATTCCCCTAGACGGTCTATGATAATCTAAGTCAAAAGAAAATACTCCTAGACATTCTATGATTGTCTACGTCAATTCAAAATACCCCAAAGGCATCTATAAACCCTTTGATCACCATAAAATTACCATAGGTGGTCTATGATCATCTAGGTCAACCTAGAAATTCCCTTAGGTGGTCTATGACCATCTAGATCAAAAGCAAATGCTCCTAGGTAGTCTACGATCATCTAGGTCAATCCAAAAATACCTAAAGGTATCTATTAGCCCTTTGGTCATCATAAAATGTCCCTAGGTGGTCTATGACCATCGAGGTCAACCTAAAACACTCCTAGGTGGTCTATGATTGTCTAGGTCAAATTAAAACATTCCTAGGCCATCTATAATTATCTAGGTCAATACAAAAGGTTCCAAAGGTGTCTATAAGCCCTTTGGTCACCATAAAATGTCCCTAGGCAGTCTATGACCATCTAGGTCAAACTAAAATGTTCCTAGACAATCTACGATTGTCTAGGTCATACCAAAATGCCCCAAAGGCATCCATAAGCCCTTTGGTCACCCAAAAAGACCTAATGGCATTCATTAAGCCCATTTGTAAACCTATATATACATATATCAAAAATACAAAAACATCATTTTAATCGTCAAAAATACAAAAATATTGCTTCATTGCACTTCATATAAATTACATTAGGCATACTCATCATTGCATATATGCATCGGTCGAAATTGATCATACATGTCTAGCACTGGGTATGTACACTAGGCATATGTTAAAATAATTGTTATTATATGTCAATATTACCACCTGTTTACATTACATATACCATTTACATTTACACTCCATATTATATGTCTTTTTCCCATCACTTAGCCATTGTTTAGAAGACATAGTTAAGGTTTTTCGGTCACTCAGCCATATCTAGTTTTCTTTTCAGATTTTGTAGAAATCTATCATGATTTTTTATAAGGTAGAATCCTACTTAGATTATACCTTGTATACATCAAAATCCCAACACATTTTCACATTAATAAATCCAATTCTAGCACAAGGAAATATGAAATTACAAAGTGGTCTAGGTTGCTTTAAGAGAAAAATTTTATCTTGCTCATCCCCCTGTGTGAATGGTTCAAAGATGTTGACAATTAAAAAAATGAAAAGTTCCTCCTTACCCAAAAATATATTTCCTCACACTGGGGCAAGTATCCAAAAGATAAAAATCAAACAGTGATTATTATCACTTCAAAATATGCAAAAAAAAAATAGTGATTATTATCACTTCAGAAAAAGTAAAAATAAACAGTGGTTCTCACCACTACAAAAATCCCTTTCTAAACAAACAAAAATGAGCAACTACCTTGAATACTTCAAAATTAAAAGAAAATAAGGGAGTATTGAACTTGAATCCCTATAATTCTTAGCATTAGAGAACCATAAGGTGATCCTCATTATAGATTTGGTGGATAGCCTACTTGTCAATGGAAGTAGCATTACACATGATGATATGTCTGTCACATAAGAAAATTGTTTAGGTATAGTCCAATGTTTGAATGTGGATGAGCTAGATTGTTGTATCCTGTATTACCTAGTAGTCTAATATAACCAAGTACAAAACTTAGGATAATGAGACTCGTAGAGTGATCTCTAGTACATATGGGCTGAGTGAATCCCATTTGCACTAGGGAAACTTTATGCGTTATCATGGTAATGAACTCACATGCACACACATGGATGTTTATTATATTGGTTATCTTAGTAGGTGCATACTTTGTCAAAAAGTCTTGCATAGTTATAATACAGCTTTTTATTAGGTAACTAGAGTGTCTGAGTCTCCTAAAAAATACTAAACATATCATATCACATTACATTATCCATTCCATTTTACATCATGTTAGCATATGTTTGTCAAATTTACAAAATCCATCATATAATGTTATAGTAACATGAAAATAATAAAGATACATTTTATACAATATATGGTGCTAGCATATAATGTGTCAAATAGCCATCATAAATCCATAATACAAAAATAAAACAAATCATCCATTGCATCATGCATATACACATCTACATATCATCAAATCACATCATAGGATAAATACATGCATCCATGTTAGGAATTTATCAAAAGCATCATAAAGCATAGCATAGCATACATATCATAAAGTAGTAAAAGGTGACATAATGAGTAAAGAAAAGTTATATATATATATATATATATATATATATTGTAAAATACAAAAGCTAAATCATAGTCCATAAGTTACCCGTAGGCTATAGTAAATATGATTCCTCAGACTTCACACTCCAAAAAGCCAAAAAGTCTAAAAAGAACTTTTAGAGTCTACTAGCCATGGTCACGTAGGACTGGTACCATGAATCTCTCCTCTGCCCTCAGATGAGTCTATCATGAGCTCCCAGACCTGCTACCCCAAAATATGCTCCCCCAAACCTATCCATCCTCTGTGTAGAACTTGGAGTCCCCATTCATGCATATGACTATCCTGTCTTGCTCATCTGACTACACTATGATCCAATGGCCAATGCCCGATCTGGTATGCACCCCTTAAGGTGCACTATCTCATCCTCCATCATATCTATATAGGTCTGATCCTATCAGCACTAAGTCTGATAGGTCACCACTAAACCCTAGAGAGTACCATCTCCCCTTGCATCATGGCTACCTCACCACTGCTGGACTCCCCATGGCTAGGGCCTTGTACACCAATCTATGCTTGAAGAGTAGTTATCAAAGCTGCCTATCTCTTCATCTTAGTTTGTGCACTCTGCACCTGTGCCTATAGTAGAGATATATCCTATATGAAATATCATTACATCCTATTGAGATCACCCCACCAACTCTATAATCTTAGCATCTCATGCTACTAACTATTCCTGCACACTGTGATATCTAGGGTCTTCCCCATCAAATTCTAGTGGATCTTGTACATCAATCAGCTCCACCCTATCCTCTACCACATGATGATGCACAAACTGCTTGCCTATATCTAACTCCTCGTCATCTAAAGACTCATCCTAACCCTCCTCATTTGGCACACCCCTAGCTGCATCTACTACTCTAGAAGTTGCATCCCATCCTAGTGGTCCATATCCTCACCACTATCATATAACCCACCAAGCATCATACTCCTCTATCGTACCAACGTCATCCAAATCAAAAACTACCACCTCAATATCTTACTCCCCTCCTAGTGCCTCCACAATAGGTCATGCTAGACAACCCAATGAATATTATAGATCATTGGCTCCCTAGGCAACCCCTGGCATAGCACAAACTATCATAGGACACGATCATAATTGAAGTACTCTTGATCCATCCCATGTTGCCCTATCAACCACCTACCTCACTAAACTTGACACGTATGTGCCTTAGCATCCCTCCATGCGAGACAATCCCTATAGGGCCTCCATAAAATTTTTTCCACTCTAAGCCATGCAAAATCCTTTGCATAGTGCTCAAACTCCCCAACGTGTTGATGACTATGGCCTATATCATGTGACCTCTAGCATAGCACCCCATAACCAATCTCCATGTTTGGTAGCTCTGCTCAAGTAGTCCATGGTAGTACCCATGGTCACTCCACAACAATATGCTACCAACACCAAACCTGTAGTAGAAATTTGTAGCCCAATACCTTCCATGCATGAGATTAGATCTCATATAATTCCTCATATAACTGAGCTAACAACGTAGTACCCCAAGCCATTACTATAGGATCATTCTCTATACACTACAAGAGTGAACACCAGCTCTATAAGGTTCCATGGGAACCTAGAACTTGAAGAGTTAGGTAGTAACATGTTTCTGATAAATATCATCAATAAAGTATGCTTAATAATAAGTACATCATCCTAAAACCATGATACCACTAATATCCCTCATCTAATAATATCAACTATTGCATCCTCCCAGCACACCCCAAAATACATCCAAGGTTTGGTCTCTCATCGCTCTGTAGGAGTAGATACTATAGGAAACCCCACTATTAGAATGCGTAGTAATTGATATACCTCCTCAAAGGTCACTGTCATCTTACCCATAGCTAGATGGAAAGTATTAGTACGAGGGGCCCATAAATCTATCAATGTAGTCAGATAGGCATGGTCGCTCACCACGAGATCTAACTGCGTAACATGCTTCAATCCAATAGAATCAAGCCACACCAGTATGCAGTAGTCAATAGTTCTCTAGTTACCTAAAAGAAATTTAGAACCCTATACTAACTCTTCACTATCTGATAAAGTAAACAACTTATCAAAAATACCCTAAAAATGCATAAAAAGACTCTAAAAATACAAAAAAAAAAAGCCTAATAAAGGGCCCTTTTTGGCCCAATTTTTGGTCATCCCACCTGAGTACGGCCCTCAATTGGGTAACCGTACCACGTAGGGATGACCACCAGTGACTGTCCCCTATGGGGATGGTCCCCAAAAATGTCTAAAATAGGGTCATTTTGACCCCTAAAATAGCCCTAAAAAACACAAAAAAACTAGCATAAAATCCTAAATTAAACCATTTAAATCACAAATAAGAGCTCAATTTCATACATTATGCTATTATTAAGGTTTATTAACCATGATTTAGTGTGTATTATGAAAATTGTAGCAGAAATTATGATTACACAATAAAACAGAGAAGAGAAGGAAATGTGTTCCATACCCGTTTTGCATCGGCTCCACTATCTATCATGTCTTATGGCTGGCTCATGTTGTTGGTTAGATATTTTTGTAGTTATCTACTTCATAAAAACACCCTCCTACATCTCACCTCTCCAACTCCTCCAACCACAATGCACAAATGAGCCTATTTTCCCCATTTTGGGCTTATATATATCCAAAAGAAGTCGACCGCCCCAAGGTGGCATGAACACACAATGGGCTGGATGTCCCATACTAGGATGGTCATAAATAGTGTAATCATCTATCCTTGGTATGGTAACCAAAAACATTGACCAAAACATCTTAAAAACATAAAAAATAGGGTTAAAAATCCACCAAAAATAAGGTAAAATGGTACAAAAATTATTAGGGATCAAGACTAAACCCACAATATTTATGGATGCTTTAAAAGTATTTATTTTATTTACCAAGAATGCATATATGGCTAGATCACTTCCTAGGAATGATTTTTTTAGCCTTTTGCTTCCAGAAATGTTCATCAAAATGATCAAAAATCCCCTCCAAATAGGTATATAGTACCATGGGTAAAACATAGAGTTATCCCAATTCAGTCATATGTGTCAATTGAATCATCACTTTATCATTTCTCATGTCCTCATTGACTCATCACTTGAGGGGGTAGTCATAATAACGATTTTATAAATCAAATCAACACTAAAACACTCAAAAGTGCAATTTTCATACATTCAAAAGAATCTTTGCAAAAGATAAATTGCAATCCCATGCTGGGGAAAGCAATCAAGATAAGAAACAAAAATAGGGATTCACCTCCTTGAAGCCTCGAAAATCCACCCATGTAAAGGCTTACAAGAACACAAGGCATCAAAACCTAGTATACATCAAGCCCTTAAAACTATCATTATAGTGTGACTGAAAGGTATACCCAATTAATCCTACGACTATGTCAAAAGAAAGGATTCCAATAATGTATGCTCTTTCCACAATGGAGGCATCTAAAATTTGGTTATTTTAATGAATAACCTTAATCATTTAATGATATAGTCATCTATTTTTTCTCAGCGCTTTGCTGCACATAGAGCGCCCTAAAAAGGGGCATCTATACATACAAAAATCACATAAATCAGATAAGACTGCCAATGTGCCACTTGCGCCACTCTTATCGACATAGTATGGCCCTTGGGCAACCCTATAGGGTAATATAGATATCCATATAACTTTTGGGAAGGTTATTATCAATTTTAGGAGGTTTAGGGTCATATCCTTATGACCATCCCACCCTGGGATGGTCACAGATGGTGACCGTCCAACCCAAGGATATTGCCATTCCTAATCATCCTTGGGTGGGACGGTCCCTAAAAAAACCCTCAAAAATTCAAAGGGAGGAGAAATGACAATCAATTACTACCATATTCTCTACCCAATCATCAAAAATTGATTGGAGACTATAATAAAGACCAAAAATTCCAAATTAGAGGCCCCAAATGGGCAACCTCTCTCACCAATGCATGGCAAAGGTTTTGACAAGTGGCAACACTTGCCTTGCATGCCTAAACTTGCCCCTTTGTCCCAAATTCCCTATTTGGGCTATAAATTGAGGTGTGCTCACCCAATTTCAAGGAGAAGAGTTGAAGCATTTTCACCATGAAGTGCTACCCAATTCTACCCTTGCCTTTTGATAGCATATTTGCCCTCACCTTACCTTGAAACCCTCTTCATTCAAAGGTGTTTTCAAGGGCATCCCAAATCCACTAAAACCATTCCAAAACCGGTCAAATTGGAGAGTAGTTTTACCATATTTTTTGACACAACATATAAGATAGTTTTAGACTAGATCCCTTGGGAATTGGTGGTAAATTCCACTCATATTTGTAACTGTCCCACCTAGAGATGGTTAGCATTTGGTAGTTGCACATATGAGTTATGGTTAGAAAATAGTAGAGAAATTTGATTCAATTCCACCATAGGTCATTTAGGAATATTTATATTAGCCTTGCATTCAAATTTGGTGAGATTTGGAGAAGTTTTGATGGCCCAATTAGAGGTTTCATTATTGTAGTTCTAGTTGTACCTGTCAGGGACGATAACTGTTTCTGCTAACAATTTTCCTTCAATTCATACTCAGATCTTTCCAAAATCATGTTAATAGTAGCATAGTAGATTTGCAATTCATTTTAAGTTGTTTTGATTTATCATAAATAAGTTTTATGGTTTCTAGATGCATGTTTTCTATGTTTTCTTAGTTTTCTATGGGAAGTTTACAAGAAACTGAATGAAGACTATTAAAAAGAAATAAAATTACTCAAGAATAAAGAGGAAAATGTCAAGGAAGATAAAAAACATGTCAGTATGTAGACAGAGGAAACCATACCTTTGGTAGAAGATAAATTAGAAAAGGTACAAAGGAATTTTTTTTTAATCTAAAAAGTCTATTTTACAGGTTCATGGAAGCATTCAAAAGGAACATGTTATTATTCCCATTGACCCTAGTATCAGATATAATTTTATTAATATTGCTTTGGCTAAGAAGTTGTAATTTCAAGCAACAAAAATTAAGGACATACAACTAGAGGGTGAGCATGTTTATATTTTTGAATATTTGAAGGTCACCATGGATAAATATGTTTTACATTCAAATTTCTATGCTATTGAGATGGATGAGGAGGATGTTGTTCTTGGTTATCCTTGGTTATATTCTTTGGGTACTGTTAACATTACTGTGCAAAATAAGTTTATGAAGTTATGGTACAGGAAAAAGAAGATAACATTGTAGGATATTTCTCATCTTAATGAGAAAGGATCCAAGGAAAATAAATAAGTGGTTGTAGAGAAAAAAATTGAAGGACCTGAAATAGAATACGAGAAGGCAGTAGCAACAACAAAGTCCATGGAAGAATTAGTAGCAACTGATTCAGTGTAAATAACAATAACAAAGTCTAAGGAAGCTTTGATAGAAGAGCACAAGGACACACCAAACAAAAATAACATGAAAGAACAATGTGTAGAAGAATTTAAAGCAATGGAGCCAAATGTTGGAAAGTCAAAGAAGGTAGAAAATCAAGTTAAGGTTGCACCATATCACCATCCACACCACCATGAGCAGTAATAATATTGGACATATGGTTCAAGATAAAAATATTATGGTTCCAAATGGAATCATAAGGACACCAAAAAAGAAAGCATAGTAATCCTAGTTTTCAGAGTAGTTCATCAAATCCAAGGAAAAAGTGGACTTATAATTCAAGTTATCAAAATAGAGTAGTAGAAGAGTAGAGCCAACAAAGCATATTTGGATACTCAAGTAACAAAATTACATACCAACATCAACATGTTTCACTTGGATTGATGGATGATCAATATTGGTACCAGTTTCTAATATTTCTTAATAAATCATATTATCATGTTTTTCATATGTTTCAAGGATGAAACATTTGTAAGGAGGGTGGCATGGTAGGGTACCTATGAATAGATATTTGGGGATATATTATTATATTGTATAAGGGTTGGAATGGTCCACACATAACCCATGGTTGATTGTATTATAATATTATATTATATTATAATATTATATTATATTAGTAGGCTCCCCAAAGTAGAATAAGAATATGGATATATAAAGAAGAGATATTTGTTATTGTAATCATCATTGGAGAAGAATCTTATGTAATCGTCGTTGCCCATGAAGTGGCTTATGGGACTTTACCCTCTTTGAGTGGCTCTCTCATATCGAGAGAACTTGTGGAGTGATTCCTTCCTTAAGGAGTATTATTGTTGTTTCCATACCTTAAGGGTATTATCTATCTCTCTCTCATTTTTGGATTGTTATTGTAGATAATGTATTGTGGATGAATGATTTGATATTTTTGCATATGGATGAATGATTTATGTTAATAATAATAAAATTATGCAACATGGAGCTTCTTGTCAAATATGATGGCAGCCTTTGGTTACTCTTAGGATTGGATAGAATGGATCATGAGTCGTGTTTCTACTTTGACACATTCAATGTTAATCAAGGGTATTCCCTTGCAACTATTTGGAGCTACTCAAGGCCTTTGTCAAGGATATCCTAGTTCTCCCTATATTTTTCTCATATTGGATGAATGCTTGGTTAGACTCATCTTGAGGAGAAGACAACAAGATTTGCTAACAGGTATCAATGTGGGTGAGGAAGTTTTGACTCACCTATAGTTTGTGGATGACATAAGATTGGTGGGAGTGGTCAGCTTTAGGAAATCAATAATGATTATAGATATACTTAATGTCTACATTAGGGCTACAAACCAAGTCATAAATGATAAATAATCCAAAGTGGTATTTTTCAATCTTGATCAAAGGCTTCATGACATAATTTTAGAGATCTTGGGATTCACAAGGAATTCTCCCCCAGTGGTATACTTGGGGGTCCCTTTGCATTTTAAAAATCTAAAAATAGATATCTGGAGGAATATTTTGGACTGTATTAAGGAAATAATTAATCATTGGTATCACAAATGGTTAAGCTATGGGATTATATTAATTTTTTTACAATCAGTCATTCAGTCCATGCCAATTTATAAATTTTCTATCCTTGCTATCCCACATACCATATGGAAAGTGTTGGAAAAGATGGCTAAAAAAGTTTTATAAGGAGTAAAAGGAGAGAGGAAATGGGCATTAGTAGGTTGGGATAAAGTAAGCCAATCCAAGGTAAAATGAGGTTTGGGACTAAGAATATCAAAGTTAATTAATAAAGCTTTGGTTGGAAAGCTTTATTGGAGGTGTATTTCCCAACCAACTTCTTTATTTAGTAGAATCTTAACTAGTAAATATCTGGGATAGGTAAACCCAAATGAGGTGGGTCATTTCCATTTGGATTGTAATGGATCCTTAGTGTCGTAGACTCTTAAGTTAGGATCTCACGTAGTAAAATATGGCTTATTTTGGAAAGTACGGAGAGGGGAGAAGGTACAATTTTGGACAGATTCATGGGATCAATATCCACCTATCATTGTTGATTTTTTAAACTACAACCAATAAAAATAGACATGGAAACCAGGGATTAGGTCCAAATTGAAATTTATTTCAACACTAGTCAGTAGGGGGATTATAATTTTAAGCAATTTAAGAAGTTGGATGAGTGGCCAATTTCAATCCCTCCGGATTTGACACCCATCATGACTAAAATCTTGGTAGAAATATTTCTCACAGGTAGAGATGAGGAAGATGAATTAGCTTGGGGATATGGGAGCCTTGGTATCTACACTATGAAGGATTGATATGATAATATCCTTCCAGAGCCTCCTCCTCATGCATATCAGGTTGAGGATTGGAGAAAGATTTGGCAGTCCAAGGGTTGGTTAAAAGTAAACTTTTTTGCCTTGTAGTTCATGCATAATGAAATTCTTACTTTTGATAATATCATATGTAGGGGAATCATTGGTCCATCTCAATGTGTTTTATGCTACAAGAGTGAGGAAACAACTGATCACTTGATGTTTGAGTGCCCATTCACATGTCAAATCTGGGAGAGATGGTTTTTATATTATAAAATTTGAGTTAATGGTGATTTGAATTGGATTAATATTTTGGAAATATGGAAGATGGGTATATTTAAATCTAATGCTCTTTGTATTGGTTGGGATATTGGATTAAACTTCATTTTGTGGAAAGTATGGTTGGAGAGAAATGGTAAAATTTTTAGAGAAACCTTTTCTTATTTAGATGGATTTTGGCACATAATTTGAAGAAAAGTCATAGAAACTATGGTATTGTATGCTAAAGAGGAAACCCATGTTGTTATAGGGGCAATAGATAAGGATTTTGAAGTGCAAGAGGGTAGAATAAATCTAGTTGGAAACCACCCCAAAAGGTTGGATTAAAATTAATGCTAATGGAGCTGCAAAAGGCAATTTGGGTAGAGTTGGAATTGGATTGGTTTGCTGAAATCATGTTGGAACAATGCTCTATTAGGAACTGCAAGGCTTGGGAAAAGATACATACAATAAAGTGGAAGCCTTGGCTATCAAATCTACTTCTATTTGGGCATTAAAACAAGGTAACAGGAGGATAATCCTAGAATCATATTCTAAAATAGTGGTTGGATCTCTAGATTGCAGGAGGAACTTTACCTTGAAGACATGGAGGTTGAGGATTATTATAAATCAAATTAAGGAAATGTTGAGGGAATTAGATGATGTGATTCCAATTTATGTGAGTAGAGATCTAAATAATATGACAGACTTCCTAGATAATATGGGAACTGAGAAGGAGGTAGGGGTTCAATGGCACAATGACATGGCTATTAAGGATAAGATGATTAGGTAGGTTGGTGAGCAAATACAGTGTTTAGCTAATTTGGACAACCATTCCAAAAATATGGTTTAGGAGATTTGTGCTCCAAAGTAGATATTCTTTTATAGTTGTGAACATGTATTTATCTCCAATGCAAATATTATTTTATTGTTGTAAACATGTGTTATCTTTGACTAAGACTTGGAGAAGCCTCATCCCAACTTGTAAATGATATTTTTTTTAATACAAGTTTTTTCAAATTATTTTTCAAAAAAAAACAATTTGCAAGAATCTAGGATATCTACTAAATGAGAATCATTATAAGTTTGTATCCTAGATTGAATTGTTAGCTGTTGATGAACTTGGTTCAACAACTCAAGAATATCTACTTCTCTTTCATTTAACCAAGCAATTTCATTAGTGGTGTGACTAGAAATCCAGTCTAGTTCTTTATCAACCTCCAATGCCATTCCATCATAAACAACATTCGAATCCAATAAATGATTATGCAAAATTTTACTTAATTTTTGGGTGTTTGGACACAAAGGATGATATTCTACCTTTTCTACACTTTCATTTACCAAAAATTGGTGAGCCATTGTAATATTTTATTTTTCTTCATGGTCTCTATCACCATCATCATATCATATCCCTTTACCTTGATCAATGTCCTATTTTTCAAACACACCAAAATTAGGCACCCAATTAAACATTTACCCTTCCTTTTCAAACCATAAATATTGTTGGTCAAGGGATGTATCAAACAACACATCACCCTAATCAACTACTTGATTTATTTTAAATAAAGCAATATTTTTATCATTTGGATGAATAAATTTTGATTCTAGTTCTTTGTTATCAATACATGGAGTTTCTTCATTTGAATATTCAATATAATCATGAAAATTTTCACTTAAATATTCAATGTTCAAGAATTAAAGGGACGATTTTACCTCTTCCTCATATAAAATAAATGAATCACAAAAAAAATAACTATTTCTTCCCTTTCTATTGCAGATATGTGTTCTACAAACTCATGTTCAAAATGATAAAATTTTGAAACATTTTCTATTTCTGCAAATGACATCATTTTTAGGTTGTACTGAATTTGTAAGATCCTCATATGAGATATATGTTTCAGTTTCCTGCATATAAATTTCATTAGTACAAGTGT
This sequence comes from Wollemia nobilis, assembly GCA_028583015.1. Taxonomy (NCBI): domain Eukaryota; kingdom Viridiplantae; phylum Streptophyta; class Pinopsida; order Araucariales; family Araucariaceae; genus Wollemia; species Wollemia nobilis. Next base: position 1,777,172 of record JAQPPZ010016912.1, on the reverse strand, counting down.
GAGAAACAAATAATTCTTCATATATTCCCCAACCATTATAATAATTATCTTCCTATAATATTTGATGAGATTACATCCCTTCTTTCATTTCTTTAAATTCAACAATTGACTATTTTTCAAACTCACCTTCATAAATCACCTGAGGTAAAGACCTATTGATTTCTTGCTGTATGGGCATTGTAGAATCCTTAAGTGAAACAAAAATTTCAGCTTCCTGCATATCAACATCAAGTGGAATAGAAATTTCTTTAGGAATTGTGAAAGAAGTGAATGATTCCCATTCTTGGTCTAGAATATTAGAATCATTATCTTCTTGAAACATTTGATAAGTTTCTATCCCTTCATTCATGTTATTTTTAGATTCTTCTTCAGATTCATCCTCTTCAATTTCAAAGAATTCATCTTCCTTAGATTCATCCTCCTCAATTTCAAAGAATTCATCTTCCTCAGATTCATCCTCCTCAAAATGCATTCACCTTCGTCAAATTCATCCTTTGGTGGGTCAATAATTTCCTTATTGGGAATCAATTCTTGTATTCAACTTTCAATGATTATCCCAATCCTCACTTGTGAATAATGAATCTAAAAATTTAATTTCTAGCGATTCATTATTTGAAACACATTGACTTTATTGATCATTCGCTTCAACTATTTCACTCAATTCTATGGAAGGTCCTAACCTATCACATGTTTCAACACTAGTTAGATCTAGGATTCCTCCATCATCTGAAGACTCATGCATTTATACATTTTGATGGACTTGTGCCTCAACCTGAATCATTTGTGATCTTTTATTGTGAGCTTTATGTCTAAGTCGATATAAATAATCTATATTAACACCTTGAGAAATCAATTTTTGTTCAAATATTATTACCTCATTGTAGGCTATGGGCAATGGTGTACTTTTTAGAAGTTTCACCAAGAACATAGAAGTAACGTGATCTAAGGCACCCATGTATATTTGAGTAGCTATTTCTTTTGAAATGATGTAATGTGTCCCCACCTTAGTATACAACCTATGGAAATTTTTATTGAATGATCTCATGGGTTCATTAGGTTTTTTACGGATAGAGATAAATCAATTTAACATCATAACTAGGTCAACCTATTTTCCAAAATGATTAAGAAATATTACCTCTAATCGATCCCAAGACATGCTAGTATCTAGAGGTAAATGAATATACCAGTCCAATGTAACCTCATTCAAAGTATGTGAAAATAACCTACAAGAAACATCTTCATGCATAATTTTAAATAAATTAAAATGTCCTTGTATCTTTGAATATGTTCCTCAGTTGAGGCCACATCATACCTAAACTAAGGTAAATATTCTTCTACACCTAGAGGGATTTTATGGGTAGGAATGTTTAAATGACAATAATAACCACCAATATAGGATGCAATTCTTTCCCCTATTGAAATAAACAATGCCATTAATGGACCTTATAGAACACAAATTTAATGCCAAGTTTGTTAGTCAAAGAAATATCTTGCAAAGAAGCATGAAATGACTAACAATCAACTGAAAGATATGCATCAATTAAACCAATGCCTTCAAATAAATATTTCAAAGAAACATGAACAATTTAGCATTTAAGTAACAATAAAGTAAACCAATTCAAGCCCTCCTTCTAGCACCAATTTTGTCGAGCAAAAATTTTGCCCAATTGCAAAATCACCATCACAATCAGGATTTTAAAATGAAAACCCTCTCTTGCAAAGAAATAGAAATTTCTCCAAGGTTCCTTTTACTTAATATGTGCTTGTATGTTTGAAAATGTGTCAAATAAATTCTTAGAATACCTTAGTGATTTACAAATAACTATTAACAAGGGGCCTGTATTGGTAATATTTTATTATGCTATGCTATTGATTGTTCATGAAACTTAATGAAATGATGAGTGAATTAATTTTTATGTTGCTTTAAACATGAAATAAAAATTATACAAACGATTAACCTTGAAATGTAATAAACTTTGAAAACCCTTATAAATTAACCCCCCTTTGATGAAATTACAATTTTCATAAAGGGAAATAAATATATAGCCTTTAATACAATGGCCCTTTGAATGCCAAATAAATAACCCCCATAAATGAAATTGATTTTCATAAAGGTAAGTTAATTTATTGTTTGAAAATGAATTACAAAACTTAAATGCAAAATAAAACTTTATGAAATTATAAAATTCCTTGAAAATATGAACTTTATAATTAATTTTATAATTTCTATCATGCTTAAAATTAAAATCAAAATTTCTTTAATAAACAACTTAAATCTTATTCTTTGAACCTGTGCATCTCTCTTTTTGAATTTTATTTTTTTTACATTTTTTATTTAATTTGAAAAACTAAAAAAAAAAATGAAAATATAGGGTTTAAAAAATAAAAGAAAAGTAATGAAATAAATATTGAAACTTAGAATTCCCCATAGACCCTACAACATTTGTATCTTACAAAACCAACATTAAGTGTGATTCAAATTCACACAATCTGATATTTAATGCAGTGCAATATTCTAAGGATAAATGTAATATATTGAAAAATAAGAAATGAGTTAACCATCAACATGTATAAAACTCATGTATTTCCAAAATATTACAAAATAAGATTTTCAATAAATTCTAAAAAATACATAATACTCTGTTTTGAAATGGCATCCCATGTGAAATTCTATGCTCCAGCATGGAAGGAGAGGCTCCAAAAATTCATCTTCTACTAATGTTCTACTTCCTGTGCAATTTTCCTCCAAGTCTTCGACCCTGTTTTCCTCTTCTACTAATGTATTTAAAGCAGTCTCTTGTGTTCGGTTTTCTTGTTTCAATTTCTTAATATTTTCATTCATTTCATTTTTAACAACCCTTCTTTTCGTTTCATATGGTAATGTTTTCATATTAAAATATTTGCTATGTAAGATGACCCTTTACCTTACCAATGCCAATCATAACAATAGAACCTTATTCCTATGCGCTTGGATTATGGGTTTGATAAAATATAGGTTTATACATTAAGACATTTACCACTATTACTATTGTATTGCATATTAATTAATTTATTTTAATGTTTTTGTCTACAACATATATGATGTTAGTTATTAACTAATTGAAAATATAATGCAATATTGCAATCCTTTTATGCTGCTTCTCTTTTCTCAAAATTATCATGTTCACGATATTTCAATACAAATTTGTAATGGCATATAGCTTCGAACAATAAATTAACATGGAGGGTATACCATTTGATGATGATAATCGACTACTAAAACACCCTTTAATTTTCTCATTCTGAAATGTAACTTCTTGCTATAACCATTTCCAACTATGATTCTCATGCTCATGACCACCATTGAAGCTACCTTTTCCATGGTAATATTCAGTGTATCTGTGTCTTAATACTCCATGTATTGAAAAATACACCGGGACCTTCACAATACAGTAATACATTCCTCCATTTTCAATTGAATTTGAACTTTTAGTTCTGCACATACTTATTCCAAATCCACCATGGTAATCCTCATTTTTCACTCAACGCACTATAGTGTTTACTGTGGACTATGCCAAGATTTATAACTACATGTAGATTATCTATAACCACCAACACTATTCCTAGATTATCCATTTCAAACATGATTTAATTCACCAATGTAATTCTTCTGATCATCATTTTATCTGTTTGTTCACTCCCTCAAGTTTGACTCTACATGGAAATTGGATTTAACCTTCAAATCTTGATGCAGTTGATTTTGCTAAAGAGAAAAACCATGGTTGTATACCATCCATAGGTGCTTTCATGATACTAATACATAACTAATACTGTAACTATAGCTATTGTGAATAAACCAACTGCACATCCTTTAACTATACATGGGAAATCCACTTCAGATCCACATCTCTACGAGTCAATTGCAAAATGAGTTCACCCATATTCTACTTCATTGATATCCATTTTCGAGCTTAAAAACCTATAAATTAGACATCGCTGAGAGTTATGCATTTGATATAGATGATAAAAATGTTGTTTCCCACTAATATGTTTGACATTGTATGCGATCGCATGATGTAGCCATGGATAAATTTATCGTGATGCAAAGATTTTAGATTAGCATAATATTGTATAGATAGGATATGTTCAGCATGGGTCATAATTCTTCTAACGGTGGTTTTGAAAACATCATTGCAAGTATTCATTGCATAAATCAGCGGTAATCTATTTTTTTTGAAGAGAGCCCTTATATTTTTATTTCGACGTGAGCCACCTTTGATCCACTTTTGTCCCATACTCACCAAGGTACATTACATTAAGAAATTTATCACCATAATAATTTCAAGTAACTAAATACGAGTGGTTTACCCCATACGTGCCTCTTAACTAAGATTTACTATTCTTCCAAACCTGCATCCAACTTTGACATCTCAAAAACTATGCCCAACTTTGATGTCTCAAAAACTACACTTGGAGTTTGACACCTGCAAACATAAAAACCTTTTATTAATTTTTTAAATGACTTTTAAATCATATTTTCTTTTAATTTATTTAAACTAAGTGTATTTCAAAATTTATTTGAATTTCAAACACTTATAAAAACACAATACCACAACTTTAAACATAAGCTTAATAAAAACAAACAATAAACATAACAAACATAAAATCAAGAAAAAGAATTGTTTTAACATACAACAAAAAAACCAATAAAAATAAATGACATTAAAATAAACTATAGAACAACATCAATATCAATAATAATACAAACACCACTTGGCCTGCGAAACTTGACAACAAAAACACACAAATGTTCCAAAACTTTCAAAATCTTCAAGTGGGTCCCCAATTTTGGGGTGTTGTGAAGTGGTCACAACAAGTATAAATAATTTTTTCAAATCTATATGTAACATCAATAATCATCATGAAAATTCCTAGGGTATTCTATATTTCCATACAAATCGCTAGATTCTAAAATTTTGCTAGTAGGCCAGAAAGTCTCATCCAAATTGGTCCTATGGATGAAATATTTTCCTCTACTTTGAAAATAATATGTTAGAATTTCATAAAAAGACCCACCCTTCTAAAAATTCATTTCCTCCCTTGGAATATTTGTTCCCTATCTTCTTTAGTATAAAAAATAACAAGGAAATAAGCATTGAGGTAAGTAGAGACATGGAAATCATCTTTTGTTCATCATTGTTTAATAGACCATAGTTTAAACATTGATAGGATCTTTTTTTAATAGATCATAGTTTAAACACTGATAATATTAGTTTAAACCCCATAAATTGATCTATAATACCTCTCCTCTCCATGGATTCTATTCCATTCTAGATGTCCTCCATGCCCACATTCACTATAGAGGAACCATATGCCACCTTTAAATAACCCATCTCAATTTTCTTAGGATATATCTTAGGCATCTTCAAAGGTCTCTATGGTTCCCTTGAGTTATTGATTGTATCTAGATAGGGTTGTTCCCCATGAAGGACATCCCTAAAATTTATTTTTTGGGGTAGGTCCCTCATCCATATTGGTGATTAGTACAATCAACCCATTTTGGTGCTATGCTCTTGGATTAGTTTTGATCAAGTTTTGGACCATATTGATTCTCCTTGCTCCAACTTCTCTTATCTAGTTTACTCCATGTATTTTATTCCCTATTCTCTTCAATTATTGACCTCATTTTCATGCTAGACTATGATATTTTGTACTATAAATTGAAAGTGCTTGTTGTTTTCTCCCTCACTCTAAGTGGCTTATAAAAAATAGTTGTTTGTTGTATTTTGAATCCACTACATTTCCTCTAGTTGTGTCTTTTCATTATAGTAATCATCCAAGTCAAAATATTTTTGCTAGCCATTAGGTCCAATAAGCCTCTTCCTCTATATTTTCATTATAGTTTTTTTGAAACCCTTCAAAACCCCCGTCCCATCTATTGTATCAAAAAACCATCATTCAAATCCTCACTTAATCAACTCATTACATATATTTTGTATCAAAATAAAAAAAATAAGCTAATAAAAAAGAGTGGAAGCATTTGAAGTTTGCTTTAGGGTTTTTTAGTGAGAAGCTTATGTCATTGCTATAAGTTGTTGAAACCCTAATTGAGTTGTTTGGTTGTTGAGAGTTGAAGGATAGAACATATTGAGTCTCTAAAAATTCTCTTTATGCTTCTATGAGATTGATTTGAGTTGAGATTGAGATTTGAATGATAGAACATATTGAGTCTCTAACACTTCTCTTTATGCTTCTTTGAGACTGATTTGATATGATTGGATGAAACACATTGGGTCTTTAACAATTCTCTTTGTGTGTTCACATTGGGCAAGTTTCTTGGTAAACTTGGTTGAGCTGATTTGGGCAAGTTCTTGGTGAACTTGCTAGGACTGATTTGGACAGGTTCTTGTTGAAGAACTTGTGGAAAGATTTGATGAAGTCTTGGTGAAGACTTGTGAGCAATTGTGATTGATTTGTTCAAGCTTTTGGCTTAAGCTTGGGATAGATATGATAGAGATTTGAGAGTAGATTTGTGTTGGACCAGAGGACTGAGTTTGGTGCAAATTTGTGACAGAGTTTGAGAGGACTTGTGTTGGACTAACTAACTGTGTTTAGTATAGGTTTTGATGAGCAGATGTGGAGGTGATCATGATGAGCAAGGTGCAACCAAAGTATTGTCATTGTTGTCAACACAGTCAAGTTGATCAGTTGATGCAATGGATAGGAGTTCATTGATGAGCAAGGTGCAGCCAAAGTATAATGGACAGGAGTTCAATGATGAGCAAGGTGCATCCAAAGTATTGTCATTGTTGTCAACACAGATAGAGGATCGATTGATGCAATGGATAGGATTTCATTGATGAGCAAGGTGCATCAAAAGTATTTTCATTTTTGTCAACACAGTCATGGAGATCGGTTGATGAAGTGGACAATAGATCGGTTGATGCAATGGACAGGAGTTCAGTGGTCATACAGAGCATGCACAATGAATCTCCAAGAAGACCGAAGTGGCCCATAGGCAAAAGCTCAAAGAAAAAGACAAGTAAGAAAACTGTCGCGATATCGCGACATGTTGAGCAAGCATGGGAAACTGTCACGATTTTGTGACATGTTTGGAGAGAATGCGCAAGCAAAGAAAACTGTCGTGATTTCATGACATGTTCAATGAGAAGGCACATGCAAGAAAACTGTCATGATTTCGCGACATGTTTGGAGAGAAGGCGCAAGCAAAGAAAACTGTCGTGATTTCATGACATGTTCGATGAGAAGGCACATGCAGGAAAACTGTCGCGATTTCATGACATGTTCGGGGAGAAGGCACAAGCAAGAAAAACTGTCACGATTTCGCGACATGTTAGAAGAGAGAGAAGAAGAAAGAAAAACTATCACGATTTTGTGACATGTTTCATTTTCGTGGTCCAAAGCGAAGAGAAATAGGAGAGAGAAAAATATGTCACGATTTCGCGACATGTTTCATTTTCACGATCCAAAGCGAAGAAATGAGGAGAGAGAAAAAGGTGTCGCGATTTCGCGACATGTTTCATTTTCGCGGTCCAAAGCGAAGAAAAGAGGAGAGAGAAAAATATGTCGCGATTTCGTGACATGTTTCATTTTCGCGATCCAAAGCGAAGAAAAGAGGAGAGAGAAAAAGATGTCACGATTTCACGACATGTTTCATTTTCGCGGTCCGAAGCGAAGAGGAAGGCAGAGAAAGAAAAGTGTCGTGATTTCGTGACATATTGCAAGGAAGGTTGTACGGATGAAAAAGTGTCACGATTTCGTGACAGGTTCGAGAGAAAGAGCTCGTAGAGAAAAAGTGTCGCGATATCGCGACATGTCAGGTTTTCGCGACCTGAAGGCAAGAGAAAGTGCTAAGGAGAAAAAGTGTCACGATATCGCGACATGTCAAGTTTTCGTGACCCGATGAGAAGAAAAGCGCCAAGGAGAAAAAGTGTCATGATTTCGCGACAAAAGGAAAGAAGGAGAGTACGAAATCGAAAGTGTCATGATTTCGCGACATGTTCTATTTTCACGGGGTCAAGGCAAGAAAAGAGACAAGGCAACGAAAGTGTCATGATTTCGCGACATGTTTCGTTTTCGCGGGCGAAAGGCAGAGAAAGGCACAAGGCAGCGAAAGTGTCACGATTTCGTGACATGTTGTGTTTTCGCGGGCCAAAGACAGAAAAGGCACAAGGCAACGAAAGTGTCGTGATTTCGTGACATGTCTCGTTTTTGCGGGTGCAAGGCGAGAGAAAGGACAAGGAGGCGAAAGTGTCACGATTTCGCGACATGTCATGTTTTCACGGGCCAAAGACGAGAAGAGGACAAGGCAATGAAAGTGTCACGATTTCACGACATGTTCCATTTTCGTGGGTGAAAGGTAGAGAAAGGGACAAGGCACCAAAAGTGTCACGATATTGCGACATGTCATGTTTTCGCAGGTGCAAGCCGAGAAAAGGATAAAGATGTGGAAATTGTCGCGATATCGTGACATGTCATGTTTTCACGGGTAGAATGCGAGAAGAGTACAAAGAGACAGAAGTGTCACGATTTCGTGACAGGTCACAACAGCACGATTACGGATAGTTAACTGAAGTAGAATGACAGTTACAGGGGCAGTTGTAGAGGAAAATCATGCAGCCAATATAAGAAGAGTCAACTGAAGTTAGTGTGACAGTTATAGGGGTAGTTATAGATAGAAATCATGCAAGCTAAAATAAGCACAGTGCATTAAAGACAGAATGACAGTTACAGGGCCCGTAAAGCAGTGTAACCGTCGAGCGGCAGTTATACTGAAAGTCCCACACAAGAAATAGAGCTATTAATAGAATGCATGTACAAATTACTATGTGATAAAGGAGTTACTTTCAGAAGTGTCTATTAATAGGGTGCATGCAGGATTATGGAAGTCACGAAGAACAAGTGTTTCAAGATGAAAATATTGTTATAAAAGGGCAGTTGCCTGGAGAATTAGGTTGCTGCTAAATGTGTGAAAGTGCTACCGAAAGAGGGTTAGAAGAGTGCGGTTGAAAGAGAGCGAAAGTGCTGCTCAAACAAGAGTGAAAGTGCTGCAAGAAGTGGGCTGAAAGAATGTTGTAAGAGAGTGTTAAGCAGAGCCGTGAGAGCCGTAAGAGTGCAGTAAGAATTGCAGCAAGAGGGTTGTAAGAGGGCCGCCAAAGTGCAAGAAGTAGAGCCATAGGTATGTGCTGTGTGAACTGTGGGCAATGTTGAGTGAGCAATAGACCAGTCAGGGTCTTGTAATAGTGAAGGCATTTATATGTCAATATTCAAATTTTAGAATTGAAGTCCAAGTTGGTGCTTAGAATTAGGGGTTGGTGCTCCTTCCAGTTGGTGTTCGGTAAATCAGGGGTTGGTGCTCCTTCCGGTTGGTGCTGGTAAATTGATTGTAAAGTTGTTGCTTTGCAAAGGCTGGATTTGGATGGAAGTCCAAACAGTCTATTTTTGAGGAGTAGCCAAAACTGGTGAACCTCGGTACATCTTGTGTTGTGTGTGATGCTCTCTTGTTATATTTGCTTTATGTGGTTTTAAGCTTTCATTGTTTTGGCTTTAAGAGTTAAAGTTTTAAGTTATAAAGAGCCACACTGATTCACCCCCCCTCTTAGTGTCATTGTGAGACTAACAATTGGTATCAGAGCCAAGTTCCTGAATAAGCTAAATTAGTTAGGGTTGATCTTGGATTAGTACACAATGGGTAAGAAGAATAGATCCTCCTCCAAAAAGGCATCTCAGCCAGTTTCAGTTCTTGTGAAGAGAAAATTGAACCAGAAAAGGCAGAAGGAGTGAACTCTGAAGTATGTGATGAAATCTATGAGGCTGAAGTAGATCTTGAAGGAGAGTTGATCTCTGCACTTGAAGAGTTGAGTATAGAAAAGAAAAAGAACAAAAGAATGTCCAAGAAGTTAGAAGAATATGGGGATGAGATTGAAGATCTCTTCCTACAAGTTCAAAAGGCCAAGAAATTAGAAGAAGCCTTGAAGACACACCTGGATGATGAGGATGATGTATGCAACACAAGTGAAGAGGAATATAACAAAGTTATTGTTGATCTAAAGCTACAAGTAGAACAAGTACAAAAGGATTGAAGATATTCTCAGGTCTCAAATCAATGAGAAAGAGACTGTTTGTCGCCAACAAGAAGAAGAGATTGTTTCATTGAAGAAACAAATAGAAGAGGCCAATATAAATCTCAAATTTGAGAAGAGCACAGAGTTACTAGATACAATGATAAAGCAACAAAGAAGCTCCACGGCTAAGTTTGGTCTTGGATATGAAGCTGAACAACCTTCATCTTCCAAAAATGTAGAGAAGAAGAAGCACACTGCTGAAGGATCAAAGCAAGAAAAGTTTGAAGCTGAATCTTCAAAAGGAAGAAAATATCAAAGGAGATCTACAGCAAAGCAATCACAGCAAAAGAGGTTCTATCACTCTCACTCTACTCATAATAATGCTTTTAATGGCTATTGTTCTAAATGCAACTGCTATGGTCACAAGGCATTTTATTGTGGACAGAATAATAGATCAAAGAATTATGTTGTTAGAAATACATCTGCATTTCTGAGTGAACACCCTGTGCAATGTTTTAATTGCAATGGCCATGGGCACATAGCAAGGTTTTGTCCAAGCACTTCTGTATCTAATCTAAGGCAAGACCATAGATTTCATCAGACACAAAGAATGCAATACAAATAGAGAATAAATCATGTGCACAACAAAAAGGAAAATAATCATCCATCAAGGATGCACAAGAGACAACCCTGCAAGAGAAATGGTCAAGTTCACGAAAAGGTTCAAAATAGGGATGCAGGTGAAAACCTTCAGCCTAAGTTCAAGAAAGACTAGAGAAAGAAAGAAGAAAGGAAATCGTGTCTCCTTGGACAGAAGGAGATTACTCCTCTATTGCACTAAGCAGCTCCAGGTAGCACATCCTCAGGGGGAGCAATGTTAAAGTTTTATTTTAATGCTCCTATGTATTTGTGTAGTTATCTGAGGATGAAAGGAAAGTAGTCGGGGAGTTGTTGTATAGCTATCAAAGTGTGTTTTCTGTTCATACAGTTGTTTGTGGTAGTGTCGTGAAGTGTGGTGATTAAATTGAGAGTTGTCATTATTGGTAGTATTGTTGTATGTCATTGTTGTACTGGTGATGGTTCTTATTGCCACTGTCAAAAGTTAAGGATTATAATAGTTTAGATGACTTGGTTGGTTTTGAGGTACTGTGTTTGATGCTTGCACAGAGTTGGCGATAAAATTGCAGTGTTGGTATAGTGTTGGACAAAATTTGGTACAAGTGTGAGTCACTTGTCAATTTTGTTGATAGATGTGAAATCAGCGTGTTGAATGGGAAGATTGAAGAAGAGGTTTATAATGAGCAGCCCAGATGATTTCTAGCCTGGTGATGAATGGTTGAGTTGCTTTCATAGAGGTTGTTTTGATCAAGTTAATGCTTTACTTGATACATGATTTGGGCTTACTCCATTGAGATTGATTTGAGCAAGTTATTCTTTGCATTGGTGATTTATGTTGGTGGTTGTTTTGTTCAAATACCTTTGGAAGGAAAAGGATGTCTACTAGTTTCCTTTTCATGTAGTGATTGGTTGAATGCTTCAAGGTTAATCTTGAGTTGAATGATGTTGGTTAAACCTTGTCTATAAGCATTGTTGTTAAAGCCCTAATTGGTTGAGAAAAGATATTGTTTGTGGAAAGAACATGAGTATCATTGTTATATGAGTTATTGCATGGTTGGCAATTGTTGGGTTGTGTTTCATGTTCTTGAGAAAAGTATACTACATCTATATTATTCTTTTGAGATTGAGATTGAGTTGAGATTGAGATTGGGAGTTAAGTATAGAACATATTGAGTCTCTAACAATTCTCTTTATGCTTCTATGAGGTTGATGAATCACATTGGGTCTCTAACAATTCTCTTTGTGGGTTCATGCTAAGCAAGTTTTTCTTGATGAACTTGTGAGCTGATTTGAGGAGCTTGCTTGATTGTACAAGAAGAAGAAAATTGGTTGTGGCTGGGTGGATTGAGGTAGTCTATTGGATTCTCACTGCAGAGAAAGACAAACAACTGTCAGTAGGTTCAAGCTTGTTGAGAATATCCAGGATGCATATGCAGATGTTGTTTGCATTACAGAACAAAAATTTGGATATATATACGATCATTGTATGCCTTCACTAACAGTGGACAAGTTTGAGATTGCAGAGCAACAAAGGTTTGATGCTCAGAAGACAACATGAAATGAAGTGGTCACATATTCCCAAGAATAGACTAAGAATTGACTAGCTATCGAGATCAAATTCTTAGGGGGAGCATTTATGTATCTATTTATCATATTGCTCATGTTTGTGCTTTTTGCTAATCGTAATAATTTTTTGCCCGAGAATGTTGTGCATGGACTCGGGGGAGTTTTGCGGCCACCCTTTGGTATTATTGTCAAAGGGGGAGAAGAATTACAGGTAATTGCACACAATTACGTGTGTTGCCAACAATTCCAAAGGGGGAGATTGATGAGCAAGGTGCAACCAAAGTATTGTCATTGTTGTCAACATAGTCAGGTTGATCAGTTGATGCAATGGACAGGAGTTCATTGATGAGCAAGGTGCAGCCAAAGTATAATGGATAGGAGTTCATTGATGAGCAAGGTGCAGCCAAAGTATTGTCATTGTTGTCAACACAGACAAAGGATCGGTTGATGCAATGGACAGGAGTTCATTGATGAGCAAGGTGAGAAAGTATTTTATTATTGTTCAAGGGGAGGATCGGTTGATGCAGTGGATAATAGATTGGTTGATGCAATGGACAGGAGTTCAGAGGTCATACAGAGCATGTATAATGATTCTCCAAGAAGAACGTAGTGGCCCATATGCAAAAGCTCAAAGAAAAAGACAAGTAAGAAAAGTGTCGCGATATCGCGACATGTTGAGCAAGCATGGGAAACTGTCACGATTTCGTGACATGTTTGGAGAGAAGGCGCAAGCAAAGAAAACTATCATGATTTTGTGACATGTTCGATGAGAAGGCACATGCAGGAAAACTGTCACGATTTCATGACATGTTTGGAGAGAAGGCGCAAGCAAAGAAAATTGTCATGATTTTGTGACATGTTCGAAGAGAAGGCACATGCAGGAAAACTGTCGCGATTTCGCGACATGTTCGAGGAGAAGGCGCAAGCAAGGAAAACTATCGTGATTTCGCGACATGTTGGAAGAGAGAGAAGAAGAAAGAAAAACTGTCACGATTTCGCGACATGTTTCATTTTCGTGGTCCAAAGCGAAGAGAAAGAGGAGAGAGAAAAAGATGTCGCGATTTCGTGACATGTTTCATTTTCGCGATCCAAAGCGAAGAAATGAGGAGAGAGAAAAAGGTGTCACGATTTCGCGACATGTTTCATTTTCATGATCCAAAGTGAAGAAAAGAGGAGAGAGAAAAAGATGTCACGATTTCGTGACATGTTTCATTTTCGTGATCCAAAGCGAAGAAAAGAGGAGAGAGAAAAAGATGTCACGATTTCGTGACATGTTTCATTTTTGCGGTCCGAAGCGAAGAGGAAGGCAGAGAAAGAAAAAGTGTCACGATTTCGCGACATATTGCAAGGAAGGTTGTACGAACGGAAAAGTGTCACGATTTCGCGACAGGTTCGAGAGAAAGAGCTCGCAGAGAAAAAGTATCGCGATATCGCGACATGTCGGGTTTTCGCGACCCGAAGGCAAGAGAAAGCGCTAAGGAGAAAAAGTGTCGTGATATCGCGACATGTCGGGTTTTCGTGACCCGATGAGAAGAAAAGCACCAAGGAGAAAAAGTGTCACGATTTCGTGACAAAAGGAAAGAAGGAGAGTACGGAAGCGAAAGTGTCACGATTTCGCGACATGTTGTGTTTTCGTGGGGTCAAGGCAAGAAAAGAGACAAGGCAGCGAAAGTGTCGCGATTTCGCGACATGTTCCATTTTCATGGGTGAAAGGCAGAGAAAGGCACAAGGCAACGAAAGTGTCACGATTTCACGACATGTGTTTTCACGAGCCAAAGACAGAAAAGGCACAAGGCAGCGAAAGTGTCACGATTTTGTGACATGTTTCGTTTTCGGGGGGCAAAAGGCAGAGAAAGGCACAAGGCAGCGAAAGTGTCACGATTTCGCGACATGTTGTGTTTTCGCTGGTCAAAGACAGAAGAGGCACAAGGTAGCGAAAGTGTCGCGATATCACGACATGTTCCATTTTCATGGGCGAAAGGCAGAGAAAGGCACAAGGCACCAAAAGTGTCACGATATTGCGACATGTCATGTTTTCGCAGGTGCAAGCCAAGAAAAGGACAAAGAGGCAGAAATGTCACGATATCGCGACATGTCATGTTTTCGCGGGTAAAAGGCGAGAAGAGTACAAAGAGACAGAAGTGTCACGATTTCGTGACAGGTCGCAACAACACGATTACGAATAGTTAACTAAAGTTAGTGTGACAGTTACAGGGGCAGTTGCAGAGGAAAATCATGCAGCCAATATAATAAGAGTCAACTGAAGTTAGTGTGACGATTACAGGGGCGATTCTGAGATAGAAATCATGCAAGCTAAAATAAGCACAATGCATTAAAGACATAACGGCAGTTACAGGGCCCATAAAGCAGTGTAACCGTCGAGTGGCAATTATACTGAAAGTCCCACACAAGAAACAGAGCTATTAATAGAATGCATGTACAAATTACTGTGTGATAAAGGAGTTACTTTCAGAAGTGTCTATTAATAGGGTGCATGCAGGATTATGGAAGTCACAGAAGAATAAGTGTTTCAAGATGAAAATATTGTTATAAAAGGGCAGTTGCATGGAGAATTAGGTTGTTGCGTAAAGTGTGAAAGTGCTATCGAAAGAGGGTTAGAAGAGTGTGGTTGAAAGAGAGCGAAAGTGCTGCTCAAACAAGAGTGAAAGTGCTGCAAGAAGTGGGCTGAAAGAATGTTGTAAGAGAGCGTTAAGCAGAGCTATGAGAGCCGTAAGAGTGCGGTAAGAAGTGCAACAAGAGGGCTGTAAGAGGGCCGCCAAAGTGCAGTAAGCAGAGCCATAGGTATGTGCTGTGTGAACTATGGGCAATGTTGAGTGAGCAATAGACCAATCAGGGTCTTGTAATAGTGAAGGCATTTATATGTCAATATTCAAATTTTAGAATTGAAGTCCAAGTTGGTGCTTGGAATTAGGGGTTGGTGCTCCTTCCAGTTGGTGCTAGTAAATCATGGGTTGGTGCTCCTTCCAGTTGGTGCTGGTAAATTGATTGTAAAGTTGTTGCTTTGCAAAGGCTGGATTTGGATGGAAGTCCAAACAGTCTATTTTTGAGGAGTAGCCAAAACTGGTGAACCTCGGTACATCTTGTGTTGTGTGTGATGCTCTCTTGTTATATTTGCTTTATGTGGTTTTAAGCTTTCATTGTTTTGGCTTTAAGAGTTAAAGTTTTAAGTTAAAAAGAGCCACACTGATTCACCCCCCCTCTCAGTGTCATTGTGAGACTAACAGATCAGTGAGGACAGAAGTCTCTAGAACCAAAGCAAGGAGGACAGGACGTCTTTTGTGGAAAGGAGTTCCACCTGCTAGCAACATAAGAGGCAGTGATCTTCTGAAGTATCATTTCCAAAACTTTGGGGGATAGAACATCTCCTTTGTGCAGGAGGCTCATAAATACTTTTTGAGGGGATAGGACATATCCTTTGGGAAAGAGGCTCATAAATACTTGTTGAGGGGATAGGACATCTCCTTTGGGCAGGAGGCTCATAAATACTTGTTAAGGGAAAGGATTCTCCTTTGGGCAGGAGGCTCATAAATACTTGTTGAGGGGAAGGATTCTCCTTTAGATAGGAAGTTCATAAAATTTGTAATAGGGAAAGGATTTCCCAAAGAACTTGATTGAGAAAGCTTTTAGTGAAAATATTTCTATGGATGTAGCCCATCTTGGGTGAACCACATTAAAATGACTCTTCTTTGTGTGTTGCTTTCTATGATGGTTAATGTTATGGTGATGCCACTGCTATCTAAAGTAAAGTTTTTTAAATGGTTGCATCTTATACTGTTCACCCCCCCTCTCAGTATAAGTTTATGTTCTTCATAAATTTCTTATTCATAAGCTCAACTCTCCCCCTTATGAGAGCTCATGTTGGGATGGGTATGTTCAACCTTGAGCATCGGTTTTAGGGGTTTCTCACACTAACCAAATCTTTTAAAAAAATCTCTTAATAATGTCTAGAAAAATTTGTTACTATTCCTCTTTGTATATATACAAAAAAATTATCACAAAAAAATGATTGTGAAATCATACCATTTTAAAGAAGAAAAATATATTTAATAAAAAATAAAATAAAAATAACTTTAATAAAAAAATAAACTAACTAACTAACTAACTAACTAACTATATATATATATATATATATATATATATATATATATATATGTGTGTGTGTGTGTGTGTGTGTGTGTGTTCAAAGTGACTTGATCTTATTAAAAAAAAGAGTACATCATTCACAAAAAAATGGGTGGTATGAAAGCACACCCCAAAAGCCTATGCAAAACATCAACCTAGGGCCAGAAAAAGGCCTAGGACAACTATAAAACAATTAACATATCAACAAAAAAGAAAGGACAAAAGGCTTGCTAGTACTCAAGTTGCCATAGGAGTAGCACTAGTAGAGGGAGGGGGGTCCTTATCCAAAGGATTTACCCAACCGATGGGAGGATTAGGGTTTGTGAGAATTTAATCCCACATAAAACCATCGCCCTGCAATGTCGAAGTGTCACCTACAGCTTGAGGTAAAGTGGTAGCCCAATTGGATGATAAGCCCCAATGGTAATATTGTGGTAAAATTTTCCCTAGCACATTGGTCCTACGGACGAGGGCTATGAGCAATCGGAGTCCTGCGACCTCGATCCCATTGCTGAGAAGAAGAATATCTTTGGTGAGGTGGGGAGGGCAAAACCCGAGTCACAATGCAGGGAGCATTTATCCAATGATCCAATAGAGTTAGCAGATGTTGAACCTCAAGGGCAACCTTGTTCGCCTACACTTGAATCTGAAGTAAAACATTGGAGCATATTAGAGCTTTTGAATACATGGAAAACTCTAGAGATGCATGTTGAGCAAGAAAAAAAATTCCATTATAGTTTTTCCATATGTTAAATAGAATCTCAACCCTAAAAATATGTCAAATCTGCTCCATATGTACTAGCATTCAGGTTGTATCCCCAAGAAGAACCATAGGCCAAGAAAAGGGTTGTGGCCTAAAAGGTTTAAAAAATCATGAATCCATTTCTATGCCACTTGGGCCCTAGGACAATACCAAAATAAATGTTCAATGGATTCCCTACAATGATAAAAAGGATAGTTGGGAATGTGCAGTCCTAAATGACGAAGGTGTTCTCCTACAAGAAGTCCTTGAAAAAGGAGACACCAAATAAAGTGAGTCACTTTAGGCTCCAAAACAACATCCCATAGAGTGTGAAATCTATTTTTCCAATCTTTATTGGTTGCCTGGATTCTCCATCACTCATTTAACTTGGGGACCATGGGCAGATGTGGTGAGAGCCAACGATACCCTTTGCCCAACTTATAGCTACTGAAAGGAGTGTCGAGATACCATTTCCAATCCTTCCACCAAGGACGTAGGGTTTGAACCTCAATTTTATGAAGCATTTTAGATGAGACTGTGGCTTGAATTGTCTAAAATATTTTTTGTCGATCTCAAAGAGATAAAACTATGTTTTAACTTTTGCCTATGAAAGCCAATTTCTGGTCCACTTGGAAAAAAGGTCAGAGATGATCCGAATACCCTTACAAAAAAGTGAAGCGCACATACCCAATGGATTTTTACCAGTAGCTACTCTTGATAGGTGAGAATGGGATACCACCACAATGATTGTTGATTAATAGAAAGTCTAATACTAAAATCATTGTCATTCCATAACAACCAAGGTCGAAGAGCTTCCCAAAAATTTAATTAACCTAACAAATATAAAATTTTAATATTATAATAAAATACATATAACTTAGTTGATTCAACTGATTATTGGACCAACTTGTGCAAAATTTGAATAGTTTTAAAATAAGTGGTCATATGCAAAAATTTGAGCAATATTGAGGGAGATACGATCCTGTGAAGTCAACCATTTGGAATAAGGGTAGTGATGATTTTTCAAGTTACGAAAAATAAAATTGCAAAGTGTGAAGGATTAGGGTTTTTTCCTAAAAAATATCTCATATTTTAGGAGTCATATCCTCACAAAGAGTTATCTGATTCAGCTAATTCTTAGACCAACTTGTGCAGAATTTGAATAGATTTAAAATGAGCAATCATATGCAAAAATCCAAGCAATATTGAGGGAGATACGACCCTGTGAAGTCAACCATTAGGAACAAGGGCAATGACGATTTTTCAAGCCGTGAAAAATGAAACTACAAATATTTTCCAACTAGGATTCAAAATATAGGAATATCAATGAAGGGCTAGGACTTCGGTGAGGCAAGATATTCTATCTCGACAAATAATTTTCAGCTAAGTTCTTTTTCCCTTTATTTATCTTAGAAATTGTGCATGAAAATTTTATAAATTTTTTATCAAATATTATATTTGCTATAGGAAATTCAGATAAATTTCATTAGATTTTAAGTTTTCTTTCCATGGATCGATCTATAGTTAAATCCCTAGAATCATCCCTAGCGGTAGAGGTTAGTGAGCACACCTCAGAGAGATCTTCCTTGCTCCAAGATAAGGTAATTTTTGGTAAATATAATGGGTATTGGCCAGTGGCTTCAGCCTTGAGAAAATGGATTGGTAGGAGTTGGAAGTCTCCAGGATTGATTCTATCATTTCTTCCTAAATGTTTCTTCCTAGCCATTTTTTGTTCTAGGAAAGAATCCTAAAAGTGGGTCCTTGGTTTATGGGAAGAGCAGGGCTCTTCCTTACCCGCTGGTATGAAGGCTTTTCACCTGAAAATGTTAATTTATCCCTAGTACCAGTATAGGTTAGGATGTTTGAGTTATCCATTGAATTTTGGGAAATAGATACCTTCAAGGTAATAGGCAACACTCTAGGATAATTTCTTGAGATTTAAGATACAACAAAAGATGGTTTTTTGGCTATTTATGCTCGAATATTGGTCATGATTGATATAAGTAAACCTTTACTAGAATCAATCATTATTAAGTATGGGGATAAGATGTGGACCCAAACTATAGATTATGAAAACATATCTTTTAGATGTAGAAGATGTCATAAGGTGGGGTATATTGAGAGATAATGCCCGAAGAAGATCCCAGCAGAATTATTTATAGAAAATCGCAAGAGAAATTAACAAATGGTTATGGATAAAGATGATTTTCAACTTCCAAAAAATAGATCTAGAAAAACAAAATGAACAATGGAGATCAATAAGGAAGGATTTCAAAAGAAATTCCAATTCTTTTGAGGCTTTAGCCGATGAAGAAAATGTAGATAAAAACTTAGAGGACACAATACAACAATTTCAACATATTAGCAAGGAACCGTCTATTCAATATGATCCTAATTTAAGGAATAAAATTCTTGATGAATCTAAGAAATGTATCTCATCATATTTTGAAGACTCTTGAAGTACCATGCACCATTTAGGAGAAAATATTTGGTAAAGAAAATGAAGTTTTAGAAGTTAATACCTCTGCCATAAATAAGGAATAACATGACAAGTCAAAAGCTTCTATAATAGAGCCAAGAGAGGATAAATATGTTGAAAAACAAATTGTGAAAGAATATTGAGGAATAGAATAATAATACCTACTCCTGATATAGGCAAGGCAAAATGAGGAAAATCCTCAAATTATCAAACAAGATCCAGGGAAGCAAGATCTAACATAGAGAAAGGAACACAGACTAAGTTGGTTGAAATTCTCTTTACCAAACAACAAAATGATATTGGTAATTTCATCGCTCCAAATTTTTTGCATCCTTACCCTCAGGCTATAGGATCTGCGCCCGGAAGGGGGATGTGAGAAGGATGGGACAATACCTCGGACTGAGAGGCCCTTTGAAGGTCCCGCCTCTCGGGGAGGGGTATAAGGGTGAATTTTCGATGGATGGTGGGTTCACCAGGAAACTTTTGAATGGTAGTTTCCACGCCTAGGTTGATAGTGAGTTTGATGTGTTCATTTTTATACTCGATCATTCAACTCTTAGGTTTGGCCAAGATGAATCTAAACTATTCTATATGTCAATGCGGATTTAAATGAATACAAAAAATAGGAATGAATGCTAATCATAGAGAATATGCTAGCTAAAATGTATCATACCTGATTTTGGATGTCTGATGAATATTATGAGTCTTGTAGCAGTTTAGATCGCCTTAATTCGTACGTAATCGTCTGATATTTCATAGGATCGTCCCAAATCACAAAAGGTCGTCTGAGATCATACAGAATCGTTTGCAATCTGACAAATTCGTCTGACGAATTCGTCAGAAACAATAGAAAATTGTAGAAAAGCTAAGGAAATGCAAACTCTAGGTTTTGATTGCCCCCAATCTGGACTACAGTCAGGATTGCCTCCAATCGTACGAGATCGTCTGTGCGCCTCGACAAAATTATCCATAATCATCTGAGATCATCTACGACAATCCGAGCTAGCTTCGACTAAAAAACAGTAGAGTTCCTACAAAAAAATGCAAAATACAGAATACAGACAGTAGTGCGAGGGAATAAGGAACTAAATCTGTAGGGAAATTCGTCAGCTAAGGGTTTTAGGGGGTTTAGGGGGATAAACTAGAAAAATCCTAGTTTATATAGGATTAGGAAGAGGTTAGGAGGTTGGGGATCATCCCAATCTGGGAGATCTCCAACAGGGAATCTCCAAGCTGCGCGACGCATTTCGACCAAGTTGGAGAGGTCGTTGAAACAGAGGCTAATTATGAAAATTTGGTTTTGGGACGAAATCGTCTGGACGTACTGTTCCAGATGAATTCGTCAGATCGGGGGTGATTTCGTCTAATCTGCGACGATATCGTCCAACGGTCAAAACAAATCCTAAAAATGGCATAGAAAACGGGGAAAGCGGGTAACAAGTGGTTTAACGGGCAGTTTGGGGTTGAAATTCAAATTTTTATCTTTTATCTTTTACTAAGGTTTTAACCGTGCCAATTTTAGGGTGTTATATTTTGCCCCCTCTTTAGCGAATTTTTCGAATAAAATGCGTTAAAGACGAGTTTTTCCCATTTTATGAGAAAGCAAAAATATACTCAATTTTTAGATGACGATTCTTGGTCGAATCGTACGAATGCTGACTATGGTGCCCCCTCCGTGTTTTTACCCAAATCAAAAGTTTGAGGTAAAAATGCGAAAAAGCAAAAATTAAAATGTTGATTGTTAAATAAAATTAAGAAAATAGGGTAAAACCCTAATTCATTTTTACTGTTCCAGAGCTCTGCAGAGAGAGAATGGTGGAGACAGCGCACAGAGATTTGTATAGATTTTGAGAGGATTGAGTATGCCAGGGTATAGATTGTAGCATACCAATCCAGTTTTGATATGATGTACATAATTTGATATATATATATGATATTTTTGATATGACTTGTTCATATGTTTTTATGATACTTCAATGTTCGAATTGTTTGCTTGTTTGATTGATGATTCATGTAATTATGTTGTTTGGAAATATTATAATTTGATGTCATGCTGTAAAATTTAAATGAAATAATCTGATGTAAACAATTGGTTGTTGTGGTGTGATTTGAAAAAATAAAAGGGACTTCTAACAATAATTTCAAAGGACATTGTCACTGTTATAGACCATTTCATGGAGTCGTCACTCACTAGGTCGTCAAGCTAATCCCAGGATAGAAATATTGTTAAAAGTAAAAGAGTGCTTAAGAGACTGTCTTAAGACTTTGTGTTGTGATGATGGAGAGAATGATGGTTTGATGATTTGTTTTTAGATTTTCATAAAAAATAGTACGCATGAGATACTAAAAGAAATATGATTTTACTAGGCATAAATTCCTAAGTGTGATAAAATTGTGAACAATTCCTTAGAATTTATACCATGGTTGCAAAATTGCATGTTGACATAATGATATGAAATAGAATAAGTGTTCGTTCGTTTGTTTTAAAGCATAATTGTGTAACATAATGATGCAAGTCATATGAATTTATTTTTAAAATAAATGGAAAATAAAATTAGAACAATGGTTTGCGCTAGGCATAGAATTTATAGGTATAGACTTATACCATCATCGTGAAATCCAAAGAAAGAAATAGATATTTTGGTTTTATTGCAAGATGAATTTTTTTTTACTTTTGATAAACAGAAAAATAATAATATGAATATGTTTGAAATCATTTTTGTGATTTTGTGAGAAAATGTATATAATTGCTTTTATACAAAACAAAAATTTTGAAATAAAAGGGTAAAATTATTTCGAAAAGAATTACAGAAACATTTTAAATTATCTCAAAGACAAATGTAGATTTATAAGGGATCCTCATGTGCAAATGTGAGTTCATTACCGATCTTGATTTATCATAATGATACAAAATCTCTCAAATACAAATGTGTGTGCGATTGTATTATTCATTCATCAATTTTGAGCAAGATAATTTGATACAAGTAATTTGCCTTAACCAAATGAATGTTTGTTGACCATGATTTATATGCATGTAACCGTACCAGACTACTATGTAAGTTAGGTTATCAAGAGCTAGCTAATCCATAAGTTGACATAGGTCTGTACAAAAGAAGGTCGCTAATGTGACAGACATATCACCACGCTAGGAATTACCCAAGGCCAAGTGGGTTGGGCACAAACCACCTGTTATGGGGCTTACCTCACAGTTTTCGAATAATTGAGAATTCCAGGGATTCAAGCTCATTCACCCTTCTTTTCTTTTCAAGGGGTAGGGAAAGGATTTTATTGCATTTTGCTTTTGCGTTTCTCTTTTTGCTTCTTTTTTCTTTTCTTTTTTGTACTTTTGTATTTTTGCTTGATATTTGAGAAAATGTTGAAATATTGCTGTGATGATACAAAATAACATTTTTCTTTTTCTCTTTTTCTTAAACTTTTCTTTTCTTCCTATGCTAGGGATACTTGCTCGCATTAGGTGTAGAGCAAGGGATTTTTATTCTGGGTAGGGGTGAGCTTGTCCTTTTGTCAATTCTCAAAGATTCTAGACCATGTGCATGATAGGATAGCAGGGGAAACTTTTCGCTCAAGAAACCATTTCTACTATGTAGCATCAGATCGAATTTGCAATGAAATCATTTTAATGTGAAAGGATATATTTGGTTTAAGTAAATAACAAGATCAGCTCTCTATGCTCAAAACTTTATTTAATGCCAATGTGGACTTTGATATAAGAGAGATTAATAATCATATCAAATAAAATCAAGACATTTATGCATGTGAGTGTGAAAGTGCGGGATTCCAAATAAATGCTAATTTGTCCAAAATAACTGAAAATATAACTGCAATACTGCAAGAATTGACAGGTATAAAAATAAAAAGATGTTTTTGAAGATTTTGATGATTTTGATGTTTTTGATGGTTTTTATATTTTGATTTTAAGTTATGAAATTGGTGGTATATACAAGATGATCTATATACACTATACAAGGTTATTTGAGTATAGCATGTCTAAGGTTGCTTCAAAATCAAAGGAGGTTTTGAAGGATAATTTGGTTGTGGTGAAGGTAAGAACAAAAGGTGATGAATAAAAGGTAGTGATAAAAAAAGCTTTGTTATAATGTAGAATAATGTAGCAAAAGATTTTACTTTTATATGTGTAAAATTGATCATGTTACAAAATAAAATATCAGAAAGATAAGAAGGTTCTTCATTCTTATCATTATCTTCCAAGTCTTGATAAGATGGAGGGAGCATATGTGAAAGATATGCATGGGTGTTATTTGGTAAACAAGGATGATCATCTATGGATGAAGAAAAGTGATGGATAGAAGGTAATTGTAACAATAGAGAATGTATAGAACTTGATGTTTCAACCGTTAAATATTCTTTAAATGGTGTTGGGTCACCATGTATGGTAACAATTTTATTTGCAAGTTCAAACTCCAAACATTGGTGAAGAGTGGAAGGGGCAACCCTCATCGTATGAATCCAAGGACTTCTGAGAAGTAGGTTGTAAGGTGAAGGGCAATATGCTACATAAAACAAAGTATCCAGGATCTTGGATCCAATATTGAGGGGAAAAATTATAGTACCTTGAGCTTCTTGAATTTCATTGTTAAAAGATTTTATAATAACATTTGATTCATTAAGATATTCTTCCTTTGTTTTGAGTTTTTGGAATAATTGATAAGTGCATAAATTAAGAGAGGAGCCATTATCTTCCATGATAGTTCTAACAGGTGTTTCTTTACTAGATCCTATACTGTAAAGATAGTAGTCTTCTTGTGGAGTAGAGGAAGGAATCTCCTTATCATAGAATGAAATATGGTTAACCTCAAGAGGGTTTACACCATTAATTATGTTCTTAGAGAAAATATGATGAGGAACAAATTGTTGTCTAGGTATCTTGAACAAAGTTTCCTTATGAGAACTTTGTAATACTTCTAAAAGGGATATCTTTGCTTGAGGGTTAATCACTTGTTGTTGGCTATCAAAGTGGATTTCAGATTGAGATTTTGATTCTAAAGATGAGCTTTCTATGCTTACATTCCATTTTGGATCATTCTCTAGAGCCAAATATAGTTTTGAAGGTTGGTCAAATGAGGAATCCATCTCTTGAATATCAGATTGAGTTGATTGAACTTGAGGTTGCTCATTTGTAGTTTCTATTACAATATTAGTAATATCATCATGATGGGACATGTTAACATGCAATATTTGATTGGCTTTCTGTTGTTGATAATTGAATAGGGGTTCTTGGGAGATCCCCATGTCTTGATTGATTATTGGTATTTGTTGTGTAGGAGTTTGATTGTTTAATGGAGATTTATACTCAGTTGTAGATTGTAATTCCTTGATATTAAAAATACCCTCATCAATAAAATCTTGAATTGCACATCTTAAATCTTTACAATTTTGTGTCATATGTCCATCTACTCTATGATATTCACAATGTAGCTCAGGTTTAAACCAATTTGCTGTGGTATCAAGTTGTCTTATGGAGGGGAGTTCAATCTTATTTGTATCAAGTAAATGCTTGAGAATTATATCCATTGGTTGATTGAGCTTTGTAAATGTACGTGATGAAGGTTTTCAAGAGGTTTTTGATAAGTGCATTAGGAGTTCAGTCATAAAAGGACCTAAGGGTTTTTTACCTCTTTTTTCTTTGTTATGGGTAGAATGATGATAGGAAGATTGTGAAGTATGATGTGAGTGCATGGTAGGATTGGAAGAATAAGTATTTTCTTGTTGAAATGGATGTGTTGTATTGAAAGAAGAACATTGAAAGGGTGGAGGAGGATTGTATGGGGATTGATAGACATAATATGGATATATGGGAGAATAGATAATATCGTTATGAAGAGGATTGGAAAAGGGATTGTCCTGTTGGGTTATGGATGAAAAATGAGAAAAGCATGATGGAGGTGATGTTGAATAGGGATGAGATTGGTCATAATCAACTAATGTATTTGGCTGAATTCTTCCAACATTACTGACGGGATCATATTGATTTTAGTAAAAAATCATGGTTTCTTTAGTACTTCTAAAAGTAATATTTAGTATCTACTATTTAGAATTGAATCTAAAACATACAAACTTGAAATGATGATTTTGTTATTTTTTTTTTTCTTGTATACACATATATATATATATATATATATATATATATATATATATATATATATATATATTTTATATTTTTGAATCAAAAATATGCCTATGTTATTCACATCGGGTTCACCAAAATGTATCGTTCCAAATTTTTTGCATCCTTACCCTCAGGCTATAGGATCCGTGCCCGGAAGGGGAATGCGAGAAGGATGGGACAATACCTCGGACTGAGAGGCCCTTTGAAGGTCTCGCCTCTCGGGGGAGGGGTATAAGGGTGAATTTTCAACGGATGGTGGGTTCACCAGGAAAATTTTGAATGGCAGTTTCCACGCCTAGGTTGACAATGAGTTTGATGTGTTCATTTTTATACTCGATCATTCAACTCTTAGGTTTGGCCAAGATGAATCTAAACTATTCTATATGCCAATGCGGATTTAAATGAATACAAAAAATAGGAATGAATGCTAATCACATAGAATATGCTAGCTAAAATATATCATACCTGATTTTGGATGTCTGATGAAGATTCTGAGTCTTGTAGCAGTTCAGATCACCTCAATTCGTACGTAATCGTCTGATATTTCATAGGATCGTCCCAAATCATAGAAGGTCATCTAAGATCAGACATAATCGTCTGCAATCTGACGAATTCATCAAAAATAATAGAAAATTGCAAAAAAGCTAAGGAAATGCAAACTCTGGGTTCTTGTTGCTCCCAATCTGGACTACAGTCAGGATCGCCTCCAATCGTACGAGATCGTCTGTGCTCCTCGACAAAATCATCCGTAATTGTCTGAGATCGTCTACGACGATCTGAGCTAGCTTCGACTAAAAAATAGTAGAGTTCCTGCAAAAAAATGCAAAATACAGAATACAGATAGGAGTGCGAGGGAATAAGGAACTAAATCTGTAGGGAAATCCGTCAGCTAAGGGGTTTAGGGGGTTCAGGGGGATAAACTAGAAAAATCCTAGTTTATATAGGATTAGGAAGAGGTTAGGAGGTTGGGGATCATCCCAATCTGGGAGATCTCCAACAGGGAAATCTCCAACTGCGCAGACGCGTTTCTGCCCAAGTTGGAGAGGCTATTGAAATAGAGGCTAATTATGAAAATTCGATTTTGGGACGAAATCGTTTGGACATTTTGTTCCAGACAAATTCGTCAGATCAGGGGCGATTTCATCTAATCTGCGACAATATCGTCCAACGGTCAAAACAAATCCTAAAAATGGCATAGAAAATGGGTAAAGCAGGTAACAGGCGGTTTAACGGGCAGTTTGGGGTTGAAATTCAAATTTTTATCTTTTATCTTTTACTAAGGTTTTAACCGTGCCAATTTTAGGGTGCTACAAGAATACGAAAGAGGCCAAAAGCCCCTAATGAGACATGATTATCATATCATGGAATATAAGGGGTGCTAATGCCCCCTCAAATAATAGGTGTATTAGGGACCTATATTTAAGTAATAAACATGATATTCTCTGTATCGAGAAAACTAAAATGACAAAAGAAGTTTCAAAAACTATGGAAGCAATTTTGAAAAGATGTGAATGGGATGCTATGGATTCTAAAGGAGCAGCAGGGGGAATTCTAACTTGTTGGAATCCTTCTAGAACCTCTTGTGTAACCATTCATAAAACTAGGCATTGGATAGCCTCTTTAGTCACTTGCTACTTTGCATATATTTGCTTCATCCTTATCAATGTCTATGGACCTACAACTCAATTATGTAGATTAGAAGTTTGGAGTGGGATTGAAGCCTTTATGAGAAGTAAAGACCAAGTAACCTGATTCATGATCATTGGATATTTTAATGCCATGACCAATTTGAATGAAAAATTTTGAGGAATTAGAAAATTGACCCAAAGTATGAAAAATTTCTCGGCTTTTTTTCAAAACAATAATCTATAGGAAGTTGAGTTTGAAGAATACAACTATACTTGATCCAACAACAGGAGAGGCCAAAACCTAATAGCTAAAAAAATAGATAGATGCATTCTCTCATATCATTGGCTTGATGAAGGAACTTGTGCTAAAATTAATACCTTTAAAAAGGATTGGTTCAGATCATTGGCCCATAAGAGTGAAAATGGTGGTAAGTGAATTCAAAAAAGATCATATTTTAAATACGAGCAAATGTGGGAAGACCATCCTCAATTTGTTGATATAATAGCTCAAACATGGAATTCTTTAGGTAATGGTTGGTTGTATGCTCTTCCAAACCAAATTAAAGTTATGACATCTAGATTAAAAGAATGGAACAAGAACACCTTTGGAAACATTTTTGAGAAGAAAGAAGAACTAAAAGATAAACTTTCAAAATTCTAAAAAGGTGATGAAAATAATACAAGCTCGGAGGAAAGAGATTTGCTTAGTGAATATCATAATATTTTGAGTAAGGAAGAGAAATTCTAGAGATTAAAATCAATATAGACTTGGTTAAAAGGAGATAAGAATACAAATTTTTTCATAGGATGGCTATAGTAAAAAGATCATCTTCTAGAATTAATAGAATTAAATCAATAGAAGGGGTTTGTATTGAAGATCAAAGTGAAATTAGAAAAGAGACAAAGTCATTTCTTCAAAATATTCCAGGTTCAGAGGAAATCGAAGTTCTTAATGATAAACTTCTTCAAGATGTTCCTTCAATTATAACAGATGAAGACAATAGGAAACTGATGGAGCCTATTACTCTAGAAGAAGTTCAAAAAGCTCTTTTCACTTTTAATAAGGATAAATCCCCAGGTCCAGATGGGCTCTCTACATATTTTTACCAACATAATTAAGATATAGTGAATGATTCTTTATTGGTGGTTGTGGAATAGTCTAGGGTAAAATAATAAATTTCTTATAAAATAAATGCAACTTATCTTACCCTAATTCCAAAAATAAGGATGTTGAATTGTTTGATTCTTTTAGACCCATAAGCCTATGTAATATGGCATATAAGATTATTTCCAAAGTTATGGTGAATAGATTAAGGCCATTGTTAGAAAAAATTATTTCAGAAGAGCAAGAAGGATTTGTGAAAGGGAGATAAATTCTAGATGGGATCATAGTAGCTCATGAAGTTATACATTCAGCAGCTTCAAGAAAAGAGAAAGCTATGATCTTGAAACTTGATATGAGTAAAGTTTATGATAGGGTTAAATGGGATTTTCTTTTTACAGTTTTAGATAAGTTTATTTTTGGGAATTAATGGAATAGACGGATTAAAGCTTGTGTCTCTACAGTTTCTTATTCAGTGTTGGTCAATGGGTTAGTGATAAAATCTTTTAAAGCCAAGAGAGGCCTTATACAAGGATATCCTCTATCTCCTTATTTGTTCATTATTATGGTAGATTTTTTGAGTAGGAACTTAAATAAGGCTTACAAATATGGGTTTATTAATGGACTTAAGGTTAGTAATAACATCGATAACATCACCCATCAACAGTTTGTAGATGATACAACCCTTTTGGAAGGGCAAGGATAAATGAGGTCAGAGCTTTGAATAACTTTTTAAAAGAGTACGAAAGAGTTTCAGGGCAAAAAATTAATAGGACCAAATCCAAAATTTACTTCCTTAACACTCCTAATATCAAAGCAAGAATTTATAGGTTGCTTCAAATGGAGGAGGTAAATTTACTAGTAAATTATCTAGGGATGTCTTTATTTGAGGGGAGAATGAGGATAGAATTATGGAATCCAATTATTAATAAAGTTTAAAATAAACTTCTAGCTTGGAAATGTAGATGGTTATCGTTAGCAGGAAGAGTGTAGTTAATTAATTCAGTCTTACAACCATTCCCACATATTATATGTCATTGTTTTCTATGTCAAAATCAGTTGAAAAAGTTTAATATTTATTATGCAATCCTTTTTATGGTCAGGTTTACATGATAAAAGGAAATTTCCTTTGGTGAAATGGAGCAAGTTGTGTGATGATAAAACTAGGGGAGGTCTTGGTTTTATAGCTCTTATAGATGCAAACTTATCTCTTAGGGGAAAAGTTATCTAGAGATTGTACAAAGAGAGTCAAAGACAATGGGCAATAATTCTTCTAAGTAATTACGTTGATCCCAATGACCCAAGTTTAATATTTACTACATTCTCTCTCCCAAATGGTTTTTCTCTTTGGAATGGTTTAAAAAAATCTATTGATCTTATGATTAAAGGTTTACTATGGGTGGTGGAAACTGGATAACAAATTTCTATTTGGATGGATACTTGGTGTGATAAAAAACCACTCAATTTAGATTCAATTTTGAAACCTTGGATGAGATTATTTCAAGACAAATACGAGGATAGGGTTTCAAACATTTTGTACATGGATCGAGAAGGAATATATAAATGGAAAGAAGATTTTTATAAGTATACAAGACATTGATTCTATGAGGCAATTGAGTAGAAAGATAAGAACTGTGATTATTCTGAGGGGTGCCAACTATAAATTGATTTGGGAGTCATATAGCTTAGGATAATACACAACAAGAAGTGGATATAATGTTCAACACTAACATAATAATAATGTCACTAAAATATGGAGAGATATTTGGAATAGCCCAAGCATTCCTAAAGTCAAAATGTTTGTTTGGCTAGTAGGTCATAAAAGAATTTTATCCTTTGATAATATTATGAAAAGGGGATTTCATGGCCCCTCTCAATATGTTTTATGTAATAAGGAGGATGAGAGTATTGACCATCTCTTGGGATATTGCTCAATAGTTTGGAATCTATAACAATGGATTCTTAATATGTTTGGTAAATGCATGGTAATGAATAGCATAATTGAATATTGGTTAAAGCAATGGTAGAGCACTTATAAAAGTGAGGCTTTATAGACAATATGGGATATATCAAAAGATACAATACTTTGGACTATATGGCTAGAAAGGAATAGAAGAATATTTAAAGGAAAGGAAAGCAGTTTAGAGGTAATGAAAAATAAGATATGTTTAACCATAGAGGAGTCTAAACCAACTCTATCAACTTACCCAATTCCTAATTTGGAAGCATAGAATCTTGATAGATGGAGTCAAGTCATTAAATGGAATTATGATGTTGGGTACAAGAGAAGAAAAAATAAGGTAAAGAATATAAAGTGGAAACCACCAAATATGGAGTGGGTTAAATTGAATTTTGATGGAGCATCTAAAGGAAATCTAGGACCAATAGGAGGAGGAGGAATAATTAGAAATAATAGAGGAGATATTTTATCTCATTATGCTTTCAATAGTGGATTTAAGACAAATAATGAAGTTGAAGCTTGGGCAAATTTAGAAGGGTTAAAAATATGTAAACAAATGAAATGGAATAGAGTATGGATGGAAGGTGATTATCTCATAGTAATAAATGCAATTTTGAGGAAAGCAAAGGCTCCATGGAACATACAAGAGATAATTTTGGAAATTCAAGATCTTGCTAAAGAGTTTGAAGAAATTAGGTTTACACATATATTAAGGGAAGGAAACAAATATGCAAATAAGCTAGCCAATAGAGGGGTTTTAATTGAGTATCGTGAAGTTAAATTCTCCTTTCCTCTAAATATGCAAATAAGCTAGCCAATAGAGGGGTTTTAATTGAGTATCGTGAAGTTAAATTCTCCTTTCCATGGTTAGAGGAAGTAGAAATTTTAGTTGAAGTTGACAAAAAATTTTGATTACCTAAATCAATTAATGATTAAGTTTTACTTTAATGTTTTCCATTGGTACTATATTTTTTATTTTGTAACAATAATGTGTTTTTATTTAGACTATTTATTATAATTTTTGTGGTTGCACTTGTGTTTTAGGAAGGAAACTAGCAATCCAAATTTGGTAAAGCAAACTATGATAGTGCGATATTTTGGAAATATTACTCTACTAAGATGCAAGGCATAGATAGTAGAGGTGAAGTTTTGCCATTGTGAAGGATTTTATAGGAAAATGTCAAGAAAGATGCTAAATTATGGAGTAATTGTACTCAAAAAAAGATTTGAAAATATTCAAAAAATGAAAATCAAGAATTCAGACATTTTATGTAAAATGATGTAGGTTTCTAGCTATAGCATCTCAATTGAGATTAGAAGCGTATCTATTTGTAAACTCTCAAGCTCTAAATAAGAGAGATGTAATTTTTCAAGGGTGGGGGACCCGATTACAACCCCTTATTATCAAGAAAAACAAAAAAAATACGTATAACTTAAAAAAACAAGCAAACAAATTCAATAAACATTTTAAAAAATAACTAAAAACTTTCCAAAACGTAATTAGTTCACAACTAAAATTGGCAACTCATTTGAACCAAGTATTCACTACACATACACTTTCAACCGAGTAGCACTTTTTTTATATTCACCAGAACTTGGATCTTTTTTATAAGTTTTTATATTCACCGTAACTTGAATCTCTTCTATGAGATGCAATCTATTCCAACCATTTTAACTCCATTCTATTAATATTATTTTTTCAAAAATAATGAAAATCTTATTTATAATCAAATATAATAAGTTTGATCATAATTATCATAAATTTTTTGCGAGTCAAGAGGGAGTGTAGTAGCAAGCGCGAGCCAAGAATGAGTGCAGTAATGAGCGCGAGCATGAGCCAGGAGTGAGTGTAGCCAAAAGTGAGTGCAAGCATGAGTTGAGAATGAGTGTAACCAGAAGCGAGTGCGAGCATGAGCTAGGATTGAGGAGGAAATGTGAGTAGGAAGTAGAAAACAAAGTGTGATCTAGTTCGAGCTTGGAGGAAGCGTGATCTAAGAGGGAGTACAAGCCAAGATTTAGTCATGGTAGAAGAGCAAGAGGTTCATCCAGAGTGCATAAATGCTTCAAACCCTTACCATTAATGCATGGAATATTGTTTTCAAAAAATCATTGAAGCGAAGGAACTTCGGGAAAAAGAAGAGACAAGACATATTGTGAGCCAAGAGGGAGTGCAAGTCGGGAATGAGTGTAAGGTAGGAGAGTACAAGTTGGGAGTGAGTGCAAGCCAAGAGGGAAGGTGATCCAAGAGGGACTACAAGCCAAGAGCAAGCCCCATTAGCTAGTATGGAAGGAAAGTCATATTTGAAAGCCCTAATGGGAAGTTAAAATGCCCTAGTTGGAAGTATGGAGGCCCAAGTTAGAGATAAGCAGAAGAGCAAATACATGGTAAGTTCGATCTAGGTAGTAGATGTTACATCAAAAGTGAGTATCAAGGATGAGATGATTGAACATGATATAATGGTTCTTAAAAGTAGAGGGTTAATATGTAAGTTCCATAGATCATGGCCAAGGGTTTTGGAGATTTGAAATTGGATCAAGTTGAAGTGGGGATTAAATTCAAATCACTCCGTAACTTTCCTTCCTAAAAAAAAAATTCACGTCATCTTTTCTAGTTCAAAATTTAGGGATAAAATAACGGTTGGTGGCCCATGGTTTAGGGGAAGAGATGCACTTTATTTGAAACCATGGAATGAAAATTTTTCTGTTGAGACAAAAACTATTAAGAAGCTTCCAATATGGGTTAGGAATTTTGGACTTCCATATCAGCTTATAAATAAGGATGTTTTGAAGAATATTGGAAATACCCTAGAGGATTTCATCGAGAAAGGACTAACTACTATGGAGTGAAAGCATGCTATATATACTCAAATATGTGTTGCTATGGATATTTCAAAACCTTTATCACAATCCCTTAAGATAAAATCTGAATCAAGAGAATGGGATCAACAAGTAATGAAAATATCACATTTTGTTGCCATAATTGTTATGAAATTGGACACATGGCAAGAGTTTGCAAAGTGAAAACTATGGAGAAAGACAAAAAATTATAGCAATGATATAAACTTCAAGATAAAGTAAGGAAATCATACAATAATAGAAGCTATATTAGATCAAGAATATTCCACTCTAAAAGAAGAGGCAAAGAAAGCCTATCTACAATATCATTTGACAAGTTCAAAAGGAATTAAAGGTGCAAAGGAAGATGTGGACAAAAATCCTAAAACAAAAACAACAAAAGAGGTCAAGTTTATTCCAGGTTAATCATTTTCATTTTCCTCAAGAAGCATAGAATCCTCTCCAAGTAAAAAAAGTGAAAGGGATGAAGATGTTATCCCTTGCACTTCAAGGTTTCAAGAGCACCATAATAAAGAAATAAGTATGGAGGAAACCCATAACAATTTAGGTTTTTTAGAGCAGAATAAGAAGGTAATTGCTACAAAAGAGCATCCTTGCACTTTAGGGTTTTTAGGGCAACATAAAGAAGATTGTGCTTTTGAGGTTATTCTTTGCATTTTAAATCCTTCGAACAAGGTAAACTTAAAGATGATAAGTATTACTATGACTAGTACGAGAAAATTGAAGAGATTGATGAAGATGAAAGTATTGTTGGGAATGAAAAAAAAGGAGGAAGATCCAAAAAGCAAAAACAAAGAAAAAAAATGAGAGGGATATTGATATGGGAAAACAAAAGCAAATATCACAAGTGCTAACAAGAAGTGGGGCTAAACCCACAAATAAATAAATAAATAAATAAATATATATATATATATATATATATATATATATATATATATATATATATATATATATATATATATATATATATATAATGAAAATAATATCTTGGAATATTAGGGGAATTAAGAACCCTAAAAAAAGGTATTAAGAAATTGTGAGGTTGTTATAGATAAGATATGTATAGATATAGAAGTTGGCCAAAAAATATTTTAGTCATTGGTAATGTCGAATTTCATCTTGGCAATATTTAAATTAAAGAATTTTGAAAAAGATGAAGATTGATAGAAAAGCAAATGAAGAATATCTTTGATTAATTAATTTGTGAGAAATGTAATGAGAGCAATTTAATGTTTTATTTTTGTAATGGGAGTAGCCCCATTAGAAGCCACACACCTTATTAAAAAAAATTGATTAATAAAATATCTAAGCTTTAAAAAGGTTTGAGTTTAAATCTTTATATATATATATATTGATACATAGGAAAATCGGTTACATCTACAATCCTTTTCTACTACCAATCTTTTTCTACTAACAAGCAGGGTTCCTATAGTCAAGAGTAATACTATCATATAGTCATAGTCACAATGTAGTAGAAGAGAATCTTTTCAAGTAATACATGCTTGATTGTTAAAGATATTGTGATACTACCATATCATCACAAATATAAATCGGTTACATCTACAATCCTTTTCTACTAACAAGCAGGGTTCCTATAGTCAAAAGTAATACTAGCATATAGTCATAGTCACAATGTAGTATAAAAGAGAATCTTTTCAACTAATATATGCTTAATTGTTAAAGATATTGTGATACTACTATATCATCACAAATATAGTATAGGTTCAAAACCATTATATAGCCACCATACACATAAAATTATAAGTTATAATTAGATTATATATAAAATTTTCAGTTAATTGTAATATTATTACATGATTATGGCATTATAGCATGATTTTAAAATTTATCAAACTATACATACATAATTACTAAAATATTATAATATTGTTTGGTGGGGACAACGTAATGGTTAGGGGTTTGGCTCTTCTTCAAGAGGTCCAAAGTTCAATCCGCAACGCTTGATTGTGTGTTAATTCGCTATTGATAAGCGTAGCTCTCGGCTTTATGAGAGGTCATGGTTGTGAAGAACACAAGCTTATACTAAGAGGGGGGTGAACACTATAATATCACTTTTTACTTTTCTTTCCCAATCAATATTATGCAATGTATCAATAAAAATATCAACATCAGTAATCAAAGCAATGCACAAATCACCACACACAATAGAGACACCAATTTAACATGGTTCACCCAATGTGGGCTACTCCACAGAGAAAATATTTGATTAAATTTTTTTCAATAAACCTCTTGGGAATCCTTTCCCTATTACAATGTTTATGGACCTTTTCTCAAAGGAGATACCAATCCCCTAATCAAGTTCATGGATCTCTATCTATAGAAGAGTTCTTTCTCCTTTGCTCTAGCTGGTGATCTTCTAGAAGAATTGTTACCTCCATTGCACTGGCTTATGGATCTCTATCCTTTGAAGACTTTTGTCCTCACACACAAGACATATCTTCACTGCCCTGGATAATGGACCTCTATCCACTAGAGATTGTTGTCCTCTATACTCTGTCACCTCCAGAGCTTGTTCTTAGCTCTATCTCAAATTTGCACTAAACACAATCCTTTGATCTAGCACAAATCTACTCAATCTCTGTCCTCAAATCTATACTAAACATAGTCCTTCGGTTTATCACAAATTTGTTCAATCTCTATCTTCAAATCTACACTAAACATAGTCCTTCGATCTAGCACAAATTTTCTCAATCTCTGTCCTCAAATCTACACTAAACACAATCCTTCATTCTAGCACAAATCTGCTCAATCTCTGTCCTCAAATTTGCAGTAAACACAGTCCTTTGATCTAGCACAAATCTACTCAATCTCTATCCTTAAGCCTTAACACAAAGCTTGACTCAATCATAAATCAACTCTGCTAGATCTACCTCAAACCTTAACCTAAGGTTTGAACAAATCAATCAATCAACTCTGCTCACAAGTCTTCTCAAAGACTTGTCTCAAATATTCCTTGTAAGCTTTCACAAAAGCTCACACTAATCTATCCACAAGTCCTCTCTAGAACTTGTCCAATATGCTCAACAAGTCTTCACCAAGACTTGCCTCAAATCTACATTGTAAGCTTCCACAAAAGCTTACTCAACTCAACTCAATCTAACACAAAATCCTCTTTAATCACACAAACAAGCTTCACACTGAATCTAGAGAATTATTAGAGACTCAATATGCTTCACACCTCAATCACTTTCAATATATTTCTCAAATCAAATAATATAGAACAATTTGTTTCACATAACTTGAACTATCATTTCGACACTTCCACTTGACTAGGCTCAATCAACTCTACTTAATCAATCACTCAATGAAACATTCCTTGCTTAAAAAACCTAGTCCAAGCATATGAACACTCACTCAAATATTTCCAACAATGCTTATCAACCAATCTCACATAACAATGATACTCATGTTCTTTCACAAACCTTAGTTCAATATAGTTCACAACTTCACATAACAACCCTAATCATGCATATGAAGGTTCATTCAATGTTTCCAACAATGCTTATCAAACAAGGTTTTTGTCATCAACTTTCACTTAGAAAAACCTTTAACAATCAAAATCAACAATGCTTATCAAACAACCCTTTTTAATCCAACTTAGCATTCATAACATCCAACAATCACTCACAAGGAAGATGTGCCCATATGTTTTTGTTTGATGAAGAAGTGCCCTAAAAGACCTGTCTCAATGACAATTACTCTCTTTGCCAATTTTAAGGGTTAGGTAGTAAAAACCTTCTCAAAATTTTAATCAATAATTTCCTCACAAATTATTTTCACCATTCATAACATGAGAACTCAAATAACCTTATTACTCCTTTCAAATATTAAACAAAATAAAACTTTATTTTGAAATAATATTCAAAATCATCTAATGCCTTATCACTCCATTCAATATTCTAATCACCAAAAATCGCAATATAAAAATCAACTTTCACAGCCCTTATATCTCCCTAAAAAACTTATGCCAAACAACCTTAGGACAAATATAAAATTTGAAAAATTTAAATACCTTTTGCCCTTGGTGGGAATCGAACC
The DNA here is from genome assembly GCA_028583015.1 of Wollemia nobilis. Lineage (NCBI taxonomy): Eukaryota > Viridiplantae > Streptophyta > Pinopsida > Araucariales > Araucariaceae > Wollemia > Wollemia nobilis. The sequence continues at coordinate 1,739,807 of JAQPPZ010016912.1, read as the reverse complement.
CACGCATGTTGCGCTTCCACCAGCGCCCTAGCCGCGGCTCCAACTGTCGCATGAGCTAGGCACTCACCTTGGGAGCAAAGAGCACCACGTGCTCTATATCCTTCCCTCTTGGTGCCTAAACCAAAAGGAGTGTGTTGCTTCCTTTGGCGCCCAAACAAAACTCTCACCAAAATTATCGTCGAGATTCGATCGTGGGTCCTCCCGCTTGCCAAAGCCCTAAGTCACAATTGCTTGCCACCAGGTCAACCCGCTGGATGGATATGAGGCTTAGATCCTCGCCAAACTTATTCCTTCATTGGCGCACACAAGACAAAAAAACTTTTGTCTTCTTCCTCGCACAAAATCACATAAATCGCATAAATCGTAGGCTGGAGTAATTCAAACGAAGGTAAGGTTTTTGCCACTAAGGCATATGGTATTTATACCATTATGCCACCACAATTTTTAGACGTCGGTGGAGGGATTTTATTTATGACGTCGACGCATTTCTTTTTGCCTTGCAACCCTAACTTTAGGGTTAATTAAATTATATTATAATTTAATTAATAATAAAATTATTATAATTAACTTATAATTAAATTAATAACCATTTGGTTAATTAAATTAAATTACAAATTAATTTATAATGAAAATTATTATAATTAATTTAATTACTTTAGGTCTTTTTATTAGACCTTTAATATTATAATATTATTTTTATTGGGCCTTCTAACTTCTCACCTTCTTATTTCTGAAACTGACTCTTGAAATACTTTCTCTTGCTTTGCTCACTGAAATTGACTTTTGACATCAATGACAATAAATCTTGCTCATATTTCCAACAGGTTGGGAGGAGACTGCTCAGCCTTATGCGTAAATCACATGGGTTTATTACACTATCCATATGATTTAATTCTTAGAGGACACGTAACGTTTCGGGCTTTGGCTCTTCTTGGGAGGTCCAAGTTCAAACCATGATACAGGTGAGTGTGTGAGGGGGTGGGTGTGTGTATGGTCGCTATTGATAAGTTCAACTCTCACCCTTATCAGAGGATAAGCTCAACTCTCACCCTTATTAGAGGTCATGGTTGAAATGGGGATGCCTAGCCCTAGCCTTGAGCGTGGGGTTTCTCACACTAACCTCAATAAAAAATATTATAATATCAAGGCATCCTAGCCCTGAGCGTGGGGTTTCTCACACTAACCTCAATAAAAAAATATTGTAATATCAATTATATTTATCAAGTAAATATTTACCGAAATTGTCACTAGAAAAAAACCTATGTACAAAAATAATATCAATTATATATATAAAGAGAGGTCATGGTAGGGATAGGGATGCTCCGCCTTGAGCGTTGGTCATAAGGGTTTCTCACACTAACCAAGATATATATATATATATCATAAGGATGAGAGCTGAACTTATTAAAAAATATTATAATATCAAATTATATTTATTAAGTATTTTTCGAAACGACCAATGGAAAAAAACTGTATGTAAAAAAAATTATATCAATTATTTATATATATTTCTTATCTTGGTTAGTGTGAGAAAAAAAATCTATATGTAAAAAATAATATCAATTATATATATATATATATATATCTTGGTTAGTGTGAGAAACCCTTATGATCGACGCTCAAGGTGGGGCATCCCCATCCCTACCATGACCTCTCATAAGGGCAAGAGTTGAACTTATCAATAAGGGCCAAACACACATCCATCACACACCCACCTCTTCACACACTCCCCATGTTGTGGTTTGAAAATTCCGAAGAAGAGCCAAAACCATAATCATTGCATTATCCCCATAGACTAAAAAATTAAATGGATAATGTGATAAACCTCTACAATTGATACATAGGTTGAATAGTCTCCTCCCAATCATGACCCAGTGTAAAGCTAAGAACTACACTTATCAGTAGGGAATTAACACAACCAAACACCATGGTTTGAACCTTGGACCTCTTGAAGAAGAACCAAACCCTAAATCGTTGCATTGTCTCCACCGAGATAAAATTAAATGGGTATTGTGATAAACCCTTACGACCAATGCATAGGGATGAGTAGTCTCCTCCCAACCATGACCCCTTGTAAAGCCGAGAGCTACATTTATCAATAGGGAATTTAATACACAACCAAACATTGCGGTTTGAACCTTGGACCTCTCAAAGAAGAACCAAACCCCAAACCGACCGTTGCACTGTCCCCACTGGGACCAAAAATTAAATGGGTAGTGTGATAAACGTCATGGTTTGAACCTTAAACCTCTTGAAGAAGAGCCAAAACCCAAATCGTTGCACTAGTGGCAACTGTCCCCACTGGGACAAAAAATTAAATGGGTAGTGTGATAAACGTCGTGGTTTGAACCTTAAACCTCTTGAAGAAGAGCCAAACTCTAAACCGTTGCATTGGTCCCACTAGGATCAAAAACTAAATAGGTAGTGATAAACCCCTACGATGAACACTTAAGACAAAATTAAAAGGGTAGTGTGATAAACCCCTACGACCAACGCATAGGGCTGAGTAGTCTCCTCCCAGCCACACCCACCCTTCACACACTCGCCCACGTAATGGTTTGAACCTTTCGAAGAAGAGCCAAAACCATAACCGTTGCATTATCCCTCAGAGACTTAAAAATTAAATGGGTAATGTGATAAACCCCTACGACCCACACATAGGTTGAATAGTCTCCTCCCAACAATGACCCCTGGTAAAGCTGAGAGCTACACTTACCAGTAGGGAATTAACACAACCAAACATTGTAGTTTGGACCTTGGACCTCTTGAAGAAGAGCCAAACCCCAAACCGTTGCACATGACCCTTTGTAAAGTTGAGATCTACATTTATCAATAAAGAATTTAACACACAACTAAACATCGCGGTTTGAACCTTGGACCTCTCAAAGAAGAGCCATACCCCAAACCGTTGCGCTGTCCCCACTGGAACCAAAAATTAAATGGATAGTATGATAAATGCCATAGTTTGAACAAAACCATAACCGTTGCATTATCCCTAGAGACTTAAAAATTAAATGGGTAATGTGATAAACCCCTACGACCCACACATAGGTTGAATAGTCTCCTCCCAACCATGACCCCTCGTAAAGCTAGGAGCTACACTTATCAATAGGGAATTAACACAACCAAACGCCGCGGTTTGAACCTTGGACCTCTTGAAGAAGAGCCAAACTCCAAACCGTTGCACTGTCTCCACCAAAATAAAATTAAATGGGTAGTGTGATAAAATCCGACGACCACTGCATAGGGTTGAGCAGTCTCCTCCGAGCCATGACCCTTTGTAAAACCGAGAGCTACACTTATAAATAAATAATTTAACACACAACCAAACACTGCGGTTTGAACCTTGGACCTCTCAAAGAAGAGCCATACCCCAAACCGTTGCGCTATTCCCACTGGAACCAAAAATTAAATGGATTGTGTGATAAACACTGCGATTTGAACAAAATCATAACTGTTGCATTATCCCCCATAGACTTAAAAATTAAATGGGTAATGTGATAAACCCCTACGACCCACACATAGGTTGAATAGTCTCCTCCCAACCATGACCCCTCGTAAAGCTGAGAGCTACACTTACCAGTAGGGAATTAACACAACCAAACGTTGCGGTTTGAACCTTGGACCTCTTGAAGAAAAGCCAAATCCCAAAACGTTGCACTGTCTCCACCAAGATAAAATTAAATGGGTAGTGCGATAAAACCCTATGACCAATGCATAGGGTTGAACAGTCTCCTCCGAGCCATGACCCTTTGTAAAGCTGAGAGCTACAACCACACTTATCAATAAGGAATTTAACACACAACCAAACACCCTTGGACCTCTCAAAGAAGAGCCATACCCAAACCGTTGCGCTGTCCCCACTAGAACCAAAAATTAAATGAATAGTGTGATAAAGCTGAGAGCTACACTTAGCATAGGGCCGAGTAGTCTCCTCCTAGCCATGATCCCTCGGAAAGCCGAGAGTTATATTTATCAATAAGGAATTAACATACGATCAAATGCTATGGTTTGAACCTTGGACCTTTTGAAGAAGAGCCAAAACCTAAACCGTTGTGCTATTCCCACCGGAAAAATATTAATTATATATATTTTTTGATTTGGTTAGTGTGAAAAACCCCTGCGGTACGCAAAGGGTTGGATAGGCTCCCCCAACCATAACCCCTCATAAAGACGAGAGCTATGCTTATCAATAAGGAATTTAACACATAGCCACCACACACTCACCCTCACACACACTCGCCTACGCTGTGGTTTGAACTACGACCTTCCGAAGAACCAAGAACCAAAGCCCGTATCGTTGCTCTATCTATTGGAACAATATCAATTATATTTTAATCTTATATAACTAATTAAAAAAATATAAAAAAGCTGTAAATATTTAAATAATGTTTGGTGGGTATCGAGTGTTGGACCTTAATTTAGATTTAACGGAGGTGGGGTTATTGGGTGTGGGCATGAATGAAGGAGAGTTCGGTGGTGGTTGGGTGTGGGCATGAATGAAGGAGAGTTCGTTGGTGGTTGATGAGGAGACGGCCATAAATTCGACCAACCCAAACATACACTAGATGTTATATTGCAGATGAAAAGAAAGCCACGTAGACAAATACAAAATTGAGGGAGGAAAATGAGGGGAAACAACATTTATTAAATGATGAGGCGATAGAAACAAGAGTTCTTGTGGTGAGATTGTATTGGAATGCATGTGCACGTCAATAAAAACAAATGCCGCAGTGGAGAAACAGAGGAAGAAAAAGGCTCGGAATCCTCCGTCAAAACCACAACATACACATACATATTGTTTATATATTTTCATGCTTCCACATTTCTCCAATGCAATTGCTTGAATAGTACATAGGGAGCAATTGGCCAGGCACCCACTTGGAGATTTCTGGGCCTGGGCCTTTAAAATTATTTGAAATGGCAAGTTCAGCAATGATGGCACAAGGGTTTGGAGGGTTTACAACCCTCACCGCTCCTCGTTCTTCACCTTCAAGACCCAAGAATGTTTTACTGGGATTTTGCAAGATTCAAACAGGTAATCCACATCTTTCATCTCTTCAAAGTCTCTTTTTCTCCCCAGATTTTTCTCTGGAAAGTCCATTAAAATCTGGATTTGGGGATCATTGATATATATATAAACATGCGAGATTTAGTTGCAAAAGTTTGGAGATTTTTTATTTTTTTTTTTGAAGTTTTTCAAATACCCGTGAGAGATTTTGTTTGAAAATCTGGATTCTTCTTTTTTGTAATTGATGTTTTCTAGATGCTCATGTTAAAAATTGATGTTTTTTAAATACTCATGTTAAAAACTGCTAGGAAAGCGTGGATTTTATTGATGACTGTTTTGTTAGGGTACATTTGAATGGCACCCATGTTATTTCTGGATCCGCACTTCAAAGTCCTGTTTGCAGCAGTGGGGATTATAAGAGAGGTTTGATGGATGGTTTGTTAACTTAAATTCTAGTATTGGGGTGGCCTACTGATCGTACATTGTTTTGGGACAGTGGGAGATATATTTTCTATAAAACAAACAACCAAACCCAAAAGGGGCTACTGTTGTAAGAGGACTCAATCTAGGGCATCCATTATTTATGGGCAGCGTACCACATAGCTATTGGCCTGTAACATCCCATTTAATCCTCTTTTTGCCAAACATTTAAAAAAATAATTTAGTAAGTAACGATATCAAGTCCTCAACAGAATCTAGCGGCAAGTTATCCTATCATAGAATGTAAGGGTTATCATTTAAGTGTCGAGGCAATTAACTACAGGGCATTTCACAATTTTCTTTCCTTTCTTTTAGGAGATAAGCTATAAATGTCTTAATTGTTTCTACTATATGTAGTACATTTTTGACAAGGCTTCCTTACTAGTGGGGTTCAAGATAGTTCAAGACAAGCAATGTAGACTCAGCTACATTTAGAGGAAGTATGGGCAGGCAGACCATTTCTTGTGGTTCTTCTTGTGGCAATACCCAACTCATTTAGTTCCTTTGGTTTAAGATTTAGAAACTACCATGATTTTACTGCTCCATGGCAATGAAAACAACTATCAAGCTGTACAACTGTCTTCATATGATGCCAACAATTTTGAATTACTCACTAATTATCTGGTGCCATTCTTCTTTTGTTGATTCGTTGATACCTTGAATCCTTTTTCAGGATAAGGAAGTTAATGCAGTAAAACCAAACAACACAGACACTTTTAAATAGAAAAGGAATAAGCACAATACTTATATAATTATTTTAGCCGGTACTCAAAAAACTATTTCTTTGTTTGGGGCCAGAGGAACATTAGAGAGCAACAGCATGTCTTTAATTTGTTTGTTACTATCTATGTACAAAAGTTGCTTCCACGACAGGCCATATTTCTGATAGCATCTGTAAACCTTGGATGGCATATGGTGCATGGGGGTAGCAGAACCAATACATGACAGTCCACATTCATCTTTGCAATCAAGGTGGAGGCAGTAGGCATCGTCACTGTGGTGCAAACAGTGTCCTTACTCAAGTATTTATCACTGTTCAAGTCATGGACGTACCTGAAAATGACTAATACAACAAACTATTACTTCAAGTTAGTATTAAAAATGGTCAGTAGCGAACACTTGAATACACATTTGGACATTTTTTGTGCTTAGGTAGTAATCCAAATCTATTATGCGAATAGAGTATAGCAAGGAAGTTATATCAACAGCCCATTCTAATGTGAATGGAAAGATAACATTAACATTTCATAATGCAGGGACAAAAAAGCAATGAATATTTAACTCAGTTTGGTTCTGGACAAGGTTCATAGAGTGGTATGAGATTGTGCTCTCAAAACCATTAAAACATGTAGTTCTGCTATTGAGATTCACACTCTCTATGTTCCTTATGAGTACAAGCTAACAAATATAATTAATTCCTTGGTTATAATTCCTATGTTCCAGGGGGATGCATCTCAGCATTTATGATCCGTCTCTGAGACCTGTACTGCCATCTGTCCTTTCATCCTGTTTTTTTTCAGGAAACTTGTCCTGTTGTGCCAGAGACACGTCCTAATATCTCCCATTGGCCCTGCCCCAGAAACTTCATGGGGCAAAACATGATTCAAATGGTCATCAAGTCCTGTATGCATTCAAGCAAAGTATGCACACATGGATTATAATATTCCTACTTCCTTCAAGATTCTATTAGACAAGGCATTAACCCACCTTTATTTATTCAGCTTTCCATCTATGGAGGGTTAAGACACGTTTTATGTTTCAAGGGTTGTAAACTACTGTAGCTACAAGATCTGATATCTATTAAAGGAACAAGCAATTCTATTTAGCTGTGGCATTTCCTAATCACATGCTAATTTGCTTCTACCATTGGGTAGGCTTCTCACACTTTACAAGTGTACTACGAGATTTGATATCTATTAATGGAACAAAGAATTCTGTTTACCTGTAGTATCTCATAATTGCATACTAATTTGACCCTACCATTGGGCAAGTTTCTCATACTTATTAAGTGTATTAGACACACTGCGAAACATTTTAAAATATCTTTACGAGAACCTTGTAGCAGTGGTATCTACAAGGCATGGAAAACTCTACAAGGCATGGAAAACTTCATTGGGACATGACAGAATCTTCAACATCTAACAAGTACACAAACTGTTGCCTTTATCTCTGTTTACCGAGATAATCCATTCACAGTCTGTCTATATGCATAGTAGGCTCTGGGAACTTTCACAACTTTGAGTCAGAATTCTTCTTTGGTTAACTATATATATTTTCTAAGTGGATAGTATTTCTTTTTTTGATGCCAGGGATACATTTTCATATTGTTCTATAGCACATAAAGAAACATTAAACTTCGTCACTGAATACAACTACTTAGCCAACCAAGAATTCACAACAAGATCATTTGGTAAAAGAAAGAAACCATGTTTGGACAAGACCATTATCCTGTTTGAAGTCCTACTAGTCAACATATGTAACTCAAGCACCTCTAGTATGGCAAAAGAAAAGGGAGGAGTTTACATCATCAAGTTCAGTTACAAGCACTACATTATGCAGCCACCCTTTTATTGCATTAACAACAAAGCACCAATGTTACCCACTCACAAAGGCCTGTCTTCTTTAGGTTCTTTTGTGTACAATACAGTGTAGGATCCTTTTTTTAAACGAGAATCCGAAACATGTGATTGCCAGATTACAAGCTTCGTGGGACCCAACTTCCATGATCTTGAACAATAACAAGGTTACCAACAGATCAAGAAGCATGGACAATATATTCCCTCTCTTAAGATTAAAGGAATCAAAATGCACTTGACAGAGCTGATGAATGTTAAATGTCAAAATATATCAGTATCTCTATTATAAGTTATAACAATGCATGAATGATTAGTTATTAAGGTGTCATTGTGCTATTCTTTCTCTTTATACTTGTATAAAAACATTTGGAAAGACATAACGGACGTAGTCCTCTTAAGTCAAATATCATGGAGAGTACTTTCAAACAGTTTCAAGCATCATGAAACAAGTATGGCAGGGAGGAGGCTGCATCGTTCATGATTTGGTTTTACAAGAATTTTTTATAAAGAAAAGGTGATTCAGCGTGGGTTCGTGGTCTGAACCGAAGGATCAAGCAGACTGTTCAGCCTAAGTGTGCTTAACTTAGCACCATTCATGTGCCTTGAAATCGTTAAACAGCTGCAACAGTATGTACTTGTATTTTTAAGTTGGATGGCATCTAGGGCCAAAGTGCGGCCAGAATGAATATAATCATGATTCATTTTGCCATTATCTATCTTAATGTGTCAAATATTGGCTGACGTAGTTAGAGGGATTATACTATAAGTAATCAAAAATTTGTTCCTCCATTCAGGAGGTGAAGAAGATAAATTGTAAAAGTGTATGGTATAACACTCTCGATCCGCAATTCACAAGACTCCTTTTTAAAAACTAATACTGAGACCACTTTTACACAAGCAAATAGTTGGCAGGTTACTCCAAGCTTCAACAAGGGAATGGAACAAAAATACTTTGATCTATTCAAGGACTGGCATCTCATATATCACTGAATTCAAGCAGCTTAGCAAACTATTGGAATATTTCTCAGTCCCAAGTCTGGAAGGTATGTACACCTCTAACATACGATATTTTCTCAGGATGTTGAGAACTTAACAAAATTTCAACTGGAGCATCTTATTACAAGGTTGGAGGTCCTATGATGATATCATCTGCACTCCCATCTGAATGTGTATGCTGATATACACAGATGACAACTGTGCAGGGATTCGATTTAACTGTCCAACATCTAGTGATGACATTAGTAGTGCCGCATCAACTCTTGCACGAGCTCATCACCCAAACATAAGTGAATCAATCTGAGATGTGCGACTAATGAGATACTTTATTATCATAATAGTACCATGCTTAAGTGAATATTCACAATAAATGTAGTATAGGGACTAATCCAATCAAACAATCCAAAGAAGCAGATGGCCAGGATCAATGACAAGCCATCCTCCAAGTCAGTTGAAACTGTCATTAGTCAATGGTTGTCAGATATATAGCAGTAATTAAGAATTCTCCAACCCCATAAGTCATCTACTGCATTACATCCTCTAGAGGATCAAATCATCTCACAACCCATTATCTTTACAATCACCTCCCTGCTGTCTTGTAACCAGGGAAAAGAGGACAGAGCAACTACCTCCAACCCCCAGCTAATTACGGCTTCAGACCATTGTAAGCTCTTCCAGCACATGACTCAAGTTGTAAATTCCTTAAACCCTATACTAGGTCGGCAGCCAACTGGATGATAAAATTTTTTCTCATCTCAAGCTGAATGTCATTCAATGGGAAGCTCAAGCTCCGTGCAAGTGTATGGCCCTTAGCCATGAGCAATACTTTTTTAAGCATTACAAACATTGATGGCCCTCAAACCGTGTCATCAAAACATCATGTATCCTTTCCTACCTTAAACCCTGGTTCAAAAATGCGATGATGGGTTGAGCTTGTACAGGCAGGGCAAAGGGAATATGAAAGATAACTTCTTCATTTATACAAACAGAGATCAAGCATTCAGGTTCATTTGAGCTATAGTTGGGAAAACCCCCTTTTCTTTTGTTTTAGCAAGCAAAATAAACAAGCCAATTCTGAAGTATATATAGTGCATTTAAAAAACTAAATGCAGAACCCTAGATAAGCTCAGTAAAACATACCAGACAAGAAGAAACTGTTATTGAAAATAGATGCTAACAGGAGGTAAAAGCAACCATACTGGCTGTACAACTTCTTCTACCAAGCAATCTCCAAAAACATGTCAACAGACTTGAGAATCTGGATAGAATTCAAGCAGGCAGTCCTCTTAAAACAGGAAAGACTGGGCCCTTTAGACAACCTCCTTTTCCTGTTTATCTTAACCCCCTTCGCTCTTCCAACAATTACCAAAACAAACATGACGGTTATGCGACATAGAATAATCACACCTGTATATTAATGGGAGTTGGCAAAACAGAATTGGTGAATGACCTTCCTGAACATGTGGGAATGAACCTCATCATGGTGGCAACTAAATAATAGAAGGGAGTTGGGTGCAAGTGAACTGCGCAGGGAAGAGTTGTTTGCTTTTAATTTTATAGCTGAAACATTAATGGACCCAACACTTATAGCAAATGGTTCCAAAGCGATGTTTTCCTCCAAAGCATGGCATTTAGACTCAGGATCCTAAGTTGACTTGAGTTAGGACTTAGAAATGTCAAATCAAAATTAAACCCCTTCTATGTTTAATTTCTTGAAACCAGTACTGAGTTTCAGTGGGTAAAGGGGTCTACCCCAACCCGTAGAAATCATCTTACCAGTCCCATGTTCGGCATGACTTGTCCCTTAAATTAACACAGAAAGTTCTGTATGTGATCCTTGTTGTAGTTTAATTTATCATTCTATCCTCACACTTTCTACAACAAATTTCAAATATAGAACTTTTCTTGTGTTGAGATAAAAGGCTATGGGTCTTACCAACGCCCACCACATACCCTTACAGGGTTGGGTCTCTAGGGATTGGAACCCGGTGAAAAACCTACATGGCAGCTTCTGTTACACTGTAGCATAGAAGGAATCACCCCAACTCGTATGCTAGAGCTAGTTCCATTCAACCTTATTTGGGTTGATTGAAGGATGCACTCACTTCCTTGGTTTTGTTGCCACAGTTCTGGGTTTTTAGGAGATTAAGAGCATGGTCCCATGCCACGCTCTACCGCTTTTAAGTCCTAATTATACGGAGCTGGTGATCCCATGAAAACAAGTTTCATTTTGCATCTGCGTATGTTAGAATTTTTTTAGGAAATGTGGAGTGGCTATTGTTTTGGATTTATTTTTTATTTTTAATGTTTACTGTGAAGAGGGGGGCTGGAAGTTTGCGGCATCTGCCTAGAAAGCTTTATCCTCCATGGCAAGAAATAAATGGGCAAGTATTCTTCAGTGTCTCTTAAATTGATGAAACTGTGAAAAAATTAGATCTGCTTCCTAAATTTTCTATGTGTGACCTGCTAGGAAAAAAATCATGGGACCAGATTTGCTACAAAAGGCTTCCTAAATTCTGTAAGCGGGCACCTGCTAAAAATTTCTAGCGGAGTATCTCCATAGGAGCATGCTCTCATTCAATATTTGGTTGGATACCAGGCAGATGGGTTTACCCTACCTATATGGGCATTCACCCTAAGGGTGATCTTGGCACTTGTAATGAGTGGCATGGAGGCTGGAGAAAGGAGTTATCCTATATTATTTTTGAGTATTGAAGTAATGTCTTTTAGGAGAGTCTTGTATGTTCATTGGTGCCCTACACATGATTATGGGTAACTCCCTAACAATTATTGAATCTCATCTAGGAACTTTACTTGGTATTCATGTTCAGAATTTCTCCTAAGACAAAGCATTTTCAAATTTTCACTCCTAAAGATGAGCTTTACTGTTGGAAGTTCAACTCCCAAGGTACTAATGTGTTTCCAGAAAATTAAAATGCAATGAAAAACTATACATGTACGACATATTGTATATACGATAATTCCTTACATAGTGTGTGTTAATGTTCTTGGACTGGTTGCCATCTATGAGAGTGAGAGGTTCCTCCCTACATCCATGCTTGGTTGCCTTCATCATAGCCTGTGATCACAAATGTGCAAGCCAACATTAATCAACACATGATTTGGCCTAGGGAATAAATTAAAATTGCTTACAAGATTAAAATGAACTTTGGGGTTGGTGTTAGTTTGCCCTTTGTATGTTCGAGCTTTAGTGGGAATGGACACTGAACCTTTGTTATGAAGCTGCTGAGTTTACTACCTGGTAAGTTTCCTTATCAGTTATTCCCAATAGAAACATAGTGGTGATACATGACACACAGAAGTGCAGAGATAGATACCAATGGTACAGTTGCATGCAAGGAACTAACATTAACAAATTAGATTAGTGCCAAGGGACCTCAAGCTTATTTGGAAGGTTAATCCTATTGACTGCTGGTTTGCATATAAACTTTGATATCAGTCCTTTCTTTTGCCAAGTAACTCTGTTTTTACAACTCCATATATGAGTGATCTAGTTTCTAGCTTCTTATCAGCCACTGTGCTCCAAAAAACATGATGAACATAGGGATTTAGAATCTAGACCACTATAGCACTAGCGCAGGTGTATTAGATCAGAACATTGGCATTAATCATCTACTATCATGAATTAAGTGATGTAGTGGGGTTTGATTTTGAAGATGTTTAAATTGTCATATTAAAGCTTAGAGACCATACAGCCTGAACCATAGAGGCTTCAGAATTAGCATTACTCTTTCTACGTTAATGATAATCTGATCTCCTCTTTGAAATTTCAGACTTTGGCAGACATTTTCATGAATGTGGTGATAGTATCTAATGCAGTCTTTAAAATTCTATCTTTTCTTTTCGTTGCAGAACGTAAGAGGAGTTCAGTAGGTATCAGGTCAGAGGCATCAGTTTCTCATTCTTCTAATTCAAAAAACAGAGCTTCCAAATTGGTCACCAATGCTGTGGCGGTTAGCTTTCTTAACCTGGATTCTTCAATTTGTTTTTATTTTTGGACAATGCTTGAAGTGCATGCGCTTTTTTTGGATTAATATGCTCTTTTAGGCAAGTCTGTAGCTAGTTTGGGAGCATTTCAAGGGTATATTTCACAGCTTATGGTTGCCTAATTACTTGTGCTTGTAATATCGTCACCTTAAATTGGCCGATTTTTTTGTTGCTTGTCAATACTGGCCGTTTGTTTTAGTATGCGACATCCATTATCATGATGTAAGTCTATAGCATTGAGTTGATCTGTTCACATCATATGGGATAATAATCATTCCTTGTCAATGATAAGTTGTGTCAATATTTAACTATTATTTTTCTTTTTCTTGTTGTCATGGCCGATTTTCATTGTTGGCTTTATGTAATTTGGGCGAAATCTCGGTGCTAGAATGACAAATTTTTGGCTTTATCTGAAATTTCAAATTTGTTTGCAAGGATTTATGTATCTTCTTGTAGTTCCTGAGGGTTAAGATTTCTTGCTCGATCTAGATGGCAAAATATACTTGCAAGCATGTCATTGTGCCTTTTGTAGTTATGGGAAATTCAAATGTTATCTTCTGCATGCATAATATGAACAATTCTGTTTAATATGAACTACTATTATGTGGCTTTCAGATTGATTTTGCTGTAAGTTGCTACAGTTGACACTGAAAAACCATTTGTTAGTTTCTAAAAACCCAAGGTTGTTTTTACAGGCAAAAGATGAAACTGCTGCAAGTACTGTGGCATCAAAGTCTGGGTAAGCTATAATCCTCTTCGTTTTGAAAATAAAAGATTTGATCATATTTTTTGCCAGCTTCTTATGAATAAAGAATAATATGTACTGAATTTACTAAGAAACAGTAGAGTACCAATTGTTGTATTTTACCCCGTCTTATTGCAGTATGCTGAAGTCTGATTCTGAAAGCTTTCCATTGTCATATACTTCCAAGTTTGATTGATTTCATTTTTTTCAAAAGCACGGCACAGACTGAAATTGTGTGTTCTATAATGGCATCTAAATAAAGCCTAACTCTCAAACAGAATATTTAGTTGGATCTCATGTTAAATTGAATTATAACAATTCCTTTTCTTACCAAGGCTACTGTCATGGTTTTCATTTTCCATTGTCTCAAAAGAATTGAAATATCTGTCTCCACAAACTGTCCTTATTCTGGGGCATAACCTGTACTGTACTATTGGTCTTCATATGGAGATTTTCCCTATGATGCCCAATAATTAGCTAGCAGCTAGAATGCTTTCCTTGCATCTGGAGTTGGGTTCTTGAGAGGAAAGAATTTTTCATTAAAGGTAAGCTGTAATATCTGTTTAGTACTGCAAAAACTGTTTCCTGGTAACATCTATATGATCGTATTGGGTAATATAGCTACTAACATTTTCCTTTAAACAGTAATGTCCATTTAATTTTTCATGGAGAAAATTGTTTTCTGGTGACATCTATATGGTCATAGTAGACAATATAGCTCAACCTTTCTTACAACCACATAAATAACAGTCAAGGTTTTCGTCATGAACTTTTGCTTGGTATACATCTGCAAAACCATACCGCAAGAAATGAAATCAACTATATTTTATATGGGCTAGAAGTTCACTCAAAAATTGTTTTCTGTAGTTAGTTGTTCCTTAGCATCTGGAATTTGGGTGATTAAGAGGAAAGAAATTGTCATGAAGGGTGCTGTAGTATCCATTTATTACTCCATTAAGAAAACTATTCTGGTAAACTTTATATAATCGTAGTGGTCAGTGTAACTATATACTCATCAAAACAGTTATGCAATAATGGTTCTGAACATAATTATTTATCTCAAAATTGTAGGCTGAATGCTCCTCTTTGATTCTTAGCGTCTATGCTTTTATCCTTGTAATGCCAAAGCTGCCGCAGAATGCCCCAGAATCTGTCCAAATTCTCTGCTGTGAAGCCAATATACAAAGAACAAGCATTGGATTATTTACCATCTGACTTTTAACATACTTTGTTTGACTGGGATTGTAGACCTTGTCTGCAGAAATAAGAAGCTAAATAGCAAATTATGTATCATTTTTATTTGGAGTTTGGAGGTCTGGAATTACTTGCAAACTATAGAGGATTGAAAGCACTAGAAAACCAAGGCTAGGATGAATACTTAATAATCCGTGATTTAATTTCATTCTTTTCAAACATGGCAGTGATAGTCCTTATTTTTGCCCAGGAAACCCATAGCAATGACAAAAGCTCTTCAATAGACTGTCTCTATGCTCTTACCTGTGTCATTGCTGCCTCCAAATATTTAGCAACATTAATCTAATATTTAGACTTGTTGTGAATGCAAATTGCTCTACCCGTCAAATCTTTCCTGTATGGTTTAGTTTCTAGAGAATTCAATGTTCAATTTTGTTTCATAAGCCAGCTATTGTAGATAAGTGTTGCGTTTCATGGGCGACTTGTTTGATATTTCTAATCATTCCTTGTCAATTTGTCTGCGCTTGAAAGCTTCTGTTCAATGCTAACTCATTTCAAACCAAATATTAAAAGAATGATATTGCTAGTTCTGTGGTGATCTCTAAATACATATGCACTCAGACACAATTTTTAAACAGACCAAAATGTAAGTTACAATATTATTATCCTTCTGTTGTTTATGGTATGTGTGAAATCTGAAACTAAGGGCATAACCTTATCCTTGTTGTGTCTCTAAATCCAGTAAAAACTGCTCTAATGCCAGATGTACAATTTTGAAAGCCTAAAGATTTACATGCAGGACTGGGCAAGGGGAGAAATTTAGATATCCATTTACATCCTCTTTTAGCAATAACTTCAAATTCACAATTCTTTCCATCAGCTATATGAATACAATTTTGGCATAAACCCATTAGGTGGGTATATTATTTTCTGTGCTAAATAGGTCCATTGTAATATTTTCCCTTTTTCCTGACAAGTGCAATCAGACTTTATATTCCATTATTGAGTTCTATTTCTTTTTATGAGCCTTGCTTCTGCATTATGTCTTGGACTTACTATAATCAAATAACCTTATATGAATATTGAACAACTTACTATTTTAAATTTTCAGTTATTAAGAAATGTTTTATAGAATATCGAATCCAATTTTCTTCCTGGATATGTTTTTGAATCTCACAATTACATCCGCTCATCTCACAATTACATCCGTTCTTGACTAGGCATGAATTACTGTTGTTTGAGGCTCTTCGTGAGGGTTTGGATGAGGAAATGGAGAGAGACCCTCGAGTTTGTGTTGTTGGAGAGGATGTTGGTCACTATGGAGGTTCATACAAAGTGACCAAGGGCATGGCAACAAAATATGGCGATTTAAGAGTTCTTGATACACCCATAGCAGAGAATTCCTTCACAGGGATGGCCATTGGGGCGGCCATGACGGGTCTAAGGCCCATCATAGAAGGAATGAACATGGGTTTTCTGTTATTGGCCTACAATCAAATATCAAATAACTGTGGCATGCTTCATTATACTTCAGGAGGACAGTTCACTATTCCAGTGGTTATCCGAGGCCCTGGGGGTGTAGGAAGGCAATTAGGTGCGGAACATTCTCAGCGCTTGGAATCTTACTTTCAATCTGTTCCTGGACTGCAGATGGTTGCTTGCTCTACTCCATACAATGCAAAGGGGCTGATGAAAGCAGCAATTAGGAGTGAGAATCCAGTTATTTTATTTGAGCATGTCCTTCTCTACAACTTGAAAGAGAAAATTCCTGATGAAGAATATATATGTTGTCTGGAAGAAGCAGAAATGGTACGACCAGGTACAGATGTAACCATTCTTACTTATTCTCGGATGAGATATCATGTAATGCAAGCAGCAAAGACACTAGTGAATAAGGGATATGATCCGGAAATAATTGACATCCGTTCTCTGAAGCCATTTGATCTGTATACTATTGGGAACTCGGTAAAGAAGACCCACAAAGTGCTGATAGTTGAGGAGTGCATGAGAACTGGTGGCATTGGAGCCAGTCTCAGGGCTGCAATTATTGAAAACTTCTGGGATTATTTGGATGCATCCATTATGTGCTTATCTTCACAGGATGTTCCCACACCATATGCAGGCACGCTAGAGGAATGGACAGTGGTACAGCCACCCCAAATTGTAGCAGCGGTAGAGCAGCTTTGTCAGTAGAACCTGAGAATGCTTTTACCTTTGCGAAAGAGCTTAATCTCTTCATAGTCATATTTGGGAAGTTTGGATTGATTATTGGTTTTTTTAGTTTTGACCTCATCTATGTTCATCTAAGTGGAATTGTGGATTACCAAGTCTTTTATTTGAATTATCAGAGTCAACAGTTTGAATCAGTGGTCTTGTGTTTTTCTGAAAGATTACATAATGGAAGCATCAATGTCAAGAATTCGCAGTTTGCACATTTCTATTCTTCTAGTTTCATTTACTTCACCTCTGCTTATGCAGTTGGTTAAGTCTATCAATTGATCTTTTTTTCATGTTTGCACTCTAAGAACAACTAAATCAATCCAATTTGAATGGATTTTGATTCTTCTTCTTTCAAGCATTTGTTGAAATCAGAGTTTTAAAGGCACAAGCTGAACAATGTTGAAGAGACACGAAGATGGTATGCTATGATTCTAACTATGTCGGTATGTGTTTATTTAAAAAAAAATATTTCCCCTTCAGAAAAAGGAGGCAACAGGTAGCATTCCACAAGTTAATTTACAAGCCAAAGGTCAAATGTTTGTTAATATTTTGGGAGCTAGATTTGAATTTTGATTCCCAATTTTCTTCTGAATACCCGAACATTTCTCCACATGGATGTTTGTTATCCTTCAAACCTACAAAATTGTAGGGCTCCTAAATTAATCCACGTGGATGTTTGTTATCCTTCAAACCTACAAAATTTCAGGGCTCCTAAATTAATCCACTTGTTATATCAGATACTCTTTGCGTTTCCCTTCTATGTTAATGTGATTTTAAAAACCTATTACAGTCTAATGTCTCCTCTTGACATTCATTTAGATTAAAATTTGAAATTTCTTAAATCTTTCACAAGATACGTAGTAGTGTTTACTGTGGATGTTTGTAAAACTAAATTGCCATAACAAGAGGATTAATTGTTTCATGGATTTTTCTTTTAGTTCATTTCCATAACAAGATTTACCTATAAATTATTATAAATTATCTAAACTTGACCAATAATTCACTCTTCTTAAAATAAATGTGTATTTATTTGATTACAAATTTAAGCTACATGTGACTTCTATTGTTATTTTTATCAAAATAACAAAACATTATATTGATAGTTTTATCAAAATAGCAAAACATTCTGACTGTCAGTTGGCCAACGGTCATTTTGTTGATGATTCTTTTTTAACACTTCGAGAAGATGAGCAATCCCTTTCCTCAGTTATTAGTTGCTTAGAGGTGTTATGTTTAGCCCTTGGTTCTATTCAATGGAAAAAAAATTTCTGTTTTCGGCAATCTCAATCTCAGCTGCCACGCTGTTTGCGTTATTTCCAATGGACTTGGATTTAGTTGGGTGAGGTGTTTAAATTTCTTGGAATTCTTTTGCGTTTCATGGTTCCTCTGTTGAGAAAGTGGACAAGAAGCTTTCTTACTGGACTAGTAAAAAACTTTCTCCGGCAGGAAATTTTCAGATTTGTTCCAAGGTTTTAGCCACTACCTATGTCTATTATTTGTCTTGTTGGGTTCCATCCAAATCTTGTTATAAAAAGCTGGATAAGCTTCTGAGAGATTTCTTGTGGGTCAAAGACTCTGTCAAACAAGGTTTTCATCGGGTAGCCTAGGAAATTTGCTGTTTGCCTAAAGATTGTGGAGTCATAGGTTTATTTGATTGTCACCGACAAGGTTTTGCCCTTTGTGCTAAGTGGATCACGCGATCTTTAATTGGGGATGAATTTTGGAAAGTGTTGGTCAGGCATTGCATTTCTTCTGGTTTGCTTCAGGGGAACAAAATTTGGAAAGGGGTGGGATTGCAATCCATTCTTATTACCCTGTCCCTATTAAAGTTAAAGGTTCTTTTGTCATTCAGAGTATTTGGAAAGCTTGGGAGGCCTTCAAACCCTGGCTCAGTTGGAAAGGGAGTTTCCGCAAAGTAGGTTCCTCTTTGCCTTCCATGAATATTTGGTGGTCTCCTGTTATCACTTGGCAGGGCTCTCTTTTGGCTCTGGTGCAATGTGTCAGAGCGCAGATGTTCTATAAGCGTGGTATTGCTTTCATTTTTTTATTTCTTCTCTCGACATACCAGGAGTTGGATACTCCGGGAAAGTTTTCATCAAATTCACAATTTAAATCCTGGTGATAGAGATACTTATGAGGTGGGTATTGATAGTATTCCATTTTCTATTTGGTGCAAACTACATAAGCATTTTCAAAAACCCTGGTTGTCAGATTGGTGTTGGCCTAGGGAGCTTTTTGTTTTGCAATATAAAACTCATCTAGGTTACAAATGGCTCACCTCGCAAGTTCCAATGGCTGATAAGCTCACTAGAGATGTGACTTAGTCTCTCTTCCCTCCTAATGGAATAAGAGGTTTCAGAGTGCTTGGGCTACTTATATTGAACCTAAACAAAGTTTTTTTGCTTTGAGCCTCTTGCACCAGGGGTTGCTTATTGGCAATAGGCTCAAGCATCTGGATGTTCATAATCCCATTTGCCCGATTTGCGGACAGGCGGAAGATTTATTGCATGCTTTTTGGTTTTGTGATCGGGCTCAGTCGGCCTGGGAGTGGCTTCTTGAAATTTTTAGACTTTCTATTCCAGAGGATTTTACTTAGGTGTGCATGCTATTTTGGGTGACCCTATTGTTTTTTCCTTCAACTTGGGTGTTGTTCGGAATATTTTTAGAAATGGTACACTGTTTTATCTTTGGAAGTCCTAGAATAGCGCTGTTTTTTCTCAACAAGATGTCGGGCGTGTCTTCTCAGTTGCTGATAAACATGCTATATTCTTTGATTGCTGGTTACAGATTCAAGTACAAGTTGAAAAAGTACATGTGGAGCTGCAGTACTTACGTACCCTCATGGAGCATTGGGAGAATGTGCCCTGTGCTATGAGTCGACATATTTGACACTGTTTTGGTGGTTGTTATCTGGCTTTTTGTGGATTGTTTCTGACACTCTTGTGTACACACTAACCACGGTGGTTAGTGTGTTGGTTTACGGGGTGTGCTAATCCCACCCACCCTTTTTTTTTTGTATTAGACATTATTTTATTAATATAATGACTTTTTCATCCAAAATAACAAAACATTAGATTTGTTGTTAGGTAATTAGACCATATTCAACTTCCCTTTTTATTAATAATATTCCTGGTTTGTTTAGGTAGTTGCTCCCAAGGGCTAGGTGAATTGGTATTTCTGTATGGCCAAAGACTTACCAAGAAGAGACCTAAGTTCAAACCTTGGGGGCATGCTTGTTGCAAAGGTAGTAGTCTGATCTGAATCTTCTGAGTGCACGCCAGGTCGATGATGATGGTATGAATCCCGAGTGATTGGTGATCCCTCTCACGTTGGGTCAACAACAACGAGGTGGTATAGGGGCTTGTTGGGAGCAGCCTCTATGGTTTGAACTATAGTAACAAAACTCGGGCTTGAAAAAGTTAACTCGAGAGTAAGTTTTTTCACGCATATATTACTTATTAATATATTCTAACACACTCAACATTCAACATTATACTAAGAAATTACCAAAAGAATAAATAATTATTTACACTTTGTACTTTTCCCATAAATTTTAACACGGTCAACATTCAACAAGTAAGAAAAAAAAAAAAAAAACAAATATTTACACTTCGTACTTTTCCTATAAATTCTAAGTATTGTTTCGAAAATAAAATAACTTAACCTTTAATTTCATTATAAAAGTTTTCATTCTTATAATATTTGATTTAAGAAAACAAATCACGATGTTTCTTCCTAAATAAAACTATTGTTAATTGAAGATAATTCAACCAACACCAATTATTTTATTTAAATGTTTAAAATATAATTAATAAATTTTAATTTTTTAAACAATAACATTTATATAATTTGTTATATTTTAAAAGTACATTCAAATATATTTAAAAATATTATAATAAATTTATATATAAACAATAACATTTATTCGAAGGTCTTAAAAATCAACTTTTGGAGCTGCTTGCACTCAACCCAGATGAAATCCAATATGTCGTTCACACATAGGGATGTGCTAGGATCTGTGTTGCTCCAAATGAAATGAAAATTGGTGGAGACGTTCTAGGGTTTTCAGGCATCTACCCTCAAAATTTCAGCTCAATCCGAGTCCGAAATGAGTGAAATATGGTCGAACCCAGTTCGACAGTTTGGGCAGTTCTACGAAAAACGTCTAATCAATTTCGCATCTATATTCAACTTCCTTCAATTTATATTTATTTAAAACACATAATATTTATCAAATTTTAGAACCTCTTTTATTAAAATATCTTCAAATTAAAATTAATTTTTAACATAAAAGTTATTATTATGTATATATATTATAAAATTTTATTAATTTTTTTTTTTTAAATATAGAAATATGAAAACAAATACATTTAATAATAAACAAATTATCTTTTCTTATTTAACAATATTAATAAATAATCAACTAACTCGGAATTGAATTTAATATTGAGTGATTTTACTAAGGGGGAATTAAATTTAATATTAAAACATTTTCTTAAAGATTGTTTTTATGTTCCTACAATAGTTTTTAGCTAAAAATCAAACATACGGAAAATTCCATCGCCAATCAAAATTCAAAATGCATGGTTGATTTTTTTAATACCCTCAGCTAGTCAAAATTCAAAAATCGAAAGGCAACGCATTTCAAGTGGTTGTTTGTGCAATTGCATCCTCTTTTCGCTGCAGTTGTTGGCTGTCCACTATAATTCATTAACGCAGATTTCTTGTTTGGTAGCATCGTGAGCAAGTTGATATTTGATCAATGCTTTTTTCTGCTTGACTTCTAGAAATCTAATCTTGTGCCATGGCGGTCACATCGCCTTTACGGGAATTTTCCTTTCGTTGCAATCGTCTTATCAGAATTCAAAAATTGGCCAGGTCCAATTTGAAGTCGATATATGTTCGAATTTTATTTACGGGTAGAAGCTTCAACGGATTAAGGCACCGAAAATGAGGAGGGGATCGTTGTCGGGGCCCGTACAGAACATGGCGATCGAGTCCCTGACCGACATGTCGACAACTTTGGAGGAGGAGAAAACGGAGGCGAAGAAGCCCAAGAGAAAATTGTCAGACGTATGGCGGAAAATCCAAGGAACCAATGCTAAGTTTTTTATTTTAACTGTAATTTTTAAGTTTCTTTATTTTTTCCTAGGCCAACCGAGTCCCAATGTCCGGACTCGCGAGGACTCGGACTCGGACTCGGCTATGGACTCGGTCAAGTCCTGGAAAAAAACGAGTTTGAGTGAGTTTGGCGCGGCCGAGCCCACTTCAACTCGGCCGAGTCTATGGTTTGAATCTTGCACTTTGCAGTTACTAAAAATAGTGTAGATGTAATCAATCAAAAAAATAAATTCTTTATCCTCCTTAAATTGCTATGATTTAATCTCCTTCTGCCAGTTTGAATTTCTTCAAGATGAAGATCAACACTATGATGGACCAAATTTTTTGTTATTCTGTTTCCTTTTGTATAGTTATGTTGACATATCCAAAGTACTGCCTTTAACTGGTAGTTATGTAGAAGATAATGTTATTTTTTATTCAATTTTCACATTTATTTTTCTTGACAACATTATTAATAATTTGTACATCCTCTTCAATTGAAATATGTTTATGTGGCAATCTTGATCCATTTAAGAAATTTTCCAACATGATTGTTAGCTGAAGTCTCCTATTATGAGTGGAGGATTTTGCCTTTATAATTTTAAAACTCTATATGATTCGAATGGAAGATAATTACTTTGGGAACACTACTAAAATTATTTTCGATTTTACCATAAGCCAACAAAAATATTTTGAGTTTATTCCATTTTAATAGAATTATCCTTTGCATACATATTTAATTCGTATAACCAAGAGGCTAGCACCACTTTTTTTCATAGAAAATTCTTATGATGAGCACCATACCTAGAGTTTATGATTTCAAACTTGGGTATTGAGTCCAAGATTTGTTTTTAATATGGATCTATATCAAAGGTCTTTTGGAAGCATGAAAAATTGATGTGAAAGAAGAATAATTAGGTGAGGTTGACCTTATAAGCATCCAAAACGTCACAATGTTGTTTTTTGGCCTAACATTTTTAAATGAAATCATATTTCAATAAAACTTGAGGGAGGTTATTGACATCAAGAAGAATGCTCAAATTTAATTTGAGCTATAACTTTAGAAAAATAGGAAAGCACAATCAAGACTAATTAGTAGTATTTTTGACATAATTCAACCAAATCAAAGTCCAAACTGAGTGGTTTTATTTATTTTTAAATGAAAGATGACTAAGAGGGCTATGTGTGGTATAAATTTTATTGTTAAAATATATTCTTTTGGTTATTTAAAATGATACAATTTGGTATGTTATACAATCTTATTTCTTGCCATTGAGAGCTTTAAATAAGATAATTTTGCTGAAGCTTCTTGACATCATTTCACACATGCCTATCAAGTTTCATATCAAAATTCATTTGTTTAGACATTCAAAAGACTAAAAAATAATCCAAACAAAAGGTGGGTAGGCGATAGGTTAATTTTAAGTGAAGGTGGCCTAAAGCTAATTTGGGCGAGTGTCGAGATAAATAATTGTAGGGGAAGGCATGAAACATCTCCATGCATGTTTTCTACCTGGAAGGAACTTAGAAATCAATAAACATTAATTGCACTTTCGAATTTGGAAGAGGAAGAGGCAAGATGAGACTTAGTTAGGCCATGATAAGGAAGAAGGGGGATTTGGAGAGCCAAGAACAAGGGTAAGGTATTTCCAGCATTCTGAGAGGAAGGATACCATTAAGAAACACTATGCGAAGCTACAAGCAAGGGCATGGTGGTTGTCCATCTCAATGATGACCAAGATGATGGTAACAACTCTTGTAATCTTACTATTTGATATGGAATAAGAAGCTCGAATGATTCTTTTGTGGGTTTTCTTCATAAAAGAGTTTTCCACATTAAACCACATGTGAAGCTACAAGCAAGGGCATAGTGGTTGTGCATCTTAGTGATGGCCAAGTTGATGGTGACAATTCTTGTAATCTCTATTTTACATGGCATAAGAAGCTTGAATGATTCTTTTGTAGATTGTGTTCTTGAAGGAGTTTCTCACATTAAATCACTTTGTTATTTGTTGTGTGTTTTTTCTAATATAAGTAGAGTTATTTTTTACTAAGGTACCTAGGAAAATAAGGGGATATCACATTATATTTTTTCAATGGGTTATATGGGATTGAAACGAACCCCACTTGTATTATATCATCACCACATAGTGGTATTACAACAAAGCTTGGATATTATCAATGTATCGTTTGGCAAGATTTGAACCTGGGTCTCTTTGAAAGGTTGAGGAATTTAACCAGTTGAGCTAATGCCACTTGATAGGATATCACATTATATTGTATAAGGGTATTATGGATAATTACCGCCCATGCCAACTATCCATAACACCCTTATACAATTTAATATCATATCCTCTTATACCTATTACAAAGTTTTATAAGTCCCAAGGACTAGGAGGATTGGTGAGTTCTAGGCACTCACCAAGAGGAGACCCAAGTTCAAAACCTTGGAGGCTAGCCTTGTCTTGGGGCAGAGGTAGTAGACTGACCTGACTCCACTGAGTGCTCACTGGCTTGATGACGACGGTTCCAATCCCGAGCCACCGGGGGTCTCCTTCACTTTGGGTTGCGTTTACCGAGGGAACTTTGCAATAAAAAAAAATTCATTCTATAGATTGGTAGTAAGTTTATATTTTTTCAAAACTTAAAAACTAGCTACTTTGAGTTGTATTGGCAGTTTTGCCGCACTAAATTTTGATTGTAAAATTCAAAGAATATAAGACTAATGATGTAGTTGTTTGGATTTCGCTAAATAAAGAAGGTTGATTTCCTCCTCGAAAATACACAAGTTTTTATCGATAAAAATTAATGCAAATTGTGGGTAAAATATAAAGGGGGAAATGTATGGTAAAAGAACGTCTCAGGATCAAAGGAGCGATGAAAATGGTCTAAGGCTTCAACAATTATTATTAAAAGGAAAAGCACCAGTGAAGACAAAGGGGAAGACGTTTTCGCCCTAGGGAAGGGGCGAAAATCATTTTCGCCCTTCTTTTGGGCGAAAATACCATGTTAAGAAGATTCTGCCCAAGTGGGAGTGAAAACAATGGAAAGTGCTCGGTTTAAAACGAAGGCAAGATTTTACAAAGTGGAGAAGTACTTTCACCCGAAAATTACGCATTTAAGGTGATTTCACCCTTTTTGGGAGTGAATTACTATTTTAATTAGTTTTGGGGCAAAAATAATGGATGGGAACCGATCAAAGTCAAAGTCGCCCCAAAGGGGGCGAAAATCATTTTCGCCCTTCTTCAGGGTGAATTTCTAAATGAAGACGTTTTGGGGTGAAAATCAAGCAAAACATGTGCCTTGTGAAGTCAAAGTCAAAATCGCCTCCAGTAAGAGGTGAAAATCACTTTTGCCCTTCTTTTGGGTGAAATCCAAGTTGAGGACGTTTTTCGGAGCGCAAATGATGAAGTGACATCATTTGGGTGAAGGTTGCGCTAGTCAAAGTCAAAGCAAATTTAAAGAAGGCGTCTGCCAATGTAATTTTGCCCCATTTTGAGCAGAAACATTGATTTCGCCCAGTTTGGAGTGAAAGTCCCGAAAAAGCATCTTTATATGTTGGTCAAAGTCAAAGTCACCCCAGGTAGGGGGCGAAAATCATTTTCATCCTTCTTGAGGGCGAAATCAATCATTTTCGCCCAATTTCTCGTAGAAGTCATTTCCATTCCATTTTCTGGTAAAATTCTCTATTTTTTGGGTAAAATTAATCAAGTGAAGAGCGAAAGCATATTGATGGGTGAAAACACCAAATTGCCTGGGCGAAATCAATTCTTGCCCCTTCCTTTCAGCAAAGTTTTCTTTCGAAGGCGCCACTGTTGTTGATATTTTTCGGGAAATATCGGAGATTGATGGAATTTAATTCTTGGAGCAATGAAATTGATATTTCTAGAATTCCTGTTGAAGAGATGCCAAGATTAAATGCTACGTCCCGGATTCTGGTGCGATCCTGTTCATTTTCGAGGTGCCCTCCACTGATTTCACTCTTTTCAAAACAAAGTTAATTTTCATTGGGTCTCCCCTAGCGAAGATAAAGTTCTAAGGCGTAAAATAATGAAATGGTGACCAAAATTTAATATCCAAGCTCCTAATTATCACGCGATATTGCTGAGTTTCGATGCACCGACGTTTGAAACGTTTTTCCTATCGTCCATATTTGCTGATTTCCCAGGCGCACTCCATGAAAAAGGGATCGCTGCTTCCTGAAGAATGTTCTGATTCGATCATCACTGTTGTCAAGGAGAGAATTGCTCTTGCTGGTCTTTGACTAGCCAACATTTTGTTTTAATTCGCATTTAATTTCAGAGGCGAAATCCTCTATAAATACTAAGCATTTTTATGTAATGAAGGAGGATGAACACTCTACAAAAAATACTTTGAGTTTTCTGCATCAATTGAAGGATTCTTGGCTTTTGGTTCCTGGAGTAGTGTTGTATGCAATTATTTTCTGCCTTTCATTTCTGTTAAGTTCATGATCTTTGTTAGGTAAATTTAAATTCTGCATTTCTGAATTTAATTCCTGGTAGAGAACTGAATGCTGAAATGATCATTGGAAATTATCCCTACAATCTATGAATGGTTCCTATGCTTTCCTTTCCATTACATGTTGATTGAAACTTGATTTGATTTTTAGCTGCTAGTTTATCCCCATCCTTTCATTTCTGGCTCATAGCCATATTTCCCATTCCTTTCTATCATTTCCCATCTCTTTCCTATTACCCTAAGCTTTAAACCAAATTAGATTAGTAAGGGAACCAACCCTCTCTGGAGATTGGCCCGAAGGACATCTCTCTCCTTTGGCCTTTCAATGTTGGTCGGGTCTAGGGCGCATACATTTTATGATTAGGCAGATTCGTGACCAACAGTTTTTGGCATGCTTTGTGGGACCTTAAAAAGTTCCACTTTGAATAGTATCAAGGTTTGATGTTCATATTTTTACTGTCTGATTAGAACATCTGGCGACTCAGTTTTACCCAGAAGCCTCCGAATGTGAAGTGAGCGAAAGATTTCTTCATGATCACAAGATCGAAGGCCAAAAATTTTGAAGACCCCATTGAGTTTTATGAGCTTGACACCCAAGTGTTAGGAGAACATCCTAGGTTAGTCACTCTGACTATCTCATCAGTCGCAATTTCTTCATAGGTAGCTGGTGTGTTTTCTGTTCCTTCGAGTCCAGCTAGCACAACCACTAGCTTTCCTCCTCCCCAAGCAAATACTCCAATCCAAATGGCCCAAAATCTACCACCTCAACCACCAAGATAGTTCCTGGCTTGGAATCACTTCGAAGCTTTGAATCTGCAAGTTCAGAACCCGATTCCGCAAGCAACGTTGAAGGCTTTGCCTACTTACGATGGTACGGGCAAGATGACTTACGAGCATGTCCAAGATGTGGCTTCTCTAGCAACCATTCATAGTATCATGAATGAGGATGTCATGGTAAGATTGCTCGTGCTCTCTCTTAGAGGTAAGTTGCTTTACTGGTACCGGTCTTTACAACCTACCACTATTACCACCTGGGACCAGTTGGCTAAATTATTGATCAAAGGGTTCAATGAACAAGCGGATCCGTTCTCTCTGTTGCATCAATTTACCACCATTCAGAGGTATCCATAGGAGGAAATCGTGGACTTCAATGTCAGGTTCACCCAAACTTGGCAAAGAGTTCTCGATGGTCTCCGACCAACTCCTAAACAAGTTGCATTCTATTACCTTTGTGCCTTCAATTCTGACATTAGCATGGCCATCCGACAGTCCAATGTTAACACATTTCCTGATTTGTATTCTGCTACGCAAAAGGTCGAGGCTGATCTGATTGCTATCGGTAAGCTTCCACCAAAGATGACGATGCCTATCTTTCCTGATCTTCCATAGTATTTGTATGCCAACGCATCTTCTTAGCCCTTGCCGATGTCCCCCATGTATCCGGTTCCTTCATGGAATCCGAGTTCATCTCAAACCATGACGACAGTTTCTATCCCACAACTGCCTACTCCAACCATTCCACAGTTACCCACTCCGGTTCCATTCCCAACACTACCATATCCGCTTGTACCACTTCCATTACCAGCTCCTCCAACACCCTCAAATCCTGATCCACAAGAGAAGTTGTTGAAGGAGATGCAGTCAATGAACTCAGCCATAAGAGCGATGGGTAATGAGATCACGGTGATTAAGAGGAAGCAAGCTGAAAGAGATTTCTAGCCTAGGAGATTTCAACCTCCGTCGATCACCAGGGAGCAAGGAGCTTCAACTAGCAAGGTGCCTGAGAGAAATCTGACCGTATTGGCAAACAAAGAAGTTGGCACATCAAACAAAGCATACTGGTGCTCCACCTGCAATGATCCGCATGGTGAGGAAACTTGCATGGTTCACCTGAACTACGTGCAGACATTGGTAGAAAGTTCTTTCGGTGGTCAAATCAACATGATTACAAAAGTTGATCATAATTTCATGGTCCCTTCTGAAGAGCAAGTTTCAGTTCTCACAAGAGCTAGAAGAAAACCCATCACCGTGGACCCAGCTGAGATGGAACCCCTGAAGGTACCTGTTGATCCAAAGGTGCAAAATGAGAAAAAACAAGCACAAGCGAAAGCACCTATTCCAACGCCCAAGCCAGATGCACCTGTCTTGTTAAAAGATATTTTGCCTCCGTGAGTGAAAGAAAGATTGCAAGAAAAAGCTTCAACTTCGCAAGCGAAAGTTGAAACGGAGGAACAGGCCAAAGAAAAGCTCAAATATCCATCCTTGACTAAGCGTTAGAGGGTAGAGGCTACACAATAGTATCAAAGCAAATATGAGGCTGCCAATGAAGGAAAAGAGTCCAGTGCATCCACGTATAACATCGTTGAAGAGCTGAAGAGGATTCCAGCCAAGGTGAGTCTCTATGATGCATTGCAATTGCCTGGACAAGTTGACTTGTTGCAAGAATCACTGAAATTTGTGAAAGATAAGGGGAAGAATCCAACTCAGATAGTGTTAGCTCAAACGTTGATGACTTCTACCACTGGAAAGAATAGACCACCCCCTTTCTACTTGTCTCTCAGGATGGAAGGCTGGATTGTGCACAATTGCATGATCGACTCTAGCGCTGCGACGACTATCATGCCAAAGGCAGTTTGTGATGTTATGGGCATGGAATATACAAGGAGAAGCCCTAGCATTTTACAATTAGATGGAACCCCTATGAGGATAGTGGGGGTCATTAAAGACATCCCCATTGTGCTGCATAAAATACCTCAGATCACTATGATCCAAGAGGTGGTTGTGGTTGATCTGGAGTCGTACTTTAGCATGTGCCTATCATGGGAGTTCACTGCCAAGTTGGGAGGCTACCTTTCTCTAGATTATTCTCATTTGGAGATTCCTGTCAAAGGAAGGAGAATCTAAATTTATAATGAGAAGCCTTCTACTTATCACATAGAGAAGATTGAAGAAGAAGATAAACCCATGAATTCTATCAACTTGATGATCGAAGAATTGGAAGAATTAGACTTGATGGAAGAAGTTCTGGATGAGCTTCGAATAGAAGATGAGTTTTCAATGCTCGATTTTAATGCCATGATGGAGACTGAAATTGGTTGTTACACCATTACTAAGCCTGAAAAAGCTAAAGTGAAGGTGTCTGATGATCAAGATCATGTTCTTGATCAATTATGGAAGCTGTACTTTGATGGTGCGAGATGCAAGAATGGTGTAGGAGCAGGGATCGTTCTTATTTATCCTTCTAGCATACAAAATACTTATTCATACCGATTGACCTAGAGTTGTACCAACAATGCCACCGAGTATGAAGCACTATGCCTAGGCTTGAAGAAGGTAGAGAAGCTTGGGATCAAACAACTATAGATTTTTGGAGATTCTGAGCTGATCGTACATCAAGTAACTAGTAAGTGTATCTCCAAGCAACACTACCTAAAGGTGTACTACAATAAAGTTTGGGACCTATTTGAGGCCTATACAACGTTGAACATCCAAGCGATCTCACGGGAGCAGAACAAGCATGCCGATATCTTGGCATCCCTTGGCGCTAATTTTTCTCTAGTTGAGCATGTGGTGAGAAAGCCCAAGATTGTGAGGTTAGTTTATAGACCTTCAGTCCCTAACAAAAATATCTACTAGCAAGTGTTCGAAAGTGATGAGCAGATTGTAAATTTCTTGATAAGAGAAGCTAGTAATGTGGAAGAAAGAACACTTGATGAGGAAGAAGCTGAGGGATTGATCCAGCTGCAAAATAATCATATCCCAAAAGGATTGATTACACTTGAGAGTCTCTTTGATTAGAATGACAGAGAAGAAAAGCATAATATCAAAGTGGATGAGAAGGAGTACACTGAACTATAGTTGGGACCCAAGAAGTCGATCAAAGTTGGCACCGATTGCACTCAGGAAGAGCTGGAGCAGATCAAGGAGCTGTGCCATGAGTACCCAGACATTGTCACTTGGAGCTACCAGGATTTGAAAGGCTACAACAAGGATGTGATCCAACATACCATTGAGTTGCAGGAAGGAGTGAAACCCTTCAGGCAAAAGTAGAGACCAGTCAATCCCAAGATTGAAGCCTTGATGAAAGTAGAACTATTGAAAATGCTGGAAGCCAAGATCATTTACCCGATTAAGCATTCTACCTGGGTAGCAAATCTGGTCCCTATGAGGAAGAAGAATGGAGATATTCGCCTGTGCATGGATTTTCAAAATTTAAACTAGGCATATTTGAAGGATCACTATCCTCTACCTCAAATTGATCATATTCTTCATGTAGTTGCTGGTGCTCAGATATTTTCATTGTTGGATGGATTCTCTGGCTATAATAAAATTTGGGTCAAGGATGAAGACCAATATAAAATGGTGTTCACCATGAAATGAGGAACATTTGCTTATCAGTGAATGCCTTTTGGTCTCTCGAACGCTGGAGCAACTTTTTAGAGAGTGATGGACGTAGCTTTCGATGAGTTTTTAAATCACGTTATTGTGATTTATGTAGGGAGACCAATGGCATTGAAGATCATCAAAGCAAGATATTTTTGGCCTACTCTCTTTGTAGATGCTTTTAAAGTTAGCTAGAGTTGTGACAAGTGCTAGAGATATGTCGGTAGAAGCAGGAACGCATCATTACCCCTTCATCCGATTCAAGTAGAAGCACTATTTCAACAATGGGGCTTAGACTTTATTGGGGTCATTGATCCCAATTCTTCTATCGAACACAAATACATCTTGACTGCAATCGACTATTTCACTCGATGGGCTGAAGCAATTCCGACCAAGAAGGTGGACCAGGCAACAATTATCTCTTTCCTTGAAGGTTTAATCACTCGTTTTGGCATACTAGATGCAATCATAATGGACAATGGAACTCCCTTCATCGGTGCTAGGATCAGCGAATTCATGGGTAAGTATGAAATTTATTTGAAGATATCATCTAACTATTATCCGTAGGGAAATGGCTTGGTTGAGTCCACAAACAAGAATTTGCTCAAGATTCTAAAAAGGACTCTGGGAGATAATAAGCGCAGTTGGCACTTGCTCTTGAACCAAGCATTATGGGTCGATCGCATCTCAGTGAAAAATCCATCAAGACATCCCCCTATTCCTTGGTATATGGTAAAGAAGCAGTCTTGCCCATTCATATTGAATTGTTGGCCCTTCAATCATGGCACTTGTTGGATGGTGAAGACGATGAATTTGACCCCATGAGCATGAGGTTGGCTCAACTTTTACAGCTAGAGGAGGAGAGGGAGAAATCATACAATGCTTTCATGGAACATGCCCGAATGACACAAAAATGGTTTGGCAAGAAAACTTTCGAGAAGTCGTTCGAGGTAGGTGATCTAGTGCTGAAATGGAACGAGAACAAGGCTAAACCTGGCAAGCATCACAAGTTTGAAGCGATATGGGAGGGCCCGTTCTAGATTTTGGGTGTGAATCAGGTTAACTCATTTCACTTACAGGACATGGATGGTCGTGTGTTGCCGATTCCAGTAAATGGTCTTCATTTGAAGGCCTATCATCATTGAAGATTTCCAGATCAAGTATGTATATATGTACATAATTTTTTATGCTATCTTATTTTTAATGTTGTTTTTAAAAAAAAAATTAATTGTTTTCAATGGGAGAAGTAATTAGGCAGGTGATTTCGCTCCGAAGTCACATCTTTACCAAAAAAAAATCGTTTTCACCTCAAAAACATTTTAAAAGGCCTTTCTGTCATGTTCTGGGTGAAAATCATTTTAAAAAAAAGAAAAAAGAAAAAGGGGGGGCATGGTTTGCTTTTCAGAGTGCCCCTATTATTAATTGTCCAGAAAATAAAAGAAAAGGAATGGAAAAGAAAAGAAAGAAAGTGAAGGGGAGTTTATTTTCACAAAAAGGCGTTTCACCATGTATATTTTAATTTTGGGGTGAAATTCCCCTTGACTTCAAATTTGTAAGAAGGAGAACTTCCCATGCTTTTTTGGGCACTCAAGTTGGCAACATGAGCACTCAAGCTAGGTTGATTTTTCATTAAAAAGTGCCCCTATGTTTTTAAAAGAAATAAAAATAAAAGGAAGAATGATGTTTTCGCTCAAAAAAGACGTTGCACCCTACATATCTTATTTTTCGGGTGAAATTGCTTTTCGCCCCACTAGCAAATAACTTTGGGATGAAACTCAAGAGGAAAAAGGAAAATTTTGCATGCTTTTTTGGAAACTCTAGTTGGCAAGTTTATTTTTGGAAAAGAAGGGGGTAAAATTAATTTTGCCTTGCTTTTCCAAGCAAAGCACTCTCAGTTAAAGCTTGCTTTTTAGCAATAAGCTTTTTTGGGGCAAAATCAAAAAGATAAATTATTTTAAAAGGGGCTGCCAAGCATGTAATTTCACCAAGCAAGCATGGAAGAGTATTTTTGAAGCGCCGTCAATGAAGTCGTTGCATGAGTATTTTCGCCCAAGGCATGTTTTCGGTAAAGCAAGCCTCTCGGTTGATGTTTTTCAGCTAGCTAATTTTGGAGAAAACTTTAGTTAAGGCATTTTTGACATCATCATGCAATGAAGTTAATGGTTTTCACCCTCGAAAAGCGCCCATCACTCCCACATGGCATTTATTATTCCCGAGATGAGTCGTTAAATACCCATATTGCGCCCTCCAAGACAAAAAGTAGCTGAGTATGGAGTTTGAGGAAGATTTATAGCGCGAGGGCATTATTGGTAGTTAAGGACATCATGAAAAAGTGTATCGAGTGAGAGAACCAAGGGAGCACGTTCACCCAAATTCATCAAAAGTGCCACCTGCATTTAATTGGGTAGTTGGGAGCAAAATTTTTAAATATGGTGAACCAGAAGCTTGCAGTTAAAGAAAGATTGAGATTATTTTTCTGGAGCATTGTCGGATTATCATTCAGTTGCCCCGAATTGTTGCTTTGTTGCAGGATTATCATATTGTTGTAGTAAAGTTGATTGTACAAAGATGGGAAAGAAAGTTGTTGAGTCAACGAAAGTTGGAGCCAAAGAAAGCACAAGGAGGCAAAAAAGCTAAAAAAGCTAGGCGAAATGAAAATATAGAGCTTGACCCATATTATGATGCACTGGCTCAGATTGGAGACTATGCTATTTTGAACAAGGGCATGGAAAAATTGTGCCAGGATGTGGAAGTTATTGTCGGGCAAGGCTTGACGCCAAAAAGCCCATTAACTATCGCCTATCATGCATAGATTTCCTGGTACCTGTGTACACCTATTCATCCTTACCCCGAGTTGGTGATGGCGATTTTGAAGTTTTACAATCCTACCATGAGGGTTGTTCGAAATATGAAGGGAGATAAACTGTTCACCATTTCACCTAGCGCAGTCAGAGAGGCATTTGCGTGTGGGGTGAAGCCTTCTCCGAATGTTATGTTCAAAAAATTAAATCTCAAGGAGCAAGAGGAGAGGTACCAGTCGATTGTGATGTTGCACTAGTTCATGGAGAATCAACTGATAAAGGCACCCTAGTTCGGAGAGTTGCCAACTTTGCCAAAGCCTCTGACAGAGTTTA
Organism: Wollemia nobilis; assembly: GCA_028583015.1. Classification (NCBI taxonomy): domain Eukaryota; kingdom Viridiplantae; phylum Streptophyta; class Pinopsida; order Araucariales; family Araucariaceae; genus Wollemia; species Wollemia nobilis. The sequence continues at coordinate 1,705,481 of JAQPPZ010016912.1, read as the reverse complement.
AAAGTCTAGACATGTTTTCCATGTTGGCTTGGGTGTCCGGTCTTCCTACCGACTCCATGGTGTATAAATGGCAAGCGGTGCTGGTACAATGTATTTCGTAGGTGGAATTTTATGCCCCAACAACAATGCAAGCAAGCACAAACCCGATTTTATTTGATTGGGCGGATTACGTGGCTCGAGCAATGCATACCCAGTTAGAGAAGATACAGAGTGAAGGAGCAGTATCATTCAGGCACACTTCATTTTTGGCCTGGTATTTCTTCTTCCACATGCACCAACATTTTTCTTTCATAGCCATCAAGCAGGTTGATGAGGTAGACAGGAAGTTGCCAGTTTATTTGTGGACTCCAAGCTTGTCTAGGAAGGAGTCATTTTACAATTTTAATTGCATGTTTTTGGGCCCTACCCTCGAACTTATTTTTGGCACATGTGAGAGAGTGCCAAGGGCGATGAGGGAGGAGATCATTGTGAAGGAGAAAGGAGATATTTTCTTGTTGATGCAAGGCATCATGGTACGAATTTTTGGCTTCACTAGCAAGCCATTTCTCCTTCCGTATTTTACTACAGAGCGCCTTTTTGCGATGGAAGTTGTCCACTAGAATGACTTCATCAATGATGTCTATGGGGCAGGACGAGGAAAGAAAACTACATGCACCATGCCATTTCGCTTCGATGATATTGAAGTAGACCAGGTTGGCTAGAATAAGTTGATTAATGAAGCTCTCTACGACCTCGGTATGGTGGAGTTACCCCAGCGATGGAAGTATGACCCTTTGGGTCACTTCGCGACAAGGATCAAAGCAAAAAGTTTTCATTGCTGCCCCAGACCAGATATTGAGTGACACAAAAATAATCTGGAGGGGCATGATCTTGAATGGCATGTCGAAAATATGATGTCGCTCCCACCATGGCATGATTTTTATGAGATGGAGGCTGAGTATAACCCTGCAGTCCACAAGCACCAGATTCCTCCTCCGGGCTTGTTTAGCAAAATGAAGGAACAATTGCCCGCTTGGTCTGAGGAGAAAATCACCAATTGGTGGGTTATGAGGGCCCATAGAGGGAAAACTAGGTCAGCTTATGGCCTGGCAATGGATGATGCATTTTTGGACGTATATGATGAATATTATGATAGTTATCAACCAATTTATTTCACTAAAATCGTACCTCAAAGTTTTCAAAGATCTGACAGTGAAGAGATCATGGCTGAAGGGGAGCAACATATGGTTGAGGAAGCACCACTTATGGAGGAAGAGAAACAACCATCGTCGAAAGAGCAACCCCAATAGAAAAAGAGGAGTAAGCGTGAGGCACTTCCTTTTCCCAAGATCTCCAAGAAGCCAAGGACAGGCGTAGTTTCTTCATCAAGTGCGAACCCTCCTCCTACAGCTGAAGCCGCACAGGCTGACATTTCAGAAAATCCTCCTTTGGTTCAGGTAGGACAACTTGGCCAACATATGGAAATTATAGATCTGGAGAAGGAGGCAGAGGAGGAACAAGACAAAGGAGAGCCAGTATCACAATCGCCCTCATCATCGGCTCAAATGGTGTCGGAATCTGAAGGTACATTTTCTTTGCCATCTTCCCTTTCTCTTGAGCATTCGGTGACTGTTTCACCCCATTCCTTAGTTGTCGCTTTTGTATCACCCCCATTTGGTATGCCTTCCACTTCCATTTCAATTCTTATTTCCTAGTCCCCAGTCACCGATGCTCCCTCTTCTTCTATTCTCGTTTCTTCTATTTCCCTTTCTTTCAGTTCCTTTGCATCCGGTCCCAATCCATTTTTACTCCCTTCATCATCCATCCCAATAATTTCTACCGTGGCTATAAGTACACAAGCTCCTCCTTGGGTGAGTGTAACTGTAGTGGAACCCCTCACTTCCATTCCCTCAACCACTTTCGTTCCACCAACCATTCCTATTTCTACTTCCCTTCCCGAGCCAAGCCCTCAGCAGGCTCGTTTTCCCTCTACTCCATTTCTTGAGTTGTAGGTGCTGCTAGAGCTAGAGATGGAGATTGTGCCAGAGCATCCTATTGCAACAAAAATAAGTCGAGCCCACCAAAGTTCATCACAGTGGCTGAAAATCTGTAAGCAAAAAGAAGCTCAAGCTCCAACAAAGACATTGAAGAAGGTCGCTTTTGATCCCGAAGCTATGGAGTCCCACACTATAAAAATGATCCCCCAGGTCCAGAAGCCCCAAGGAGAAATGGCTCCAAGTGATTATACTTATGAAGTCATTACAGAGGACCTGACGAAGATTGATACTACAGAGAAGATGGGGAATATACAGGTGGATATGAGCTCTCTTTACTTGCATGGTGAGCATTACAAGAAAAGATTTTTTGAGGCTGAGGCAAAGATTGTTGAGTTAGATGAAGCTCTGGCTAAAAATAGGGCACAACTGGAGACAACAAAATCAGAGGCAGAGCGTTGGTAACGAAAATCGAGAAGAGTTGGAAAATACAGCCAAGGGATACCAGACAGCTTGGGTAGGAGCAGAGAAGCAAGTGCAAGCATTGGCCGCCCAGCTTGAAGCTTTACAGAAATAGTTGGTTGAGAAAGCCACACAGTCAGTGGGCTTCTCCAAGGAGAAAATCAAAGAAGCTCACCACCATTTAACTAAATATTGTGTGACATTGGTAGCAGAAGCGCTCAAAGTCCTATTGTATATTCATGAGGTCCAGATAATAATTTTCATTGGTGATCAGACTTTGGAGTATGCTGAGGAGCAACTGGAACCCAAGTTGGAGATGGCACTGAAGATTCAGGCATTAGCTCAATCTGACTTCCAAGTTAAGCCACTGAGTGGGATGGATCGAGCTTGGTCCAATGCCAGGATTATGTTACGTAGCTACTTTTCTAGGTTAGAGCTAGCAAGAGAGGGCCAAAAGTTGATGACTATGTTTGAACAAGAGCATTGCATTTCACTCATTTATTTTGAGGCTCTAGCCGATGTCGGGTTTTCGAGCTTCACGGATGATCAGGGGGAGATTTTACCAAAGAAAGAATTGAAGGTGGCCTAGCAAAATTTTTGCAGAAGATACTTCAGAGATCGATAGCTAGGAGGAGCCAATCATGGAGGAACAAGTACTACCATGCATGGAGAGGCTCACCCGCATCGAATCATCCCTATTGGAGCTCAGTCAGAGAGCTAATCGCATCAGCATGGATCACGTCGAGACGTTGTGCTTTGTCATTGATTCACTCCAGTATCCTTTCGAAGCTTGATGAAGAGTCCTAGGCTGAGGCAGTTGTAGTGTATGAGACTACTAGTGCAAGTCTCGCCAAGCAAGAAGCACAAGCATGGGTAGAAGCAGAGCAGAAAGAGGCTGTAGAAGAGCAGGAGAAATGGGCACAGGAGGAAAGAAAAAAGGAGGCTATTGAATCAAATGTACCATCTGATGCAACCAATGGTGGTGACAGTTGAGCCCAATGGATGAAGGCCTGGGGTCGATTGCATCTAGACGAGCTGAATACCCCGAGAGCCACCAAAAGTGTTGGCAGTTTTGCCACACTAAATTTTGATTGTAAAATTCAAAGAATATAAGATGAATGATGCAGTTGTTTGGATCTTTTGTCTTTACTGTTTTAATGTAACATTTTTGTTTCCCTCCTTTGAGTGATTTCACTAAATAAAGAAGGTTGATTTCGTCCCTGGAAATACACAAGTTTTTGCCGGTAAAAATTAATGCAAATCGTGGGCAAAAAATATAAAGGGGGAAATGTATGGCAAAAGAACGTCTCAGGATCAAAGGAGCGATGAAAATGGTCTAAGGCTTCAACAATTATTATTAAAAGGAAAAGCGCCAGTGAAGACAAAGGGGAAGATGTTTTCGCCCTAGGGAAGGGGCGAAAATCATTTTCGCCCTTCTTTTGGGTGAAAATACCATGTTAAGAAGATTTTGCCCAAGTGGGAGTGAAAACAATGGAAAGCACTCGGTTTAAAATGAAGGCAAGATTTTACAAAGTGGAGAAAAGTACTTTCGCCCAAAAATTATGCATTTAAGGTGATTTCCCTTTTTGGGAGCGAATTACTATTTTAATTAGTTTTGGGAAAAAATGGATGGGAACCGATCAAAGTCAAAGTCACCCCAGAGGGGGGCGAAAATCATTTTCGCCCTTCTTTAGGGTGAATTTCTAAATGAAGATGTTTTGGGGCGAAAATCAAGCAAAACGTGTGCCTTGTGAAGTCAAAGTCAAAATTGCCTCAAGTAAGAGGTGAAAATCACTTTCGCCCTTCTTTTGGGTGAAATCCAAGTTGAGGGTGTTTTTCGAAGCGCAAATGATGAAGTGACGTCATTCGGGTGAAGGTTGCGCCAATCAAAGTCAAAGCAAATTTAAAGAAGGTGCTTGCCAATGTAATTTCACCCCATTTTGAGCAAAAACATTGATTTCGCCGTTGGAGTGAAAGTCCCAAAAAAGTATCTTTATACACTAGTCAAAGTCAAAGTCGCCCTAGGTAGGGGGTAAAAATCATTTTCACCCTTCTTGAGGGCGAAATCAATCATTTTCGCCCAGTTTCTCGCATAAGTCATTTCCATTCCATTTTTTGGCAAAATTCTCTATTTTTCGGGTGAAATTAATCAGGTGAAGAGCGAAAGCATATTGATGGGCGAAAACACCAAATTGCCTGGGCGAAATCAATTCTTGCCCCTTCCTTTCAGCAAAGTTTTCTTTCGAAGGTGCCACTATTGCTGATATTTTTTGGGAAAGATCAGAGATTGATGGAATTTAATTCTTGGAGCAATGAAATTGATATTTCCAGAATTCTTGCTGAAGAGATGCCAAGATTAAATGCTACGTCCCAGATTCTGGTGCGATCTTGTTCATTTTCGAGGTGCCCTCCACTGATTTCACTCCTTTTCAAAACAAAGTTAATTTTCGTTGGGTCTCCCCTGGAGAAGATAAAATTTCGAGGCACAAAATGATGAAATGGTGACCAAAATTTAATATCCAAGCTCCTAATTGTCACGTGATATTGCTGAGTTTCGATGCATCGACATCTGGAACATTTTTTCTATCGTCCATATCTACTGATTTCCCAGGCGCACTCCATGAAAAAGGGATCGCTGCTTCCTGAAGAATGTTCTGATTTGATCACCATCGTTGTCGAGGAGAGAATTGCTCTTGTTGGTCTTTGACTAGCCAACATTTTGTTTTAATTCGCATTTAATTTTAGAGGTGAAATCCTCTATAAATACTAAGCATTTTGATGTAATGAAGGAGGATGAACATTTCATAAAAAAAATGCTTTGAGTTTTATGCATCAATTGAAGGATTCTTGGCTTCTGGTTCCTGGAGTAGTGTTGTATGCAATTATTTTCTGCCTTTCATTTTTGTTAAGTTCATGATCTTTGTTAGGTAAATTTAAATTTTGCATTTCTGAATTTAATTCTTGGTAGAGAACTGAATGCTGAAATGATCATTGGAAATTATCCCTGCAATCTATGAATGGTTCCTATGCTTTCCTTTCCATTACATGTTGATTAAAACTTGATTTGATTTTTAGCTGTTAGTTTATCCCCATTCGGTGTTTTCTGGCTCATAGCCATATTTCCCATTCCTTTCTATCATTTCCCATCTCTTTCCTGTTACCCTAAGCTTTAAACCGAATTAGATTAGTAAGGGAACCAACCCTCTCTGGAGATTGGCCCGAAGGACATCTCTCTCCTTCGGCCTTTCAATGTTGGTCGGGTCTAGGGCACATACATTTTATGATTAGGCAGATTCGTGACCAACAAGCTAGTAATGGACAACAATTTGGTACAATAATAATATTTTAGTTCTTCAGTTGTCTTTTTGACTTTATGAACATTACATTAGTTTTTTATAGACAATCCATACTCAACCATTTTGTTACATGAATGTTTATCAACATGGAAAAAGTAGTTTTGATACAAGTACGAGGGTTTCACTAGTGAGTAGCGACTAGTTTCAAAAGAGCCTAAGTGAATTTGTTTAGCACATCCAAAGGTCCACTATATCCTCCTTTATAAACTCTTGTAAGAATTTTGCTTTGAATTACTAATCAAAGGAATTTTGAGGCCTTAGGGCCTCAAGGGAACACACATTCTTCCAAGGAAAATCATTGGGAGTATAAGATTCTAATTGTTCCAAAGCCTTATATCCCAAATTGCCCGAACATCTATCATATTTTGATAGATTCTAATCTAACTTTTCAAATGGGTAAATAGAACTTTTGGAGCATCTTGTGAAGCTCACCCACTATTTTTTTGAGGTCCTTTCCCTCAACCAAGTTGCTAATGAAATCCATGATCTAGAATTGTTTCTCACATAAATATAATTTGACCTTTGAACCTCTACTAGCTAATGGGCTTGAGCAAGTGGTTGTCCATGCAAATAAGAATTAAGAAAATAAGACTCTAACCAAGCATGCAACTAAAAATTTGCATAAGCCCTTCATAGATTGACCACCTAATATGTTTCTTGATTAACTGTAAAATTTCTAATATGAAATTCCCTATTGTTTAACCCCTAGGCAGGGTTTTTTTCCTTAACAATTTTATTGCATCCATAGAGCCTATATATTTTCAAAGTGACATTTTTTTACCCAGTTTTTTCCACAATTTTTGAATAATTGTCAACCAAGATTTGCCCTTAATGCCAAACTCATAACTCTACAAATTTGGAAGGCTACTCCTCCAATATCCTTTCATTTAGAAAATTTGTATCACTTACAAAGAGGAAACCTATATTTTTGCTCACATCCTTTCTAAAGGAAATATCTTTGAACTTTGTCAAATTCATATGCTACACCCATTGACAATCTTAAAAGTGATATCATTTATATAGATTTAGTATGCAATGTAGTCTTTGTAATTTGTAGCTTTTTGGCCAAGGTTAAAAACTTACCTTTCCAACCTACTAAACAAGATTTCATTCTATCCAAAATTGAGTTCCACAACTCATTTCTCTATCCTTTATCGTACAAGGGTAAAACTAGATATATTGATAGCAATTTTCCAACTTTAAACCCTAAAATATTCATAATAATTTGTTATAAATCTAGGGTAGTGTTAATGAAAGAGATCATGGATTTTATAGTATTAACCAATTGTCCAACAACATTTCCATAACATTATAGTATTGATTATCTCATGGCCTTGTTGATTGAGGGATGGTACAAAAGACAAGTATCATTAAAAATTTGGAAATGAACTTCCAAGGGACCATTTGTTACAAGAATAACTTTAATTCACCTTCCATTTTTGCCTTTGATAAAGCTCTTCCTAGTGTCTTAGCAAGAATAATACAAAGATAAGGAGATTTTGGATCACCTTGGCAAAGTCCATGAGATGCTTCAATGTATCCAACACGAGATCCATTGATCAAAATATAGTATTTTGGAATGCTATAATAACATCTACTCTATTCATCAAAACCTATTTTTTTGAGAATATCATGTAGAAATCTCCAACAAACCTATCATATGCTTTGTTCATGTCTAATTTTACAAGCACACCTAGTTTTTCATGAAATGAAGAGAATGTATGGCCTCTTGTGCAATGAGTATACCATCAAATATTTATTTATCACAAGCAAAACCATATCATTCCTCTAGTATAACACAATCTAGAATCCTTTTCAATCTATTTTCCATGATTTTTAAAATTATCACAAGTTTTCCTTTTCCTAGCCTCTTCAACCCTTTTCAACAAGTCTTAAAGTTTTTGAAAGAAAGTTGTAGGAAGTCCAACAAAGCTAAGTGAAAGAGAAAATTACCTCTTATAGCTCCTCCATAGATATCTTCCTTATTAATATTTCATTACATCTTTATGTGATAACTAATGAAATATTCTACAAAAACTTACCTTGAGACTCCTTATCTTGTTGAACTTCTAATAGAATATATTTAAATGATTAATTGATTACTTCCTTTCTAGTATCTTCTTCTTCATCAATACTTCCGTCTAGAGTTTAATTATTTTCTATTTGATGAAAAATATATATGTTTCATATTAACATGAAAAATTTGATATTTCTATCCCTTTTCTTGCGTTGTCTCTCCCTAGATCTTTGGGTTCAATGCGACCCTTCCTTTTGTAATACACTATGTTAATTGTAAAGTAGTTGTTTCTCTTGTACATAAGTATCTTGGTCCATTCAATTTATTTTTACAATCTCTTGTAAATTGTTGAACTTGGATTTAATTTTCTCCTTCATTTTAAATATGTTGCCAAAATATTTGATATTCCAAATCTTCATTTACCCCTATAAATATTTTATCTTTTTGACCAAACTTGTATATATGTAATCTTGCAAACCTTGCTTCATCCCATCATAAATAACCATTAAGAAGAAATGAGGGTCATATAGCCACATGGACTTGTTGGATCCTCAAAATATAACTTAAGAGTGACCCCAAATTTTAAAATTTTAAGGGTCGTGTAAAGTCCTACATTTACGTGTTTTTGTCGAAGCCAAAATAAAATGGTTATCAAATATTTTGAAATAAGACTAAGTATGAAATACTTCAAGATGTTCCTTTGTTATGGTCATGTCCAAAAGTCCCTTACAATTCTTTATCTCAATCGAGATGTGTCTATTCTCAAAAGGTCCTCAAGGTTTTGTACTTTGACAATATCATTACTCCATGAATCCTAGTCCTTCAAAGTCAAATTATTAGTCTCTAAGGTCATCGCCAAAAAAATCCTCAAATATCATCAACCATCCATTTTTCCCATGTTCCCTAAGGCCCCTTTGAGAAATTTCATACCCATCATCTCCATTCCCCCCCCATAAGTCTAAGGTTCAATTAAAAATTATTCCATAGCCTAAGGTCATTCACACATCTTTCATTCCTTTATAGGCAAATTCATATTCATACCTAAAGGCCTTCCCCCAAAAAAAAGTAATATCTTCCCATTCCTAAGATTCATAAATTGCAAGCACCTTGGATAAAAATCCTCTCCCTTTTCCATTTTTGCCCTAGTTTCAAAAAATAAACCCTTGGATCATTGTATCAATTTTATTTCCTAAGGTCTAAAGTATTCCCCCATGGAGAAATATATGCATGATTCAAAAAGATTAAATCCCTCCCTAAGGTTTTATTGAAAGGAAATATGTGGTGGGGATGAAAGGGGGTGACTTGAGTTTCTCAAATCTAATTGGCGGGGATGACTTGGAGCGCTCAGATCCCATTGTTCCGAAAATGTGTGGAGGGGATAAAAGGGGATGAGCTCGGGTGCTTCATTCCCATTGGCTAGTAGAAAATGTGGGGATGAAAGGGGACAACCTCAGACACTTTAATTCTATTGGTTGAAAAAAAATGTGGTGGGGATGAAAGGAGGCGACCTTAAGTGTTCCGTTCTCATTGTTCAAAATTTAATAATTCCCTTCCCTAAAGTTTGAGGGTCTTATACATATAGAGAAATTTTCCCTTTGTCCCCAAAATAATAGCACCTCGTGAATTTTCACCTCAAGAAAATCCTATGTCCGTGTTATAGAAAGTCAATAGTTCATGTGTTAAATCCCCTTACCATAAGCCACAAAATGTCTCTTGTAAAATCCTTAAAGTCAAAGTTGATGTAACCTAAGAGGATTAAAAATCCTTAATTTTGAACCAGCATATATTTACCCATTTAAATCCTTAAGCTTTCATACATCCTTCCAATATTCCTACTCAATGGTGTGTCAATTTAAATTTTCTCATTTTTGCTTCAAACCTTAGTCTTGAAAAATAAATCACAAATGCTTTAATCCATGCCATTTTCTAAGGTCTAAAATATTCACCCTCCCCATGGAAATAATATATACACAAGTTAGGAAATACTAAAACTTTCCCTAAGTTTCCATTGGTTGAGAAACGTGTGGTGGGGATGAAGTTAGGCTACTTGAGATGCTTAAATCCCATTGGTTGGGAAAAACAATGGTAGGGATGAGCAAGGATGATTTGAAGCTCTCATACCCCATTGGTAAAAAAAATTATCGTGGGGATGAAGGCAGATGACTTGAGGTACTCGAATATTATTGGCCAAGAGATGTGTGGCAAGGATGAAAGGGGGCAACATCAACCACTCCATTTTGATTGGACAATAATTAATTTTTCTCCTCCCAAGGTTGCGAGGGTCCTGTGCACGTAAAAAATATTTTTCCCTTCATCCCAAGAATAATACCATCTCATCACATTTTTTACCTTAGGAAAATAATTTCTCTTTGTTATGAAAAGTCATTAATACCTAAGCCTAAGGATTCATGAGAAATTCCTCCCAAAACCCTCAAGGTCAAAGCTCTTGTCACATAAAGTCATTTGCAAGTCTCTAAGTCTGAGACCACATATATTTCTCATTCTAACCCTTAGGCCCTCATTTATCATTTTCCCCTTTTCATTCATCCCATAATGTTCATTTTCCAAGGAGTACCCCAAAAATCACATTTATATCATATCGTATCAAGGGTCGCTAGCGCATGTTCCCACTTCCGCCATCAAAAGAACCTTATGCACCTAAGTCTAACCTTAGGAACTCCAAATAAATTTTTTAGGCCTACCCAAAGTTCCATCAAAAGAAAAGATGTTCTAGGGATGAAAGGGGGCCAACTCATACACTGCAACATGATTGGCCCAAGAAACTAATGGTGGGGATGAAAAGGAGCGACTTGAAGCACTTGGTTTTGATTAGTGCGGGTGATTTTAGGCTCTCAAATCCCATTAGCAAAAAAATGCATGGTGGGGATGTAAGGGGGTGACTTCAAGCACCCGATTCTCATTGGTTATAAGAATGTGTGGTAGGGATAGAAGCGGCTAGCCTTAAGCGCTTGAATCTGATTGGGAAAAATTTAATTTGATTCATTTTCCCAAAATCATAAGGTCCCATTTCATGAAATAAAATTTCACCCCTTTTACTTGCTCGACCATAATCCAAAGAAAGCACCTTATAAAGTTGTGTCTTAGGAAATATTTCATACAACATGATGTTGAAAATTCAAAACTCATAAGAAGCCTAGGTCTCATACATCCCTCCAAAGTCCCAAAATTCAAATGTATTAAACCCTGCCACTCGTAATGTACCTTTCCTAAAGTTATTTTATGATATATTTCCTTATTCTAAAGCCTAAAAATACGCCACCATATCTATAATGGAGTTGTATAAATTCTAAAAAGAGATCCCAATGTATACCATGAAAATCCTTGAAGATCTTAAACTTTGATCCGCTTTGACCTTTCACAAAGGCCACATGGTATCTTCCTATTCAAGCAGGTGAGATGGAGCGTTGGCTCCCAATTGGACCAAAAATAGATGGTTTAGGTGGCCTCACTTGAGGATAAGCGCACGACTAGGATGTACCCCAGGATCATGATAAAGAACTTGTACCATGGCTAGAAATTGTAAGTCTATTTTGAACTATATATATATATATATTTATATATATATATATATATATATATATATATATATATATATATATTTTCAAACTAACACCCATGGAAGATGAGACAAAGCTAAGATCTCTTTTTACACATACCTAGAACTTGATAGACAACTTAAGACCAATCTTTGAAAAGTACCAATGGTTCAAGTTTCGAATACAAATACAGTTTGTTGGCCAATCACGGAGCATGATCGATATGCCACAACCATTAAGGTGGTTACTAAGCATAAAGGTGGAAAATTCAATTGGAAAATAAAAAATAATGTGGTTGGGAGCAATAAAATCTCATACATGTTGAACTTGCTATTAATACCCACCCAAAAACTCTTCATTTCACTTATAGTAAGCACTCATAGTAAAAGGGCACAAGTACAAAATAATAATAGAGGCCAGTTAAGCAATACAGAGGCTAAAGCACATTAGAGAAAGAGAAAAGCATGAAAAAAAAAACTACCATGGCATCCTCAAGTACTCCTCGACAGAATCCACTTCCAGTAGTAGTGGCAAAGATAGATAATCTCACAAATGGTCCACCTTATTGAGAAATCAAAGCAAAAGCCACTACTATAGACTTGGGAGGTTTTGCCAAAAAATCAGGGCTGAGCTTCAAAATCACTCCTCCTCAGTAGTGGGAAATAGAGAAGCAAGTCACATTTAGTTACGAGCAAACACAAGAAGCCTATAGCCATCACTCATGGTTACTCACATGACTCTTTAAAAGGGCATGGGGAGCTCAAAATGATCAAAGTCCATACTACAATAAATGGACCTGCAACTTGGGCAAGCTGATATGCCCTAGAGTGTATTATTCCTCAGACCTTCTATCATGGTTGGCTGTAGCATATGATTCTCACACCTAAACAATCAAAGATTTCATGAATTGACCAACATTCAAGCTCACCCCTGAAAATATCAACAAGATCTTTGGACTAGAAAAGGCCACATTGATACCAAACAAAAATGTACTCTATTCTCAATCCCAACATCTAATTGGCACTTCATATTTCATGAGGTTTTTTTTATTATAATGCGGCTGTGTCATACCATTTCCTAGTCCATATGTTAGACCTACATCCTTGGGTCAAGGATTTTGCAGACATCATAAATACAATAATAGGGAAAATAGACTTAAACTGGGTTGCTAGAGAAGTTTTGTACCTAGTTACATAGTGTAATAGAAGAGATCAACCTACTATGTATAGATGGGAAGAAGAACTCAATAACACAATGGACAAAGATCCCATAGAGCTACAAAGGGCCATTAAAAAACAAAGAGAAATGATACCCTAATTTTCATATTATTCCTTTCTCATACATTTGATAGTAGGGTACATGACCAAAGATTTGATTGAGAAATGGGAGGGAGTATATGAAGAACTCATCCAAGAAAGACTCCCTTGGATACATGAAGGGTGGTCTAGCCATACCCAATTTCTCAATACTCTCCTGCTAGAAATTCACTATAGGCTTTGCAACAGTAACCCCAATAGGATTGGTAGAGGAATAGTTGCATTCTTACATGAGAGAAAAGTAGGGATATTTCTTCCTAACCAAGCAATTCACCTTCATTAGGATATATGGGTCAAAAATCCCACCAAAGGTATTACCTAAATTTTACCCCATGTCTATTGCAACCCTAGAGATTATAAGGCAAATAGTTGAAGAAACTAAAATGAGGGTTGCTAAGAAGAGAGCCAAGCTCCCTTGGATAGATTTCCCCTATAGGATGGGGTATTATACCTACAAAGGATAATTGAGCTTATTGGATGCACTGTGGAAAATGGACTTATTTGGTTTCTCTAAGATTATGTGGAGGTCTTATGACCCATTTAATTATTATAAAGACAATGCCATTGATAAAGTGTCGAATGCCATTGTCACTCATCGAGGGGATGAATTCGAAGATGCAATGCAACTCACAATGAGGAGAGGAGAATCCTTGGAGTCTATATGGAGGGACTATAAAAATAAGAGAGCCCATACTCAAATTGAGATGGTAGATAATTACCCAACTGAATTGAGAATCTTGAGGTAAGCCTCAGTTGAAGCCTCTACTCCACTAGTTCCCCCCATACATCTTGAAGAGCTATAAGATCCAATGTTGAATATTATAAAATAGGAACCTGAGGAAATAGAGGTGGTCATAGAAGTTTTTGATTCATCCACAATAGAAATAAGGACATCTCTAGCGACCAACATGTTACCAACTCAAAAGAGATAGGTTAGGGTAAAGAGATTATTACCTACTCTTCTACACCAACTCAACCTACTACTTCAGACCTGGCACAAATAGTAATGTATCCTCAATGAAATCTCAAGTTAGTTGTGAACTTTCCTGAGGTCATACCTAGGTCTATAGTAGTAAACAAAGAAGAAATTGAAATCTCCAAGGTTATGCAAAAGAAGATTCATGAAGCTGGAGGATTGGCCAATCTCTTTAGAAAATATCAGTTGAAAACCAAATATTCGACAAGTTCACTAGAATAGAAGAGGACTAGACATGAAAGTACCTCTACCAAATCCAAAAGTTTTATCCTCACTAGAATAGAGGAAGTTGTGATCTTCAACACATATGAGGAAGAACAAATTCATGACATGGAAGAGGGGAGATATCTAGGAAAAATGCAATACATAGTAAGAGGATCAGAAGATCAAGGGTCCCAAAGCCCAACTATGCCACTGATGATAGTAGAAGCATCAATACCAGTGGATAAAATAACATCAATGCAAATGGATAAGACTACAGGGCAAGCAACCATTCAATACCGTCAAGATCCCCTGACCTTAGCCAAAACACAAGCCCAAGCATAGGTGGCCATAATTTAAAGTTTGTAGAAGAGAAATCAGACATTAAATATCAAGGTAAATAAGTTGTAGGTGGAAAATGATAAGTTGCAAATAGAGGTCAACAAACTGTAGGGATAGACACCAAAAATCCAAATAGTAGGGCAATTTGATAGTGTTTTCTTTGTTGAAAAATATAAAGAACAAGTGATATTAGAGCTGAAGGTAGGAGCACAAATATTAGATAAAACAATTAGGGACCTTGCAAATATCACTACTATAATCTAGAACATAAATGGACTAATATAATAAACAGACCAGAGGGCAACATCTCTAAAACTAGTATACAAAAAGTGTAGAGAAGAATATGGTTTGATAGATAAAAAACAAGTGATTGTCCCACGTGGCAAGAAGTATAAATGTCAAGCATAATTCCTCAATTCAAACACCTATTTCTATGAGAAGCCATACTAGGAAAATCTCCTCCAAGATATGGAAAAATTGGGCAAGAGAGATGGATCAAAAAAGAAAAAATACTGGCATCTTGGTTGAAGAGCTCTCAACAACAGAAAAGGTTGATGAAATGATAGCCAAAAGGATACAAGAGTTCAAATGTGACAAAATAGATGAACAAAAACTTACCTAATAGATTCATGAGCTGTCAAAGATAGTCCAACCCATAATCATATTTTTCAAAGAATATCAATTTTTAACCAAGGACCATGCTAACAAATTATTAACTATAAAGTATGCAGTGACATCTACAATCACTTTTTGTGATGAAGCATGGGAACAAATTGCCACTATACTAGGAATAAGTCAGCCAAAAGAATACAAATCCAAATAAGGGCCCACCACGAAAAAGACCAAGATATAGGTACAAGCTAGCCATAAAATCTAAAGTGATGTACAACTCTATCCAATTTTGAGAACACAAAATCTACGAGTAGGCCATTATTGATTTTTGATAAAATAAATAAAGATAAATATTATTGGGTTGTAGCTCACTCAACCAAATCAAAGGCAAGAGATGATGATAAATGGAGGGCCCAGATGCTAGTAGTTATAACAAACACAAGGTACCTTAGGTTATAAAACAAACTACTACAACTAGAAAGAAGGATCAACCTTTTTCATAACATATTCTTGCTAAGAGGTATACTTAAGTACCCTTGTCTATGTTGGTGTATTTTCCTTTGTGTATTTTCTCTGTGCCATCCCTTATTCCTCTTATTTTGTATAGGTCTTGACAGGGAAGTACTCAGGAACTGAGAATATTTCTAGCTATTGAGTCAGAGGTTTGGAGGTCTTATTGTTACCATATTGGAACGAGAGGGTGAAAGATCCTTGTTACATCATTTGAACAAGGATTTTTATTGTATTAATCTCAAAGAGCTTCATGGAAAATTTAAGCTAGCTCTCATTGTAAATCTTATTGATATTAATATAATTTTAGGCTTCTTCCTTTTATCAAATCTTTGTGTTCATTTTTGTGTGTCTCTTTTACAAATTACATTATTTGAATGTGTAATTGATGCTTTCTTTCATTGATAACTAGTTATGTTTATTACATCATTTGAATGAATATAATTGGCTCAATATCTCCTTTCTTTTTCTTTCTATCACATAAATGAATTCTAAATATTGCTACAACATCCCAATAGATAAGGTACCGATCATACATTAAGGTATAATGAAAGAGCTATAGTGAATCTTGGTCAAATAATAATAACTTTTACACGTTTTTCTTTATCCGGATGAGCATGAACTTATACCGTTAAATATTTAAGTTTACCTTAGGGGTATCCTAACCCTTTTTGGTCTGTTTAGAGTCTATTAAGACAAATCTATTCCCAAAATAAAGAGGTAGGTCCACTAGAGCCTATAACACTATTTAGACTCAGATATTTCTTGTAGCATGACACATTATTAAGGATACAAAAAAAATCTCCAACAGATTATGGTGTCATTGTTGGGGACTTAATCTTTATAAATCAAATTTCATAAGGTTGACCCATAACCTAGTCTACATCAGTAGAGAACAAATAGATACCTCCAATTTAGCTTACCTACTGTATTGCATCCCTTGCCTGCTAAAGCTCACAAATAATTACCCAATTTCTAAGGAAATAATATCATATATGGAGAAGACCATATCAAATATTTCTTGTATGCTATGGATAGCTTGGAAGTAAATGAAAAGGATGTAGTCCTTAGGCTATTTTTACAAACTTTGGAAAAATATGGCAGAGAATGGTTTAATAGTATTGCAGCTGATACTATTTTAAATTTTCACCAAATGTAAGTAATATTTCTCAAGAAGTATGGTGAGAGGAAAAATGAACAATCACTATTGACAAAATTAGCTACAATGAAGAAAAAAGAAAATGAGTCAATAAGTGATTTCAATAGAAGGTTCATCAAAATCAGAAATAAAATTCCTACTGATTTAAGACCCAACAATGTACAGTCTATATGTTTTTATAAGAATGCATTTCCAAGAGAATTTAACTATGAGTTAAGACAAGAACAAGTAGCTACCATTGATTTATGCATGAAAAAAAATAATAGAAATTGAAAGAAATATGATAGACAATGGTAAAATAAAGTCATATTCATTAGAGGTGAATCATTTTGACAAGAAACCCAATAAGGTAGGATTCAATCTGTTAAGAAAAATGAGCAAGATCCAATGGAGAAATTGGCTAACCAGATGATTGAAATGTTTAACACAATGAATAACAAATTAGCCAAATTAGAGAGGTTAAGAAAAAATGGTGAAACTGCACATTCTTAGGGTGAAAAACAATAGGGAGATAACATACCTTCATTTAGAAGAAATTTTAATAGAGGATGGACTAATAAAAACTCAGATGAAGGTAATAGAAACAAAAATAATGATAATTGTTGGAAAAAGAGGGAAACTGAGAAAAATGTGGATGCTGTTCCAAATCCCATCCCTTCTGTTAATGTAACTATAGAGTTTTCATTTTATTGCTTTACTTGTGATGCTCCACATAATTCAGTTGACTGTGGAGTTTATTTAAGTATACATAATAACATCAATTTTGATGATGAATTTAAAGAAGATATTAGAATAAATGTTTGTTGGACTCAAGAAGATGAATCTAGAGAAAAATTATTTGAGGAAAACATGGATTTATATGCTGCAAATCATCATCCCAAAATTTAAGTTGTTGATAATGTAAATAATATGCAAAGATCACAAGACTCTAGATATGAAAAATGAAGTAGGGGAAATTGATTCCAACAACAGAAGATATAGAGGAATTGGAAATAATAATGCTATAGATCTGAGAAATAAAATAGTTCCAGGAAAGGCAGAAAAACATCTACTAGTGAGAATAAAGGGCAAATAGGCCCAAATAAATTTGCTTATCAATAGTTGAAGTGAATGAAGAGCAACAAATAGAGGAATGCACAAGAACATTGGATGTTAGAAAAATTGAGTTTGATGTTGGTTCAAAATTGAGTAGATAGAAGGTTAATATAACTTTTGGTGAATTAATGAAAGTTTAGAAATACAAAGAGCAAGTATGCAAGGCTTTTGGTTTGATAGAACAAAAAGAAAGTCAATCATGTAATGCTACCAGACCTAATAGTCATGACACTAGAACACCTTCATCAATTAGACCTTTCTACGTATCTCAAATATAATTTAGATCTAGGACATCAATATGTCATTTGCAACTGCATGCTTGATAGTGGTTCTTCGCATAACATTTACGTAAATAAATAGTAGACCAGTTAGGACTCATTTGCACAAGAGATTCTCCTCCTATTTTAGTCATGGACAGTAGATAGATACCATGTGTAAGGGTGATCATTGACTTGCTTGTATTTTTAGATCAACACCAAAGAAACACATAGTGATGGACATAGTAGTTGTTGATGTAGACCCTTTCTTCTCCTTGCTTCTAAGTAGACATTGGGCTAAGCAATTAGGTTGTTTAATTCAATTAGATTGGTCCTATGCTACTTTATTCATATCAAGAAAATGTTACCCTTAGAAGAGAACCATTCAACAAATATTTAGTAGAGCTAAGGAAATATGATGATACAATGATAAACTTAGTTAATTTTGTTGAAGAGAAAGAAATAGAGGTATACTCAGTCTAACATACTCAATTCTTAATGGAAGTTCCTAAGGCAAAAAACATGGATCCAAAAATAAGAGCTACAATTGATGACTTAAGAAATGTGGACCATGACTTTTGACGAAGCTAAGTCATAGTCAAGGGTAGGTGCAGGAATTAATCTAATTGATATCAAGGGTAACTACCTAGGTATTCCATACAAACTAGAGTTTTCATGCACAAATAATGTAGCTAAATATGAAGCATTACTATTAGGACTGAGAAAAGTAAAAAAACTAGATATTAATTACTTGATTGTCAGTGAAGATGTAGAGTTAATAGTTTAACAAATTTTGATTACGTATTTAATTACGTATTTAATTAAATTTGATTATTTTAATTAAATTTATTTAAATATTTAATTAAACTTTATATATTAATAATATTATATTTTATAATTACAATTAATAAATTCTTATATATAATAATAGTTATTATTATAATTCATATTGTATATATATTTTAAATAAACTAAAAGTTAATTAAAAATATATTTTTTAAAAAGCTTTAAAATCACGTGCATGCTTTTTCTAAGTAAACAAGCTTAAATTAATAAAATAATTAAAAATATAATTTAAAAAAAACTATAGAAATCATGGCAAAAGCTCGGCCATTCCCTTTATAAAAGGAATTTCGGTCGATGGAAATGGCCATCGACCGAATTCCCTTTATAGAGGAAATTTTGGTCAATAAAGGGAATCTCGGCTGATGGAAATGGCCATCGACCGAATTCAAGGGAATTCCCTTTATAAAGGGAATTTCGGCCGATGGGAATGGCCATCGGCCAAATTCCCTTTATAAAGGAAATTTCCGTCGATGGAAATGGCCATCGACCATTCTCTTTATAAAGGAAATTTTCGTCGATGGAAATGGCCATCGACCATTCCCTTTATAAAGGGAATTGTTTTGCACATTTAATATATTAGTATATATCCTTTATTATAATAAAAGGTATATTTATTAGTATATATCTATATTATATTATATGATATATTTTGCATAGAAATATATATTTTGTAATATGTAATTTAATAAATAATTTTGCATGCATTAAAATAAATAATTAAATGTTAATAATAATAATATTATTAAAAATTAAATATTTAAAAATTGGTTAAGTTTAACTTTATAAAAATGGGAAAAAATTAAAAATTATAACGTGTTTCATTTTTGTGGCTAAGTTTCAGCAACGGAGAATTAATTTCTTGAAGACTTTTTTTGATCGTAAATCACTACTAGGTCATGAATGAGAACCATTTAATGCAAGCAATATGGTGGATCAAATTTGGAGGCAATTACAAATTTTATGGGCCATCACCCAATTTTAGTAATAGTTACAGTTATGAGTCATCACCAGAGTAGTTGCAGTTTTAGCAATTATGGGCCATCATCAACTTTGAATGAAAACCAATCTACAGGCTATATGAGAGGGTGGCTGCAACAACTTTCATGATCAAGTTTTTGTGTAGTAATTCTGGAAGAGGTATACTAGAGTGTCTGTCATTAGCAGTTGTATTTTTATTGTGTCTTGCCTAGTCACCCAATTTTCTTCCCTATCACTGTACAAGTGTTTATTGACGATGTACCTAGTTAACTGAGATCATTTCTAGTGGTCAAGGCTGGAAGCTAGGAGGCTCTTTGTTACATCATTTGAATGAAGAGTTGCAGTTCTCTGTTACATCATTTGAATGAAGAACTTGTTTGTACTTGCTTAGTGAGATCTAGTTATTCTGATCAAACTCCATTGTAATGATCTGTTGATCAATATTATCCTGCTTCATACTTTTTGAAATTTCATGTGTAGTTTTGTTTGTTGTTCTATTTACATATTACATCATTTGAATGTGTAGATGTCGTCTTCTTTCACTTGTAGGTTCAGTCATTTTTGTTACATTATTTGAATGGATGTGGTTGGATCAGTTCTATCTTCCCCCCTTCTCTCTTCATCATATTTTAATTCTGGCTACAATTACCCAATGGATAAGGCACCGATCTACAACTTGAAGCATTAGCTAGGAGTTACTTCGAGGCTTGGTCATTTTTAATGTTGTAGTTGTGTTTTATTTTTGCAAATCTGGATGAGCATGAGCATATAAGAAATATTGTAGGCTCACCTCTAGGGTTTCCTTACCTTACTTGGTCTGTCTAGAGTCTTTGTGATAATCTTTTCTCGAGTTAAAGAGGTGGATCCACCAAAGTCCATAGTGTTGTTTGTGAATCAATGATTTTATTGTGGCATGACAACCCAAATTCTTAAGGACACAAAAAATCACCACAACAGTTTTTGGTACCGTTGACCGGGATTAGGATTCTTTTTGCGGGGAGTTCTAATACCTGTGTATGTTATTTTATGTACTTTTAGCTGTCAACTTAACACTAAAAGTATTTGGTGGCTTAGTATTTTTGTGTGTTTTATTTTTCTCAGTCTCTCCTAGAGTGGAATTTGTGAGAGTTGAGTGAATATTAGGTTGAGCAATCTTAGCCCAAGTATTGTTAAATATCTTGCTCTTTCTTTGCACATCTATGCTGGTGACTCCAAATGAACTCAAAAATTTAAAAATCAAGAAAGAAGGAGCTAGATATGGCATCTACAAGAAGAAGTGGCAAAGAAGTGCTTGTTGGAGTGCCAAATCCTAAGGTATTCTTCAAATATCATGGGAAAATTTTAATTTCAATTCTTTTTTTTCCTATTCAAAATCCTGGTTCAAATTAGTCTTATGCTGTGAATCAAATACCTACACTAAATCAACTTGTAGTGAGTATGGCAACTTCTAATGCAAATCAAAATGTCAATGTAAATCAATATGTTAATCAAAATTTCAATGCTAATGTTAATCAGTGGAGGACAAATAGATATAGAGCTTTTATTTTACTTGTAAATCTGAATCCTCTCATTGGTAAAGCTCATAAGTACTTGTCTAAGTTTCAAGAGAATAATGCTATCAGTAGTGAAGATCATGTTAGGGATTTTTTGTATGGCATGGATAGTCTTGAGGTGGATGATGAAGATGTTGTCCTTATATTGTTATTTCAAAATTTAGAGAAGGATGCTCGAGAATGGTTTAACAACCTTGGAGTTGGTACTATCTATAATTTTTAAGAGCTAGAGCACAATTTCCTTAGGAAATATGGAGAGAGGAAGAATGAACAGTCCTTGTTGACAGAATTAGCTACCATAAAAAATAAATAAAATGAATTAGTCATAGATTTCAATAGAATATTATTAAAACCAGAAATAATATTTCAGTAGCATTAAGGCCAATTGATGATCAATCCATTTGTTTCTACAAAAATGCTTTTCCTAGAGATTTTACTTATGAGCCGAGACAAGAAGCAATAACCACCATTGATATATGTATAGAAAGAACTATTAAAATAGAGAGACATATGATTGATAGTGGTAATATGAAAGCATACTCTTTAGAGCCCAACTAACCTGAAAGGAAGCCCAAGAAGGTTGAGTTCTCTATCCCTAAGAATTTAGATCAGGATCCTATGAACAATATAGATAATCAGTTGAGTGAGATGTTTACTACTTTGAATAACATGTTGGCTAGAATTGGAAAAGATAATGACAACATTGCAAAAAATTCATAGGGTAATAATAGACAACAAGAAGATAATAGGTCTCCTTTTAGGAGGAATTTTAATAGAAATTGGAATAACAATAGAAATGAGGAGGGAAACATGAATCAGAATGGAAATTGGAAAAATAAAATAGTAGAGAGAGATCTAGATTCTATTCCATATCCGATGCCATCAAATAATATAGCATCAGATCATCCCTTTTATTACTCTTTCTGTGATGCACCACATAACCTTGTTGATTGTGGTATTTATCTAAGTATGCATTCTAATATTAATTTAAATGTTGAATCTAAAGATAAATATTTTAGAATTAATGTATGTTGGACTCAGGAGGATAAAACCAAAGAAAAATAATTTTAAAAGGACATGGACATATGTGCCAATAATCTTGAGAAAAGAGCCTTAGTCTTTGGAGAGGTATTAATATCAAGTGAGCCTCCTAATACCAGATTTGATATAATGAAGCAAGAGAAGCTTACACCTATAGTAGGAGAGGTTGAGTCTCTGGAAAGAATACATGCTATCAATCTCAGGAACAAAACGGTGGAGGACAAATTTGATGAAGGGCCTGCACAAAGTGAGAAAGCAATTGGAGTGATTTCACTGAAAAAGGTAAATCAAATGAAGCTGCAAATGATTCCTGAAGAGCCTGATGTAGAAGAAATTATCCAAAAGAAGAAAAATGACTTGGCTAATTAGAAAACTAGAAAATAAATTGGTGATAAAAAAGATCAGTTTGATCTGGGTATAGAGGTTGCCAAGCAGAAGGTCAACATCACTTTTGGTGAATTAATGACTATTCCAAAATATCGATATCAGGTATGTAGAGCCTTCAAATTAATCAATCAATAAAGAGGAAAGCCTTAAAACCCCATAGGCCTTGTGAATAATGTAGTTAGAGCCCCATATTCAATTAAGCCATTTTACATCTCACTAAGGTATACATCAGGCTATGGAGACTAATATTTTATTCATAACTGCATGCTTGATAGTGGTGCTTCCATGAATGTTATGTCAAAAAAATTAGCTGATCAGTTAGGTTTGATTTGTCAAAAAGAGCACCCCTCTATTTATGTAATGGATAACATGAGAGTACCTTGTGTAGGTATTATCACTGGACTTCTTTTTCATCTTGAACAATATCCTAAGAAAGGAGTGGTGATGGATGTTGTAGTTGTAGATGTGGATCCTTTATTTTCTATCTTGCTCTATAGGCATTGGGCATAACAGTTAGGTGGTACTATTTAGTTAGGTTGGTCATATGCCACTATTTCAATGTAGGGTAAGGAGAAAGAGATATTAAAAAGAGAACTCTTCATTAGGTATTTAGTTGAATTCAAATAGTTTTAATGATAATATGATTAATATCATAAATTTTGTTATGGGAGTTTACTCTATCTAGAATTCTCCTTTATTATTGGAAGGACTTGATGCTGAGAACATGGATTTAAAACTAAAGGCTAAAGCAGATGCATAAAATGGTAGAATTCTAACTTATGAGTTATGGACTATGACATTTGATGGGTAAAATCTAAAGTAGGAGCAAGAGTTGGAGTACTCTTGATAGACATCAATGATAGCTATCTTGGCATACCATACAATGTATGAATATTCTTGTACAAATAATGTTGCAGAATAAGATTTATTTCTAGGGCTAAGGAAGGCCAAGAAATTGGGTATTAATTACCTCATAGTTAGTGGGGATGCTGAGCTAATAATTCAACAAATCAAAGGGAAATTTTAAACAAAGCACCATAGATTAAAGCAATATAAGCAAGGAAATATTGGATGAAATAGATAGATTCTTAGCTTTTGATCTACAATTTATTCCTAGAGCACAAAATCACAATGTTAATCTATTGGTCATTAATGCTTATGGAGCATAAAACCTGGAGATAGACACTTGGTTTATGGAAAGGTTCCCAACCATATTTGTTTATAAGCCATTTGTACCTGATAATATGGTATATTTACAAGTTTTTCATGATGATATACACATTAATGATTTTATGACTATGCAGAATGAATTTTATGATGTTATTTGTGATGAAAGTGATGAAGAAAAAATGAAGAATGTTATTGGAGAGTCTACAAAAATCATACAACTGAAGACCGATAGGATCTCTAGGGGGTTGGTATCTTTAGAGAGCTTGTTTGATGACTTTGATAGAGCATATAAACCTTTGGTTCAAGAATTTGAGATTGATGAAGTTAATATTAGAATAGAGGAAGAGCCCAAAATTGTTAGGATCAATAAAGCCCTATTAGGAAAAGAGAAGCAACAATATATCAAATTCTTGAAAAAGAACATGGATGCTTTTGCTTGGAGTTATGAAGATCTAAAGACCTTCAATACAAAGGTAATGGCTCACATAATACCCCTTCAAAAAGATACTAAACCTTTAAGGTAAAAACAAAGGTATTTCATTCCCACTTTGCATCCAACTATGCAGAAAGAAGTGTAGAAGCTACTGGATACCAAGATAATCAAGGTGAGATTTTATATTTGGTTGGAAAACTTGGTTCAAGTTAGAAAAAAGAATGGTGAGATCAGGATTTATGTAGATTTCAGGAATTTGAATAAAAGCTCTCTCAAATATAACTATCCACTTCTAAATATGAAGCAGTTACTTCAAGCAGTGGTTGGGTCATCAAGAATATCTTTGTTGTATGGCTTTTTAGGTTACAATCAGATTGTAGTGAATCCAGAAGATAGACACAAAACAACTTCCACTACACCATGGGGAACATTTGAATATCTTAATATGCCCTTTGGATTGATGAATGTAGAGGCAACATTTCAAAGAGCAATGGATGTTGCATTTAAGGGATTGATGTTCAAGATAGTGGTAGTATATCTTGATGATATTACAAATTTTTCAAAAAATCATGAATATTACTTTGCACATCTAACTCAAGTGTTTGATAGGTGCAAGGAGTTTGACATATTTTTGAATCCTATAAAATATGTGTTTGGGGCCACACAAGGTAAACTAATTGGCTATATTGTTTCAAAATATGGAATTAGCATTGATCCACAAAGAGTAGAAACCATTGCTAAAATTCCCCCTCCTAAGAATCTTAAGAGAGTTAGATCATTCTTTGGAAAGATTAACTTTATTAGGAGGTTTTCCCTAATTTTGCTCAGATTACCAAGCCAATAAATGACATGATCAAGAAAAATGGAGAATTAAGATGGATAGAGAAAAATACTGTAGATTTTTAGAAGATCAAAGATGAAATTACTAAGGCTCTAGTATTGAATTGCCTTATTACTCCAAAGATTTCAAAATCTACTCATTTGCTTTTGAACATACTATTGTTGCAGTTCTAGCTTAGTAAGATGAAGAGAAAAATAAAAGGCCCATAGCCTTTATGAGTATATTATTGAAGGGTGCTCAACTAAAATTTTCCATTTTGGAAAAATAGGCCTACACATTAATCAAAGCATTAGTCATTTTAAATATATTTTTGGGTCTAATTGTTAGTCTCACAATGACACTGAGAGGGGGGGTGAATCAGTGTAGCTCTTTAAAACTTAAATCTTCAACACTCAAAGATAAAACAATAAAAACATAAAATCAAATAAAGCAAGTATAACAAGAGAACATCACACAACACAAGATGTACCGAGATTCACCGATTTGGCTACATCCTCGAAAATGATTGTTTGGACTCCCATCCAAATCCAGCCTTTGTAAACCACCAACTTTACAATCAATTTACCAAAACCCACTGGAAGGAGCACCAACCCCTGATTTATCTGCACCAACAAAAAGGAGCACCAACCCCTGATTTATTTGCACCAACAAAAAGGAGCACCAACCCCTCTACCAAGCACCCACTTGATTTTGATATTGATAATAAAATGACATATATGAATGTCTTCACTGAAACCAGAACCCTCTATGGTATGTAAGATCAAAATCTAAAACTTTCTATTTCACCCAGTATAACATCCCTCTCTCTGCATTACTCAAAATTTGAATCTTCTCTTCTAAAACAAAAACTGATTGTTCTCTTAGCTCGTTCTACCAATTGCTAAACGCTTTTTAGGTGTTGTGCAACACTCTGTCTATGAACTCCTCTCAAAATTTCAGCAAAAATAGATATCATATGAGAAAGTTATGCCCAAAATGTTGAAGTGACGTTTTTCACCACTCTCCAAAAATCACGGATTTTCACTCTTTATTTTTCTCCACACACACTTCTCTCTTCACAAAATAAAGTCCCCACATTTCAATAAAATCCCTTGTCACTTAAAAAGCACACACTTGCATTATTTTTCCCTTTTCAATTTTAAAAATATTTTCTTTAATGAAGCTTCTTAAAACAATATAACTTCCTTTTTTTTTATTTTGAGAAGGCATTTCGTCAAACACGTCACATGCAAAGAATTGACACCTTACTCGTTCTCTTACTTCGGAGCCACGTGACACCTCAAACAAAAAATGAAAGATGCTCTATTTGATGCCTTGAAGGTCTAACAACATTGAAACCAAAACTATGGTGACTCTGCAAGGTCGAAAAAACCAACTGAAGGATTTTGCACAAGTGGAACAAATTGACATAAAAGTGACTTGTACCATTTTTGCAACAATCATAACTCTCACCTCGCAACTCTGTTTTCTATGAAATTTGAAACATAGAATCTTTGCAATGCTAACTACATCCAATCCGAATCTCACTGCATAACTCCTTACGGTTCTCCTGTACCACCTCCACGAAAACTATTGCTGACACACTTTTTCCAAAAAGAGTATTTTTGTGACAGTATTGTAACGCTTGTAACATTCACCTCGTTTCTTCTTTTTGGTAGAAATTTGTAACACATGTTCTTGAATATAACGACCACCTCCAGTTCGAATTTTGCTATAAAATTCTTCTTGGTTTTCTCTCAGTGCTTCTGACAAAACTACCCTTTTTCGGCCTATACAACCACTTGCCAAATCATCCGTCAAGATACCAAAAATGTCACCGATCAATCCAAACACTGTGCTGACACCTCCAACGCTGTTATGGAATATTTCTTGACATGATGGCATGTTACAAACTGATCCATCCTGTCCAACTACGCTCGTGACGACTTTTGTAAATTTTTGACAACTTGATGATTTTTTCAACTTTTGCAAATTTGCACGAACAACCTGTAACAACTTCACCCGAACATCAAAAACATCCTCATAAGCATTGAAAATCACTGTACATACTCCAAAAACCTTCGAACAACTATCCACTGCATCAACCTATCCATATGAGTGTGTTGACAACAATGACAATACTGTCGCTGCACCTTGCTCAACAATCTCCCCCTTTGGAATTGTTGGCAACACACGCACAATTTCCTATAACTCTTCTCCTCCTTTGAAAACAAGACCAAAGGGCTGCTGCAAACTCCCCCTGAGTCCATGCACAACATTCTCAGGCAAAAATTATTACACTTAGCAAAAATCACAAACATGAGCAAAAAGATAAACAAATACACAAATGCTCCCCCTGAGAATGTGGCTCCAATAGCTAGTCAATTCTTCAGAAGTGTGACCACTTTCAATTTCTTATGAAGGTACTCAAAGACTTCCTTGGGTAATGGTTTGGTGAAGATATCCACTACTTGCTCTGTTGTTGGAACAAAATCCAACTTAACCTCACCTTTCACAACTTTCTCCTTCAAAAAATGATATCGGATAGCAATATGTTTTGTGCGAGAATGCATAATCGGATTCTTTGAGATGTTAATGGCACTGGTGTTATCGCACTTAACTGAAATCGGCTCACTAAAATTAATGCCAAGAACCTTTAGAGTTTGTTTCATCCATAACACCTGCGTACAACACGTTGTCATTGCAATGTATTTTGCCTCTGCTGTGGATACAGAGACTGACTCCTATTTCTTACTGTGCCACGTGACCAACCTGTCTCCAAGATAGAATGCACCTCCACTGGTACTCTTCCTGTCATCTATACATCCTACCAAATATCCATCTAAATACGTAATAAGGGTGAATTACTTACCTTTTGAATACCATAACCCATACTCCATAGTACCCTTGAGGTACCGAAGAATCCTCTTCACTACTATCACATGAGTCTCATTGGGACTAGCCTGAAATTGTGCTACCATGTATACTTCCTGCATATATCTGGTCTGGTAGCTTTCAAGTACAGTAAGCTCCCAATCATAGATCTATACATAGTTTGATCAACATGTGGATATTTGTCATCCTTGCTCAACTTGCAACCTGTCGTCATGGGAGTGCTAAATGGCTTACAATCCTCCATTGTGAACTTTTTTAGCATCTCTTTCACATATTTAATTTGAGAAATAAATATGCCCTTCTCCTTTTGATTAACTTGCAATCCGAGGAAATACGAAAGTTCACCAATCATTAACATTTCAAATTTTTTCTGCATCTTATTTGCTAAATATTTACACAACTCATCTTTGCTGCTGCCAAATATGATATCATCTACGTATACAACAAGAACAATATGATGACCATTTTCTATTTTGACATACAAATTACTATCCACCATACCTTTCTTGAACCCTTGCTAAGTAAGATAATTGTCTAGCCTTGCATACCATGCTCGAGGTGCCTGTTTTAAGCCATATAACACTTTCTTCAACTTGCAAACCAAGTTGGGATCATCACCAAGTCGGAAACCATCCGGTTGCTCAATATAAACCTCTTCTTCAAGTTTCACATTCAAAAATGCTGATTTCACATCCATTTGATAAACTTTGAAATTCTTGTAAACTGCTAAAGCCAGAAACATTCTAATTGCCTCTAGTCTGGCCACAGGTGCAAAGGTTTCCTCAAAGTCAATACCTTCAACTTGTGCATAGCCTTTACATACCAATATTGCTTTGTTCCTGACTACCTGTCCGTATTCATTCAATTTGTTTTGAAAGACCCATTTAGTACCGATTACATTTTTATTTGCGGGTCTTGGTACTAACTCCCAAGTCTTGTTTTTCTCGATCTAATCTAATTCTTCATTTATTGCCTTTACCCAACTTTCATATTTGCTTGCGTCAACAACATTTTTGGGCTCAATTTTGGATAATAAAGAGTAGTTACTAATCTTCTTCTTGTCTAAACACCAACTATGGGGTCTCCAATTATTTGCTCTCTAGGATGATCTTTCTGCTAGCTGCCTATTTTGAATTTCTTGTTTTCTTCCACTTCTGAATTACTGTTTGAATCCTTTGAGTCAATTTTTGGTTTCTTTTCCGTTTCCTTTTCCTCATCTCCTTCAATGACCTCTTCATAAATTGGGAAATTCTCTTCATATCTAATTACTCGTTCCCTTCCTTCATCAACTTTAACATTGACACTATCCACAATTTTCCTTAGCCTCTTGTTGTAGCATTTGTAAAATTTGTTTTTTGACGAATAGCCAAGAAAAATACCTTCATCCACTCTATATTCAAACTTACCAAGGTTTTTTTCAGTTCTTTTGATGTAACACTTGCTGCCAAAAACTTTAAAGTATCTTGTTGTTGCTTTTTATTGAACCACAACTCATAAGGAGTTTTGCTTTCATGCATCCTCAACATGCACCTATTTTGGATGTATATCGCAGTATGGACTGCCTCTTTCCAAAATATGTCTACTACTTTGCTCTCAGTCAACATAGTCTGTGCCATTTCCTGCATTGTCCTATTCTTTTTTTCTACCACACCATTATGCGGAGGTGTCCTGGCTATTGAAAACTGTCTCCTAATACCATATTTTTCACAATACTTTGTGAAATCCTCTGAAATGAACTCTCCTCCTCTGTATGACCTTAAACATTTAATATTTTTTCCTGTTTGATTCTCAACTTGGTTTTTGAAAACCTTGAACATCTCAAAAGCTTCTTATTTATGCTTCAAAAATAGTACCTATGTCATCCTGGAATAGTAATCTATACACAACATGAAATATTTGTCACCGTTTATGCTTTGCGTTCTCATGGGTCCATATAAATCAGTATGTACTAGTTCCAAAGTTTGCTTATGTAGTACTCTTTTGTTTTAAATGAGACTCTAGTTTGCTTCCCCTTTTGACATGAAGCACAAATGCTATTTGATGGTTTCCCAATGGTGGGAATATCTCTCACTGCTTTCTTTGAGTTGATTTTTACTAGATTGTCAAAATTGATATGACCGAGCCTCTTGTGCCACAACCAATTATCTTCTTCCTATCCAATCAAGCAAGCTCCTTCGAAGTCTCGAGAGAGTGTACAGGTTGCCAGATGTCATCGATCCAGTTGCTATCAACTTCCCATTTTTTACCTTTCTGACTTCACAACCTTGCTTCTTAAAGATCACTTCATGACCTCTATCACAAACCTGAATTACGCTCAACAAGTTATGCTTCAGACCAACCACAAACAAGACTTCTTTTGACCTAATTTTTCCATCACTAATCTTAACTGAACCTCTGCCAACTATCTTAGCTCCATCATCATTTCTAAACTTTACTGAACCACCTTCATATTGTTGCAACTTCTCAAATTTTTGTTTGTCACCTGTCATATGATTGGAGCATCCACTATCAAGTATCCATGGTGCAGATTTATTCTACGCTTTAAATGTTGTATGTACGATCAAGGATTCCTTTTCTTCCTTAGGTCACTCTTTTTCTTTCCACTCAGGTTTGATTACAATTTTGGGCTCTTGTTTTGGCTTTTCTTTTTTAGTAGCTTGTGCATGTTTTTCGAGAAATTTTCTATTTTGTCTTATTCCATTTGGCTGAAATTTTCTTCCCTAAAATTGATTTGATGCAAATGTACTTCGACAATTTCTTGCAATATGCCCAAAATTATGACAGTTATAACATTCTATTGCATAATCCATCAAAGGTGAAAAAGCATTTCTATTGGTAAAATTCCTTGGTCGTACATTATACTTGCAATCTGAGATCTTATGTCCATAACCATTGCATTTAAAACAGTAACTAGAAAAGAGATGATTGAACCTGGGTGGTGGTATTTGCCATGTTGTCATAGGAGCCATAAATCTTCTTCTTTGATGTGTGACATTGGTGAAGCCATCATTTTCAATTCTCCTTTCGTGCCTTGCATTATTGCTTTCCTTTGCATGATTTGTTTTTGCTTGATCAACCTGTTTCTTCTCTTCATTCTTTGTGGATTCTTCATTTATGGCCTTTGATCCATTTGATGATTCTCCTTCATCAAAACCCAAACCAAATTTGATGCCTGTAGTCTTTTGGTTATTTATGATCTTATCCATCTTCATAGAACTTTCTTCACGTTTGTGATAACAACTAATTTTCTGATTCATCTCTTCTAACTGCATTCTTAAACCAACAATCTCTTCTTCTAGCTTGTTGTAATAATCTATTTTCATGGTTATTTGCACTTCGAGATATTCAAAGATTTTCTTGGATTCTTCTATTTGTACTTTCAAATTTGTTATGATTTCATTTGCATCCTCAAGCGTTCTTGAAATTTTCTTATTCTTTTTTCTTTCTATCTTCAATTCATCTAGAACTACAATTAGTTCCTCTTCCAAATTCACTTCTGCGTCAATTTCTTCTTCATCACATTCTTGTTCTTTTTCTAGTTTTTCTTCTTTGAGTGCCATGAAAAGAGCTTCACCTGTTTCCTTTTCAGAATCCTCACTGGAGCTATCTTCTGATGAAATGACATTCTTGGAGACGAAACTTTTCTTCTTGAAGTTGCCTTTTATGAAATTTATTTTTTTCTTCCAGTCACTTCTTTCTTTGTGCGATCCTTCATCACTTCTGTTCTTCTCATTAAGTGGACATTTAGCTGCAAAATACCCAATGCCTCCACAATTAAAACATTTAAACGATAACTTTCCTTTGTATTTTCTTTTTCCCCTTTTTATTTTTTGAACAAAGTTTGCTTCCATTTCATATGATGTCTCTTCTTCCTTGGATTCTTGTTTTGCTTTCATATTTTTATGGGCTTTAAAAGCAACTTCTCTGTCTGTGGGTTTAGATTTTCCTATTCTCATCTCATATGCAGTCAAAGAACCATGCATCTCATCCATACTAAAAGAATTTAGATCTTTAGCTTCTTCTATAGCTGAAACTTTAGAATCAAATCTTTGGGGAAGGGATCTTAATACCTTTTTCATGATAATAGAATCATTGATTTCCTTGCAGAGTCCTCTAATTGCATTAATAAATTTATTAACTCTCAGCATATATGCCTCTATATTCTCATCGTCACTCATATTTAATACTTTGAACTAAGCTCGATGTGTTTGTAACTTGGCCTCGATATTAATGTCTCCTTCATGAATGCTCTTCAGTTTGTTCCATATTTCCTTTGCCGTTTTACAACCCATAATCTTTACCAGTTCACTGTCCACTAATCACACATGATAACATTCTTTGCTTTTGAGTCATTCTCAAACAGTTTCTTACTGACAGCATCGGTTGGAGAAGTGATGGGTATTGTGTATCCACTATCTACTAAATCTCAAATTTCATATCCCAAAGCACAAAGATATGTCTGCATCTTGAGTCTCCAAAATGTGTAATTAGTTCCGTCAAACAATGATGCTTTGTTTGATGAGAAGCCTTCACCACCTGCCATTGTGTCACTTCCAAGATCACCCTAGCTGTTTAAGCCTATTCAGGAACCTCACTCTGATACCAATTGTTAGTCTCACAATGACACTGAGAGGGGGTGTGAATCAGTGTAGCTCTTTAACACTTAAATATTGAACACTCAAAGCCAAAACAATGAAAACATAAAATCAAATAAAGCAAGTATAACAAGAGAACATCACACAATAAAAAATGTACCGAGGTTCACCGATTTGGCTACATCCTCAAAAATGACTGTTTGGACTCCCATCCAAATCTAGCCTTTGCAAAGCACCAACTTTATAATTAATTTACCAGCATCTACTGGAAGGAGCACTAACCCCTGATTTATCTGCACCAATAGAAAGGAGCACCAACCCCTGATTTATCTGCACCAATAGAAAGGAGCACTAACCCCTCTACCAAGCACCCACTTGATTTTGATATTGATGATAAAATGACATATATGAATGTCTTCACTGAAGCCAGAACCCTCTATGGTCTGTAAGCTCAAAATATAAAACTTTCTATTTCACCCAGTATAACATCCCTCTCTCTACATTACTCAGAATTTTAATCTTCTCTTCTAAAAAAAAATTTGATTATTCTCTTAGCTCATTTTGCCAATTGCTAAACGCTTTTTGGGTATTGTACAACACTTTATATGCGAACTCCTCTCAAAATTTCAGCCAAAATGGATATCATATGAGAAAGTTATGCCCAAAATTCTGAAGTGACGTTTTTCACCACTCTCCAAAAATCACGAATTTTCACTCTTTATTTTTCTCCACACACACTTCTCTCTTCACAAAATAAAGTCCCCACATTTCAATAAAATCCCTTGTCACTTAAAAAGCACACACTTGCATTCTTTTTTCCTTTTCAATTTTCTTTAATGAAGCTTCTTAAAACAATATAACTTTTTTTTTTTTTTTTTTTTTGAGAAGGCATTTCGTCAAACACATCACATGCAAAGAATTGACACCTTACTCGTTCTCTTACTTCGGAGCCATGTGACACCTCAAACCAAAAATGAAAGATGCTCTATTTGATGCCTTGAAGGTATAACAACACTGAAACCAAAACTTTGGCGACTCTGCAAGGTTGAAACGACCAACTGAAGGATTTTACACAAGTGAAACAAATTGACATAAAAGTGACCTGTACCATTTTTACAACAATCATAACTCTCACCTCGTAACTCTGTTTTCTCTAAAATTTGAAACATAGAATATCTGCAATGCTGACTACATCCAGTCCAAATATCGCTGCATAAATCCTTACATTTCGACTGTACCACCTCCACGAAAACTGTTGCTGACACACTTTTTCCAAAAAGAGCATTTTTATGACAGTCTTGCAACGCTTGTAACATTCACCTCGTTTCTTCATTTTGTGGAAATTTGGAACACATGTTCTTGAATATAAGGACCACCTCCAGTTAAAATTTCTCTATCAAATTATTCTTTGTTTGCTCATAGTGCTTCTGACAAAATTACCCTTTTTCGACCTATACAACCACTTGCCAAATCATCCGCCAAGATACCGAAAACGTCACCGATCAATCCAAACACTGTGCTGACACCTCCAACGCTGTTCTATACTGTTTCTTGACATGCTGGTATGTTCCAAACTGATCCATCCTGTCCAAACTTTTGCAATTTTTTGACAACTTCTTGATGATTTTTTCAACTTTTGGAAATTTGAACAAACAACCTGTAACAACTTCACCCGAACATCAAAAACATCCTCATAAGCATTGAACATCACTGTACATACTCCGAAAAACATCTGAAGAAATGTCCATTACATCAACCTGTCAATCTGAGTGTGTTGAAAACAATGACAATACTGTCGCTGCACCTTGCTCAACACTAATAAGGTAATAGCCTATATCCCCTAAATTGTTGTTAAAGATGTTTTCACTCAACCTGAACCTTTAGGCAGTATTGCAAGGTGGATGGCTAAATTACTGCAATATTATGTGGATTTCAAAGTAGTGAAGATTATTAGAGGACAAGGATTGAAAAAGTACTTGGTCAACAAAGAGAGAAGATATGAATAACACTATTGTAGTAGATGAGCAACAAGAAGCTAGAGTAGTTGATAATTTTGATTGCAAGTGGTATGATGGCATTATGTTTTACCTTCAAAATTTATCATTTCTAGAAGACATGCCCAAAAATAAAAGAAGATCCATCAAGCAATTGGTCCAAAAATACTACATTCAGGAGGGTAGACTGTATTGGAGGCATCTAGATGGAGCATTGCTTCTCTATTTGTTTGAGAAAGAAGTCCCTCAAGTGTTGAAAGAATATCATTCTGATTTTTGTGGAGGCCACTTTGCTCCAAAGACCACTACTCACAAAATCATGAGAGCTGGTTATTATTGGCCCTCCCTGTTTAAAGATATCTACCATTTTGTTATAAGTTGATATAACTATCAGATTTTTGCAGGGAAGAAGATTTTTTTAGCCATGCCCTTGAAGCTAGTGATTGTTGAAGCTTCTTTTTCTCAATGGGAAATAGATATCATAGGTGAGATTAACCCCAATTCTTCTAGAGGTCACAGGTGGATCATCACAACAATAGAC
This sequence comes from Wollemia nobilis, assembly GCA_028583015.1. NCBI lineage: Eukaryota > Viridiplantae > Streptophyta > Pinopsida > Araucariales > Araucariaceae > Wollemia > Wollemia nobilis. The sequence goes on along the minus strand of JAQPPZ010016912.1, from coordinate 1,670,395 downwards.
TATTTCACTAAGTGGGTAAAAGCATCACCTCTCAAGAAATCCACTACTAGAGTGGTCATCAAGCTTTTAGAAGAACAAGTATTGACAAGATTTGGGGTCCCTAAGAAGTTAGTCATAGACAATGGTACTTACTTCACTTCTTTTAAAATGATTGAATTTTGTGCTAGGTGCATCATAGAGCTTTCTAATTTTACAAATTACTATCCTCAAGGGAGTGGATTAGCATAATACTCAAACAAGAATTTGATCACAAGAATCAGAAGAGCATTGGGTAGAAACAAGAGAAGTTGGACAATGAACTGAAGTTTGATTTATGGGCTGATATAATATCTGTCAAAAGAAGCACAGGAAAATCTCCTTATGAACTAGTTTATGGTGAGAATGCTCTGTTGCCCCGTCAGGTAGAAAGTCATGCTTTGTCTTTGTTTTTACATGATCATGAAAATCCAAATGTCTTGTAGAGAAGACTTGATCAAATTGTGCAGTTGTAGGAAGATAAAAAAGATGCATTAATAAAGATAACTGAGCAGACTCATAAAACAACACAATTATTCACTAAGAAGGCCAGAGGAAAACCTTTTCAAGGAGGAGATATAGTGCTATATTGAGATCCTAAGAATGATAAGCATGGTTAAAAATGGAAGTGGGAACCAAAATGGCTTGGTCCCTATCAAATCCTTCAGATGGTAGGCTAACATACTTATAAATTGTAAACTCTAGATGGCAAGGAATTTTCAATTCCTATCAATGGCCAACATTTGAAATTGTATCATTCTATACAAAGGGCTTGAGAATCCACAAAAAAAGAAAAAAAGTGTTTTAGTCTTTAGGTGATTAAGGAGTTCTTTCTAGGTGACTAAGGTATTTTATGCAGGTGATTAAAGAATTCTTGTAGGTGACTAAGGTGTTTTCTGTAGGTGATTAAGTAAGTTTTATCTTTTTGGTCTGCTGGAGATTCTAGAGTTCTCAAGTGATTCATTGCCCAAAAGTCTTTTTCATCACCTGTCTCAGTCGGAGCCTATGTTGGATCCTCAAAATCCAATTTAATTCACCTCAAGTTTAAAAAATTTGGTGTCCTGTGAGTCCATTCAAATTCATATTGGTTTATCTTCGTTCAATAAGTTTTTGAATCCTTGGGTCTTTTTTGTTCCTGTCTCATATTTTTGAGGGTATTTTTGAAATTTTTGTGTTGTCGAAGTCAGGTCGACGGTTTGGTCTCATGTCGATATTTTTGGACCTTAATAAAATTTAATTAATTATTCTTGATCCATGTGATGTGGTCTACTGATAAGGATGCCACTTGCATTATCGGTGATGTGACCCAGGTTCAATCCCCATGGCGGATGTGTATAAGAAGTATTTAATAAAAAAAATAAATTATTCTTGACCTCCAGGGTCTTAAATATTTAATTTAATGTTTTCCTTTTTAATAAAGTTTTTTTTTGCTTGATAAAAAGGGGTGTAACCGAGTCCCCCATCCTTAAAAAATTACATATCTCTTATTTAGAGCTTGAGAGTTTACAAATAAATACAATTCTCATCTCAATTGAGATGCTATAGATAGAAACCTACATCATTTTACATAAAATTTTTGAATTCTTGATTTTCATTTTTTGGATATTTTCAAATCTCTGTATGAATACAATTACTCCAAAATTTAGCATCTTTCATGATATTTTCCTATAGTAGCCTTCACAATGCCAAAATTTCACCTCTACTATCTATGCCTTGCATCTTAGTAGAGTAATATTTCCAAAACATTGCACTAACATAGTTTGCTTTACCAAATCTGGATTGCTAGTTTCCTTCCTGAAACACAAGTGCAACCATAAAAATTATAATAAATAGTCTAAATGAACACACATTATTGTTACAAAATAAAATAGATATTACCAATGGAAAACATTAAATTAAATCTTAATCATTAATTGATTTAGGCAATCAACAATTTTTGTCAGCTTCAACTAAACTTTCTACTTCCTCTAACCATGGAAAGGAGATGTTAACTTCACAATCCTCAACCAAAACTCCTCTATTGGTTAGCTTATCTACACATTTATTTCCTTCCCTTAATATATGTGTAAACCCGATTTCTTCAAACTCTTTAGCAAGATATTGAATTTCCACTTGTATGTTCCATGGAGCCTTTGCTTTCCTCAAAATTGCATTTATTACTATGAGAGAATCACCTTCCATCCAAAATATATTCCATTTCATTTGTTTACATATTTTTAACCCTTCTAAAGCTGCCCAAGCTTTAGCTTCATTATTTGTCTTAAATCCACAATTGAAAGCATAATGAGACAAAATATCTCCTCTATTATTTCTAATTATTCCTCCTCCTCCTGCTGGTCCTGGGTTCCTTTAGATACTCCATCAAAATTCAAATTAACCCACTCCACATCTGGTGGTTTCCACTTTATATTCTTTACCTTATTTTTTCTTCTCTTGTACCCAACATCATATTTCCATTTAATGTCTTGACTCCATCTATCAAGACTTTCTGATTCCAAACTAGGGATTGGGTGAGTTGATAGGGTTGGTTTAGACTCCTCTATGGCTAAACACATATTTTTTTCATTACCTCTAAATTGCTTTTCTTTCCTTTAAATATTCTTCTATTTATTTCTAGACATATAGTCCAAAATATTGTATCTTTTGATATATCCCATATTTTCTATAAAGCCTCACTATTATAAGTGCTTTGCCATTGCTTTAACCAATCTTCAATTCTTATATTCATCACCATGCATTTACCAAACATATTAAGAATCCATTGCCATAGATTCTAGACAATTGAGCAATGTCCCAAGAGATGGTCAATACTCTCCTCCTTATTGTAGAAAACACATTTAGAGGGGCCATGAAAACCCCTTTTCATAAGGTTATCCCAAGATAAAATTCTTCTATGACCTACTAGCCAAACAAACATTTTGACTTTAGGAATGCTTGGGATTTCCTAAATATCTCTTCAAATTCTAGTGATATTATTATTATGATGGTGTTGAACAATATATCCACTTCTTGTTGTGTATTCTCCTGAGTTATTCAACTCCCAAATCAATTTATCCTTGGCACCCCTTGAAATAATTATAGTTGTTATCTTTCTACTCAATTGCCTTCTAGCATCAATGTCTTGTATACTTGTAAACAAATATTCTTTCCATTTCTATATTCCTTTTTGATCCTTGTAAAAAATGTTTGAAACCCTATCACCGTATTTGTCTAGAAGTAATCTCATTCAAGGTTTCAAAACTGGATCTAAATCGAGTGGTTTTTTATCACACCAAGTATCCATCCAAATAGAATTTTTTCTCCAGTTCCCACCACCCATATTAAACCTTTAATCATAATATCAATAGATTTTTTTAAACCATTCTAAAGAGTAGAACCATTTAAAAGAGAGAATATAGTAAATATTAAACTTGGATCATTGGGATCAACATACTTACTTAGAAGAATTCTTGCCCACTATATTTGACTCTCTTTGTACAATATCCAGATAAATTTCCCCTAAGAGCTAGGTTTGCATCTATAAGAGCTCTTAAACCAAGACATCCCCTAGTTTTATCATCACACAACTTGCTCCATTTCACAAAAGAAAATTTCCTTTTATCATGTAAACCTGACCATAAAAAAGATCGCATAATTAAGATTAAACCTTTTTCAACTGCTTTTGGCATAGAATACAAAGACATATAATATGTTGGAATGACTTGTAAGACTGACTTAATTGACTGCACTCTTCCTGATAATGATAACCATATATCTTTCCAAGCTGGAAGTTTATTTTGAACTTTACTAATAACTGGATTCCATAAATCTATCCTCATTCTCCCCTCAAATAAAGGCATCCCTAGATAAGTTGGTAAATTTGCCTCCTCCATTTAAAGCAACCTAAAATTTCTTGCTTTGATATTAGCAGGAGTGTTAAGAAAGTAAATTTTGGATTTAGTCCTATTAATTTTTTCCCTGAAGCTCTTTCGTGCTCTTTTAAAAAGTTATTCAAAGCTCTCGCCTCATTTATCCTTGCCCTTTCAAAAAGGGTTGTATAATCTACAAATTATTGATGGGTGATGTTATCGATATTATTACAAACCTCAAGTCCACTTATAAACCCATATTTGTAAGCCTTCTTTAAGTTCCTACTCAAAAATTTTGCCATAATAATGAACAAATAAGGAGATAGAGGATATCCTTGTCTAAGGTCTCTCTTGGCTTTAAAAGATTCTGTCACTAACCCATTGACCAACACTGAATAAGAAACTATAGAGACATCAGCTTTAATCCATCTAATCCATTTCTTCTCAAAACCAAACTTATCTAAAATTACAAAATGAAAATTCCATTTAGCCCTATCATAGGCTTTACTCATATCAAGTTTTAATATCATAGCTTTCTCTTTTCTTGAAGCTGCTAAATGTATAACTTCATGAGCTACTATGATCCCATCCAAAATTTGTCTCCCTTTCACAAAACCTCCTTGCTCTTCTGAAATAATTTTGTCTAACAATGACCTTAATATATTCACCATCACTTTGGAAATAATATTATAAGCCATATTACATAGGCTTATGGGTCTAAAAGAATCAAACAATTCAACATCCTTATTTTTTGGAATTAGGGTAAGATAAGTTGCATTTATTTTATAAGGAGTGTATTGTTTTACCCTAAACTATTCCACTACAGCCAATAAAGAATCCTTAATTACGTATTTATAGAGGAATGATGGCAGCAGCCTATCCAGGGAAGTGCTTCCTTCAAACTATCTCAAAAACTTAAGATGGTGAAAAACAACCTTAGAATATGGAATAAAGGAGTCTTTGGAAATATTTTTGAGAATAAGAGAGCAGTGGGGGAAAAAGCGAGAATAATAGAAAGCAAAATCCAAAATGGAACCTATGATGAGGCGACAAGGATTGAAGAGAAGGAAACCCTTTGTGAGTTTTATAATATTTTAGCTTGTGAAGAGATGTATTGGAGGCAGAAATCAAGGGCATTATGGCTAAAGGAAGGGGAATCTAATTCAAAAATTTTCCATGTTACCACATTGAGCAATAGAAGCAACAATAATATTAGAAATTTAACTAAGGTGGATGGATCCTCAACTCAAAACATTCAAGAGATCAGGGACGAGGCTGTTAATTTTTTCAGTTCATTATTGGGTGAAGAACGGGCCTGTAATGCCCAAGAAAATGACTCTCCTTCAATTCATTCCACAACTCATTGATGAAACGATTAACGAGTCTCTTACAATAGCTTTTTTAGATGAAGAGATCAAGGAGGCTTTGTTTAACATGGATCCTGACAAAGCTCCTGGGCCGGATGGGTTTTCACCGTGGTTTTTCCAAGTTTGTTGGGATATTGTTGGAGCAAAAGTTATTGCTGCAATCAAGGAGTTCCAAAGTTCAAATCATATTCCAAGGGGTTTCAATTCAACTTTCATTGCTTTGATCCCTAAAGGCCCCAACCCCAAGACTATGGTTGACTTTAGGCTGGTTAGCCTGTGTAATATATCCTATAAAATTCTATCCAAAGTTTTAGCCAACCGTTTGAAGAAAGTTCTATCGGTTATCATTGATCCAAGTCAAGGAAGTTCTGTACAAGGAAGATCAATCTTAGATGAAGTTATTATTGTTCATGAGGCTCTTCATACAGTCGCTTAGACCAAAAAAGTAGTCATGGCTTTAAAGTTAGACATGAACAAAGCTTATGATAGGATAAATCGGGAATTCCTAGAGGCAGTTTTATTAAAATTTGGCTTCAACATGAAATGGGTCAAGTTAATAAGAGAGTGTATTTCTAAGCCTTGTTTTTCAGTTTTGGTTAATGGGTCTACTGTAGGTTTTTTTCAAAGCAAATGTGGTCTAAGATAAGGAAATCCCATAAGTCCTATGCTGTTCATCATTGTAGCTGAGGCGTTGGGAAGAACCATTAAGGCAGCAACGGTAGTTGGACTCATTTTAGGTATCAAGGCCACGTCGCTAACTACCCTGGTGACACATCATCAATTTGTTGATGATACATTGCTACTAACTTTAGCTTGTGTGGTTGAGGTAAGAAGGATTAAAAATATTCTCATAATGTATGAAGAAGTGGCTGGACAAAAAGTGAATTTTGATAAGAGCAAACTTTATTTCATCAATACCCCCATTCCTAGGCAAAACAACATAGCAAGGATCATGGAATGTTAGATTGCATCCCTTCCCACATCCTATTTAGGTCTTCCCCTGTTTACGGAGAAACTTGAAGGATCAATGTGGAACATAGTTCTAGAGAGGATCCAAAAAAAGCTAGCAGGTTGGAAAGGACAACTGTTATCTCAAGCGAGCAAAGCAGTTTTAACTATGGCTTCACTTCAAAGTATACCCATTTACTTCCTATCGGTCTTCGAGCTCCCAACAAGGTGTATCACAAAATTGAGCAGCTTCAAAAAAAATTTCTCTAGTCAGGGACTGAGGATAAGAAAAGGATCCATTTAGTAGGTTGGAACAAGGTTTGCAAACCTAAAGCTGATGGGGGGTTAGGATTGAGGAGAGTTGCTCATCTCAATACAGCTCTGTTAGCCAAACAAGCGTGGCGGTTATTGACTAAGGTCGATAATGAATGGACTGCCATAGTTAGGAGGAAATACCTCCAAGGTGTGAACTTCCTTAATGACAACTTAGCAAGCAGGGGGTCTGCTTTTTGGAAGGCAATCCTCACGAGTAGGGATCTTGTCAAAAAAGGTCTTAGATGGATTCTAGAAAATGGGCAAATAATAGACTTTTGGAAGGATCGATGGGTGAGAGCTAAGGAGTTATCCCAGAATCCTCGTTTGGCTAGGATTCAAGAGCATATGGAGCAGCATATTGGAAAGAAGGTTGCAAATTATATGTGGCAGGATATAAATATCAACAGGTGGAAACACATCAGAGTACATGGTTTTGAAGCGGAGTCTAAAGAGCTTTATAACATTTTAACTCAACAAATTATTCCCTCTAGATAGGATGAAGATCACATTGTTTGGGTTGAGACTGAAAGTGGTGACTTCACAGTTAAGTCTGCCTATAATTTGCTTCTCAATGTGGAAGGTCAACAATTTCAACCAAGTTTGGTTTGGATCAAAGGCTTAATTCCTAAAATATCCTTTTTTTATGGTTGGTGATTCAAGGAAAAATCCTCACTATGGACAATATGTTATCCAAAGGTATGGTTATTGCTAACCGTTGCTACATGTGCAGGGCAGGATGGGAGACTACCCAACACTTGTTTCTGGAGTGTCCGGTAGCGGAGTCCATCCTGGATGAACTTTTCCAAGCCTTTAGGATCTCGTGGGTTAAGCTTGCTCTTATATCCGAAGTGTTCCATCAATGGCCTCAACCCTTTGTTAGCCTAAAACTTAAGTACCTATGGAAAATCTGTTGGCATCATTTTCTATGGCAGATTTGGCTAGAAAGGAACCATAGAGCCTTTAAGGATACCATTCACAACCCAAAAACCATCCTCAACGGGATTATTGTCTTTGCGAAAGAAAACCTTAGCACCTTAGTGGATGAGAACCACTCAATTCTTCCCCAAGAAAAACAATTAGCTCGGGCCTTTGGTATTGAGGACAAACCTTCCATTCCTTTGCCCAATCCCAGAAATGGGATTTTTTGGGAGCCACCCCCCAGGGTTGGTTTAAACTAAATTTTGATGGTGCATCCAAGGAGAACCTGGGAGGAGCTAGAGCTGGAGGAATAATCAGGGATCATCAAGGAAATATGGTCAAGGCCTTCGCTGAACCATTGGGAATCAGAACTAATAACGAAGCAGAAGCTAGAGCCCTTTGGAGAGGGTTGCAAGTAGCCCAAGCAACTCAAGGTAACTTGATGATTGAAGGTGATTCTATGAACATCATCAACTTGTTAACCAATGGCAAAAAACCTCCATGGAGAATCGAGGGAGTCATCCATGAAGTGAGGATCCTTTTTGCGGCAAGACAGAACATGAGGGCTCGTCACGTGTACCATGAGGCCAACAAGTCAGCTGACAAATTAGCCAACATAGGTGTTGATGTTGGTAGTTTGGTGACATGGACACAAGGTGTGCCACGTGAAGTGGAAAACATTATTAGTAATGAAAAGAAACCTACCCGTTAAGGAGAAAGATGAATGGGTGTTCTTTCCCCATGGAGTCGGTAATAACTATGGGGTTTCCCTCTAAATCATACCAAATTGGAAATGAAGGTAAGAGGGTGTAAGCCTTGGAAGATTCCGACGAGAGAATAGGAAATGGGCAAGCAACAGGTTTCACAAGTGCAAAGTTCCAAACTTCAATTTCTGTCAATGTAAGTAATGTTTACAGTTATGTTTGGGTATGGGTGTGCTTTGTTAGTAAGGTGTTGTAGGAGATTCAACACAATTTCTGGTAAGAAAGTTTCAAAGATGACTAGGATCTATAATCTCAACAGAAGGTTGGATATTGTAATAGGTTTTGGGTTAACCTGCAAAACCCGGTAATTAATGAAGACTTTTATTTACCAAAAAAATATTTAATTAAACTTTTTATATATTAATAACGCTATATTTTATAATTACAATTAATATTTAATTAAAAAGTAAAAAAATTAATTAAAAAAAAAATTAAAAAGCTTTAAAAGTTTCGTGCATGCTTTTTTTTAACTAAACAAACTTAAATTAATAAAAAGAAAAAATAATTAAAAATAAAAAACTATAGAAATCAACTTTAAAGGTCGACTAATGACAATGGCCATTGGCCATTCCCTTTATAAAGGGAATTTCGGCCGATGGAAAAGGTCATTTGCCGAATTCCCTTTATAAAGGGTATTTTGGTTGATGGAAATAGCCATCTGCTGAATTTCCTTTATAAAGGGAATTTCGACTGATGGAAATGACCATTGGCCATTCCCTTTATAAAGGAAATTTTGACCGATGGAAATGGCCACGACCGTCAGCCGATGGAAATGGGCATCGACCATTCCCTTTATTAAGGGAATTATTTTACATATTAAATATATTAGTATATATTCTTTATTATAATAAAAGGCATATTTATTAATATATTTATATTATATTATATGATATATTTTTCATATAAATATATATTTTGTAATATATAATTTAGTAAATAATTTTGCATGCATTAAAATAAATAATTAAATGTAATAATAATAATAATATTATTATTAAATTGATAATAATAGTTTATTATTATTATTTATTTTTTTAGATAAAAATTAAAAATTGGTTAAGGTTAGCCTTATAAAAATGGAAAAAATAATTAAAAATTGTAATGTGCCTCATTTTTGCGGCCAAGTTTTAGTAGCCAAGAATTAATTTCCTGAAGATTTTTTTTGGCCATTTTCAAGAAGAATGATGGAAAATGATAATGGAGGCATTTTTGATCAATTGAGACAACTACCAGGTCATGAACAATGTTAGGATCCTATCCTAACATTAATTAATAATCTTAATAATTGGTCATAATAATATAATAATAAAATAATATAATAATTAATTATATTATTTATTATATTATTATAAGATTAGGGTTAGGAAGCATTGCAACCTTTCACCTATAACCCTAGAGGGGTATAAAACATTGTAAGAACTTATCATTCAATCATCCATGAATATAAAATATAATATAATTTATTGAAGGGACTTCCCGACAATATCAAAAGGCGATTCTTTTAGATTTAGGTTATTTATTATTTATTTATCATTTTATGTGCTAGGAACCCTAGGTTCCTACCATCCGGTATCGAGCCTTATGGATCCAACCATATTGGTCAAGGAAATGAAAAATGACATTGCAAAAATTAGAAGAATGATTGAACAAAAACAAAAAAACAAATGGAACGTTCTGATCGTATTATACAATATTTAATGGAAATGCAAGAGGAGGAGACCCTAGCCATGGAATCTCCGGTAGAGGAGGAAGAACCCATAGCCATGGAATCCCAGGTGGAGGAAGAACCCATAGCCGACGAATCCCGGGTGGTACCCATTGCTCTTCCCAAGAAAGAAAAAAATGCAACTCGAACATATTGCTCCAAACCCTAAATTAATTGTTTCTCTGGATGAGCCCATAACCAAAGAACTTTCAGAAATACATATTGCACTTCCAGAAAAAAATTCAAAACCCTAAAAATGTAAATATTTTTTCAAAGAAGTGTACCAAGAAGAAAGGGATATCAAGGAAAAAGGCTTCCAAAAAATAGTGTTTTACATATTTGCATATGGGTGATGCACATAACCATCAATGTGGAAAACAACCTAATATAACCCTAAAGTAGCAAACAAGTTTTTCCAATATCTCCAATACTGTTCGCAATGATTTTTGGAATAATTTAATTAATGTTAAGGAAGTAAGTGTATTTACAAAATCAGCATACGATCCATTGGGAAGAAATATATTGCCAGTAGCACATGATATCACTACTAGTGGACGTCTATCTCCTTCGAGACCGCCCCCATGGCCACCACCATTAGGTGAAAAATAAAAATCCGAAATAGCGAAGTGGATTCACATATGGCGCAGACGTCATCGCAGTATGCAATCTGTTTGAAATCATATAGACAATAAGAATATAAGACCACAAAAACACTGTTAATTATTGAAAATAACCGAAATCTCCAACTCCTTTCATTATTTGGTTTTCAATATCACAACAAATTCAATCTGATCAAACACCACTTTTGACTGGTTCTACAATGGCTAACGATCAAGAAGCACTGGCATATATGGCAACAAGAACCTTTGTAGCGCGTTACTACGAAATTCTCCAGCAATCACCTCAAGAGGCCTTAAATTTTACCATGACTGTAGTAGGATGAATCGATCAACAGTAAATGATGAACTGCTCTCAGCAACTGGCTATACAGGAAGCACGAGATATTTGCAAACATACATGACCAAGGGAAGTTGAACACACAAAATATGAGACTAATAATTGGACCCATTAAATCATTTTCATATTTTTTTTTTTACCAAGTGATCAATTGCTTCTCCACACCTGGAGAAGTCGCAGGCCTTTCAGAGGTGGAATTCCAAAAGAAACCCATTATTATCAACAGAAGATTCCGTATTTACAAACAAAAAAAAAAACATTTTTCTTAGTGCCCATCTCACCCCATGTTTCCTGAAGCTGGCCTCTTTTTTTTTTCGATTTAATTTTATTATTATTATTTAACCAATTGATTACTTGAAATAAAACAACACACTTTTGTGTCCCAAGCCTGAAATATCTTCCCCAGATGCGACATTTAAATTTCCTTAGTGCCTGTAAAAAAATACACAAATACATCACAAATTCAATTACAAATATACTCAATGTCAAAAGTTATGTTACCAAAGTGTGAATAGTAGAACAAGAAAAACATAACTAGCTTACCAGTTTGTTGTATTTTAACACTTTATGCCCATTCTACGTACACAATGATTCCTCTTAGTTCATCCAAGTACCTATCCAGTAGCAAAGATATACTGCGTGGGCTTATCCTTAAACTATACTTGACATAATTTGTGATTGCTCAACAACTTGTGACAGTGATCTATGTGATCTGGGATAAACATGCTCAACATCTAGTAATCAATGCCCAGATTGATTTTACAGTCTCTCTGAATAACAAAAAAATATCATACTTGAAACTGTTGGGTCTGCTTGCGATAGTTTGCATATTCCTTGCTGCTATGACTGCAGTAGTCCTTATCACACAACTTTCAGATCTGGTGAACCCTACGTTGGATGGAAAGAATGAGGTCACGGAATAGAATGCAGACTCTTATAACAAAAATGATGTCTAAAAATAATAAGGGTAACAATCATGGTATTTATGTGAATAAAAAGGAGACGCAAAGAGGGTGCATTGGCATCACTCTGGACAACAAGTGGTTTGAGTCCATGACCGATGTCCAAGAAGAACTGGATGCTGCGCAGAGATTGTAATACTAGCTCAATAAAGCAATGAAATAGATAATACGTTCAACATGGCACAATCTAACAAATGTAAAACAAGAAAAAACAACTTACTGGCCTCATATGGGTGATAAAGTCCCTGCTATATGGTTGGCAAGAGCAATTGCTCCACACATGTGAGCTATTAAACATACCAAGAGTGGCTTTTAGAAAAAAAAAAGACCTGGAGGCTCAGAAGATCCATCCTTTACACTTGGTCCAACATTATGTGATGAAGAAACATCTGCGAGTGGAAATGTGACCAGATTCATAAGCCGAAGTCTAAGACCTAATATGTTCGCCCAATATGTGGTTTATGACCACCATGATACCACTATTCCTCATGTCATGTTATTTGTCTTGGGGAACATCTCGCCACAACTTGAGCTCGACATCAGCATGTGTGGAGGACAGAGAATTCAAAGACAGTTGGGCACGAAAGTGGAAACCAAAACAAGGATGATCTATTCCAAAAGTAAATTTTCTTGACTCTTTACACAGCCAAAAACTTTATTTCAAGGTGTAATTTTTTTTTTCTTTTACAGAGGAATATGGGGATATAGAGCCTTAAAAAGGATGGAAGGCGGAATATACTTTCAAATTTATTTGTTACCCTTGTGACTAAATACATTCATCTTATATTTTAAAAACTTGATTGTATTAAAAAAAAAAAATACAGCAGCCAAAGGAGAGCATGATAAGCTAGTGAAGTATTTATTAGAGGAATATGTTGATCTCGCCTCTAATCTAAATAACGATGGTGAATCGGTATTGTTTTTAAGCTACCAAGGAAAGTATTATAACACCCCTTGAAAATATTGTTAGAAGTCACATCTTCTAAGGATATGTACTACAAGTGTTCCAATGACCAAACACTTTTGCATCTTGCCGTATCCAAATGCTAAAAATTCATGATGTATGCAACTTGGTGGGGGTGAATACAAGTAAATTTCGAGTTTCCTTTTGAAGAATGTTGGCATCAACCTTTATGAAAATTAAATTGGTTGGTTTTGGCTAGAGTATCACATTTAACAAGTGATACAAGGCATACGAAGCTCTTCCGACAAGGCCTTATACATGGTGATTATAAAAGAAATAGGGTTTCAGCTTTGAGGACAAAGCTATTTTCAAGAGGGGTGGAATGTTAGGATCCTATCCTAACATTAATTAATAATCTTAATAATAATAATATATTATATCCTATGGTCATAATAATAAAATAATATAATAATAAATAATATAATAATTAATTATATTATTTATTATATTATTATAAGATTAGGGTTAGGAAGCATTGCAACCTTTCACCTATAACCCTAGAGGGGTATAAAACATTGTAAGAACTTATCATTCAATCATCCATGAATATAAAATATAATATAATTTATTGAAGGGACTTCCCGACAATATCAAAAGGCGATTCTTTTAGATTTAGGTTATTTATTATTTATTTATCATTTTATGTGCTAGGAACCCTAGGTTCCTACCAAACAAGAACCTTTTAATGCAAGCAATATGGTAGATCAAATCCGGAGGTAGTTTTAGTTTTTATGGGCCATCACCCAATTTTAGTAACAGTTGCAGTTATGAGCCATCACCGGAGTAGTTGTAGTTTTGGCAATTATGGGCCATCATCAACTTTGAATGAGAACCAATCTACAAGCTATATGAGAGGGTGGTTGCAACAACTTTTATGATCAAGTTTTTATGCAGTAATTCTATAAGAGGTATACTAGAGTGCCCATCATTAGTAGTTGTATTTTTCTTTTGTCTTGCCTAGTCACCCTATTTTCTTCCCTATCATTGTGCAGGTGTTTGCTGAGGAGGTACCCAGTTAATTGAGATTATCTCCAGTGGTTGAGGCCAAAATCTAGGAGGCTCTTTGTTACATCATTTGAACAAAGAGTTGTAGTTCTCTATTACATCATTTGAATGGAGAACTTGTTTGTACTTGCTTAGTGAGATTTGGTTATTCTAATCAGACTCCATTGCAATGATCTGTTGATAAATATTATCCTACTTCATCCTTTTGGCGATTTCATGTGTAGTTTTATTTGTTGTCCTATTTATATATTACATCTTTTGAATGTGTAGATGTCGTCTTCTTTCATTGGTAGGTTCAGTCACTTATGTTACATTATTTAAATGGATGTGGTTGACTCAGTTCTATCTTCTCCCCCTTCTATCTTCACCATATTTTAAGTTTGGCTACAATTGCCTAATGGATAAGGTACCAGTCTACAACTTGAAGCATTAGCTAGGAGTTACTTCGAGGCTTGGTCATTTTTAATGTTGCAATTGTGTTTCATTTTTACAAATCTGGATGAGCATGAGCATATAAGGAATATTGTAGGCTCACCTCTAGGGTTTCCTTACCTTAATAAGTATATTTAGAGCATTTGTGATAATATTTTCTAGAGTTAAAGAGGTGGATCCACCAGAGTCTACAATGCTGCTTGTGAATCAATGATTTTCTTGTGACGTGACAACACAAATTCTTAAGGATACAAAAAATCACCACAACACATCCTAGACTGAAACAATATAAATTAGCAGTGCTAGAAGAAATAAATAAGTTTTTGACATTCAATTTATCATACATTCCTAGAGAACAAAATCATATTGCAGACTTGTTAGCAATAAATGCATCTTGTATAAATTACCTAGAGATTGATACAAATATATTGAAAGGTTCTCTACTATTTTTGTTTATAAATCCTTTGTGCCAAACAATGTGGTATACCTTCAGGTTTTTCAAGATGACATATATAAAATATTTCATGACTCTTCAAAAATCAGTATGCACAGGTAATATGTGATGAAAAGGATGAAAAGAAACTAAAATATGTTACTGGAGAACCAGTAGAAGTGATTCCTAAAGGATTGGTTTCTATAGAAATCTTATTTGATGACTTTGAAAAAACTTACAAGCCACTCTTCCAAGAATCAGAGGCTTATGATGTGAACATTGGGACAAAAGAAGAGCCCAAACTGGTTAAGGTAAATAAGACATTGGTAGGAAAGGAGAGGCAACATTATATAAGCTTTCTAAAGAAAAATAAAAATGTTTTTTCTTGGAGCTATGAAGAATTGAGGATGTTCAACACGAATGTTATGCCTTATATCATACCTCTAAAAGAAGATGCAAAACCCTTTAGGCAAAAACAAAGGAAATTCAATCCCACCCTACATCTAGTCATGCATAAGGAGGTGCAAAAATTGCTAGATGCAAAAATAATTAGGAAAGTAAGATTTTCTTCTTGGATAGCAAATATAGTACTTGTGAGAAAGAAAAATGGAGATATCAAGCTCTGTGTTGATTTTAGAAACTTGAACAAGAGCTCACTTAAGGATAACTACTCCCAATATGGAACAATTATTGCAAGCAGTTGTGGGATTAATCAAAATATCTTTGTTAGATGGTTTTTAGGGTACAATCAAATACTGGTAAATCTAGAAGATAAGTGTAAGATTGCTTTCACTACTCAGGGAACATTTGAGTATCTTAGGATACCTTCTAGTCTAATAAATGTAGGGGTAAATTTTTAGAGATCTATGGACTTTGCATTTAAAGAGCTTATGTTTAAAATTGTTGTTGCTTATCTTGATGATATCACTATGTTTTCGAAGAATCCTAAAGATCATTTTGAGCATCTAACCACAATATTTTCCAGATGCAAAGAATATGGAATATCCTTGAATCGAAAGAAATGTATTTTTGAGGAAACACAAGAAAAGCTATTAGGACATGTAGTATCAAAATAAGGGATCAACATTGACCTAGAAAATTGAAGCTATTGCAAAAATCCCTCCTAAAAACCTAAAAGGAGTAAGATATTTTTTTGGTAAAATCAACTTCGTAAGGAGATTTGTACCTAATTTTGTTGAGATTGCCAAACCAATTAATGATATGATCAAGAAATATGGTGATGTAAAAATGATAGAGGAGAATACTAAAGTTTTTTAGAATATTAAGTATGCTATTACTACTATCCCATGATGAATTGTCCTAATATTCCAAAAATTTCAACATATATTATTTTGCATCTGAGCATACTATTGCTGCAGTTCTAGCTTAGAAATATGAAGAGAACAATGAAAGACCTATAAAATTTATGAGTATAGGACTAAAAGGATCCCAAATGAGATATACAATGATAGAGAAACATGCTTATGTTGTAATCAAAGCACTAGAGTATTTCAAGGGTATTTTTGGATCAAATAAAGTCATATGTTGCATTCCTTACATAGCCATAAAAGATGTTTTAACACAATCAGAACCCACAGGCAACCCAACAAGATGGATGGTCAAATTACTATAGTATGATATTGAATTTAAAATAGTTCAGATAATTAGAGGATAGAGATTGGCCAAATATTTGAAAAACAAAAAAGGTGAGAGCTTGAGTAATGTTATTATGGTAGATGAAATGCATGATATTAGAAGGACATAAAATGTAGAATGTAAATGGTATGATGGCATATTGTCTTACCTTCAAACTTTATATTTCCCTAGAGATATGTCTATAAACAAAATGAGATCAATGAAGTAGAAATCACAAAAATATTATGTTCAAGAAGGTAAACTATATTGGAGGTATCCTAATGGAGTGTTATTGTTTTACCTATTTGAAAAAGAAGTTATTGATTTAAATAAAATAATATCATGATGGATTTAGAAGAGGTCATTTTACACCTAAATCCACTGCCAATAAAATCATGAGGGCTGGCTATTATTGGCCTTCCTTGTTCAAATATGTTCATCAATATGTAAGAGGTTGTCATAACTACCAAGTTTTTGCAGGAAATAAACACTTAGCAACAATGCCTCTGAAGCCAGTAATAATTGAAGCACATTTCACATAGTGGGGAATTGACCTCATTGGAGAAATAAATTCTAACTGCTTAGGTGAACATAAATGTATTATCACAACTATTGATTATTTCACAAAGTGGGTAGAAGCAACTTCTCTGAAGAAGTCCATGATAGAAACAATAATCAAATTTTTAGAAGAAAATATTTTGACAAGATTTGGAGTCCCAAAGAAACTAGTAATAAACAATGACAAGTACTTCTTCATTTGAAATAATAGAATTCTACGCTAAATACAACATCAAGCTATCTCATGCCACAAACTATTACCCTGAGGGCAATGGCCTAGCTGAATCATCAAATAAGGATATGATAACAAGGATTAAAAGGTCATTGGGTAAGAATAGAAGAAGTTGGGATAATGAATTGAAATTTGCTTTGTGGGATGATAAATTATCCATAAAAATAAATACTGGAAAGTCCTCATATGAGCTCGTATTTGGAGAAAATGCTCTATTACCTCCACAAGTAGAAAAAAGTGCCCTATCTTTACTACTTCAAGACCATGAAAATCCAAATTCACTACAAAGAAGATTAGATTAGATTGTACTACTACAAGAGGAAATAAGAGAAGCTCTAAATATGATGTCTGAGCAAACTCAAAAGACAGTGTAACTATTCAAAAATAAAGTAAAAGGTACACCATTTCTTGAAGGAGACATAGTCATCTATTGGAATCCCAAAAATGATAAGCATGGTGAGAAAGGAAAACTAGATCCCAAATGGCTTTGGCCATATTAGATAGTTCAGGTTGTTGGACAACACACATATAAGCTGCAGACTCTAAAAGGAGAAAAGTTGTAAGTTCCCATCAATGGATACCATTTGAAACTATACAACCCCTACTTTGGGGTTAGAAGAGAGTAAGGTTTTGTATGATAAAGAAAAATAAAAAAGAAAAAACAAGAAGTATTTTAGGTCCTTTGTTTTTGTCCCTAGGTGATTAAGTAGAATAAGGTATGTTTTAGTTTTCCATTTTTTAAGTGTTAGATGACTAGGAAGTAAAGTGTCCTTTTTTTCCACTTCATATAGGTGATTAGGTAAAGGAATGATATATTTTTTTAAAAGTAATTACTTTTAGTAGTTTTCTTTCAGCATTTCAGTTATAAGTTTTAGGTGATTAGGTAGGAAAGTGCCTTTGTTTCTTCAATTTATTTTAGGTGATTTACGAATGTGATTCCAAGGTCTAACCAGAGAGTCTAAGGTTCTCAAGTATTCCAAGTCTTCATCACTTGTCCTAGTCAAAGCCTGTATTGGATCCTCAAAATCCAACTTAAGAGTGACCCCTAATTTTAAATTTTGAAGGGTCATGTAAAGTCCTAGGTTTAGGTGTTTTTATCAAAGCTAAAATAAAATGGTTATCAAATATTTTGAAATAAGGATAATTTTGAAATACTTCAAGATGTTCCTTTTTTATGGTCATGTCCAAAAGTCTCTTATAGTTATTTATATTAACCAAGATGTGTCTGTTCTCAAAATATCCTATTGGGGGAATTTCTTGCACCCTTAAGATATTTGTCACATTGCAAGACTTCCATGATCCAATCAACACTATGGAATCTGGTGGGTCCATCTCTTTGACTCAGGAAAATATTATCACAAGACTGTAGATAAACCAAGTAAGGTAAGAAAACCCTTGAGGTGAGCCTAAAATATTTCTCATATGCTCATGTTCATCCAGATTTACAAAAATGAAATAAAACTACAACTTAAAAGTTGACCAAACTTTGAAGTAACTCCCAGCTAATGCTTCAATCAATAGACCAGTGCCTTATCCGTTGGGTAATTGTAGCCAAACTTAAAATATGTTGAAGAGAGAAGGAGGAGAAGATAAAAACTTAGCCAACAACATCCATTCAAATAATGCAACAAAGGTGATTACGCATACCAATGAAAGAAAATGTTAAACATTCAATTGATGTAACATGTAAATATGACAAATAAAATTGTGCACATAACTGTTGAAGGAGAAACTAAGATTACATTAATCAATAAATCATTACAATGGAGTTTGATTAGAATAATCAGATTTTACTAAGCAAGTACAAACAAGTTCACCATTAAAATGATGCAATAGAGAACTACAACTATTCATTCAAATGATGTAACAAAGAGCCTCCTAGCTTTTGACCTCATTGGAAATGATCTCAGTTAACTGGGCACCTCCTCAGCAAACCTACACAATAATGGAGAAAAAAAAGGGGTGACTAGACAAGACACAAAAAGGAAAATACAACTGATAAGGATGGGCACTCTGGTATACCTCTTGCAGAATTTTACTATGCAAAAACCTGATCTTTTTTCCTGCTGTAACAACTCATTTAAATAGCTTGATTATTTGGTTCATAATTGCAAAAACTACAACTGCCTCAATGATGGCCAATAACTACAACTGCCATTTATTAAAACTAGTTGATGGCCCATAAAAACTACAACTGCCTCTATATTTGACCTACAATATTGATTGCATTTATAATGGCTACCGTTCGTAGCTTGGTAATGGTCTAAAAAAAATACCTCCATATTTGCTTGTTATAATTTTTCTCGAAGTTGACCAAAAAATGGCTTTAGAAAATTAAGCCCCTTCTTTTATATGACTAACCTTAGCCAATAAAATAAAAAATATTGAAGCATTTTAAAACTTTTTATGTAAAAACTTATAATAATAATAATAATATTATTATTTTTTTGATAAGTAACATTTATATACATAATTGGGTTTTTCTAGAGGATCCCAAAAACCTTATTACAAAAATGGGGTGAACCCATTACAGCCGCAAGGTTGAGGACTCAGGGTGAGCCTCAGACCTGAACAGAAAGGAAAACTGAAACTGCCATAGCATTGGAGAGAAAGGGATAAGCAGGCCTCTATGAGGCTCAAAAAACCAACCTACCAGGGACCGACAGCAGCCTTAATTGGCAGTAGTTTTCTCCGGGGTCCCAGAGGAACCATCAACATGCGACTTGAGGTTGCGGAGGCACTGGATTGCCGACTCAGCAGCCCTAGAGATGTTCCCCATAGCGTCGATGGCCATATCGATGAGCAGACTCAGGGGAACCTTCTGCTGAACCTTTTTCTGCACCGACTCAGAATCCGAGCTCAGGTGGAGAGGAGAGTCGTTCTCAACTTCGGCCTTAGCTTTCTTGAGCCGTCTGGAACATCTGCCACTCAGAGGAGTTGCCTTGGCCCGCTTACGACAGCGACTGCGACTGGGGGTAGCCTGGTCGGTGGGAGGCTCAGTCTTGGGAGCGTCGGTGCTCGGGGACGCAGGCGGGTGGGAAGAGAGGGGAGGGACGATCTGAGGGGAGGCCCTGTTAGAAAGACAATGGCGGAAGATAACGCCCATGAGCCCCTGGTGCCGCGGCCTGGACTTGCTCTTCCGAGCGGCCTCGATGGAACAATCGAGGGAGTAGTTGAGGAAGTCCGGGAAGCAAAGCTTCTTGGACGCCCGCAAGTGGTTCACGAAACTGATGTGGTAGCTGCGCAGAGGCTTGTCCGGGTCGTCACAGCAAATGAACTGCATCAGCGGCTTCAAAGCCCAGCTCCACGGTTCGTCCAGCTCCTCTCTGAAGAGGGAGGATTTATCCCAGCCTAAATTCTTCCCTTTGTCCGAAAACTGGTCCAACTCCTCTTGCCAGTTGTGCTTGTCCCGCCGAATGAATTTCTCGGTGGCCGGCATTCCAGTAATCTCGAGCAAGAGATCAAAGGTGACCTTCAGGTGGACACCATTCACCCGAACTTCCCCATCTTGCCAGGTCTCCATGAAATCAGACGTAATTTTATCGTCCGGGCCCTGAAACTTGCTGAGGAAAGGGACTAGCCCGAGGGCTTTCATGAAGATTTTCTCCTCCTCAGACAGGGAAGAGAATTCAGGCTCAATGTAAGGTACAGCCATGGGAGGGGCAGGGGAACTGCGGAAGAAGGCCTTAAGGCAGAAATACGCTACGAAACAGGGATAACTGCACACGATTCTGGGATGATGACAGAGATAAATGAAATCACCCGTATCGCCACCTTGGAATAAAAGGAAAGGAAGCTTGCGTCGGAAGGGCGACGGCTCGCAGAAGCCGCATGCATGGGAAACAGCCGAAATGAGGGGAGCCGTCGGATAGGGAGGAGATAGGCTCGCTCGGTCCCGATGACGAAAGAAAATCATGCCTAGAAAGGTGTTAAAAACGTGAAAAGAGCTGATCGCTGACTCGTGACTGCCGCCCACGTCATGGGCCCTAACGGCCGCGCCGGGGGTCGTCTTACCAAGAGCAGTAATTGGATGCCGCAAGAAAACCAATCGCCAACTGTCCTCCATCCCAAGACCAACTGACGTGTCCCACCTAGCTGATCTGGCGAGGATCATTGAGCTTTTAGGAACTCTGACGCAGCCACGTCAGCAAGATCTTGAGGGATTTCGAGATCCCAAGTGGTGAGTTTGCCGGAGGAGGAGCCTCTGTTGGCCAGGAGGTCAGCCAAAGAATTTCCTTCCCTAAAGATGTGCTGGCATCTGTGGGTCCTACCGCGGAGAATCCTTCGAATCTCTCCGATGGTGTTGTGGACCCTCCAGGCAGGGGTCTTATCCTTGTTTACGTAGTTTATGATGTTCATAGAGTCGC
Organism: Wollemia nobilis; assembly: GCA_028583015.1. Lineage (NCBI taxonomy): Eukaryota > Viridiplantae > Streptophyta > Pinopsida > Araucariales > Araucariaceae > Wollemia > Wollemia nobilis. The sequence goes on along the minus strand of JAQPPZ010016912.1, from coordinate 1,648,970 downwards.
CTTCTATGATGATAGCTCTGGAGTCCTCCGAAATGAGGGCTAACCCTCTCCAAAGGGCTCTGGCTTCCGCAACATGGTTGGTCTGAATCCCAAGATCTTCAGAGAAGGCGAGGATAACCATACCACGATGATCCCTGACAGCACCACCAGCCCCTGCTGCTCCTGGGTTCCCTTTGGAAGCCCCATCAAAGTTAAGCTTAATCCATCCCGGAGGGGGAGGACTCCACTTAGCGAGGGTACGGGGGTGAGGAAGAGGGTTTCCCAGGGGGGGACAATCAGAAATATTAAAAGAAGAGAGGATGCGCCCTTCCCGGGTCAGAGGATGGGGGCTGGGGCACTGAATGGAATTAGCATTTTTGGAAGCGAAAGCTATAGCCCTAATGGCCACCGAGGGAGGATCCCGGGTAGAAGTTCCAAAGATCCTACGGTTTCTCTCAAGCCAGACTTGCCAAATCAGGTGGGGGAGGCAGATGTCCCAGAGGAAACGGAGCTTAAGATTAACAAAGGGTTGGGGCCATTGGTAGAAGGCATCACACAAAGACCTGGGAGGAACCCAGTGGATCTGAAAGGAGGACAGGGCAAACCCAAACACAGCCGAGGTGAACTCACAGTGGAGGAACAGGTGATCGGTGGATTCCCAATTGGACAGGCAAAGGTAACATCTGTTGGGGAGGGGGATGCCTCTTTTGATGAGATTCTCAGTGGTGAGGGATTTGTTTTGGAAGGCAATCCACGAGAAGAAGGCCACTTTCGAAATGAGGTTCTTCTTCCAAGCAATGTGGGAAGGGGAGACGGGATGATCCTTCAGGAGGGAGAAGGCAGACTTAACAGTGTACAGCCCTTTGTCAGACCCAGCCCAGGCAGGCTTGTCATCCTTTTGCTCAAAGGGAATGGTGGTAGCTTGGAGCATAATGTTGAGAGCAGCAGCCTCAGGAGAGGTGCCCGCGAGGAGCCTCCATCGGGGTTGACCATCTTCCCAGATTATGAAGTCAGAAACCTTCATACCCAAACGAGAGTCAGGGACCATTTGAAGCATGGCGAGGTCCGCTCTGCCACTTAGGGGTTCATCCAATAACCACCTGTCGTTCCAGAAGTCAATGCTTTGTCCGTCCCCCAGAACCCATCTGAGGCCTTTCTGGATGAGCACTTTGGAATGAGTTACAGCCTTCCAGAAGGCAGATCCATTGGGGTGGATGCCAGAATCAAGGAAGGAAAGGTTTCCCATGTATTTCTTAGACACCAGCATGGTCCACTCCGCAGGGTCTTTCGAGATAATCCTCCAAGCCTGCTTGCCTAGCAAGGCTGTGTTCATGTCTGACAGTTTTCTGAAACCCAACCCTCCCTGCTTCTTACTTCTGCAGACAATGTCCCAGGCCACAAGGGGAATCTTAGCCTTGTCTTCGGCACCTGACCAAAGAAACTTTTTTTGAATGCGCTCAATGAGCTTGCACACTGACTTGGGAAGAGAGAAGACAGACATGAAGTAAATGGGGATACTCTGGAGGGTTGAACTAGATAGGGTTGCTTTCGCCGCTTGGGACAGAAGTTTGCCTTTCCAGGCTGCCAGCTTTCGATGGAATCTTTCCACAACATTGTTCCACATACTCTCCTTGGGTCTTCCCCAAAAAAGGGGGAGCCCCAGATAGGAGGATGGGAGAGCTCCTGCAGAGCACCCAAGGATCCGCCCAATCCTGCCCTGACGGTCCGGGGGGGTGTGAACGAAAAATAGCTTGCTTTTGGAGAAGTTAACCTGTCGCCTGCACCGCTTCCTCATAGAGGGATAGGATATGCTTGATGTTTCTAGCCTGAATGACAGACGCCTGCGTAGAAAGGATGGTGTCATCAACAAATTGCTGGTGAGTAGTGGGAGTGGAGTTGGACACCACTGGGATGCCGGAGATCTTCCCCGCCACTCTGGCCGCAGAGAGGGTTCTGCCAAGGGATTCCGCCAAGATGATGAACAAAAGAGGAGAAAGCGGGTCTCCTTGACGGAGTCCTTGGACGCTGGGAAAAAAGCCAGCGGGGGAGCCATTGACCAGCACCGAGAACCAGGCAGAGGAGAAGCAGTTGTGGATAAGCTGGACCCATCTGGGGTGGAAGCCAAACTTCAGAAGGACGTCCCGGAGAAACTCCCAGCTGACTCGATCAAAAGCTTTGGTCATATCAAGTTTGAGGAAAAGACCTGCTTTTTTGTTTCGGACCGCAGAATGAAGGGTTTCATGAATGGAGATGACGCCATCCAGAATGTTTCTGCCTTTGACCGAGCTTCCTTGGCGGGGGTCAATGATGAAGGGCAGGATGGGCTTCATCCTGGACGCCATGGCTTTGGAGAGGATCTTGAAAAGGACGTTGCAGAGGCTTATGGGGCGAAAGTCAGCCATAGATCGGCAAATAGGAGACTTGGGGATCAAAGCAATGAAGGTGGAGTTAACAGCCCGGGGAATGGGGTGGGATTGGAGGTCACGAATGGCAGCGCAGACGTCCGTTCCTACCAGGTCCCAGCAGGCTTGGTAGAACCGGGGGGGAAATCCGTCCGGCCCGGGGGCTTTATCAGGTTGCATGGAGAAGACCACCTCCTTAATTTCCGAGTCGGAGAAGGGCTTGAGGAGGGAGGAATTGGAGTCACCAGAAACCAGACTGGGGATGTTCTCCAGAAGGGCGGCCTTGGCAGAGGCAGAGCTTTCTGGGGAGGAACCTAAGAGGTTTTGAAAGAAAGAGACAGCCTCAGATCTGATCTCGTGGATATCTTCAGTGGTAGAACCATCGCTACATTGAATTTTGCTGATCTTATTGGAGCCTCTGTGTCTCATGGTTGTAGCATGGAAGAATCTGGTATTGGAGTCTCCCGCTTTGATCCATAGTTCCCTGGATTTTTGCCTCCAGAAGGTTTCCTCACTGGCAAGAATGGAGTGGAATTCAGCAAGAAGTTTCCCTTCCTCCTTCCTCACTGCAGCCCCAGAATCCCCTTCTTCGACCCTTCTCTCAATGGCTTGGAGTTGGTCTGAAATTAGCTTCTTCCGGCTGAAAATGTTGCCAAACACCTCTCTATTCCACCTCCGCAAGTTTTCCTTGGTGAACTTGAGCTTCTGAGTAATCCTGAAGATGGGAGATCCATGGACATGCTGATTCCACCACTGGCTCATCTTTTCACGGAAGTCCTTGTGTTTGAGCCACATAGCCTCAAACCGAAAGGGGGTTCGAAACCTAGGAGACCTGCCCATCTGGAGGAAAATGGGATTATGATCCGATCCAATCTTGGGGAGAGCCGAAAGGGAAGCGTCGCCAAAAAGAGGAATAGCTTCCTGGGAGATCAGGAATCTATCCAATTTGACCTGAATCAGATTGCCTCCAATCCTTCTGTTGCTCCACGTATAGCGGTTTCCTTTGAGAGGAATGTCAATGAGCTCGTTTGCATCCACAAATTCCCTAAGGTCCTCAGTAGAATGGTGGGTGGCAGCCAATCCTCCCTTTTTCTCCGTTGGATACAGGGGGCTATTGAAATCCCCTGCAACCACCCAAGGGATAGTGCTGAAGGAGTCCCTCATCCGGGAGATGGAATTCCAAAATTCAGATCTCTCAATAGGGGAATTTGGAGCGTACAGGTTGGACAGGATCCAGGACTGATTACTGGAGATGCAATGAAAGAGAATATTAATGACTCTGCTGGAGGATGAAAGTAGCCTACCTTCCACTTGGGACGGGTCCCAGAGGCACAAAAGTCCTCCACAGGAACCTTGAGCGGGGCTGTGCAGAGCTTCGCCTTGAGACCAGATGGACCTGGCAGCTTTCCTGGAGAACTTCTCGTCACATTTGGTTTCTTGCATGATGAAGATGGAGGGTCTGATATCCTTACGCATATTAGCAGCAAGTCTGAGCTTGGCTGCACTGTTGAGCCCTCTCGCATTCCAGGAGAGGATATTCATCAAGAAGATCTGAGAGGTTTCTTGCCTCCCTTCGCCTGCTGGAAGGGGGGTTTAGACACTTTGGGATCATCGGAGAGGGATTCGTCAGAATTTAGGAAAAGAGTCCGCTGGGAGCCGTTAGCTAGGTCATCCTCAGTAGCCCTGATACGTAGCTCGGCTGTAGAAGGGCGTCCTCTTTTCCTCTCGGCTCCATAATCCATGGTGTGCCCTTTGCTTCTGGTTTTGATTGGACTAAACTTCCCAGACGAAGACTGCTGGGGGAGGAAGTTCTCGATCTCCTGAAGGATGGGGTTTAAAGATTCTGTATTGTTGGCAGAGGCTCTGAGGGGCTCTGGGGAAGGTTCGAGGTTGGCGCTAGGGTTTGAAACAGGATCTCGAGATTTGCCTTTGAAAAGCCCCTCCTGGCCCAGACCTTGGGATTCTGAAGGGACGATGGGGGGATTCCCCGTCGGAACTGGGACTTCCATAGCACGCCTAGGAACATTGAGATCTTTGCCTTTACCAGGAGGGCCCTACGAAGAGGGCTTCAAAACTCGAGCTTGGGGACATTGGTGGATCAGATGCCCTTGGGTATTGCATGCAGAGCAGAACGCGGGTTTATTTTCATAAACAATGGGCTGCTTTTTGATGAGGATGGAATCCTTGAACAGATTGACAAAGGAAGGAAGGTCGGTTTCCAGATCGGCATTAACACACAGGCGAGCGTGGATCATGCGGGAGCGTACCTTAGTAGACGAATCTACAGCAACGAGCTCTCCAATAGTGCGGGCAATCCCTCTCAGGACTTCTTCTCGCCAGCAGTGGAAGGGAAGGTTTGGGAGCTGGATCCAAATAGGCGCCACATTAATGTTTTGCGTATCTGGGTTGAAGTCCTCTCCCCATCTGCGGAGAAAAAGGCTTCGCCTTCCCAGGAACCAGGGTCCCCCAGCAAGGATATTGCATGAATCTTCTGCATTATTTAATCTGATCGCAAAAAAGCCTCGAGACAGGGCTATCAGCTGCAAGCTCCCACTAGTGCGCCATTTGCTGCTCGCCCATTTCCGTATTGTTTCCATATCTGGTCTGCCTCCGATGAACTTGCCAATGAGGGTGAATTGTTCCTGAATAACAAAGCTGTCCAGCAGCGCCCCTGGGATCACCAAGTCAGGGCCGTTGGGGAGCAGGGTTTGAGAGGGGATAGGGTTTGAGGTCCCTTTAGAAAGCGCGTGCGCATACGATCCCTGGGAAGGAGAAGAAGGGTCAGGGGGTTTCCGGGGGGGAATTTCCCCTTCCTCGGGTTGATCAGGCTCTGGACCACCGAATCCAGAAACCGGGGAGGTGGGTCCCGGAGGGCTCCCAGAAGGCCTCCCGCTTGCATTCCCGCTTGCGATCCTGCTCTCTGCCATTTTTTTTCCAAGAATAATATTATTATTTTGAATTATATATATATATTTCTTTTTTTCTTTCATACATTATAGAATAGGACGAGCGAGGGGTGGATGGTGCCCCCATGCTCTTTTTATTATTATTATTATTTTTATTTATTTATTTTATACATTATAGAATAGGACGAACGGGGGATGGATGGTGCCCCCACTCTTTATTATTATTGTTATTATTGTTGTTGTTGTTTATACATTATAGAATAGGACAAGCGAGGGGGGATGGATGGTGCCCTCGCGTTTTTTTATATTATTATTATTATCATTATTATTATTTTATACATTATAGAATAGGACGAGCAGGGGGTGGATGGTGCCCCCTACTCTTTTTTATTTTTAGCACGGGTAGGAAATAGACGTTAGGAGGGAGAAAATTAATTTAATTAAATATATAATTAAATATTTAATTAAACCTAATTAAATATATAATTAAACCATACACAAAAGAGAAAAAATTAATTAAATATTTAAGACCCTTGGAGGTCAAAAAATAATTAATTAAACCTTATTTAGGCCAAAAATTTACTAACAAAAGACCTTAGGAAAACCAAAATAAGCCCTGATCTTGGCAACACAAATATTTTAAAAATGCTCTCAAAGGGTGAGACAGGACTCAAAAAGACCAAAAAATTGCAATAATTGGAAAGGACCCAAAATTTTATTAAAAGGAGACTGACCAGGGGATTTTATAATTTTTGAAAGGACTCAAGACACTGGACACCAAATTCTTCAAAAATTAGGGGTAAACTTCAAGTTGGATTTTGAGGATCCAACACAAGATCCAACTAGGATAGGTGGTGGAAAAACTCTTTGAAAATGAATCACCTGAGAACTCCAAAATCTATAACAAACCACAAGGACTCAAAAACTGAACTAATCACGTAAAGAAAACCTTAATTAGGTGATGGAAAAAATCTTTGACAATGAATCACCTGAGAACTCTAGAATCTATAACAAACCACAAGGACTCAAAAACTAAACTAATAACCTAAATAACACCTTAATCACCTACAAAGAACACCTTAATCACCTAAAGAAAACACCTTAATCACCTAACAAAAAATAATACTGAAACACTCTTTTTTTTGTGTGTGGCTTCTCAAGCCCTCTGTGTAGAATGATACAATTCAAATGCTGGCCATTGATAGGAATTGAAAATTTTGTGCCATCTAATGTTTGCAATTTGTAAATTTTATCTTCATCCTTCTGAGCTAGAACTACAACAATAGTGTGTTCTGAGATAAATGAGTAGATTTTGAAATTTTTGGAGTAATTTGGGCAATTTAATACTGGAGCTTGAGTAATTGTAACCTTGATATTCTAAAAAGTTGTAGTATTTTCCTCTGTCTACCTTATTTCCCCACTTTTTTTTATCATATCATTTATTGGCTTGGCAATCTAAGCAAAATTAGGGACAAATCTCTTAAGAAAGTTAATCTTCCCAAAGAATGATCTAACTCCCTTAATATTTAAGGAGGGAGAATTTTAGCAATTGCTTCTATTCTTTGTGGATCAATTCTAATCCCATCCTTTGAAACAATATGCCCAAGCAATTTATCTTGTGTGGTCCCAAAAACACATTTTATAGGATTCAAATATATGCCAAACTCCTTGCACTTGTCAATTTCTTGAGTTAGATGTGCAAAATGATCTTAAGGATTTTTGGAAAAATTTGTAATATCATCAAGATATACTATCACTATATTAAACATCAAACCCTTAAATGCAACATCCATTGCTCTATGAAATGTTGCCTTCACATTTATCAACCCAAAGGGAATCTTAAGATATTCAAATGTTCCCCATGGTGTGGTGAAAGTTGTTTTGTGTCTGTCTTCTAGATTCACTACAAATTGATTATATCCTAAAAAGCCATCCAATAAAGATATTCTTGATGATCCAACCACTATTTGAAGCTTCTGCTCCATATTTGAAAGCGGATAGTTATCTTTAAGTGAGCTCTTATTCATATTCTTGAAATCTACACAAAGTCTAATCTCACCATTCTTCTTTCTAACTAGAACTAGGTTTGCTAACTAAGAAGAAAATCTCACCTTCTTGATTATTTTAGTATCTAGTAACTTCTACATTTTTTTTACATAATTGGATGCAAAGTGGGATTGAAATTTCTCTATTTTTGCTTGAAAGGCTTGGTATCCTTCTAAAGGGGTATTATGTGAGTCATCACCTTTGTGTTAAAGGTCTTTAGATCCTCATAACTCCAAGCAAAAGTATCAATTTTATTTTATAGGAAGTTGATATACTACTGCTTTTTTTTTTTTCTTGATAGAGCTTTATTAATCCTAACAATATTAGGCTCTTCCCCTATTCCAATATTAACTTCATCTGCCTCAACTTATTTAACCAAAGGTTTATATGCTCTATCAAAATTATCAAACAAGCTCTCTAAAGATATCAAGCCCTTGAGGATCCTATTGGTCTTTAGTTGTATGACTTCTATGGGTTATCCAATAACATCCTTTAGTTTTTCTTCATCACTTTCATCACAAATAATATCAAAAAATTCATTTTGCATAGTCATAAAATCATTAATGTGTATATCATCATGAAAAATTTGTAAATATACCACATTATTAGGGATAGATGACTTATAAACAAATATGGTTGGGAACCTATCCATAAACCAAGTGTCTATCTTAGGGCTATCTTATCTAGAAGTATTGATTACCAATAAATTTGCGTTATGATTGTGTTCTAGGAATGTATTGCAGATCAAAAGCCAAGAATCTATCTATTTCATCCAACACTGCTTGCTTATATTGTTTCAATCTAGGGTGCTTTGTTTGATATTTCCCTTTGATTTATTGAATTATTAGTTCAACATCCCCACTAACTTTGAGGTAATTAATACCCAATTTCTTGGTTTCTTAGCTCTAGAAATAAAGCTTCATACTCAACAACATTATTTGTACAAGAAAATTTTAACCTGTATGGTATGCCAAGATAGCTTCCATTAATATCTTTCAACATTACTTCAGCTCCTGCTCTTGCTCGAGACTTTGCCCCATCAAAGGTCATAGTACATAACTCAGAAGTTAAAATTCTATTAGTTTTTGCATCTGCTTCAACCTTCAATTTTGGATCCATATTCTTGGCATTAGACACTTCTAACAAAAAATGAGAATGCCAAATAGAGTAAACCCCATGTATTTTCCTCAAAACAATTTATGATATTAACCATATTATCATTAGGATCTCTGGATTCAACCATATACCTATTGAAAGGTTCTCTTTTCAAGATAAATTTTTCCTTACTTTGCATCGAGATAGTGGTATATGACCAATCCAATTGAATAATATCACCTAGATGCTCTACCCAATGCCTAGAGAGTAAGATAAAGGGTCTACATCTACAACTCCAATATCTATTACCATATATTTATTAGGATATTATTCAATATGGACAAGAAGCCTAGTGATAATTCCTATACAAGGTACTATTCTATTATTCATCACAAAAATAGAGGGTGCTCTTTCTTACAAATCAAGCCTAGCTGATCAACTACCTATTTTGACATTATATTCATGGAAGCACTACTATAAAGCATGTAGTTATGAATAACATATTGGTTTCCATAACCTTATGTATACCTTAGTGATATATAAAATGGTTTAACTGAATATGGGGCTCTGACTACATTATTTTCAAGGCCTATGGGGTTTTGAGACTTTCTTCTTGACTGACCAGTTAATTTAAAGGCTCTACATACTTGATACCGATACTTTAGAACATTCATTAACTCTCTAAAAGTGATGCTAACCTTCTGCTTGGCAACCTCTACACCTATACAAAACTAATATTTCTTATCATAAATTTCTTTTCTATATCTTTGATTAACCAAGTTATTTTTTTACTTTTGAATAATTTCCTCTACATTAGGCTCTTTAGGAACCATTTGCAACTTCATCTGATTTATATTTTTCTATAAAATAACTCCTATAGTTTTCTCCTATTGTGCATGTCCTTCATAAAATTTATCCTCTATTGTTATGTTCCTGAGGTTGATAGCATGTATTCTCTCTAAAGACACAATATATTATGCTATAGGTATAAGATTTCCTTGCTTCATTCTATCAAATATGGTACTAGGAGACTCACTTGAGGTGGATTCCTCTCCAAATACTAAGTCTCTTTGTTCAATATTATTGGCACATAATTCCATATATCTCTCAAATTTATTCTCTCTGACCTCATCCTCCTGAGTCCAATATACATTAATTCTAATATCTTCATCTTCAAATTCAACATTTAAATCAACATTAGAATGCATACTTTGATAAATACCACAATCAATAGGGATATGTGGTGCATCAAAGGTAGAGCAATAAAAGGTATGATATGATGCTATATTGTTAGATGGTATGGAATTTGAAACAAAATCTAGATCTCTCTATTTATTTCTTTTTCCAATTTCCACTTCGATTCCTATTTCCCTCTTCATTTCCAATGTTATTCTAGTTTTTATTGAAATTCCTCCTGAAAGAAGGTTTGTTATCTTCTTGTTGTCTATTATTACCCTATGCAGTTTTTGTAATGCTATCCTTTCAATTTTCAATTCTAGCCAACCTATTATTTAAAGCAGTAAACATCTCACTCAACTAATTAGCTATTTTGTTCATAGGATCTTGATCTATTTTATTAGGGTTAGAGAACTCAACCTTCTTGGGCTTCCTTTTATGTTGATTAGGATCCAAAGAGTATGCTTTCATCTTGTCACTATCAATCAAATTTATTTCTATTTTAATAGCTCTTTTCATACATATATAAATGGTGGTTGTTGCTTGCTACCTTAGCTCATAACTAAAATCTCCAGGGAAAGCATTTTTGTAGAAGCAAATAGACTGATCATCATTTGGCCTTAATGCTATCAAATTTAATTTCTGGTCTTAAAGAATATCCTATTGAAATCTTCCACTAATTTATTTTCCTTCTTTTTCATGGTAGCCAACTCTATCAACAAGGACTGTTCATTCTTCCTCTCTTTGTATTTAAGGAAAGTATGATTTAGCTCTTGAAAATTATGGATAGTACTAGCTCCAAGGTTGTTAAACCATTCTTGAGCATCTTTATCTAAAGTTTGAAAGAACAATTTGAGGATAACATCATCATCTATCTTAAGACAATCCATAACATACGAAAAATCTCTAATATGATCTTCACTAGTAACAATATTTTTTCCTAGAATTTAGGCAAGTACTTGTGAGCTTTCTTAGGGAGAGGATTCATATTTGGAGGTAAAACAAAAGCTCTATATCTATTGGTTATCTATTGATTGATATTAGCATTGATATTTTGATTAACATTGATATTTTAATTTGCATTAGGAGCTGCCATACTCACTACAGGTTGATTCACTATAGGTACTTGATTCACAGTAGGAGAAGATTGATTTAAACTAGGATTCACACTAGAAATATGAGAAATAGGAATTGGAATTGAAATATTTTCGTGAGATTTGAAGAATACCTTAGGATTTGGCACTCCAAAAAGCACTTCTTTGCCACTTCTTATAGACATTAGATCCATATCCTCCTTTATTGATTTTTAAAATTTTGAGTTCATTCAAAATCACCAGTACAAATGTGCAAATAAAGAGTAAGATCTTCAACAATACTTAGGCCAGGATTGCTCAGCTTGATATTCACTCAACTCTCACAAATTTTACTCCAGGAAATACTATGAGAAATACAAACAAAAAAATAGTTCATAAATAAAATACACGGGTTTTAGAACTACCTAGTAAAAAGAATTATAATCCCCGACAATGATGCCAAAAATTATTGGTTCACTGTTTGCCAATAAAAAGTTTCAAATATTTCTAGAAAGTAAACTTCAGAAAAATAACTCGTATATAGCACAAAAGTCTGTTCCTCGGCAATGATGCCAAAAATTATTGGGGAAATTTCTTACACCCTTAAGAGGTTTGTCACGCTGCAAGACTTCCATGATCCAATCAGCACTGTGGACTTTGGTGGATCCACCTCTTTGCATTGGGAAAATATTATCACAAGACTCTATACAAAATGAGTAAGGTAAGGAAACCCTTAAGGTGAGCCTACAATATTTCTCATATGCTCATGCTCATCCAGATTTGCAAAAATAAAATAAAAATACAACATAAAAATTGACCAAGCTTCAAAGTAACTCTTAGCTAATACTTCAATTAGTAGACCAATGCCTTATCCATTGGGTAATTATAGCCAAACTTAAAATATGATGAAGAGAGAAGGGGGAGAAGATAAAAACTGAGCCAACCACATTCATTCAAATTATGCAACAAAGGTGATTAGCAATGCCAGTGAAAGAAGACACCATTTACACATTCAACTGATGTAACATGTACATAGGACAACAAAAAAAACTGCACACATAACTTATGAAAGGAGGAATCAAGATTGCATTATTCAATAGATCATTATAATGGAGTTTGATTAGAATAACCAGATATCACTAAGCAAGTACAAAAAAGTCCTCCATTCAAATCATGCAATAGATAACTACAAATCTTTATTCAAATGATGTAACGAAGAGCCTCTTAGCTTTCGACCTCAACCACTAGAAATGATCTTAGTTAAATGAGCAACTCCTCAACAAACCTGCACAATAATTGGGAAGAAAAATGGGTGACTAGACAAGATACAAAAAGGAAAATACAACTGACAAGGATGGGCACTCTGGTATACCTCTTGCAGAATTTTACTATGCAAAAACTTGATCATTTTTCCTACTACAACAACTCACTTAAATAGCTTGATCATTTGGTCCATAATTACGAAAACTACAACTGCCTCAATGATGGCCCATAACTGCAACTGTCATTTATTAAAACTAGGTGATGGTATATTTGATCTGCAATATTGATTGCATTTATAATGGCTCTCCTTCGTGGCCTGGTACTGGTCTCAAAAAAGAATGCCTTCATATTTGCCTGTTAAAATTTCTCTCAAAGTTCATGACTTTAAAAAATCAAGCCCCTTTTCTTATATGGCCAACCTTAGCCAATAAAATAAAAATATTGAGGTATTTTACAACTTTTATGTAAAATTTTTTAATAATAATAATAATAATATTATTTATAAATAAAAAATATTATTATAAAAAATAATATTGAGTGTGTGAGGGGGTGGGTGTGATGGCTTTGTGTTAAATTCTCTATTGATAAGTATAGTTCTCGGCTTTACAAGGGGTCATGGTTAGGAGGAGACTGCTCAACCCTGTGCATCGATCATAGAGGTTTCTCACAATAACCTAACAAAAAAAAAAAAAGATGAGCGGGGGGAGGGGATGGATGGTTCCCCTACGCTCTTATATTATTATTATTATTATTATTATTATTATATACATTATAGAATAGGACGAGCAAGGGGATGGATGGGAGTGGGGGGATGGATGGTGCCCCCTTCTCTTTTTTATTTTTTTAATTCTTTATATATATATTTTTTGATTTTGATTTTTTAAAAAATATTAATAGAGGTGAATGGGGGAGACGTAGGGAAAAGAGCGTGGATAGGAAATAGACATTAGGAGGGGGAAATAAAATTATAAAATATATAATTAGTTTAATTAAATATATAATTAAATTAAATTTAATATATAATTAAAACCATACACATAACAGAGAAAAAATTAATTAAATATTTAAGACCCTTAAAGGTCAAAAAATAATTAATTAAACCTTATTTAGGTCAAAAATTTATTGACAAAACACCTTAGGAAAACCAAAATAAGCCCTGATCTTGGCGATACAATTTTTTCAAAAATGCTCTTGGAGGGTGAGACAGGACTCAAAAAGACCAAAAACTTGCAATAATTGGAAAGGACCCAAAAATTTTATTAAAAGGAGACTGACCAGGGGATTATTGCAAATTTTGAAAGGACTCAAGACATAAGACAAAAAATTCAAAAATTGGAGGTAAACTTCAAGTTGGATTTTAAGGATCCAATAGGTCCTAAAGGTTTTGTACTTTGACAATATCATTACTCAATGAATCATAGTCCTTCAAAGTAAAATTATTAGTCTTTAAGGTCGTCACCAAAAAAATCTCAAATGTCATTAGCCATCCATTTTTCCCATGTTCCTTAAGATCCCTTTAAGAAATTTCATATCCATCATCTCCATTTTTTTCCCCCTAGGTCTAAGGTTCATTTAAAATTATTCCATAGCCTAAGGTTCATTCATTCCTTTATATCTGAAATTCATATTCATACCTAAAGGCGTCCTCCCTCCCCAAAAATAATATCTTCCCATTCCTAAGATTCATAAATCGCAAGCACATTGGATAAAAATGCTCCCATTTTTCCATGTTTACCCTAACCTTAGTCTCGAAAAATGAACTCTTGGATCACTATATCAATTTTATTTCCTAAGGTCTAAAGTATTTCCCCATGGAGAAATATATGCATGATTCAAAAATATTAAACCCCTCCCTAAGGTTTTCTTGAAAGAAAAGGTGTGGTGGGGATGAAAGGGGGTGATTTGAGCCGCTCAAATCTAATTGGCAGGGGCAACTTGGAGCGCTCCAATCCCATTGGTTTGAAAATGTGTGGAGGGGATAAAAGGGGATGACCTTGGGTGCTTCATTCTCATTTGCCAACAAAACATGTGGTGGGGATGAAAGGGGCTGAACTTAGGCACTTTAATTATGTTGGTTGAAAAAATATGTGGTGGGAATGAAAGGAGGTAACCTTAGTGTTAGCGTAGTTATTTCATTATTTGTCTTATTTGTGCATTTGTTATTTTGTTATAACAACATGCTATGTACGCTGGTTGGTTTGGCAACCTCCGGCAATATTGTTATTGCAGTATTATTTAAACTGCACAATTCAATAAACAAATCTGATCGTTTTTCTAACATGGCATCAGAGCCAGATTGCTACGGCAATTTTTCTGTAGAACAGTGAAGGGTGAGAGCGAGAGAAGGCTGGAGGCGGAAGCTGTTTGCTGGGAGAAGGTTGTTGTGCGTTTTTTTCTGAACGCATTTTATTTCCCCTGAACAGTGCGAATTTTTTTTTTTTTTAATTTTTCACGACGTGATTTTTTTAATCACGCCATCGCGTGATTAATTTAAAAAAAAAAAAAAAATTTGCGGGACATCCCGCAGGATGCAGAGCGCGCGTCCTTCCCTGCTTTGGACGCAGCGCAGGCATCCCCGCAGGACACCGCGCGTGCGTCCAAATTCTGGACGCCGCGCGCACATCCTGCTGGACGCCGTGCGCGCCACGCAGATGCGCCCCTTCCCCGCCCCCCCTCCCCCGCTGGATGCAGCGACGTCCAGCGCCACATGGATGTCGCGGATGTCCTTCCCCCCACCCCCGCTCGGACGCGATGACGTCCAGCCGCCACGCCTCGTTGAATGTGCTGCGCCCAACGCAATCCCCCGTTGAACGCGCGCAGCCGCGCGTGAACATTGGAACGCAGCGCATCGCTGCCACATCCCGGGACGTAGCGCTGCAGGAGGAACGCGAGCGCCCCCCCCCACGGGAATTAAAAATAAAAATAAAAAATAAAACAAAACCCCGACGCGTGACGGTAGCCGCGACGAAGCAGCAGCGAGGCCGCGATTTGCAGAGGAGTCCGCTGCGGAGGAGGAAGCTGCGCTCGGGCAGCAGGCTGAGGACCCTCCTCAAATACGAGGGGGCCCCTTGATCCTTTCGGATCAGCCCGCTGGCTCACGTGGTCGTGAGCCGTGCGGTAAGGCTCTGGGAGCCTGGAGGTCGAGGGTTCGAAGGTATAATTTTTTTTTCAAAGTTTTTTTTTAATTATTATTTTTTAGTTAAAATTTTTAATTTTAATTTATTTTTTATAGTTTTAAAACTTTATAAATTAAAATTTAATTTTAATTTATTTTTTCATAAGTTTTTAAAACTATATAAATTAAAATTATTTATTTTAACTTTAAATACATAATAATTATTAAAATGCTTTGTTAAAGAGAATTTTTTTTAGGGGGGATATTTTTTTCAAAAAATCAAAGGGGGAATGTGAGTAATTTTCTGAAAAAGCAATTTGGCGAATTGTAAAAGGTGCATTTTCGGCTGTGTCCGACACCTGGAGGGTTAATTCTTGTGGGCACTTTTTATGTTGTATGTTGCATATTTCATTTTTGCACTACTTCATTAAAAGTTAAAAAAATCAAATTCACTCCCTAAGTCCCCGGAATAATTAAAACCCATCCGTGCAATTTATTGCACTGCAGCGTTCGGTATTTGTGATACCTCTGGCCAGCACTTACAGGTAAAGTTGTCGTGATTGGGCTACTGTATCCGCCGCCTAATATAGCTGCTACAACGACGTCTGAGCTTGTTCTCTATAAATCGTCGGGGAGAGATAAGTTTGCCATTTTTTGCATTTTTTTACTCCATCCACTACCCTTAATCGCTCTTGTGTTTAGGCGTAAATCCCGACGAAGTATTCTTCATAGTGTTTAGGGGAAGTTACGCCCCACGCATGAGAAGAATCTTCTATGGTAGGTGCCATCAACAAGGCGATTCCCTTTCGCATCGCTTATGTTCCACGTATCGTATGATCTCTAAAACTCACCTATAGTCTCCCTCACGTAAGGGCGGGTGATTTTTGTTGATCTTTCTAAATACCTATAGTTTCCCTCACGTAAGGGCGGGTATTTTGTACGGTATAACGGCCTAGCAAAAGGTATATCGAAAGGGGGACCAATTGGTGTTATAAGGAACCTTCACTATGGCCGCTGTTGCAAAGTTGATGACTGATCCGCATCGCTTATTGAAAGGTCCAAATTATACACCATGGAAACATAAGATGAAGGCAATTCTCCAAATGGAAGATTTATGGGATATTGTTACCGGAGTAACACCTAGGCCTTCATCAACGATCGGGATCCACAACTCCTTCACCGATCGGATAGCTTTTGACAAGAAAGACAATCGAGCAAAGGTGCTCATTTTGTTTGTTGTTTCGGATGAAGTGCAACCTCATATAGCCGACAAAGCAAGTGGTAAAGAGGCATGGGATGCCCTTAGAACCATCTATGAGGGAAAGAATGATTCCACCATTCTTCATCTTCAACAACAACTTCATAACCTGAGTTTGAGACAGGGTGAAACAATTGAACTCTTTCTGTGCAGAGTGTCTGAATTGAAAGAGAAATTGAATTCTTTGGGAGATTCTGTGGACGAAAAGCTTCTCGTTTCAATTGTGATGAGAGCTTTACCTTCTTCATTTGATATGTTGATCACCTCCATCCAGGTGTCTCAACGACAAATTACCTACATCGAGTTGGTCAATCTGCTTCAACAACAGGAGGCACGCCAACTTCACAAGGATGATTCTTCCAATACAGCCCTATACACCAACAGCAGTGGTTCTAGGAAGAAAGGTAATGGGCAAAAAGGAGGCAACTTTCAGAAAGGAGGAAATTCTCAACAGGACATGAAAGGAAAAGGAAAACAACCTCAACAGAAGAAGAGGTGGTGCAAGATCTGTGAGAAAGACAACCATGACACCAACAGGTGTTGGCATAAGAACAAGCAGAAAGGCCAAAACAAACCACAAAATAAAAACAAGCAACCCCAGGTGAATGTTGTTGTTGAAGAATCTGACTCAGATTCTGAATGGGCACACAAGGTGCTCATGACTACCACAGATTCCACACGGAGGGATCCCGTTTGGTATGTCGATTCTGGAGCCAGCAAACATATGACTGGCGACAGATCGTGGTTTGAATCATTCGTGGCCAAAGAGGGCAAACCTGTCACCATTGCTGATGATAAAACCTACAGGTTTCAGTGGAGAGGGTACGGTTTCGGCCACTCTTCCTGATGGCAAGTGTCGAATTGACAAAGTCCTCTATGTTCCGGGATTGGCTAACAATTTGTTGTCAGTCACACAAATCCTGGATAGAAATATGGTTGTCAACTTTCGTGTTGAGAATGGCAAGAAGTGTTGTACTATTACCAGGAAGGGTAAGCAGATTGCAACAGCTTCATATAAGCACGACTTATTTGCCCTAGATGCTATCTCTACTCCACATGTTGCCATGACTGTCTCTACCAAGGAGGCAACTTCCCTATGGCACAAGAGATATGGGCATCTTAGTTCTGGCTACTTACTTGAGCTCAGTAAGTATGAGATGGTAAAGGGTCTTCCTTCCCTTTCTGCCACATTGCCAGTGTGCTCTGACTGCTTGGCAAGAAAGCAGCATAGAGTACCATTTGAGAAGAGCTCAACAAGAGCACGAAAACCTCTGGAGTTAATTCACACCGATCTATGCGGTCCTTTCACACCCAACAGTTGTGGAGGGAAGAGGTACTTTCAGTTATTCGTAGATGACTACTCACGAAAGATGTGGGTTTTCTTTCTCCAACTGAAATCCAAAGCTTTCGCATTCTTCCAGCAGTTCAAGAAATCCGTTGAGAAGGAGTCAGGAGCTTCTATTAAAACCCTCCGCTCAGATCGAGGGGGGGAGTTTACCTCTAATGAATTTTTTGCATTCTTAGATAAGCATGGAATCAAGATACAGTTAACAACCGCCTATACTCCTCATAAAAATGGAGTTGCTGAGAGAAGGAACCGTTCTATCATGGAAATGGTTCGTTGTATGCTCACAGGAGCTACTCTTGGGCAACAATATTGGGCGTAAGCCGTCACCACCGCAAGATATCTGTTGAATAGGGCACCCACAAAGGCCCTAAAAGGAATGACTCCACAGGAAGCATGGAGTGGTCGAAAACCCTCCATATCTCATCTACGTATTTTTGGATGTCACGCTTTCATGCACATACCGAAAGAGAAAAGGAAGAAGCTAGATGAGAAAACACTGAGATGTATTTTTCTTGGTTATGATGAGCACTCTAAAGGATATCGTTTGATAGATCCTTTGACCAAGAAAATTCATGTCAGCAGAGATGTTGTCTTTGATGAAGCTTTCACATCACAGAGCACATCTAAAGTACACCTAGATCTTGTGGAATCTAAGGAAGAGAAGATTCCTTCGTCAACACAGATAGGAGGTCCTTCTACATCTTCTTCAACACCACCGAAGAAGAATCCAAAATGGTGTACAAATACAATCAGAGACGCAAATTTATCCACTCCTCCCAATTTGAACTTGGATAGACCTCGTACACGAAGTATGGCTCAAAAGGAAAAAGAAGCCAAAGAAACTGGTGAGGTTGATGATCTTTGTCAATATTTTGAGGAACTTTCTGTAACTCCACGTACAGAAGTAGAGGATATGGATATTGATGATGACAGGGCGTTCATGTCTACCATAGATGATCTTGAACCTGCATCAGTGCAAGATGCTCTTAGTGAGCCTCAGTGGAAGGCCGCTATGGATACAGAGTATGAGTCTTTGATGAAAAATAAAACTTGGAAGCTTGTTGATCTGCCGCATGGAAAGAAACCCATTGGCTGCAAATGGGTATATAAAGTCAAGTACAAGGCAGATGGAACAATTGATAAGCATAAGGCCCGTCTTGTTGCAAAGGGCTATGCTCAAAAGGAAGGCATTGACTACGAGGAAACTTTTGCACCTACTGCTCGGATGACCACAATTCGAGTTATGTGTGCTATGGCAGCACAATATGGGTGGAAAGTTCACTAGATGGATGTCAAAAGTGCCTTTCTAAATGGTGATCTCCAAGAAGAAGTCTACATGACTCAGCCAGAAGGATTTGAAGTGGAAGGCCAAGAGCAGAAGGTTTGCAAATTGGTCAAATCCTTATATGGTCTGAAACAAGCTCCTCGAGCTTGGTATATAAAAATGGACAATCACCTTATGCAAGCATGGATTTAAGAGATGTCCGTCGGATGCAAACCTCTATTTCAAGAAACAGGGTTCCGAGATAGTGTTGCTTGTACTCTATGTTGATGATCTCGCTCATTACAGGGAGTTCGAAACTATGATCTCTACCGTCAAAAGAAACTTGTGTAAATCTTTTGAGATGACAGATCTCGGACTTCTCCATTACTTGTCTTGGTCCTGAATTCAGCCGAAGGAGCACTCCATCAAAGTGTCTCGTAAAAAATATGCCAAGACATTGCTGGAAAAATATCGCATGACCGATTGCAAGCCAATGGCAACTCCGATGGAGAATGGACTTCAGCTTATCGCGATATGATGATTCACCTCGGGTAGATGGTACTCTCTATCGACAGTTGATTGGGAGTCTCATATATCTGACCAATACTAGGCCAGATCTCGTATTTGTTGTCAACTATCTTTCGAGGTTCATGCAGGAGCCTAAGACCACTCATTGGAAAGCAAAAAAACGTGTTCTTCACTATGTCCGTGGTACTATGGAATATGGCCTAGAATACAAGAGGAACAACAAATTCTTCTTGCAAGGATACACGGACTCGACTATGCCGGATCATTTGATGATCGCAAGTCAACTTCTGGATACATTTTTCATCTGGGATCCGGTCCTGTCTCTTGGCACAACAAGAAGCAACAGGTGGTTGCTATTTCATCAACAGAGGCAGAGTATCGCGCCGCACGTGAAGCTGTGTGCGAAGTGATATGGTTGCGTCGCATTCTGACAAGTATGGGCCATCCATCAAAATCTCCAATACACTTGTTTTACGACAATCAGGGTGTTCTGAACCTCGTCAAGAATCCAATCCATCATGAAAGAACAAAGCACATTGACACACAATGTCATTTCATTCGAGATGAAGTTCCAAAGCACCGAATTCAGCTTCAACACATTCCCACCGATGCTCAAGTTGCAGACATTTTCACTAAGGCACTTGCACGTGTCAAATTTGAATTGTTTCGCAGCTCTCTTTGTATTGCAAAATGATGTAATCAGGGGGGATGTTAGTATAGCTAGTAGTCATCCTATTACCCAAATAATGTAATAAGGGGGGATGTTAGCGTAGTTATTTCATTATTTGTCTTATTTATGCATTTGTTATTTTGTTATAACAACATGCTATTGTACGCTGGTTGGTTTGGCAACCTCCGGCAATATTGTTATTGCAGTCTTATTTAAACTGCACAATTCAATAAACAAATCTGATCATTTTTCTAACACTTAGGCACTCTATTCTCATTGGTCAAAATTTAATAATTTCCTTACCTAATGTTTGAGGGTCATATATATAATTTCTCTCTTCAACCCTAGAATAATAGCACCTGAAGAATTTTCACCTCAAGAAAAGCCTATGTTCGTGTTATAGAAAATCAATAGTCCTTATGTTAAATCCCCTTGCCATAAGCCATGAAATATCTCTTGCAAAATACTTAAAGTCAAGGTTTGTGTCACCTGAGAAGATTAAAAATCTCTAAGTCTAAACCCGCATATATTTACACATTTAAATCCTTAGGCTTTCATACATTATTTCCCCCCTTCCAATAATCCTACCCAATGGTGTGTCAATTTAAAGTTTCCCATTTTCACTTCAAACCTTTGTTTTAAAAAATAAATTCATAAATCCTTAATCCATGCCATTTTCTAAGGTCTAAAATATTCTCCCTCCCATGAAAATAATATATACATAAATTAGGAAAGACTAAAACTTTTCCTAAGTTTTTGTTGGTTGAGAAACATGTGTTGGGGATGAAGTCAGACTACTTTAGGTACTCAAACCCAATTGTCTTGAAAAACTAATGGTAGGGATGAGCATAGGTGATTTGAAGTGCTCACACCCCATTAGTCAAATAATATATGGTGGGGATGAAGGCAAGCGACTCGAGGTGCTCGAATATTATTGGCCAAGAGATGTGTAGTGGGGATGAACGGGGGTGACCTCAACCACTCCATTTTGATTGGAAAATAATTAATTTTTCCCCTCCTAAGGTTGTGAGGGTCCTGTGTGCATCAAAAAATATTTTCCCCTTTGGCCCAAGAATAATACCACCTCATCACATTTTTTACCTTAGGAAAATCATTTCTCTTTGTTACGAAAAGTCATTGATACCTAATCCTAAGGATTCATGAAAAATTTCTCTCAAAACCGTCAAGGTCAAAGCTCCTGTCGCATAAAGTCATTTGCAAGTCTCTAAGTTTGAGACCACATATATTTCTCATTTTGATCCATAGGCCCTCATTAATCATTTTTCCCTTTCATTCATCCTATAATGTTCATTTGCTAAGGAGTACCCCAAAAATCACATTTATATCATATTGTATCAAGGGTCGCTAATGCATGTTTCCCAGTCTGCAATCAAAATAACCTTATACACCTAAGTCTAACCTTAGGGATTCCAAATAAAGTATTTTAGGCCTGCCTAAAGTTCCATAAAAAAATATATATATGTTAGGGATGAAAGGAGACCAACTCATGTGCGACAACATGATTGACCCAAAAACTAATGATGGGGATGAAAAGGAGTGACTTGAAGCTCTTGGTTTTTATTAGTGTAATTAATTTCAGGTGCTCAAATACCATTGGCAAAAAAATGTGTGTCGGGGATGTAAGGGGGTGACTTCAAGCACTCGATTCTCATTAGTTAGAAGAATGTGTGTCGAGGATGTAAGGGAGCGACTTCAAGTGCCTGATTCTCTTGGTCAAAAGAATGTTTTGCAGGGATAGAAATGGCTAGCCTCGAGTGCTTGAATCTGATTGGAAAAAAATTAATTTGATTCATTTTATTGGAATTACAAGGTCCCATTTCACGAAATAAATTTTGACCCCTTTTACTTCTTCGACCATAATCCAAAGAAAGCACCTTATGAAGTTGTCTTAGGAAATTTTTCATACGACATAATGTTGAAAAGTCAAAAATCATAAGAAGACTAGGTCTCATACATCCCTCCAAAGTCCCAAAATTCAATTGTATTAAACCCTTAACACTCGTTATGTACCTTTTCTAAAGTCATTTTATGATATTTTTCCTTATTCTAAAGCCTAAAAATACCCCACCATATCCGTAATGGAGTTGTATAATTTCAAAAAGAGACCTCGACTGTATACCATGAAAATCCTCAAAAATTTTAAACTTTGATCCGCTTTGACCTTTTGCAAAGGCCACGTGGTATCTTCATATTCGAGTGGGTGATATGGAGCGCTGGCTCTCGATTGACCTAAAAATAGATGATGCGGGTGGCCTCACTCGAGGATAAGCGCACGAATAGGATGTTCCCCAGGATCATGACAAAGAACTTGTACACTGGAGATTGTAAGTCTATTTTGAATGAAAATATTTTTTTATTTTCCAACTAACACCCATGGTAGAAGAGATAAAATTGAGATCTCTTTGAAAAGTACCAACGACCTATTTTTGAATACAGATACAATGTACTGGCCAATCATAGAGCATGACCGATATGCCACGATCGTTAAGATGGTTACTGAGTAGAAAGATGATGAAATTCAACTGGTAAATAAAAATAACATGGCTAAGAGTGATAAAATTTCATACATAATGAACTTGCTATTAATACCCATCCGAAAACTCTCCAGTTCACTTACAATAAGCATTTGAGAATCCAAAATATTCTATTAATTAAATCAAGATTACATGCTTTATAGTTCTTGGATAGAACTAAAATAGATAAGTGGTTGAGAGATATTCTCAACCCTTATTGCACTCCAAACGAATAGCACCTAATCCTAACAACTTTGCTAATCTTGGACTTTGGTCGAACAATGACCAACCAAGCTCAAAACTAAATATGCTATTTAATAAATACTAAACTTAGAACTATAGGGATAACGTAATATTCTAACATTCTCCCCCTTGATGCTAAAGGAACTCATTCAGTGAGTTCTTAAGCATCACTAATTTGGAAGAAACACAATCTCTTACGTTTCCTCCAATCTATCACCAAAAAATCACAAAATGCAAAATGATGTCTTGGGCACTCCTTCCATGATTTGTGTGGGATCTCCTTCATCTTTGTTATTGCTCCTTCCTACAAGTAACCGAGTGCCTCCTTTTGATGAGCTACTCCCCCTTCATCAAAAGCTTCTTCAAATTATGGCATTCCCATAATACCACAAGTATTGGTTCTCACTAACCAATCTAGCACATTTCTGTCATCATTCATTCTATGGTCTTCAAACCATATTTTAGCTCCTAATACTCCTCCTGAGTATGTACAATGCATCATCTTATGTAGATGGTTTTGCCATATTACAATTTCACATACCTCTACACAGATCTTCAAACAAAATATAGCTATGCAATAGCTAGTTACAAATGCAACAACAAATTATTTCTCCTCACACAATGTTTCACTCTTTACTATGGCTTTACATGATTCCTTCCAAGGAATTTTAAATAAAAAATACAACCAACACATATCCATGGTTTTCATCATCATGTTGTCCATGTTCGTTGCAAATAAAATAACTTCATTCAATGATGTCTCTACAAAAAATCATCTCTCAATAATACCTTTTTAAGACATTCTCCTCCTTTCTTCAAATACCTATTCACAAAAAACAAATCATTAATCACAAAAACATTACTTCTAGTGTGATTAGATTTGGTGCTCCCCATAAATCTATTTTGTGGCATATCTCTTTCACTATATGTTACTCTAAAAGCAACCATGAACTCTTTAGCAAGAGTTCTCATCCTTTGTTCCATCCATGGTGGTGTGTTAAAACACCATTTATTCAAACAATCATACATTGTTGCCTTTTCAAGACATCTCTTTTCCTTCAATGTAAGCACTCCAAGTGAGTTATCTTCATTCATGAGTGATTTTTCCTTGGCCATTACAACAAGAAAATTAGCAATCTCATTTTAATTTTCTGTTTTTATCTCTTTTGCTTCCTCACTTTCCACCTCACAAATGAGATAATCATTTGTGCTATTTTCTTCACACAAATAATTTTCTTCTTTAAGATTCACAAAATCTCTCTTCACACAAACTTCTTGGGCTGATGGACAAGAAGCATCTCTATTTGTCACTCTTGATGAGTGATCTCTATGAAGCATGGAGCTAATAGCTCTCATCTCTTCTTCATCTATGATCTCTTCTTCATCAATATCCCATATTGCATCTTCAAGACAATTATCCTTCACTCCAATTGAGTGAGTTTTTACATCTTCATTTTCTCTTTCAAGAGAGCACACATCCATTCCAAGTGAATGGTCTTCATCAAAAATAATCCAATAGTCTTCCATGAACATTGATTCTTCATCATTCTCCTTCATGATAATATTAGGTGCATTCTCCATAATGCACTCTTCATGTGTGAGACATTATCCATCATACACCATCTCATCATCTAGGTGGTCTTCAAGCAAGGAACACTTCAATGTGAGTGTTTCTCTTCCTTCATCTTCAAATTCTTCTTCCACTTTTAAGTGGTCTGCACAACAAGATCTTTGAGCAATTGTCTCTCCATTGAGACATCCATCCTCTTTGCCATCAATGTGAATACTTTCCAAGCATGCGACTCTTGCAATAAATTCATTAGTACAATTTTTCTTTTCATCTTTTTCTCCTCCCAAAAGAAATAATTGACTATTACAATTTTCCATTTCTTTAGAAGACATGTCTACAACTATGTGTGTCTCACAAGAACCTTTTTCCTGACTCTCTCCAATGAGAGTTGTACAAGATTCCTTCACCTTTTCATCCTTTTCTTCATGAAGGGATTCCTTATCTTATTTTCTCTTCTCTTTAAGAAGAAGTTCATCATCACTCTCGTCCAGACAAGGCTCTTCTTCAAACATGTCTTCCTCTTCAAGAAAGAATTCACCATAATACAAAAGTATGTCTTCTTCAAAAGACATCTTCATATGAGTCTTCACAAGAATCTTCAAAAAATCCTTCAAAGAAACAAGACTCCTCCTTACTCAAATAATCTCCATGATTGTCACACATGGTTTTATGGGTATTCTCATCAAATCCATAAGTATCCTTCAACGCTTGCCATGCTATTGCAGTCGATCTACAATTAGCTATGAGAGAGAAAACACTCTTTGCTATTCCTCTTCTCAAATCCATAAGGGCTAAGCAATTTCCATATTGCTTCTCTTTCTTCATTTTCTTTTCCTCTTATCCAAGCAGACTCCAATCCACAGGTTCTTCATAACCAGCAACTACAATGTCCCATAATCCTTTGGCCAATAGCAGTATCTTCATTTTTATTGCCCAAAGCTCATAATTTTCTCCTTAAAAGTTTGGAACCTTTAGCTGTAATATATTCACTGCTATAGCAGCAACAACATAGGATTTCTCTGAGATGGTGATTGTATTGCATGCCTCCTCAGGCAGGTCTTGATCAACAACCTAGTATCTCGATCGTGTATCTTCGTTGTAGTTGATCACTCTCCCCTGGTTGGTGGCTACACTTTCATTGTGCTCTGGGTTAATAGATCACCGGTGGCACCAAATCACTGTGAACATAGATCTAGTTTGCTGCTATTTTTTTTCTACAATATGCACAATGAACCTCCATTTTGGTACTATGTAAACAGCGTCAGCCAACACTTGTCTTCAATATGTGGCATAGATCTAGGTCATCTATGGTGAGAAAAGTGAATTCAATCCCACATCCATCGCTACTTCAATTTTACACCAAAAATTTGGGTCCCTAAAGATTTCCAAAAGAACCTGTAACTCCACGGTGTTTCTAAGCATTCACACAATCATCGGGAGATCAATATGATCCGATAATATTCTCTACAAATTGGGTAGATCGTCCTGCATCCACCAAAAAAACTAATCACGTGGTTTTCTCCAGTGTTCTATGTGATGTAACTTCAGATCGTGATCAATTTTTTGCATGCATTACATGCTCTTTTGGCCGACACATGACATTTTTTATGGAATCGTGTTTGATTCAATCACCAAGAAAAAAACATGGTACAAATAGGAAATATCCACAGTGTTTGCTACACATGGCTTTATGCACTTGCTTAAAATATCTGCAACACCTCTGAAGCACAACAACCATTAATGGTAGATGTAAAGTTGGATCTGTGCTATACATTCACCTATCAAATGTTGTAGATTGACACAACCCTAAAAGGTGGTTCACAATCGACGTTTGCAACAATGGAGTTGGATTTACATTGACAAATTCGTGTGAATGGGACAATAATCCCACATGCAGATGGTAGGTTGTCTTCAAGTGGTTTAAAAAAACAAGGCCGTGATAAATATTACAACCACCTTGGATCCTCTTACACAAAATTTTATCCACCAATGGTATCAACATCACTCATCCACCGTTGGCAGTGTCCACGTCTTGTCTCCAAGGTTTCCACAGTGCAATCAGATATGTGTTATCTTACTATCAATTAGCTTGTGTCCATCATTGCATCTCACAGTCTCGTTGCTCCCTCACAGCTAGTCAAGATGCGTAGGGTTCTGCCATATGTCTGCATCATGCTAGGGTCCACGTCATGCATCACTTAGCTATCATGCACAGATCGACCTTGTCAGGTCCAAGGGTTCGAGTGGTCAACACAACCGAATCTCCAATCAGATTGACCCTGTCAGGTCTAGGGGTCCGAGTGGTCAACACAATCGAATCTCCAAGATGGTTGCCTTGCGACACATCTAGGGGTCCGAGTGGTCAACACGATCGAATCTCAAAGATGGTTGCCTTACGACACATCCAGGGGTCCGAGTGGTCAACACAACCGAATATCGAAGATGGTTGCCTTGCGACACATCGCCCAGAATGAGCAGAGAACCCACTCTGACACCAAATGAGAATCCAAAACATTCTATTAATTAAATTGATAGTTCATGCTTTATAGTTTTTGGATAGAACTAAAAAATATGCTTTATAGTTTTTGGATAGAACTAAAATAGATAAGTGGTTGAGAGATATTCTCAACCCTTATTACACTCTGAACGAATAGCGTCTAATCCTAACAACTGTTCTAATCTTAGACTTTGGTTGAACAATGATCAACCAAGCTCAAAACTAAATATGCTATTTAATAAGTAGTAAACTTAGAACTATAGGGATAACATAATATTCTAACATCATTCACAATAAA
The DNA here is from genome assembly GCA_028583015.1 of Wollemia nobilis. Classification (NCBI taxonomy): domain Eukaryota; kingdom Viridiplantae; phylum Streptophyta; class Pinopsida; order Araucariales; family Araucariaceae; genus Wollemia; species Wollemia nobilis. Next base: position 1,621,705 of record JAQPPZ010016912.1, on the reverse strand, counting down.
AGGGTGCAAGTGTAAAATAATAACAAAGGTCAGTTAAGTCATACAAAGGTTGAAGTACACTAAATAAAGAGAGAAGTGTGAAAAGCAGACTACCATGGCATCCTCAAGCTCTCCTCGATAGAAGCAACTTCTAGTAGTAGTGACAAAGATAGACAGTCTCACAAATGATCCACCTTATTGAGAAATCAAAGCAAAATCCACCACTATAGACTTGGGATATTTTACTAAAAATCAAGGCCAAGCTTCAAAATCACTCCTCAGTAGTGGAAAATAGAGAAACAAGTCACATTCAGTTATGAGAAAATACAATAAACCTATAGCCATCACTCATGGATGCTCATAGGACTCTTTAAAAGGGCATGGGGATCTCAAAATGATCAATTTTCATACTATAATAAGTGAACTTGCAACTTGGGCAAGCTTATATGCCCTAGAGTGTATTATTCCTCAGACCTTCTATCATGGTTGGCTATAGTGTATGATTCTTGCACCCAAATAATAAAATATTTTACAAATCGATCAATATTCAAGCTCACCCTTGAAAATATCAGTAATATCTTTGGACTAGAAAGGGTCACATTGGTACCAAACAAAAAGGTACTCTATTCTTCATCCTAACATCTAATTGACACTTCATTTTTCATGAGGTTTTTTATTATAATGTGGCCGTGTCAATATATTTTCTAGTCCATAAGTTAGACCTACATCCTTGGGTCAGGGATTATGCAAACATCATAAATATAATAATGGGGGAAATAGACATAAACTGGGTTGCTAGATAAGTTTTGTACCTAGTTACATAGTGTAATAGAAGAGAACAACCTACTATGTATAGATGGGAAGATGAACTCGGTAACACAATGGATAGAGAGCTCAAAGAGCTACAAAGGATCATTATAGAACAAAGAGAAATGATGCCCTGATTTTCACATTATTTATTTTTCATACATTTGATAGTAGGATACATAATCAAAGATTTGATTGAGAAATGGGAGGGAGTATATAAAGAAATCACCTAGGAAACACTCCTTTGGATACATGAAGGATGGTCTAGCCATACCCAATTTCTCAATACTTTCATACCAAATATTCAGTATAGGCTTTACAACAGTAAACCCAATAGGATTGTTAGAAGAATAGCTACATTATTACATAAGAGAAAAGTAGGGGATTTATTCCTAACCGAGCAATTCACCTTCATAAGGATATACGAGTCAAAAATCCCACCAAAGGTATTACCTAAATTTTACCCCATGTCTATTGTAGCCCTAGATATTTTAAGGAATATAGCTAAAGAAACTAAAATAAGAGTTGTTAAGAAGAAATCCAAGCTCCCTTGGATAGCTTTCCCTTGTAGGATGGGGCATTACACCTACAAAGGACAATGGAGCTTATTGGATGCATTGTGGAAAATGAACTTATTTAGTTTATCTAAGATTACATGGTAGCCTTATAATCTATTTAATTATTATAGAGATAGTGCCATTGACAAAGTGTTGAATGTTGTTATCACTCACCGAGGTGATGAATTCAAAGATGCAATGCAACTCACAATGAAGAGAGAAAAATCCTTGGAGGTTGTATGGAGAGACTATAAAAATAAGAGAGCCCATACTCAAATTGATATGGTAGATAGTTACCCAACTGAATTGAGAATTTTAAGGCAAGTCTCTACTCCATTAGTTCCTCCCATACATCCTGAAGAGCTATAGGATCTAATGCTGAAGATTATAAAATAGGAACCTAGGGAAATAGAGGTGGTCATGGAAGTTGTTGATTTAGCCACAATAGAAATTGGGATGTATTCAGTAGAACAACCTATTGCCATATCATAAGAGATAGGTTAGGGTAAAGAGATTGTTACCTATTCTTCTACACTAGCTCAACCTACTGCTTCAGACTTGGCACAAATAGTAATGTATCCTAAAAGGAAGCTCAAGTTAACTATGAACTTGCCTGAGGTTATACCTAGGTCTATAGTAGTGAACAAATAATAAATTGAAATCTCCAAATTTATGCAAAAGAAGATTAATGAAGCTCGAGGATTGGCCAATCTCTTTAGAAAATATCAGTTGAAAATCAAAGATTCGACAAGGTCAACAGTTAAGAAGAAGGCTAGACATGAAAGTACCTCTACCAAATCCAAAAGTTTTGTCCTTAGGAGAACAAAGGAAGTCGTGGTCTTTAGCACAAATAAGGAAGAATAGGTTCATGCCATGGAAGAGGAGAGAGATCTAGGGAAGATGTAGTACACATTACGAGGATCAAAATATCAAGGGTCTTAAAGCCCAAATGTACCACTAATGACAATAGAAAAATAAATACCAGTAGATAAAATAATATCATTGCAAATGGATAAGACTACATGGCAAACAATCATTCAATATCGGGAAGACCCCTTGATCTTAGCCAAAACACAAGTCCAAGCACAGGTGGCCACAATTGAAAGTTTGTACAAGAGAAATCATGCATTAACTATCAAGGTAAATAAGTTGCAAGTGGAAAATGAAAAGTTGCAAACATAGATCAACAAATTGTAGGGGCAGACACTAGAATTCCAAACAATAGGGAAATTTTACAGTGCTTGCTTTATTGAAAAATATAAAGAAGTGATATCAGAGCTAAACTCAAGAGCAAAAACATTAAGAAAAATAATTAGGGACCTTGCAGATATCACTACTACAATCCATAACATAAAGGCACTAATACAGGAAACAAACTAGAGGGCAACATCTCTAAAACCAATATATAAAAAGTATAGAGAAGAATATGGTCTGATAGATAAAAAACAAGTGATTGTACCATGTAGCAAGAAGTATGAATTTCAAGAATAATTACTCAAGCTAATTACCTATCTACATGAGAAGCTATACTAGGAAAATCTCCTCCAAGATATGGAAAATTAGGCAAGTGAGATGGATCAAAAAATAAAACAAGCTGGCATCTTGGTTGAATAGCTCTCAAAAACAGAAAAGTTTGATGAAATGATAGTCAAAAGGATACGAGAGTTCAAATGTGATGAAAAATATGAACAAAAACTTACCCAAAAGATTCATGAGCTGTCAAAGATAGTCCAGCCCATAATCAGATTTTCCAAATAATATGAATTTTCAACCAAGGATCATGCTAACAAATGATTAAATATAAAGTACATAATGACATTTGCAGCCACTTTTTTGTGATGAAACATGGTAATAAATTACCACTTTGTTGCGAATAAGTCAACCAAAAGAAGATAAAGCTAAAGAAGATCCCACAATAGAAAAGGCTAAGATATAGGGATAAGCCAACCATAAAATCTAAAGTGATATACAACTGTATACAATTTTGAGAATACAAAATCTATGAGCAGACCATTATTGATTTTTGATTAAATAAATGAAGACAACTATTATTGGGCTATAGCTCACTCAGCTAAATCAAAAGTAAGAGATGATGATATTTGGAGGGCCCAAATACTAGCAATTATAATAGACATTAGGCATCTCAAGCTATAAAACAAATTGCTATAGCCAGAAATAGGATCAAGCTTTTGCATAACATATTTTTGCTAAGAGGTATACTTGAGTACCCTTGTCTATGCTGGTGTATTTTCCTTTGTGTCTTTTCTCTATGCCATCCCTTATTCCTCTCATTTCTATGCAGGTCTTGACAGAGAAGTACTTAGAAACTAAGAATATTTCCAGCTATTGAGTCAAATATTTGGAGGCCTTACTGTTACCATATTGGAATGGGAGGGTGATAGATCCTTGTTATATAATTTGAACAAGGATTTTTAATGTGATAATATCAAAGAGCTTCATGGAAAATCAAAGCCAACTTTCATTATAATTAATATTGATATTAATACAATTTTGAGCTTCTTCCTTTTTTTAAATCTCTGTGTTCAGTTTTGTCTGTCTCTTTTATAGATTACATTATTTGAATGTGTAATTGATGCTTTCTTTCATTGACAACCAGTTATGTTTATTACATGATTTGAATGAATATATTTATTTTTCTTTCTATCACCTAAATGAATTCTAAATCTTGCTACAATAGCCCAATAGATAAGGCACTGATTATACATTAAGGCATAAAGAAAGAGATATAGGGAATCTTTGTCAACTAATAATAACTCTTACACATTTTCTTTATCTAGATGAGCATGAACTTATACTATTAAATCTTTAATTTTACCTCAAGGGTATATTAATCTTTTTTTGGTCTGTCTAGAGTCTATTAAGATAAATCTATTGCTAAAATAAAGAGGCAGGTCCACTAGAGCTTGTAACACTATTTGGACTTAGATATTTATTGCAGCGTGACACATTATTAAGGATACAAGAAAAATCTCCAACATGACTTTAGTTAAAATGGATTTGGATGATATCTCTTAAGTAGATCACATCTCAAGAGAAGGGATTTGTGATCGAATATTGCTTCCATTAAAACGTTTGAAGAGATTGCATACTTCATTTGTAACCATGGGTTGGATAGTAAAAAGTTTCCAATATTTTTGCTATATGAGTTTTCCCAATACATCTATCATCCATGTATATAGAAAGCTTTAAGGAATAACATATCAAATGACAATTAAATTGACAAAGGAAGCAAAATCCTCCATTGATCTATACCATCCAAGAGTACCACTCTTATTTTCTGAAGGAGATATAGCCATATTTGTTGGAAATTTTGAGTAGTTGTGTTGTCATTGATGTCAAGAGTCAGTGTCAGTGTTGTCAAAATTCAGTGCAAGGTATTGAAAAAAGGAGGGTTAAAATATTTATATTTTAAGCCCAAGAGATTTGGTTTAAAGCTTCACATGATTAGTCAAAAGGTTGGCTAAATTTCTTGAAGGAAGGAGATACCTAGGCCTAAAGGAAATAATATTATAATATTTATTATTATAATATTAAAGGTGTTAAGATAAGGCCTAAGGTTAAAAAGAAAAACATCTAGGCCCAAAGAAAATAATATTATAATATTTATTATTATAATATTAAGGGTTAAAAGAAAAGCCTAAGGTTACTTATAAATTAATTATAATATTTATATTATAATTAATTAATTATAACCCTAAGTAAGGGTTGGGTGCAAAATATTAAGTTTAATTATTTATTCCCGTAGATGTTCAAGCAAGGAAGGAATATGGTATTTATACCATATGGTTTGAAGACATAAAGGAAAGTCTAATATTGCACATGCAAAAGGTTAAAAATAATTGATGCGATTTTTTGTGAGCAACAAAAGACGAAGCTTTTTATTTTTTAAAAGCTAAAGGTGGACCGTGGACGAATAAAGGGAGAATGGTGCTTGTCTCCATTACCACTCGCTTGGTTGGCCTAGTGGTAAGGCTTGGCAACGTAATTCATAGGTGAAACATAGGTACCAAATTTGATTCCCGACATAGTAGAGGGAAGTGTTTTGTTTTCAAATGTTTTGGTGTTAGCGCATGTTATAAAAGACGATGAGTGCATTGTGATGGTTGTGTGGGCATGCAGCCCAAGTGGCATCCTAGTCACGACTAAGGTGCTAGGCAGACGATGAATGTGAGTTCAATTCACATGGAGTGCATGTTAGTGTTTGAGGCACGCAAAATATTTTTTATTAAAGTGGCTAAGGTATGATTAAATTTTTTATTATTTTTGCCATATGTTGATTAAGAATTGGATATTATAAGGTGTGTGCAAGGAGTTTTGTTGGTGTAATTTGGTATGTATGGTGGGTTAAGAATTGGAGAGTATAAGGTGTATTTAAAGGATTTTATTATTGTATTTTGAAATTTATTTTGAGTTAGAATATTAAAGTTTTTGGAAGGTTGAAATTTGGATTGAAATATTCTATGTTGAGTTGGAGTTAAAAGGAGCTATAGGGATATTGTCATTTTGCTTGAGTGAGTGAATGATCTATTGATTGAAGTTATTTTTAAGGAAGGAGTAATAAGGTGTATTTGTGTCTTGACATTTTATTGTATTTCTTGTATGGTGAAATATTTGTTGAAGTAAAATATTCTTGTGGATATTTTGAGATAGACTGTTACTATCTAACCTAGAATTGGCAAAAGGATTTGTTTGTGAGTAAAACAGGTTTTGAAGACATATCTCCATAAAAAAAAGGTATGGGCATATCATCTTTTTATTGAAGTATTATTGGATTGAATGTTGTGAAATATAAGGTGGAGTGAAAAGGATTGTTTAATAGTATTGTTGGAAATATTTGAGTGAGTTTTTATATGCATGATTGGTGAATGTTTAGAGAACATTGGAGATAGATATTGAAGATTATTTGAGTTAGGATTTGAGACCCACATTGTGCTCTTTGTTTGAAGAGTTATGAAAAAACTTATTTAGGGTTTGTGAGTAAGTTGTGTTTCATTGATTGAATGATTGAGTGAAACTTCTTGAGTATTGGTTATTGAGTGATATTGAAAGTGAATGTGCAAATATTAGAAACCAGATTTGTGAAAGCAACAAACTTAATGATTGAGTAGAACATATTGAGTTTTTTATGGAGTACATCATTCTCTATATGTTCCGAAGGTTAAACGAATTTTGAATAGAATATGTCTAAATTGCTTCAACTTAAAGGAATTACTTTGAATATTAGACAAAGCAATTGATAACATTGTGTGCAAAATTTGAGATTGATTGAGCATATCTTGTGAGCTATATTGATAATGTGTTTGAGCATATTTGAATAACCTTTTGTTAAAACTTAAGGATAGATTTTAGTAAGCGTTTGTGAAAGCTTAAGGATAGAGTTGTGTAAGCTTTTGTGAAAGCTTAAGGACAGTGTTGAGCAAACTTGAAGGAATAACATATCAAATGACATTTAAATTAACAAAGGAAGCAAAATCCTCCATTGATCTATACCATCCAAGAGTACCACTCTTATTTTCTGAAGGAGATATAGCCATATTTGTTGGAAATTTTGAGTAGTTGTGTTGTCATTGATGTCAAGAGTCAATGTCAGTGATGTCAAAATTTAGTGCAAGGTATTGAAAAAAGGAGGGTTAAAATATTTATATTTTAAGCCCAAGAGATTTGGTTTAAAGCTTCACATGATTGGTCAAAAGGTTGGCTAAATTTCTTGAAGGAAGAAGATACCTAGGCCTAAAGGAAATAATATTATAATATTTATTATTATAATATTAAAGGTGTTAAGATAAGGCCTAAGGTTAAAAAGAAAAACATCTAGGTCAAAAGAAAATAATATTATAATATTTATTATTATAATATTAAGGGTTAAAAGAAAAGCCTAAGGTTACTTATAAATTAATTATAATATTTATATTATAATTAATTAATTATAACCCTAAGTAAAGGTTGGGTGCAAAATATTAAGTTTAATTATTTATTCGCGTAGATGCTCAAGCAAGGAAGGAATATGGTATTTATACCATATGGTTTGAAGACATAAAGGCAAGTCTAATATTGCACATGCGAAAGGTTAAAAATAATTGATGCAATTTTTGTGAGCAATGAAAGACGAAGCTTTTTATTTTTTAAAAGCTAAAGGTGGACTGTGGACGAATAAAGGGAGAAGGGTGCTTGTCTCCATTTGATGGGGACACAGGATCACAGAGAATCAATCAAGCTTTCATTTCATTAAACTTTCAAAAGAAAATTTACAATCTAGCCAACAGGCGTAGTTTCTAGTTTTGAGTCCCCCTTTCCTTGATGCACCCCCTCCTTCTATATCCATGTCTCCCCTCTTTCCAGGTCCGACCCTCTAGGCCATTAATGACCCATCTACCCCAAAATACATCCTGCCTGACTGAACCTTTACATCTTTCCCTAACTGGCAACTGCCATCGGGTTGGCCACGGATACATGCATTGATGAGCCATCTGACTTCTGGGCACAGTCTTCGAATGGCCGCCATGCTCAACGAGCTTACCGGGCAAGAAATCATGCATTAATGAGGCCCTGACCGCCTCGAAAAACATCGTCTGGGAATGCGGGCTTTTTTGAACAGAGAACCAACAGTATGTCGCGATATCACGACATTTTTCTTTCTTGCTGCCCTTCTCTCCTTCGGGTCGCGATATCATGACATTTTCCTTCCTTGCAACATTTCTTTCCTTTGGGTCGTGATATCGTGACATGTCATGATATCGTGACATTTTCCTTCCTTGCAGCATTTCTTTCCTTTGGGTCGTGATATCATGACATGTCGTGATATCATGACATTTTCCTTCCTTGCAGCATTTCTTTCCTTCGGGTTGCGATATCGTGACATGTCATGATATCATGACATTTTTCTTTCTCTTGGCCTTCCCCTCCTTCAGGTCGTGATGTCACGACATGTCATGATATCATGACATTTTTCTTTCTCGCTGTCTTCCTCTTCGATGGGTCGTGATATCATGACATGTCGCGATATCGTGACATCTTCCCTTCTGGTTCTTCTTTCTTCCTTCTCGATCGTGAAATCATGACATGTCACGATATCGTGACATCTTGCTCTCTGCTTTCTTCTCGCCTTTACGGGTCATGAAATCGTGACATGTCACGATATCGCGACAACTTTGCCTTCTATTTTCGCTCTTTGCTTTGGGTCACGAAATCGTGACATGTCGCGATATCATGATAGTTTTCTTCCTTGCTTCCTTTTCTGCTCCTTCGGTCACGATTTCGTGACATGTCATGAAATCATGACATTTTCTTCTCTACCCTTCCTGTTCCTTTTGGTCATGATTTCATGACATGTCACGTGAAAATCGTGACATTTTCCTCTCCCTAGCCTTTTCTCTCTTTGGTCAGTGATTTCGTGACATGTCATGAAATCATGACATTTTTCACTCTTGCGCCTTGCTTCGTCCTTTTGTCATGATAATGTGACATGCGATATCTCTCTCTCTTCTTCTTGGTCCAAAATGAATGTCGCGATATCGCGACACTTTTCCTCCCTTGCACCTTCTTTCGTCTTCTGGTCATGATTTCATGACATGTCATGAAATCATGACATTTTTGCTCCGTGCCTTCTCTCTCCTTCCTGAGTCACGAAAACGCGACATGTCGCGATATCGCGACATCAAAGCTAACACTTGGAAATTTTTTTGTTGATGCAAGATTGCTCTGCTGCCACCGGATGCTCCTGCATCAGACACCCGGGGTGGATTGAGAAGTGTCCTTCACTTCTGTGCTGTTGGAGGAAGACTCAAGTGGTCGACCTCTACTTTTGACAACCAAGTTGCATCTTCGATAGGCCTGTCCTTCCATTTGACTAGGTATTCAGAATACTGCCTGTTCCTGGTACTTCTGCCTGCTCGAGTGTCTAGTATTTCCTCGATCTCGTCTATTGCTGGGGTAGATGTTGGAATACTCCACAATTCTGTACTCGGTGTCTCGCTACTGCCTCCTTCATGATATTCTACCAAATCTGCAATGTTAAAAATAGGTGATATATTCAGCTCGCTTGGCAGTTCCACTTCATAGGCATTTCTCGAATCTCTTTTACCTATGATCCTGCATGGTCCAAACCTCTTCATCTTCAGCTTGTTGTAGGTTTTGCTAGGAAACCTCTCCTTTCTCAAGTGAACCATGACCTCATCTCCCACTTGGAACTCCTTGAAATGCCGCTTCTGATCGACTTTGGCTTTGTACTGAGTATTCATCTTACTGATATGTTGTTTTACCTCTTCATGCAAACTCTTTATGTGCTCTACAAAATCTCCAGCCTCAGCACTACTCTTTTCTCCTTTACCCATCGTTCTCAATTCAGAAACATTTCTTGGGTTGTTCCCATACACAATCTGGAATGGGGATCTACCAGTACTTCTGTTGATGGAATTGTTGTAAGCAAATTCTGCCTGTGGCAAGATCAAGTCCCATCCCTTGGGCCTGTCTCCTACCAGGCATCTTAGAAGATTACCCAAACTTCTGTTCACCACCTCTGTTTGTCCATCAGTCTATGGATGGTATGCAGAACTGAACTTCAAATCCATTTTCAGCTGCTTCCACAAAGTTCTCCAGAAATAACCCACAAATTTGGTATCTCTGTCAGATACTATACTCTTGGGTAGACCATGAAGGCGTACCACCTCCTTGAAAAACAAGCCTGTAATATGAACTGCATCACTCATTTTTTGACATGGAATAAAATGAGCCATCTTCGAAAACCTGTCCACCACAACAAAAATGGAGTCACTCCCTCGTTGTGTCCTTGGTAGGCCAAGAACAAAATCCATACTGATGTCCTCCCATGGTCTCTCTGGCACAGGTAATGGCTGATACAATCTTGTATTCTGTCTCACTCCCTTAGCCATCTGACAGACTCTACAACCCTACACAAATTTAGTCACATCTTGCTGCAACTGTGGCCAATGGTAGTTTTCACTAACAAGGGCAATGGTCTTATCTCGACCAAAATGTCCAGCTAGTCCCCCACTATGCTTCTCCTTTATCAGATTCTCCCTCATTGAACTCCGTGGAATGCATAATTGACCTCCTTTGAACAACATCCCATCTTGGATCAGAAAATCCAACCACTTGGTCCTGTCCAAAGTAACAGGTGCCAAGCAAGCCTTCCAGGCTTCTGCAAAATCAGGATCTTCAGGGTACAAACCCTTCAGTTCATCAAATCCTACCACTTCCACCTTCATTTCTATCAACAAACACTGCCTTCTGCTTAAGGCATCTGCAACTCTATTGGACCTTCCGCTCCTGTGCTTCAACACAAAGGTATAACTCTGTAGAAACTCAACCCACTTTAGGTGCCTCTGATTTAGCTTCCCTTGGCTATTAATATACTGTAAGGCCTGATGATCAGTAAATAGAACAAACTCTTTTGGCAACAAGTAATGTCGCCACTTCTTTAGAGCCTGAACTATAGCATAAAACTCTTGATCATAAACTGAATACTTCTTTCTGGCATCATTGAGTTTCTCACTAAAGTAAGCAACAGGTTTACCTTCTTGACTCAAAACAGCTCCTATGGCACTACCACTAGCATCACAGTCTACCTGAAATACCTTATTAAAATCTGGAAGTGCCAAAATAGGTTGTTCTATAACCTTCCTTTTCAACATATCAAAGCTCTTATCTGCTCCTAAGGTCCACTTAAATTCTTTCTTATTCCCTCTCATTGTTTCTGTAAGGGGTGCACAAATACTGCTGAAATTCCTAATGAATTTCTTGTAAAAACTTGCTAGACCATGAAATGATCTTACCTCAGTCATGCTTCTCGGAGTAGGCCATTCAATGATAGCTCTTACCTTTTTTGGGTCCATTTTTAGACCTCCGACTGAGATGACAAATCCCAGGTACACTAACTCCTTCTTCATGAAATTACATTTCTTCAGATTAATCAACAACTGCTCCTCCCGCAGCTTCTCAAAAACCCTTCTGATATGCATCAGATGCTCTTCCAGGGTTCTGCTAAATATTAGAATATCATCCAAATAGACAATAACAAATTTGCCTAAGAACTCTTTCAATACCTCATTCATCAACCGCATGAATGTGCTTGGTGCATTGGTCAGCCCAAATGGCATGACCAACCATTCATACAAACCTTCTCTGGTCTTGAAGGTTGTCTTCCACTCATCTCCTTCTCTGACATGAATCTGGTGATAACCACTCTTCAGATCAATCTTGGTGAAGTACTTGGCTCCACTCAAACAGTCCATAATGTCATCCATCCTTGGCAATGGAAATCTGTACTTTATGGTGATCTTGTTAATGGCTCGAGAGTCTGTACACATTCTCCACTCTCCATATTTCTTTGGTGCTAGTACTGCAGGTACTGCACATGGACTCAAACTCTCCCGAATCAGTCCCTTCTCCAGCAACTCTTGGACTTGCCTGTTCAACTCTTCAGTTTCTGTAGGGGTCATTCTATGTGCTGCCTTATTGGGTAAGCTAGATCCTGGTACCAAATCTATATGGTGACTGATCTTCCTCACTGGTGGTAAACCCTCAGGCACATTATCAGATATAATGTCTAGAAATTCTTCTAACAATCCTAAGACTTCTATAGGGGTATCCTTGCATTCTTCCTTCCTAACTCTAGGAACTAATGCATAGCACATATGCTCATGCTTTAAACTATTCAAAAATTTTCCTCCTTCAACTAAATAGATTCTAGCGCTACTGCATACCTTTTCTTCCGCCTCCTTCAAGGGCTTCAGCTTATGGCGCACTCCATTCTTCGTCACTGAGTAGGTGTTGGCATGACCATCATGCACTGCACACCGATCAAACTGCCATGGCCTTCCCAACAACAAATGGCAAGCATCCATGGGCAGGATGTCACACAGGACCTCATCACAGTAATTCCCAATATTGAACTTCACTGAACATTGCTCACTGACCAAAACTCTATGGTCCTTCTGTAACCATGCAATCCGGTATGGATGCGGGTGTCTTCTCCTTTTTAACTGTAACTTGGCAACCATTTCTTCTGAAACCAAGTTATCAGTACTACCATTATCTATGATAATATTGCAGACCTTACCCAAACTTCTGCACCTTGTGCGGAACAGGCTCCTCCTCTGGTCTGATCCTTTCTCCTCATTCAACAGGGTCCTCCTAGTGACCATAACTTCTCCTCTCTCTGCCTCCTCAGAATGTTCTGATTCAGCACCTTCATCTGCTACAGTAGCTCTAGCAGGACCCTCAGGTCTCTTATTCATCCTTTCTCGGTGTTGTGGACACTCAAATGCTCGATGTCCTTCTTCACCATAGTGGAAACAGGTTCCACGAAATCCTCCTCTTCCAAATCCACGTCCAAATCTACCTCTCCCTCTTGGGTAACCATTGTTCTGATTATGGGGTTGGTAGGTGTTCTCCTCTTTCTACTCTTGGGTATTACTGGTCTCACCAGCCTTCTTCTGGTCCTTATATTTTTCTCCACTGGTCCTTCCACCAGTCCTTCCACCATGACCTCTTCCTCTTTGCTTGCTCTCAAACCTCCTATTCAGCTTCTCTTCAACCCTCAAGGCAAACTGGTAAGCATCCTCTATGGTGGTCATCCTGACCAGGCTTAACTCCTCTTGAATACTTGCTCGTAACCCATTAATATAATGGGCTACCTTCTCCTTGTTGGCCTCTGAATGGCCTATTCTGATTACAATCTTGTAAAACTCCTCTGTGTATTCTTTAACAGACTTGCTGGCTTGCTTCAAACCTTGCATTTTCTTTAGCAGATCCATCTCATAGTCAGCTAGGATGAACTGCCTCTTCAACTTCTCCAGCATTCTATCCCACCTGGTTATTCTCTCCTTTCCTCTTCTATTTCTTTCCAGCTGTACTCCCTTCCACCATATGCTGGCATGACCCTTCAACTTGGTCTTGGCAAACCTGACCCTATCAGGATCTTCAACTTCTTCATACTCAAAGTATTCTTCCAAATCATTGATCCAGTCAATCAACTCCTCTGGATCAAGATTTCCAGAATACGTAGAAACCTCCATCTTTGGTCTCTTTCCAATCTGAGAGATGGCTCTGTATAACCTGGCTTGTGCAGGATCTACAACCTCTTCTTCTTCCTCAAACTGGTCCTCTTCTTCTTCAACTTCATCTTCACTTCCTTCTTCCCCTCTGGGTTCAAGTCCTCTGTGCAGCTCCTCTTGCAGGGCCTGAACTTGCCTCTGCAAAGCTCTAAAATCTTCTGCTGGCACCATATTTCTTCCACCACCATGGTTTCTTCATGGAGGCATTCTGCTTCACTCTCTTCTCACAACCCTTCCACAGATCCTGGTGCAAGCTGCCTCACTTTCGGTGATCTGCTCACACACTCAGGAACTCCCACTCTGATACCACTTGATGGGGACACAGAATCACAGAGAATCAATCAAGCTTTCATTTCATTAAACTTTCAAAAGAAAATTTACAATCTAGCCAACAGGCATAGTTTCTAGTTTTGAGTCCCCCTTTCCTTGATGCACCCCCCTGCTTCTATATCCATGTCTCCATCCTCTTTCCAGGTCTGACCCTCTAGGCCATTAATGACCCATCTGCCCCAAAATACATCCTACCTGACTGAACCTTTACATCTTTCCCTAACTGGCAACTGCCATCGGGTTGGCCGTGGATACATGCATTGATGAGCCATCTGACTTCTGGGCACAGTCTTCGAATGGCCGCCATGCTCAGCGAGCTTACCGGGCAAGAAATCATGCATTAATGAGGCCTTGACCGCCTCGAAAAACACCATCTGGGAATGCAGGCTTTTTCAAACGGAGAACCAACAGTATGTCGCGATATCACGACATGTCATGATATCATGACATTTTTCTTCCTTGCTGCCCTTCTCTCCTTCGGGTCGTGATATCGCGACATTTTCCTTCCTTGCAACATTTCTTTCCTTCGGGTCATGATATCGTGACATGTCACGATATCGTGATATTTTCCTTCCTTGAGCATTTCTTTCCTTGGTCGCGATATCATGACATTTTGTCATGATATCGTGACATTTTTCTTTCTCTCGCCTTCCCTCCTTCAGGTCGCGATGTCGTGACATGTCGCGATATCGTGACATTTTTCCTTTCTTGCTGTCTTCCTCTTCTGTGGGTCGCGATATCGCGACATCTTCCCTTCCGGTTCTTCTTTCTTCCTTCTCGGTCGCGATATCGTGACATCTTGCTCTATGCTTTCTTCTCACCTTTACGGGTCACGAAATCGTGACATGTCGCGATATCGTGACAACTTTGCCTTCTATTTTCGCTCTCTGCTTTGGGTCACGAAATCGTGACATGTCGCGATATCGTGACAGTTTTCTTCCTTGCTTCCTTTTCTGCTCCTTCGGTCGCGATTTCGTGACATGTCGCGAAATCGTGACATTTTCTTCTCTGACCCTTCCTGTTCCCTTTCGGTCGTGATTTCGCGACATGTCACGAAATCGTGACATTTTCTCCTCTGGCCTTTTTTGCGTTCTTTCGGTCGCGATTTCACGACATGTCACGAAATCGTGACATTTTCACTCCTGCGCCTTGCTTCGTCCTTTTGTCGCGATAATGCGACATGTCGCGATATCACGACACTTTTCCTCCCTTGCGCCTTCTTCCGTCTTCTGGTCGCGATTTCGCGACATGTCGCGAAATCATGACATTTTTGGCTCCGTGCCTTCTCTCTCCTTCCTGAGTCGCGAAAACGCGACATGTCGCGATATCGCGACATCAAAGCTAACACTTGGAAATTTTTTTGTTGATGCAAGATTGCTCTTCTGCCACCGGATGCTCCTACATCACCATTACCACTCGCTTGGTTGGCCTACTAGTAAGGCTTGGCAGTGTAAGTCATAGGTGAAATAGAGGTACAAAATTTGATTCCCGACATAGCAGAGGGAAGTGTTTTGTTTTCAAATGTTTTGGTGCTAGCGCATGTTATAAAATATGGTGAGTGCATTGTGGTGGTTGTGTGGGCGTGCAACCCAAGTGGCAGCCTAGTCATGACTAAGGTGCTAGGCAGACGGTGAATGTAAGTTCAATTCGCATGGAGTGGATGTTAGTGTTTGAAACACACAAAATATTTTTTATTAAAGTGGCTAAGGTATGATTAAATTTTTTATTTTTTTTGCCATATGTTGATTAAGGATTGGATATTATAAGGTGTGTGCAAGGAGTTTTGTTGGTATAATTTGATATGTATGTTGGGTTAAGAATTGGAGATTATAAGGTGTATTTAAAGGATTTTATTATTGTATTTTAAAATTTATTTTGAGTTAGAATATTAAAGTGTTTGGAAGGTTGAAATTTGGATTGAAATATTCTATGTTGAGTTGGAGTTAAAAGGAGCTATAGGGATATTGTCATTTTGCTTGAGTGAGTGAATGATCTATTGATTGGAGTTATTTTTAAGGAAGGAGTAATAAGGTGTATTTGTGTCTTGACATTTTATTGTATTTCTTGTATGGTGAAATATTTGTTGAAGTAAAATATTCTTGTGGATATTTTGAGATAGACTGTTGCTATCTAACCTAGAATTGGCAAAAGGATTTGTTTGTGAGTAAAATAGGTTTTGAAGACATATCTCCATCAAAAAAAAGGTATGGGCATATCATATTTTTTTTGAAGTATTATTGGATTGAATGTTGTGAAATATAAGGTGGAGTGAAAAGGATTGTTTAATAGTATTGTTGTAAATATTTGAGTGAGTTTTTATATGCATGATTGGTGAATGTTTAGAGAACATTGGAGATAGATATTGAAGATTATTTGAGTTAGGGTTTGAGACCCACATTGTGCTCTTTGTTTGAAGAATTATGAAAACACTTGTTTAGGGTTTGTGAGTAAGTTGTGTTTCATTGATTGAATGATTGAGTAAAACTTCTTGAGCATTGGTTATTAAGTGATATTGAAAGTGAATGTGCAAACATTAGAAACCATATTTGTGAAAGCAACAAACTTAATGATTGAGTAGAACATATTGAGTTTTTTATAGAGTACATCATTCTCTATATGTTCCAAAGGTTAAACGAATTTTGAATAGAATATGTCTAAACTTCTTCAAGTTAAAGGAATTACTTTGAATATTAGACAAAGCAATTGATAACATTGTGTGCAAAATTTGAGATTGATTGAGCATATCTTGTGAGCTATATTGATCATGTGTTTGAGCATATTTGAGTAACCTTTTGTTAAAACTTAAGGACATATTTGAGTAAGCTTTTGTGAAAGCTTAAGGATAGAGTTGTGTAAGCTTTTGTGAAAGCTTAAGGACAGTGTTGAGCAAACTTGAAGGAATAACATATCAAATGACATTTAAATTAACAAAGGAAGCAAAATCCTCCATTGATCTATACCATCCAAGAGTACCACTCTTATTTTCTGAAGGAGATATAGCCATATTTGTTGGAAATTTTGAGTAGTTGTGTTGTCATTGATGTCAAGAGTCGATGATCGGTGTTGTCAAAATTCGAGTGCAAGGTATTGAAAAAAGGAGGGTTAAAATATTTATATTTTAATCCCAAGAGATTTGGTTTAAAGCTTTACATGATTGGTCAAAAGCTTGGCTAAATTTCTTGAAGGAAGGAGATACCTAGGCCTAAAGGAAATAATATTATAATATTTATTATTATAATATTAAAGGTGTTAAGATAAGGCCTAAGGTTAAAAAGAAAAACATCTGGGCCAAGCAACAAACTTAATGATTGAGTAGAACATATTGAGTTTTTTATAGAGTACATCATTCTCTATATGTTCCAAAGGTTAAACGAATTTTGAATAGAATATGTCTAAACTTCTTCAAGTTAAAGGAATTACTTTGAATATTAGACAAAGCAATTGATAACATTGTGTGCAAAATTTGAGATTGATTGAGCATATCTTGTGAGCTATATTGATCATGTGTTTGAGCATATTTGAGTAACCTTTTGTTAAAACTTAAGGACATATTTGAGTAAGCTTTTGTGAAAGCTTAAGGATAGAGTTGTGTAAGCTTTTGTGAAAGCTTAAGGACAGTGTTGAGCAAACTTGAAGGAATAACATATCAAATGACATTTAAATTAACAAAGGAAGCAAAATCCTCCATTGATCTATACCATCCAAGAGTACCACTCTTATTTTCTGAAGGAGATATAGCCATATTTGTTGGAAATTTTGAGTAGTTGTGTTGTCATTGATGTCAAGAGTCAGTGTCAGTGTTGTCAAAATTCAGTGCAAGGTATTGAAAAAAGGAGGGTTAAAATATTTATATTTTAATCCCAAGAGATTTGGTTTAAAGCTTTACATGATTGGTCAAAATCTTGGCTAAATTTCTTGAAGGAAGGAGATACCTAGGCCTAAAGGAAATAATATTATAATATTTATTATTATAATATTAAAGGTGTTAAGATAAGGCCTAAGGTTAAAAAGAAAAACATCTGGGCCCAAAGAAAATAACATTATAATATTTATTATTATAATATTAAGGGTTAAAAGAAAAGCCTAAGGTTACTTATAAATTAATTATATTATTTATATTATAATTAATTAATTATAACCCTAAGTAAGGGTTGGGTGAAAATAATAAGTTTAATTATTTATTCGCGTAGATGCTCAAGCAAGGAAGGAATATGGTATTTATACCATATGGTTTGAAGACATAAATGCAAGTCTAATATTTCACATGCGAAAGGTTAAAAATAATTGATGCGATTTTTTGTGAACAACGAAAGACGAAGCTTTGTATTTTTTAAAAGCTAAAGGTGGACCCTGGACGAATAAAGGGAGAAGGGTGCTTGTCTCCATTACCACTCGCTTGGTTAGCCTAGTGGTAAGGCTTGGCAACGTAAGTCATAGGTGAAACAGAGGTACCAAATTTGATTCCCGACATAGTAGAGAGAAGTGTTTTGTTTTCAAATTTTTTGGTGCTAGCGCATGTTATAAAAGACGGTGAGTGCATTGTGGTGGTTGTGTGGGTGTGCAACCCAAGTGGCAGCCTAGTCACGACTAAGGTGCTAGGAAGACGATGAATGTGAGTTCAATTCACATGGATTAGATGTTAGTGTTTGAAACACGCAAAATATTTTTTTTAGAGTGGCTAAGGTATGATTAAATTTTTTATTATTTTTGCCAAATGTTGATTAAGGATTGGATATTATAAGGTGTGTGCAAGGAGTTTTGTTGGTATAATTTGATATGTATGTTGGGTTAAGAATTGGAGATTATAAGGTGTATTTAAAGGATTTTATTATTGTATTTTGAAATTTATTTTGAGTTAGAATATGAAAATGTTGGGAAGGTTGAAATTTGGATTGAAATATTCTATGTTGAGTTGGAGTTAAAAGGAGCTATAGGGATATTGTCATTTTGCTTGAGTGAGTGAATGATCTATTGATTGGAGTTATTTTTAAGGAAGGAGTAATAAGGTGTATTTGTGTCTTGAAATTTTATTGTATTTCTTGTATGGTGAAATATTTGTTGAGGTAAAATATTCTTGTGGATATTTTGAGATAGATTGTTGCTATCTAACCTAGAATTGGCAAAAGGATTTGGTTGTGAGTAAAACAGGTTTTGAAGACATATCTCCATAAAAAAAAAAAAAGGTATGGGCACATCATCTTTTTATTGAAGTATTGTTGGATTGAATGTTGTGAAATATAAGGTGGAGTGAAAAGAATTGTTTAATAGTATTATTGGAAATATTTGAGTGAGTTTTTATATGCATGATTGGTGAATGTTTAGAGAACATTGGAGATAGATATTGAAGATTATTTGAGTTAGGATTTGAGACCCACATTGTGCTCTTTGTTTGAAGAATTATGAAAACACTTATTTAGGGTTTGTGAGTAAGTTGTGTTTCATTGATTGAATGATTGAGTGAAACTTGAGCATTGGTTATTGAGTGATATTGAAAGTGAATGTGCAAACATTAGAAACCAGATTTGTGAAAGCAACAAACTTAATGATTGAGTAGAACATATTGAGTTTTTTATAGAGTACATCATTCTCTATATGTTTCGAAGGTTAAACGAATTTTGAATAGAATATGTCTAAATTGCTTCAACTTAAAGGAATTACTTTGAATATTAGACAAAGCTATTGATAACATTGTGTGCAAAATTTGAGATTGATTGAGCATATCTTGTGAGCTATATTGATCATGTGTTTGAGCATATTTGAGTAACCTTTTGTTAAAACTTAAGGACATATTTGAGTAAGCTTTTATGAAAGCTTAAGGATAGAGTTGTGTAAGCTTTTGTGAAAGCTTAAGGACAGTGTTGAGCAAACTTGAAGGAATAACATATTAAATGACATTTAAATTGACAAAGAAAGCAAAATCCTCCATTGATCTATACCATCCAAGAGTACCACTCTTATTTTCTGAAGGAGATATAGCCATATTTGTTGGAAATTTTGAGTAGTTGTGTTGTCATTGATGTCAAGAGTTAGTGTCAGTGTTGTCAAAATTCAGTGCAAGGTATTGAAAAAAGGAGGGTTAAAATATTTATATTTTAAGCCCAAGAGATTTGGTTTAAAGCTTCACATGATTGGTCAAAAGGTTGGCTAAATTTCTCGAAGGAAGGAGATACCTAGGCCTAAAGGAAATAATATTATAATATTTATTATTATAATATTAAAGGTGTTAAGATAAGGCCTAAGGTTAAAAAGAAAAACATCTAGGCCCAAAGAAAATAATATTATAATATTTATTATTATAATATTAAGGGTTAAAAGAAAAGCCTAAGGTTACTTATAAATTAATTATAATGTTTATATTATAATTAATTATAATTATAACCCTAAGTAAGGGTTGGGTGCAAAATAATAAGTTTAATTGTTTATTCTCGTAGATGCTCAAGAAAGGAAGGAATATGGTATTTATACCATATGGTTTGAAGACATAAAGGCAAGTCTAATATTGCACATGCGAAAGGTTAAAAATAATTGATGCGCTTTTTTGTGAACAACGAAAGACGAAGCTTTGTATTTTTTAAAAGCTAAAGGTGGACCGTGGACGAATAAAGGGAGAAGGGTGCTTGTCTCCATTACCACTCGCTTGGTTAGCCTAGTGGTAAGTCTTGGCAACGTAAGTCATAGGTGAAACAGAGGTACCAAATTTGATTCCCGACATAGTAGAGAGAAGTGTTTTGTTTTCAAATTTTTTGGTGCTAGCGCATGTTATAAAAGACGGTGAGTGCATTGTGGTGGTTGTGTGGGTGTGCAACCCAAGTGGCAGCCTAGTCACGACTAAGGTGCTAGGCAGACGATGAATGTGAGTTCAATTCACATGGAGTAGATGTTAGTGTTTGAAACACGCAAAATATTTTTTTTTAGAGTGGCTAAGGTATGATTAAATTTTTTATTATTTTTGCCAAATGTTGATTAAGGATTGGATATTATAAGGTGTGTGCAAGGAGTTTTGTTGGTATAATTTGATATGTATGTTGGGTTAAGAATTGGAGATTATAAGGTGTATTTAAAGGATTTTATTATTGTATTTTGAAATTTATTTTGAGTTAGAATATGAAAATGTTGGGAAGGTTGAAATTTGGATTGAAATATTCTATGTTGAGTTGGAGTTAAAAGGAGCTATAGGGATATTGTCATTTTGCTTGAGTGAGTGAATGATCTATTGATTGGAGTTATTTTTAAGGAAGGAGTAATAAGGTGTATTTGTGTCTTGACATTTTATTGTATTTCTTGTATGGTGAAATATTTGTTGAGGTAAAATATTCTTGTGGATATTTTGAGATAGACTATTGCTATCTAACCTAGAATTGGCAAAAGGATTTGTTTGTGAGTAAAACAGGTTTTGAAGACATATCTCCATAAAAAAAAAGAAGGTATGGGCATATCATCTTTTTATTGAAGTATTATTGGATTGAATGTTGTGAAATATAAGGTGGAGTGAAAAGAATTGTTTAATAGTATTATTGGAAATATTTGAGTGAGTTTTTATATGCATGATTGGTGAATGTTTAGAGAACATTGGAGATAGATATTGAAGATTATTTGAGTTAGGATTTGAGACCCACATTGTGCTCTTTGTTTGAAGAATTATGAAAACACTTATTTAGGGTTTGTGAGTAAGTTGTGTTTCATTGATTGAATGATTGAGTGAAACTTGAGCATTGGTTATTGAGTGATATTGAAAGTGAATGTGCAAACATTAGAAACCAGATTTGTGAAAGCAACAAACTTAATGATTGAGTAGAACATATTGAGTTTTTTATAGAGTACATCATTCTCTATATGTTCCAAAGGTTAAACGAATTTTGAATAGAATATGTCTAAACTGCTTCAAGTTAAAGGAATTACTTTGAATATTAGACAAAGCAATTGATAACATTATGTGCAAAATTTGAGATTGATTGAGCATATCTTGTGAGCTATATTGATCATGTGTTTGAGCAGATTTGAGTAACCTTTTGTTAAAACTTAAGGACAGATTTGAGTAAGCTTTTGTGAAAGCTTAAGGATAGAGTTGTGTAAGATTTTGTGAAAGCTTAAGGACAGTGTTGAGCAAAATTGAAGGAATAACATATCAAATGACATTTAAATTGACAAAGGAAGCAAAATCCTCCATTGATCTATACCATCCAAGAGTACCACTCTTATTTTCTGAAGGAGATATAGCCATATTTGTTTGAAATTTTGAGTAGTTGTGTTGTCATTGATGTCAAGAGTCAGTTTCAGTGTTGTCAAAATTCAGTGCAAGGTATTGAAAAGAGGGTTAAAATATTTATATTTTAAGCCTAAGATATTTGGTTTAAAGCTTCACATGATTGGTCAAAAGGTTGGTTAAATTTCTTGAAGGAAGGAGATACCTAGGCCTAAAGGAAATAATATTATAATATTTATTATTATAATATTAAAGGTGTTAAGATAAGGCCTAAGGTTAAAAAGAAAAACATCTAGGCCCAAAGAAAATAATATTATAATATTTATTATTATAATATTAAGGGTTAAAAGAAAAGCCTAAGGTTACTTATAAATTAATTATAATATTTATATTATAATTAATTAATTATAACCATAAGTAAGGGTTGGGTGCAAAATAATAAGTTTAATTGTTTATTCTCGTAGATGCTCAAGCAAGGAAGGAATATGGTATTTATACCATATGATTTGAAGACATAAAGGCAAGTCTAATATTGCACATGCAAAAGGTTAAAAATAATTGATGCGATTTTTTGTGAGCAACGAAAGACGAAGCTTTTCATTTTTTAAAAGCTAAAGGTGGACCATGGACGAATAAAGGGAGAAGGGTGCTTGTCTCCATTACCACTCGCTTGGTTGGCCTAGTCGTAAGGCTTGGCAGCATAAGTCATAGGTGAAACAGAGGTACCAAATTTGATTCCCGACATAGCAGAGGGAAGTGTTTTGTTTTCAAATGTTTTGGTGCTAGCGCATGTTATAAAAGACGATGAGTGCATTGTGGTGGTTGTGTGGGCGTGCAACCCAAGTGGCAGCCTAGTCACGACTAAGGTTCTGGGCAGACGGTGAAAGTGAGTTCAATTTGCATGGAGTGGATGTTAGTGTCTGAAACATGCAAAATATTTTTTATTAAAGTGTCTAAGGTATGATTAAATTTTTTATTATTTTTGCCATATGTTGATTAAGGATTGGATATTATAAGGTGTGTGCAAGGAGTTTTGTTGGTATAATTTGATATGTATGTTGGGTTAAGAATTGGAGATTATAAGGTGTATTTAAAGGATTTTATTATTGTAATTTGAAATTTATTTTGAGTTAGAATATTAAAGTGTTTGGAAGGTTGAAATTTGGATTGAAATATTCTATGTTGAGTTGGAGTTAAAAGGAGCTATAGGGATATTGTCATTTTGCTTGAGTGAGTGAATGATCTATTGATTGGAGTTATTTTTAAGGAAGGAGTAATAAGGTGTATTTGTGTCTTGACATTTTATTGTATTTCTTGTATGGTGAAATATTTGTTGAGGTAAAATATTCTTGTGGATATTTTGAGATAGACTGTTGCTATCTAACCTAGAACTGGTAAAAGGATTTTTTTGTGAGTAAAACAGGTTTTGAAGACATATCTCCATAAAAAAAAAATTTATGGGCATATCATATTTTTATTGAAGTATTATTGGATTGAATGTTGTGAAATATAAGGTGGAGTGAAAAGGATTGTTTAATAGTATTGTTGGAAATATTTGAGTGAGTTTTTATATGCATTATTGGTGAATGTTTAGAGAATATTGGAGATAGATATTGAAGATTATTTGAGTTAGGGTTTGAGACCCACATTGTGCTCTTTGTTTGAAGAATTATGAAAACACTTGATTAGGGTTTGTGAGTAAGTTGTGTTTCATTGATTGAATTGTTGAGTGAAACTTCTTGAGCATTGGTTATTGAGTGATATTGAAAGTGAATGTGCAAACATTAGAAACCAGATTTGTGAAAGCAACAAACTTAATTATTGAGTAGAACATATTGAGTTTTTTATAGAGTACATCATTCTCTATATGTTCCAAAGGTTAAACGAATTTTGAATAGAATATGTCTAAACTACTTCAAGTTAAAGGAATTACTTTGAATATTAGACAAAGCAATTGATAACATTGTGTGCAAAATTTGAGATTGATTGAGCATATCTTGTGAGCTATATTGATCATGTGTTTGAGCAGATTTGAGTAACCTTTTGTTAAAACTTAAGGATAGATTTGAGTAAGCGTTTGTGAAAGCTTAAGGATAGAGTTGTGTAAGCTTTTGTGAAAGCTTAAGGATAGTGTTGAGCAAACTTGAAGGAATAACATATCAAATGACATTTTAATTGACAAAGGAAGCAAAATCCTCCATTGATCTATACCATCCAAGAGTACCACTCTTATTTTCTGAAGGAGATATAGCCATATTTGTTTGAAATTTTGAGTAGTTGTGTTGTCATTGATGTCAAGAGTCAGTGTCAGGGTTGTCAAAATTCAGTGCAAGGTATTGAGAAAAGAAGGGTTAAAATATTTATATTTTAAGCCCAAGAGATTTGGTTTAAAGCTTCACATGATTGGTCAAAAGGTTGGCTAAATTTCCTGAAGGAAGGAGATACCTAGGCCTAAAGGAAATAATATTATAATATTTATTATTATAATATTAAGGGTTAAACGAAAAGCCTAAGGTTACTTATAAATTAATTATAATATTTATATTATAATTAATTAATTATAACCCTAAGTAAGGGTTGGGTGCAAAATAATACGTTTAATTATTTATCCCCGTAGATGCTCAAGAAAGGAAGGAATATGGTATTTATACCATATGGTTTGAAGACATAAAGGCAAGTCTAATATTGCACATGCGAAAGGTTAAAAATAATTGATGCGATTTTTTGTGAGCAACAAAAGACGAAGCTTTTTATTTTTAAAAGCTAAAGGTGGACCGTGGAGGAATAAAGGGAGAAGGGTGCTTGTCTCCATTACCACCCGCTCGGTTGGCCTAGTGGCAAGGCTTGGCAGTGTAAGTCATAGGCGAAACAGAGGTACCAAATTTGATTCCTGACATAGCAAAGGGAAGTGTCTTGTTTTCAAATGTTTTGGTGCTAGCACATGTTATAAAATGCGGTGAGTGCATTGTGGTGGTTGTGTGGGTGTGCAACCCAAGTGGCAGCCTAGTCACGACTAAGGTGCTAGGCAGACGATGAATGTGAGTTCAATTCACATGGAGTGGATGTTAGTGTTTGAAACACATAAAATATTTTTTATTAAAGTGGCTAAGGTATGATTAAATTTTTTATTATTTTTGCCATATGTTGATTAAGGATTGGATATTATACGGTGTGTGCAAGGGGTTTTGTTGGTATAATTTAATATGTATGTTGGGTTAAGAATTGGAGATTATAAGGTGTATTTAAAGGATTTTATTATTGTAATTTGAAATTTATTTTGAGTTAGAATATTAAAGTGTTTGGAAGGTTGAAATTTGGATTGAAATATTCTATGTTGAGTTGGAGTTAAAAGGAGCTATAGGGATATTATCATTTTGCTTGAGTGAGTGAATGATCTATTGATTGGGGTTATTTTTAAGGAAGGAGTAATAAGGTGTATTTGTGTCTTGACATTTTATTGTATTTCTTGTATGGTGAAATATTTGTTGAGGTAAAATATTCTTGTGGATATTTTGAGATAGACTATTGCTATCTAACCTAGAATTGGCAAAAGGATTTGGTTGTGAGTAAAACAGGTTTTGAAGACATATCTCCATAAAAAAAAAAAAAGTATGGGCATATCATCTTTTTATTGAAGTATTATTGGATTGAATGTTGTGAAATATAAGGTGGAGTGAAAAGGATTGTTTAATAGTATTGTTGGAAATATTTGAGTGAGTTTTTATATGCATGATTGGTGAATGTTTAGAGAATATTGGAGATAGATATTGAAGATTATTTGAGTTAGGGTTTGTGTTAAGGCTTGAGGATAGATTTGAGGACAAATTTTGGTGTACATTTGAGAGCAGATTTGTGCTAGACCTAATACAAAGTTAGAGTAGAATTTTACTAGATCAAGGATAGTGTTTGGTGGATATCTGAGATAGATTTTAGAGTAAACTTTAGAGGTGACAGAGTAGAGGATAGTAGTCTCTAGTGGATAGAAATTCATTAGCCAGGGTAGTGAGGATAGAGGTATTATGAGTGAGGATAGAGGTTTTCTATGGAGAGATATCCACAAGCCAGTGCAATGGGGGAAATAATCTTCTAAAAGATCACCAGTTAGAGCAGAGGAGAAAGAGTTCTCCTATGGATATAGTTCCATGAACCAGAGCAAGGGGAAATAGTTCTCCTATGGAGTGTGATCCATGAAGTAGCTAGGAAGATAGATTTCTTCTATGTAGAGATATCCACGAACTAGTTGAGGAGAAAGAGTTCTCCTAGATCAAGTTCCATGAGCCATAGAAAAGAGGAAAGGGTTCTCTTGTGGAGAGAGATCCACAAATCAAAGAATTAGGGGATTGGTGTCTCCTTTGGATAGAGATCCATAAATATTGTAATAGGGAAATGATTCCCAAGAGATTTGTTGAGAAAATTTTAGTGAAATATTTTCTCCATGGAGTAGCCCACATTGGGTGAACCACGTTAAATTGGTGTCTCTATTATGTGTGATGATTTGTGCATTACTTTGATTATTGTTGTTGATATTGCCATTTATTATATTAGATAATATTGTTTGGGAAAGAAAAGTAAAATTTGGTCTTAGACTGTTCACTCCCCCTCTGAGTATAAGCTTATATTCTTCAATTGGTATCAGAGTGGGTTCCTTCGGAAGAGTTTAAAAACTTGAAGGAAAAGTATATAGGAACACAAATGACATCTCAAAATGGATCTTCAACAAATAAGTTACCATTGTTTGATGGGAATAATTATACATTTTGGAGTGTAAGAATGAAGATTTATCAAATGGCACAAGGAAATGAGACATGTCAAGTAGTTGAGGATGGGTACGCACTGCCAGCTACTCCTATAGATAAATATGGTAAGCTCTTACACTTGCATAATTCATAAGAAATAAATGTAATATTAAGTAGTTTACATGAAGAAGATTTTGTAAAATTTATGCATGCACATAAACAAAAGATATTTTGGAAAAGTTGAAGAAAACATATAAGAGAGACAAAAAGGTCAAGATGGCAAAATTGCAAAATTACAAGAAAATATTTGAAGACTTGAAGATGAAGGATGAGAAAGACATTGCTACATGCTTACTTCATGTGGATGAGGTTGTTAACTCCATGCAAGGACTTGGTTTTAAATTTGAATAATCAAATGTTTGTCAAAAGGTTTTAAGGTCACTACTTATAAGATATAGTGAAAATGTTTCAGCCATAGAAGAAACAAGAGCTATTGAAACTTTGACTAGGTATGAGTTACATGGAACTCTCATAGCTTTTAAGATGAGAATAGGAAAGGATCCTATTCCTAAGAAAGAGGTTGCATTCAAAGCAGCAAATAAAACAAAAGATAAGAAGCCAGATTCAAGTGATGAGTCATCCAGTGATGAAGAAGTAAACTATGGCAGAAAGAACAAGGACTCAAGAAATCACAAAAGTACAAAAACAATTAATTGTTTAAATTGTGGTAAATATGGTCACTATACATCTAACTATCCAAAAGATAGAAGTAGCAGTGGTGAAGAGAAACAAGATCATAAGAACAAGGAAGCAGGGAAATCCAGGTATGAAAAGAAAAACAGGTATGGACAAAACATGCATGAAAATAAGATTTTCTAGAGGTATAAGAAGAGTTTCTATGCAAATACAATAGGAAAGAGTTCAAGTGATAGTGATGGAAGATCCTTAGATAATGAAGAAGAAATTCTCTTATTGGTAATAGAGGAAGAAGGAAGTGCTTCTATTGGAGATAAATTTGAAAGGTATGAAGATGCTGTTGAAGACAAAAAGGTAGAGAAAGAATCAAAAAAATGAAGAAGAAGGAGTAGTTGATCTAGAAGGTGAGCTTAGTTTTGATATTAAGAAATTAATAAAAGTTAGAAAATAGAATTCAAGACTCAAGGTTCAATTTCAAGAATATGATGAAGAGAAAGGAAAGCTTATACAAGATCTAACAAACTCAATATCTAAGACAAGGATATTTAAAGAAAATTTAGAGGTAAAAGTATTAGAATGTGAAATATTAGAGCATGAAGTAGCTTCACTAATAAAGAAAGTGAAATATTCTAAATACAAGCTACACAAGTTTGAAAAAAGCTCAAAAACCTTGGATAAGATTATCAGTGCACAAAAATCTTCATTAAACAAGACAAGACTTGGTTTTGAAGAAGGACAAAGAGAACAAGGAGAGGAGTCAATCTCAAGCTCCAAAGAAGAAGAAACTTCAGAAGAAGAGAGTGAAAGACAAAGTGAGACTTATGAGGACAATTTGGAAAATAGAAGGTTCAAAAAGGAAAGGAACAATGCATAAATGAGGAACATAAAATATCACAGGGAAGAAAGGACTAAGATACTGATGGGGTTAAGGCAATATTTATTCAAAGGATGTTGCTTCTCATATCATAGGTTTGGTCGCAAGGCTATGTAGTGAAGGACACATGAAAAGAAGGAATATGATTTCACCAGGAGAAATTTCAGAAATGGACATCTCTTTCAAGGGTATTGTCAGTCTTGTAATCAGTTTGGTCATAAAGCAATTCATTGCAAGATTTATGATAGGAATGGATATGGCTTCACCAAGAGGAACTTCAAGATATTTACACCTTCAAGGAATCACAACATTAGGTTTTATAAGTGCAATAATGTTGGGAATATGGCTTAGTGGTGTAGAAAAAATTTCCAGAGACATGCAGGAACATGAATACTCAAAAGAATTAGAAAGATCAGTTGAGGAAGAAGGTGGACAAATAAAAATAGCAGTGTATACTAGGAGTAGAGATACTCCCATCCAACCATTTAACCACCCCAAGGAGAGGATGTGGGAAGGGTACTGAGCTAAAAGTCTTATATTTAGCCCTAAAGTTGTCTCTTTGCCATTGATGTAAAAGGGGGAGATATTTGAGTTAGGGGGAGAACATTCAGTTAGGAGGAACAATTTCTCAGGCGGAGCAGAATTGGAAAAATAAAAAAAGAATGGTTAAAGAAAAAGGGTTGCCATCAATGACAAAGGGGAAAATTGTTGAAAATTTTGAGTAGTTGTGTTGTCATTGATGTCAAGAGTCAATTTCAGTGTTGTCAAAAGTCAGTGCAAGGAATTGACAAAAGGAGTGTTAAAAAAATTATATTTTAAGCCCAAGAGATTTGTTTTAAAGCTTCACATGACTGGTCAAAAGGTTGGCTAAATTCCCTGAAGGAAGGAGATACCTAGGCCTAAAGGAAATAATATTATAATATTAAAGGTGTTAAGATAAGGCCTAAGGTTAAAAAAAAAACATCTAGGCCCAAAGGAAATAATATTATAATATTTATTATTATAATATTAAGGGTTAAAAGAAAAGCCTAAGGTTTCTTATAAATTAATTCTAATATTTATATTATAATTAATTAATTATAACCCTAAGTAGTTGTTGGGCACAAAATAATAAGTTTAAATATTTATTCCTACTAATGTTCGAGCAAGGAAGGAATATGGTATTTATACCATATGGTTTGAAGACATTAAGCAAGTCTCCGATATTGTGCATGCGAAAGGTTAAAAATTATTGATGCGATTTTCATGAGCAACGAAAGACAAAGATTTTTATTTTTAAAATCTAAAGGTGGACTGTGGATGAATAAAGGTAGAAGGATGCTTGTCTCCATTACCACCCACTTGGTTGACCTAATGGTAAGTCTTGGAAGTGTAAGGCATATGTGGAACAGAGGTCCCGCATTTGATTCTCGATGGCAGCAGAGGGAAGTGTTTTATTTTCAAACGTTTTGGTGCCAACGCATGTTATAAAAAGCGGTGAGTGCATTGTGGTGGTTGTGTGGACGCACAACCCAAGTGGAAGCCTAGCCATGACTAAGGTGCTAGGCAGAGGGTGAACGTGAGTTTGATTCGTGTGGAGTGCATGTTAGTGTTTGAAGCACGTAAAATATTTTTTATTAAAGTGGCTAAGGTATGATTAAATTTTTTATTATTTTTGCCATATGTTGATTAAGAATTGGAGATTATAAGGTGTGTGCAAGGAGTTTTGTTGGTGTAATTTTATATGTATATTGGGTTAAGAATTGGATATTATAAGGTGTATTTAAAGGACTGTATTATTGTAATTTGAAATTTATTTTGAGTTAGAATATGAGATTGAAATATTCTATGTTGAGTTGGAGTTAAAAGGAGCTATAGGGATATTGTCATTTTGCTTGAGTGAGTGAATGATCTATTGATTGGATTTATTTTTAAGGAAGGAGTAATAAGGTGTATTTGTGTCTTGACATTTTATTGTATTTCTTGTATGGTGAAATATTTGTTGAGGTAAAATATTATTGTGGAGATTTTGAGATAGACTGTTGCTATCTAACCTAGAATTGGCAAAAGGATTTGGTTGTATATCCATCAAAACAAAAGGTATGGCCATATCATATTTTGATTGAAGTATTGTTGGATTGAATATTGTGAAATTTAAGGTGGAGTGAAAAGGATTTTTTGATAGTATTGTTGGAAATATTTGAGTGAGTTTTTATATGCATGATTGGTGAATGTTTAGAGAACATTGGAGATAGATATTGAAGATTATTTGAGTTAGGGTTTAAGACCCACATTGTGCTCTTTGTTCGAAGAAGTATGAAAACATTTTTTAGGGTTTGTGAGTAAGTTGTGTTTCATTGATTGAATGATTGAGTGAAGCTTCTTGAGCATTGGTTATTGAGTGATATTGAAAGTGAATGTGCAAACATTAGAAACTAGATTTGTGAAAGCAACAAACTTAATGATTGAGTAGAACATATTGAGTTTTTTATAGATTACATCATTCTCTTTATGTTCTAGAGTTTAAACAAATTCTAAATAGAATATCTATAAACTAATTCAAGTTAAAGGAATTACGTTGAATATTAGACAAAGCAACTGATAACATTGTGTGCAAGATTTGAGATTGATTGAGCATATCTTGTGAGCTATATTGAGCATGCTAGTAGGTTGGAAAGGAAATTTACTAATTTAGGTAGGAAATCTTCAACTACTAAAGAGTACCCTTCAAGCCATGATAGTCTATATCCTATATCGGTTTAAGATACAGACAAAAACTACAAATATTGTAGAAAGTATACAAAAGAAAATTTTGTGGTCAAGTGTAGAGAAGAGCAAAATCCTCCTTGTGGCATGGGAGAAAGTTTGCAGACCAAAATCTAAAGGAGGTTTGGAATTAAGAAGGATTAGAGATGTGAATAAGATCGTAGATCCTAAATTAGGATGGAGGCTAATGAAGGAAGGTAATTTTTTGTGGGTTAGAATTTTAAATAACAAATGCCTAGATATCAAATAAGATTTGAGATTTTCGACCATTTTAAATCCCTATAAAGGCTCATATTTATGGAACCATATGGTGGAAGGAAGAAAAATACTATGGAAAGGATCTTAATGGAAAATTAGGAATGGTAGGTCAGTTCACTTCTAGGAGGATGCATGGCTGGAGAACTAATCCTTAATATTGGATGAGAAGTTAGTTTAAGTATAAATAGATATGGAATAAAGACATGGGAGTATGGTTGTAGACTATCTTGCTGAGGAAGAGGGAGTGGCAAGATGGAAGGACTTATGGAGAAATAATCATAGTGAGAAAGCTTTAAAAAATCTCAAAAGTAAACCAAGATCCTTCCATATAGGTGTAAACATGAATAAAGACTCTATTGTTTGGGAAGCTATTCTTGATGGATCCTTTAGTATAAAATCAACCTATGAGATTCTATCTGCTGAGCCGAAAGATGGGTTTCAATGGAGGAGGCTTTGGAAAACAAAGGCAATGCCAAATATAGCAATGTTCCTTTGGTTGGTTGTGTATAATACAATCCTAATAGCAGATACATTACATTAAAGAGAGCTTCAATATCCTAATAGATGTTATCTATGTGAAGAATAGGAAGAGTCATTGGAACACTTAATGTTAGTATGTAGGTATTCCCTTTTGATTCTTCAAGGTTTCGTTAAGGAGAGGAGATGGAGGTTATTGATCCCTATTGTGGTATAATAAAGGGATATGGAGAATACACAAATTCTAACCTAGAATACATCCATTCCTTGCTTACCTTATCAAGAGTAGAGCTCATGGGATAGAAAAAAAGTGAAATTCTGAGAGCTTTCAAGTAGATATGCAACTTGAAAATCCTTGCTATATAAAATAAGTTTGGGCTACAAAAATATCATTTTAAGATATAGCCCATTATGATCATCTTATTAAGCTAATTATTTTGGTATATAGTACTCATACTCTTTTTTGGATCCTTACTAAAAATAGTCATTTTGGGATATAGGCCATTATGATCATCTCATTGTTAGAATATGAATATTTTATTGGTGCCTCACTAAGATTTAATAAACAAGCACAATGCTTGAGTATATTACTGCTTTTGAGAAGC
Source organism: Wollemia nobilis (assembly GCA_028583015.1). Taxonomy (NCBI): domain Eukaryota; kingdom Viridiplantae; phylum Streptophyta; class Pinopsida; order Araucariales; family Araucariaceae; genus Wollemia; species Wollemia nobilis. The sequence goes on along the minus strand of JAQPPZ010016912.1, from coordinate 1,589,343 downwards.
TTTCCAATGGAATTGAAGTTTTTCCATGTTGGAATTATGTTGAATATTTTCCATGTTATTCAAGAGGGGTTAACTCTGAAAGGTACTAGATGTTAACTCTGAAAGGTACTGGTAATTCGGAGGTCTTATTTATCAGTCGCACTAGGACCCACTCTGAGAAGGGAGGATGTAGGGGGGCTTGCCCCCCTACTATTGTCACCATGGGGGGTCCAGGGGGGCAACACCTCCGAAGCCAAAAATAGATGTATTTTTCCTATTGTTAATTTGGACCATTTATTATTAGGTCACAGATTAGGCGGTAGAATTTAGGTTGGCGGTTTTGCCCTAAATTGTAAAATTTGTGCATGTGTGTTTGTTATTTATATCGCACTTGCATGAGGGTTTGATATAGCACAAAAGAAGATGAATATTATTGTATTAGAGACAGTCAAGTTAAAGCAATAAGAAGATAATATTGTTCTGGTTTTTTCCTCGGTTAAGGGGTTTCTAGGATAAACATTATGTAATGTGTGAATATGTGATCTTATTTTGTTTATGTTATTATTGTTTTTCTAATTTAGTTTATTGGAGCTCCTTATTTCTCTTAATTTGGTATCAGAGTTAGATTTTTTAACTTTGTTCGAGGAGTAAGGGTTTTAACCCTGCGATAAAATAATTCTTGAGTGGGAGTCGTACGTGAAAATATCCAGGCAAAGGATAAATATGGGAAGCACATGGATAGAGATTGAAAAATTTAATGGACATAATTTTGAGTTGTGGAAACTCAAGATGGAGGATATGTTGGTTGATATAGATCAGTGGATTACGATCTCGAGAACAAAACCAACATTGATGACAGATGAGGATTAGCTAAAAATTGATAGGAATGCAAGGAGCTCTATCAGATTGTGCTTATATGACTCGGTATTGTTGAATGTATCTATAGAGACCATAGAAAATCTGTTATGGGAGAAGCTAGAAATATTGTATCAAACAAAGTCACTAGTAAATAAACTCTTTCTCCGAAAGAAGTTGTATTCGCTTCAGATGAATGATGGTGATTCTATGGCTAAACATCTAAATGCTTTTAACATTGTGGTAATTCAACTAACCTTTATATAAGTAAAAATAGATGAAGAGGAAAAATGTATTATTTTACTTTGTTTATTATCTGATTCATGGGATAACCTAGTTATGGCTATCACCAATACTACATCTACATTGAAAGTAGAGGATATAGTAGGAACTTTATTGTCTGAGGAGATGAGACAAAAATATTCTGAGTATTATCATCAAAAGGATGCCTTGGTTGTGAGAGGTCATTCTCAAGAAAGAAGTAAAAATAAATCAGGAGAAAATAAATCAAAATCTAGGGGTAAATATGTTACCCTCGAAAAGAGGAAATGCTAGAATTATGGTAAAACAGGACATTATAAAAGAGACTACAGATCTAAAAAGGCTGATAATAATTGATCATCTAATGAAGGAACTTCTATAGAAAAGAAGACCACAAATGAAGATTCAGGGGACTTATTCTTGGTTGTAGCTTTCTCAAGTGAATGCCATGACTCATGGTTGATTGACTCAGGTGCTTCTTTTCATATGACTCCTCATAGGGAGGGGTTTAGTGAATATGAAAATATAGATGGAGGTAAAGTCTTCTTGGGATATAATTCAACATATAAAATAATAGGTCAAGGAAGAGTCAAGCTAAGGTTAAAATATGAAAGAATTAAAACCCTTCCTGGTGTGTTGCATATTTTGGGTTTGGTAATGAATTTGATATATGTGAGTAAGATGAATGATGCAGGTGTAAATGTGGTATTCAATAAGGATAGCTGTAATATGGTTCGTGGATCTTTGGTGTTGGCAAGGGAAGTTCACACAGGATCTTTATTTAGACTTGAGTCTAGCACTATAAGTATTAATTGCAATAACTCTTTAGTGGTATAGGAAAATAATACGACTAAAATGACTACGAGTATTCCTACAAAGAACACAATATTGTGGCATCAACGCATGGGACACATTAGTGAGAAAATACTTTGAACATTGAAAATGAAAGGTATGGCTGAAGGAATTTATGATTGCTCATTAAAGTTTGATTTTTGTGCGCACTATATTTTTGGGAAACAAACTAAAGTCAAGTTTCCAAGTAGTGCTACAAGGTCTAAAGGAATTCTACATCTAGTTCATAGTGATGTGTTTGGACCTAAAAATGTACCATCATTAGGTAAATCTATTTATTTTGTTACATTTATAGATTATTTCTCAAGAAAGACTTGGGTATATTTTATATGAAATAAATCTAAGGTTTTTAATAAATTTAAATATTTTAAGGCTCTTGTAGAAAATCATATAGAGAAAAATATAAAGGTTTTGAGAAGTGATCATGGTGGTGAGTATTGCTCTAATTAATTTGAGCATTTTTGCAAGGATTGTGGAATAGAAAGGCAAAGAACAACTCCGTATACTCCACAATAGAATGGGATTGCATAACAGATGAACAGGACATTGATGGGTAAGGCTAGAAGCATGCTAAGTGATGCACGGTTAGACAAGAAATTCTAGGTAGAAGTTGTGTTAACAACTTGTTATCTTATCAATAGATCTACCTTAGCTTTGGTGGACAAGACCACAGGAAGTATGGAATGGTAAGAAACCCTCTCTCAAACATATAATGGTTTTTGGTTGTGATGCTTATATGTATGTCCCAAAAGAGAAAAGGACTAAGCTAGACTATAAATCTAAAAAATGCATATTTGTGGGTTATAGTACTAGTGTTAAAGGATATAAGTTGTGGAACCCAAAAATATAGAAGGTTGTTTACAATCGTAATGTGATCTTTAGAGAAACAAAAGGGGTTATAAATAAGAAATGCAACCAAGCAAAGAACCAAAAATAGTGTAGGTAAAATTGGAACAAGAGGAAGAACCTGTAGTAGAACCTAAATTATAGAGAGAGTCTAAAGAGGAATATTCATAGGAAGAATGTGAGAAAGAAGTTGAAGATGCAAAACCTAGAACTCCAATTTTGAGGATATCGGATCAAGAGAGAAGACTTCCAAACAGGTATACTCCTTCAAATTTTTGTTCTATATTTAATTTATTAGTTACTTATGAATAACCCAAGACTGTAAATGAGGCACTTCAGTCAAGTGAAAATAAGTCTTGGAAAAGGGTTATGGAAGAAGAAATGGAGTCCTTGGATAAAAATAAGATTTGGGACTTGGTGAAATTACCTCTTGGCAGAAAACCTGTTGGTTATAAGTGGTTATTCAAGAAGAAGTACAATGTAGAAGGAAAGTTGGAGAAGTACAAGGCTCGCTTGGTAGAAAAAGGATTCTCTCAGGTTGAGGGAATTGACTTTGGTGAGATTTTTCTCAATTGGCTAAACTAACTTCAATTAGATTTGTGTTGGCTATTTCTATTGCTTTTGATTTTGAAATAGAACAGATGGATGTAAAGATTTTTTTTCTACATGGTGAACTTGATGAAGATATATATGTCAAAACCAAAATGATTTAAGATAAATTGTAAGGAGGACTCGGTATGCAAGTTGAAGAAGTCTCTTTATGGGTTGAAGCAGTCTCCAAGGATGTGGAATCAAAAATTTTACAGGTTTGTTTTAATACTTGGGCTTGGAAAAATCAAAGCAAATCCATGTGTATATTTTAAAAAGAAAGGTGAATTTTTTTTATCATTGTATTGTATGTGGATGACATGTTGTTAATTGGTAACAATAAGGAGATGATAAAGTTACTAAAATATCAGTTATCTATTAAATTTGACATGAAGGATTTGGGTGCTACAAAATTTATTTTAGGTATGGAAATAATAAGGGATCGTGCAAATAGAAAGTTGTGGTTAAATCAAAGGAAATATGTTGATTTGATACTATAGAAGTTTAGAATGCATGATTGTAAACCAGTATGTACTCCATATCTATTTGGTCAAAAGTTATCTACTGAACAGTGTCCTAAAATAGATGAGGAAATTGAAGAAATGCATCATGTTCCTTATGATAGTACTGTAGGCAGTCTAATGTATGCAATGATATGTACTACACCTGATATTGCACATGCACTAGGAGTAGTTAGCAGATATATGTCCAATCCGGGAAAGGAACATTGGACTAATGTGAAGAGGATCTTCAGATATTTGTGTGGAATTATAGGTTATGCTATATTTTATGGAGGAAATTCTAGAGATAATGATAATGTAAATCTACAAGAGTTTGTGGATGTTGACTGGGCTAGATATATTGATAAGAGAATATCCACGGGTGCTTATGTATTTAGACTGTTTGGAGGGGCAGTAAGTTGGATGAGTAAAAACCAATCAATTTTTTATTTATCCACTACAGAAGCAGAGTACATTGCAACAACTCATGCCTATAAAGAAGCAGTATGGCTACAGAGATTGTGTTCAATAGTTGGTCTTAAACAAAAGGCTATGAGAATTAACAATGATAGTCAAAGTGTAATATTTTTGGCCAATAATCCTGATTTCCATGATCTATCAAAACATATCAATATCAAGTACCATTTTGTGAGAGAGATAGTTGAAGAGAACCAGGTGATATTGGAGAAATTTGATACAAAAAATAATATTGTTGATTCATTAACAAAGGTTGTAGCTACTCAGAAATTTTCTTGGTATAGGATATCTATGGGCATCGTTGCCCTTGACAGATGACAGTGGTAGTTATTAGCCCCTATGGAAAGTATTCAACAAGTGGGAGAGTTTTGGAATTATGTTGAATATTTTCCATGTTATTCAAGAGGGGTTAACTTTGAAAGGTATTGGATGTTAACTCTGAAAGGTACTGGTAATTCGGAGGTCTTGTTTCTCAGTCGCACTAGGACCCACTCCAAGAAGGGGGGTGTAGGGGGGCTTTCCCCCCTACTACTATCGCCATGGGGGTCCATGGGGGTAGCGCCCTCGAAGCCATAATCCTATTATTAATCTGGACCATTTATTATTAGGTCACATATTGGGCAGCAAAATTTACGTTGGCAATTTTGCCCTAAATTGTAAAATCCATGCATGTGCATTTGTTATTTATATTGCACTTGCATGAGGGTTTGATACAGTGTGAAAGAAGGTGAATATTATTGTATTGGAGATGGTCAAGTTAATGCAATAAGAAGATAATAATGTCTTGTTTTTTTTCCCGATTGAGGGGTTTCTAGGATAAACATTATGTAATGTGTGAATATGTGATCTTCTTTTGATTCTATTATTACTGCTTTTCTGATTTAGTTTATTGGGGCTCCTTATTTCTCTTCATTCCAAATGAATTCTTCAAGATTTGTTTTATTAGTATCCTAAATGAAGAGATGAGACATAAGGTTCAAATGCTTAAACCAAGCACCTACCTGACAATCATATGGCTGACTAAACTAGCAAGGAACAAATATAATGCTCAACAAAAGGCTTTTAGACTTTCTATATTTCAAAATAGAACTTTTATATCAATAAATAATACTAATAGAAAAGCCCCAATAGTTAAGAGGCTACCACTAGAGGAGATGGCCACCGTAGATCCAAGGGACCCTATTATAACTATGATGAAAAGTGGGCCATAAGACATAAGTGCAAAACCTAATGCCTCTACCTTCTAGATATGAGCAATGCTTCAACTTCTATAGAAATAGAGAACAAATTTATGGATTTAGTATAATATCCACTAGAATCAGTGGATGTTGAACCACCAACCCACAATTAAGAGGAAGAGATTTCCACCCTTTATTTTAATGCCATTGCAAGAATATTGACACACCAACGCATGATAATCCAAGGATTTATCAAAGGGTAGAAAGTTTTGATCCTATTAGACATAGGTAGTATTGATAATTTTATTGCTCCTAGTGTTGCAAAAAGATAAAACCATTTCATTTATGGCTATGATCAAGTTTCAGTTAAAATTTCTAATAAGGATATCATGACTTGCAATGGGTGGTGTCAAAATATTTGACCATCCATAGATGACTATCATTGTCAAACCGACTATACAATCCCATTGGGTGGAGTAGACATTGTATTAGGATGTTCTTGGCTATGAATATTGGGAATAATATCCTAATTTTTTTTAGATATTTGGATGCAATTCATTGTAAATAACAAGACCCACACCATTAAAGGAGTGAAAGTTGGCAATACCAAGATCAAAATATACCATAAGATGTAGAGACTAATTAAGAAATTTTAGAGGGCAGTTGTTGGTCAGTTTTTCTATATTTGATTATGTGTTATCCAGGATGATAGGCTATTTTCAGATTTGTTAGTTGTCTTAAATAAGAATCAATAGGTCTTCATAGAGCCTAAATAACTACCACCCAATCGACTAGAAGATCACATAATTTACTTAGTCCTTGATAGTTAACCTCCAAACATTCATCCATGCAAGTATCCCTATCACCAGAAGAATGAGATTGAGTAGTTGGTGAAGGAACTACTAGACACATGGCTCATACCTCCAAGCATAAGTTCTTTTTTGGATGAATGGTGCTTAGTATTGTAACAAATTGGACCTTAGGTCAAGGTATCATCAAATTCATGTTCAAAAGGATGACATCCCCAAAATAAATTTTAATATCCATGAAGGACATTATGAGATGTAGGTGATCTTCCAAGGCTTGATGAATAGGGTTCTAAAATCCTACCCATGAAAGTTTGCATTGGTATTTTTTGATAACATATTAATCTACAATAAAACATGGGAAGAGCACCTACAACATATTGATTAGGTTTTTTAACTCTGCAATAAATGTTAGCTTTTGATACAACATCCAAAGGAGATAATAATCACGAGATGCAGAATAATATTAATGAAAGTAAATCTGCAAGAATACTGGGATATGCAATAAACATAAATGATATATAAATTAATAAAATGTATCTATGGAGGAAATGAGCACTCCATCAATATAGCTACTAGACTACATTGCATCCATCACCAATGAATGGTGATCCATACAAAATTGAACTAACTACTAAGAACCCTAAGCTATTGTGTTACTAACACTCCTCTCTTACTTCTATACTAACAATGAGGCCATCCTTATATAGGTAAAATAGGATACTCGGCCAAAACTCTATCTAGTTGTACAAGTGACACCTTGCACATTTGCAACTTGCACATGGACACTTGTGCATTTATTACATTGCATGAAGTAACTAGATAACTTCCCCCTAAAGTAATCTAATGTCCTAAGTATGTACCTTTGAAGATACATTTACATAACCCAAATTATGGAATATAAACTATTTCTAACAACAAAACTAATTTCATGTCAAATAATATAAATACACCTTTGAGGCAACTAACATAGAATATTGGGAGCATGTTGTGGCCATAGATGGTGTTCGTGTAGATCCAAAAAATATTGAGACCATAAAGGAGTGGCTCAAACCCAAAATATTGAAGAACCTTCTTTGTTTACTTAGCCTTAGAGGATATTATCAAAAGTTTATCAAGGACTATGGAAAGATAGTGGTCCTTTTGATAGATATGCTTAGGAAGGATGCATTCATATGAAACAATATAATCGAGCAATATTTTTTTGACTTTAAAGGATGATATGTGTCGTACACCAGTCTTAGCCATGCCTATTTTTTCCATAAAAATTATCATGACGGTGATGCCTTCAGAGTGGGATTGAGAGTAGTACTTATACAAGAAGATCAAAAACTTCCATTCATAAGAAAGGTCCTATTACAATAGAATCTCACCAAATCAACTTATGAGAAGGAGATGATGACCATTTTCTTTGTTGTCCTCCATTGGTGGTCATACTTGTTAGGATGACACTTCATCATGAAGACAAATCCTTGTACCCTTAAGTATCTATTGGAACAAAGAATGTTTTCCTTAAGCAATAAAAGTGGGTCACTAAGGTATTAGGATATGACTATGAGATAGTCTATTGCAATGGAAAAGAAAATGTGGTTGTTGATGCTCTTTGTAAGCCACTTGAAACACAAGATATTTTATATGTAGTATCCACACTTAAGGATGATTAGTTAGAGATACTTAAGTCATAATGGTAGGTATATCTTGCACTTACAAAGATCCTTCAAGACTTACAAGCAACAACAAAGGACCATCCCAATTATTTATGGAAGGAGGGGGAGTTGCACTATAAGCATCAAGATTTTATTCCATCCACTTCACAACTCAAATCAAATATTATCATAGAACTTCACTCTTCTCTAATAGAGGATGCACAAGTTTCTTATAAACTTATGAATAGGTAAAGCGTAATTTCTATTGGCTCGGGTTGAAGTTGGATGTTAAACAATTTTTGGATAGTTGTGATACATGTTAGCACCAAAATGGGGAAACGATCAGTACACGAGGGTTAATTAAATCATTGCCCATTCTAGAGTCCTTGTGGATAGACATCTCCATGGACTTCATTGAATAACTTCCTCTATTTGGATATAATTACGTTATAATGGTAATTGTGGTGCAATTGACCAAGTACGCTCATTTTTTGTCCTTAAGTCATCCTTTTACTTATAGGATAGTGGCACAAATTTTCATGGATCGGATCTTTAGACTCCATAGGAGCCCACACTCTATAATTAGTCATCATGATAAGATATTCATTAGAAAATTTTGGGAGGATCTACATCGCATTCAAGGGACCTTGAAAAGAATCTCATTTTATTATCCATAAATTAATGGCCTATTGGTCACGAATCTGCCTAAGTACAAAGTATTATCACTTGTGCACCCTAGACCCGACCAACATTGAAAGGCCGAGGGAAAGAGATGTCCTTCGTGCCAATATCCAGAGAGGGCTGGCTCCCTTACTAAATCCTACACTTGGTTTAAGACTAGAGTTGCAGGAAATAAATTGGAAATGATAGAAAGAAATGGGAAATATGGCCACAGCTGAAGTGCAGGATTTGGGGCGGACTAGCAACAAGAATTCTACCAAGTTTTATACCAACATGTAACAGAAGGAAAGCAACAAAATTTCACTCACAAACTTGCAGAGACAACCCCCCAAATCACATTCCAGAACTCACTCACTCACCAGCAATGTTTTAAATTCAGAAATAGAATTTTAAACTTAACAACAGGAACATGAGCATAAACAAAAATGCTTAAAAATGGAAGGAAATCACACACATGAAAATGCTTGCAAATTTCAGAAGCCAAGTCTCTTCTATTGATGCAGAGAACTTAAGAAGTTTTCTCGCAAAATGTCCAACCTCCCTTTTACAATGAAATGCTTAGTATTTATAGAGGATTACGCCTCTTTCATTTAATGCATATACAAACAAAATGTTGGTAGATCAAAAACCAGCATGCATATTTTTCTCCTCGGCATCAGGGACATCTTCAGTTAAAACATTCTGCAAGGAAACCACGATCCGGCTTTGATGGGAGAATCACACAAAGAAGTCAACAGGAATAAATGCTTGAAGCAATCTTGGGCGTCGGTGCATCGGGACGCAACAAAATCATCTAAAAATCGGGCATTTGGTCATTGAATTCGCTTTGCCTTGCACCTTGGAAATTCACTTTTGCTAGGAAAGTACACCAAGCATTAAATCTGCTTTGAAAACTAACAAGGATGATAGGCGGTGCATTGGAAATGCATACCCACCAAAGTGGACGGTGCTTTGAAAATGGGCAAGATTACACCAGAGTCAAAGGAGCAATGCTTAAATCTCGTAGTTTTTTAGCAGTGATCCCAGATATATCTCAAAATGGATTTTTGCTCAACATTTTACCCGAAATGGACTTTTATCTTCATTTTGCCCAAGTTATGCCTGAAATGGGCTTTTCGCCAATGAAATGCCCAAGAAGTGTTTTCATTGCACTTGGGAGTGAAAAGGTATTTCGGGGAATGAAACAACCATTTTAGGGAATGAAAAAGTATTTTACTTGAATTTTTCCCGAAACTACATCCATCAGATACTTAGAAAAAATTTAAAAAATTTTAATGTGTGAACAACACTTAAAATATATTTGAGAGTTTTACTGGAAAAATGCTTACATATTTCAATCAAAACTTTACAAAATTTCAATGTGGCAAAAATGCCAATATTTCTGGTGGCTCGTGGGGTATTTAGCTCACCTGAATGCAATCGATCCCAGGCCTTTATTCATTGGGCTCACCCCCCCCCCCCCCCCCCCCCCCCCCCCCCCCCCCCCCCCCCCCCCCCCCCCCCCCCCCCCCTTTTTTTTTTTTTGCCTCTCCCCCCCCCCCCCCCCCCCCCCCCCCCCCCCCCCCCCCCCCCCCCCCCCCCCCCCCCCCCCCCCCCCCCCCCCCCCTAATCCCCCCCCCCCCCCCCCCCTTTTTTTTTTTTCCCCCCCCGCCCCCCCCCCCCCCCCCCCCCCCCCCCCCACCCCCCCCCCCCCTCTTCTCCCCCCCTCTCTCTTTTTGGGGCGCCCCCCCCCCCCTCCCCTCTCTCTTTCTTCCCCCTTTTAAACCCCCCCCCCCCCCCCGCTCTCCCCCTCTTCGTTTTTCCCCCCCCCCCCCCCAAAAACTGGGGAAACCCTTTGATAGGAGTGCATCAAAAAAAAAAAATGAAATACACCTCTCATGCTCAAATGTCTCTTGCAGCTTGCGGGCTTCTTTAACCAGGTCCATCTTGGAGAAATAATTGTGCAACATGATCTTGGCATTTTCCCAAGCATGGGCTATTTTTCTCATTGGATGAAACCAGAGATCCATTTGAGTCATTGCTTGGATCTTCATAGCCATCTCCAATTTTGGCTCTAAATCTTGCTCTGTGGACTCCACTATATGCCTGCCATATGAAATGACTACCTGTACTTCTTGAAGGAACATAAGAACTAACGCAACCTTTGTTGCCATCTTTCTACAATCAATCAACATTTGACTGTGAGCTTCTTTAATTTTCTCCTTGGTGAGGCTCATCGACTGCATTGCTTCTATTGCTAATTGATTTTGCAGATTCTAGAGTTGGTCCTATAGGGCCTGGATTTACTATTGTGCTTCCTTCTCCGCTACCTGGTACTGTGTAGCTACCTCTTTGATTTCCTTGATTTCACCTTCCAAATGCATTGCCACTATTGAGATTCAGACTACGCTGCATTCAGTTGGGACTACATAGTATCCAGTTTGGCCTTTTGTGCTGCCAAGGCTTCCTCTAGCTCCCTGATATTTGCCTCGGCCTAGAAAAAATGATCCTTATAATGCTCAACTTGCAAGTAAATTGTGCTTGATACCACTTGTATGGTGCCCATTTGCTGAGCTGCATCTGCTTTGGTGAGATCTTCGGTGACAACTTGGTATGAATAATCATTGGGCGTCATTTCTCCTTGAGGTTTCTGGACCTGAGGGACCATCGTCACTATGTGCATCTCCATTGCCACTGGATCAAAAGTCACTTTCTTCATCGGTTTCACCAGGGCTAGCGCATCCTTTCACTTGCGATTCTTCAACCATCGTGATGAACTATGTCACGCTCTACTGATTTTTTTTGCTATCGGGCGCTCTGGTAGCAACTCCATCTCAGAAGCTAGCGGCTCCTCCACTACAAAAATTGGGGAATATAGGAAAAGGGCTTGTTGAGGGTTTGATTCAACCATAGGGATGGAAATGGGGGGTGCTTCAACTACGCTTACTCTAAGAGGGGCTTGCATGCTTACAGAGGTAACAGGATTGGAAGGCATGGAAGATGAAATAGAGGATAATGGAAGGGCAAATGGGTTCGGGGTGGATGCAAATGAACTGAAGGAAAGAGAAAAGGAGGGAATGGGTGAAACTAGGGAAACACTGGTGACCTACGACTATGAAATAGATATGGGAATGGAAGAGGTGGATGCAATGACTGGAGGTGAAGTAGATATGGGAACTGTAGATGGGAAGACGGTGGTCACCAAGTGTTTATCAGAAAGAGAAGAGGAAAGAAAATGCGTACTTATGGGCTCTAACACCATTTGAGCTGGTGGTGAAGGTTGTTGTACTATAGTATCTTCCTCTTCCTTTGATATTTCCTTCTCCGCTTCCAGATCTACTATTGTCACCATTGGGCCTGATTGTTCTAGCTGAGCCGAAGAGGGTATATCTGAAAAAATAGTCTGCTCAATCATCTGTGAGGGAAGTGATTTCATGCTATGCGTAGAAATGGCTCCACTTCTGGGCTTCTTCACCACATCGAGGAAAGATACTCTTATAGCCGTGCTCCTCTTCCTAAGTGAAAGTTGCTCCTCCAATGGTAATTGCTCTTCTTCTTCTTCATCTTCAATTTTTATTCTCTCTTCTTTTGATGCCTCCTCTTGTCTCATCATATCTTCTTCTTTATCTGGACTACTAATACTTCTAGGCACCAAATCAGCAAGGGAGAGGGGTTGGTACTTTTCATATTGATCATCATAAATCAATGAAAATGCATCATCCATAACTAATGGATAACTTACCTTGGGCTTACCTCGGTGGACCCTCATGACCCACCAGTTGGTAATATTTTCATCGGACCAATCAGGCAATTTTGCTTTCATTTGTTCAAACAAACCTGGAGGAGGAACTTGCTCTGGATGATTTGCAGGATCATACTCGACCTCCATCTCATAAAAATTATGCCAAGGAGGAAGTGACATCATCGTCTCCACATGCCATTCAAGGTCACGCCCCTTGGGATTATTCCTCTATTGTATGATGTCTTCTCGAGGGTAGCAATGGAAACTCTTGGCCTTAATGTGACTTGCAAAAACACCCAAAGGATCATATCACCATCGTTGAGGAAGCTCAACCAACCCATGTTCATACAGTGTCTCAACAATCAATTCATTTTGTCCACACTGTGTAACCCTTATATCACCAAACTGGAAAGGCATGGCACATGTAGCTTTATTTCCTCTACCTATCCCATATGTATCATTTATGAAATCACTTTGTCGGGCTACTTCCAGGGAAAAAAGGTGTTCAGTGGTAAAATATGGCAGCAGAAAAGGTTTTCCAGTAAAACCAAAAATTCTAACCACCACTCCTTGTGTCAGCAAAAAGACATCACCTCTTTTCTGGTCAACCACCTCTGCTTTCATTGCTCGAGGCACTCTATTGCATACCCCATAAATCAACTCCAATGTGAGCCCCAAAAACATTCTATTAAAATTATAATAGGACTCTTTTCTTGATAGGCTCTGAGTCCATGAATATACTGGCAATGCCCTCCCTGTTTCATCTATCTTGTTTATTTCTATAAAAGCAAAATGAGAGTGCATGTGATAGAAAAAGTACCATACCATAAGGGAGCAATATCTAAAAGTAACATCCTCTCCGGTTTGTACCTTTCACAACTGTGAGTGTATCCTTCATTCCAAGAAATCTACCCAATCAAATAAAATTGGGTTTGTAGTTGTGGTCATGGCAGTCGGAGCATAAAACTCCACTTGTGAAATGCACTGCACCATTGATGCTTGCCACTTGTGCACTATGGAATCTGAAGATAATCCCATCAACCACGCCAGCATTGAGTATAAATCTGGGCTCTTGAAATCCTTTAGTGGTGTTGGTAATTTTGGCAACTCCCCAAATCATGGTGTCTTCAACAATTGGCTCTCCATAAACTATCACATGTGAATAGTGGACTGATACCTCTCCTCCTCCTCCTTAAAATTGAGCCTTTTAACTATGGCATAGGATGGAGGTTGCGCATCACAAGCAAACACGTCCCTTATGGAGCTGGCTGAAATACTAAATAATTCATCTCCTTGGGCATTTTGAACAGTTCTTGAACCAGAGTTATAACATTGTGTGATCGCCTAGACCAGCTCGGGACATGGGTGTACAGGCGTACACAGGTACCAGGAGAGATGAGAGTAAAATGCAATGGTACGAGAACTTTCAGCAGACATCTTTTGCACAACAAAATCAACATCTAGACGCAATTTTTCCACACCCTTGTTGGTGATGTTGCAATCTTTGATCTATGCCAGGCGGTCATCATAGGGTGTTAATTCTACTTCTTCCTCCTCTTCTCAAACTTTTTGCTGCCTCTTTTCTATTGCAGCCCTTTTCTGAACTTTCTCCTTCTTGGCTTCCATGGTTTTCTTCCCCATCTTCAACTTTCTTTGAATGCACGTAAAAAACTACAAACCCTAGAGCAAAAAGAATTCGCAACTCTTCTACATAGGAACCCTGCAAATGTTTTGATTTTTTAAAGTGAAGGGTTGGCCCTTTTATAATTTTTTACTCCTATATGCCGGAATTAATGCTTGAGGCATGCTTGCTAATTTTGGGGGAATGGCATGCATTCCAATGATTTTTTAAATTTTTTGCCACCTCTTCTTGAAGTGCTCGGATTGGTTGCTTTTCTGCTTTGGAAAGCGTGATGAGTGGCTTGAGTGAATGACGAGGGATGAAAATGGAGATATGCAGATTTTACGGGTAGTGTGGCATGAAAAATGGAGGTGCGTGGGGAAAAAAAGAATGGCGGAAGGGTTTGTATGCATGCATTTTTTTTTTTTTATTTTAATGGAAGGGGGCGAGGAGGAAAAGTGGATGAAAAGCCATTTTTTGGGTTAGGAGAGGCTTTTCGGGGAGCGAAACAGCCTTTTTGAGGCACGAAATAGCTATTGCGGGAGGGAAAAGGCTTTTTGAGGATGGGAAAAGCTTATGTGGGAGAATGGAAGATGGGATATGGTTTTTATTTTTTTTTTTAAAATGGCTTTTTTGGAGGCGAAAAAACCATTTTGGGAAGGAAAAGTTGTTTCGGGGGAGAGGAAGAGGGATTTTGGATAAAGAAATTTTTTTTTTGGAGTGGGGCGAAATGGCATTTGGGAGAGAAAAACCTTTCGAGGAATAAAAGGCTATTTTGGGGGAAAAGTGGAAGGGTCTTTGGGGAGGTTTGAAAAGCAAGAAAAATGAAGCGGGCGAAAAGGGTATTTCGGGCCCCGAAATAGCCATTTCGGAGGACGAAAAGGCTATTTTGGGGAAAAATAGCATGTTTGGGAGAATTTGGTTTTTTTTTTTTGCTTTTCGAGGCCTGAAACAATATTTTCGGGAGGGAGAAGGAGGTTTTTCAGGAGGTAGGAAAGTGAGTTGAGCGGGAAGAGGCATGGAGGGAAAAGAAAAATTTAAAATTCAAAAATTTCTTGGCCTTTTTTTTTTTTACACCTCCAGAACCTTGGACCCAAAGAACGCATCATCCAAGTTGATTTTTTGGTTTTCAAATCCTTCAAGAACTCCCTAGTTAAGCATATTTTCCATGGAGTAGTACTCGGATGGGTGACCCCCTGGGAAGTCCCGGGTCCTGACCACTTTTTCACCTCAATTTTTTTTTTTTAACATACCATCACCATTTTAAAGAAAATAAAATATAAAGAATAATACATATTTACAAGATGGTACCTCATTAACATCACGTCATTGAATATAGGCCTTCAAATGAAGGCCATTCACTGGAATAGGGAGATCCCAACCCTTCATGTCACGAAGATGATAAGCATTTGCCGAATTCACTATGGAGATCTGAAAAGGGCCTTCCCAGATAGCATCAAACTTGTTATGTTTCCCTGGCTTAGCTTTTTTCTCATTCCATTTGAGAACTAAGTCTCCCACCTGAAAACTATGATCGGTTGTTTTCCTTCCAAACCACTTCTGCATCTCTTTGGTGTGCTCGATGAATGCTTGATAAGACTATTCTCTGTCTTCTTCCAACTGCAATAGTTGTGCCAATATTGCACTCATGGGATCGTACTCCTCATCTTCATCTTGAAACAACTGCAATGTTTGAAGGACTGGAAGCTCGATGTGGGTGGGTAGGACAACTTCTTTTCCATACACCAAAGAATATGAAGAAGTTTTGATAGATTTTTTACATAGATGCGGTCCACCCAAAGAGCCTGGTTCAATAAGTGCCAACTCCTTTTGTTATTTCCCAATGTCCTCTTTAAAATATGCAACAAATTTTTATTAGTGGATTCGGCCAAACCATTCCCTTGTGGGTAATAATTGGATGACGTCTTGAGATAAATTCCATATTTTCTAGCAAACTCTATGATTTTGGCCCCAATGAATGGAGTTCCATTATCAATTACAATTGAGTCTGGGACACCAAAACGAGTAATAATTCCTTCCAAGAAAAGAGATGATGGTCGCTTGATCAACCTTCTTGGTGGGAATTGCCTCCACCCATCTGGTGAAATAATCAGTTGTCGTTAAAATGTATTTGTGCTCTATGGAAGAATGTGGATCAATGACTCCAATGAAGTCAAGACCCCACTGCTAAAAAGGTGCTTCCACCTGAATTGGGTGTAGAGGCAATGCTCCTTTCCTGATTCTACCAACGTATCATTGACAGCTATCATAGTGTTGACTTACCCTATGAGCATCGACAAACAAAGTAGGCCAAAAATAGCCAGCTCGGATAATTTTCAAGGCCATGGGCCTTCCTGCATAGTGACCACCAGATAGCCCATAATGAAACTCTTCCAATATTTTTTCTTTCTCAGATTCCTTCACACATCTAAGGAGAACTCCATCAATATTTTTGTGAAATAGCCCATTAGGCAACAAAACATATTTGAGGGCTTGCAACCTAAACCTCCGATGTTGTGAGGCATCAAGGTGTGGTGGACACTTCCCAGAAGTAAAGAAATCAATAAGCTCCTCCATCCAATCACGATTTCTTGGAGTATGGTTTGCACAAATACTTTCACCAATATCTTCCTCATGTATCATACCCAATGATTCAGACGCCGCACTTCTGGCCAACTCTTGACAAAGAGCTCATCCATGAACTAGCTTTGTTGGTCAGATCTCCACATCGTATTCTTGAATTTTTGAGACCCAACCTACTCTTTTGTCACCTAGTTCTCCTTGGAGTATGAAGTTTTGGACATCAGGATGTATAACATAAACAATAGTTTTGCTCTACGAAATGAAGTGTCGAAACTTCTTTAAATATTTCATCACTGCGTACACCTATTTCTCGATGAAATTGTACTTCTCTTGGTGAGGGGCAATGACTTGGCTCAAGAAGGCAATTGGCTTCTCATCTCCATCTTCTTGCTTCTGTGTCAAAATTGTAGCATAACTCTCTTGCTCACCCACCGCATAGAGAATAAAGTCCTTTGAATAATCAGGATTAATCAGTATTGGAGCTTGGGTGATTCTTTCCTTGATCTCCTAAAAAGCTTATATTCTGGATTCTATCCATTTAAACTCGGTATTATTTTTTAAGAGCTCAGTCATGGGTTTCACAACCTGAGCAAAGTCGGCAATGAACTTGCGAATGAAATTAATTTGGTCAAAGAAAGATTGTAGATATTTTTTGTTAGCTAGAAATGGTAGCTTTAGAAGCGCTTCAGCTCTTGTAGGGTCAATTGCCAATCCTTCTTGTGAAATCACGTGACCCAACAATTTCCCTTCTTTGACAGCAAATATGGACTTCTTCAGATTAATAGAAATCTTAAACTCATGATATTTCTCGAACACCTACCTCAAATGAGAAATGTGGTCTTCTCTACGATGTGAAAACACAGTCATGTCATCAAGATAGATTACAATAATTCTATTCAATAACTCATCGAAAGCGATGTCCATGGCCCTCTGAAAAGTAGCGCCAACGTTTGAGAGCCCAAATGACATCCTTTGGTAGGTGAACGTGCCCCACTTTGTAGTGAATGTTGTTTTATGTTGATCTTCATATTTTACCCATATCTGGTTATAACCAGAGAAACCATCCAACAATGAGAATCTCTGTGCACCGGCAACCACATGAAGGATTTGATCAATTTGTGGTAGAGGGTAATGATCTTTAAGCGATGCCTGGTTCAAGTTGCAAAAATCAACACACAACCGAATGTCTCCATTCTTCTTTCTTACTGGTACCAGGTTCGCTACCCATGTTGAGTGCTTAATTGGGTAAATTATCTTCACTTCGAGCATTTTCAACAATTCCACCTTCATGAGTACTTCAATTTTAGGATTGACAGGGTGTTGTTTCTGCCAAAAGGGTTTTACCCCTCCTACAGCTCAATGGTATGTTGAATTACATCCTTGTCATATCCCTTCAAATCCTGATAACTCCATGCAATGATGTCAGGGTACTCATAGCACAAGTTCTTAATATCTTCTAATTCCTCAGGCATGCAATCAGTTCCAATTTTAATAATCTTCTCAGGCTCTAGCTACAATTCCTTGTATTCCTTTGCATCTACCTTGATCCTATGCTTCTCGGCCCTATCATTTTGATCAAACAAGCTCTCGAGAGAAATCAGCCCCCTTGGAATGTGATTGTTCTTCAATTGTATCATCCCCTCCATCTCTTCTTCGACAAGCATTCTATCATCTGTGCTAGCAACTTCCTTAATCATAAAATTGACTATTTGCTCATCATTATCAAATACTTGCCAATAGATGTTCTTGTCAGGGACTGAGGGTCTATAGATCACCCTGATAGTCTTGGGATTTTTGACTATTTGTTCCATAGGAGAATAATTTGCGCCAAGAGAGGCTAGAATATCTGCATGCTTGTTTTGCTCATGGGAAATCACCTGAATATTCAAAGCTATGAAAGATTCAAATAAATCCCACACTTTGTTGCGATAGGCTTTTAGGTAGTGTTGCTTCGACACACATTTATTCATGGTCTGATTGACAATAAGTTCGGAGTCACCAAAAATTTGTAGTTGTTTAATGCCCAACTTTTTAGCCTTCTTCAATCCAAGGCACAATGCTTCATATTCAGCTGCATTATTTGTACAACTCCAAGTCAGTCTGTAAGAATAAGTCTTCTGTAACCCTACAGGGGAGATCAAAACAATACCAGCTCCTGCACCATTCTTACACCTAGCACCATCAAAATACAACTTCCATAATTGATCTACAATAGGATCTAGGGAATCAGGGACTCTCTCTTCAATCTGTACAGGCTTGGTTATTGTATAACAACCAATATCTATTTCAATCATTGCATTAAAATCCATGAGCAAAAACTCATCTTCAAGGTGAAGCTCACTAAGTGCTTCTTCCATCAAGTCAACTTCTTCTAATTCTTCAGTCATCATGTTAACTACCCCTGGAGAACTTTCTTCCTCCTCCAACTTCTCAATATGAAAAGTTGATGGCTTTTCATTGTATATGTGAATCCTCTTCCCTTTGAATAGAATCTCCAAATGTGAGTAATCTAAGGAAAGATATCCTCCCAACTTCATTGTGAACTCCCTTGAAAGACACATGCTGAAGTAAGGCTCCAAGTCAACCACCACCACCTCCTGGATGATAGTAATTTATGGTATGCTATGTAGAACAATGGGAATATCCTTGATTACTCCCACCATCTTGATCAGAGTTCCATCCAACTACAACACTCTAGGGCTACTTCTTGTGTATTCCATCCCCATCACTTCACATACTACCTTTGGCATGACAGTAGTCATAGCACCAGAATCAATCATACAATTGTGTACAATCCACCCCTCCATTCTGAGTGATAGGTAGAACGAGGGTGGCCTATTCTTCCCAGTGGTTGAAGTCGATAGTGTTTGCACCAACACTATTTGAGAAGGACTTTTCTTTCGATATTTTGTAGTCTTCAGAGATTCTTGTAGTAGGTCAACTTGTCCAAGAAATTGTAGTGCATCATATAGGCTTACTTTCGTAGGTATTTTCTTCATTTCTTCCACAATGTTATAATTTGAGGTAGTTGGGGCTTTTTCTTCTATGACCCACTCATACTTGTCCCAGTACTATTGAGTAGCTTCCACTCTTTGCCTCTTCATCAATGATGGATACTTGAGGTACTCTTTGGCTTGTTCCTTCACTTCATTCTATGTTTGAGCAGCTGCTATAGGTTGTGACGTAGATGCCTTCACTTGTGTCTTCTCTTGAGCTTGCTTAGGCAGCAGATATTTCAATAGGATAGAATCTTGCTGCTTAGTTATTGAACCAGATGCTTTCACTAGAGATTACCCCTTTTCATTTTGCACCTTTGGTTCCGTAGGCACCTTCAATGGTTCAAGCTCAGCTGGATCTATAGTTACTGGCTTCTTTTTGGATCTCGTAAGAACCAAAACTTGCTCCAAATATGACATCATAAAATTATGGTCAACCTCTCTGATCATGTTGACTTGTCCACCAGCTGAACTTTCTACAAGCATCTGCACATAGTTCAGGTGCACCATGTAGGTTTCTTCTCCATGGGGATCATTGCACATTGAACACCAGTACATCCTTTCTGATGTGCTAGGTTCTTCATTTTCTAACACCGTTGTGTTTCTCTCAGGGCCTTTACTAGTCGATGCTTGCTCTCGAGTGATCGATGGAGTTTGGAATCTCCATGATCGAAATTCAGCCTCCGCTTGCTTCTTCCTTACTATTGTAAGCTCATTGGATATTGTCCTTAAGGCTGAGTTGTTAGATTTCACCTCTTGTAACAATGTCATATAAGGATCAGGATTGGAGAGTACAGGAGGTGTTGGCAAAGGTAGAGGTGTTGGCGGTGCAGGCAATGGTAATGGGACTGGTGGCATCGATAATGCTGGAAAAGGAATAAATGATGGCAATTGTGGTATTGACTGATTGGGTAACTATGAAAATCTTGGAGTCGGGTGTTGTGGGATAGGGATAGGAGCGATTTGAGGTGGGCTTGAACTCCATGATGGAACTGGGTACATGGAAGGCATGGGTTGTGAAAATGTACTTGAATACAAATATTGTGGAAGGTTAGGGAGAATGGGCATAGTCATCTTTGGGGGAAGCCTACCTACAACAATCAAGTCAGATTCAGCCTTCTGTGCCTGTGTGTACAGGTCTGGAAATGTAGTCACATTGGCTTGTCACACGACCATGCCAATTTTAGTGCTAAATACCCTGAGGTAGTAGAACATAGCTTGGTCATGCGTGGGCTGCAAACCATTCGAAACTCTTTTCTAGCTTCGAGTAAACATGACATTGAAATCAACTATATCCTCCTGAAGATGTCTTTGGATTGTTGTAAAATGGTGCAGCAAGGAGTATGGGTCAGCTTGTTCATGAAAATTCTTAATTAATAACTCCGCCAACTGATCCCATGATGTAATAGTACCAGGTTGCAATGATCGGTACCAATACAACAATTTCCCTCTCAACGATAATACCAATAATTTTACCATTACATCTTCATCCGTTATGTCATGGATTGTCGCCAAAGAAGCCACATCTTGGATATGCTCATATGCAGTTTTATCGGTACCATCATAGGTAGGCAAGGCCTTCAAGGCTGCTTGGGGGACTAGATTTTGTGCTTGTAAATTCAAGGCTCCTAAACTATTCCATGTTGGGAACTGCCTTGGTGGTTGTGGCTATTGTGGTGGAGGATTCTGGGCCATATGGACTGGTGTGTGTGGTTGAGGAGGTGGAATGCTAGTGGCAGTACTAGTTGGGCTCGAAGGAATGAAAAACACACCAGCTATTTACGAGGATGTTGTGGATGACGTAAGTGGTGGGGTGACTAACCTAGGATTTTCACCTAATTTTTGGGTGTCGAGTTCAAAAAACTCAATAGGGTTTTCTAAATTTTTGGCCTTCGATCTTGTGATCATGAAGTACAACTTTCGTTGTCTCCACGTTCGGAGGCTTCTGGGTAGTGTTGAGTCACCAGATGTTCTAACTGTACAACATGAAGGTGAACATCAAACCTCAATACTATTGAAAGTGGAACTTTTGGGGTCCCACCAGGCGTGCCAAAAATTATTGGTCACGAATCTGCCTAAGTACAAAGTATTATCACTTGTGCACCCTAGACCCGACCAACATTGAAAGGTTGAAGGAAAGAGATGTCCTTCATGCCAATCTCTAGAGAGGGTTGGCTCCCTTACTAAATCCTACATAGGTTTAAGACTAGAGTTGTAGGAAAGAAATTGGAAATGATAGAAAGAAATGGGAAATATGGCCATAGGCCGAAGTGCAGGATTTGGGGCGGACTAGCAGCAAGAATTCTACCAAGTTTTATACCAGCATGTAACAGAAGGAAAGCAGTAGAATTTCACTCACAAACTTGCAGAGACAACCCCCCAAATCACATTCCAGAACTCACTCACTCACCAACAATGTTTTAAATTCAGAAACAAAATTTTAAACTTAACAACAGGAACATGAGCATAAACAGAAATGCTTAAAAATGGAAGGAAATCACACACATGAAAATGCTTGCAAATTTCAGAAGCCAAGTCTCTTCTATTGATGCAGAGAACTTAAGAAGTTTTCTCACAAAATGTCCAACCTCCCTTCTTACAATGAAATGCTTAGTATTTATAGAGGATTGCACCTCTTTCATTTAATGCATATACAAACAAAATGTTGGTAGATCAAAAACCAGCATGCATATTTTTCTCCTCGGCATCAGGGACATCTTCAGTTAAAACATTCTGCAAGGAAACCACGATCCGAATTTGATGGGAGAATCACACAAAGAAGTCAACAGGAGTAAATGCTTGAAGCAATCTTGGGCGTCGGTGCATCGGGACGCAACAAAATCATCTGAAAATCGGGCATTTGGTCATTGAATTCGCTTTGCCTTGCACCTTGGAAATTCACTTTTGCTAGGAAAGTACACCAAGCATTAAATCTGCTTTGAAAACTGACAAGGATGATAGGCGGTGCATTGGAAATGCATACCCACCAAAGTGGACGGTGCTTTGAAAATGGGCAAGATTACACCGAAGTCAAAGGAGCAATGCTTAAATCCCACAGTTTTTTAGCAGTGATCCCGGATATATCTCGAAAATGGATTTTCGCTCAACATTTTGCCCGAAATGGACTTTTATCTTCATTTTGCCCAAGTTACGCCCGAAATGGGCTTTTCGCCAATGAAATGCCCAAGAAATGTTTTCGTTGCACGTGGGAGCGAAAAGGCATTTCGGAGAACGAAACAACCATTTCGAGGAATGGAAAAAGCATTTCACTTGAATTTTACCCGAAACTACTCCCATCAGATACTTAGAAAAAATTTCAAAAATGTTTTAATGTGTGAACAACACTTAAAATATATTTGGGAGTTTTACTGGCAAAATGCTTACATATTTCAATCAAAACTTTACAAAATTTCAATGTGGCAAAAATGCCAACATGGCTAAATGGGGGTCATGAATAAATATCTTGAGATATATCTCCAATTTTTTGTTTTAGATAAGTAGTCTGAATGGAGCCAATGGATTCCTTGAGTCGAATGGTGGTACAATACCACTTTTGACATAGCCACAAAGATGACACCATATGAAGCAATATATGATCAACCACCCCAAATACTCACTTATTACTTGTTAGGCAATTTGAAGGTGGAAGTAGTTGATATAGTCCTTAATCATAGGCACAAAGTCTTAGCAACCCTCAAATAGAATTTGGCTACTGTCTAGAACCATATGAAACAACAGGTAGACAAACATAAAAATGAGAGGAAATTTGCAAAGGGCAACATGGTCTTCCTTCATCTTCAATCTTATAAATAGATATCCCTCAAACAAAGTTGACATAAGCTAGCACCCAAGATTTATGGGCCTAACAATATATTGCAATGAATAGGTGAGGTTGTTTAGAATTTGGATTTGCCAAAAAATGTCTAAGATTCACCCAAATTTTAATGTATCTTGCTTGAAGAAAGTGGTGGGCACACAAACTTAAGTACATACAATCCTTCCTAAATTAGATGAAGAGGGATACATTATTTTATAGCCTTCAACAATTTTGAATCTTAGAACCTGACATCTTCACTCTTGTGATATCATTTAAGTGTTGGTGTAGTGGCAAGGGTTGCAACCAAAATATACCATATGGAATCTATTGTAGGAATTTTAGTAGTAGCTCCCCACTTTTCAGTTTTAAGGACAAAGCTTCCTTAAGGGGGTGGCATATTTCATACCCAACACTTGTAACTCATAGGGCTATATGGTAATGTATCTAAAGTGGACCATGTATCAAGCGAGAAGCGGACCAAATATTTGAAGACTTTTACTTGAAAAAATTATACACTTATATTATCTTCAATTACCATATTTTTTTAATCACTTACATTATAGACCTCTTTGCTTCTACGTAGCATTAATTATTTTTGAGGTTTAAATCCTTTGAGTGTCTTGGTAATCAACTTAGTTATAAGACATTCCATTTGTATATAAGGGTCATATATTGCAAGCCCACATTTTTATAATGAAGGAGTGCAATATTTCTAAAAAAATTGCTAAGAACTCAAATATAATTAGATGCAATACTAACCCATTAAAAAAATAGACAACAATACTAGAATTTGCAAGCAATAGAGAGAACACAATATTTATTGAGTCATAAAAGGACTTACAATATCATGGGCCACTACAATGGGGCTTCCTCCTCTAAAAACAAAGCTTCAATTTACAATAGATTTTAGATTCAATATGCCTCCCACTTGGAAAGGTAGTACAATATATAGAGTCTTACTAAGATAACTATTGCTATCTCATGCATGTGGGATAATTACCCTAATTAGTACTATTTACATTCACATATGGTATTATTACAAATTAATAATATCGGTTAAAATTACGATGTTATGATGGAGGTCCTAACAAAATTATTATTAATATACCTTTGATGTCATCCCACTCATCTGAAAATATTGTCATTATTTAAACTAGCTTATGATAATTATCTTTGGAGGGGATCCAAGAAAAAGAGTAGTAAATATGTAACAAGAACTATCATTTTAGAACCTACATTACCTTAGCTAACAAGAGATTTCTAACTATTGAGTTATTCAACGTACTTTTGGTTTGTTGTAGACCTAATACTACGTATTTAAAATAGATACTTATGCCAAAGAATATTCTTCAATACAAGTAATATCTTTACATTTGACCTATATACAAATTGAGAAAAATTAACCAGTTATTTTCTCTCCTCTCAAGAATGGAAACTTTAGTTTCTCTACTCAAAATTTTGAGTTATAGGCTTCATAGTATAAATGTAGCATCCCAATTACAATTTCAACTTCTTCCTTGCAACTTACACAAGAATAAAGTAAAATCATTTAGGAATGAGATTTTATCAATTTGGAGTTGCTTGACAATGATGAAGAATCAACACCTAAAAAAAAATTATTTATTTTTTAGCGACCGTTAATATATTTATAAATAAAAATATAACAAAAAGGAGGAAAATGGATGTTATAATAACCATATTACCTAGTCAAATTGGTTGGCTAATGGTAAAAATAAAATTACTGCAAAACATCCAACTCACACGATCCACATACGAAAATCAATAGATAATACACCTAGAAAAACCTTAGGGAAAAATATTAAAATATGCATAATATATAATTTAAATATAATATATCAAATGCCAAAAGATCAAGTGGTTAAAAATAATAAATTTTAAAGTGAAGATCTTTGTTCAAGTCATGTGTTGAAATATGTGTAACATAATCTTGTTTAGGCCAAGGCCAAAAGTGTGAAGAAGTGCTTATGAGCACTATTAATAGTAGCCTATGGGTATGTGATTATGTAAGCCTACAAGCATTCATCATCTTTGTAAGCCTGTAGGCATGTTCGTGTAAGTCTATAGGGCCCCTATATATTTCACCCTTAGTGATATTTTTTAATTTGTATTTATGGATAACCTTGCTCAAAAGGTAACTTATTATCATTGTATTGTAAAATTAACCTTAAGGTTAAGTTTATGTTGGCCTAAGTTTAACCTTTCATTGGGGATTTGGCATCACTATAAAAGTAGATTTCATGGGGAGATCGAGGGTTTGAGTATTTAGAGCAATTTTTAAAAAGTTTTTCTTCATCCTCCATTGCTTGTTTGCTATCTCCCATCCATAACAAGAGAGAGTGGTATGATGATGCAAAAGGTAGATTCTTCCAGATTTATCTCCTATTTAAATATGAGGAAAGATCTTTTTTTTTGCAATAGGTAATACCTATAAGGGTGTCATCCACTAGTGATGTTGGAGTGGTGTATGTTCTTCCACTTAACCTAACATAGAAGTAGAAGATCCTATAAACTACTCTCCATCCATCTGTATGCTATAATAGTTGGACCTCCTCTTTGTTTGGCAGAGGTCATTTAGTTTGAGCCATAGGAATTCCTCTTTGGACACAATTGCTTGAAAGGCTTTGGCAAGTCTACTTTCTTCATCAGCTATGTATTGTGGTATATTGGTTTGTTTATTTCCTTGTTGCATCAATGATTGATAATTCAAATCCCATAGGTAGCCCATTTTTGTTTGAGAAACTGCTGCTTTATGGAGGTATACACATAAACAAAAGAAGTATTGTCTCCTCTCTTTTCCAACATCAGCTATGGTGGAGTGGTTGGTTGGCTAGCTTATGGTTGAAAGGTTCTAAGGCCGAACCTTGACATTGGCTCTTTTTCTTTTCAAAAGGTATGCTTCAAGTGTAGTAATGTAATATATATTTCCTACGTGATTCCAAGTAATGCACATGGCGCATCAGTCTATCCTATTGTTTACTCATGGAGGGTCTTGGTTTTAGCCTTGTCGGTTCCAAACCCATTCAATATATAATGAGGAATCTATCAATCATAATGTTTGCATATGGAAGCATTTGGATCCTTTTTCTAGATTGCATAATTTTTTTAGTTCTATGTAGTGGTGACATCAATTTCCAAATTTGTTATAGATTTTTTTAGGGATTTTATGAAAAATAGATTCTTTAGGTTATGTTACTTATATTAATAAATGAAATTATAACACTTGGTCAATTCAAATGATAATATTACTCAAAAACAAGAATATCTGGTTCATCTTCAATAATAAATCATAAGGTCTCAATGACCAATGAACTTGGCAAGAGAAAAGAGGAAGCTCTTGGACTTCTTGTTAGTGGAACCAGATATATTTATCCATATTAGATAGAAAATTGATCCTATTGAGGTACGATCTACTTTGAAATATCTCTATGAAAAATTAAATGCTAGTGATGGTAACAGGATAGAGATGAAGCTCTTCAATCTCAAAATGTTAATTTTTAGTAATGTTGAAGACTATATATAACTTCAAAGCTTTAAAAGTTGATCTAGCTACGATAGGAGGAAAGGTAAAGAGTGATGAGGAGTGTGTCAAATATATTACTTTCAATATTTATCCTCCTTTTCATATAATTGGCTTGGTTCTTTATGTGAATGCTATGACTATCGAAGATCCATAACCCATCTCTTGTAAAGGATTTTTCAAGCTTTTAATCCATTATGAATTGGCAATGAAGAATTGTGGAGATTTTTTCATAAAAAAGCTCATCCAAAAGCCTTCAAATAAATACAATTTGAGGCTCAATTACCTATGGGTAAGTCTAGAGTTTCAAATAAGTCAAACATTTGCAATTTTTATAAAAGGAATGGACACTTCATCTATTATGGCATTACAAGGCTATAAAATATTGAGATAGAATTCTTGAGAGTTGATCACAAGCATTCTGATAATGAAGATGAGGATGAAGAAGGAACAATGGAGGTCCACTAGAGTATCCATTATGAGGGGAAAGAATTACCTCTAATGTCTTTTCTCCTTGGCCCTTTCTGTTCATATTCTTAGGGGTGTTGAAATATGTCTAACCTAATCTTGTTTATGCCAAGGTCAAAAGTGTGAAGGAATGCTTATGAACACTATTAATGTAGTCTATGAGCATGTGATTATGTACACCTACAAGCATTCATCACTTGTGTAAACCCACAAGTATGTTCATGTAAGCCTATGGGACCTTTTTATATTTCATCATTAGTGGTATTAGTTAATCCACCTTTATGGATAACCATTCTTAAAGTGTAATTTATTGTTACCTTATAAGTGTAATTTATTGTTACCTTATTGTAAAGTTAACCTCAAGGTTAAGTTTATGTTGGCCTAAGGTTAATCTCTCATTGGAGATTTGGTATCACTATAAATACCCTTAATGAGGATCCATTTGTATTACAAGTGTAAATAAAATGTGATATATGTTAGGGTGTCCATGGACACCCACCTTCTATTTCTTGTTGTCTCTTTCTTCATATATTTCTTTCATCTCTTTAATGATATCTTTTATTTTCTTTTACATATTTTTGGATATGATCGTGGTGAATGCATGTTTTAGAACATTTTTTTTTATATTGCAAGTCCCCACAAAATGATGTGACAATGTAATATAGATGGGATTGATTCCAACCTCTCTTATAATATATATATATATATAAAATTTAAATTAAATATAAAGTTTTAAGATTGAGATCCAAGTTCAAATCTTGTCAAAATATATACACATAGTTGTTAAATATTACTATATAGTTTGTTCAAATATTATGGTAACACAATAATAAAGTAATAACTATTTTAGATTGTGTAATATATATATATATATATATATATATATATATATATATATATATATATATATATATATATATATTTATTTATTTATTTATTTATTTATTTATTTATTTATTTATTTATTTATTTATTTAGAGTAATACTTCTTATACACATCCACCACGGGGATTGAACCCCGGTCACATCACTGATAATATAAATTGCAATATTAAATATAATTTTAAAAATATATATATTTATAACTTTGATATTAAATTAAATTGCATAAAATAAATTTGAAAAATATATCATCAATTTCAACAATAATGAAAATTATAATATAATTAAAAAATATAAACAAATTTAAATAAATCTTCTAAACTATTTTAATAAATATAAGTTAACAAAATCACCATTTAAAAAATTAGTTTAAAACTAAAATAAACTTTGTTTAAATTTATTATTTTATAGAGCATATTACAATTTAATTATAAACGTGCAACCCCCCATGAACATTTTTTTTTGTTTGGTTGAATAATTTTAAAATATTTTATAAAATCAACTCTTATTACCAATTCTCAGAGCTAAGCATTCTCATCTTAACCATGACTTCTTGTAAGGTTGAAAGCTAAACTTATCAATAGGGGATTAACACACACAATCATGCAGACACACACTTTGGGTTGAACTTTAGACCTACTAAGAAGATCCAAAGTTCAAACCATTGGGTTGTTTTTTTATTCGAGTAATGTGATAAACCTGTACGACCCTTCCAGCCATGATCCCTCATAAGACCATAGTTTGAAAACCTCTACAAGAAGAGTGAAACCTCAACCGTTGCCTTGTCCCCCTTGACTATAAAATCAAATATACTTATTAAATATTTAATGTTATGAGTAGTCTAAATGTAAAAATTTTGAAACTTTAAATGGTGGAAGCTTTAAAACATTCAATAAAATGTTTAAAGTTCAAATCTTTAGGGGATAAGATTGTACACCATATTTCAGAGTATGGTTGGGATAACCATATATTGGATAAACAATATCCATCTTATGCCAGGAGCTGACTTTAAAAACTATTTTTTATTTTTTATTTTTTTTTAATTTTTAAGAAAGAAACTAAGATATAAATCTTACCTAAAAAATAGAAGTATATTTATTAGCAGGTTGATAATTACTGTTTTTCTATATAACCTATTTAAAAATAAAAATACTTACTGGTTCATATTAAAATTTCAAAACTGATAAATGTTCAAAATAAACAGATCTGGATAATTGAATTATTTTTTAAGAATTAAATAAGATTCAAATTTTCTTTAAAAAGAGGATGACCTGAATTATTAAGTTTTCCAACAAAACGAGTACTTATAAAATAAATTTATAGTGAAAATACTTAAAAAAAGTTGGCGGTCTACCTTACATTGATTTCTTTGCAATTATAAAAAATAAATACATGTTTTGATAACAACATTTAAGTGAAAACAATAAAAAACAATTAGTAATTACAATAATTTAGGTGTTGTAGGTAAGTTGGAGGAGAGAGGGCAATCCTCCAAGGGAGGTCCCAGGTTCGAATCTCCATCCTACCAAAAAGTTGAATTGGGTACCCAAAACCCAATTGATAATGTTGGTGCGGGCAGGGCTGGGTGCGACTCTCGGATGACTTTGACGGTGTAGAACCCCCTATTCATGGTCTCTTAGACCAAGGCGGCAAGGGGTTTTTCACTTTTAAAAAAAAAAAAAATTAGTAATTACAATAATTACAATATATTTATTAAAAATAAAAATTATAATTAAGATAATTACAATATATTTATTAAAATTACAAATTATAACATAGAGGTCTTTTTCTAATTAGAGCCATGTGGAAAGATCATTCACACCAAAATATTTTCAGAGATGTTTATTTGAAGATTGGTAAGATTTGCTCTAACACCGAGGAAATCTTACAATACTGGGAATCATCATTTTTGAAAAAGTCATAAATCTTGGAACCATCATCGAATAGGGTGGGAAAAATTTGCTGTATCGGAAGCAATTCAAAAAATTACTCACCTCTTCTCAAAATTCTCAAACTTTGTGAGGAGCTAAGAAGAATCCAAAACAAAAAGGTGGAGGAACAGAAGGAGGCCATGTGCAGTCCTTATCAGTAGATTGTTGATGGGATATTCCTGTTGTTTGGTTTGGATAGTGCGTAAGGGACTTCTTTGTTTTTCTTGAATTTTGCTTTCATCTTGTAGTCTTGAAAGATGAAACTTTTTCTCTGTATTTGCTGTAGTGTTTTTTGTCGATGTAATAGGTGAAGATTTACTTGTTTTTTTGAGGGTTTTGTATACTTCCTCTTGAACTTAGGCTGATGCCTATTATTTTATGTTGATGTAAAAAATATTTGAAAACCTTTATATTTTTTAACATAATATAATATCATTTAACTTAACAAAAAAAATTATAACTAAAATTAAAATAATAGACTGATGCCTATTATTTTATGTTGATGTAAAAAATATTTGAAAACCTTTATATTTTTTAACATAATATAATATCATTTAACTTAACAAAAAAAATTATAACTAAAATTAAACTCTTTTTCATACAGAATAAACAATAACAAAGTTAAACTGGAAACTAAAAAGATACAATAAGATAAATGTGCGCTTGTTAAAACAAAATTATAGATTCTCTTATTTTAAAAAATAAAATAAATATAATCCCACAAAGTACGATAAGTTATAGATTCTCTTATTTTAAAAAATAAAATAAATATAATCCCATAAAGTACGATAAGGTATCGATGGTAGGGACAATTTTAAAAAATAAAATAAATATAATCCCACAAAGTACGATAAGTTATAGATTGTCTTATTTTAAAAAATTAAATAAATATAATCCCACAAAGTACGATAAGGTATCGATGGTAGGGACAAATAAAAGTACACCGTGGAAAGGAAAGGTTGGGCAAAAGAAAAAATTTAAGCCACAACTTTATATTCTGCTACCCCACTTTGAAATAAAATATGCAACTTCATCAAAGCAAAAATAATGGAATATCAAAATGTAAAATATAATGGATGTATAACTTAGGTTATCTTTTTAGGTAATAGTAGAGGTTTCCCTTTTTACTATTTTAATTAAGTAACCTAAATGAAACATCAATAATCCTATTAATAGTATTAATAGTATTAGAATATCTTTAAAATATATTTTTAAACTTTTATTAAAGAGATTTAAATTTAAAATAATAACTCATTTATTTTAGTTATACTTGGTAGATTACTTTGAAAATAATTATTACAACTTTTTTTAATAGGCCAATCACATTTTGTTTTGTGATAGCATTCCAAAATAATTATAATTTTTTGAAAGTGTTATGTTTTCACAATTAACTCCTTATATCATTTTGATTAAGAGATAGATCTCATTTTTCTAGTTGCCTTCTATAATTTAAACTTTACAAAGATGAAGATCAACATCATGATTGACAAAATTATCTGCTACTCGATTTTCTTCTCTCTATATATGTTCACAATTTCAAAATATTACCTCCAATATTAGATGAAGAACATCAACAATAATATTATTTTTAATCCAATCCCCACATTTATTTGTATTGATAGCATTAATAATAATTTGTGAATCCTCTCAATTGATATATATTTTTTTCTATATTACAATTTTAATCCCTATAAGAAGTGCCCCAAACTCTATATAGTTATGAGTTGAAGTTCCATATGATTATGAGTAAGTGAGGAGAGCTTTGCCTTTATTATTTCAAAAAACACCATCTCCACGATTTTTCTTGGATTTCCTTTAGAAGCACCATCAAAATTCATTTTTGATAAACTCAATTTCTATACATTTCTATTTTACCCTAAATCAAAGTAGATCCTTTGTTTTAATGCTATCATTGCAGATGACTCTTCCATGTATGTTCAAAGCCTCCACCTCTTTTTCCACACTTGAGACTTCTTATTTCAAACACCATATCTATAAGCATTCTACAAGCGAGGTAATAATAAGGTTCCAAATTTGTGCATGATGTTGATATTCATTTTTTTTAAATCTATTATTCCTTGCAAGCCATAAATTCTAACAACTAATGGTAGTGTTAATCCTCTATAGAATAGATAATACTTTAGCTTTGAAATATTAATCCAACCTTTCATCAACTCTTTCAATGTTGATGGAGTTGTCCAATATATTTTCATATTTTTGAAAAAGTAACCCCAAATATTGTGAGCAAAGGAACAATGAAGAAGTAAATTGTTTGATGTTTCTAAATCCTTCTCACACAAGGCACATATGAAATATCCATGATATCCTCTTCTTTGTAGACTCTCCTGTAAGAATCTTACTTTGAACTACTAACCAAAGGAATGTTGAGGCCATAGGGAGAGCCTCTAGTGATCAAACATTTTTCCAAGGAAAAACTTTAGGAGTAGCAAACTTTGATTGCTCGAAATCCTCATATTCCAACTTGATTGAGTATTCATCATCTTTTGATAGATTCTAAACAAACTCATCCTTTCATGTACAAACTTGCAAATAAAACTCTTGAAGCATATTTTAAAGTTCACATGTTAAGTTCCTCTCCTTCAGCTAGGTTACTAATAGAAATCCATGATATGGAGTTGTTCATATTAGTATAGTCGTTGACCTTTAGACCTTTACAAGTTAGGCATGATTGATCCAATGGTTGTCATTTTGAGTAATAGATAAAAGGATAAGGCTTCAACCAAGCATCAAACAAAAAATTTGTATAATTCCTCTCATTGTCTAACCATCTAATATGTTTCTTTATCAATTGTAAACTATATGAAGTTCCATGTTGATGATCCTTTGTATAGGGTTATTTTCCTAAATAATTTTATTGCATTAAAATAACCTATATATTTTTGAAGTAATAGTTTTTCCCACTTATTTCCTTTATCTTTAAATAAACTCCACCCAAGATTTAAGTCTATAATATCACAAGTTTGTTCGTCTAATATTCTTTCCTTTGCAAACCTTATCCCACTTACAAAGAGGAAACCTAAATTTTTCTTGCATCCTTTCCAAAGAAAATATCTTTGAATTTTATTAATTTTTGATGCTATACCTATTGGTAATCTTGAAAGTGACATCATATAAATAGGGATGGATTGTAATGTAGTCTTTATGAGTTGTAGCCTTCCCACCATGGTTAAGAACTTATCTTTACAACCTACCAAACAAGCTTTCATTCTATCCAATTAAGAGACTTAAAGCTCTTTTTTATTTTCTTTATGAGACAAAGGAATACTCAAGTAGGTTGACGAAATTATTTTGATTTTAAAACCTCAAATATTCACAATAATTCATTGTTAATCTAGGGCAGTGTTAAAAAAAAATTTAGTTTTTGTAGTGTTAACCAATTTTCGAGTGGTCTTCTCATAGCATGATAATATTGATTTAAACTCAATGGCCTCACTGATTAAGGGATAGCCCAAAAATGAAAGTATCATAAAAAAATTGAAGATGAGATTCAAAGGAATCATTTTTTGCAACTTGAATACCTTTGATTTTTCCTTTCATTTTTACCTTTAAGAAAGCTCTTTCTAATGCCTCTACAAAAATAATGAATAGATAAGGAGATAGTAGATCACCTTTGAAGAGTCCACAAGATGACTTGAAGTAATCAACACGAGAACCATTGATCAAAATAGAATGTTTCACAGTGTTATAAGAACATTTAATCCACTCACACAAATTGTAATTAAGACTAAACTTCTTGAGAATATCATGTAGAAAACTCCAAGTAACCCTATCATATGCTTTGTTCATATCCAATTTCATAAGCAAACTTAATTTTTCATGGAATGAAGAGAATGTATGGCCTCCTATGCAATGACTACACCATCAAGAATTTGTTTACCACAAACAAAACCACCTTGTTCCTTTGAGATAACATAATCTAGAATACCTTTCAACCTATTTGCCATAATTTTTTAAATAATCTTATAAATCATATTACAAAGGCTTATTGAACAAAACTTATCAAACTATTTTGTGTGGCATTTCTTGGGAACCAACATAAAAAATGGTATTGATCTCACTTATTATTGACTTCCTCTTCCAAGACTCTTCAATTGTAACTAACATATCACTCTTCAACAAATCTAATTTTTTGAAAGTAAATTGTAGGAAATCCATTGGGACTAGGTGCCTTGTTATGATGAAAAGATAAAACTACTTCATGTAGCTCCTCCATAGATATATTCTTCATCAAGCTTCCATTTTGTCCCTGTGTGATAGCTAATAAAATATTTTACAAAGATTATCTTGTGCCTTCTTATATTGCCCAATATTTGAAAAAATATTTTTGAATTAATTAGCTGCTTCCTTCCTTATGTCTTCTTCTTCCTCAATATTAATTTCGTGTAGAGATAAAATAGTTTTGATGTAATGAAAAGAAAAAATTATTTTTGCTATAGCATGATTTTTTTCTTCTATCTCCTTTGTTAATCCATTTGTCCCTATATTTTTGGAGTCAATATGACTCCTTATTCAATGCATTATGATAATAATAAAGTAGTTATTTTTATTTCACATAAGAATCAATTATCCATTCCATTAATTTCTACTATCTCTTGTAATTTTTTGAGTTTGGATTCAATTTCTTTCTTTTCTTTAAAAATGTTGCCAATAGATTTAGCATTCCAAATCTTCATTTGCTCTTTTAAATATTTCAAAATTATTTCATCTTATGAACATACCTATACATATACGATCCTTCAAAATTTCATCCCACCATAACATAACCATATGGAAGAAATCAAGGTCTTGGACCTAGATATACTAGAAGTGAAATGGATTTGGATGATCATTATTGGGTAAATCATAACTCAAAAGGATGGGTTTGTGAACTGATTTTACTCGCAATAAAATATCTTAAAATATTGTATACTTTATTTGCAATCATTTATTGGATTAGAAGAATCTATCCAATATTTATGCTATATGAACTTTTGAATGCATCTATTATCCCATATATATCAAAAACTTGAAGGACTAACATTTTAAAGGCCATTTGAATTGATAAATGAAGCAAAACCTTAAATTAATTTAGACCACCTTGGAATACCACCCTCTTTTCCAAAGGAGATTAAATAGTATTAAAACCAACCCCCAATAATCCATAGATCACAATTTGTAGGATCTCCTTTACCACTTAAGCTAGCTTATAATTGTTAGGGGTGAAGACAGTATCTAGACAATAGAAAATCAGAACTGCGGTCGACTAGACGTCTGACTTGCTAGATATCTAGGTCAAACGTTTGACCTACTAGACATTTGGGTCAGACGTCTAAGCAGCAGGTCAAACGCTTGACCTTCTAGACGTCTAGGTAGCAGGCCATATGTCTGATCTGCTAGACGTCTAGGCTAGACATCTGGTCTGCTGGACGTCTAGGTCAAATGTCTAGGCAATAGACCAGATGTCTGGCCTTCCAAACATCTAGGCCAGTTGTTCAGGTAAGTAGACATCTAGTCATTGAAGACAAACAGGTTAAGGCGCCTTCCTTGGGAGCAAAAACGAATAATTTTTTGGAGGCTTCCTTTAGGAGAGGAAACGAACAGTTTGGAGTCCTCCTTCTGCTCTATAAAAAGGACTTGATCCCCCTTGCATATGTGGAATGGAGGAATATCAAAATATTGAGAAACGTGAATGTAAAGTTTACTGAAAATAATAATAGAAAGCATAAGTTGCCATTACCTCGTGGTTTTTCTTGCACATTGCAGTTTTCCACGTAAATCTTTGTGTTACTTGTGTTTTCTATTCTTTGTTATTATGTTTCTACTTACAAGTATAAAATCTAGAAATTTATTAACATCTGATATCAGAGCTAAAGGTTTTGTGCGAGTGGGAGCTAC
This sequence comes from Wollemia nobilis, assembly GCA_028583015.1. Classification (NCBI taxonomy): domain Eukaryota; kingdom Viridiplantae; phylum Streptophyta; class Pinopsida; order Araucariales; family Araucariaceae; genus Wollemia; species Wollemia nobilis. The sequence goes on along the minus strand of JAQPPZ010016912.1, from coordinate 1,553,222 downwards.
AACAATGATAGGAGGTGTAACCAATTTTGAGATTGAGAAATTTGATGGTAGGAACTTCGCTCTATGAAAGATGAATATGGAGTATTTTTTGGTTCAAAATGACCAAGCTCAAGCCTTGAAAGAGGTCGCGAGTAAACCAAGCGGCATTAAATATGACGAGTGAGCAACGCTTGACATGAAGGCAGTTTCTACAATCTGTCTTTGCCTAGAGGACTCTATCTTGTTCAATGTAGCTAAAGAGAAGACCACGGAAGCCCTTTGGAAAAATCTTGAAAAGTTGTATGAAACAAAATCAGCAATAAATAAGGTTTTTTTGAAAAAATAGCTTTATAATTTGAGGATGAACGAAATTTCATCCGTTGTAGATCATTTGAATTATTTTAATAATCTTATCAGTAAACTGGTTTTAGTTAATGTGAATATGGAGGATGAAGATAGAGCTATCATCCTACTTTTTTCCCTCTTGGACACTTGGGATCATATGGTGATGACCATCAGTAATTCATCATCAAGAACTCTCAAATTTGATGATGTGGTAGTCGCTTTGTTGGCAGAAGAGTTGAGGCAAAAAACGTCTCTGGAACCCTCAACCAATGATGTCCTATCTGTGAGAGGTTGATCTTTCGAGGGGAGTAAACAAGGTAGAAAATAGTCTAGATCTAAGTCTAAAGGACGTAAGCAGAAAGGGAAGTACTGGTATTGTGGGAAGCCAGGATACTCCAAGAAATATTATTGGCAATTAAAGAATGGTGAAAAGCAAATTCAACCATCAAATGAGGCCAGTGTAGTAGATTCAGGAGAGACGTCAACATGTGAAGTCTTTTGTATCAGTAGCAATAGATCTATTTTATATACCTGGATGGACTCAAGTGCATCTTTCCACATGTCTCCCCATAGAGACTGGTTTGATAAATATCAGTCATATTATGGTGGAAAGGTCTATTTGGGTGATGATCACCCTTTAGAAATTGTGGGAAGAGGGGATATAAGGATCAAGCTTGATGATGGTAGAGAAAGGATGTTATGTGATGTGCGACATGTTCCCAATTTGTGGAAGAATTTACTCTCAATCAAAATTATGGATAAGCTAGGGTATTCTATCACTTTTGGCAACAACTACTACAAAATTACCAGAGGGGATCTTGTAGTAGCTAAGAGAGAATATTATGGAACCCTATATCGTTTATGTGGTGATACGGTGACAAATCATGCAACAAAAATAACTTTTTTCAGGATGCAGGAATGTTATGGCATCAATGCCTAGGCCATATGAGTGAAAAAGGTCTAAAAATTTTGCATGACAGAGGTATGATTTCTGGGATTAAGTCTTGTAATTTAGAATTATATGAGCACTGTATTTTTGGTAAACAGAAGAGGGTTTGGTTTACTGCAAGTCCTGTTAAGAGTTTCGTTTTTCTGCAACTTATACATTCAAATATATTTGGACTAATTCCCACTCAGCCCTTGAATGTCGTCATCTATTTTCTGACTTTTATAGATGATTATTCTAGGAGAGTGTGGGTGTATTTTTTGAATAAGAAGTCAAAAGCTTTGCAGAAATTTAAGGAGTACAAAGCACGGGTAGAGAAGAGTTTTTGTAAGTCAATATTATATCTCAGGTTAGATAATGGGGATGAATATTGCTCCAAGGAATTTGATAAATTTTATATTAAGCACCGGAAGACTATACCATATGCTTCATAGCAAAATGGTACGACTTAGTGGATTAATTGTACAATCATTGAATGTGTAAGAAGTATGCTTAGTGCAACCATGTTGGAGAAAAAGTTCTAGGCAGAGGCTGTTAATACAGTTGTTTATCTTATTAATAGGTTACCTACAACTACGTTGGATGGACATATTCTAGAGAAGGTTTGGCGTTGTAAGCCATTTGATTACTCTCATTTGCGTACCTTTGGTTGTGATGCATTTGCCCATGTACCCAAAGAAAAAAGGTCCAAGCTTAGCCCAAAGTCAAACAATTGTGTTTTTCTCGGCTATGGAGATACAATGAAGGGGTATAGACTGTGGGATCCTACTGCCCACAGGATAATTATTAACCAGGATGTAATTGTTGATGAAAAATCCATGCAAAGGAAGGAGGTAAAAAAAACTCCTAATGTTGTACTAGTTGAAGTAGAAATGAATAAAGATGAATTTGAAAATCAACATGCTAAAGTTTTTGATCAGCATGAAGAACAAGAAGTAGAACAACAAGTAGAGTAGCCACAACGGTCGCAATACAAAGAGCCACAATCAATGGATCATTGGGTTAGAAGATCTACACGTCCACAAAAGTGTCTAGAAAGGTATTCTCAAGTATATTAGTCCTCGTTTTCTTTGTTAACTGATGATGGTGAGCCTAGTCCATTTTAGGAAGCTAGAGAGTTTGAGAATGTAGAAAAGTGGAGGAAATCCATGGAGGAGGAAATCGAGGTACTTCACAAGAATAAAATGTGGGAACTTGTGGATCTCCCACCTAGAAGAAATACTATTGGAAACAAGTGGGTGTACAAAGTGAACAAGAACAACGATGGGTTGTTAGAATGCTATAAAGCTCGCTTGGTGGCAAAAGGCTATGTGCAGAAGTTAGGTATTGACTTTAATGAAATTTTCTCTCCAATTGTGAAGATGACTACTATTAGAGTTCTACTTGCACTTGTAGCTGCATAGAATTTAGAACTGGAGCAACTTGATGTGAAGACTGCTTTCCTGCATGGTGATCTCAAGGAAGAGATTTATATGGATCACCTTAGGGCTATGAAGAAAGAGGTAGGGTTATGCATAGTGGCAAATATTCACAAATTGGGTGAATATTAGGATTTCTAATATTGAAAATTGGCGAATATGAAGACCCTCGACGTCGGCCATTTCGCCTATAATTTTTAGGACCATTTTTTCTTAGGGTCAATTCACCATAATATATATCCAAACATAGGCATATTTGCACTCGTTGGAAAATTATTTTCGAGCCTAATCTAATGGTGGTATTTTTATGAATTTATAAGGTGATTTAATAGGTCAAATATTTTCCCAAATATGACCTTACTTTTTAGGGCTTCAAACACCCCAAATTTTAGTGTGAAGATGATTGATTTGATTTTCTTAGGATTCACCTTGATTCGCCTTGATTTTGATTAGGATTCACCATTTTTTACAAGTACATTTTGAGTCCAACCCCTTATGCATAACCCTGGAAAGAGGCAAACAAAATTTGGTTTGCAGACTAAAGAAATCATTGTATGGGTTGAAACAGGTGCCAAGAATGTGGTATAAGAAATTTTACACCTTCATGAAGAGCCAAGGTTTTAGCAGGAGTGAAGCTAAACATTGTGGATACTATAAGAGGTTTGATGATGGCATTTTTATTATTTTTTTGTTGTATGTTTATGATATGCTTGTTGTAGACCCCAACATGAAGAAAATTATTGAACTTAAGGCTCAGTTGGCTAGGATATTTGAAATGAAGGATTTAGGAGCAGCAAACCAAATTTTAGGGATAAAGATACATAAGGAAATAAAAGGAAGAAATATTTGGTTAAGTCAAAAGTTATATATAGAGAATATTTTGCAACGCTTCAATATGCAGAATGCAAAACCAGTTAGTACCCCACTTCTTTCACACTTAAAGTTGTCTTCAAATCAATGTCCTAGAACGAAAGTAGAGAAGACAAGCATGTCTTATGTACCATATTCATCAATAGTAGGAAGCCTCATGTATGCCATGGTGAGCACAAGACCAAATATTGCCCAAGCAGTGGGAGTAGTCAACCAGTACATGGCAAATCCTAGTAAGGAGCATTGGAATACGATGAAGTGGATATTTAGATATTTAAGAGCCACTTCAGATGTTGTCATTTACTTTGGATCGATAGATTTGCAAGTTAAAGGTTTTGTGGATTCTAATTATGGTGGAGATAGAGATGGGATAAAATGCACTACAGGATATACTTTCACTCTTGTTGGTGGAGTGATGAGTTGGGCTTCTAAGTTGCAGTATGTTGTGGCTTTATCAACCATTGAAGCAGAATATATTGTAGCGACTCATGCCAGCAAAGAGGCAATTTGGCTAGAGTGACTATTGGGTGACTTCAAGGTAATGCAGGAGAAAATTACATTGCATTATGATAGCCAAAGTGTTATTCAGCTAGTGAAGAACCCAACATGTTATGATCGCACGAAACACATTGATGTCAAGTACCACTTTATAAAAAATGTGATGGAAGAAGGTAGGATCCTATTACAAAAAATAGACACTAAAGTGAATCCTACATATATGCTTACAAAGTCGGTCAAGGTAGATAAGTTTGAGTGGCGCAGAACTTCTTTGGGCTTGTTGAAAAAGTAATAAGGGCAGTATTGAGAAATTGGCACTGGATGAAAATATTTTGCAGAAGAATTCTTGAATACTGACTTCAAGTGGGAGAATGTTAGGAGTGAAGACAGTATCCAGATAGTAGAAAATCAAAATTGCAGTTGACTAGACGTCTAGATCAGATGTCTAGGAAGTAAGCTAGATGTCTAGGTTAGATGTCTAGGCAGGAGGCTGGATGTTTGACCTGCTAGACATCTAGGCTGCCATATTTCTAGGCCAAAAGTTTAGGCAGCAAACCAGACGTTTGGACTGCTAGATGTCTAGGTCAGACGTCTAGTTAGTAGACCAGACGTTTGGCCTGCAATACGTCTAGGCTAGACATCTAGTCAAGTAGACGTCTAAGATAGACGTCTAGCCACGAAATACGAACAGGTTCAGGTGCCTTCCTTGGGAGCAAAAATAAACAGTTTTTTGGAGGCATCGTTTGGGAGAGGAAACAAAAAGTTTGGATTCTTTCTTCCACTCTATAAAAGGGACTTGATCCCCCTTGCATATGTGGAATGGAGGAATATCAAAACATTGAGAAACGTGAATGTAAAGTTTACTGAAAATAATTATAGAAAGCAGAAGTTGCCATTACCTCATGGTTTTTCCTGCACATTGCAGGTTTCCACATAAATCTGTGTTACTTGTGTTGTTGTTTTCTATTATTTGTTATTGTGTTTCTACTTGTAAGCATAAAATATGGAAACTTACGTGGAAAACATATGCAATTATAAGTTCACAAACAAAAAAATTAAAGCATATTATCCAAACTAAATCTATATAATTTATATTAAACTTAATAATCCTTTCAATAATATCTAAACAAATCTAATATGTAATCTAATATGTATGAGATCAAGTGGCTAGAAGTCTATATTTTTGGACAAAGATTTAAATTTGAATTTTGATTGATATATATATATATATATATATATATATATATATATATATATATATATATATATCAAAAATATTGTTACCGATTTGTGATAGTTTGTGATAGTATAAAGGTGATGTAATATTGGCGGGGTCATTTCAATTTCATATAACTAATTAAATATAAAAATATTTAAATAAAACTAACATCTAAATTATAAAATTACTTAAATTTTAAGTGTTGGTTGGTAACAAGGTTCTTCTTTTAATTCTAATTGACATTTAATTTTGGTCATAATAGATGGTGTAGAATAAGATGCAACGGGAGCCAAATGGTGTGTATGATAATATATTTATAATTTTTTATTAGTTTTCATGAATTTTAATTAATATTAGTTTTTTCAAATCTCGAGCCTCGTCGGACTGAACGCTTGTTCCTTTCCTGGTGCTTTCAACGGTGTAAAAGGTTTAAAATGATTGTGGCATGGTGGTTATAAGGGCGTACTGCGCGAAGATCTGTGTGGCGGCTTCTGGGGCAGACAGCGCAGAATACTATGACGGCCATAAAAGCTAGATAGCCTGCACGGATTCGTGGCGTCTACCGATTCCACCATGTAAATTCAAAAAAAAAAAATTAATATTAGTTTAAATATTTTATTTTTTATTAAGGTAGAAGAAAGGTTTTGAAAGGTCCTCAAATATTTTAACAAAATATGATAAGCAGATTATCCTCAACACATGTAAAAGAAACATAAACATTACAAACAGGCATTCTTTCATGCCCATACAAACAATTGAAACTTAGAAAAACAACCCACACTATAAACAAACTAGCAACTAATGAACACATCAATTATTGTAACAATATGAAGCAACAAAGGAGAGGAACAACATGGATCAGATATCTCCATCCTCCTTCACACCCTCAATCTAGGACTTGAGAAGGGTAATCTTATTTTTTAGGTCCTTGAGAGTATTATCCACATTACCAACCAACCAGTGATTTAGTCTCCTCAAAGTTTCATTGAGGTCCTTCAAAGTGACATAGTTGTTCTCTAAACCTTCCATTATGTGCTTCCCTAGAGGCTCACCATCCAAGTTCTTGCCAATAGGACTTGAGTTCTGCATATGGTCATTCTTAAAGGAATTCCCACCCTCCAATGAAGATGATTTCGTAGCTGCCTCCCTATTAACTTCCTTAAAAGTTTTAGTCTCAGAATTATTCATATTCTGGTTAGACAGATCCATTGATTTTTTTACTATCTTGAGTTTTAACCCCACTATCTGAACTTGTCTGTGATTCCATCGCATGAGTAACATTTTCCTTTTTAGACTATTGTGCATTTCCCACACACATAAAGAATATTTTTCTAGTTCTTGGTAGTGTGTACTCCAAGTCCTCTCTGGTTCTGTTTCTTTTCTTTCCACAACCACCACAAGAAGCAATCTTTGGCATCCTCTACCACCCAGGAAACAACCTCAATGCAGAACATCCCCAAAATAACAATCAATATGACACATGAGCTTCATACTAGGAGAAACAAGGGTCAAAAGATGCACTCTGGACAACACAAATATGAAGAAGCTTTATGGAAAATACTCTCTGAATCAGCCCACAAGTCTTCTGTCTTTGGAACTACAAAAAGCACTACCCAATAACAAAATCCAATTGGGGTGGATTACCTAGGTCAAAACAACCTAGGGAAGGTACTCACCTGGAGACAACATATTCAAACCAAAACTTTTGAAAATAAATGTTAACAAAAAAAAGGGGGCTTAATAACCATAGTTGAGTCCAAATATTATTTAAAAAAATGCAATAAATAATTAACTAAGATATTATAATATAGTTAATTAGTTTCAGAGGGGTAGTGCAACGATTCATGCTTTGGCTCTTCTTCGAGAGGTCCAAGATTCAAACTATGACGTGTGTGTGGTTATCTTAAATTCCCTATTGATAAGCTCAACTCTCTCCCTTGTGAGAGGTTATGGTGGGATGGGATGCCCAACCCTGAGTATAGGTTGTAAGGGTTTCTCACATTGAACAAAAAGAATAATAATATAGTTAATTTATTTTCTATTAAACATCTTTATCTTCAATAAATTATTTTTTAATTACTTATTTTCTTTTTAAAATGATTTAAATTAATTTATACAATAAAAATAAAACCTGTGAGAGATATTGTAATGGTATGTCTTTGGATTTTTATCCAAAAACCCAAGTTCAAACCTCGATATGAGGGATCATGACCCCTAAAAAAACCGATTATTTTACTGAGAATAAAGGCCTAAAAAGAGATAGACAGACTGGTAGTTGTCGAGTGCTTGCATGTGGGTTGCCCAAATTTGATTCTCTAGAGGGTCGGGTTCATTGAATTTGTCTTTACCTAATAGGCTAGGGATTATAGAGCTTCCCTATGAAAACAAAAAAATTACTTCAAGTTTAAATTTATTGTTTAAGTAATAGTATTTTTATCACAATTACTATATTACATCTTAATTAAAAAATTAATAATGTTTTTATAAATACTATACGTATTTTTTCTTAATAAATTGTTTAAAATAATAGTAAAATATTTTGTCAGCTTTTTAAATTTAATATTATATTTGTTATAATATTAATATTTTTTGAATTGATTATACGGCATTGAAACGAGTCCCGCTCTATTACATCATAACCATATGGTGGTATTACAACAAGCTCAACATTTTTTTAAAAAGAATTTGAAAAAAATATATGAAAACAAGATTATTTACAAGTTGGGACGAGACTCCTCCTAGCCTTAGCTGGTAAAGAACACATATTTACAATAGTAAAAAGAGATATTCATTGGAGCCAAATCTCTTAAAACATACATATGCAAAGGTTGTCAAAATTAGCTAAACACTAGATTTGCTCACCAACCTGTCTAATCCTCTCATCCTCAATAGCCATTGCCACTGAATTCCTACCTCCTTCTTGATACCCATCTTAGCGAGGAACTTTACCACTTTATTTAGAGCTCTATCACAAAAATCAGAATCACATCATCTAATTTCCTCTACAATTTTTTAATTTGGGTGACAAGAATCCTCATCCTCCATGTCTCCAAAGCAAAGTTCCTTATGCAATCGAGAGCTCCTACCAAGATTTAAGAATTTGATTCAATGATTATCCTATTGTAATCTTGTCTTACCGTCCAAATAAAAGTATTTTTTTTGTTTGTGGAAAACATCCTAGAAGGGATGACATCCACTTTTGGGTAAAACCCAAGAAGACAGTGGTATCTATTTCACCAAAAATGCCCAGGTTCACACCTGACTTACCACCTTTGAGACACGCAAGGAGCATACCTGGAACAACACACAATAAGAACAAACAAACACAAACACACAAAAAGCTAAAACAAATAGAGCATACTCCTTGAGTGTGTCGACAAGAAAAGGTACAAGCAAAAACAAAAAAAACACGAACCACACAGAACAAACACACAAACAACAGAGAAAAACACATAAAAATAAATAAATAAATAAAATTAAAAAATAACAAAAATAAACAACACCAAAACACAAAATACACAGAAAAAACCACCAACGCAGCATAACAAACACTACCATAACAAAAACAACAAAAAGAAACAAAAAACCACAAAACACAAAACACACAAAAAAACCCCAAAAACAACAAAACAAAACAAAACCAAAACAAAAACAACAAAAAGAATAAAAAACACCACAAACGAAATCAAGAAAAACAAATACAACAAAAACTAAGCCAAAGGAGCAATTGACAAATCAAACAAAATACAATAACACTAAGAAAAAACCAAAGCTTAACAAATTACCAAAAATATCAAAAATTGCTTAGCAAAATAGCCAAAGCTTTAACATTGTCATAAAGAGACTGACTATAAACCTTAGGATTATGGCATCCTTATGATTTTATTCTTATCTTGCTTCATTCCAGTTGGGACTATAGGTTGGTTACTTGGTACCATGACACTACTATTGGAATTTGTATGGTCTTTTTGAGGATCCGTTTTATTTGTAGTTTGAACCTACCCTTTTGTTTTGCACTTGGGTTGGTTTTCTACTTGTACTTTTTTTTCCCTTTACTGTTATTTCTTAGCATCAAGGCAAGCTCTTTTAATGAGTTCTCATCATGCAATCCTTCCTGTTCCTCAAATAAAAGCAAATTTGATAGCTAAGGTTTCTGCTTCATTGTTTGTGGTCATGTCCAAGCCCTACAATTCCCAATAGAGCATTGTCCCAACATGATTCATACATACCACTCCATTTCCAGCTCTATCTAAATTATCTTTTGCAACTCCATCAATTTTAATATCAAGCTCAACAATTATACATCTATCACTTAACAAAATTGAAACTTTGGTCTCCTCTTTGAAAGTTGAAGAATCTAACCCATTGAACTAATATCATTTGATTTTTTTTTATTAGTTAGTGTGAGAAACCCCTATGGACAGGTAAATATAATTTGATTATTTAATATTAATATTAATATACTAATCATGATGGCTTTTCTAGAGGGAATCATGGGCATGCAGGTATTGGTGGTGTTGGGAGAGATAGTAAGGGTGCATCTCTTTTCATTTTTTTCTATTATAAAGGGAAGCAGACTAATAATTATATGAAGGCCTTTGCTATTTATTTTGCTTTGGAAAAAGGTTTTGTTATGGGATGGCGGAAGACAATATGTGAGTCGGACTCTCAAATTATTATTAATTTATTGAAGACTCGTAATCTTTCTAATGTTCATTGGCAACTGGCGTTAGTGGCTCGGTAGATCTTTCAAATTTATCGGCATCTGGAGTTTATTTCCTTTGCTCATATTCCCAGGGAATGGAATGGTGTGGCTGATTGCTTGGCAAAATGGGCTTCTGAGTTTCAGGAAGACTGAAATGTTAGGAAATGGGATCATAGAAAATGGGATCAGCTTCCATTGGATTGTTCTCGTCATCTTGTTAATTTGCTTGTTGCGGATATGTCTAGTTGAGGTTGTTTGTTGGATGTATTTTGGTCGAGTGCTCGGTGGTATTAGGATCTCTTTCTTCTGACCCTTGTAAGGGTTATTGTTATGGGATTCTCTGTTTCTTGTAAAGTTTATTGAATAAATTTTTACCAACAAAAAAAATATTTGTCTAAAAAAATTAAAGACCAATATTACATCATAACCACATATTAATATCACAACAATATATATATTAAAAAAATAAAATTTTAAATCTCTATAAGCTAAAGAAATATATATATATATAATAAAAATTTTAAATCTCCACAAACTAAAGAAATTAATTTTTTTTTAATTTGGTTAGTGGTGAAAAATCCCTACGACCAACGCACACGGCTGAGTAGTCTCCTCCCAACCATGACCCCTCGAGCTATGCTTATCAATAAGGAATTTAACACATAGCCACCACACACCCACCCCCTCACACACTCGCCTACGCTACGGTTTAAACCTTGGATCTCCCAAAGAAGAGCCAAAGCTCGAACCATTGCGCTATCCTTTAGGAGAAAATTAAAATAAAAAATAAAAACTACCATTAAAACATTAAAAAAATTAAATTCCTACCATTTAATTAGTTTAAAACATTTTTTTTTTATACATAGGGGAGTTTGCATCCATATAATTTTTAGTAACTACCATGTGTATAGGGTTCACAAACCACAAGGGTTGCATCCAACAAGTCTATATCACCTCGTTATTGTTAACTCAACATGAGGGAGACCACCAATTGCTCAAGATTCGTAGTAGGGTATACTCAAATGATTCAGATTAGAGTACTACTTTTACAACAACATACCCTCAAAATTTGAACCTAAATTTCTTAAAATAAATTTAAAATATTATAAAACTATAATAAATAAATATAATTATATAAACATGCCATAAATATAAGTCTCACACTATAATCCTTTTGAACATCATGCAGATAAATAAATATGTTAGGAAGGTTGTTTAAGTGTCTTTCATAATACATCATTTTAAAGTTTATCCATTTTCAATGTGTCTTCATATTAAAAATGAATAAGTAGACCACCAAATTAGAAAAAAGGAAAAAGGGGAGAGAAAAAATATATGGAAAAGACTGAATAAAGACTTGTCACCATTTCAACTTAGCGTGCACATTGGAAAGACTTTATTATACAACCTTAGATTCATCCGTCACAATAGAAATTAAGCATCTAATGTCATATAAAAGCAAAAGCAATCTGATAAGAAATTTTCAGATTCAATGACGACATATATTACCTAAAAATATATCATATTAAAAAATAATTTTTACAGTTTTTCTCAACATTTCAATGGCATTCCAAAGGGGGTCCCTCTATTATTGATGAGGCTAGCTTGCATGCAATAAATAAAAGTAATATGGATCTTTGTTGGTATCATGGCAGACATAGACAACCAAGGAAGGACTTTGGGACTGCAATTATAGTGACTTTGGGGCATTAAGGACAATTATCAAATCCATGATAGAAAATTCTTCCTATTGGAGAGGTTTGTGGAGAATATATGGAAAGAATTTGCTTTGTCCACACTAGCATATTTGAAGCCATTGGGAATGAATATGTTTGTGCTCCATTAAATTCCATAGAATTTAGGTACAAGTCATACTAACATGATTACAGGCTGAAAAAGCCAAATCAACGGTATATAATTCTAATAACTCATCATGAACTAGTGTATATAATTTAGTCAATCATGCTTTAGTTATTAGAATTATATATCGTTGATTTTGTACAAATAACTAGTTAAATCTGTGCATAGTGTTTCATAAAGTTTTATATCGGTTCTTAGATACACATAAATATTTAAGATAATTTTTTGGTTACCAAAATAATAGATTAAAAATAAATGAAAAGTGTGCAATAAAGAATTTTTTTGGTTTTGAATTCATTTTATATGAAAACTATAGTATGGAATGTTGTTATATATATATACACACTAGTGGTAAATAATCATGGTGATTGAAAGTTGTAAAAAAAAATGTTTAAAAGTTTTGAAGATATATTCATTATCTTACAAATTTAAGTTTTGAGTAATATATTTAGTAAATTTGTATGGTATTTCTAGAAGGATTGAATGGTGGAATGCTGCCATTCAACGAACCACTAAGGTGTTGTGAACTCTGGGTGTTGAAGTTGCAAAACAACGAAAACAGGCTAAGTTTGCCTTGCAAAGTGAGTTATCCAAAGCCTGTCTCAGGCTTGAAGCCTCTCCTTTCAACTATGTTGCTCAATCCCAAGTTTCTTCCGTTTGGCATGAGCTTAAAAAGGTTGATTTGTATGAAGCCAAGGGGGCTCAATTACGTGCTCGAATGCATTGGCTCAAAGTGGGGGACAGAGTGACCAAAGAATTTTTTCAGCGTCTCAGACCTCCTGCTCAACATTCTCAGTTTCAAGCCATTCAAGTTGATGGGCAGAGATTTACAGATATTTCAGACATTGTCAAAGTATTTGTTTCACATTATCAAGGTGTTTTTGCTTCTCAACCCCTTGATGATGCTAGAAGGCAAGCTCTTGCTGATTGTACCATTGTTGTCCCCAACAAGCTTTCTCCTGAGAAAATGTTATTTTGTGACACTCCTCTTTCTCTGGAAGATCTAAAAATTGCCTTGTCACTTATGGCCAATGATAAGGCACCCGGGCTTGATGGCTTCCCATGTGAATTCTATAAAGAATTTTGGGATATGCTTGGTTCCGATCTCCACAAAGTTTATCTTGAAGCCCTGCAATGTGGTTCATTGGGTTCCATTATTAACAAAAGCAATGCTAAATTTATTCCTAAGTCTGGAGATCCTGAGCTCATCACCAATTGGAGGCCGATCACCCTGCTTAATGTGAGCTACAATATTATTGCTAAATCCCTTGCACTTAAGCTTAAATCTATTCTGCCTTTGATTGTTAGACCTGAACAAAGCGGCTTTGTTAAGGGAAGATACATTCTTGATAATGTTCTTGTTGTTTGGGAAGGTATGGAGTGGGCAAGAAATTCTGAGCAAGATGCTTTATTCATTAAGATAGACTTTGATAAAGCCTATGATAAGATGGAGTGGTACTTCATAACTATCATGCTTCAGGCTCTAGGTTTTGGGCCAGTATTTGTGAGCACCATTCTTATGTTATGTCAAGATGCTTCAGCTGTTCTTACCTTGAATAATAGTCAATCTCAGTCAATTTCTCTTGGTCGCTTTGTGAGACAGGGGTGCCCTCTTGCTCCATCTCTTTTCATTCTTGCTACAGAGGCTTTTGGCTATTTGTTGGCCCATAATATGGATCAAGGATTAATCAAGGGTATTGCTCTCCCTAATTCTGACCGTTAGTTGGTCAATGGTCATTTTGCAAATGATTCCTTCTTAACGCTTCAAGAATATGAGCAATCCTTTCCTCGGATATTAGTTGCTTAGAGGTGTTCTGTTTAGCCTCTGGTTCTTCTATACAATGGAAAAAACATCATGTTTTCGACAATATCAATCTCAACTGCCACACTGGTTACATCAATTCCAATGGACTTGGATTCATCCAAGGGAGGTGTTTAAATTTATTGGAATTCCTTTTGCATTTCATGGTTCCTCTGCTCAATTGTGGCAGTATGTTATTGATAAAGTGGAAAAGAAGCTTTCTTCTTTGGACTAGTAAGAAAATTTCTCTGGGAGGAAAATTTCAGATTTGTTCTAAGGTTTTAGCCACTACCCATGTCTATTATTCATATTGTTGGGTTCCATCCAAATCTTGTTATAAAAAAATGGATAAGCTTCTGAGAGACTTATTGTGGGCCAAAGACTCTGTCAAGCAAGGTTTTCATCGGGTAGCCTGGGAAATTTGTTGTTTGCCCAAAGATTGTGGAGGCATGGGTTTGTTTGATTGTCACCGACAAGGTTTTACCCTTTGTGCTAAATGGATCACCCGATCTTTAATTAGGGATGAATCTTGGAAAGTGTTGGTCAAGCATTGCATTTCTTTTGGTTTGCTTCAGGGGAAGAAAATTTGGAAAGGGGTGGGATTGCAATCCATTCTTACTGCCCTTGTCCCTATTAAAGTTAAAGGTTCTTTTGTCATTCAAAGTATTTGGAAAGACTGGGAGGCCTTCAAACCCTGGCTTAGTTGGAAAGGGAGTTTTCACAAAGCAGGTGCCTCTTTGTCTTCCATGAATATTTGGTGGTCTCCTGTTATCACTTGGCAAGGTTCTCCCTTAGCTGCGGTGCGAGGGGGTCGGAGCGCGAGAGGTTCTATAAGCGTGGTATTGCTTCCATTTTTTATTTCTTCTCCCAACATACCAGGTGTTGGATACCCCGGGAAAGTTTTCGTCAAATTCACAATTTAAATCCTGGTGATAGAGACACTTATGAGGTGGTTATTGATAGTATTCCATTTTCTATTTGGAGCAAACTACATAAGCATTTTCAAAAACCCTGGTGGTCAGATTGGTTTTGGCCTGGGGAGCTTCCTATTTTGCAATATAAAGCTCATCTTGGTTACAAATGGCTCACCCCACAAGTTCCAATGGTTGATAAGCTCACTCTGAGATGGAATTTAGTCTTTCTTCCCTCCCAATGGAATAAGAGGTTTTGGATTGCTTGGGCTACTTATATTGAACCTACACAGAGTTTTTTTGCTTGGATTCTCTCACATCAAGGGTTACCTATTGGCAGTAGGCTCAAGCATCTGGGTGTTCATAATCTCATTTGCCCGGTTTGTGGACAAGCGAAAGATTTACTGCATGTTTTTTGGTCTTGTGATCGGGCTTAGTCAGCTTGGGAGTGGCTTCTTGAAATTTTTAGACCTTTTATGCAGGAGGATTTTACTTGGGTGCATGCTATTTTGGGTGACCCTATTGCTTTTTCCTTCAAATTGGATGTTGTTTGGAATATTTTTAGAATTGGGACCTTGTTTTATCTATGGAAGTCCCGGAATAGAGCTATTTTTTCTCAGCAAGATGTCGGACATGTCTTCTCTGTTGCTGATAAATATGATATATTCTTTGATTTTTGGTTACAGATTCAAGTACAGGTTAAAAAAGTACAAGTGGAGCTGCAGTACTTGTGTACCCTCATGGATCATTGGGGGGATGCACCTTGCATTATGAGTCATGTGCATCTTCCTTCCCCTTCCAGGTGGCAGTAATTTCTCGGCTTCTTTCTTTTCGAATGCATATTTAATACTGTTTTGGCATTTGTTATTGGCAGTTTGTGGGCTATTTCTGACACTCTTGTATACTCTTAACCACAATGGTTAATGTATTTGTTTACGGGGGTGTGCTAATCCCACCCACCCTTTTTTGTATGATTAAACATTATTTTATTAATATAATGGCTTTTTCATCCAAAAAAAAGTTGATATAAATTTCAAAATCTATTAGTATTATTTATTTTAGTTTTATAATATAAGAAAGTGATCTTAGGGTAACCAAATTTAATGGTTTTTTAAGATGGATTTCAAGAAAGACATATTTAATGTACAACACGAAATTAAATCTAATTTTTAATTTAAGAAGTGGCGAAGCTTTTCTACATAAGGATATAAGGAAAGTTATATTTGAGGAAAGCTAAGATTTTTATTCAAACCTTAGGCTCTCCTTGAAAGTTGAGGAATATAAACAGTTAAGCTAATACCATTTGATTGCTTTAACTATTGATCCTAATTGAAAATTGTGAAAATGTTATTATTTAAGTGTCTTTTGTAATAGTTGTTTTTTTCACAATCTAAAAGATTAAAATTTAGCTTTATATTTTTTTAGAATCACTAGTATTTGAAACCAATATGCAGTTTTGATTTTAGATATACTTCATACAAGGGACTGGGTGTAAGAATATTTTTTATTTTAAGTATTGATGGGACAAGTAAATTATGATATGAGAGACTTAGATATTTGAACTACAAGATCCTAAGCCTAATGAGAATATCGAAAATGATAGAAAACCAATTAGTGGTCCCACAAGTACTATATGAAAACCGTATATTTTTTAAAATTACAACAAAAATAAAGGAAAAATATAAAAGGATAAACAAACTTGTAACATGCTCATAGCAATATTAATGTAATGATAAGTTTCTTTCAATAAAAGTACATAATAACTTTTATTGATGACTTATGAAGGAGAACAATGACCTATATTATTAAAAACACACAATTAAACTCTAAGAAGTTATTTGAATTCAAGGACTTAGTTGATTATCAAAATAGATATTCCATAAAGTGTCTTTGTACTAATAGAGGTGAGAAGTATATAATCAATACCTAAGTTGAAGATTTTTAATTCTACAATAAGATAAATTATGGTAAATGATAATTAATACTTTAATAGAATTATGTTACAAAAAAATGAAGGCTTGTGGAGATGGCTATACTGTTTGTTTGAGGAACAAAGATATGATATTTTTTTGGAAAAACAACTATTTGTAGAAATTACATTTTAAGTAGAGTGCTTAGCAAGATTATTAGCAAATCAGGACTTGAAGAGAAGTGGAGTGGTTGCAAACATAACATGGATCATCTCATGATATTGGATATTATGTCTTAGGTTCATCTTCTTAATAAGATAACTTAGATGCGAAAATCTATTCATGCATCACGATGAAGTATTTTGAAAGATCTAAGTCTTGTAGGATTTTGTATTTAGTTAAAAGAAAGTTTATCATTGGTAGTGATGTCAACATCAATAAAGTTATAAGTAGATGTACTTTACCCTTAGAATCATTATCAAGTTTCGATGATCCATCTAAGGATGTCATCTTACAAGCATATATACACCATGTCATGTGAGGATAAAGATCAAGATCATGGGCCATTTAAGGGAGTCACTAAATGATCATCCATAATGAGACCTAAAAAGGGTCGTTTAGAATTAAGGTTGTCAATTAAAACCATCAAAGATATCGTTCGAGGGTTGTATAAGTGAGGCATCATGGGACAGTTCATGATAAATGACTCTTAGAAGAAACTAGAAAATGGTCATCTAAGAAAAGTCATTTGAGGAGCTTACGGTCTAAACTTTGATCAATGATTTATTTGGTAATTTGTGAAATCAAGGGATTCGTTTAATTTCTCATTAATATATTTGCTTGTTAACATATGAAGATAAAGAGAAGTGCAAGAGCCATCATCATCATAAAAGAAGGTGTAAATGTTATCCTCATCATGTTGAATGAAAAGAAGATCATGAGGGTCAACAACATTCCATAAAATATGAAAACAAGTGTTAGGGTCATCGCTATGCAAAATATGAAGGGGAGCACAAGGGTTATTACTGTGCAAAAGATGAAGGCAAGAATAGGCATCATCATTGTTGCATGCAAAATAAAATAGATTAGGAGGGCATTGTCATCATATGGAAGATAAAGATAAATATGAAGGCTATCATTACACATGAAAGATGAAGATGAGTGTGGGTTGTCATCATTAATGCAAAATACAAATGCAAGCACAAGAGCCATCATTTGTGCATGGACTATGAAGATGATTGTAAGAATCACTATTGTTGCATATGAAAGATGAAAAACCATAATAGATATAAAATGAAGAAAACTTAAGACTCTTCATCTTTCCTTAAGAAGCATCTCTCATGATCATATAAACCAACTGAATTAATTACATAACAAAAGTCCTCAAATTCATAATATGACCTTCCACTCTCCATGTCATTTGACCAAAATACATGCAAGAATGGAGGTGAGCCTAATACCTCCAATGGATACAACCTCATATCTACCTTTCTTATAATGCAATTTTTTGATGTTATATTTCTTAGTTAAAAATATAATATATTTTTTTCAATTTATCAATAATATCAAAATAATAATAATAAATCACTTTTATTTGATTGAATATTTTTAACAAATTATATCAAATATCAAATTAAACTACTATATCAAATGACATTAAGTCCACCATATAAATTCTTTTACTTTCAAGGTGGAGACCTAGGTTTATATCTTGTCAATGGATTCATGCATAATTGTTAAGTTGTTATAATAGCAATATATGGTGATATTGTAATATGGGTTAGGCCCATTAACCAATAAAAAAAATTATCAATTTTTTTTATTATAAATTTTGTTAAAATAAGATCAAAACAACTTATTTTGCGTAAAACATACATCATTTGTTGGGATTTTATCCATCATTCATATAGAAAGTTTGCATGCTCAATTTTCAATTAAACATCCATTTCTCACATACACAAGATCTTTGACCTTTGTGTTCACCAAGACAAACCCTTAATCTTAGGCTTTTACTCATCATTCATATAAAAAAATCTTTATGCTCAATTTTCAATTAAACATCCATTATTCACATACACTAGGCCTTTATGTTCATCTAGACTAATCTTGAACCTTCTTTACAGAAGATGACCCATCTCAATCATTCATATTGATTAAAAACATATTTTTTTCTCCTTAACATGAAAAACAATAATTATCAAGACTAGTCGATCGTACTTTGATGGAGGAGACATAAGTTCAAATCTTGCCAAACTATATGTACATAAAGTCAAGCTATT
Organism: Wollemia nobilis; assembly: GCA_028583015.1. Taxonomy (NCBI): domain Eukaryota; kingdom Viridiplantae; phylum Streptophyta; class Pinopsida; order Araucariales; family Araucariaceae; genus Wollemia; species Wollemia nobilis. Next base: position 1,534,481 of record JAQPPZ010016912.1, on the reverse strand, counting down.
GTGATACCATTATGTGATCATGAGTAATGCTAGTGAGGCCCATTTCAGTTCGTCATAATTAATTAAAAAACATAAAAAGTAAAAGTATGGTAACATGCAATGGCTTTAAGTTCATGGGTCTAGGTGGATTGGTAAGTTGGGGCACTTACGAGAGGAGACCTAGGTTCCAATCCCACGGGTGTGCCCATGCATAGCCAGTAGTTCGATCTGACTCCTCTGCGTGTTGCATCTGACTGATGATGGCGATCTATTTTCTGCTTGTCCGACGGTCTCCTTCATGCCACATGTTGAACCAGATTGACGAAGACGGTGCGAACCCTGTGCGTTCGACGGTCCCCATATCACGTCGGGTTACCATTAACGAGATGGTGGATGTGTTGGAAGCCTTCGCTGATAGTTTGAACCCTGCCAACTGGACTCACAGTTCCTAAAAATTGTGATTGTAACCGATTCATCTATATAACCAAAAAAACATGCAATGGCTTTCCTCTATGTATTAAAAAACAATTACTCTACAACTTTAAAATACTTTTAATTATATATATTAAAATTAAAATTAAATTATTTGTAAAAAATAATAATTTAATAATCTTTTTATTTATAAAATTAAAATAAAAATATATAAATATTTTAATTATTATTTTTAATTATAAATAATCATAAATATATTATTAAATTTTCATTTATAATACATACAAAGATAGGGTGAACTCCTTGCATAAGAAATATATATATATATATATATATATATATATATATATATATATATATATATATATATATATAATTTGGTTAATGTAAAAAACCCTTACCACCAATGCATACTGTTGAGTAGTCTCCTTTTAACCATAACTCGTCGTAAAGCTGAAAGCTACGTAAAGCTGAGAGCTATGTCTATCAATAAGGAATTCAACACACACCCACCCCTCACATACTTGCCCATGCCACGGTTTAAACCTTGAACCTCCCCAAAAAAAAACCAAAGCCTTAACAATTACACTGTTCCCCTAGCACAAGAAATATTCAATATTAACTTTTAAATTTAAAATATAGAAATATAAATATATAAGATATATTTTAAAAGGTAAAGAATAAAATTTTACAATAAAATATTATTTAGATAATTATAAAATAAATATTATTTAGCTGGAACTATATACTATTAAAAATATATAATATACCATCTTAACTTTCTTATAATTCAAAGATTAAACATTCACTTTTGGAAAAGTAAGCTAAACGACCATACTTTTTACTTTTACCACTTCAACTCAAAATAGACGTCTAGACATTCTCCCCTACTGACCACCACATGCCATTAAACATACAAATAAATAAGCTTGTCCGGTTGTCCTCAACCTTAAAAAGCGACATCCCCAAATCTCCGCCTTCCCCGGGTCCATAAATATTCTCTTTAAAAAACATTTATTAATTTAATTTTTTCAAGAGACGTAAAGTACGCACATGAGATTATAAGAACACTGTCTAGTACGGACAGTATCTAATATTATAAAACAACTAGACACATTGCAAGTAATTTTATTTTCTCAAAGAGAAAAAGACTTGAATATTATATATTTTAGATTATTTATTGATAATAAAATAATAAGAGTAATGATAATAGTTAGGATGATAAGGATCTTTATGATGTGGATTGTTAATTGTTAACCTTATTAATCTTAAGTTTAAGGTTAGTTTTTTTAATGGGGAATTGTAATGAGTAATATTTAAGTATTTATGGTTTCAAAAGTTAAGTAGATTGAAAATTGTTTATTTGGTGAAGAATTTATTAAGAAAAGATTTAGGTTCAAAGGGGTATGTTTGTTGCAAAGGTAGCAATATGATATGAGTTCTTTAAGTGCACATCAGATCGATGATGATGATATGAATCCGAAGCGATCGATGGTCCCCCTTATGTCGGATCATCAACAACGAGGTGGTATAGGCTTGTTGGGAGCAACCTATGTGGTTTGAACCTGCACTTGACAATTACTAAAAATATTGTGGATGTAACCAACTCCTCTATGTATCCAAAATATATATATATATATATATATATATATATATATATATATATATATATAAAAGTTTCTACCAACAACAAAAAAAAGAAGAAATGTGTTGGTCAAACATGTTGTATTTAACATAATAATTTAAAAAATATTTAAAGGTTTAAAAAAAAAAAAAAAAAATTATTTGACAATGTTGATAAAACAAGGTTGCCTTTCTAGAGAAAGGATTGATTACTTTGAATTTTGTTAGCAACTATCAACTGGAGGTTTTTCTTGTTCATAGCAATGTGATACTAAGCAAAAGGATTTTAGGGAAGATTGTATCAAGAAGGAATTAGATCTAAATTAATATGGTCATAAATGAACTCATAAGAGGTTGTATTTGAGCTTCACTAGATAGGAATGAGCGAACTTATTGTTGTAAAAAGAGCAATTGAATCTATGAAAAACAATTTGATGATAGATGATGGATGCTCTCATTGTTGTGAAATCAGACACATTGTAAGGTATTATTATATTAAAGAGAAGAAGACCGTATATAATTGAATATATGAAATAATATTTTGCAATAGGAAAACAATAAGAGTAATGACAACAATAATGATGATCAAATCTTTTTTTGCTACCTCTTTTTCCCATATACATACCTTTAGAAAGGAAGGGATTATTTTGGATGTTTGCATTATATGGTTAAACATGGGTTAATTTCCCTTATTATTTGCTTTCCAAACAAAGAAATCAACAAATGGGTTAGGATTAAGGAGATGAATTTTGAGAATATTGGATAAAGAATTTAGAGCACAAATTTTCTAGGGGATTGGTTAACAAGAGATAAAGTCTTCCAAGTCCTTTTCCCATCCGTTACCTCAATAAAGTCATCAAATCTAGATCCACAATATTGCACAGTAAAGGGCTGTAAGCAATTTAGAAGTTGGTCTATAATTAAGGGCTCATTATGAATCAAACTATCATCCCAAAAGTTAACTTTCCTACCATCATAAATTTTCCATCTCAAGCCTTTTTAAATAAATAAAATGGAACCAATAAGTGTTTCCAAAAAATAAAGCTCTTTGGATTGTCCTAAATATCAAGGAAATTACCATCTCTGCCAAGATATTTAGTTGTTAAAATCTTTACCCAACCAATTTCATCCATTTTGAAAAAATTCCAACCCTGTTTTGCAATAAGGGCCAAATTCATTTGTTTGAGTATCCTGAGGCTTAATCCACCCTTGCTCTTCCTGGAAAAAATTTGTTTCCAATCCACTAGGGGATATCTGTGTTTTTTCCATGCATGTCCAAAGAAAGACCTTTTGAATACTATCAATATTTTGGTAGATTTTTTATGGCATCTTAAACAACGACAAAAAAAATACCGATATACTTTGGAGGTTGGATTTAACGAGCTATGCCTTACCTACTTGGCTAAGGAGGGCACCTTTCCAGCTTGCCAACTTTCTCCTAACCCTCTCAACCATAGGAATCCAAGAAGAATCATGTAACCTACCACTGAAAAGTGGTAAACCCAGATAAACAGAAGGGAGTTTCCCAATGGAACATTCAAATATTTTTGCAATATTTACCTATCTTTGAATGGGGTATTGAAAAAATACCTTGCTCTTGTTGAAATTTATCTTATGTTCAGAGGCAGTCTCATAAGAAGATATAATAAAATTTCTCTTTTACTTTTGGAATAGAGGATCTTAAAGCAAGAAGAGTATCATATACAAATTGTTGGTTGGTTATGGGATTGCAAGAGGAGGTTGGCTTTATCCTTAAAATTAACTCCTTAGATTGGGTTATCTAAATAGATCTACCCTAGGTTTCAACTATAATAAGAAATAGATAAGGAGACAATGGATCCCCTTGTCTTAAGCCTCAGAGGCTTCTGAAATAGCCTATTGGAGAACCATTAATTAGGATAGAATTCATGACTCAGTACAAACATCCTTGGATGGAATCTATCTATGTAGGGTGAAATTTAAATTTACCCATAACTTTAAACAAAAATTCTTAGGATACTCTATCATATGCCTTGTTCACCTCTAATTTCAACAACAATCCATCTCTGCCACTTTAATCTATGGAATGAAAAGCTTTATGAAAATTAATCACACCATCCAAGATTTGTCTCCTTTTAACAAAAGCACCTTGGTAGGGATTAATAATATAAGGAAGAACAACCTTCATTCTATTGGCTATGACTTTAGCCAATATTTTATAAAGAGTATTACGTAGACTTATGGGCCTGAAATTATTGAAGGAATTAGCTCCTGCCAATTTAGGAATCAAAACCAAAAAGGTGGAATTGATGTTCCTTGTAATATAAAGGGTATTTTGACCCATAGCATTATAAATAGCCTTCCCCATAATTTTCCAAAAATTTTGGTAAAAACCTACAGGAAAACCATCAGGTCTAGGGGCCTTCTCACCAGCAATGGAAAATACTGCCTCTTTGATTTCAAACTCTTTGAACGAAGTGATAAGACTGGAGTTCATTTGTTCATAAATTAGAGAAGGAATAAAATTCATAAAGAATTGGAGACCTGCTCATTTATAGGTGACACCACTCCTAAGAGATTTTTAAAAATTGTACAAAGTCATCACGAATTTCCAAAATATTTCCAGTTTTAGTACCATCCTCCTTAACAATTTTAGTAATCTTATTGAAACTCCTGTGTCTCAAGGTTGTGGCATGAAAAAACCTGGTATTTCTATCTCCATATTTCAACCAAAGATCCTTAGACTTTTATCTCCAGTAGGATTCCTCACAAACCAATACATTATGGAAATATTCCAACAATCTCCTTTCAATATCTCTGTCAACCTTTAATGGGGGAAAAGATTCCATAATAGCTTCAATGGATGAAAGTTGCATTTTCAAGGATTTCTTCTTTTGGAAAATGTTACCAAAAATATTTTTATTCCATTCTTTTAAATTGCTCTTCACAAATCTTAACTTATTGGCAACTTGAGATATTAGGGGACCTAGAAAATCCTTCTTCCACCAAACAACTCTCAAGACCTCAAGGGTATCATTCTTCAGCCATATAATGAAAGGGAAACTTAAAAATTATATTCCCAACTAAAACATCCAGTACCAAAGGATTGTGATCCGATCCTATTCTTGGAAGAGAAGAGAGAACATAGTTACCAAAATGATGAAGCCCTTATTTAGAAATAAAAAAACCTATCCAATTTTGATTGGATAAGATGTTCCCCTAGCCTTCTGTTGCTCAAAGTGAATTTATTTTTTTATCTCGAAGTCCATCAGCTCATTAGTATTGACAAAAAAATTGAATTCCCCCATACCATTAGAGGGATATTGGCTTCCTCCTTTTTTTTCTAAGGGAAAGAGGGGGCAATTAAAAGCCCCAGCCAACATCCAAGTAATATTAGGGAAAGCATTTCTATTTAGCTCAACTCCTCCCATAGTATTCCTCTTCCCACAACTAATTTTGGAGCATACACATTAGTTACAACCAAGGATATTTTAGAAAATTTGCAATAGAAAAATATGTTAATGAATCTGTCAGAAGAAGAGAGCACTCTACCTTCAATTTTTGAATTATCCCAAAGACACATTAAACCCCCAAAAGCTCCTGAATCATGCCTTGCAGAATAACATGCCTCCTTCCATATGACATTCTAAACCTTATCAAAATTGTTCTCCTTAATTTTATATTCTTGAATAAAAAAATATAAGGTTTCAAATATTTCCTCATAGAAGCAACTAGTTGTTTCTTTGAAGGGGTATTCAAACCCCTTATGTTCCAAGATAGTATTTTCATTTATGAGACTTGGTGGGGTGCTTCTTCCCTGCTACCATAGAAAATATCATCTAGGTTTCGTTAGCTATGTATTTTAAGGTCTCCCTTAGCCTTGAGTCTTGGTTCAAAGGTCACTTTTGCTTAGATTTAGCTCCCACATCCACTATCCCTTTTTTGCTGCTCCTCGTGATGTAATTGGGGATAGATTATGAAAATTTCCCATTAGGTGGTGAATTTGTAGCACTTGCTTGTTTTACCGATAGGTTTTGGATGGAATAAATAACAGAAGCTAATGTTGGGTTATATTTTAAACCTTTTTCGTTAAGTGGTAAATCTAAAGCAATGTTATATTTTTATGGTGACCTTTAAATGGGAGTACTAAGAGAATCTGAGGCTGGGAGAGAAATCCTCAAAAATTTAGGCAAATTTCCCTCCAAAGGAACTTCTCCAAATCCTCAAAAGACTAGAGTTGAGGATTAACATCCATATCATTCTCCTAACTCAGAAGATAGGAGAACATGTTTACCACGAGAACTTTACTCATCATAGAGAAAATAATTCTAGGAGGAGAACTTACCTCATATTTTTCTAAAATTATCTCCCCATATTCAATAGGCGAGGGATCTTGGGCATCCTACTTCTTCATCAATGTATGATTGTTTGCTGAAAAAGTTTGATGGGGAATGCCATCCACCTGATTCTCACATATTCTATGACCTTGACTAGAGCTCTCTCCTTCAGACTATTTATTTTTCTACATTTTATGTTTTTGGGAGGATTTTTTAGTGTAGGGCATGCATTAGATAAATACCCTAGTTTCTTGCATGTTGTGCATATGACTGGAGCATTCTCATACTCAATATTTTGGTTCCAAACCCCCATATTTGAGACCAAACTGACTAAGGTAAGCAAAACCTTCTCAAGGTTTTCATTAACACATAATCTTGCATAAATTACTTGAGAACAAGCTTTGGTGGCTACTCAATAGCCACCAAGACCCCTATTTCTCTTGCAATACCTACCAGCACATCCTCATTCTAGAAGTGATAGGGTAAACTTGGTATCTTGACCCAGATTGGGGCTTGAAAAAAACTCTCAAAATTTGGGTCAAAATTTAAACTCCATCTTTGCAAGATGAGACCCCTCCATCTAAAAAACCATGGTCCTCCCCCAAAATTTTGTATAAGTCCTCCTTGAATAGAAACTTGACCATGAAAAAACCTTTCGGTAAAGCAACTATTTCCATGTGGTCATTGGACCTCCATTTTGGTGAAGCCCATATTCGAAGCATGTCTAAATATGGACGAGCACTCATGAAATGCCCTACCAAAATTGTAGACTCTTGTTCAATATCCATATCTACACATGTATTTGGGATAATAATTTTACCTCCTTCAAGGATTAGGGTAAAACAAGGTTTACGAGTTTTCTTCTTACCACTCTAACTACAGGTAAAATAAGGAATGTGGGTCCTTTCCAACAGACCCTAAAAAAAATGCCACATTATCAACATCAACAAAATTTGGGCTTGGACCATTATTCGCCTCTATCAAAGGAATGCCATTTTGAGAAAAAACTTTTTTGTTGTCTTCCTTTCCCTCATCCTCGTTCCCACCATCACCACTTCCACCATCATTGCTCTTCACCTCTCCCTCCATCATTCCTTTCCTGATGCAAAATATGGGTTTGATCCTACCGTCGTGATCCACAATAAATTATCATCAAGATTGTAGTTGCTACGCCCTTATCATAAGAACCCTACCATAGAAAATTATTGTTAAGATCACAGTTTTTGCACCACTACCACAAGAACCCTACCATAATAAATTGTAACCAAGATCGTAGTCATTGCATCCCCTACCATAGAAACCCTATCATAGAAAATTGTCGTTGAGATCACAACTGTTGCCCCCCTACCATAGGAACCCTACCACAATAAATTGCTCCTAAGATCGCAATCGTTGCACCGCTACCATAGGAACCCCACCACAATAAATTTCTCCTAAGATCGTAATCGTTGCACCCCTACCACCCTATTTATATCTTAAGTCACGCAATCTAAAATATTAAAATTTAGTTTTATATCTATTTGATATTAATGATATTTAAAACCAATATGTAGTTTTGGCTTCAGATATATGTCATACAAAGGACAATATGTAAATGTTTACAATGTTTACAAGAGTATTTTTATTTTAAGGAAGCATTAATGGTATGAGGAAATTATGGCATGAGAGACTTGAATATTTGAACTACAAGATCCTAAGCCTAATGAGAAGATTGAAAATGGTACAGAAATCAATAAGTGGTCCCACAATTACTATATGAAGATTGTATACTTTGAAAAATAACCAAAAAAGTAAAGGAAAATTATAAAAGAAAAAAAACAAAATTAGAGCATTATTCATAGCAATATTTGTAGCAATCGAGTGCATGTTGATAGGCTGCCTTGATTCGATTCCCTGGAGGATCAGGGGTCCCATTGACTTTGTCTATACAACCCAAAAACAAATTACGCAATGAGTACTTATCAATCAAAAAGTACATAATAACTTTTATTGATGACTTATGAAGGAGAGAAAAAACCTATACTATTAAGAGCATACAAATAGATTCTAAGAAGCTATTTGAATTCAAGGCCTTAGCTGATTATTAAAATAAGTATTCCATTAAGTACCTTCATATTAATAGAGGTGGGAAGTATATGATCAATGCATAAGTTGAATATTTTTATTCAACATTGAGATAACTTAAGACAAAGGATAATTCATACTTAATAGAATGATATTACAAAAAAAAAATACTTGTGAAGATGGCTATAATGTTTGTTTGAGGAACAAAGATAGGATGATTTTTTTTAGAAAGGTAACTATCTATAAAAATTGTATTCTATATAGAGTGCTTACCAAGGTTATTAGCAAATAAACACTTGAAGAGAAGTGGAGTGATTGCAAATATAACATGGACCATCTCATGATATTGAATTTTATGCCTTGGGTTCGTATTTTCGATAAGATATATTAAAACTTAGATGTTAAAATATATTCATATATCATGATGGACAATTTTGAAATATCTAAATCTTATAGGTTTTTTTACTTAGTTAAAAGAAATTTTGTCATTGGTAGTAATGTCAACATCAATAAAATTATAAGTAGATGTACTTTACCCTTAGAATCATTAGCAAGTTTAGATTATCCATCTAAGGATATCATCTTACAAGCATCTACACACCATATCATTTGAGGATAAAGATCAATACCATGGACCATTTAATGGAGTCACTAAACGGTTGTCTATAATGGGACCTAAAAATGGTCATTTAGAATTAAAGTTGCTAATAAAAACCACCAAAAATAATCATCTATGGATATGAGAGGACCTTTCAAAAATGTCATTTGAGGGTTGTTTAAGTGAGGCATCATTACGCCATTCAAGATATATAACTATTAAAAGGAACTAGCAAAGGATCATCTAAGAAATTTTATTTGAGGAGCTTATGTTCTAAACTTTGATCGACAATTCATTTGGTAGTTTACAAATCAACTTACTTATTTAACTGCTCATTGATGTATTTGCATGCTAAAAAATGAAAATAAAGACAAGTGTAAGAGTCATAATCATTGAAAGAAAGGTGAAAATATTATTATCATCGTGTTGAATGAAAATATGATCATGAGGGTCATTGTCATTCCATAAAATATGAAAAAAATTGTCAAGGTCATCATCACGAGAAAGATGAGAGTGAGAACAAGGGCTATTTTGTACAAAAGATGAAGATAAGCATAGGCATCATCATTGTCACATGAAAGACATAATAGATTAGGATGACATTGTCAACATATGGAAGATAAAGATAAATATGAAGGATATCATATTACACATGAAATATGAAGATGAGCGTGGGTTGTCATCAACAATGCAAAGGACAAGTGAAAGCACAAGAGTCATCATCCTTGCATGGAAGATGAAGGTGATTGTAAGAATCACCATTGTTGCATGTGAAAGAAGAAAAACCATAATGGGTATAAGAAGAAGAAAAAACCCTACTGCTTTTAGACTCTTCATTCTTCCTTAGAAGCATATCTCTTGATCGTATAAACCAACAAAATTAATTGAACAACAATAGTCCTCAAATTCATAACATGACCTTCCACTCTCCATGTCATTTAACCAAAACATATGCAAGAATGGAGGTGAGCCTAATACCTTCAATGGATACAACTCGATATCTACCTTTCCTATAATGCAAAAATTCTCATATTATATTTTTTGGTAAAAATATAATATTTTTTATTTATTTTTATTTATCAAGAATATCAAAATAGAAATAAAAATTAATTTTTATTTGATTGAATATTTTTTAACAAATTATATTAAATATCAAATTAAAATTACTATATCAAGTGACATTAATCCAACTTGTTAAATTCCTTAAAGATGTAGGTTTAAATCTTCTTAAGAATACATACATAATTGCCAAGTTATAATACCACTATGTGATCAGGATGTAAATGGGTTAGGCTTGTTTCAATCTCATATAACCAATTTAAAAAATTAACTCAATATTTATAGTATACATTTTTAATGAGTTGTAAATTTCGTTATAGTGGATCAAAACAACTTATTTTGAATAAAGCATTCATCATTTATTACATCAGTTATTGGAATTTTATACATCATTCATAGAAAGTTTTTATTTTCAATTTTCAATTAAACGTCCATTTCTCGTATACACAAGGCCTTTATGTTCATGAAGAGGAACCGTGTGTGTTAGGATTTTATTCATTATTCATATAAAATTCCTACATGCTTGTTTTCAATTACACATCCATTTTTCATATTTTTTTCAGTTACATAGGAGAGTTGGTTACAACCACACTATTTGTAGTAAATAACAAGTGTAGGGTTCAAACCACAGGGGTTGCTTCCATCAAACCTATTTCATTTCGTTATTGTTGACCCAATGTAAAGGGGACCATTGGTCGCTCGATATTTGTACGAATGATCCAACGTAAAGGGGACCATTGGTCGCTCGATATTCGTACGGTCATTGTCAGTATGACGCACATTCAAAAAATTCAGATCAAACTCCTACCTTTGCAAACAAGTTGCCTCCGAAGTTTGAACCTGGATGTCTTCTTGATAAATGTCTGGCCAGACAAGTACTTACCAATCGACCTAGTCCTCGGGAACCATCCATTTTTCACATGTACAAGGCCATTATGTTCATCCAAAAAAACCCTAATCTTTTTTATAAAAGACAATTCATATCAATTATTTATATTGATTAAAAACATAGTTGTTCTTCACTTAACAAGAAAAATAATCATTTTCAAGCTACAATAGCTTAACTGATTAAATTCAACTTTGATGAACGAGACCTAAGTTCTAATCTTGCCAAACAATATGTGTGTAATAGACAAGCTATTGTGCTACCACTATGTGATTATGATGTAATGCACTTGGGACCTATTTCAATGTCCTTATAATCAATTAAAAATATGAAAAACAATTACTTTAAAACTTTAAAACTTTAAAAAAGCTTTTACCTCTTTATATAACTTAAATTGTTTATAAAATAAAATAAATTTATAATATATTTATCTGTAAAATTTTAAATATATTAATATTAAGTAATTATAAATATATTGTTTAATTTTCATTTAAAATACATACAAAAATATTGAGTATGCAATATAACATACACAGCGTGGAAGGAATATTCAATATTACCTATTAAATTTAGAATATTAAAATACAAGTATATAAGGGATACATATTAAAGGGTAAAGACTAGAGTAATTTTTTATAAGTTATATAAGATTAGGTCATTTGAGACTCAATATAGCAAAGTGGACTCATTACATAGGATGTAAGGAAGGAATATTTAATATTGATTTTTAAATTTAAAATATACAAAAATAAATATATAAGGTATGTATATTAAAAGATAAAGAGTAGAGTGTTTTTTTATAAGTTATATGAGATTTAAATTATATGAGATCTAATATAGAGTATTTTTAATTATATTTTGGTTATCAAAGTATGGTGTACAATTTATCAGGATTTAAATTTTGAATCTTTATTTAAAGTATTAAAGTTGTTTACCTAATATATGGTTATTCTTAACTATATTCTTAAAAGAATATGCACAGTCTATTCCCTTTATAATTTAAACTTTGGACCTTTATTTAGAGTGTCAAAGTCTCCACCATTAAGCTACTTAAGCTCTACAAATATATATCGTTGTAGAGTTTTTTTTCTTGAAAAAAAGGTTGTACTCGAATCCTCCACCTTTGACAAATCACAACTCTCTTCTTTAAAGCTTGAGAGTTTACAAACATATTCAATTCTCATATCAATTGAGATGTTATAAATAGATACTTACATCTTTCTTCATAAAAAGTCTGAATGTTTTATATTCATTTTTTGGGTCTTCAATTATTTTTGTAAAAACAAATATTCAACATCCATTTTCTTGATATTTTTCAATCTTATTCATCCATCCATACAATAGAAATGTTGATTAGTAGTGGTCTTTAATTATGCCAAGTTGTCATTGTGTCACTTGAATATCCATATCTGCTCCGTTGACTCTATGCTTATGTTGCTCTTCTCTGATATTTTGAACGATTGGTCCTATTGTTCCTTGATGTTGTTGCATCCTTTTGAAAGCCAAAAATATTATGTTTTTCTACCAAACACCATTATACTTGATGTCTTTTGATTCCATATAGATCTATAATTTTGATGCCTTAGCCCATGTCTCCAAGATTGTTGTCACTCAAGGTGACATGGGTGTTGATATGCTACAACCTTAACCTAACATTTTTTTTTCTTTGATTCTTTAACTTGTTTATTTTATTTTTTTATTTTTATTTCTTCTTCACAATCTTCTCTCGTATACCCTTATTTTGGTTCATCCTTGTGCACTTCCTAACAAGGCTTCCTTGGACTTTGTTATTGCTTCTTCCATGGACTCTATTGTTGCTACTACTATAAATTCAACTTTTGAGCCTTTTTTTGGTTCTTTAGCTTGATCTCCATCCAAAACTACTTTTTTCTTCTTCTTGGATCCTTGCTTCTTAAGCTTTTTCTTTTGAATGCAACCATGAACTTGCACATTGTCATTTGTATTTTTTCTTCTATTATATCCTCTTTATTCATTTCTTTCAGTTTTCTATGAAACCTTTTTATTTCTTCTTCATATCCTTTGATGGTGACCTTCAAACTAGCTATCTTTTTATATGGATTCTTTTGACTCAAGAATGCATGATATATTTCATACCAAGTGAAACACTTATAATTCTTTTTCTTAGTAAGACTTTTGAATCAACCATAAGCTTCCTCTCTTAACATTTTAATAAGTTGGCATTCCCAAAAAAAATTCCCTAAAATATAAAGATCTAAACTTCATCCACCATTCTCGAGCATCAATGTTATCCTTTCTAGTAAAAATTGGTAATTCCATGATCTCAACCCTAAAAATTCTTAAAAGCATCTAGAGATTTGGAAAAAAAAAAATTAAAGCTTTTCAATTTTTTTTAAATATTTTTTATTCCTTACTATCAACAAATAACTTTGTAAATTTTCTTCAAAAATAAATTACACTACAACTCATTTGCTTACCTTAAAGGATCGTAATCTCCCTCAATCATTACTCACAACAATTATCTAATCCCTTCTCTCCACAACAATTTTGGTCATAATCCTTCAATACCAATTGACTTTTGCCTCAAATTAAAATCTTTTCCAACGTCATTGCCTATAAATTTCAATAACCATCCAAAACATTTGATCGGTCCACATTTCCAGTTGTAGTGAAGGACGAAGCTTTTACAAGCACTTCAACACCATCAAGACAAAAGACATAAAATTATACCAAAATATCTACAATATTAACATAAATTATATCATCTTAGATTTAAATTATACTTATACATTCTCTATTGATAAGCATAGCTCTCGCTTTAATGGAAGTCTTGGTTGGGAGGAGACTGTTGAGCCCTATGAGTTGGTTGTAGGGGTTTATTGCACTAACCAAATCAATATATATATATATATATACAAATATTTTTATTATAAATGATCATAAATATTATTTAATTTGTATTTAAAAATATATAAAATTACTACAAAATCTCGAATATAAATTTATTATATAAAATATAAGTAAAAAATATCTAATATTAACTTTCAAAATTAAGATATAGAAAATATAAAATATAAATTATTAAAATACATTCATATTTATTAATAAACATTATATTAAAAAAAACATTATTCTACATTAATATCTATTTATCTATACTTATTAATAAATTTCTAATTAACATAAATATAAGTTCAAAATTATAATAAATATACAAACATAATCAACGTTACATTAATACTCATTTTTTACGTACTAGATTCATATCCTTCCTCAAAAAAAAAAAAAAAAAACTCAAAATTAGTATGAAAATGCATACCTAATCAAACATTCAGAATATTCACACCACATCTAGCTAATTTAAACTATTAAAGCAGAAAATTAATTTTTGTATAAAGTTACCATTAAAAATATTTTTAATTTTAAATGTCATTGAATCGTCCGTCCTCCGAATATCAACTTCCGTACAAATTCTAATTTAGTTTATGTATAGATTAATATATTCTTGGATTTCTGCATAAAGTTGTCCACCCTTGCTAGAATTGGTTATCCATAGGTTAGTATTTTTTTTTTTTTGGCAGTTTCAATTTTAATAGAAATATAATTTTAAAATTTTTATATTTTATATTTTATTATATTAAATATTATAAATTAAAATAAATGAATATTTAAAGTTTTATTTTATTTTTGGATTAAGTAAATATGTTTTTAAAAGCGTTTGTATTATTTTAAAACACTATCTTCTCTAATTCAATTTTGGGTCTCTTAAAACCTTTAAATAAAAACCAAAAACATACAATTAATTGTTAAACAAAAACATAAATACTCAAATACTAACCAAAAGATATTATTTACTTAAAAAATCAACATCCACCCTAATCTACATATAAATATCAACTTTCAAAGTCATTCTCGTTAAATTGTCTACCTTTGTAGGGTAAGTGGAGAAGGGCGAGCCTTGCCTGTCTACGGTTTGAATCTTTGCCATGCAAAGGGGGAAATTGTCTACCTTTGTAACACAAGTGGAGAAGGCTAGCCTGACCTATCTAAAGGGTACACAAAAAAAATATGTTGTGGCTTCCCTTTAGATAGTGGTATACTCGGATGGAATGGCATTGTCAGCTACCTAACAACAACTTTCGAGGTTTTCTCTACCCTAAGAGATTTGCATGCGAGCCAACAATGACCATAGGAATTTTATGGGATCCATGGTCCCTTTCACGTTAGGACAATAATAATAAAGTGGAATAAGTTTAATGAGAGCAACCCCTATGGTTTGAACTTACACTTATCAATTACTAAAAATACACTTATCAATTACTAATAATAATATGATTATGATCAACTCTCTTATTATGTAATAAAAAAAAAAATTATGAATAGAACAAATTCTTATCTAATTTCATATTATCATATGATTTTCTAATAATTATATATATATATATATATATATATATATATAGACGTATTAAATACATTTAAAAATATTATCTAAATCATATTTCAAAACATTTTTTTTTTAATTTGATTATTATAAGAAACCTCTATGACCGACTCACAGGGCTGAGCAGTCTCCTCCCAACACAAAGAAAATTTAACACAAAGCCACCACACACCCACCCCCTTAAACACCATGTCGTGGTTTGAAATATTTCAAAACATTTGAGTGCTCCCCACGTTTTATGGACAATATAATTGTTTTGGGCAATAATTTGTATTTAAGTATTATTTTAAAGCAAATTATTTATTAGTTGTATTAGCATTGTCAAACACAAATTAAAATATTATCTTTTATTATCTATCTTTAAATGTTATTGTTTTTATTTTTAACTAATTGTAATATTATATCATGTTTTATATAATAATATTATCATAGCTTAATAATTATATAGGGCTGATGTCATTTAATATTATTAATTTTATTTTAAAATAATATAAAATAGTATCTTTGGATATTAATAACACGGGTTTTAATATGGTTTATCCCATAGCTTTATCCCTCGTCTATTCATAAAGTTATTACCATTTGGTCTATTTTTTTAGGCAAAACATTGAGTTAAAAACACAGGTTTTTATATGGGGTTTTGTGTTCCCTTTGGGGTTTAAGCTTGAGTCATCATTACGAAATTTTTCACAGGATAAAAAATGTTAAGGTAAAGCATAGGTTTCTATGAAGGGTCTTGGTAAAGCATAGGTTTTGAATTTGAGTCTCTTAAATAAAAATCGGGAGATGTTTTGAATTTGAGTCTCTTAAATAAAAATCCGAAGACTTACCATTACGGTATCCCTTATTACACAAAAAACAGTTAGAGTAAAACACATATTTTTACAAGAGGTCTTTGTTCTTTTGCAAATTGAGAAGCAACCTTTTGGGTGAAATACCATAGTGGAAGCAAACGAACTATAAATCAATCCCTTAAACGAGCGAATCATGGTCCAACCATACACTCCATCCTCTCTTGTGGAAACATCACTCGATGGTGGTGAATGTGGATTTCTTCACATATGTGGTTTTCATTAGTTGATTTCCCTTGTGGGCCCCATGTTAGCTCTAAGGTCCATTCTTTGTTCCTCTCGTATTGTCCAATCTCGTACTTTCTCACATAAAAAATACTAAACACCTTGAACAATGTTGCAAGAATCTTTAGCCATTATGCTACATGTATCTCATGTTGACCCTCATGGTGGTATATAAAGCACAACATCCACATCGAACTTTACAAATCAAAAAGCAAGCTTTTGGGTAAAATACCCTAGTGGAAACAGACGAACCATGACCCAGCCCCTCAAACGAGCAAATCATGGCCTAACCATACGCTTCATCTTCTCGCATGGAGTTGAGTGTGGATTTCTTCCTACGTAAGGTTTATGTTGGTTGATTTCCCTTATGGGCTCCATGTTAGCTCTGGGATCCATTCTCCGCTTCTTTCGTACTACCTAGTATCGTATCACCTAGTCTAATGCTTTCTTACATAAAAAAATATCTCTAACGGATACAACCTCATATTTACCTTTTCTATAATGTAAAACTTCTCATGTTAAATTTCTTGATCAACATTATAATATTTTATTATTCGTCAAAAATATCAAGGTTCAAACCGCGGTGTGGGGCGAGTGTGTGAGGGGGTGGATGTGGTGACTTTGTGTTAAATTCTCTATTGATAAGTATAGCTCTCGGCGTGAGCTTTGTGTTAAATTCTCTATTGATAAGTATAGATCTCGGCTTTACGAGGGGTCATGGTTGGGAGGAGACTGATCATCCCTGCGCATCGGTCATAGAGGTTTCTCACAATAACCTAACCAGAAAAAAAAATTATAATTAATAAATCACTTTTATTTTTTTATTTGATTGAATATTTTTAAATAGATTATATGAAATATTAAATCAAAATTACTATATTAAATGACATTAATTCAACTTGTTAAATTCTTAAAGATATAGATTTAAATCTTCCAAAGGATACATGCATAATTGTTGAGTTGTTATAATACCACAATGTAGTCATCATATGATATGAGATTATAATACCACCATGTGGTCATCATATGATATGATTTAGGTCCATTTCAATCATATAACCAATTTAAAAATTTAACTTAATTCTTAGTATAAATTTTTAATGAATTATCATAGTTTTTTTTTTTTTTTGGATAAATTGATGTAAAAAAAATTATTTTAACTAAAACATTCATCATTTATTAAGCTTTTATCCATTTCATATATAAATTTTTTATGCTCAATTTTTTTTTTTTTATTTAAAACCCTTTATGCTCAATTTTTAATCAAACAAGACCTTTATGTTCACCGAGAGGAACCTTGTGTGTTAGGTTTTCATTCATTATTTATATAAAAAAACCTTTGTGCTTCTTTTTCAATTAAACATCCGTTTTCACATAAACAAGGCCATTGTGTTCATTTAGGGAACCTAAACCTTCTTTATAAAAGATGATTCATCTCAATCATTCATAATAATTAAAAATCATGGATTTTCTTCACTTAACATGAAAAACAATCATTATCAAGTGACAATAGTTTAATTGATTAAATTTCTAGCTTTGATGGAAGAGACCTGCGTTTGAATTTTGTCAATATGTGCATAGTAGCCAAGTTATTGTAATACCAATATGTGATCATGATGTAATGCACATGGACCTATTTCAATTCCTTCTATTCATTAAGGAACATGAAAAACAATTACTTTTAAACTTTAGGAGTGTTCTTACTTAAATATATATAAATTAAATGTTTAACGTAATGATTTGGGCTTTGGCTCTTGTTCGAGAGGTCCAAGGTTCAAACGTGTGTTAATCTCCAAATGATAATCTTAGCTCTCCACCTCAACTTACGAGGAAGAATCATGGTTGGGATGAGAATGCTCAACCCTAAGTGTTGGTCATAGAGGTTTCTCACTCTATATATAAAAATTATTTTGTATGTAAAAAAATTAATTTTATAATATTATTTATTTGTAAAATTAATTTTTTTTTTTTTGAAAATTTTGAAAAAACTTGTATTAAAACAAAGATCAATTACAAATTGGGAAGGGAAATTTCCCATCCGAAATCAAAGAGAACACCAGCTTACAAAAGGAAGGAAGATTTGCAATGGGGCCAAATCTCCTAAACCATTAACTAGCAAACAAGGGGGTCAGATTGGTCTGTAGATGCAACTTGTTGCGAAATCGCGACACTCTTGCCCTCTTCTCCTTTGGCCGCGAAAATGCAACATGTCGCGATATCGCGACACTTTTTTCCTTTGGGCGCGACAATGCAACATGTCGCGATATCGCGACACTTTTTCCTCTTCTGTCCGTGACATTGCAACATGTCGCGATATCGCGACACTTTTTCCTCCTTTGGCCGCGGCAAAGCAACATGTCGCGATATCGCGACACTTTTTCTCCTTGGGCAGCAACGTTGCAACATGTCACAAAATCGTGACACCTTTTCCTCCTTTTGCCGCGATGAAGCAACATGTCGCGATATCGCGACACTTTTTCTTTCTTGGCCGCGACGAAGCAACATGTCACGATATCGCGACACTTTTTCTTTCTTTTCCGCGACAAAGCAACATGTCGCGATATCGCGACACTTTTTCTTTCTCGACCGTAATGAAGCAACATGTCGCGATATCGCGACACTTTTTCTTTCTCGGCCGCAACGAAGCAACATGTCGCGATATCGCGACACTTTTTCTTTCTCGATCGCGATGAAGCAACATGTCGCGATATCGTGACACTTTTTCTTTCTCGACCGTGACAAAGCAACATGTCGCGATATCGTGACACTTTTTCTCTTTCGGCCGTGACGAAGCAACATGTCGCGATATCGCGACACTTTTTCTTTCTCGGCCGCGATGAAGCAACATGTCGCGATATCGCGACACTTTTTCTCTCTCGGCCGCGACGAAGCAACATGTCGCGATATCGCGACACTTTTTCTTTCTCTGCCGCGACAAAGCAACATGTCGCGATATCGCGACACTTTTTCTCTTTCGACCGTGACGAAGCAACATGTCGCGATATCGCGACACTTTTTCTTTCTCGGTCGCGACGAAGCAACATGTCGCGATATCGCGACACTTTCTCTCTTTTGGCCGTGACGAAGCAACATGTCGCGATATCGTGACATCTTTCCTCCATTGACCGCGACGAAGCAACATGTCGCGATATCGCGACATCTTTCCTCCCTTGGCCGCGACCAAGCAACATGTCGCGATATCGCGACATCTTTCCTCCCTTGTCCGCGACGAAGCAACATGTCACGAAATCGTGACACCTTTCCTCCCTTGGCCGCGACCAAGCAACATGTCGCGATATCGTGACACCTTTCCTCCCTTGGCCGCGACGAAGCAACATGTCGCGATATCGCGACACCCTTCCTCCCTTGGCCGCGACCAAGCACCATGTCGCGATATCGCGACACCTTTCCTCCCATGGCCGCGACCAAGCAACATGTCACGATATCGCGACAACTATCCTCCCTTGGCCGCGACGAAACAAAATGTCGCGATGTCGCGACACCTTTCCTCCAGTGACCGCGACCAAACAACATGTCGCGATATCGCGACAACTATCCTCCCTTGGCCGCGACGAAACAAAATGTCATGATATCGCGACAACTTTCCTCCCTTGGCCGCGACGTAGCAGCATGTCACGAAATCGTGACACCATTCCACCCTTTGCTTTTTCCTTGATCATTAGCTCAGGGACCTTTCAAGACCCTGCCTAATCGCCTCGTCCTCAGTAGCCATGTCACTATGCAACTGAACCCCAACCTCCTTCTCAGCACCAATCTTAGCCAGGAAGTCGGTCGCTTTGTTTAAATCTCTACTCACGTAGACTGGAACCACATCATCTAATTGCCTCCATAGTTCCTTAATTTGATTGACAAGAATCCTCAACCTCCAAGCTTTCAAGGCAAAGTTCCTCATGCAATCTAGAGCTCCGACCATTATTTGAGAATCTGATTCGAGTATTATCCTCCTATGGCCCTGTTTAACTGCCCAAATAGAAGCAGATTTGATAGCTATGGCTTCTGCTTCATTGTTTGTAGCTCTTCCCAAGCCTTGCAGTTCCCAATAGAGCACTGCTCCAACATGATTACGGCAAACCACTCCAATTCCAGCTCTACCCGGGTTGCCTTTTGCAGCTCCATCAGTATTAATTTTAATCCAACCTGCTGGGGGTGGTTTCCAACTAGCTCTGATCTGTTCCTCTTGCATTTCAAGTCCTTCTTCCATTGCCCCGACAACCACCTGAGTTTCCTCTTTAGCATAGAAGGCCACAGTTTCGGTGACTTTGCTCCAAATGACCTTGCCAAACTCCATCTAACGAAGAAAAAGTTTCTCTAAAGATTCTAGCATTTCTCTCCAACCACACTTGCCACCAAATGAAGTTTAATCCAAGCTCCCAACCAAGACGAAGAGCTTTAGATTTAAATCTACCCCTCTTCCATCTTTCCCAGGATATTAATTCGGTTCAAGTCACTATTAACTTGAATTTTAAAACATGAAAACCATCTCTTCCAGATCTGGCGCGTGAAAGAGCACTCAAACATCAAGTGGTCAGCTGTTTCCTCGCTCTTGTAGCATAATACACATTGGGAAGGGCCGATGATTCCTTTACATCTGAGATTATCAAAAGTGAGAATTCCATTGTGCATGAACTGCCAGGCA
The DNA here is from genome assembly GCA_028583015.1 of Wollemia nobilis. Lineage (NCBI taxonomy): Eukaryota > Viridiplantae > Streptophyta > Pinopsida > Araucariales > Araucariaceae > Wollemia > Wollemia nobilis. The sequence goes on along the minus strand of JAQPPZ010016912.1, from coordinate 1,513,368 downwards.
AAAAAGTTAACTTTCAGCCACCCTTTGGAATGCCAAATCTTTCTCCAATCCTCAACCTGAAAAGTATGTGGGGGAGGCTCTGGAAGGATCTTGTCATATCCGTCCTTCACCGTGTAGACACCAAGGCTCCCATAGCCCCAAGCTAATTCATCCTCCTCGTCTCTACCTGTGAGGAATATTTCTGTCAAGATTTTAGTCATGATGGGTGCCAAATCCGGAGGGATTGAAATTGGCCACTCATCCAACTTCTTAAACTGCTTAAACTTGTAATCCCCCAGATGACTAGTGGTGAAATAACTTTCAATTTGAACCCATCCCTTGGTTTCAATGGCTGCTTTTAAAGGTTGCAATTCAGGAAATTCGACAATGATAGGTGGGTATTGATCCCAAGAATCTGACCAAAAACGTGCCTTCTCCCCTCTCCCCACTTTCCAAAATAATCGATCTTTTACAACCTGAGATCCTAACTTGAGAGCCTGCCACACTAAGGATCCAGTACCTTCCAAAGGGAAACGACCCACCTCATTTGGGTTAACATGTCCCAAATATTTACTGGTTAGGATTCTACTGAATAAGGAAGTTGGCTGGGAAATCCACCTCCAGTAAAGCTTTCCAACCAAAGCTTTATTATTTATCTTAGATCTTCTCAGACCCAAACCTCCTTTTACCTTGGGCTGGGTCACTTTGTCCCAACCAACTAAGGCCCATTTCCTCTCGCCTTTTGCTCCTTCCCATAAAAATTTTCTGGCCATCTTGTCCAACTCTTTCCATATAGTATGTGGGGCAGCCAGGATAGAGAATTTATAAATTGGCATGGCCTGAATGACTGACTGTAGAAAAGTTAATCTACCCCCATAGCTTAACCATTTGTGAGACCAATGATTGATTCTATCCTTGATACAATCCAAAAGATTCCTCCAGATCTCTATTTTTAGTTTTTTGAAGTGCAAAGGGACCCCCAAGTAAACCACTGGGAGAGAAGTCCTTGTGAATCCCAAGATCTCTAAAATTCTGCCCTGAAGCCTCTGATCAAGATTGAAAAAGACCACTTTGGATTTTTTATCATTGATGACTTGGTTTGTAGCCCTAAGGTAGACACTAAGAGTATCTCTGATCATTCTTGCTTCCCTGAAGCTGGCAACTCCCACCAATCCAAGTATCATCCACAAACTATAGGTGAGTCAAAACTTCCTCACCCACCTTGATACCTGTTAGCAAACCTTGCTGTCTTCTTCTCAAGAAAAGTCTACCTAGTCCTTCAGCCAATATGAGAAACAAATAGGGAGAGCAGGGATCCCCTTGACGAAGGCCACGGGTGGCTCCAAATGGTTGCGAGGGGAGACCCTTGATTAACACTGAGTATGTCGGAGTAGAGACACAACTCATGACCCATTCTATCCAATCTTGAGAGAAACCAAAGGCTGCCATCATCTTTGCCAAGAAGCTCCACTCCACCCTATCATAGGCCTTTGACATATCTAATTTTATGAACATTCCTTTATTACCAGAAGTTTGCATTGAATGGATTGCCTCCTGAGCTAGAACCACCCCATCGAGGATCTGTCTACCCTCAACAAAACCCCCTTGCTCTGAGGAGATAATGTTATGTAAAAGAGGTTTTAGTCGCTCAGCCATTACCTTTGTGATTATTTTATATATCACATTGCATAAGGCAATAGGTCTATAATCTGAAATATGAACCCCCTTCTCCCCTTTTGGAATTAAGGTGATGAAAGTATGATTTAATGCTTTAAGCATTCTTTTATTACCTCTGGACTCCTCTATAACAACCATTACATCCTCCTCCAAGTTATCCCAAAAGGCCTGAAAAAACTCAATTGGAAAGCCATCTGGACTTGGAGTTTTTCTGGTGCTCATTCCAAAGACCACATCCTTTAGTTCCTCTCTTTCAATGGGTTTGAGAAGGGACTGATTTTCTTCTTCAGAGATAACATAAGGTATGACATCAAGAACGTCGTTTTGAGCCTCTTCATCTTGCACCATACTTTCCTTAAAAAGTTCAGAAAAATAATCCATTGCATGGGACTGCATACCTGGAAGAGTATCAAAGGAGTGTCCATTCTCATCTTGAAGGGCTTCCATGTTATTCATCTGTCTCCTAGCACATGCAATCCGATGGAAAAATTTGGTATTTCTATCACCTTCTAATAACCAAGTGGTTCTTGCTCTCTGTTTCCAGAAGGTCTCCTCTTGGTTGTCAATGTCCTCAACCGCTTTACGCAAGGCATCATCCTCGGCTTTGAGCTGCTCAGTAATTGTTCCTTCCCTAAATTGTCTTTGGACCTCATCCCATCTGGCCACCAAAGGAGCTTTTTGGACCTGGAAGTCTGTTTTGTTAGCTCGCCTCCAAAGTTTCAGTTGAGCTTTGACATGATGAAGTTGTTTGTGGAATCTAAACATTGTTGTCCCATAGGCTGGGCGGCCCTCTTCCCACCATTGAGGAATTTTCTTTCGAAGTTCCTCTTTTTGTAACCAAAAATTCTCAAATTTAAATGGTTTGTGATGCTGCCCTGTCTTAGTCCCTCCTTCCAACAAAATGGGAAAGTGATCTGAAACAGGACCCTCCAAAATCTGAAATTTTGTATTCCATTTTACAAATGCCTCCTCTAAAACCAAAAAATGGTCTAACTTTACCTTCCTGCTATGTGGCTCCCTCCTCTTATTAGTCCAAGTATAGTTGGTACCAGGGCCTTTGATATCCACTAAGTGTAAAGCCTGGACTTGAGCAATCATAAGTCGATCCCCTGGGTCCAAAATTGGGGTTCCCCCTTCCTGATCTCTAGAGGATAATTTAGCATTAAAGTCCCCAACAATAATCCAGTCTAAATCTTCCCTTGAGATTCTCATGTTATGCACAACTTTCCATTGGAGCCGCTGACCATCAAGGTTTTGAGCCCCATAAAAATTTGTGATTAAAACATGTTCAGCTGTGACATTATTCCTAAAATGTGATGTGAGAACACCCCTCCAGGCTAGATGTTCTATTGCAGTCCAATCAAGAGAGTTCCAAAGAGTAACAATCCCCCCTGAGGCCCCTTGGGCAGCCACATCCATATGACCAGCACCCCTCCAAATTCTGTTAATTGTTTTACACATAAGATCTAACGACATTTTTGTCTCCTGAATAAGCAAAAAGTCTGTTTTACAGTTTTCTAAGAGTCTTCGAACAGCAGATTGATGGGTTCTATTGTTTAAACCCCTAACATTCCATGATTGTATAATCATTAGTTACCTTGAGAGCAATAAGAATCTATTGGCCTCACCGATCCTCCAGTGATCAGTTTGTCTCCTTGAGCTGCTAGCAATTCCTTATTTGATTTTCTACCCACTCCTTGAGAGTTGCCATTCTTTGATCTCTTTTCCACCTGAGTTATCCCTAAAGTTGGCCTTTCTCTGTTCTTTTTCGCTATTCCCATGCTGACATCCTTGATCATTGGCTGCTCTTGGTTATGAACTATCAATGCCCCAACACTCTCAGACTGCGGTAACCCACTGTGGTCAATTACCTGCTCTATGACGGGGGGAGAAGAAAGAGGAGCTTGAACGTGAATGTTATTATTTTCACTATTACCATCCACGCCTTCCATGAATTGTTCCTCTTGGTCCACTAGTGTCTTAAATATTTCATACCTATTGGCGGGTTTGAGGTGGGTTTGCTCCTTGCCATCTTTTTTCTTTTGCCTTTTCCTTCTTTTAGGCTGTTCAAAACCATCTCTCTGAGCTTCATTGCCCTGGGAGGTATTGGCTTGTTCTTTGTTTATTGTTGCCTTACCCTCCTTAGGAAGATTCGACATTCCTAGAGGAGCCTCCATTTTTGTGGTCATATTATTTGGGCAAAATCGGGCCAAATGCCCGTGTTTGTGGCAAACTCTGCATCTAAAGGGCAGAGCCTCATAATCCAACTGTTGAATCCATGATAGTCCTACAAGTTCAAGTTCCACCTCTGTCAGGAGAGGTTGGCTAAGATCCATTTCCACACATATTCTTGCGTAAACAAGTTGTGTTCCCTTCTATTGTGTCTTTGGAGACACCCAAATGTCTTCCAAGGGAATTACCGATCATCTCCAAAACCTGCTCACTCCAAAACTCCATTGGAAGTGCATACAGACGGATCCAGACCGGGACAGCAGTGGGTTCAATTCGGGGATCGAATCCCACTCTCCAGGGTTGAACAAATAAACCTGTCGGACCATAATTCCTCTTCTCTGATTCGAAAGCCCTGTTTCTATCGGCCAGAGAGGAAAAACTAACAATAAAATACCCATTGCTAATAAACCACAAAGAGTACTCACCATGAGGCTCCCAGTTTTGCCGGACCCAAGAGTGCAAAAAATTCAGGGTAGGGCGAATACCCATGAATTTGCAGATCAAATCGTGATTGGCTCTGTATAAGACTGTTTCTTCGACCATCCTTGGCTCAATGACAATCTTGGGCCATGAATCGGACTGTGGCAGGCATCCATTGACTCGATGCGCTGTTGATCTGTTTCCCGTAGCCGTAAAGAGCATTTTAAAGGCAGATCTTTGAGCTTCGTCCGTCTTGGATGGAGATTTATCTTTTAGCATATCTGCATAAGAGCTATTCCTCCCTAGGAGAGGATCCGGAGAAGTCCCCATTGGACCCTCCTGGAGCAGCAATCTTGCCTTCAGATCCACAGTAACCAGAAATCTCTTCGAAAACCCAACCGATGCCCTAGATTTTCCTTAGCTTCAAAAACCCTAGTTCCAATATTTGAAGAATGTTAAGACCTCTAAATTCATCAGCTTCAACATCTTCAATACATTGCTTAGGAATCATAAAAATGATATTTTTAGCTTTATTTTTTATAAATTGAATATGCTTTGTTAATTCATTGTAAAATTAAAATATATATATACAATTTTTTTAATTATTATTTGTATTTTTAATTATAAATAATTATAAATATATTATTTACTTTTTATTTTAAATAAACACAAAGATATCGAGGATGTAGCATAACATATGCAATGTGGAGTTATTGCATAGGATGTAAGGAAGGAATATCCAATAGTGACTTTTAAATTTAGAATATAGCATATATTAAAGGGTAAAGAGTAAAATAATTTTTTATAAGTAATACGAGACTTATATTGTTTATCTAATATATGGTTATATACCATAATTATTAAAGTATGATATATTATTTAAACTTTGGACCTTTATTTAAAGTATCAAAATTGTTTCTCTAATATATAATATATGGTTATTCTTAACCATTCTCCAAACCATGATGTACAATGAAGGAATTAGTACTTTAAACCTCTATTTAAAGTGTCAAAAATTCCATCATTAAAATACTTAAACTATGCAGATATATATCATTGTAGATTTAAAATATATACAAATGTCTGTCTTTTTGTAGCGCAAGTGGATAAGCCGAGCCTGGCCATGTTGAATAGGAGATCCACGGTTCGAACCTGTGCGATGCAAATGGGAACACAAAGGTTGTGTGTTAAATTTCTTATTGATAAGCATAGCTTTCGGTTTTACGAGGTGTCATGATGGGTCATGGTTGGGAGAACATTGTTCGGCCTTGTGCATTGGTCGTAGGGGTTTCTCACACTAACCTAAAATTTTGTTAATCCTATGGGAGACAGTGCAACAGTTTAGGCTTTGGCTCTTCTTTGGAAGGTTCAAGATTCAAACCGCAACGTAGGTGAGTGTGTAAGGGGGTGGGTGTGTGGTGGATGTGTGTTAAATTTCATATTGATAAGCATAGCTCTCGGCTTTATGAGGGATCATGGGGTACAACGCAACAGTTCAGACTTTGGCTCTTCTTTGAAAGGTTCAAGGTTCAAACCGCATCGTGGGCGAGTGTGTGAGGGAGTGAGTGTGTGGTGGTTGTGTGTTAAATTTTCTATTGATAAACATAGCTCTCGGCTTTACAAAAGGTCATTGTTAGGATTGATCGTAGAAGTTTCTCACACTAACCAAATCAAAATATATATATATATATATATGATTATTATTATAAAAAATAATTATATATATTATTTAGTTTAATTTTTTAAATATATAAAAATACTACCAAATATCTCATGTAAATTTATTTTATAAAATGTAAGTTAAAAATATCTAATATTAATCTTAGAATATAATATAATTATTCAACCACACATAATCCCTTACACTTTTTGGGCACCAACCACAGTGAACAAATCATTGAAAAAAGTTTGACCACAGACTTTCTACATTCACTTTTCTAATTTCACCTTGGAATAATCATAATTTATTGCTTTTGAGGTTTCAACTCAAAAATAGACATCATCGACATCGTCCCTTGCCGACCACCACATGAAATAAAATAAAGCTTGTCCACCTCTCTCCAACCCCACAAATCTCTGCCGACATCCGCAAAGGTCCATCAATATTCTCTTCAAAAACATTTATTAATTTTAAATTTTTAGATGTAAAGTACGCACATGAGAACACTGTCTACTCCAACGGACTCCAACCCTTCACAAAACCACTGATCGAAACGGACATTCTCTAATATTGCAAGTAATTTCATCTCAAAAGAAGTAGATGGAAGAAAATTCAAGCACTTGAATATTTCATATTTCGGGGTATTCAGTGATAATAAAATAATAAGGGTAATGATAATAGTTACGATGATAAGGATCTTTATGCTGTTTTTTGTTTTCCATGTGTACGACCCAAAAGGAATTATCAAATGAAGGTTCTTCTTGTTCCTATCAATTTAATACCAAGTAAAAGGATTTTAGGAAAGATTGTATCAAGGAAAAATGATCTAAGTTAAAATGTTCACAAAGAAATTTATAAGATGTCATGTTCGAATTTTATTAAGTAGAATTAAACAAATTTATTATTGTAAAAAGAGTTATTGGATTTATGAAAAATATTTTGATGATAGATGCTTTTATTATTGTGAAGTTAGACACATTGTAAGGTATTATCATATTAAAGAGAAGAAGATTGTATATAATTGAAGGACTTGAATATTACATATGCAAGAATATTCTACAATAGGAAAACAGTAGGAGTAATGACAACAATAACGAGGATCAAATTTGTTTTTGCTACTTTTTTTCTCGTTTGCATATATTTAGAAAGGAAGGGATTATTTTGGATGTTGCATTATATGGTTAAACATGGGTTAATTTTCTCTTCATTTGATGAAGCCAAAGAGAAAATGAAATTTGTAATAGATAATTTTACACTTTGACATTAAAAGAATGGATGATGCCATTTGAAAGTAGGATCATTAAACGTATCTATAATGTTCTTTTATTACTACAAATATTACTATATATATCTTAAGTCACATAATCTAAAAGATTATAATTTAGCTTTATATCTATTTGAGATTAATGATATTTAAAACCAATATGTAGTTTTGACTTCGGATATAGTTCATACAAAGGACAAGGTGTAAAAGTTCACAACCTTTACAAGAATATTTTCAATTTAAGGAAGCACTAATGGTACGAGAAAATTATGGTATGAGAGACTTGGATATTTGAACTACAAGAACCAAAGCCTAATGAGAAGATTGAAAATGGTAGAAAATCAATAAGTGGTCCCACAAGTACTATACAAAGATTGTATACTTTGAAAAATAACCAAAAAATAAAAGAAAACTATAAAAGAAAAAAAAACAAAATTAGAACATTATTCATAGCAATATTGGTAGTGGTCGAGTGCTTGTCGATGGGCTACCTTGGTTCAATTTCCTATAGGGTTGGGGTCCCATTGACTTCGCCTTTACCTAGCAGACTAGGGATTATAGAGGTTCCATATGCAACAAAAAAAAGTTACGCAATGTGTAGTCCATTTCAATCAAAAATTTCATAATAACTTTTATTGATGACTTATGAAGGAGAGCAAGAACTTATATTATTAAGAACACACAAATAGATTCTAAGAAGTTGTTTGAATTCAAGAAGTTGGTTGATTATCAAAATAAGTATTTCATTAAGTGCCTTTGTATTAATAGAGGTGGGAAGTATATGATCAATGTCTAAGTTGAAGATTTTTAATTTAACAATGAGATAACTTACGACAAAAGATAATTCATACTTAATAGAATGATGTTAAAAAAAACAAGACTTGTGGAGATGGCTATAATGTTTGTTTGAGGAACAAGGATAGGCTGAATTTTTTTGGAAAGGTAACTATCAATAAAAATGTATTCTATGTAGATTGCTTACCAAGGTTATTAACATATCAACACTTGAAGAGAAGTGGAGTGGTTGCAAACGTAACATGGATCATCTCATGATAATGGATTTTATGTCTTGGGTTCATATTCTTCATAAGGTATATTAAAACTTAGATGCTAAAATATATTCATGCATCATGATGGAGTATTTTGAAATATCTAAATCTTATAGGCTTTTTTATCTAGTTAAAATAAATTTTGTCGTTGGTAGTGATGTCAACATCAATGAAATTATAAGTAGATGTACTTTCCCCTTAGAATTGTTATCAAGTTTCAACGATCCATCAAAGGATGTCATCTTACAAGCATCTACACACATGTCATGTGAGGATAAATATCAAGACCATGGGCCATTTAAGGGAGTCACTAGATGGTTATCCATAATGGGACTTGAAAAGGGTCATTTAGAATTAAAGTTACCATTAAAAACCACCAAAAATAGTCATGTATGGGTATGAGAGGATCTTTAAAAATGTCATTTGAGGTTTGTCTAAGTGAGGCATCATCATGTCATTCAAGATATATGACTATTAGAAGGAACTAGCAAAGGTTCATCTAAGAAATATCATTTGAAGATTTATCGTCTAAACTTTGATCAATGATTTATTTGGTAGTTTACAAAATCAAATTATTCATTTAACTGCTCATTGATGTAGTTGCTTACTAATACATCAAAATAAAGACAAGTGTAAGAGTCATCATCATTGGAAAAAATATGCAAATGTTGTTATCATCATGTTGAATAAAAAGAAGATCATGAGGGTCATCGTCGTTCCATAAAATATGAAAACAAGTGTCGAGGTCATCGTCGTGAGAAAGACAACAATGAACATAAGGGTTATTATTATAAAGAATATGAAGATAAACATAGGCATCATCATTGTTGCATGAAAGATAAAATAAATTAGGAGGACATTGTCATCGTATGAAAGATAAAGATAAATATGAAGGCTATCATTACACACAAAAGATGAAGATGAGTGTAGGTTGTCATCATGAATGCAAACGACAAGTGAAATCACAAAAGTCATCATCCTTGCATGTAATATTGAGGTGATTGTAAGTATTGCCATTGCTGCATGTGAAAGGAAAAAAAACATAAAAGGTAGAAAATGAAGAAAACCCCCTATTGCTTTTAGACTCTTCATCCTTCCTTAGAAGCATCTCTCATGCTTGTATAAATCAACTAAATTAATTGCATAACAAAAGTCCTCAAATTCATAACATGACATTCCACTCTCCATACCATTTGACCAAAACATATGCAAGAATGGAGGGGAGCCTATTACATTTAATGGATATAACTTGATATCTACCTTTCCTATAATGCAAAAATTATCATGTTATTTGTTTTTTGGGAGAACAAGGGGTTGTACTCAAGTCCCCCACACTTGACAAATCATAAATCTCTTCTATAGAGCTTGAGAGTTTACAAATAAATTCAATTCCTATCTCAATTTAGTTGCTATGGATAGAAACCTACATCATTTTACATAAAATATTTGAATTCTCTTTTTCATTTTTTGGATATTTTTCAATTTTTGTGTGAATACAAACATTCCAAAATTTAGTATCGTTGACATTTTCCTATAGCAGCCTACACAATACCAAAACTTCACCTCTACTATCTATGCATTACATCTTAGTAGAGTAATATTTCCAATACATCACATTATCGAAGTCTACTTTACCAAATTTGGATTGCTAGTTTCCTTCCCGAAGCACAAGTGCAACCACAAAAATTATAATAAGCAGTTTATATGAAAGCATATTAATGTTATAAAATAAAGTAGATATTACCAATGGAAAACATTAAATTAAATTTTAATAATTATTTAATCAGGCAGTCAACATTTTCTTATCAACTTCAACTAAAATTACTACTTCCCCTAACCAAGTGATGAGGTTTAGTTAAATTAGGCTTTAGGATTTTATTTAATTTTTATTTTTCCTAGATTTCTAAGTTATAATGCTGACAAAACCATGCCGCCATTAAAAAAATACAAAATAAAAATAAAAATTAAATAAAATCCTAAAGTCTAAGCTAACTAAATCTCATCAGTCGTCCCAACAAAAGAAGCATTGGACTCCAATGCTTTTAACAAAGAGGGAAAATCCCAGGACATATGGTGAACAGAAATACAACGATCCTGGTGTGGAAATTGGCCACGACGGGCGACAAGATAAGAAGTAGAAGTACCCTGACAAGTCTGTTGAGTCTTTGTATCAAAGAGGGTATCGACAACAAGCGAAAGTTGTGCATCACGAACCACATCAACAGGATGACTGATAGCTGGAATGGATTCCAAGGTGGAATCATAGTATGGTTTGAGGAGATCAACATTGACGACATCATGAATACCAAGATGAGTCGAAAGATCCCAACGAAAGGCATTCTCTGAAATCTGTTGAACAATGGTATAAGGTCCATAGTGGAGAGGCTTTATTTTGCTATGTATCTTATCCATAAAACGTCGCCTGTCGAGATAAAACCATACTTTATCACCAACATAAAAATGATGAGGAGTACGGTGTCGATCCCTTTGGAATATCTTAGGTATTTCACTTAACTTCTCTACTGCTTATCATCCACAGTTCGATGGGCAAACAAAGGTGGGTAATCGTACACTTGTGCAGAGTTTGAGGATTTACCATTATTCCACTCCAGCCCAATGGAATTTAAGCCTCATTCACATTGAGCACGTGTATAACAGGGTCGTTCATAGTTCTACTGGGCACTCTCCTTTTGAAGTTTACTTCGGCTTTCAACCGTTGGCTCCTTGTGAGTTACCTTTGTCCTTGCCCTCACTAGCTACCATGCATATTCAGAAGGAGCAGGAAAAGGTAAAATCTTTTGTACAACACCTACAAAACTTTCAGTCCAAAGTGGTTCATATTATTCAGAAGACTCAGTAGAAGCAACGACAACAAATGGATCGACATTGTACTCATAATTTTTAGGTTGGTGACAAAGTATGGTTTTATCTCGATAGGCGACGTTTTGTGGATAAGGTACATAGAAAAATCAAGCCTCTTCGTTATGGACCTTATACCATTGTTCAACAGATTTTAGAGAATACCTTTCGCTTGGATCTTCCAGCTCATCTTGGCATTCATGATGTCGTCAATGTTGATCTCCTCAAACCATACTATGATTCCACCTTGGAATCCATTCCAGCTATCAGTCATCCTATTGATGTGGTTCCTGATGCACAACTTCCACTTGTTGTCGATACCCTCTTTGATACAAAAACTCGACAGACTCATCAGGGTACTTCTATTTCTTATCTTGTCGCATGTTGTGGCCAATTTCCACACCAAGTTAGCTAGATTTCTGCTCACCATATGTCTCGAGATTTTCCCTCTTTGTTAAAATCATTGGAGTCCAATGCTTCTTTTGTTGGGATGACTGATGAGGTTTAGTTAGCTTAGACTTTAGGATTTTATTTAATTTTTATTTTTCCTAGGTTTCTAAGTTGTATTGCCGACAAAGCCATGCCGACATTCCTTGTCGATAAGCTTGTCGACACACTTAGGTATCTTTCTGTTTTATCGACATGACTTGGCACATATCTTGTTGATCTGTTGTCTATTTAAAAACTTGTAAATAATAGAATGGATCAGTTTTTGTTGGGAAAACCATATCACCAAGAAAAAGAGAATTTATCTTCATGATCCTCAAATAAAATCCCTCTATTGGCTAGCCTATCTACATGTTTGTTTCCTTTTCTTAACGTATGTGTAAACCTGATTTCTTCAAACTCTATAGCAAGGTCTTGAATTTCCATAATTATCTCTTGTATGCTCCATGTATCCTTTGCTTTCCTCAAAATAGTATTTATTACTATTAGTGAATCACCTTCTATCCATACTTTGTTCCACTTTATTTGTTTGCATATTTTAACCCTTCCAAAGTTGCCCAAGCTTTGACTTCAAAAATTATCTTAAATCCAATATTGAAAGTGTAGTGAGACAAAGTCTCTCCTCTATTATTTCTTTCTATTCATACTCCTACTAGTCCTAAATTTCCTTTATATGCTCCATAAAAGTTCAATTTGACCAATTTCACATATGGTGGTTTCCACTTTATATTTTTTGCCTTCTTTTTGTTTCTCATGTACCCAACATCATTATTTCATTTAATGACTTGAATCCATCTATCAAGGTTCTCTACTTCCAGATTAGAGATTGGGTGAGTTGATAGGGTTGCTTTACACTCCTATATGGCTAAACAAATCTTCCTTTTCATTACCTCTAAATTGCTTTCCTTTCCTTTAAATGTTCTTCTATTTCTTTCTAGCCATACAATCCAAAGTATTGTATCTTTTGATATATCCCAGATTGTTTGTAAAGCCTCACTTTTAAAAAGTGCTCTACCATTGCTTTAACCATTCTTTAATTTTACCATTCATCACCATGCATTTACCAAACATATTAAGAATCCATTGCCATAGTTTCCAGACTATTAGTAGTGTCCCAAGAGATGGTCTATACTCTCATGAGTCTCATCCTATTTATAAAGAACACGTTGTGAGGGGGCATGAAAACCATTTTTCATAAGGTTATCCCAAGATAAAATTCTTCTATTAACTACTAGACAAACAAACATTTTAACTATAGGAATGCTTGGGCTATTCCAAATATCTCTCCATATTCTTGTGATATTCCTATTTTGTTAGTGCTTTACATTATATCCACTTTTTTTTGTGTATTCTCTTTAGCTATTCAACTCCCAAATTAACTTATCCTTGGCTTCCCTATGAATAATCATTGTTCGTTTCTACTCAACTACCTCCTAGCATCAATATCTTGTATACTTGTAAAAAATATTCTTTCCATTTGTATCTTCCTTCATGATCCTTGTACAAAATGTTTGAAACTCTATCACCATATTTATCTTGAAGTAATATCATCCATGATTTCAAAATTAGATCTATATTGAGTGGTTTTTTGTCACACCAAGTATCCATCCAAATAGAATTTTTTTTCCCAGTTTCGACCACCCATCTTAAACCTTTAATCACTCGATCAATTGATTTTTTTAATTGTTTCATAATGTAAAACCATTTGGTAGAGATAATACGGTAAATATTAAGCTTGGGTCATTAGGCTCAACATACTTAGAAGAATTCTTTCTTATTATCTTTAACTCTCTTTCAATAATCTCCAAAGTACATTTACCCTAAGAGCTAAGTTTGCATCGTAAGAACTCTTAAACCGAGACCTCCCCTAGTTTTATCATCACATACCTTCCTCCATTTCACCAAAGGAATTTTTCTTTTATCTTGTAATTTTTACCACAAAAATTGACCGCATAATATAGATTAATTTTTTTTTATCGATTTTGGCATAGTATACAAGGACATATAATATGTTGGAATGGCATGTAAGATTGATTTAAATAGTTGCATTCTTCATGCTAACGATAACCATCTACCTTTCCATGTTAGTAGTTTATTCTAAACTTTATTTATAACTGGATTCCATAATTCTATCCTCATTCTCCCTCAAATAAAGGCATCCCTAGATAAGTTGTTGGTAAATTTACCTCCTCCATTTGAAGTAACCTACATATCCTTGCTTTGATAAATTCTCATGTTGGTCAAAAATAGTATATTTTTTATTTTATTTTTTCGATTTATCAAGAATATCAAAATAATAACAATAAATAATTTTTATTCTATTGAATATTTTTCAAAAATTGTATTTAATATCAAATCAAAATTACTATATCGATAGTCGGAGTCTAGACCTTTCAAGCTGGAAGTTGTTTTATGTTGGGATTTTCGATGAGCTCTGCTAGGGTTTGGAGGATGGGAATACTAGGGTTGAGTGTCAATATGATCCCCAACCCTGGCGGACGAATGCACAACATTGGTGTCGTAGAAGGGAATGCACATGATAATGGCTCCTCTCAATCGATTGTGCAAGTTTGTGTTGAGAATGGTCCACAAGGTAACTCTTGTTCTCCTGATGTAATTCTTCCATTGCTTGAATTCGATTATGCATATCAATGTTTAGAATCATTCATTCTTGTTGGGTATTTCCTTGGACTTATCCCTAATGAGTCTTCCCTTAAGGCCTGGGTTAACACAACTTGGACTCCTCATGGAGTCCAACTAATGATGGTTCAAAACCTTACAAAGGTTTTTTTTTTGGTTTCGCTTTGTGAAAACATCCCACACTAAGGTAATTTACGAGCATGGCCCTTGGTACATGAGAAGCTCTCTGCTTGTTTTTTCTCCTTAGACCTTATGGTCGCTATGTGGGTGGAATTTCTATGACTCCCTTTACCTCTATGGTCATTTCTCAGTCGCATAACAACCCCTCTAGGGTGTGTCATTTTGATGGAGGTGGACAAATTTTTCCATGCATGCCCTCAAAAACGTGTTTACTTCGAGATTGACATTTCTTGGGATCTCAAGGAGACTATTGACATACAAGTTGGTGATGTTGGAAATATTGAGTATATTGGTTGTCAATGATGTCAAAGGTGAAATTGTTGAAAATAATCTTCAAGGTTGAAATATTAAAGTGCAAGGCAAATATCTTCAAGGGTACAATAATTGTCAAGGTAAATGCATTCTCCATGGTTGTCTATGCAAGAAAAGGACAAAGTATTATTTGGTTAATAAGGTTCTCTATAGTTATATTTAAAAAAAAAGACAAGGTTCGCTATGGTTATGTTAGCAATAAAAAGACAAGGTAGACAAGGTTCCATTGAAAAAGATTTATTTATTGCAAGGGTGAAAAAAAATATTTCAAGAGCAAAGGACAAAAGATTAAAAAGATATATTATAATATTTAAACCAAGTTTAAATATTATAATAAAATAAATTTGGATTTTAAATGGCGCCAAAATTTAAAATTCAAATGGTGGCAAGAGGGCCGACGTCTTCCTAAATTTTGGATTGCATATATAAGGAGGAAAATAAATATCATTTGCAAGGAGTGTCGATGAGATTAAAGTTGAGGCGATTAATACATAATTGTCATTTGTTTCATTCGTGAGGGCAGTGCACAAATTTTAATGCAAAGGCATCGAGGAGTAAGGAGAGCGTACAGGTTTTAAAGCTAGGTGGATGATGCATGAACCTCAAGATAGGAGGTAGCATCCATTTGGTTCCAATTGGGCAACCAACTCAGGTGGAAGGCAAATCCTGCACAAGACATTGACGTTGAGGAGGTTTTAGGTTCGAGTCACAATAGCAATTATTTTTTAAACTACGGTTGGGTGAAAGAAAATATTGATTAAATTGCTATTGTGTGCTTTTGGTTCCAGCAGGTGGGCCAACCTAGCTGGCACTCTAGCTCGCGCTAGAGCATGGACTCCATGAGGTTTCGCGTTTGACTCCCTTCGACAGTAGAAGTGGTAAGGGTATTAATTTTCAATAAAGTTTTTATTTGGCTAATAGGGAGTCATAAGGGTTGAGTTTAATAAAGTCTTGTTTTTGCTATTAGGGAGTCATAAGGGGTTGAGTTTAATAAAGTTTTGGTTTTACAATTAGGGAGTCATAAGGGTGTGAGTTAATAAAGTTTTGTGTGCAAATAAGGAGTTATAAGGATATGTTATAAAAGCTTTTTATTTTACAAATAGAAATTATAAAAGTGTTTTATAAAGTTTTATTTTACAAAGAGCAAAAAGAGAAAATATAAAAAGGGATAATTTTGCATGTGAGAATAGGAGGTATAAGGTTTATGAAAGGGAAATTAAAATTCTTCTGCATTTAGGGTTTTGGATGATTATAAGGCACATTATTGATATTGAAAATTATTTGTGTCTTTTACAAGTATGAGTTATAAGGTGTTATTGTGGTTTGATTTTTGGTTGAAATTTTTGTATGGTGAAAAGTATGTTTGAGGGGTTTTGATAATTGTTAATGTCCTATATTTTGAGAACAAAAGGAGAGCCATTGAACATCAATTTCAGATTTCATTGAGCACATCTTTTTGAGACGATAGTTAATATTGATGGTTTGAAAGAGAAATCTACTAACCAATTTTGAAGTGGCACTTCGAAGAGAAATTCTTTTGAGATAGGTTTTTGAAGGCACATTTTCAACAAAGCAAGTTAAGAGGTATGTTGACATTATTTCTTATCTAAGGTATTTGGTTGAGAAAATATTTCTGAATCATAAGGTGGAGAAATAAGGATTACATATGTGCATTGTTGGAAATATTTGAGCTAGGGTTTGTGAAACAAATTGTGCATCCATGTTGAAGAAATTGGAAACATTTGTGTTAAAGTTTGTGAAACAAATTGTGCATCATTGTTTGAATAAATTTGTGAAACTTTTGATCATTGGTTTAAGTGACATTGAGTGTGGATGAGCAAAGCAGATGAGAGTTATTTGAGGAAGATTTGAGCAAGTCTTATGAGAAGACTTGAAACGAGTTTGAGGTATATTTGAGCAAGTCTTGTGAGAAGACTTGAAGTAGTTTTAAGGTAGATTTGAGCAAGTCTTGTCAAGACTTGAAGCTGTTTTGAGGCAGACTTGTGAGTAGGTGTAAGATAAATCAATACATACAATTGAGCAGATCAAAGTTGTGAACAAATTTGAATAGATTTGAGCAGAGTTGAGAGCAGGCTTTGGAACTAATTAACACAAAGGGGATAGAGTTCTCCTCTGGATAGATGTCCATAAACCAGAGCAGTGGGGACAAAGATATCTTGTGGATAGAGGTCCATGAACTTAAGCATAGGGGATTGGTGTATCCTTTGGACTGAGGTCCATAAACGTTGTAATAGGGATTTTATTTCCAAGAGATTTGTTGAGAAAATTTATAACAAATATTTTCTCCATGGGCGTAGCCCACATTGGGTGAAGCACATTTAAACCATGTCTCTCATGTGTGTGATAATTTGTGCATTATTTACTACATTGATATTATTATTATTATCATTTGGATTGAAAAATAAATTTTTTTATCTTATACTATTCACCCCCCTCTCAGTATAAGCTTGTGTTCTTCAAGTGACATTGTGCTATCCCAACAGGTCCTCTACATTAATTTACCCAACACATGCTTTTTATGCTAGTCCTCAACACATAAGATCTTAGATTATCCCTTGATACCGCAAAATAGGGATAAGAAGATCCCCACCACACTAAGTGCACCTACTCCTCAACCTTAGGAGGATGGTTGGATGATAGTGGGAGGATGTAAAAATGTATGATTGTATGATTCTAAAGGTACATAGTCCAAGTCGGTACATGTCTCAAAGTCGATATAAAAAGGGTATGAAAAGGAAAAATTTGGTCCCCCAACTGAAACTACCAACAATGAGGCTCCTCAATCTCAACATATTCATACCCCAAGGGCTGCAATAGTGGTTGCTTCATAGTCTACCCAACCATCCAGTCCTCCAGTCCATTCTTCCTCAACTAGCACAAGGTGCTTCGTAGCCCAAGAAGAGGATCTGTAGAAGAAGATGTCACTCCAGAGAAGCAACTTCATATGACCAATGTTTAGTTGGGCAGTTATGTTCTTGATTCATCCAACAACTATAGTGTGTTGGAGTATCTTAGCGGTAGTGAGGATATGTCATTGGATGTAGAGCCATCATTGATAGAATTGGTGGTTCTTAAGGAGGAAGCAAAATCTAAAGATCCCTTCCTTTATGTGCAGTTTCGACGTTCTCGTAGTCCTCAATAGGGAAAAATGGAGATAATCTACCCAAAAAAAGGCTTCACCGATTCAACCCAACAATTCCAACACCTTTGAGGTGTTGGATTTGAATAGACACAAGATGACAGAGCAATAATTCTACTTGGTTCCTAGAGTTACAATTTTACAATTTAAGGTTTTTTTACTCTAATTTATTTTTCTATGCTTAGTTATGTTGTTTTTTCACCCTTTTAAGGGTTGGTTCTGATTTTGATCGTATCGATGACCTTGTGCCATGAGCTGTGATCTTTCCAGCTCCTTTTACTGTAACCTCTTTTATTTTTATTGAATATAATTGTTGGTTCCAATAAGATAATTACTATATCAAATGCCATTAACTCAACTAGTTAAATTCCTCATGACGTAGGTTTAAATCTTCCCAAGGATACATATATAATTACCAACTTGTTATAATATCACTATATAACCAAGATGTAATATAAGTTAGACCTATTTCAATCTTATACAACCAATTTAAAAATTAACTCAATTATTATAGTACAATTTTTTAATGAATTTTCAAAAAAATAATTATATGAAATCAAAACAATTTATGACGGTGAAAGTTTAGGGCATGTGTGATTTTTGTGACGACGATCCCCCCTCGATCATTTCCCTGCATCGTCGCCAGACTCCCCTGCACCACTGGTATTCTGGCCATTAGGGACTAGCACGACGCGTGAATGTGAAACGTAAAGGTACCCCATGACGCCACCAAGCATTCCTGAGTTTGGGGACTACGGTGCCCCGAACCATAGTGGGACTGAGTCCATGGCCTACGACCAAATCAATCTGCTCTTAGGAGGAGACGAGAATCTCCATGCGGCCCTCCACCTCTCCAAGGGCAGAATACTTAGTAGGAAAGCATCCTTTGCTGATATTTTGCAGAAAAAGTGGTTCTCTCCCTCTTCCGCGACAAGCGAAGTTTTATGCCCTAAAAGCCTTATGGAGGGCTATGAGTCCCGGGACACCCACTCCCTAGTGAGAAAATTTATCAGAGGCCGCACCGATATGGACGTCATCCGCAGATGGGCTGCGTCTAAGTGGAAAACCCTGGGGAATATGGATATCTCAGCAATGACCCGAGGGTTTTTCATGATCCAGCTCAACACCCAAGAAGACGTCGAGCGCATCTTATCCAGAGGCCCATGGTTCTTCGGAAGGTGAAGTCTATTTTTGAAAAAGTGGCAAGCAAACTTTGATCCCAATTCCCAAAATATCAACTTCGCCCCCATCTGGGTCAGGCTCCCGAATCTCCCAACCCACTTCTTCTATGAAGATGCCCTCCAAGGTCTTTCCAAGGCCATTGGCAAACTCATGGCCATTGACCCGACCACTCGTGCAAGGACCCGTCTAACCTAGGCGCGTGTGTGTGTAAATATGAATCTAGAGAACCAACTGTTAGATCACCTAAACCTAATTTATGGGAACTTCAAGTGGAAACAAATGCTCATATGCGAAAACAAACCAGATTTTTGCCCCGAATGTCAATCCCAAGGTCATCTCCAATCATAGTGTCCCAAGCTCTGGTTCCCACCCCAAACTGCCCGCTCTAAGGATCAACCGAGAACGACGCACCATCGTTAGTCTTCCATTCCTCCAACGTAGATCAGAACCACTGCCAGACCCCCATTAGGATAGCTCTCTCATAAGGCAAATACCTCCATTCCCATGGCCAATAAATTTAGTGCTTTACAAAATTTTGTTTCTATCGAGGACATTGAGGAAGGGGAGATCCCGGGGAGCTCTGAGCCGATGCCCATCCCCTCGATCCTCCAAACCCCTTCTATCATCCCTCCCCGCCCTTCCCAGACCATTCCCCTAGCCAAGCAAACTCCCATCCCCCCTCCCTCCTCAAGCCCTAACTCCCCTGGGAACCCTTCGAAGCCTCCCTCCAACCCACCCCATATTTCTCCCTGCCCGATCCGTGAAACCCCGGCCTCACCAGCCCCCTCTGACCCCGTCACCTCTGACTGTGAGGATGAGGATATGTCATCCCCCGAGCAAAGGAGCCCTAGACAGACCCGAAGCTACAGAAAATACCAAATGGATGTGGGGAAAGAAGAAAAGAAATGCATACCTACAGATTCAAAAAGAAGGAACAAAGACACAGCAAAAGACATAGCCAATGGGATCCAAATAACGCTCTTTCAGGAAGGGGCAAGCAACTCAAAGGATGAAGGCCAAAGAACCAAACCCCCTACTCAACAAGTAAAATGGGGCAAGAAAACCTCCAAGAGTTCTAAATGAAAGTCCTCTCCTGGAACGCGAGAGGACTAAATGGGGCAGCCAAACAAAGACTGGTTGCAGCCATGAGAAGAGAGCATAACCCAACTATCTTTCTAATTCAAGAAAAAAAACTAGGCGATCAGTGGTCCCCCAGCATTGCCAAAAATATCTGGCAAAACTGTGACTTCGTGCACTCCCCGATGTCTGGGACGTCAGGAGGGCTCCTTTGCCTGTGGAACCCTACCAAAGTCCAGGGAAACCTCATTTTAGGACAGAATAGGATAAGCAATATTTTGTTCCATGATCCTGAGTCCTAGCTTTCTTGGGTAATTTCAAATGTGTATACCCCTAACTCCCCTAGGAAGGGAATCTCTGTGGAACACTCTCACATCCATGAGGTAATCCTTTGAATGAACCCCGTGGATCCTGGTCGGGGATTTCAATCCCCCTCTGCACTTCAGTGACAAGAAGGGCGGACCCAGAATCACTCACAGGGATACTGAAACTTTCAGGCCCTTCATTGATTCCAATACCCTCATGGATATCCACCTCCAGGGATCCCTCTTCACCCGGACCAATAGAAGGAAAGGCGACAGTCTCATCTAGGAGTGCCTAGATAGATTCCTCCTTTCCTAGGAAGCCCTCCCCTGGTTTGGAGATGCTAGTCTACGAGCCCTCCCGAAGATCGATTTTGACCATAGCTTGTTGTTGTTAGAATAAGATACCAAGTCGTAGTTCAAGACTCCCTTCAGATTCGAATCAATGTGGACCCACCACCCTGACCTCAAGGGGCTGATTGAGTCATGGTGGAAGCAAAAATTCCCAGGGTCTACCACTAACTAGGTCACCCAAAAACTTAGATTCATCAAAGGAAACCTGAAGAAGTGGAACAAGGAAACCTTTGGGAATATATTTGAATCTAAGCAGCAGGTCAAATCCCAAATCAGCTAGATCGAGGACACCTTTTAGAGAGGGGAAGGCAATGACAGCCTCAGGGATGAGGAGCGTAACTTGTTGGTTGAGTACCACAATATCCTCTCTAAAGAAGAAACCTTTTGGCACCAAAAGTCAAGGCAGTTGTGGCTCAGGGAAGGGGATTCCAACACCAAGTTCTTCCACATTTCAACCCTTAGGCACAGAGGAGCCAACAAGATCAAGAGACTAGTCACTCAAGATGGGACAACCACTTCGAACATCCATCTGATCAGGGACGAAGTTGTTAGCCACTTCAAAGCCCTCTTAGGCCCCTCTTCTTCCCAGTCCCCTTTGGCCATGGAATCCCTCCTTTCCAATATCCCCACCCTCATTTCCTAGGATTCCAACGAGTTCCTCCTCAGCCCTATATCCCACAAAGAAATCCACCAGGCCCTCCTTTCCATGAAGCCTAACAAAGCTCCCGATCCGGATGGATTCCTGCCTAGGTTTTTATAGATCTTCTGGGATGTTGTGGGCCCAGACCTTTGTGCTGCAGTAAGGGAAATGCAATCTCCAAAAACCATTCCCAGAGACGTTAAATCGACGTTCTTGGTACTTATCCCCAAAGGAGCTATCCTCTGTCCCTCTCAGACTATTGTCCCATCAGACTTTGCAACGTCATCTACAAAATCCTTACCAAATCCATAGCCACCCGACTGTCCAAAATCCTCCCTGCCATCATTGATCCATGCCAAGGGAGTACAGTCAAAGGCCGCAACATTCTAGATGGGGTCATCACCATCCATGAGCTGATTCACTCTGCCCATATGTCCAAGACCGTTGCTTTTTTCCTCAAACTGGACATGAATAAAGCCTTTGATAGGATCAACAGGGAATTTCTTAGCCAAGTCCTCCTCAAGTTTGGGTTCCACGAGGCCTAGGTGAATCTGGTCTACAATTGCATCTCTTCTTCCTGGTTCTCGGTTATGGTGAATGGTTCCGCTGCAGGCTACTTCTCGAGTTCCAAGGGCCTGAGACAAGGAGACCCCCTGTCTCCTATCCTGTTCATCATTCTTGCTGAAATTTTGGGAAGAACTATCAAAGAAGCCTGTTCTAGAAATAAACTCTTCGACATCAAAGTAGCTTCAGGGCTCCCCCCCTCAACCCATCAACAGTTCGTGGATGAAACCCTGCTCGCAACTAAAGACTTCGTTGCAGACGCCATCGTGATCAAGGATATCCTTAACCTCTTTGAAGAGGCTGCTGGACAAAAGATCAACTACACCAAAAGCAAGTTGTTTTCATCCACACCTCGATCAGAAGGTAACGCAAGATTACCAGAATTTTGGGATGCTCCATAACAGAATTCCCGACCACCTACCTTGGCCTTCCCATGTTCCAGGGAAGGGCCCGCCCTGGCATGTGGGAGAACGTGATGGACAAGATCCGCAACAGGCTAGCAGGGTGGAAGGGTGTTCTCCTCTCTAGCGTAGGGAGGGCAACCCTGGTAAAATCGGTCTTGCAGAGTATTCCCATGCATTTTTATCAATTTTTAAAATCTCGACGACCGTGGGTGAAGCCATTGAAAAAATGCAAAAATAGTTCTTGTGGTCGGGGTCCGAAACCCAGAAGAAGTTCCACCTTATGGCCTAGGATAAATTCTGCACCCCCAAATATCAGGGAGGCTTGGGTCTGCATCGCATCAATGTCACCAATCTAGCGCTCCTAGCCAAGCAAGCTTGGAGAGTGGTTACCAACGCTAGCACTGAGTGGGTGAACATTGTGAAAAGAAAGTACCTCCAACATCAGCTCTTTCTCCAAGCCACCATACCCTGCAATTACTCCCATTTTTGGAAATCCATTTCGCTCTCCCAAAGCATCATCCATGAAGGGTCTGGGTGGATTTTGGGTGATGGCTCTAACATCAACTTCTGGGAGGACATTTGGGCTAGGAAAGAAGCCCTCAATAGCAATCCCAAGCTGGTTGTAGTTAGGCATCTGACCGATAGCAAGTTCGAGCCCAGAGTTACCAATTTCATTTCCTCTAACCAAGGGATCCAGGATTGGAAGCCGATCAAGTTCAAGATTACTAATGATACCATCGCCACGATAGTAGAAGGGATCCAAGAGGTCCTAAGGTTGGTTTTTCTCCCCTAGTCCAGGAAGGAGGACGAACAATGCTGGAATGGCACCATCGACAGAAATTTCTTAGTCAAGACTATGTCTCACCTCTGTGAAAGGAAGGCCATTGGGGAAGGCTCCAGCAATGATAAAATGGTTACCCAAAGGATATGGCTCAGGTCCCTCATCTCCAAAATAGCCCATTTCTGTTGGATCGTTGTTCATAATAAAATCCTCACCATGGACAACCTAATTCGTAGAGGGTTCATGGTCCCTAACAGGTGCTACATTTGCATGCAGGATTGGGAATCATCCCAACACATCTTAATGGATTGTTCCTTTGCCAGGAAAGTGTTTTTTGTAGCCACTAATAGATTCCAGGTCTGCTGGGCATGGCCCAACTCAGTCAAAGGGTTGATTAGTCAATGGCCAAGACCCTTTAGGCATCCCAGACTCAGTTTCCTGTGGAGTTCCATCATCCACCACATTTTTTGGTAGATCTGGCTAGAATGTAACAGGCGAGTTTTCAGCAAAGAACCCAGAACCCATGATACAGTGGTTGTTAAAGCCTTGGCCTTCGCCACAAAAAATAGCAGTCTCATCCCCTACCAGTTCTTGCCTCCGCCTGGGATTGAAGAGCAACTTTGTTCTTCCCTTAAGATCCCTCAAGACTGCTGTAAAATCAAGAACCCCCCGAAGGACAGAGCCCTGGTCAAGTGGAATCCCCCCCTCAAGGCTGGCTAAAGGCCAACTTCGATGGAGCATCCAAAGGGAACCCAGGCAAAGCCGAGGCAGGTGGAGTCATCAGAGATCATAAAGGCAGCATCATCAAGGCCTTTTTTGAAAACCTGGGCACCCAAACCAACAACTTTGCCGAGGCTAGAGCGGTTTGGAGGTGCATGGATTTATGCAAAAACCTGGCGAGCCCAGTTATCTTCGAAGGGGACTCTAAAATCATAGTGAACCTCATTCAGAGCAGCAGCAGGGGAGCAAAAAATATCCAAAATATCATCTTGGATTGCCAACGATGGATCCACGATAGGGAGAGAAACCAAATCAAGCACATCTACAGAGAAGCCAACCAAGTGGCTAACATCCTCGCCAACAGAGCCATCAGAGGAAGCTCCCTCATCATTTGGGAAAGCAATTTCCCACCGCATTTATCGAAAAGGTTAACCATGATATGGGTAAAATACCCACCAGTTAGCTTCGTCCTGTCAAGGTCTAGTCTCAGGCCAGGCCCGCAAAGGGACCATTCAGAGTCCTCGTCCAACCTCAGTTTTAGAAGCAACGGTGGCAAGTCCCAGGAGATTGGGAAATGACAACGGCAGTTCTAGTGGTTTTAGAGGGGGGTTTCCTTTCTTTTTCTATGTTGCTCGGTTACATATGTTTATGGTTTTGGGATGCCCGGGTTAGAGGGCTTGTTTCTTTTTGGATTGTTGCCAGCCTCGTGGCACGGCCTGTTTGTGTTTGTATTGTCTGCAACTTTTGTGCAGCTATTCCATATGTAAATAGGGTCGGGTCCCTTCAACCCGTAAAGTAAATAAAATTTACTTTTACCTATAAAAAAAATCAAAACAATTTATATTGAATAAAACATTCCTCGTTTATTAGTATTTTATCCACAATTAATATAGAAAGTTTTTGTGATCAAATTTTAATTAAGCATCAATTTCTCACATGCACAAGGCCCTTATGTTCACCAAGAGAAATCTTGTTTATTAGGCTTTTATTCATTATTCATATAAAAATATTTTATGTATGATTTTTAATTAATATCCATTTTTCGCATATGCAAGGCCATTATGTTTTTCTTGAAAAACCCTAACCTTCTTTATAAAATACAACCCATCTCAATGATTCATATTGATTAAAAAAATGGCTTCTCTCCACTTAACATGAAAAACAATCATTATTAAGCTACATTCGATTAAATTTGCTTTTAATAGAAAAATAAGTTCTAAGTTTTAATATTTTCAAATAATATATGTATAAATATATGATTATGATGTAATGCACATAGGGTTATTTCAATTTCCTTATAATCAATTAAAAACATGAAAAATGATTATAGAGATCTTACCCCATTGAAAAATGATTACAGAGATCTTACCCTTTCTATATAAATTAAATTATCTATAAAAAATATTTTAATTTTAGAATATATTTATTTGTAGTTAAAATATATGTATATAAGTTTGGAGACAACACAATAGTTTGGGTTTTGATTCTTTTTCAAAAGATCCAAGGTTCAAACCAAGGTATAGGCAAATGTGTAAGGGGGTGGGTGTATGTATGATTATGTGTTTGGTTCCTAGTGGTAAAGCTCAGCTCTCTCTCTTCAAAAAAAAAAAAAAATTATGGTTAAAACAATATAACCTTAACAAGATATATATATATATATATATATATATATATATATATATATATATATATATATATATATATAAAAAGTAATCGTAAATATATTATTTAATTTTCATTTAAAATATAAAGATATTGAAAATATAGTGTAACATAAAGAAGAAATATTCAATATTAACTTTTGAATTTAGAATATACAAGATAAAAAATAGAGTAATTTTTTATAGGTCATGTAAGACTAGGTCATTTGAGATCCAATAGAGCAATGTGGACTCATTACAATGTAAGGAATATCCAGCATTGACTTTAAAATTTAGAATATACAGGTACAAGTATATAATGCATATATTCAAAGGGTATAGAGTAGAGTGACTTTACAAGTTACAGGAATATCCAATAAGTATATATTAAAGGGTAAAAAGGTAAAGAGTTCAATTATTTTTTATATGTTATTTAAGATTTAATATATGTTTTTTTTTTTTAACTTTATTTTGGTTATTAAAGTATAGTGTATAATTTTATTGTTTTTAATATTTGAACTTTGGATTTTAATATAAGTTATTATGAGATTTAATATATGGTTTTTTATTAACTTTATTTTGGTGTATAGTGTATAATTTTATTGTTTTTAAAATTCGAACTTTGGATTTTAATATGTGGTTATTTTTAATTTTACTTTTGAAGTATGGTGTACAACCTATCTTTCTTAGGATTCACACTTTAGACTTCTAATTAGAGTATAAAAGTCTTCACCGTTAAGTTATTCAAGCTATACAAATATATATCGTTGTAGATTTTTTTGCTTGAAAATAAAGGGTTGTACTCGGATCCCCTACCTTTGAAAAATCATAACTCCTTCCTTTAAAGCTTGATATTTTACAAACATATTCAAATCTCATCTCAATTGAGATGCTATAACTAGATACCTATATCTTTCTTCATAAATAGTCTGAATTTTGTATATTCATTTTTTGGGTCTTCTTTAATTTTTTTTTGTAAAAACAAATATGATATAACTAGATACTTATATTTTCTTCATAAAAAGTCTGATTTTTTTATATTCATTTTTTTTTTCTTTTTCATTTTTTTTTTGTAAAAACAAATATTCAACATCCTTCTTGATATTTTCTAATCTTGTTCATCCATCCATCCAAGTGAAATCTTGATTAGTGGTGGTCTTTGATGATGCCAAGTTGTCATTGTACCACTTGAATATTCATAATTGCTCTGTTGGCTTCATGTTGTTGTTGCTCTACTCTAATATTTTGAACGGTTGGTTTTGTTGTTCCTTAATGTTGTTGCATCCCTTTGAAATCCAAAAATATTATATTTTTTCTGCCAAACATTGTCATACTTGATGCCTTTCTAACTCCATGTAGATCTATAATATTGATGCCTTAAGCCATACCTCCAAGATTGTTGTCGCTCATAGTGGTGTGGGTGTTGATATGTTGCAACCTTAACCTAACATTCTATTTTCTTTGATTCTTTAGCAATTTGTTTATTTATTTTAAATTCTTCTTCACAATATTCTCTCTTATACCCTTCTTTTGGTGCATCCTTGTGCACTTCTAACAGGGCTTCCTTGGACTTTGTTGTTGCTTCTTCCATGGACTCTATTGTTGTTGCTATTGTAAATTTGACTTTTGAGTCTTTTGTTATTTCTTCAATTTGTTCCCCTTTCATAATTATTTTTTTGCTTCTCCTTGGATCTTTGCTTCTTAAGCTTTTCTTTTTTAATGCAACCATGAACTTGCACATTGTCATTTGTTTTTTTTCTTCTCTTATATCCTATTTATTCAATTCTTTCAATTCTCTCTAAGGCCTTTTTATTTCTTCTTCCTATTCTTTGATGGTGACCTCCAAACTAGCTATCTTTTTATGTGGGTTTTACTAACTCAAGAATGCATGCTCCATTTCATCCCAAGTGAAACACTTATAATTCCTTTCCTTAGCAAGACTTTTGCACCAATCATAAGCTTCCTCTCTTAAAATTTTAATAAGTTGGCATCCCAAAAAAAAAATCCTTAGAATATAGAGATTTAAACTTCATGCACCATTCTCGAGCATCAATGTCATCCTTTCCAGTAAAAATTGGTAAGTAAAAACTGGTAACTCCATAATATCAATCCTAAAATTTTTAAAAGCAACTAAGGATTTGGGAAAAAACTAGGGTTTTTATTTATTTATTTTTAAATTTTTTGTATTCCTTGCTATCAACAAATAACTCTAGATTTCCTTCAAAAATAAATTACATTGCAATTAATTTGCTTACTTTAAAAGGTCGTAATCTCCTTTAATACTCGCAACAATTCCCTAAAACCTTCTCTCGACAACATTTCTCATCGTAATCCTTCATTCCCAATTGACTTTTACCTTAAATTAAAATCTTTTGCAATGGCATTGCCTATAAATTTTGAGTCCCTTTCATTCACATTTAACCATCCAAAATGTTTGATCGGTCCACATTACAATGAAGGACGAAACTTTAACAAGCACTTCAACATCATAAAAAGAAAATACGCAAAATTACTCCAAGATATCTACAATACTAACATGAATTATATCATCTTAGATTTAAAATATATTTATGTAAATATTATTATTATTTATTGTAAATGAAATAAATTATTTAATTTTATTTAAAATATATAAAAATACTACAAAATACCGACTGTAGAGTTATTATATAAAATATCAGTAAGAAAAGATTTAGAGATTTAGGTGGATTGGTAAGTTCTAGTGTTTATCAAGAAGAGACCTAGGTTCAAACTTTGGGGGCATGCTTGTTTGCAAAGGTAATAGTTTGACCTAAATCTATTGAGTGTGTGTTAGGCCGACGCTTGACGGTGACAATACCAATCCCAAGTAACCAATGGTCCCCTCACGTCGGGTTAGAGATTTAGGTGGATTGGTAAGTTTTGGTGCTTATCAAGAATAGACCTAGGTTCAAACCTTGGGGGCATGTTTGTTTGCAAAGGTAATAGTTTGACCTAAATCTACTAAGTGTGTGTTAGCCCAACGGCCGATTGTGACAATACCAATCCCGAGATACCGATGGTCCCCTTACGTCAAGTTAAACAACAAAGTGGAATATGGATTATAGGGACAACCCAAAATTTAAACCTTATTTAATAGTAGAAAAAACAGATTCTCTTTATATATCAAAAAAATATATATATATATATATATATATATATATATATATATATATATAATTTCTTAAAAACAATGTTTTCAATGCATGTGAATTAATGTATGTGATAGATCGAGTAGTTGTAAGCTTTGGTATTAGATATTTTTAAATGGTAACTTTGTAAAAAGTTATTTTTCTGCTTTATGGTCTAAATTAGCTGGATGTGATTTAGGTGTGCATATTATAAATGTTGATTAGGTATGCAAATTCATACTAAGTTCTGGAATGAATAAAAGCAGAAAGTATGATTGTTGTGGGTTTAGCTCGCTTTTTCCAAAAGTGAATGTAGAGGTCTTGAATCAAGTTTTTCCAATGATTTATTCAATATGGTTGGTGCCCAAAATAGTGTAAGGGGTTGTGCTTGTCCACCTGTCTTCAACCCCACAAAGCGACATCCGCAAATCTCTGCCGACATCCTTAAAGGTCCATCAATATTCTCTTCAAAAACATTTATTAATTTCAAATTTTTAAGGAGATTTGAAGTAGGCACATGAGATGTGCGACGGAATCACCCTTACAAAACAAATATTAATCACAAAAGACAATTCAAGCAGTTGAATATGGTTGGATATTTAGTGATATTAAAACAATAAGAGTAATGGTAATAGTTAGGATGTTAAAGATTTTTTTTATGTTGTTTTTGTTTTTTATTCGTATGACTCTAGTATGACTCTAGAAAGATGTAGATTGTTAATTGTTAAGCATGTTAAGTTTATTGTTAATTATGAAGTATATTATTGTTAAGTGTAAGGTTTTTTTAATGGAGAATTATAATGAGTGAAATAAAATATTTTATTAATAAGAAAATAAAGGAGAAATGTGTTGTTGAATTAGATGTTGTATTTAATATGATAATTTAACTGCTTATTAATGTATTTGATTGTTAACATATGAAGGTAAAGATAAGTGTAAGAGCATGTCAAAAAGAAATGTATTTGTTGTCAACAAAGTGTTGAATGAAAAGATTATAAGGGTTATTGTCGTTCCATAAAACTAAAAACAATTGTCAAGGGCATCATTGTGCAAAGACAATGGTGAGCACATGGGTTGTGCAAAAGATGAAGACAAGCATAGGCATCATCATTGTTGTATAAAATATGGAATAGATTAGAAGGATATTGTCATCATATGGAAGATAAGGCTATCATTGCAAAGATGAAGATGAGCGTTGGTTGTCATCATCAATGCAAAGGACAATTGCAAGCACAAGAGCCATCATCCTTGCATGAAAGATGAAGGTGATTTTAAGAGTCGCCATTGTTGCATGTGAAAGAAGAAAAACCATAATAGATATAAAATAAAGACAACTTCCTATTGTTACATGTAAGAATGGAGGTGAGCCTAATACCTCCAATGGATACAACCCCATATCTACCTTTCTTATAATGTAAAATTTCTTATGTTATATTTTTTGGTCAACAATATAATATTTATTATTTGCCAAGAATATCAAAATAATAATAATTAATCACTTTTATTTGATTGATTCTCTTCTTTTTCTTCAAAATACCCAACAAGAGGTGGATACGGCTAAAGAGATTGTTCAACTATTTTGTGACGTCTCTAGCTCTCATATCCAACAACTCTAAAATTGAAGTCTTTTATACCTCTTCCTCTCCTCGTGGTTGCAACTCCTCAACTAAGTGGAAGATCATCCCTCATGGTATGATTGTGCATTATTTGGGAATTCCCTTTGGGATTAATATCTCTCCTAAGGATATGTGGAACTAGGTTATGGAAAGACTTCAAAAAAATTTAATGCTTGGCTAGCTCGATTTCTTTCCTTAGTAGGAAGAATTCAAGTTACGAATAAAATTATGGCAGCCTCTCATGTTTATTACTCCTCTTGTTGGATGGCCCCCAAGGTAGCCTATAACAAATTAACTCAGACCATTCATAAATTTTTATGGACCAAATGGAATGGGGAGGTGGGAATGATTACCATCTCATGGAAGCTTTGTACTCAACCTAAGGCTTTAGGAGGTCTAGGCATCATTGATCCTCTTACCCAAAGCAAAAGTTTGGCTGCAAAATGGGTTGCTAGAGCCATCACTGGTGATGAAAATTGAAAACACCTATTTCATTACAGAATCTTGCTAGCTACTCTAGCTACTCACAAAGGTAAATGGAAAGAAATCCCTTAGGAGGAAAGGTCCTTAATGCACCTTACTTAACGGTTAAAGGATCTATTCCATTTACCCAAAACTAGAAATCTTGACAATTAGTTTCTCATTTATTGGTTTGGAAGTCTAAATCCTTGCGACAATGGTCTGAGCATTGGTCTAAATAGTCTTTGGTGAAATAAAATTATCCTCCATAATGATAAACCTTTAGCTTTATGCAATGCTTTTCAAGGTCTAGTTTTTTGAAGAAAGGTATTAATAGAATTAGAGATATCTAGGATCCAGGTAGTTGCTCTATTCTTACTTGGAACCAAATATACAATTATTGTTCCCTTCCCTCTAGGTTCAAAGAGTCTTATGGCCTAGTTGTGGCTTCCATTCCTTGTGAGGTCCTTATAAAGTTGGGAACAACTACCCATAATATATGGAATGATTGGAGATGGCTTAATGGTCATAGAATCTCTTCCATTACTTCTAGTTGGATATACAAAAATATTTTATGTCCTCCTTCTTTAGACTCTAAGTTCAATGTCAAGTGGCAAGTGAATTTTACCAATGCCCAATGACAGTTTCTTGCTACTCAGATTTGAAAAGTTCCTATTGAATCCAAAACTCAACTTCTTGGATGGCAACTTTTGCATCAAAAACTTCCAACTTCTAAAATTTTGGCAACGATTTTACATATTCCCCCTCAATGCAATTTTTGTAATGCTTTAGAAACTCTAATTCACTTGTTTTGGTTTTGTGACATGGCTAAATAGTTTTGGTATGTCTTCTACACTTTTCTTTTTCCCTCTTTTAGATCTTGGAAGCTCTCTCTGCTTGGTTTTTCTCAATAGGATCAGTGCCCCAAACTTTGGGATTTTTGTAGACTCATCCTTCTTAAGCACATTTGGAAGTGCAAATGCAAAAAGGTGTTTACTGGATCTGCTCCTCCATGGGCTATAGTTTTAGCAGACTTGACCTTTGATATTTTGTTATATGTGGGACGCATTCATTCCCAAGTCTATGGAACTTCCAACACACCACGAGATGTTATTGATAGACTTCATCGACTTTCTCATATGGTTTAGGATCTTCAAAAGATCCAACAAGAAACTAAAAATAAGGTAGTTAACAATGATGAGCAAGTTCAGGTTTTGATTACTTCTATTTCTTCTTTGAAGACTTCTAAAGATATCATGGAAGACACGCCCAAAATTTCTCCATATAACAGACTCTCCCATAGATGAATGTTGATATCTGGTGTATTGCAACAAGATATAGCTATAGTCTTTTTGTTGCTAAAATCTTCTATTCTTATGTATATTCAGTTATAAATGCTTTACTCCTTATCCACCTCATTTTGTTTTTTAGTTAGTAAACAGTGTTAGCACCATAATATTGTAATGTTCCGGTTAATAAATTAATATATTCTATCTTTTTCTATATATATATATATATATATATATATATATATATATATATATATAATCATAAACATATTATTTAATTTTTATTTAGAATACATACAAAAATATTGAGGATGTAGTATAATATATGCAATGTGGACTCATTATATAGGATGTAAGAATAAATATGCAATATTGACTTTTAAATTTAGAATGTACATATACAAGTATATAAGGTATAAATATTAAAATATAAAGAATAAAGTAATTTTTTATAAGTTATATAAGATTGATATTGTTTGTCTAATATATGGTTATGTTCAACCATACCATGGTTACAAAAGTATGGTGTACAACCCTATTGCCCTCAAAATTCAAAATTTGGACCTTTATCCAAAGTACCAAAATTGTTTAACTAATATATGGTTATGCTTAACCATTCTTCATTATTAAAGCATGATGTACAACCCTATCATCCTCATGAAATTGATATTATTTATCTTATATATGGTTATGTTCAACCATACCATGGTTACTAAAATATGGTGTAAAAACTATCACCCTCAAAATTCAAACTTTAAACCACTATTCAAAGTGTCAAAATTGTTTAACTAATATATGGTTATCCTTAACTATTCTCCATTATTAAAGCATAATGTACAACCCTATCATCCTCATGAAAGTAGAAGTGGTACAAGTAGGGCCATACTCTTTGGGGCACAACCAAAACCTCCTTTCTAGTAATTTAAACTTAAACTAAATAACAATCTAACAACATACCACTAAAATATACCTAAAAAACTAATATAACATCATTATTCAACCACGCGCCTAATATGTAATGTTGTTTAATATGTAAATATGCAATGTTGTTTGGAATATTGGGTAGTCCTACAAGGTTTTTTTATATAGTTTTTTTAATGTAATTCTGTTTTTTTATTATGAATATATGTGAAATATTTTCAATTAAAAAAAAAAACACACGCCTAATCCCTTATATTTTTGGGCACCAACTATAGTAAACAAATCATTGAATTTTTTTTTTTTTTTAAGATTAAGGTCATATCCCCATGTGAGACCTTTGGACACCAACTATAGTAAACAAATCATTGAATTTTTTTTTTTTTTTAGATTAAGGTCATATCCCCATGTGAAACCTTGGGACCTCTTATTTCGAGAGTTTTGCACAACCCACTGCCTCCAACTCCCCATACGATCAAATAATCATTGAAAAAACTGACTCAAGACATCTAAATTCCCTTTTCTAATTTCACCTTGAAAAAAGTGAGATAAACCCACAACGGTCACACTTTTTACTTTTACGTCTTCTTTTACCAACCACCACATGGCATTAAACATACCGATAATTAAGCTTGTCCAGTTGCCCTCAACC
This sequence comes from Wollemia nobilis, assembly GCA_028583015.1. Classification (NCBI taxonomy): domain Eukaryota; kingdom Viridiplantae; phylum Streptophyta; class Pinopsida; order Araucariales; family Araucariaceae; genus Wollemia; species Wollemia nobilis. The sequence goes on along the minus strand of JAQPPZ010016912.1, from coordinate 1,479,742 downwards.
CCAAAAAGCGACATCCCTAAATCTCCGCTTTCCCCGGGTCCATAAATATTCTCTTAATAAAACATTTATTAATTTAAATGTTTTAAGAGATGTAAAGTACGCACATGAGATTGCAAAACACTGTCTAATATCAGCGTGCACGTGATCTTCCTGAAAGAACATCACTTTTATTATCAGCGATAAAACCTAGTTCAATTTTATTATTATTAATAAGATTTAATTCAAGTCTGCAACAGTTGTGTATAAGAAATATTAAATATTTAATATCAAATTGCAGGTGATCTCCTGAAAGAACATCACTCTCAAAGACCTAGTTCAATTTCATTATTATTTAATAAGACTTAATTCAAGTCCGCCACAGTTGTGTATAAGAAATATTAAATGTCTAATATCAGTTTTAGGTGATCTTCATGAAAGAACATCACTTTCATTATTAGTAATAAGACCTAGTTCAATTTCATCATTATTAATAAGACTTAATTGAAGTCCGTGTGTATAAAAAAAATATTAAATGTCTAATATCAGCTTGCATGTGATCTCCGGAAAGAACATCACATTATTAGTAATAAGACCTAGTTCAATTTCATTATTACTAATAATACTTAATTCAATTAAGCAACAAATGTGCATAAAAAATATAAAAAAAAAACTATTTAATCCAACAAATCCGAACCCTAACAAAACCACTAATATTATAAAAAGACTAGAAATATTGCAAGTAATTTTATGTCAAAGAGAAGAAGATGGAAGAAAAGTCAACGCATATTGCAAGTAATTTATGTCAAAGAGAAGAAGATGGAAGAAAACTCAAGCGGTTGAATATTGAATATTTTAGGGTATTTATTATAATAAAATAATAAGAATAATAAGAATAATGATAATAGTTTTTTTTTTGGTAGTTATATAGGAGAGTTGGTCACAATCACACTATTTTTAGTAACTAACAAGTACAAGGTTCAAATTACAGGGGCTGCTTTCACCAAACATATTCCACGTGAAGGGGACCATCGATCGCTTGGGATTCGCATCTTCATCATCGATCTAACACGTACTCAAAGGATTCAAATTAGACTACTACCTTTGCAAACAGGCTGCCCCCAACCAAGATTTGAACCTGGGTGTCTTCTTGGTAACCAATACCTAAGGATGGATGAGGAGTTAGTTGAAGTATAAATATATCTAAAACAAAGGTATGGGAGTATGGTTGTAGATTATGTGGTCGAGGAAGAGGGAGTGGCAAGGTGGAAGGACTTATAGGGCAATAATTATAGTGAGGAAACTTTAAACAGGCTCAAAAATAAACTAAGAGTCTTCCATATAGGTGTAAATATGGGTGAAGACTCTATAGTTTAGGGAGTTATTCCTGATGGATCCTTAGTGTAAAATCAGTGTATGAGATTCTATGAGCTAAGCCGAAATATGGGTTTCAATAGAGGAGGCTCTGGGAAAAAAAGGTAATGCCAAAGATAACAATGTTCCTTTGGTTGGTTGTGTAGAATAATATCCTAATAACAAATAAATTATATAAAAGAGGGCTTCAATTTCCTAATAGTTTTTATCTATGTGAAGAATAGGAAGAGTTAGTGGAACAATTAATGTTAGGATGTAGTTATTCCCTTTTGATTCTTCAAGGTTTAATTAAGAAGATGGATTTTATTTAGGTACTACAAAATAGAATAGTGGATTGGATAGAACATTGGGAAAATTCCTTTAGGAGTGCAAGGTTGAATAAGATATAGGCTCTAATTCCTTTCCACTATGCTTGGGGGATTTGGTTGGAGCGTAATAGAAGAATATTTGAGAAAAAATATAGTCTCCTTAAGAATTAAGCAGACGATCGGGGCGGCTATAGTAGAAAATATTAAAGTCTTGAATACAAAAGAAACTGGGAATTAACAAAGGATGCAAGGATTAGTAAATATTAGCACATTAGCCTAATTAAGATGGAGAAAACCACCCAAGAAAATCTAAGAAGGGTAAAATGACATCCGCCTAGGGAGGGATGGCTAGAGCTCAATTTTGATGGAGATTCTAAGGGGAACCTTGGGAAGGCATGGGAGAGCAATGATGAGAGATAACAAAGGGATCCTAATTAGTGTTGTTAGTGAGTTTCTAGGCTCTATAATGAGTCATAAAGCAAAAGCCAAATCAACTTTCACTAGAGTAAAAATGACAAGGTAGTTGGGAGTAAGAAAATTGATAGTGGAGGGAGATTCTCTAAATATTATCAATTACCTTAACAAGAGGACTACAGAGAGCTGGTGGGTGTCGGATACTTAACTCACTAAAGCAAGTGGAGATGAATCATGTTTTCAGAGAAGACAATAGGATGACAAATTAATTGGCTAACGATGAGGCTCTTCCTAAAGAGGACCAAAGGTGGATTCCCCAAATAATGTTCATATAAACATAAAACAATTAGTAGAAATGGAAGATGCATAAATATGTTACGTATGATTCGGTCAAAAGTTAATCCAACAAGTTAGAGGAGTAAACTTTCAAGAGTAAGCCCTGCCATTAGTAGATATGGGATCACATGGCAATGTGTTGGGACTTATTTTTTTGATCTAGATGATCATTGGCCTTCACAATTACAAAATTCTAATGACAAATTTTCCAACAAAAGGTTTCGTTATTGGTAGTCATTTGCAACATGGAAGATATAGTGGTAGTATACTTAAGATGTTCCTCGATGGATAGTAGGCCCACAAACTTTTCCATCTAGACATGCGGTTACTTCATCAAAGACCTAAGAAAATAGTGAGCATAATGATCAATGGTTGCAAGAATAAGGGAACTATTTCAAGGGCATAAATTTTCCAACAATTAACTAGTCGAGGGAAGTCCCTATAAATGACTGAACTTAGGAACAATATTAAGGGTTGGTAGGTGGTGTGGTTTGATTATGGTTTGGATTGGGGGTATATAAATGGTTTATGGATGAGGATTGCATTCTTTTTTACCTTTGGGTAAGGCCCAAGAGTCATCTTAGATATATTTTTGGAATTAGTATGGTAGTCTAAAATAAATTTAAAATGGTTGAAAACTGATGGAAATAACTCCAAATTTTGTAGTCCTATAAGAAGAGGTTTTGTGCAATAGGACTGGTGATGTCAGTTAAAAAGTGTAAAAGGGTTTGGGCCCTTTCAAAAACCCAGTTTTTACCCTAATAAAAGAAAAGAAAAGGGTAATTTAGAATTGAAGTTGCCAATAAAAACCGCCAAAGAGAGTCATCTATGGATATTAGAGGACCTTTCATAAATATCGCTTGAGGGTTTTTTGAGTGAGGCATCATTGAGTTATTCAAGATATATGACTATTATTAGGAATTAGCATAGGGTCACATAAGAAAATTTATTTGAGGATATTATCTAAACTTTTATTGATGATTCATTTGGTAGTTCGTAAAATCAAGTTATTTATTTAACTGCTCATTGATGTATTTGCTTGCTAACACATGAAGGTAAAGACAAGTGTAAGAGCCATCATTGTTAAATAAAAATGTGCAACTGTTGTCATCATCATGTTGAATGAAAAGAAGATCACGAGGGTCATTGTCGTTCCATAAAATATGAAAACAAGTGTTAGGGTCATCGTCGTACGAAAGACAATGATGAGCACAAGGGTTACTATTGTGCAAACGTTGAAGACAAGCATAGACATCATCATTTTTGCATGAAAGACAAAATATATTAGAATGGCATTGTTATCATATGGAAGATAAAGATAAATATAGAGGCTATCATTACACGAAAGATGAATATGAGTGTGGGTTGTCATCATTAATGCAACAGATAAATGCAAGTACAAGAATCGTCGTCCTTGTGTGGAAGATGAAAGTGATTTTAAGAACCACCATTGTTGCATGTGAAAGAAGAAAAATCATAATATATAAAATGAATAAAACTCCCTACTACTTTTAGACTCTTCATCCTTCCTTAGAAGCATCTATCATGATTGTATAAACCAACTAAATTAATTGCATAGTAAAATTCCTTAAGTTCATAACATGACCTTCCACTCTCCATGTCATTTGACCAAAACACATGCAAGAATGGAGGTGAGCTTAATACCTCCAATGGATACAACTAGATATCTACCTTTCCTACAATGGAAAAATTCTCATGTTATATTTCTAGGTATAAATTATAATATGTATTTTTTTCTATTTATCAAGAAAATCAAAATAATAATAATAATAACTCACTTTTATTTTATTGGATATTTTTTAGCAGATTATATGAAATATCAAATCAAATTTACTATATCAAGTGATCTTTACACAGCTGGTTAAATGCATCTAAGACATAGGTTTAAATATTCTAAGGATACATGCATACCACTATGTGGTCATAATGTAATATAGGTTAAGCCTCTTTCAATCTCATACAATCAATTATAAAAATTTAACTTAATTTTGTAGTATATATTTTTAATAAGTTATTATAATTTGTGTTATAGCGAGGTCAAAACAACTTATTTTTTGAATAAAACATTCATCATTTATTGGGATTTTATCCATAGTATAAAAAGTTTTCGTGTTTAATTTTCAGTTAGACATCCATTTCTCAAATACACAAGGTCTTTATGTTCACCAAGAAGAACCTTATATGTTAGGCTTTTATTCATTATTCATATAAAAAGTCTTTATGCTTGGTTTCGGTGTTCAATAGTCACTTTTTCACATACACAGAGTCTTTATATTCATACCGTGAACCTTCTTAATAAAAGACGACCCATCTTGCCTAGAGGGATAGCCTGGTAGGTGGCGGTCAAGTGCTTTCCAGTTCGTTTCCTTGGACTGTCAAAGTTCCATTGACTTTATCTTTACCTAGAGAGGTTCCTTGCTATAGAGGTTAAAAAAAACCATCTCAATAATTCATATCGATTAAAAGCATGTCTTTTCTCTGATTAATATTCATTATTAAGTAACACTAACTTAATAGGTTAAATTTCTCGATTTTGATGAAGGAAACCTAAGTTCAAATCACTTGCTAGACCATTTTCTGCACCTGGTCCAAGATCGAGCCATTTTTTGCATCCGGTCTGAGATTGTATCATTTTCTACACCTAGTCCGATACCGGACCATTTTCTACACCTGGTCCAAGACCGGACCATTTTCTACACTGGCCCATAGTCGGATATCATTTTCCACCTAGTATGGCCAGAACTTTCAAATTCGCCAATATTTTATAATTTTTTGTGAAAAATAAGGTAATTCGCCATGTCCTCCTACATGAAGTTATCCAAGATTCATCAGGGTTTTAAAAAAAATTCACCATTTTTTTACAAGTACATTTCGGGCTGGACCCCTTATGCTTAACCCTGCCAAATATGCTTATGTGGAAAAACGGTGCCTAGAAGTGGTTTTTACCACCAAGAAACTCATACATTATATGCTAAGTCACACCACATATGCCATATAGAAGCATTATCCATTTTGTGGTATGGGTATTGTTGTATGTGTGAGTCATCAACCAAAAATCCATTAAAGGTCAGGTAATAGTCCATCAACTTGCAGAAGCTCCGCTTCCTAATGATCAACCTTTAGTTATTGACCTTTCAGATGATTAGGTATTTAACATCATTGAATAGGAGGAAGATGTCATTCTTGAAGAGGATCTGGATATCACTCTATTCTTTGATGGTTCCAAGTGTGAGAAAGGACAAGGTATAGGAATTGTGTTTCTTACACCACAAGGGATACCTATCCCCTTATCATTCAAACTCGACTTCCCATGCATTAACAGTAATGAAGAGAATGAGGTTGTAATAATAGGACTTCAAGTAGATATAGCTATGGGCACAAAGCATATAAAAATATTTGGTGATTTTTAGCTTATCGTTTGTCAAGTAAACGAAACATACCAATGCAAACAACCAGTATTAAAACTTTATCATTAAGTAGCGATGAAATTGCTCATAAAATTTGATTGGTATGAGATTGATATCTTACCTCATTCGAATAATAGATTTTTAGATGCGATGGCCTCTCTAGGATCATTGATTCCAAAGAACTCTGTTGGAGAGGTTCAACCACTAATTATCACCACAATCTCTAAATCTATAATTTCCTGAGCTAAATCTAAATATGAGAAGTACGTTTGCTTTATCCATGCAGAACCATACGAGCCTTGGATTAATCAAGTAAAATAATTTCTCAAGTTTAGAATAATCCCATCAGATATATCGTGAACTACCAAACAAACATTCAAACAAAAGGTAACTCGTTTCACTCTCTTGGGGGACATGTTGTATAGACGTGGTTATGATGGAGTCCTCCTTCATTGTCTCGAGCCAAAATAGGCACACAAAGCTATATTTGAAGCTTATGATGGTACTTGTGGTGGTCATTTTAGTGGAATGACCATTGCAAAGCGTATTTTATGCATGGGTAACTATTGGCCCACCATGGAACGCGATTGTTGCAATTATGTCAAGAAGTGTCAGAAATATCAACAACATGCTAATTTAAATCATGTACCATCACATGTATTACATCCCATTCAAAGTATTTGGCCTTTTTCACAATGGAATTTTGACTTCATTGGTAAAATAGCATCTTCTTCCTTGGGACAACACACATTAATCATCATTGCCACTGATTATTTCACGAAGTGGATCAAAGCAATTCCTCTAACCAACATGACATGACCTCGAATTATAGAGTTTATACTCCAACATATCATCTATCACTTTTGCATTCCATAAAAAATAATCTCTGACAATGGCAAGTCTTTCAAAAACAAGGATGTTCAAGCACTTTATAAAAATATAATACTCAACATAGTTTCTCAACTCCTTACTATCCACAGACAAATGGACAAGCTAATGCAACCAATTAGACATTGATCACTATTCTAAATAAATTAGTCAAAGAAAATCATCGATATTGACATACTCAAATTTCCTTGGCATTATGGGCTTATCGAACGAGCATTCGTACGCTTATCGAGACAATGCTATTCTCATTGGTCTATGGTGCTAAAGCAATCATACCTCTTGATCTCAAGATCCCCTCATTGTGCATTTCATTACAATAATTCATAGATGATGATACCACTCGACAAGCACATCTTGATCAACTCACACTCCTTGATGAAAGGTGAATAAATACCTTAGAGCACTTACGAGTATATCAAGACCATCTAAAGTGTACTTACAATGCTAAAGCTCATCTATGCGAATTCCAAGTAAGAGATATTATCCTTAAATAAAATCAGAAAAACACCAATGCATTGTCGTATCTTCGTGATAAATTCGTGGCTAATTGGTTAGGTCCATACATTGTCAAACAAAAAGTGGATCAAGGAATGTATAGGGTTGCCAATCTAGAGGGAGTAGAAGAGCCCGAGCCATTGAAAATTATCCACTTGAGAGCGCTCTATGCTTAATGCGATTTATATATATACATATATACATGGCTTAAAAAATACAAAATCACTATGCATACATACTTCATTCCAAACATCCATTTTTGCATTCATGTTATTTCGGTACATTTTATCCACCATACTAGTGATCATTTGCTTAGTTTGGATAATTTTTAACCCAATAAGTCTTGTTGCCTTAATTAGGGGCACCTTCGATTTAACATTCGTTCCATTTCACCATCTCATAAGTCATGTCACAATTTGCATAACCCCTAGGTATTTTTGGTCACTGAGCCACTCCTAGTGTTCCAAGCAACCTCCATTGCATGTCAAGTTTCCTCTAGGACCAAAGCATATTTTCACTAAGAAAATTTGGAGCTCTGGGAGTTGACTCTAACATTCTTGAACCAAACACATATAACGTTTATTAATAACATTTTGTGTCAAATAGGTATGACATTTTAATTGGGTTGAACCTCAAAGCAAAAATTTCTTTTTGCTTGTCCCATTATGCACATAGTCCAACAACAGTGGTTTTCACCACTTACAACAATTCCAAATAAAAGGGTAAGTATTAAGGATAGGGTAAAATTCTCATCACACCTTGGTTGAGAATCTGATTCCCCAAAGCTTTAACTCTTTTTTACACTACAAAATAGGTCCACAAGTAGTAAGAATAGGATTACATTTCCATCCAGATGGTTATGTAGTTTGATTTACCCAAAAATTAAAGATCATATCATTGGACTATGGAGCTAATCTCCATCGCTATAGATGCTTAAATGGCAGTGCAGTACGCTCATGTGTGGTGACACATCTCTTTTGAAGAGACCTCTGATCGCACATAAGGAAAAGATAGCTTCTTGGTCTTCTCTATGATGGGTTTCATCTCACCTTACTCAAGATGGGTAAATGAATCCACTTGCACACACATTGGTTCTTGATTGGTTTGAGTTATTACCATGCTCATGATTGGTAAATTAACATCCACTACACACACATTTGGTATTTAAGAAATTTGATAGAACTTAATGAGTTTGTTCGAAATCACTAGGATGTTTGAATTTCTAAAAAACAATTCTAGATTAGTTATCCATAAGCTAAAATAGCATCCATACCATAATCACATCACTACATGAGTCTTCCACTTCATATCCCACCATTAGATGTTGGTGTCCCTAATTAAGTAATGAGTATGGTCAAGCAAAATCTAAACTACTACAAATGATCATTAGAGTGTCAGTTCACTTGCATTATTATCATAAAGCATATACATCGTCATCATAATGCACACATTATTTCTTGATTGGTTTGAGTTATTACCATGCTCATGATTGGTAAATTAACATCCACTACACACACATTTGGTATTTAAGAAATTTGATAGAACTTAATGAGTTTGTTCGAAATCACTAGGATGTTTGAATCTCTAAAAAACAATTCTAGATTAGTTATCCATAAGCTAAAATAGCATCCATACCATAATCACATCACTACATGAGTCTTCCACTTCATATCCCACCATTAGATGTTGGTGTCCCTAATTAAGTAATGAGTATGGTCAAGCAAAATCTAAACTACTACAAATGATCATTAGAGTGTCAGTTCACTTGCATTATTATCATAAAGCATATACATCGTCATCATAATGCATCCATAACATCATATACACATGCATTCACACATACATTCATAATACAAGAATTCAAAAAGTAAACACAAAAAAAAAAGCCATGTATATATATGTATGTATAAATATTGCATGTACAAAGTACGCCGAAAGGTTGTATACAACAGAGCACTAAGGCTCATATACAAAAGTGCTACAAGAGGTACTAGCTAACACTCAAAAGCAAACACTTGTGATCTTGAGGGATTAGGACCCTGTGGAACCCTAGAGTGAGAATAATTATGCCTAGAGTCACTACACCTAACAAATTCAAATACAGGAGAGGAAGGTCGCACTAGTAATCCAATGCCATGCTACACAAGGCAATCCTTGAGCTCCTAAATGTATCCATTTCGAGATCAAAGGTGAGAAAGGTCCTATCTCTGACGTGCATCCCTCCCTACCAGCTCTGCTCAAAGCCTGACTATTACATCCTCACCTACACCTATATCATCCTACATATCTAGCTCCCTTCATAGCTGAGCAATTTTGGTATCTCAAGCCATCATCTTCGCATCCATATCTACCAGCATCTATAGAAATTTATCTCACTCATCAACTAGGCTATCTCACTCAGCCTAAAGCATAGCCCACTCCTCCTCACTCTGACCAAGAGATTCTTTTTAAAATTTCTTCCATACCTCGCCCACCCTCACCATCACCTCTAATATCAAGAGGTTGAGCTATTGTGACCCTTGATGGTTTCCCCCTATCACTAGACTCGATGATGTATCTATCATTAGGGAGTCTCCTCTACATCGATTGTAGCCTCCCCATCATCCCCACTACCCTCATCCACCACATGACTCGATGTCCATGGAGGTTGAGAAGGAAACCAGATATTGTAATCAATTATGGTCTCGATATTATCCACATCTGGGATGTTCATCTCTTCATCATCCTTATACTCCACCCACTATGCCTTAGTATAGGGTAAGCTCGACTCATCAACACGATGCCTGTAAAGCAATGGAGCATTAGGTACCCCCTACCATATCCTGAACTATCATAGAACCTGTGAAAACTAGATTAGCTTCACCTCACTACCATTCCTACCAACTACCCATCTGGTATGCCTAATCCACCACAACTGCTCCCCATCAGTGGGCCACCTAGAATCTATACACCTGATCAGGTGTCAACCCTACCCATAGATATTTGTACTGCTGGTCACTATGACTAGGATGACTCGGTTGTATCTCCTCCACTACCCACCATTTCAACACATAGGGTTGAGCCCTATCCCACTCACATGGTAGATCTATAATATGAGCTATGTTGAAATACTCCCAACCCTAAATTTGAAGAAACACACTACAACCCAATCCCTTATGTTCTTGCCTCTTCACTTCATACAAATCCATGTATACCTGATCTAGAAAATCAAGTGTCCAAGCATATACCTGAGGGTCATTGATCATATCAAACACTAAACTAATCATGTTCGAAAGGAACCGATATCCAATGTTGTTAGAAACCAACACATTAGCTAGTAGGAACATGACATAGGTTGGTAACACCTCCAACTACCTTTGTGAGTACATCTCTAGGTATTTGATGCCACCATCACTGATATTCACTCCCCTCCACTTATCCCAAAAAATTTAACTCATCTTATATCCCTTGTCATGCCCAATTCGAACACACAACCCCTCCATCGGTACATGGAAGATGTGGTGTACGTTCTAAAGTGTCACTGTCATCTCTCCTATCGAGAGCTAGAAGGTCCTCCTATCCAAATTCTACCACTTCGCTAAGGCAGAGAGGTGCCCCTTATCGGCCCTCACCACCTCAATCCATGCGTACCCAGTCAATCCCACTATCTCTAACCAATCCTAGTAGGCCTCACGTAATGTATTTTGCACCCCCGATAGGATAGGTGAAAATCGATGTTGAGCCTCCAAAATCCTCAACTACAACACAACACAAAAGCAAATGCACATTAGGATCTCATTCATTTAAAAAAAATACTTTTTATCGCCCATATTTATTTCATAAAAAAATAAAAAAACATTACAAAAACAAACAAGAATGATAGAATAATTTACCTCTACCACCTCCACATCAGCTCCAACCATCACATCCACTTCATCCATCGCCATCGCTATGTTCTTTCACTCTCCTTTCAAATGTTGCTTCTTCAACTCTTAAATACAAGAATAAAATAAAATTTCACCCCTATAACCCTTTTGTAGCTGAGTTGGTGCACCTAGATTCCCCATTGCATCTGATAGGTGCCCTCAAATGCCCCACTACATCTGCAGAATTATAGATGCTATCTCGCATCTATGAAGACAGAGATGTAGGTCGACATTTGACTTTAAAATTCAAAAGTTTTAAAATTTTAAAATTCAATGTCGAGATGTAGGTCGACATTGCTGCAAAAGGTTTTAAAATGACCTCAAAACATGGTAAAACCCCATAAAAGCATCACAAAATTCATCCAAGCATCCATTACATCATCATATCACATTTTGTGATAACATGGATTGATTTGGGTGTTTAATATTTGAATGTGACCAAAAGTCGTAAAAATACCCAAAAATAATTCAAAATGTTCCAAAATGATTCAAAATTTCACCAAATTGCCAAATACACTCTTCCATGCATTCATCACATCATCATATCATATTTTGTGATAACATAGATTGATTTGGGCGCTTAGTTTTAGAGTGCAACAAAAATTTGCATAAATACCTAAGAACACCTCCAAACATCCCAAAACAGTTCTAAATTCCACAAAACTGTCAAATCCACTCATCAATGCATCTACATCTTCATCCAACATCATCAAATCCACTTACATTATCAAATGAATCTCGTATCTAATGATTTATCCTATTCCCGTAGTAGTTGTAGTGATTGGTTATCCATGCAGTCCGGTAGGATGGGTAGATCACCATAAGGATGCTTGTTCAAAATCATCATCCCATGCCATGTTTGAAATCAAACCAAATTGATCTCTCCATTTTTGAATGCAACTATGTTCACAAAAATTTATGCAAAGCTATCATAAGCACTCTCCATGAGTAAAAAAGTGGAACTCCATTACAAATTCCACATGCATCATGCCAATATTTTTGGTTTAAAAATGTGGTCTCCTGAAGTGAGGTGGTATCCCCACCTCTGCCATGTGTTTACAAATTTTAGCTACCAATAGTTAGGTTTAAAAGTGTGGTCTCTTGAAGTGAGGTGGTATTCCCGCCTTTGCCACATGTTCACCAACATTAGCTAATTTATCCATAACAACAACACTGCACATCTTGCAGAAAGCAAATTTTCAACATAGATCAACCTCAAGCTTGGGGTAACAAATTTAACTTTGATTTATAACATCAAAATACATCATACACATCCATTACATTATACACATCCATTGCATCATCCACAATTTGTCAATTGGCTCATGAGATTCATTCTTCACTCATTCACAAATTGAGAGGGTAAGATAAAACCATAATTTTTTTAAATCTTCTTGCAAGCTGAGTCCATTCCATCAAACCAGGTGTCTTGTTTTTGCACCACCTTGTGTTCTACACAAAGTGATACAAAAAGAGGTATCTGTAGACATCAAATCCTAGTCATTCATAATCCATTCATCATCAAGTCATAGCCATTCATCATTGTATATATATATATATATATATATATATATATATATATATTGGATACATACATACATATAAATATAAATATAAATATTTTATATATTTATATATATGAATAAATCTAAGCCATCCATCAAAACTCCATATTAGCGGGCCATGTGGAAATCCTTACCACTCATTAAATGCAATCTGTATCACTTATCAAGTTGCAATCTCAACCGCTCATGAGGTTTTAATCTTAACCATTAAATGTCAATCCGTGTCATATATATATATAAATATTATATATATATATATATATATATATATATAAATATATATATATATATATATATATATATATATATATGTATGTATATATGAATAAATCTAAGCCATCCATCAAAACTCCATCCTAGCGGGCCATGTGGAAATCCTTACCACTCATTAAATGCAATTTGTATCACTTATCAAGTTGTAATCTCAGCCGCTCATCAGGTTCTAATCTTAACCATCCATTTGTCATCGTCAATACCCTAATCTTAAGTGAAGGGTTATAAAATAATATTCACTTTTAATGAATAAGGGTCAAAAACATTTGCAAAGAATCATCATACACATTTGCACAAACTCTAGCTACCACCGTATTCATCATTTGATCATTGTTGCTTCTGTGAACCAGATACAAACCCTACTGAGCATCCACCACAGTCCGTAGATGCTTAAGGGCATCCTCCAGACACCGAAATGTGTCCAATGAACCCTCGAACGCAGTCAAGCGTCCACGCAACACCATTTTGAACCCTTGAATACACAGATTGAAAATCAAGTATTTTGATAAGGTATTTTTTATTTTTATTTTACTTATGTTTTTCTGTATTCTGCTCTATATTCTGCAAGTATTTCAACTAGGGTTTGCAGGTTGTACTTTTATACTTTAGAGGGCCTCACACTTTGGAGGCTCCACAAGTGTTACTGACTCTTTGTTGTGGCTTATTTGTGTGTAGGTACATGTAACGATTTCTTTGATAGTTGTTGCAGTTGGAGTGGCCCATAAGGATATTCAAGAAGCCCACTCAACATTTTTTGTAGCAGGAATATTGAAGAACACCATAGTTGTTTGGTCAAGCAAAAGGGTTTCACCCCTTCTGCTGTAATCGTTGTATTATCAAAACAAACAATATTCTATAACCCCTGTGATTCCGGGAATATTGATGTATAAAAGTGGAGATTAGGGATCCCTAATCCAATAATATATGAGATCATTATTTTTGTGTGCACACTACTTGTTTTGATTTATTGTTATTTTTTGTGTTGATCGTTTTACCTTATAGAGTGAAATCCCTAACTAGGGTGTTGATATTTTTATAAGGGTTTTATTAACTCAAGAATGCATGATCTATTTCATCCCAAGTTAAACATTAAACCCTTCTCTCCACAATATTTCTTGTTTTAATCCTTTATTCCCAATTGAATTTTGCCTCAACTTAAAATCTTTAACAACGGTATTGCCTATAAATTTCAAGTCCCTTCCATTCACATTTAACCATCCAAAATGTTTTATCGGTCCACATTTTAGTGAAGGACAAGCACTTCAATACCATTAAGAGAAAAGACGTAAAATCACTCCAAGATATCTATAGTACTAACGTAAATTATATCAGTGTAGATTTAAAAAAAATATATATATATATACAAATATTTGTATTTTTTTTTTATTATAAATAATCAAAAATATATTATTTAATTTGTATTTCAAAATATATAAAATTACTGCAAAATTACTGACTGTAGAGTTATTATATAAAATATCTATAAAAACATCTAATATTAACATTCAAAATTAAAATATACAAAATATAAATTATAAATTATCAAAATACATTCGTATCTAAACTTATTAATAAATTTCTTATATAATATCCAGTAATTAACATAAATATCCTAATGCAAATTCAAAATTATTATGAATATAGAGGCTTAAGTAACATTACATTAATAATGACCCCATAAGGGGGCAGAGGTCCAAGGTTCAAATCTCGGGCCTCGTCGGACTGAATGCTTGTCCCTTTCCTGGTGCTTTCAGCGACGTAAAAGTTTTAAAATGATTGTGGCATGGCGGTTATAGGGACGGACTGCACGAAAATCTATGTGGCGGTTTTCGGGGCGGACATCGTAGAATACTGTGGCGGCCATAAAAAACTTGACAACCTGCCCTAATTCGTGGTAGCTACCGATTCCACCATGTAAAAAAAAAAAAACATTACATTAATACTAAGATATTCATTTTTCACTTACCTAAATATTGTATATAGATTCATATCCTTCTGCAAGCTCAAAATTATTATGAATATATGAATATATTAACATTCAAAATTAAAACATACAAAATATAAATTATAAATTATCAAAATACATTCATATCTAAACTTATTAATAAATTTCTTATATTTTTTTTGATAGGTAACAGATTATTTACAGCGGGTTTTTTGAAAAGGATCCCAAAACCTTAATTACAGTAATAGCCGAAGCATTAAAAAGAAAACAAAAAAATCGGCCCAGCCCCGGGGGCCCTGATGACTACAGAAAACGTTATGGCACAAAATAACCTTACAGATCCGTGAGTCTTCGAAGAAAACATCATCGTCAAAAACCAAAAACCTTTAGGCCGTCAAAGGCCAGATGGGCCCAGCTAACTGGGCCCTGAGACGTCCTCAAACCGCTCGGACTAGCGATGGTCCTTGGCAGAGCTGTCCTCCAGCTTGCGACAGAGCTCAGTCAAAGCCTTGGCGGCATAAGAAGCAGCTTGGGCAGCAGTGTTGAGGGATCCAATCGTTGTTTCAATAAATTTCTTATATAATATCCAACAATTAACATAAATATTCTAATGCAAGTTCAAAATTAATATTCACACCTAAACCACATCCACCTAATTTAAACTATAAAGCAAAAATATTATTTTGTACAAGGTTAGCATTAAAAAATATTTTTAATTTTAAGTGTCATACTACCCAAAGCTTACAACCACTCATCTATCATATGCATTGAAAACATTGTTTTTTTGTTACATAGAAGAGTTGGTTACAACCACACTATTTTTAGTAATTCATAAATGCAAGGTTCAAACCATGGGGTTTGTTTCCACCAAACCTATTATGCCTCGTTATTGTTGACTTGGCGTGAAGGGGACCATCGATCGTTCGAGATTTGTACCATCATCGTCGATATCACAGGGGTTGTTCCTACCAAACCTATTCTATCTCGTTATTGTTAACTTGGTGTGAAGGGGACCACCGATCATTTGATATTTATACTGTCATTGTTGATTTGACTCACACTCAGAGGATTCAGATCAGACTACTACCTTTGCAAACAGGCGATTTGACGCACACTCAAAGGATTCATATCAGACTACTACTTTTACAAACAAGCTATCCCTAAGGTTTGAACCTGGGTGTCTTTTTAGTAAATGTTTGGCTAGACAAGCACTTACCAATTCACGTAGCCCTTGAGGGATTTTAAAAGGGTTTATGGTAAATTAGTGTGATTTGAACTAAAGTTCACGACTAACCGCTTCACACCAACTTGACTAGGAATTCATCCTTGCATTGAAAACATTGTTATTTATAAATAACATAATTATTCTACCACATGCACGATCCCTTACACTATTTTGGGCACCAACCATATTTAATAAAATCATTGGAAAAACTTGATTCAAGACTTCTACATTCTCTTTTCTAATTTCAACTTGGAAAAAGTGAGGTAAACCCACAACGATCATACTTTTTTATTTTTGATATTTCAACTCAAAATAGACATCCTTCCTTTTTCACTCTCACATGGCACACTGCAATTGGGTTGGAATTCAAAAATTCAATTGCTTACATGCTCACTTATCTTATGTTCATATGATAATTTGACAAGCATCAAACAAGGTTGTCTTTCCGGTGGAGGGATCGATGGAATTAGATCCTCTTAACAACCATCAAATGGAGGATTTCTACTTACACCAATGCAATACAAAGAAGACTATGTTAAGAAAAAATTAAGATCTAAATAAAATATTGAAAAAAACCGTAAGAAAGCTTCACCTAAACACTAATTATCATGAAAGAGTTAATGAATATAAAATAATAATTTGATGATAAGCATCCATCTTAATTACATAAGTTCTTTGTAATTTAAAAAATGACAGATGCTTATATTACATAACAATTAGGCACATTGCAACTAATTTTATGTGAAAGAGAATTTGATGGAAGAAAATTCAAGCACTTGAATATTTGATATTCTAGGGTATTTAATGATCATTAAACAATAAGAGTAATGGTAATAGTTAGGATGATAAATATTTATAAGGTTATCATTGTCAATTGTTAAGTATATTATTGTTAAATTTAAGGTTAGAGAATTGTAATAAGTGAAATAAAAGTTTCTACTAATAAAAAGACAAAGGAGAAATGTGTTGTTCAATTAGATGTATCTATTATAATAATTTAACTTCTCATTGATGTATTTGATTACTAACACATGAAGGCAAAGACAAGTGTAAGGGGTTGTCAAAAAAAAGTGTAATTGTTATCATCATATTGTTGAATGAAAAGAAGATCATAAGGGATACTGTTGTTCCATAAAATATGAAAATAATTGTCAAGGACATCATCATGCAAAATACAATGGTGAGCACATGGGTTATTATTGTATAAAATATGAATACAAGCATAGACATCATCATTGTTGCATAAAAGAGAAAATAGATTAGGAGGGAACTATCATCATATGGAAGATAACGATAAATATGAAGGCTATCATTACACACGAAAGATGAAGATGAGTGTGGGTTTTCATCAGCTATGCAAAGGACAAGTGAAAGCACAAGATTCATCATCCTTGCATGGAAGATGAAGGTGATTGTAAGAATTGACATTGTTACATTTGAAAGAAGTAAAACCATAATAGATATAAAATGAAGACAACTTCCTACTACTTTTAGACTCTTCATCCTTCATTAGAAGCATATCTCATTCTAGTATAAACCAACTAAATTAATTGCATAACAAAATCCCTTAAATTCATAACATGACCTTCCACTCTCCATGTCATTTGACCAAAACACATGCAAGAATGAAGGTGAGCCTAATACCTCCAATGGATACAACCTAATATCTACCTTTCCTATAATGTAAAATGTTTCATGTTATATTTCTTGACCAACATTATAATATTTATTATTCGTCAAGAATATCAAAATAATAATAATAATAAATCACTTTTATTTGATTGAATATTTTTAACAAATTAAATTAAATATCAAATCAAAATTACTATATCAAATGGCATTAGTTCAACTTGTTAAATTCCTAAAGACATAGGTTTAAATTTTCCAAAGGATACATGTATAATTGACAAGTTGTTATAATACCACCATGTGGTCATGATGTGATATAAGTTAGTCCTGTTTCAATCTCATATAACCAATTAAAAAAATTAACTTGATTCTTATAGTATATATTTTTAGTGAGTTATCATAATTTGTTGGTAAAATAAGGTCAAAACAACTTATGCGTAAAATATTTATCATTTATTGGGCTTTTATCCATCGTTCATATATAAAGTTTATATGCTCAATATTCAATTAAACATCCATTTATCACATACAAGAGACCTTTATGTTCACCAAGAGGAACCTTGTGTGTTAGGTTTTTATTCATTATTCATATAAAAAATATTTTATGCTTGGTTTTCAATTAAACATATATTTTCACATACACAAGGCCATTATGTTCATTGAGATGAACCTGAACTACATAAGTCCATTATGTTCATCAAGACGAATCTGAACCTTCTTTATAAAAGACAGCCCATATCAATCATTCATATTAATTAAAAACATGGCTTTTCTCCACTTGAAAAACAATCATTATCAAGTGATAATAGCTTAATTGATTAAATTCCTAACTTTTATGGAGGAGACCTAAGTTTAAATCTTACCAAACAATATGTGTATAATAGCCAAGTTATTGTGATACCACTATGTGATCATGATGTAATGCACGTGGGGTCTATTTTAGTTCCTTATATTCATTAAGGAACATGAAAAACAATTACTATAGTACTTTCTTATTTTGAGAAAAAGGTAAAAAATTTATTCAAAAAAAACTCAAGTTATACATTTACTTTTGATAACTTGCCTTTCTTGGCAAGGCTCAAAATGTGGCTCAACTCTGTTTCTTTGACTATCCAACTTCTAGATGTTCCAGTCCCTATTGGATGACCCCTTAAGGTGTTCCATTTACCCTCTCTTTTTGAATCCCTAGACTTCATCCCAAATCTACAAATCCCTCTTTCTATTCTTATACTCCCTTTCTTAGTTTCCATATTGCAATTGCTTTTGGAGTTGTGTCCATATATATGCTTCATACTTTACCATATGAGAGTCCTCCTAAGTTCTAGCCCGCATTGTCTCTAAAATTTTCCTAATTAGAGTACCCCAAATTCTTTCCTCTAGTCTAAATTCTTCTTTGAAGATCTTGTTGTTATGTTCCAACCAAAGTTGCTAGTAGATGAAACCCAAACCCAAATCCCAAGCTATCTTCAAGGTCTTTGATTTGAATCTATTGGTCTTCCAATAGTCCCAAAAGTTGTTCTCAGTGGGAATGGATCTTTCTGATTGACAAAAAATGTTGTACCACAAACTCCATATTGTTTGGGTATAGGGACACACAAAAAGGAGGTGGCCCATTGTTTCCTCCTCTTGGTGACACATTACACACCAGTTGGGTCCAATAAATCCATGTCTCCTCAAGTTATCCTGAGTCATAATACTCTTATGTGCAACCAACCACATAAATTAGTTTATCTTTGGCCATCCTTTGGGTTGCCATAATTGCAACTAAGGGGGCTTTGGACCAATTTGAGTGTTGTGGATAATATTTTTATAACCTTCTTTGACAATGTAAATTCCTAATTGGCTATGCCCCCAACCTAGTTGATCAGGTCCATTCCTCCTTGGCCACTTCCTTCCATCCAAGATTTCTTTTAGTTCTCTTTTCTCCTCAATCCATTCTTCCCTTAGCTCCTCCTCTAGGACTTGCCACTGACTAATATTGGCCTGCAGTTGATCTGGTGGTTTAAAATAATGGCCTATGAGATACCACCCTTTCCTTTGAAAGTTTTCTTTGAGTCCTATTAAGTGGGGTACTGATCAATTATGGGGGAAATGTTCCCAAGAATATTCCCATAGTCTAGTAGTCCTACCATCCCCCACTTTCTAGTATAGCCCTTCTTTGATAAGTGATACCCCTTTCTTTATAGCTTTCCAGGTCTTTGATCCCTCTCCTGTTATTGGAAGATGAGGAAGATCTTTTATATTTTGTGAGGGATAGTATTTAGCTTTCAATACTTTGCTCCAAAGTTGGTCCTAATGAGTTAGCCATCTCCAATACAACTTGGTTGTTAGAGCTTGGTTGTTTGTTGTTGTTGCTCTAATTCCTAGACCTCTAACTTCCTTTGGCTTACAAACCTTGTCCCAACTAACTAGTGCCCTTGTGTGATTACCTTGCACTCTAGACCAAAGAAAGTGTCTCATCATCTTGTCCAAATATTTTAGGATGCTCTTTGGGGCTGCCAAAATGGAGAATTTGTACACTGAAATTGCTTGTAAAACTAATTTAAGCAATGTTACTCTTCCTCCAAAACTTAGCCACCTGTAGGTCCAATGCAAAAATTTTGAGTGGATT
The DNA here is from genome assembly GCA_028583015.1 of Wollemia nobilis. NCBI lineage: Eukaryota > Viridiplantae > Streptophyta > Pinopsida > Araucariales > Araucariaceae > Wollemia > Wollemia nobilis. The sequence goes on along the minus strand of JAQPPZ010016912.1, from coordinate 1,459,370 downwards.
TTGTCTCTTATTGATTTCCAATATTTATTTTTAAGGCCCTTCTCTATTAAGGGGATACCCAAATATTCTAAAGGTAGTGATACCTCTAAGAATCTGAGGATGTGGGTTATTTGTTTCTCTTAATATTTTTGTCACATTGAAAAACTACTTTTGATTTTTCTTCATTTAGTAGTTGTCTAGTAGTCACTATGTAGCACTCCAACACTTCTCTAATATTGGTCGCTTCTCTTATTGATGCTTCCCCCCACATTCTTATGTCATCTACAAATTGGAGGTGAGTAAGCTTTATGTTCTTGGTTATCCTCACCCCTGCAATGGTATTCTCTACTCTCCTCTTATGTATGAGTCTTCCCAAGCCCTCTGCAAAAATGATGAACAAAAATGGTGAAAGTGGGTCCCCTTGTCGGATGCCTCTAGAAGCTTTGAATAGTTGGGATGGATTACCATTAATGAGCACTAAGAAAGAGACTATAGAGATGCATTCCATAATCCATTTTATCCATTCTTCACTAAAACCAAATTTCTTTAGTATTTGGGCTAAAAATTCCCAACTTACTCTATCATAAGCCTTGGATAAATCTAGCTTAAGGAACATACCTTTGTTCCCCTTTTGGCAAAGCTTGTGAATAGTTTCCTGTGCTATCACAATCCCATCCAAAATTTGTCTACCCTACACAAATCCCCCTTGTTCTGGAGATATTAACCCTGGTAAGATTTGTTTCATCCTATTTTCCATCAATTTGGTTATGATCTTATAAACCACATTGCAAAGAGCAATTGGTCTATAGTTAGTAAGATTCTCCATATCTCCACCTTTCGGTATGAGAGCCAAAAAGGTGTGATTCAAGGCTTTAAGGATTCTTCCACTAGTTTTGACTTCTTCTACTACTTGGGTTAAATCCTTTGCTATTATATCCCAATAGGCTCTGTAGAACTCTATTGGAAATCCATCTGGACCTAGGGCCTTCCCTGTCTGCATAGCAAAAACTATTTCTTTAACTTCCTCCTCTCTAATATCTCTTAAGAGCTCCTCATTTTTATTTTGTGATATTAACACTGGTATGCTTTCTAAAATTTCCTCTTGGTGCTAAGTGGAAAGGTGTGGTTCTATAGTAAATAAAGTTGAAAAGTATTTATTTATAGTTTCTTGCATACCTAGGGTAGTGGTTTCCCTATTTTCATCCCCTATGGATAGGGTATCAATCTAATTATGGTGATTGCATGTTATGGCTGAGTGATGGAAGAACTTGGTGTTCCTATCTCCCTCTTGTAACCAAATTATTCTTGCTTGTTGTCTCCAGTAGGCTTCCTCTTTCTTGTCTAACTCTTCTTCCTCTTACATAAAAAGACTTTCTTTGTAGAGAAGCTCTTTAGAGATAGGTTCTGAGCGGATCCTTTTTGTTATTTCTTGCATTCAAACTGATAGATTTGCTCTTTGTTGCTGGAAATCTGACTGATGAAATTTACTCCATATTTTCAATTTGCTTTTAATAAACTTTAATCTAGAGTGAAGCTAAAATTGTGTTGTCCCATGTTTTGGTTTTCCTTGTTGCCACCACTATTTCATTAGTTTTGGTAAGTCATTATTTTGGAGCCAAAAAGTCTCAAATTTGAAAGGATGATTCTTGACCTGAGGCATTTTTCCTATGTAGATAGATACCAAAAATGGTCAGATGCTAACTGGTTTAATATCTATGATTGACAGTGCCAAAGGGTGGAGACTTTCTCCCCTACAAGGAACCTATCTAATATGGATTTGATTGTGTGTTCTCCTTTTCTTTTATTAGTCCATGTGTTGTTGCATCCTGGTGGAGGTATGTCAATCAAATCTAGGTACTCTGATTGAGCCATCAAAAGCCTATCCTTCTCATTTAGTTGGGTCAAACCTCCTTCTTGATCCTACACTAATATTTTAGCATTTAGATCCCCTCCCACTATCCAAAAGTCTTCCTGATGGGTTTCCCTCATCTGTTGTATTGCCTTCCATTGAATTTTTTGAGCTCACACCTTTGTCATGCCATAAAAATTAATTATCATCCAAACCACCCCAAAGTCCCTCTCCTTGAGTTTGGTCATGAGGATTCCTTTAGCTGAAGCTGAGTCCATCAATTGGAATGATTTGTTATTCCATAAAGTGGTTATTCCTCCTAAAAGCCCTAAGGCTTGGGCCATAAAATCTCCCGGCCCCCAATATTTCTTAGCAATATTTTGCATAGCCTCTAAGGAGGTTCTAGTTTCTTGCAACAAAACCACATCTAGGTTGTTTTTTGAAATTATTTTCTTAGTAGCCAATTGTCTAGGGCGGATATTTAAACCCCTTACATTCCATGTGTTTATAATCATTGAGGCTATGTGTTGTAGAAGTTGGCAATTGACTTCACCAATCTAGATTCTCTCATATATTCTCCTTGTTTTTGTATTTTTTCCTTATTTGTTTTTCTTCCCACCCTTTGTGAACTTGCATTCTTCGGTTGCTTCTCTACTTGGTTGATTCCTAATGTTGGTTTCTCTTTGTTTTTCTTTGCCACTCCCATAATGACATTTATTGATGGATTTTGATCCTGCACATGCACTATCATTGCCCCTGCCATATCATTATACTGGAACATGGATATCTCTAGTGTTTGTTGTTGCTCTTCCCAAGCCCCTGATAAGTCAATTTGTTGGGGCCTGGATGTCTCTGATTCTTGTTGTTGTGTCATAACCTTATGAGTTTCTTGGCTCTCCTTCCCTCTTTTAAAATTTTGATCAGTTGGAGTTTGGGGGGATTTGTCTCCTTTGGGATGGGGGTGTACTCCCGATGGATCTATTGTTCTCTTTCTTGTTGTTGGCCCATGTCATTGACTAGTTCCACCTCTGAAGCCTCTTGCCCTTCCATTGGATCATCTAATTTAAGGATTTCATATTTATTAGAAGATGCCCTCTAGTTTGGACGTTGGATCATTTTTCCTACTTTAGTTGGATTTCGTCCTCTTGCTTGATAATTGTTTCTTTGGGCTCTCCTTGTTATCGTTTGAAACCCTTCATCATTTTCCTTCTATGGGGGAGGGTTTTCATCATTACTCTAAAATTTTAAGAGTGCTCTCTCTCTCTCTCTCTCTATATATATATATATATATATATGAAATTGTATGTAAGAAAAAAATAATCGAGTTTGGGCATGTGTGGAGGGTTGGTCCTCTTGCTTTCTAACTAGTTAATGTGATGATGCAAGTCTAGTGGCATATTCCATGATTGGAATTGCATTCCACGTTAATATCTATCTATTTATAATAATACCTATCTATAATATATTTATTTGTAAAGTTAAAGTATATGTATACAAATATTTTAATTATTTATATTTTTTATTATAACTAATCATAAATATATTTTCTAATTTTTATTTCAAATACATACAAATATGCTGAGGATGTAGTATAGCATATGCAATTTGGACTTATTAGATGGGATGTAAGGAAGGAATATCTAATATTAAATTTTAAATTTAAAATATACAAATTCAAGTATATAAAGCATATATATTAAAGGATAAGAGTAAAATAATTTTTTGCAAGTCATATAATATCGGTATTGTTTACCTAATATATAGTTATGTCAACCATACTATGGTTACTAAAGCATGATGTGCAACCTATTACCTTTAAAATTCAAATTTTAGACCTTTATTCAAAGTGCTAGAATTGTTTAGTTAATATATGGTTATCCTTAACCATTATCCGATTACTAAAGCATGGTGTATAACCTTATCCTCACCATAATTCGAACTTTAAACCTCTATTATAAAGTGTCAAAGTATCCACCATTAAAATGCTCAAGCTATACAAACATATATCATTATCAATTTAAAATATATACAAAATTATTTTTATTATAAATATTTATATATTAATTATTTATATTTGTAAATATGTAAAAATATAGTAAAAAAAAATCTGATATTAATATAATTATTCAACCACGCGCACAATCCCTTACACTTTTTGGGCACCAACCATATTCAATAAATCATTCAAAAAAAGTTGACTGAGACTTTCTACATTCACTTTTCTAATTTCACCTTGAAAAAAGTGAGGTAAACCCACAACGATCATACTTTTTACTTTTACGATTTCAACTCAAAATAGACATCATGGGATTAAACATACAGATAATTAAGCTTGTCGAGTTGTCCTCAACCCCAAAAAGCGACCTCCCCAAATCTCCGCCTTCCCCGGGTCCATAAATATTCTCTTCAAAAAAAAAACATTTATCATTTTAATTTTTTCAAGAGACATAAAGTACAGACATGAGATTATAAGAACACTGTCTACTCCAACGGACAGTATCAAGCATATTATAAGAACTACTAGTCACAACGGTCACAATCAAGCATATTATAAGAACTACTAGTCACAACGGTCAGAATCAAGCATATTATAAAACAATAAATTTCTTCTCAAAGAGAAGAAGAAGGAAGAAAATTGAAGCGGTTGAATATGTAGTGATAATAAAATATTATGAGTAATCTTAATAGTTATGATGAGAACGATCTTTATGTTGTTTTTGTTTTCCATCCGTGTGATTCTAGAAAAATGTGGATAGTTAATTGTTAAGCATATCAATCTTAAGTTTAAAAATAGTTTTTTTTGAAAAATGTAATGAGTAAATTATAAGTTATTAAAGGTGTTGTTTAAATAGGTGTTGTATTTAATATGATAATTTGAAAAATATATAAAGGTTATTTAAAACATGTAAGATTTATTGGACAATGTTGATTAAACTAAGGTTGCCTTTCTAGATGATAGATTGATTATTTTTTATCTTTTTAGCAAGTATCAATTGGAGGCTTTTCTTGCTTATATCAATGTGATATTAAGCAAAAGGATTTTAAGAAAGATTGTATCAAGAAGGAATTAGATCTAAATTAATATGGTTCCAAAGAAACTAAAAGGAACTCATAAGATGTTGTGTTCAAGCTTCACTTAGGAATGAGAAAAATTATTATTACAAAAAAGCTTTAAATCTATGAGAAACAATTTGATGATAAGAGTTCATCTAAAATCTAAATATCTATTTTTAGTTAAAGAAGAATGATAGATGCTCTCGTTCTTGCAAAATCATACACATTGTAAGGTATTATTATATCAAAGAGAAGAATATTGTATATAATTGAAGGACTTGAATATTGCATATGCAAGAATATTTTGCAATAGAAAAACAATAGGGGTAATAACAACAATAACGATGATCATATTTGTTTTGCTACATATTTTTCCCATGTGCATACCTTTAGAAATGAAGGGATTATTTTGGATGTTTGCATTATATGATTAAACATGGGTTAATTTTCTTTATGTTTGATGAAGCCAAAGATGATAGGTTTTTTGTAATAGATAATTTTACACTTTGACATTAATAAAATTGGTGATGTCATTTGAAAGTAGGATCGTTAAATGTGTCTATAATGTTCTTTAATTACCTCATATATTACTATTTGTATCTTACATTACATAATCTAAAAGATTAAAATTGAGCTTTATATCTATTTGTGATCAATGATATTTGAAACCAATATGTAGTTTGACTTTAGATATTCATACAAAGGATAAGGTATAAAAGTTTACAATGTTTACAAGAATATTTTCATTTCAAGGAAGCACAAATGGTACGAGAAAATTATGGTATGAAAGACTTGGTTATTTGAACTACAAGGTCCTAAGCCTAATGAGAAGATTCAAACTGCTAGGAAATCAATTAATGGTCCCACAATACTATATGAAAATTGTATACTTTGATAAAAATCCCACAAAAATAAAGGAAAAGTAATAAAAAAAAAACAAAATTAGAACATTGTTCATAGCAATATTTATGCAATAAGTAGTTTATTTCAATGAAGAAGTACATAATAACTTTTATTGGTGCCTTTTCAAGGAGAGTAGGGACCTCTATTATTAAGAGCACACAAATATATTCTAAGAAGTTATTTGAATTCAAGGTCTTAATTGATTATCAAAATGGGTATTCCATTAAGTGTCTTCACATTAATAGAGGTGGGAAGCATATGATCAATGCCTAAGTTAAATATTTTTAATTCAACAATGAGATAATGTATGAAAAAGAATAATTCATACTTAATAGAATGATGTCACAAAAAGAAAAAATAAGTCTTGTGGAGATGGTTATAATGTTTGTTTGACGAACAAGGATAGGATGAAATTTTTTGGAACGACAACTATCTATGAAACTTATATTCTAAGTAGAGTGCTTAGAAAGGTTATTAGAAAATCAACACTTGAAGAGAAGTGGAGTGGTTACAAAAATAACATAGATCATATCATCATATTAGACTTTATGCCTTGGGTTCATATTGTTGATAAGATATATTAAAACTTAGATGTTAAAATCTATTCATGCATCATGATTAAATATTTTGAAATATCTAAAGCCTATAGGATTTTTTATTTAGATAAAAGTGTTAGAATATATTACATCATTTGGGTGATATTATGTAATGTACCTAAGGTACATAGTTAGGACATTAGATTACTTTAGGGAAAAGTTATCTAGTTACTTGGGGAAGAAGTAACATATGTACAAGTGTCATTATGCATGTGTGCAAGGTGTCTCCTTGTACAACTAGTTGGAGTGTTGACCAAGGAACCTTTCTTCCTATATGAAGGAGGTCATGGTTCACCTCATGTATTATCACTTTATTTTCATTCAATAAGATGTTCTACTACTTTGTTCTCTATCTCGTAATGTAATGTTGCTAAAGCCATCAATGGTATCAGAGCTACGGTCGTCCCTAGATAGAAATAGGAAAATTCATTGCTATGGGTTTTGTAAAACAAACATGCCTTTGGACCTGCCACTTGCAAAATCCATCACTATGTGATCAGTTGGAGAGCTTGTCAAGAATAAAGAAGGATCTGATTAGTGGAATATTTGGGATAATTGTCACCATCCGAAAACAAGCCCAAGAGAAGGATAATTTGGCAAGGAATGCTAGATTGCAGAAGAAGAATCCAATGAAAGACCTCAAGATATTCATAATCTTGAGAGGAAGATCCTGCTTGAAGTCAGAATTTGACAAGAAGACTTGAAGATAAAAGAAGCTCATCAAATATAGGAGATTTGAAGATTATCTCTCACATCAAGAAGGCACCGCTTCATAGATAGAGACTTCTCCAAATCTATAGCGAAAGGAGAATATTACAAGAGGAGAACAAGCCACCAAATCCTAGGCTTGTAAAAGAAAGTTCGAGACCATCATTTGGTGAAGAAGGGGTTGTTCAAGAATAGTCTACAAAGAGCTGCAAAACCCTACTCAAAGCAGCAACTTGGTGATCTTAGGCACCAAGATCTACATCCTCTAAAGAAGTGGAAGAAGGAGCTACAGAATATTAAAAAAAGTATGCAACTACTGGTGCTAACTAAGTCATTAATTAAGATTCATTTGAGCACCTTATACGGATTAAAGTTGCATAAAGAAAAGTAGATTACAGTCTTCAAAAGTGCAAATAGAAAGAGGTTCATTTTAAGGTTCATTTGCACATTAGTTAGGAGTTGATTAGATTTTAGAATTATATCTATCAACTACCTATCATCTACTTAGAAAATAGAAAAGAAGACTAAGTCCTACAATATTAGTTGTAGTGAATTTGCAGAATAACTTCTAAAGATTTATTTTAGGTTATTCTTGAATAGTTGCAGTAGATTAATTAAAGTGCATTATCTTGAGAGTTAAATTGGAGTGATAAGGTGAAATTCTTAGTGCATTGAAAAATGGTATATTAAATTTATTATGCACTAGTACACTACTCTCAAAAGAAAATTAGCTTTTGTGTTCTTGAAGGGCACAAAATCTGATTGGTATCAAGTGTCTAAAGACACTATTGAAGCACTAAAATCTGCAACTTGTGGTGGCAAAAAGAAGCCACCCAAAAAAGGTTAGAGTCCTCCAAAACTTGGAGAAGAACCTAAAACAGAAATAGAAGCTTCATTGAGACTTGGTGAGTCTCAGATCCAAAGCATTACAAGAGTGAATGCACAAAAAGAAAATGCAGAAAATTGCATAAATTAAAAGCTTCTATCTACTGTTGTCTAAAGCTTGGATTTAATATAAAGTGTCCAAGCAAAAAGGGAAGGTGTCTACTCATAAAAGACAACCTCAAAACCCTTGCATTGCAGGAAGAGAAATCTGCCATGAAACCAGAAATATATATCTAAAATAAGAGTGCAAAAGAAGGAGGCTAATGTACAATCTATAGTACATTGTATTGCACCATTTTAAATCTAGTTTTTTACAGTCCAAGAAGCAGATTTGGATGTGTCTCAACATCAATAGGCAAAAGCCAACGTAAGCACTCTTCTTCCCAAGCAATAGCAACCACTCGAAGAGCGCACCTTGGATGGATGAACCTACAAAACAAAGCCCACAAGAGGCCATCATCAAAGCTACGTAAAGGAGTGCACATTCACTGATGAACAACAACGTGAGACAGATAGCAGAAAACCATGTGAGATGGATAGCAAAGTGGAACAAATAGTACATACACTACAAAGAAAAAATGGGGCATCTACTCCTACCAACGTAAGGCAAACAAACAATATGGACAACATCTAAAAGGCATCTATCTCTACCAAGGAGAAATGAACAACATCTACTCTACAAGGATGTACAGGTTTCAAATGTTGGAAGCATTAAAGGAAAAGGAGCAACTATCTTGGTGAAGATCATCCACCAAACGAAGCATCAAACTTTCTACTCGATGCCTCATCAATCCACCTACAGAAAATAAGGTTGCTTGCTACTCAAGAAATGTAGCAAAGCAAAAGGAATGACAAACTAAAAGACCTAAGGAGTTATAATCTCCTTGGAAGGCATTATGGTCTACATGCAGAGAGAGTGAATGCCACTTGGCATCTATCCTCCAAGAGCAAGCGTTACAAGAACATTGCCTCTCAAACGCATTCGAACTACGTTCCAATTCTCATGCGTTACTAGAAGCTTCGACTATCATAGTGTTACTAGAAGCCTCATATCTCAAGCACTACTAGAAGCTACGATTCTCAATGGATGAGCATAGTGGTGACACTTGTTATCCACAAGTCCCACACAAAGGAGCGAGCGTTACATAGCGACCAGCAACAAGGAGTTACGTAGAAGGGCACCCATACGTAACGGATGTGACACATGTCACAAAGCAGAGTTTGCTCCTCCAATAAAAGTTCCCAAAGTCCAAATATTAAAAGTGATAGAGAGTGAGCAAAAATGCAGTCAAATCCAATCAGCACAACATGGAAGAAGGAGCATTTAAGACTCTAGGCTATTCGAAGGTCAAATCCTCCATATTCAGCAGCGTATACATTCCAGCATTAAAGACATCTACCTCCATTGATTCCAATGCCCAAGGGAACCACATCATAACTATTATATTTAGTCAAAGGGAGCACTGAAGAGTGGGGAGTCTAGCATCAAAAAGGTAAGGGTGAAATCCCATCTTATTATTGCTTTCAACTTTGGAGATATAAGGGTTATAAACTAAGGTATAAAATTTAGTTTAGTGAAAGCAAAACTATAGGGGACAACTTACCAAATTAAAATAATATTTGCATCTCAACCTAGGAGAAATAAGGAATTCAACTTGGATTAATTTCTTTGATATTTTGCAAATATTATTAATTTTCTAATTTTCCAAACTTTGGAGTGATAAGGGTTACAACATCAAACTAGGTCTTTGGAAATTAGAAATTGAAACCTTAGGGTCATAAAAAGAGGTTATTAAATATTTATTGTTAAAGTTGGAAATTATATTTTTACTTGTCTTTAAATTTCTCAAAAAAAGACAAAAGGATTCCAACATTAAAACCTCTTTAAAATTTTGGAAAAGTGCTTAGTTCAATTAGGAGAAATAAGGTGTTAGATAAATTGATTTTTTAATGTACAAAATCAATCATAAAATTGAACTTTATCTTTACAAAAGCACTATATTTTACTCCAAAAATTTAGGTACATCATGGAGCATTGGTATATAGATTCAGGTGCAAGTAAGCATATGACAGGAAACATAGATTGGTTTAATTCTTTGAAGAAAATAAATGAAAACCCAGTTGCAGTAGCAGATAGCAAAACATATGAAGTGAAAGGAATAGGAAACATTCCAGTAAATCTTAAGGATGGAAAAGGTATGATAAAAAATGTTTTGTATGTTCCAGGATTAACTACCAATCTCATTTCTGTCTCTCAACTCATGGATCAAAACTTAACTGTTGAATTCAAAGTCTTCACTGGCAAAAAACAATGTCTCATTTCAAGATAGGGAAAAATGATAGCATCAGGTTCATATAAAAATGGATTATTTGTCCTAGATACTACTATTCACTCAGCCTTTTCTATCAATGATTCAGAACTATGGCACAAATGACTAGGACATACCAGTGAAACATCAATGAAGGAATTATTCAAGTATCAAATGGTAGAAGGACTACCCAACCTATCTCTAGAAACTATTGTGTGTCCAGAATGTCTAGTAGGAAAACAACATAGAATTCCTTTCGAACTTCATCAACACAGAGCTCAACATCCTCTAGAAATTATATATACAGATTTATGTGGGCCAATGAAAGTTGATAGTGTTGGAGGACACAAATACTTTTAGTTATTCATCGATGATCATACAAGGAAAATGTGGGTATATTTCATGAGATATAAATCAGAAGCATTTAGTTACTTCAAACAATTCAAACTTCAAGTTGAAAAAGAATCAAGAAGAACAATAAAAGCACTTCACTCAGATAGAGGGGGAGAATTTGTTTCCAAGGAATTTGATTCATTCCTTGAAGAAAATGGAATTAAAATACAGCTTACAACAACATATTCGCCTCAACAAAATGGAATTGCAAAAAGAAGAAATAGATCAATAATGGAAATGGTAAGATGTATGCTAAAAGAAGCTCAACTTGATCATAAATACTGGGCTGAAGCAGTACAAACAACAGTCTATATACAAAATAGACTACCAACAAGAATACTCAAGCATATTACACCAGAAGAAGCATGGTCAGGATAAAATCCCAATATAGAAAAACTAAAAGTCTTTGGATGCAAGGCCTACATGCATATCCCAAAACAAAAGAGAACTAAACTTGACGACAAAACTATGATAGGGATATTTGTTGGCTATGATAGTGAATCTACAGGATACATAATACTAGATCCATCTACAAAGAAAGTCTACATTAGCAGAGATGTAGTATTTGATGAAAAGACCAAAATCAACGCAAATACATCCAGTGGTGACACAAAAGCACTCTTAAATCTACCAGGAGAAGATACAATGAGCATAGAATCAGAATCAGTGGAGCAAGACATAGAAGCATCATCAAAGCCACCTAGAAAAGAACCAATATGGCTCAGAGATACTCTCAGAGAATCAAATTTAGAAAGAATGCCAGATCTTACTTCCATAGGACCACAAACTCATAGCATGACCAGGATGAATAGAGGAATGTTAAGCAACACAACAGAACCTACATCAACATTTCAAGCATTGAAAGACACACATTGGAAAGCAGCCATGGAATCTGAATACGCATCACTCAAAAAGAATAAGACATGGGATCTAGTAAATCTACCCCCAAGAAAAAATATAGTAGGTTGCAAATGGGTCTACAAAATCAAATACAAAGTAGATGGGTCACTTGATAAATACAAAGCTAGACTAGTAGCTAAAGGATATACTCAGACAGAAGGAATCGACTATGAAGAAACATTTGCACCAATAGCTCGAATGACTACTATCCAAACAATTTGTGCACTAGCAGCACATCAAGGGTGGAAACTTCATCAGATGGATGTAAAAAGTGCATTCCTTAATGGTGACTTAGAAGAAGAAGTCTATATGACACAACCTGAAGGCTTTATTATTCAAGGACAAGAAAGCAAGGTATGCAAACTGAAAAAATATTTATATGGTTTAAAACAAGCTCCCAGAGCATGGAATATAAAGATCAATAATCATTTACTACATCATGATTTCAAAAGAAGTACATCAGATCCAAGTCTATATACCAAGAAAATTGGAAATGATATTTTGATTCTCATAGTATATGTTGATGACATAGTGATCATGGGAAGCTCAGAGATGTTAATAAGTGATATAAAAAAGGATCTAGAAAAAGCATTTGAAATGATAGATCTTGGATTGATGAACTACTGCCTTGGTTTAGAAATTTGTCAAGGAAAGGATAAAATAGTTATCACTCAATCAAAATATGCAAAAGCTCTCCTTGAAAAGTACAGAATGACAGAATGCAAGCCTAAAGATACACCAATGGAACAAGGGATTCAACTATCCAAAAATGATAAAACACCATTAGTTTCAGTAACTATGTACCACCAGTTGATCGAAAGTCTACTGTACCTAACAAACAACTGGCCAAACATAGCATTTTTAGTAAATTATCTTTCACGGTTCATGCAGGAACCAAGAGAAAGTCATTGGAAAGCTACAAAAAGAATACTACAATATATCAAGAAAACTGTAGACTATGGGTTGACGTATGAGAAAAATGTCAAAGACTTCTGTTTACAAGGATACTCCAATTCAGATTATGTCGGATCTATTGATGATAGAAAATCTACCTCAAGTTATGTCTTCTATCTCGGATCAGGACCCATATCTTGGCACAACAAGAAACAACATACAGTAGCACAATCATCAACTAAAGCAGAATATCGAGCAGCAAGGGATACTACATGTGAAGCTCTATGGTTACAATATATACTATCTGACATGGGAGTTAGACAAACTCCCACTATGATATTCTGTGATAATCAGGGAGTATTGAATCTAATCAAGAATCCAATCATACATGAAAGAACAAAACATATTGAAGCTCAGTGTCATTTCATCAAGGAATATTTTTAGAACAAGCACATCACCCTCAAGTATGTTCCTACAGAAGATCAGCTGGTAGACATCTTTACAAAAGCTCTTGGAAAAATCAAATTCCAAATATTTAGAGATCATCTGTGTGATTCCAAGGAACTTCACACCAAATAATGTAATACAGGGGGGTGTTAGAATATATTACATCATTTGGGTGATATTATGTAATGTACCTAAGGTACATAGTTAGGACATTAGATTACTTTAGGGGAAAGTTATCTAGTTACTTGGGGAAGAAGTAACATATGTACAAGTGTCATTATGCATGTGTGCAAGGTGTCTCCTTGTACAACTAGTTGGAGTGTTGACCAAGGAACCTTTCTTCCTATATGAAGGAGGTCATGGTTCACCTCATGTATGTATCACTTTCTTTTCATTCAATAAGATGTTCTACTACTTTGTTCTCTGTCTCGTAATGTAATGCTGCTAAAGCTATCATTTTTTTTTGTCATTGGTAGTGATGCCAACATCAATGAAATTATAAGTAGATGTACTTTACCCTTAGAACCATTATCAAGTTTTGGAAATACATCTAAGGATGTTATCTTACAAGCATTTATACACCATGTCATGTAAGGATAAGATCAATATCTTGGGCCATTTAAGGGGCTCACTAGACTTGAAAATGGTCATTTAGATTTAAGTTGGAACAGAGAAATGTGTTCTTCAACAACACTCCAGAGAAGCAGCAAAGAAGAAGAGCAAAGGTAATAGGTTGTAATATATCAAGCCTTCCATCCACTTATCTCAGAATACCCTTATTTACAGATGTGTGTAAGGACTAGGTATGAGATATGTTGATAAACAAGATTCAATATAAACTAGTAGGTTGAAAATAAAATCCACTAAGCTAAGCAATAAATCTTTAGCTACTAAAGAGTACCCTTCAATCCGTGATAGTATGTATTCTATCTATATTTAATATGCCAACAAAAACTACAAACAATGTAGAAAGTTTACAAAAGAAATTTTCGTGGTCAGGTGTAGAGGAGAAGAGTAGAATTCCGCTTGTGGCATGGGAGAAAGTGTTCAGACCGAAATCTAAAGAAGGTTTGGGATTAAGGAGGACTAGAGATGTGAATAAGATTTTTGCTCCTAAATTAGGATGAATGCTAATGGAGGAATGTCATTCTTTATGGGCTAGAGTTCTAAAGAACAACTATCTAGATAACAATGAAGATATGAGATTTTTAAACATTTTAAATCCTTGTAAAGGCTCATATTTATGGAACCATATGGTGAAAGGAAGCAAGCTACTATGGAAAGGAGCTCAATGGAAAATTAGGAATGACAAGTTGATTCACTTCTAGGAGGATGCATGGATGGAGAACCAATCCCTAAGGTTGGATGAGGAGTTAGTTGAAGTATAGACAGATCTAGAACAAAGATATGAGAGTATGGTTGTAGACTATTTGGCTCGGGAAGAGGGAGTGGAAAGGTGGAAGGAATTACAGTGCAATAATCATAGTGAGGAAGCTTTAAATAAGCTTAAAAGTAAACTAAGGACCTTACATATAGGTGTCAATATGGGCAAAGACGCTATAGTTTGGGAGCTATTGTTGATGGATTCTTTAGTGTAAAATCATCCTATGAGATTCTATCAACTAAATCAAAAGATGGGTTTCAATGGAGGAGGCTCTAGGAAACAAAGACAATCCCAAAAATAGCATTGTTCCTTTGGTTGGTTGTGTAGAATAAGATCCTAATAGTAGATAACTTACATAAAAGAGGGCTTCAATTTCCTAATAGACGTTATCTATGTAAAGAATACCAAGAGTTAGTGGAACACTTAATGTCAGGATGTGGTTATTCTCTCTTATACCCTTATTTTGGAGCATCCTTGTGCACTTCTAACAGGGCTTCCTTGGACTTTTTTACTGCTTCTTCCATAAACTTTATTGTTGTTATTGTTGGTTCTTCAACTTTTGAGTCTTGTGTTGGTTCTTCAACTTGTTCCACTTCCATAACTAATTTTTACTTTTCCTTGGATCCTTGCTTCTTTGGCTTTTCCTTATGAATGGAACCATGAACTTGCACATTGTCATTTGTATTTTTTTCTTCTACTATATCCTCTTTATTCATTTATTTCAGTTCCCTATGAAACCTTTTATTTCTTCTTCATATCCTTTGATGATGACCTTCAAACTAGCTATCTTTTTATATGGGTTCCATTGACTCAAGAATGCATGCTCCATTTCATCCCAAGTGAAACACTTATAATTCCTTTTCTTAGCAAGACTTTTGCACCAATCATAAGCTTCCTCTCTTAAAATTTTAATAAGTTGGTATTCCCAAAAACAATTTCTAGAATATAGAGATCTAAATTTCATCCACCATTCTCGAGCATCAATGTCATATTTTCTAGTAAAAAATGGTAACTCCATGATCTCAACCCTAAAAATTCTTAAAAGCAACTAGGGATTTGGGGAAAAAAACTAATTTTTTTCATTTTTTTTATAATCTTCTCTATTTCTTGCTATCAACAAATAACTTTGTAGATTTTCTTCAAAAATAAATTACACTACAACTGATTTGCTTACCTTAAAGGGTCGTAATCTCCCTCAATACTTGCAACATTTCCCTAAACCCTTCTCTTCACAACATTTCTCATCGTAATCCTTCATTCCCAATTGACTTTTACCTCAAATTAAAATTGTATTTAACGACATTGCCTATAAATTCCAAGTCCCTTATGTTCACATTTAACCATCCAAAACATTTGATTGGTCCACATTTCCAATTGCATTGAAGGACGAAGCTTTTACACTTCAACACCATCAAGAGAAAAGACGTAAAATTACTCCAAAATATCTACAATACTAATATTAATTATATCATCATAGATTTAACATCATAGATTTAAATATGTATACACATATTATTATTATTATTATAAATTATTAGAAACATATTATTTAATTTTTAATTAAAAATATATATAAATACTACAAAATATTGAATGTAGAATTATTATATAAAATATCAATAAAAAGTATCTAATTTTAACATTCAAAATTAAAATATACAAAAATGTAAATTATAAATTATCAAAATACATTCATAACAAGACTTATTAATAAATTTCTTATAGATATAATCTAATAATTAACATAAATATCCTAATACAAGTTTAAAATTATTATATATATGCAGGTCTAATCAACATTACATTAATACTAAGATATTCATTTTTCACTTACCTAAACATTATATATAGATTCATATCCTTATGCAAGCTCAAAATTAGTATGAATTTACATACTTAATTAACATTTATAATATTCATGACCAGCTTTTTTATGTAACCAAAAAAACAAAAAAAAAATTATAATATTCACACTTAATTTAAGCATAAAAATAATTTTTTACAAACTTATCATTAAAAATATTTTTAATTTTAAAAATCATAATACCTAAAACTTATAATCACTAGATCTATCACATACATTAAAAATATTATATATATAAATAAAAATTAATTACATCACCAAGTAAAAGATTCAAACTACATTAAAAACATTATTATTAAAAAAATTATTTAATTATTATATCACATGCATAATCCCTAACTACCTTGGGCACCAACCATATTGAATAAATGGTTAAAAAAACTTGATTCAAGACTTTACATTTACTTTTCTAATTTCACCCTGGAATAAATGGGCTAAAGCAAAAACGATCATACTTTTTACTATGAGAATGCAATTCAAAATAGATATCGTCCTTTTCCCTTACCAACCAGCACATGAAATTAAACATACAAATAAATAAGCTTGTCCGCCTGTTCTCAACCCCAAAAAAGCGACATCCGCAATCTCCGCTCTTTTTTTTTTTTTTTAAAGCAAATGGTGAAGAGCACTGATTGCTACATGTTAAGGAAACTCCAACCCTTCTTGTTTGAAGGGAATAAACTTTTTACTAAAGGATAGTGTCTAACATTACGGAGACACCAACCCTTCTTCTAGAATGCAAATAGTCAAGACCACTAATTACGAGGAGAACAGTGTATAATTTTTTATTTTTTTATATAGGAGTTAGTTACATTCACATTATTTTTAATAACTGTCAAGTATATGGTTTAAATCATAGGGACTGCTTCTAATAAGACCACCGATCTTTTGTAAACACGCATGCCCCCAAAATTTGAACCTAAATCTCTTGTGGGTAAGTGTCTAGTCAGACAAACAATTACCAATCCCCCTAGCCCTTGAGGGCTAACAAAACCCTTCTTCTTTTAAACAAATAAATGCTTTATTTTAAAATTTGATTTAAAGCTTTCATCCATTTTTTTTTTAACTTTTATAATTATGAGTTAGTTAGGTTAAGATAAGCTAACATTATCTAAATTTTTAAGGTTGCCTTGCCAATAATTAGGCACTATCATTCGGTCTATTTTTTTAGGCAAAACGTTGAGTTAATAAAAAACACAATGTTTTATATGGGGTCTGATCCTTAGGGTTTAAACTTGGATCCACTGAATGAAAATCCAAAGACTTATCACCACGATATTTTTCACAATAATTTTTTTTTTTTTAAATAAAGCATCTCTTAATATGAGATTTAAATTTAAGTCTTTTAAATGAAAATTGAAAAACTTACCATTAAAATATATTTTTTATAAAAAAAAATATTAAAATAAAACATAAATTCCACACTAACATTGAATTCAATTGAAACTCATTTGCACAATTAACTTTCACATGACACACTCCAAATTAAGTTGGAATTCAAAAAATTAATTGCTTACATTCATATGATAATTTGAAGAGATTTGTGTAACACTTATCCTTTGTTTAACAAAATAGACATAAACAAGGTTGTCTTTTTTAGTGGAGAGACCGATGGAATTAGATCTCTTAATAACCATCGAATGGAGGATTTCTAGTTACACCAATGCAATACAAAGTAAATTAGAGTGTGAAGAACACTATGTTAGGAAGGAGTTACGATTTAATTAAGATCTTAAAAAAAAAAAAAAATTTAGGAAAGCTTTCTTTAACTCGAAATAAGAACATTTATTATTACGAAAAAATTAATAATAAAAAATAATAATTTGATGATAAGTATTCATTTTTTAAAAGGTAAAAAAAAATTTATTGATAGAACAAAAATCAAATTGTAGTCATAGGTCTACCACTTTTGGCAAGCCCTAAAATTCGATTAAAATTTGGATTAACATCTCCAAAAATAACAGAAAATTGAGTACCATCTAAAGAGCAAAATTTTTTAACCTAGTCTCATTTGTGCTTTCCACTAATCCTAAGTAAACTAGCAGGCTTGACAGTCCTATGAACACTACCAGTACTATCCCAAAAAGGACCATAGAGTGCTGCAAGAGGCAGCAAAAAACCCAACAAGTAATTGTTCATCCTCCATTGATCCATAAGGCTCAGTGGAATCTAAACCTATCCTCATCCTTACCTAAGTCTTTGTTGGCCAAATTAAGAACTTTTTGGTTCACCTCCAACCATTTAGAAGTGTCCCAATCCTGATTAGAATTCAACATGTATCCAACTGGACTTTCATTGCCATGTTTAGCCAAAAATCAGCCACTGCATGATTTTATCTATCAACATAGATCGAGATGGCATCCTAGAACTGTTGCCAAATGGACTTAATTTGGCTTACAATATTTCTTATCCTCCAAGCCTTTGGTGTTAAATTTCTAATAGCATCCGGAATCCCCACCATAATTTGTGAGTCAAACTCAACTATGATTTTTTAACTCCATTCTCCCAAGCATTAAGATAACCTTGTTTGATAGTCAATCCTTCAAATTCATTATTAGTAGCCCTTCCAAGACCCTCTAGCTCTCAATGGAGGATCTTTCCCTTGAAACCTCTTCTGTGAAAACCAATGTCTGCAGTCCTTGGGTTATCGTTAGTTGCACCATCAGAATTAATCTTCTCCCAACCTGGCGAAGGGGGCTACCATGGTCTCAACTTATGTGGCTTGGGAGTCCCCTCATTCACTAGAGTTTTACTGTCTCTAAAGTGAGCTTTGATAGTTTCAGAAACCTTGGTAACAATTTTATGCCAAACCAACTCCATTGGATTGAACTCTCTAAAAATTTTGGAATTTCTTTCCATCCAAATGTACCACCAGATGAAACTAGGGCCTACGGACCAACCTAGCTGAATGGAGGTATCCTTGAATTTTCTACGTTTCCAAATATTCCAAATATTAGAAAGAGTCACCTAAAAGATTAGGTGAACCTTAAAGAGATCTAACCACCTTTTCCACAACTCTCTTGCAAAATCACAATGGAAAAGTAGATAATCAAGTGTCTCCTCATGGAAGTTATTGTAACACATGGAAAGTGAACATCAATTTCAAAACTAATGAAATATATGCTAAATGCTCTTTTTATTGATTTCAAAAAGGGGGTTACAAAATAGGCTTTCTCTCAAGAAAGATTTTCCTCTTTTTTCAATATGAATATGGTGTATTTGTTGATGTTTTTCGGTGCCTTTAATGTAGGTGGTCTTCTTTGCATATGTACCATCGGTTGGATGCTTGGATAAGTCTTTAATACTTTTTTAAGCCTAAAAAAATGGATTAATGTATTTGGGGACCTGTCATAGATCAGACCCCATGTTTATACAGACAAAAATGTCCTTGAAATGAAATAAAACATGCTAAAAACTGGAGGAAATGTTGTAAAAACTATAAACAAAAGATACCTACTTGATTTGTAGTTGCAGGGTTGCTGTAGACCCGGTTCACATGGTGGGGATCGAACCTCTACTTAGGTTTGCACGAAGGTGTGTGAACCTTGTTGTGGTTGACAATTTTTATCGATTTTTGTCCAAATGGTCTTCTAGAACTATTGTTTGATGTTTAACGAATGCTGAAATGATGGAAGATGTTTTGGAGTAATTTTTGTAGAGTTTTGGTAAGTTAGCCAAAAGGGTGAGAGAGATTTTCATGGTGAATATGGCTATTTGTTTATAGAGTGGTCCAAGGCTGTGGGGAGTGAGGTGTCCTTTATGATGTGGCCTAAACCAATGTTTCAAAACTCACAACTCGCTATAAACTCGATAGCCCTATTTTTGCAAGTTCTCGATAACTCGCAATAAACTCGACAAAAACTCACGAAAAGCTCAGGAATAAAAACATCCAAAAATTAAAAAAATAATAATAAATAAATAAACAAATAATTTATTTAACCTAACATCACAACATCAGGCTCTCAATCCCGTGTCGATCTACCCATTTTAGTTTGGGGAACATTCAAAAATAGATATAAGTAAATAAATCATCGGGAACGTCCATGTCGTACGACAACGGCCTCGATGGAAATTAGCATTTACAGATAATCTCATAACCTTTTTTATCTCAAAACCTTTCTAATCTCATCTTAGCCTCTCGATAGAAATTAGCATATCTCGGCACCTTTCTAATCTCATCTCAGCCTCTTGATATAAATTAGCATTTAAGCATAATATCATACCTTTCTCGATAGAAATTAGAATTTACGCATAATATCACACATTTCTAATCTCAACCCCTCATACCCAGCCTCGACATTTCAAATCCTGTGACTGCATAATGTCACACATTTTTAATATCATCCCCTCATACCCCTTACAAAATGAATTCGTCTTCCCATACCAATGCATTAAATGCACCCCTAACTACTTGATCATAAAGCAAGGTCCACAAAATTTGATGTGTGCGTATGAGTCATTATGTATAGGTGTGTCCAATTAGTGTCTCATTAAGGGTAATGTTTTAAGGATATGAAGCACTGTGAGGTCCAATCAATTATGGCATTATGTGCTTTGTCTAGGGTTTGTTTTTGTTTTTTTTAGTTGTTTTTCTACTCTGTATAAATCGTTGTTGCATGGTTGTAGCTCTAGGGCCTTTGTATTTTGAGCACTTGGAGTTCATATTTATCGGTTTGCATGTTGGCAGAACTATGGCAGTGGAAGACTCAAAATATTTATCCCTCCCTTGCCTTTGCCTCAGCCCCGATCTCTACCTCCCCTATTTTTCCCCTACCTCGGCCCCTGCTTCTCTCCGTATGAGTCTCGATAAGTAATCATCGAGTTCGGCCCCTACTTCTCTCCGTATGATTCTCAAAAAGTAATCATCGAGTACTCGACAAAAAATGGACGAATAACTCACCGCGAGTCGGTGAGTTAATTGGCACGAGTTTTTATTAGAAAAAATCACAAGCCTCCCTGACCTACGATTTTCACGATTACTCGTGAGTAACCTGCAAGTAACACTGGCATAAATCCTAGGTTAGGTCCTACTATGGTGAGGTTAGGGTGATGAAGTGGAATGTGAGTCATTCCTTCATGTGCCCTGAAGAAATATCCTAGGTGCACACATGTGTGAGCAAGGGTTAAGGTTAACCTTGATTAGACAAATCCTAGGTTAGTTTGAGGTTAGGTTAGGCATCTTTTGGAAATATCCTAACTAAATAGTGGGTGCACACATGTGTGAGGATAAAATTAAGGCTAATATTGATTTAACCCTAATTAAACATGTTTAGGCCATAAAGTACACTTAAGTGATAAAGTGACTTTCAAAATAGAATTAGAATTACCATAATTAGGGTTTTTGGAGGAGATGGTCACATGGGGACCCTAATTAGATGTAGAAAAGGGCTTAGATGGCATAAATGGGCTTATAGATACATATTTCATGAATAAGAGGTGTTTTGGGTGTGATTAGTATAGTTTTATAGGTTTTGCGACTACGAACGACTACACATACCTACAAGTGACTATGCATACCTACATGTGACTACGCATACCTATAGGTGACTATGTGTGCCTATAGATGACTATGCATTCCTATAGGTGACTACGCATGCCTACGACTAACTACGGCTAACTATGGCTAACTACAGCTGACTACGATTGACTACGATCGACTATGACTAACTATGATCGACTACGCCCGACTATGTGTAGTTTTTAGGTGTCTACATTTAAACATGATGTAGTTGGAAGGACCATAAAGACTTATCTTCATAAGGTTATCATAGGTGAGACAACTCATATGCATCACTTCCCAAGAAAAGAAATTAATTTTAGGCCAGCCTTAGCCACCAAAACTCTATCCCATGGGGCCTCCTACAGAATCAACGAAGGAGGGAGCAAAGCATTATAACCATCATGAATAGTGAAGACATGTAGAGTACCAAGGTCCTAGGTGCTCCTATCCTCTTCCTATTTCCTTGTAAGGCACCTTTGCTTTAGGATATTATCAATAAGAAGCCTTTGATGAAGAGGGACGGGAATAGGTCATTCGTCTAACCTCTTCCACTGAAAGAAAGAAAAATCTCTAATTTGCCTGGAAGTAATGTATGAAGCCATATTTATCCATCCTCTACCCTCCAGGCTTTGTTGTAAGGGTTGCAACTCTAGAAACTCATAGATTAAGGGAGGAAGTTGCTCCCAAGAATCACTCCAAAAATTAGCTTTGTTACATGTACCTACTTTCCAAAAAAGTCTAGATTTTACCAATTGTTCACTAGCTTTTAGGACCTTCCAAATAATGGATCTAGGGCCTCTTAGAGGAATACAACCAACTTCTTGATGAGGGATAGAACCCAAATACTTACTAGTGATGACTCTACTGAAGAAAACCTCATTGTTGGATATCCATCTCCAATAAAGCTTCCTAGCAAGAGCTTGATTGTTTAAAGCTACTTTAAGAAAAGCAAAACCCCCTCGAGCTTTAGACTGACATATTTTATCCCAACTAACAAGAGCCCACTTATTACCCATGCTAGGGCCATCCCACAAAAATTTTCTAATAAGTGAATCCAACTCGTTCAGGACTCTTGTAGGGGCATCTAGGATGGAGAATTTATAAACAAGCTTGTCTTGGATAATTGATTGGATGAGGGTCATTCTTCCTCCAAAGGTAAGCCAATGGTGAGTCCAATGGTTAACTTTAGCAGTGATTCTATACATTAAATTCTTCCAATCATCTGACCTTAGGCTCTTAAAATTAAGGGGAATCCCTAGGTAATCAAGCGTAAGGGTACCCTAGGCAAAGCTCAAAATACATAGAATCTGATCCTGGATTCTTTTGTTTGTATTGAAGAAAACAACCTTGGATTTGGTCTTATTGACCTGCTAACCAATAGCATCCATGTAGGTTTTTAATATGGCTTTCAACATTCGAGCCTCCCGAATGTTGGCCTCCCCAAAGAGACCTATATCATCCACAAATTGAATATGAGTTAACATATCCTCACCTAGTTACACACCTTCCAAAAGACCTTGTTACTTATTTCTTCAAAGAAATATGCCCAATACTTCTGCTAGAATAATAAAAGGAAATACAAAAATAGGATCTCTTTGATGAATACCCTTAGAAGCATGGAAAGGGGTTGAGGCAGAGTTGTTGATGAGAACAGAGAAGAAAACTGTCAAGACACAACTCATGATCCATTGTCTCCACTCTTGAGAGAAGCCAAATTTCTCAAGCATTTGATCTAAAAAATGCCAGGGTACTCTATCATAAGCCTTAGACATATCTAGTTCAATAAACATACCTCATCGACCAGAATGTTGCATAGAATGGATAGCCTCATGGGCTAGAATAACTTCATACAAAATTTGATGCCCCTCCATAAATCCTCCTTGCTCATGGGATATTATGTTGTCCATAATCTTTTTAAACCTTTTAGCTATCAACTTAGTGATTATCTTTTAGGTCATATTGCAGAGAGCAATCGAGCAAAAATATCTAAAGTTGGTTTCTTGTACTACTCTTGGAACAATTTATTGCATCCATAGGGTTGAGTTGTCAAGCTACAAGATTTTTTTTAAACCAACGAGCTATTACAGGCTCTAATCAACCTACCTCTTTATTTTGGTAAAGGGTGTATTGCTAGGATTAAAAGAAACCAAAATGGGTAAGGAAACCCCAATGGTAAACTTAAGATATTACAAGTTTATTCACTCCAGATTTTAATTATACACTACTTATATAAAATTGACCAAGCATAGACAACAACTCTAATTATGCCTTATGTGTAGATCGGTGCCTAGATTCATTGGGTTGTTATAGCAATTTTAACAACGCTTTTCAAATGAAAATAAAGAAGGAGAAAAAGAAGAAATTGGTGCTATTAAACTTATTCAAATATCGTAATAAATCTAAAATTTAACCAATGAAAGAAACGTTCATAACACATTCAAATAATGTAATATTCCATGAAGTCACATACAGAACTGAAGATAAAAGTATGATAGAATCAAAACCTAGAATTGTATTAATTTTTCCAAATGAATTAAATGCAGAGGTGGCAGAATACCATTAGAATATGTTAACAATATTAATACAATGAGAAATCCTTATTCAAATAATGTAACAGGACTTCTTCAACTCTACCATTCCAATCTGGTAACATGAAAAGCCTCTAATCCTCAGGTTCAAAGCTCTGGAAAATTCTAGCTTCTTGAACTCTATTCTATCACACCTGCATAGTAAAGGGGAAGAATAAGGGATGAGAAAGAAAAAGACGCACAGGGAAGGGATACAACAACAAAATTACTAGGCACTCAAGTATACCTCTTAGCAAGAATTTGCTATCTTTAAAGCTTGATGTTGATTCTGATCGTGGTTGCTTCTTTTATAGCCTTCTGGTTCTTGATTCAATTATTTTTGGCCTCATATGGGCCTTACACTTGTCATATTCTGGTTTGATCCTTCAGATATCATACAGTTATACTCCATTATCCCCTTTTTCTTGTATTGTATACCCTACTAGGATTTTTTAATTTGACTATTTTTTACTAACCAGTTATCTCAGAATCTTGATGAATATTCTTCCTTTGTACCTACTTCATCCTTTGGTCGACTTCCTGCTTTTGAACTTTGCCCTATTTTAGTGCTCTTTATTTCTTCTCCCAAAGGTGTGTTTAGCTTCAGTTGTAGACCCCGTACTATGGTTGCTTTCATTTTTTTATTCTACTAAAGTTCTCTGATTTGTTTCTCAATGAGCCTCCATGCATTAGTATGAAAGGTTATAAAAAATTTTACTATGTTCATCTCTTGCAAGATCTTGTTTTTTCGTATGTTGATAAAGACTTTGTTTTTATTATACATAGTAACTAGGGAATCTATAGTGTTGACCAAGAAGGTAGCTTGTATGGCCATTTCTTTTTTATCATCGGGTCACAATCAAACTCTTCAACCTTGTTCATGATGAGGTCTTCTATGTTTGTAGTTTCTAGGAACTCTCCCAATGATAATATAATCTCTGACATCTTTTCTTCTAGGTTATCCAACAAGAAATACATTTCTGCTACATTGTTGTACCACCTCCCCAAGTTTACTTCAAACATTGATGCCTTCATGAATTCCAGATTATTTTTAATCTCAGAGCCATCTTCTAGGAATACTTCCTTATTCTGCATCTCCTCAAAATGCTCTGCCATTAGCTAGAGGGTAGGATGAATGATCTCCAAGTCTTGTTCTTTCTGATAAAGCAAGATTTCTACTTCTTTGGCAGTGAATTGGATCACTTTGATCTATTTGAACATTTTTGTGATCCCATCAATCCTATCCTATATTTTGAGAGATATTTCTTTTCTAATTTTGGAGAGGCAGACTGCATAATCTATCTCTTTCTTAGCTGAAGGAGGTTCTAATGTGGATTTTTCCTGAGACAACTATTCCTGCAAGCTAGTAATTATGGCTTTCATCTCTACCATTTTATTATCCTTTGTCTCTAACTGGATTCTCAAGTCTTTGGTTTTCTGGTGCAGAAGGTCTATAGTTTTCTCATGCATAGCTTTATTTATTCTGACCATGGCATCTTCTTCCCCATGCATTGAAATCTCCCCTATTTTATCATAAATTCCAAAAACAAAAGTTTGATATCTTTACCATAGATGTTATGGATATGTCTTCATCCATTCATGTAGTAGAGCTTTCTTCCATGCCACCCATTCCTGCTACTATCTGTAATTCTTGCTTACTAGCAACACTAAAAACTATTTCTTCTTTCTAGTGTGACTTTTGTTAAAGTTAGAGTCAGCTTGGGATTCTTTGCATCAGGAGTAGACACAACTTCTTTTTGTTTAACCCTAGGGTATCTTAAGATGTCCCCAAAGACACCTTATTTACTCATATTCATTTTTGTCACTGATGGGATTGTTACTACTTTGTCATTAATCTTCAGCGAGTTGGGAATGGCCTCTAGGACTAACTTCCTCACACTAGTAAGGGCTAGCAGCTGATAAAAAACAAGAGCTACAACTTGCTTTTCTAAATTCACAAGTTCTTGGGAAGATTTTGTGGCAATTTTCTTCCCTTTCTTTGTATCAGGCCTTGTAGGATTTTCTTGTGAAGTGTTGGGCGTTGCCTCTATCCTGAGGTGAGGGTTCTCAAGAACTTGAATTTGGTGCTCTACTATATCTATTATACTTACTATAACATCCATTTTATCAATACCCTACTCTTCTATAATTTCCCATAAAGCATATTCTCGGATTTTTGAGGTGGAGGTAGGAAAAATAGGGGTTGTTGAATCCACAAAAATCCTCCTTACTTATTCTAGCTCTGGGGGGTAGTCGTACGACATTTGAATTTGTGAATTACCTTTGCGTTTATAAGGGAAATTCTCCCACACATTGCGTAAATATTCCCCCTTCTCTATGGCTTCTAAAAGTGCTTCCTCGTACTGGTCCTTCTTGTGTTCGACCCAGGCATAGTTGTGAGCTATCATCCATCTGTATTTTCCAGCAGGGTCATAGGGCCTCTAAGTTATTTTCTTCAAGTCCAATTTTTCTAAATCATACATGCCCTTGAATAGGGTTGGATACCCTACAAAGATGTAATATCCAAATTTGCAAGGAATGTTGAGCCAGGGGACTCGACCATGCTTCTTTACTTATCTTATTTTGGCTTCTTCTGCAACCTGTCTCACCAGTTCTAGGGCAGCCGGAGAGAAGGGGTAGTACATAGGTAACATCTTAGGGGGAATTTTGGTCCCATAAAACCTAATGTACATGAAACATTCTAAGAAGAAGTATTCCCGTATTTATTTTTATTTGAATAAAGCTTTGACTCCAAGTTCTAATCTCTCAGGGAGGTCGTCTGCCAATATCCAGTGAATTTCTAGCATGAAATTGTCATAAAACCAACCCAAGTGAGTGCATCCTTCATGTATCCTCCAAAAATTATTCTAAACATAAGGACTCTCAGTGGCCCCAATCCTCCTTTTACCTTTATCTCCTAATTTCCTAGCTAATAGGTGCATGAGAATTGAGTAATGGGAGAACCAGGGCATTTGTTTCTTTTGTTCCAAGACTGCATTTTTCAATTCTGTCAACTAGGAGTGCATTTTCCTGCTCAAATATTCTTCTCAGGAATAGATGGGGCGATTTATCTTTCTATTATTTTGTGTTACTAGGTACAAGATATCCTTCCATACCACACTGAGTTCTTGTACTCCCAAAAGGATGTTAATCATGTTACAAAAATCCCTAACCCAGGGTTTGAATGCAATTTTTCTAATTGGGAAATTAAATTGTACATCTTCATATGTATCAAAAAACATTTTGAATGATTCTAAATCAGTTAATCTATGAGACTCTCTTTCAATTACCTAGCGGATTAGCGACGTGTTTGAAGGCATCAAGTTGAACACTTTTTGGATGTACTTGGGTGCGATGTTGAACACTGGTCAATCCTTGTTATCTTAGAAGGTTTGGGTGTTCTCGTTGTAAGCTACTGCCAACCACACCATCAAGTCCGCAAAGTAGTATACTGTGGGATATATAAATTTTCCCACATTTATGGTCTACCTATTGCTTTCGAGAATGCCCAAGTTTTGTGATTTATTCACCTTGTAGAACAAATCAACTAGCAGCCATGGACATTATTATGAATTTTCCTTGGTGGATTCAAAACTCCAAACACAAGTGTTTTCAATTTCATACTGTTGGGCCGGTGTCAACTGCTTATTTTTCCCAGACTGTTTGGAGGAATCATACATTCCCATCACAACAACAACTTCTTTAGGGAGCTCAGTGTACAAAAACTAGTCAGTGATGAATTTCACTACTTCTTGAGTGTCTTTGGGCATGAAGGTAGCTCCCTAGGTGGTCATTCTACTTATAGAAAAAAATTTGACTCATTGGAACACACTCTTTTGAGTTCTCTCCAACTTTATTCTTGCCCACACTAGTTCTTCGCTTCAAGATAACCAGGATGGTAGTGGCGTTCGAGAGTAGGGGTTTAATTAATTGAGGGTGGAGTGGATTTGTTGTCTTCGTATACAGTATCATTAATGCAATGTCACCAACTACCTTTTAAAACAAGCCAATGGATGTCTGCCATTGCATCATTTCTAAAATTAGACAGTTATGGTATACGATCTTCCTTGGCCTGTATGCCTGTGAGGACTTTGATTTGTGTACTTTTAATCATTTGTAGTGTTTTCATTAGTTGTTGGGCTATGCCTTCTTCTAACGTGGAATTAAGGGCATGGTGGTAGTAGCTTTCATGGGGAATTCATCGTACATTTTCTGCCACCTTGGTCCTATAAAAGAGTTATCTAAAAAATATACATACAGTTAAAAAGTAGTCATCTTTTCGGGCATTGGTCATTAGATCTGATCATGGAGGTGTGTTCCCGTCAAGATTCACCAACCTGCACATTTTTTAGTCCAAAGGAATAATATATAGCAACTAGGTTATCTTAGCCTAAGTTTGATTATTTAAAATTAATCAGGGCTTAATCAACACTTAAGATGCCTTATCCGTAATACTTACCCTTTAAAATTCTGTGCATCAAACATAATGCTTACCATTAGATCTTGCTCACTTCGATCGCCACCGTTGATATCCCATAACCTGCATGGTTGTTAGTCCGATGATGTATATGAAGTATGCCAAGTTAATTATATTAATAATGTGTATTAAATCAAAAAACTCTTATTAGCAACAATTTGATTAAAAATACTTAGGCCCGAAGTTTCATAATCATCAACTTGATCTTACAATTAATTAATGCATTAAACCTCATATAATCCTGATTTATCAAGATTAATCTGGTGATTAAAATGTTAATAATATTTTATTAAAACATAGGCCTTTATAATCTGATTATCTTCCCATGCGCTCATCGTTAAATCAAATAACGGATGTGCGGGCCCATAGGATCCTTCAAATACGCACAAAGATTAATCGGGAAGAAAGAGAGTCATTAGCAATGTATTATACCCTCCTTAATCCCAATTATGTAATAGGTTTAAGCCTTAATAATACCTTTTAATTAAACATCTAACAAAAATCTGGTGTAACTAACCTTCAGACACCTTGGAAAAGGACCATCATTGAATCTGGATGGGATCGAACGATACCGTTGGATCGACTAAAGATGCACGCTTTATATCCCAAGGGGATATTTTAATATGCACTTAGACCCTTGCTAATCGTGATTAGGCTCATATATTAACTCTTAATAAGATGTTTTAAATAATCTCCTGACAACACATGCTTCATTATCTTTCGGTCACCTTGGGAAAACATTGTCGTTGGATCTGGGCAGAGATGAACACTATTGTTGAGATTTGTAAGATGCACACTTTTTATCCGAAGTGGGAATCAATTAACATGTGTTTAAAACCCTTTCTAATCACAATTAGCTTTACTTTAACCTTACTTTGACCATAGCTTTGTCGATGATTGACTTGTTGATATTTGATCGCTTCGAAAAAGCGTTGCCATTGGATTTCATTAGAGTTATGCACCGTCGTCCAGATCTTGGAAGCTGCATGGTTTTTAATCATTATATTTTATAATTCAATTGACCTTAAACCCATGTTTTATCATTTGATTTTTTGATATTAAGCTTGGGATTATCCATTAATAAAACTTTGAGTTAACCTTGGTTACCTTTAGTGGGCGCACATCCATCGGATCGAGATAGGAGTGAGTGTTGCCCTTAGATATTTTGAACTTACCCGATGTTTAATTGAAATTGGTGCATGATCCTTGATTATATTACACTAAACTTATGTGATGACCAATGTTGACCTTAGCTTTTAAATATCGGATAACTTAGGGAGCGTGTAGTCGTCATATCAAAGCATAGATTGGGAATTGTCGTCTATATCTTCGAAGTTGCACGATACTTAACCAAAGGGGGTGCATAACCCTTACTTTGATTTTAATTAATTTGATTGCCTTTAGACCTTATGTTATAATATTTTTGACCATGGCATTGTTTGACTTAAACTTTGATTTTATTATGAGTGTGCGTTTGTCCAGATCTTGGGGTATGAAGCGCTTCCATCCAGATCTTCAAACTTGCATGAATTTTACCACAAGGGGACACATACCCTCATTTTCTCACGTGATTTAATTAAAAACCTTAGTATTATTTCTTTTTACTTAGGACCCTATGCTCCGATTTATTTTATTTTAAGGACCAAAGGACTTAGGGGGACTTTTTAAATGAACGTTTGATTATATTGATTTTTAAGATTTTTTAATTATCAAATAACGTCAACGGTTAACGCTATGACTTAATTTTTATTTAGACGAACATTTTATAACGGCTAAGAAAAAAAAAGACCAATATTTCATTAGTTTGAATGTAATAGAGACCAACAAATTTGGGATAAAGCTTTGAAGATAGAAATATAAATTTGGGGGTATATGATGTTGAGTCAATTTTAGCTCCAACACCCACTTTAGGAATCAAAGTGAGGAAAGTATGATTTAGAGCCCAAATCATAGTTCTGTTTGAACGAGATTCTTCAACAAACTTGGTTAAATCCTCTCCTATGACATCCCAAAAGGTCTTCATCTTAAATACAAAGGTCCTTTGTCATTTAAAAAATGATAGATTCTTATATTACAATTATGGAAGAAATTCAAGCAGTTTAATATTTCATATTCAAGGGTATTTAGTGATAATAAAACAATAATAGTAATGGTAATAGTTAGGATGATAAAGATTTTTATGTTGCTTTTCTTTTTCATTCATATGATTCTATAAAGATGTGGATTGTTAATTGTTAAGCATGTTAATATTTTCGTTGTTAATTGTTAAGTATATTATTATTAATTTTAAGGTTAGTTTTTTTATGGAGAATTGTAATAAGTAAAATAATTTTTTTTATCAATAAGAAGACAAATGAAAAATGTGTTGTTCAATTAGATATTGTATTTAATATGATAATTTAACTGTTCATTGATGTATTTTATTGCTAACACATGAAGCTAAACATATCAAAATAGTGTAATTATTGTTATCATAGTGTTGAATGAAAATAAGATCATAAGAGTTATTTTCATTCCATAAAATATGAAAATAAGTGTCAAGGGCGTCATCATGTAAAAGACAACGATGAGCACAAGGACTATTATTGTGTAAAATATGAAGAAAAGCATAGGTATCATCATTGTTGCATGAAAGATAAAATAGATTAGGAGGGCATTGCCATCACATGGAAGATAAAGATATATATGAAGGCTATCGTTACACGAAAGATGAATATGAGTGTGGGTTGTCATCATCAAAATAAAGTACAAATGCAAGCATAAGAACCATCATCCTTGCATGGAAGATGAAGGTGATTTTAGACTCTTCATCCTTCCTTAGAAGCGTCTCTTATGCTAATATAAACCAACTAAATCAATTGCATAACAAAAGTCCTCAAATTCATAACATGACCTTCCACTCTTCATATCAATTGACCAAAACACATGCAAGAATAGAGGTGAGCCTAATACCTTCAATGGATACAACCTCATACCTACCTTTCTTATAATGTATTTTTTCTCATGTTATATTTCTTGGCCAACAATATAATATTTATTATTGGTTAAGAATATCAAAATACTAATAATAAATCACTTTTATTTGATTGAATATTTTTTTAACAAAATTAATTAAATATCAAATCAAAATTACTATATCAAATGACATTAGTTCAACTTTTTAAATTCTTGAAGACATAGGTTTAAATATTTTGAGGGATACATGCATAATTTCCAAATTGTTATAATACCGCCATTTGGTTATGATGTGATATAAGTTAAACCCGTTTCTATCTCATATAATCAATTTAAAAAATTAACTTAATTATTATAGTATAGATTTTTAATGAGTTATCATAAATTTTTGGTAAAATAAGGTTAAAACAACTTATTTTGAGTAAAGCATTCATCATTTATTAGGCTTTTATCCATTGTTCATATATAAAGTTTTTGTGCTCAAAATTCAATAAAAATTTCATTTCTTACATACATAAGACCTTTATGTTCACCAAGAGGAACCTTGTGTGTTAAGTTTTTATTTATTATTCATTTAAAAACCTTTAAAAAAGGCATCCATTAAACATCCATTTTTCACATACACAAGGCCATGATGTTCATCCAAACGAATCTGAACCTTCTTTATAAAAGGTAACCCATCTCAATCATTCATATTAAGATGGATTTTATCCAGTTAACATGAAAAACAATTATTATAAAGTGATAGTAACTTAATTGATTAAATTCTTAGATGGAAGAGACCTACTTTTGAATCTTGTCAAACTATATGAATAATAGTCAAGCTATTGTGATACCACTACGTCATCACAATGTAATGTAATTCACGTGGGACCTATTTCAATTCTTTATATTCATTAAAAAACATGATAAACAATTACTCTAAAACTTTAAGAGTAATCTTTACCTAAATATATATAAATTAAATTGTATGCAAGAAACCCCAAGGGTTAGGTGGATTGGTAATTGTTTGTTTGGTCAGGCACTTATCAAGAAGAGACCTAGGTTCAAACCTAGGGGGCATCATGTTTACAAAGGTAGTAATATGCTCCGAATCTTTTGAGTGTATGTCAGATCGATAATGATAGTATGGATCTCGAGGGGTCGATGGTCTTCTTCACATTGGATTATAAAATAACAAGGTAGTATAGGCTTGTTGAAAGTAACCTAACGATGGATGGTCTTCTTCACATGAAGTTATAAAATAATGAGGTGATATAGGCTTGTTGATGGCAGTTACTAAAAATAGTATGGATGTAACCAACTTGCCTATATATCAAAAAAAAAAATTGTATGTAAAAAAAATTAATTTTATAATATATTTTTTTGTAGAGTGAAAGTATACATGTACAAATATTTTACTTATTATTTATATTTTTAATTATAAGTAATCATAAATATATTATTTAATTTGTATTTACAATGCATACAAAGATATTGAGTATGTAGTATAACATATGCAATGTGGACTTATTACATAGGATGTAAGGAAGGAATATCCAATATTGACTTTTAAATTTAGAATATACAAATACAAGTATATAAGGTATATATATTAAAAGGTAAAAAATAAAGTAATTCTTTACAAGTCATATGAATGGTTTACCCAATATAAGGTTATGTCTAATCATACTATGGTTACTAAAGCATGGTGTACAACCCTATCGTCCTCAAAATTCAAACTTTGGACCTCTATTCAAAGTGTCAAAATTGTTTAACCAATATATGATTATCCTTCACCATTCTCCAGTTAAAGCATGATGTATAACCCTATACAAATATATATCAAAGTGTCCACCGTTAAAATACTCAAACTATACAAATGTATATCATTGTAAATTTAAAATATATAGGTCATGGTTGGCATCCCCATCCCAACTCATAACCTCACAAGAATGAAAGTTGAGCATCGATCATAGAGGTTTCTTACACTAACCTTAATCAAAAAAATAATATTTATGCTATGGTCCCAACCCTCCCGCAGCGCAAATATGAAGAATTTGGAGCTGGAGGCCTGTCTCGCTTGACCTCTGGTTGGGATGTTCGGCCTCCTGAATAAGATGACACCTCTGATTGGGGTAAAATTATACCAAATGCTCAAACTTGTACTGTTAGTGGTAACATTGCTGATGGTTGGGGGGCTCCGGATTATTCAACCATTGGATGGACTTATGATATTATAGAGGAAAACTTCAAATATTTCACCTAGCAGTGATTTCTTGGCTCCTTTCTTTTTGAATGCATATTTGACACAATTCTGGTGGTTGTTATTTGGTTTATTGTGGATTGTTTCTGACACTCTTGTGTACTCCTAACTATGGTGGTTAGTGTGTTGGTTTATGGGGTGTGCTAATCTCATCCACCCTTATTTCATACGATTAAACATTATTTTATTAATATAATGATTTTTTTATCAATATATATATATATATATATTTACTATTATTTTATTATAAATGTTTGTATATTATTTAATTTATATTTAAAAATATATAAAATACTACAAAATATTTAAAATAAAATGTAAATAAAAAATATCTAATATTAACTTTTCAATTTGAGATATAATATAATTATTCAACCACATGCACAATCCCTTACAATTTTTTGGGCACCAACCATAGTGAACATATCATTCAAAAAGTTTGACCATAGAATACGAATCGAATTGAGGAGAGGTGGTCAAGAGCTGAGAGAATTATTTTTTTCTAGGTTTACGACGTTGTATGCATAGGGCTTTGTGTAGGGTTTGGTCGGTCGTCACCCCTAAACTCCACGTCGTTACACATTTATCACCTTGGTGGTTGGTTTCCTTTTAAGATGGTCGTCGGGCACGCGATGACTTCGACTCCTCTCGAAGCTACTGAACTTGGCTATGGCATGCAACAAGCAACCGAGGAAGTTCATCCCGAAGGTCTTCCATGAGGTATGAATCAGGTGCCCGATGTTACTATTCCTTTTGATGATTTCAATCAATCTTGTAGTTGGTTAGAAAGTAACACTCTTATTGGATACTTCTTGGGTCGAATCCCCAATGAGTCGCTAATCCGTAGCTGGATTCAACATTACTGGACTCCTCATGGCATAGAGGTTGATGGAATTCAAAATTTGACCAAGGGGTTTTTTTGTTCTGTTTCCCTACTCCTGAGCATGTGCATGCAGTTTTTAACCATGGCCCCTGGTATGTGCGTAACTCTTTGTTAGTATTTCAGCCCTGGTCCCGCGATTTCTCTATTGAAGAGGGTGCTTCCCTGGAGGTGCCAGTGTGGGTTGAATTCCTCGACCTCCCACCGGCTCTTTGGCCTTTCCTAGAAACCCTTGTTGCCCCTTTAGGTCATTTTGTATGCATTGAGAATCCTAGGTTTTTTGGTGCTCGGCCCTATCGCAGGGTTTGTGTGAAAATAGATCTTTCCAAGGATCTTCGTGACCATCTTACCATTTGTGTTGGGGATACCTCCTTTGTTCAGAAGCTAGTCTATATTAATCTCCCAAATACCTGCTTTCGCTGTCAGTCGACAACACATATGATCAAATATTGCCCGCTCATGGAGGGGTGTTTCAGGCATAATAAGGTTACAACTAACCCTACAAGCTCTACGCATGCATTGCCATCTAGGGCTGCTCTCGGTGAGCAACGAACCACGCAGACTGGTTCACAGGATTCCTGGACTACTGTTGCCAAATGAAATCATCCAATCAAGCCCTTGGGTAAACCTACTGGTTCGTGAATGGCTCCTCTGGTGCATGCACCGAAAGATAAAATGGCCATGCAAGGTGTCGCACCATCGTCCTCTCACAGGGCTTTTCTATGGTGGAAGAATGAGGGTTTGCAGAGTAATTTACATGCGGCCCTTGAAAATGCACGAGCGAGAAGGTCTCGCAGTCCCAGCATTGATAAACGCCCTTATACCATGTTTCTAGAAGGAAATCATGACCGATTTATCTCAAACTCTTACTCCTCGCTTGGGGATCTAGGGGCTTCTGAGATTATTGAAGGTGATATGCAGCTTGACAGTTCCTCATGATATTTCTCTCCTGGAATGTCAGAGGCTTAACGGACCCAATTCGTAAGTACTTGGTCCGTAGTGAGGTTGATAAACTTTGTCGTCTGCATGGCAGGTTTGATTTTCTTTGTTTACAAGAAGTTAAGGTTTCTGCTTTTAACTTGCAATGTGCCTGTTCGTTTATTTGGCCTGGCAACCAATTTTATGCAACTAATCATGCAGTTGGTCGAGGTGGAGCTGTCACGTTTGTGGCTCCCACCTGGAAATCTCATATGGTTACTTGGGGAGTGGACCCTTCTAATCAGGTGGTGTGGACTCTTTTTGAAATTGATGGGCATTCTTTTGGTATTGTAAATGTGTATGCTTCCAATCATGCCCCTGATCGATGTGCCCTCTGGCGGTGGTTAGCTTTGTCTTTACCTCCTGTTGTCTGGTTGTTTTGTGGTGATTTCAATATGATTGAGACAACTTCTGATAAAGTGGGCCGCCTCCCAATGCGATGGTGTGTTGGGGAATGCGAAGCTTGGTTTTTTCTAAAAAATAAATTAGGGCTTTTTGACCCCAATGCTTGTTCTTCCTCCAAAGACTTCCCGCACTCACTCTGGTTTTCCTGGTCAAATTTTCAAAGTGGGGATGATCGTATTCTCAAGCGATTGGATAGAGCCATGCTTACGGACCATTTTGGGTTTAGTTTTTAGCCCCTTGTGCCTTTCGCTCCTCCGATGACAGCTCTTCTGGGCTCTACAGTGTCAGATCATGTTCCTATTATCTTTAATATTTCTTCGAGCATACTGCTAGCTAGGACCTTCTCTTCTCAATTTTTTTTAATATTTCCTTCCTCCAGCATCCTGCTTCTGTTGCACACATTACTAGGGTTTGGAATTTGGTTCCTCGACCTTCAGGTCATTCGGGTTGGATTGAGTGGTGGAATGATGCTATTAATCGCACAACCACTTTGCTTCGCAATCTTGGTGTCAAGCTTGCTCAGTTGCGTAAAAAGTCAAATCTGGCCCTAAAGCGGGAGTTTGCCTCAGCATCTGTTAGACTTGATGCTTCCCCTCTCAGTGTCACTCTGCAGCAGCATGTTGTGATTCTTCGGCATGAGCTTAAGAAGGCTGAGCTCTATGAGGCTCGAGGTGCTCAGCTTCATGCCCGAATGCATTGGCTCAAGGTCGGTGATAGGGTTTCCAAGGAGTTTTTTAGCGCCTTAGACCGCCTCGACAGGCGGTTCAGTTCAAAGCCATTGTGAATAATGGCAAAAGGCTTTCAGAGTTGCCTGATATTTCTAAGGCATTTGTTCACCATTACCAGCAGGTCTTTGCTGCTTAGCATCTCTCTGCTGAGAGACAACAAGTGCTAGATGAATGTTGCTCGGTGGTTCCTACAAAGCTTTCGCCTTCTTAGACTGAAGCCTGTGATAAACCTTTTGCTTTAGAAGATCTTACTGAAGCCTTATCTCATATGGCTAATGACAAGGCGCCAGGCCTTGATGGGTTTCCTTGTGAATTTTATAAAGCTTTGTGGGATATGGTCGGCCCAGACCTTTTTCGGGTTTATCAGGAAGCCCTGTATTCTGGTTCTCTAGGATCACTCATTAATAG
Source organism: Wollemia nobilis (assembly GCA_028583015.1). Classification (NCBI taxonomy): domain Eukaryota; kingdom Viridiplantae; phylum Streptophyta; class Pinopsida; order Araucariales; family Araucariaceae; genus Wollemia; species Wollemia nobilis. Next base: position 1,422,062 of record JAQPPZ010016912.1, on the reverse strand, counting down.
AGGCAACATAAAGTTCATTCCCAAGCCTGGTGATCCTGAGGTGATCACCAACTGGAGGCCTATCACTTTGTTGAATGTTAGCTATAAAATTATTGCTAAAGCTCTTGCTCTTAGACTTCGGCCTCTCCTTCCTCTAATTGTGAGGCCTGAGCAAACAGGCTTTATTCGCAATCGCTATATTTTGGATAATGTTCTAGCAGTTTGGGAAGGCATGGACTGGGCGCGACAGTCTCAACAAGATGCGCTTTTTATTAAAATTGACTTTGAAAAAGCCTATGACAGAATTGAATGGCATTTCATTCTCTCAATGCTTACAACTCTGGGCTTTGGACCTAGCTTTGTCCATTCTATGAAAATGTTATTTACAGATGCCTCAGTGGTTCTCACGCTGAATGGTATGCAATCAGAGCGCATTGGTTTGTTCAGATCTGTTCGTCAGGGTTGTCCTCTTGCCCCCTCCCTCTATGTGCTTGCAGTTGAAGCCTTTGGGTACCTTCTTGCCCGTAAAGCCTCGCAAGGACTGGTTAAGGGTATTTCCCTACCAAGAGGGCAAGGGCAGCTCATTAATGGACACTTTGCGGATGATTCCTTCTTAACGCTCACTGAAGATGAAGTGTCTGTCACACAGGCTCTTTCCAGCCTGGATGTTTTTTGCAAAGCCTCTGGTTCCAACATTCAGTGGAGGAAAACTGCTTGCTATAGACAATCCTCACATCCCCTTCCACCTTGGTTAGAGCATTACCAATGGAAGTGGATACATTCAGGGGAGATGTTCAAATTTTTAGGCATTCCCTTTGCTTTTCAAAGCACCCCCTCTCAGCTTTGGGAATATGTAGTGCAAAAGGTTGAGACCAAGCTCAATTACTGGATCACCAAGAAGTTGTCCCTTGCGGGAAAATTCCAAATCTGCTCTAAAATTCTTGCCAGTACTCATGTTTACTATTCTTCCTGTTGGGTTCCTTCTCAAGCTTGTTATAAGAAGCTGGAAAAGCTTCTACGGGATTTTTTATGGGCTAATTCCTCTCAGAAAAATGGCTTTCATAGAGTAGCCTGGGAATTTTGTTGCCTCCCTAAAAAATTAGGAGGTTTGGGACTATTTAACTATTTTCGTCAAGGATTAGCTCTTAGCGCTAAATGGATCATCAGATCTCTTAAAGGGGATGAAGCATGGAAAGTTTTGATTAGGAATTGTGTGGCAACAGGGTTACCCATTGGCAAGAAATGTTGGCAAGGGTTGGATTTCCCTTCCATTATTGTAGCCCCTATTTCTTGTAAAATTATTGGTTCCTTTGTGACTCAAAGTCTTTGGAGAGCTTGGGAGTCAATCAAACCCTGGCTCCGTTGGAAAGGAATTGGTCGCCACAAGGGGGCAACTATTGCCGATTTGAATGTTTGGTGGTCCCCTGTGGTTCAGTATCAGGGACAACCACTTGCTCAAGTTCAATGGATCCATGCTAATTTTTTTTAAAAAGGGTATTGTGTCCCTTTCAGATTTTTATTGCAGGCAGTCTGGTGATTGGATCCCTTGGGAGAATTTTCAACAACAGTATAGGTTACAGTTTATTGACAAAGCTACATATGATGTGGTTATTAACAGTACACCTTTCTCCTTGTGGCCTAAGCTTGGTCAGGTTGCTCAACAACCCTTGTGGAAAGAGTGGGAATGGTATAAACATGTCCCTCTATTTAATTACAGTACTAAGCAGGGATACAACTGGATTTCACCCAATTTGCCCATGGTGCCCAAGCTTAATGCACGCTGGGATTTGTTCTCTTCCAAATCCAGATGGAGAGCTCACTTTCAGCTCACTTGGGCACCCTATATTGAACCTAAGCAGGCCTCTTTTATCTGGAGTTTGTTGTACCAGGGGTTGTCGCTTGGCTCAAGGCTTAGGCATTTGGGCATTGCTTCTCCCACTTGCTCTTTCTGTGGGGAAGCAGAGTCCACTTTGCATATTTTCTGGAATTGCCATAGAGCTCAGATGGCCTGGGAGTGGATGGAGTCCTTCTTTCAGCCTTTTTTGCTTACTCCTTTAACCTGGCTTCATAATCTGTTGGGAGATCCTCCATAGTTTTCTCAACCATTGCTAGAATTCTGGAACATTTTAAGAATTAGCATTTTATTTCATACATGGAAATCAAGGAATGAGATAGTTTTTGCAGATAAAACTCCCTCTATTATTTTTTCTCTCTCAGATAAGCTTATGGTATTTCATGATGCCTGGTTACAGATTCAGGTGCAAGCTAATAAAGTTGCAATGGAGCTTAATCATCTGCAGGAGTTGATTGATCATTGGGGTAATGCCCCATGTGTTGTGAGTAGAGTCCCCCGGAGCATGAGCAACGCACCCATTCCAGATCCAGACAACGTAGGGACCGACCACCTTCTAGGGCTCGCTCTCAGCCCTCTGGAGATCAAGCGTAGGGTCTGCTACGTTCCCACCCTACTCAGCAGGTTTTTGCTTGGGATGCTCATCCTCAGCCTGACCAGTTGCATTGTATGGTTGGTTGGAGAGCTCATCAGGGATGGGGAACTCCCCTAGTTTCTTCTGGTCAGGTCGGTTCTCAGAGGGGTAGTGATGGTGATGCTAATGCTGGTTGGAGCTCGGGCACTGCTGGTGATGCAGATGGATGGACCACTCCTTTTGAGGCTCCTGCTCAGCCTGCAACTGATAAGTCTGACAACCATCCTGGGTCGGGTTGGAATATTTAATGGCTTGTGTCCTTGAACTTAATCTTGCATGTTTCTAGTATTCTATTGCTGATGTTTTGATCGTTGTCCTGGCTATTTATAAAGCCAGTGTGTGGTTTACTTGGGGTTTGTTGTACCTGATGGTTTTTTTCCTGGTTGTTTTTCTCAACCGGTTTGGCTAGTGCATGGGGTGTGACGTGGCAGTCCACCCACTTTTGTATGTTTAGACGCTATATTTAATATATTGCTTCTTCATTCAAAAAAAGTTTGACCGTAGACTTTCTACATTCACTTTTCTAATTTCACCTCTGAAAAAGTGAGCTAAACCCACAACAATAAGACTTTTTACTTTTATTTTATTAAACCCAAATCTCCGCCTTCCCCGGGTCCATAAATATATTCTTTTAAAAAATTAATTAATTTAATTTTTTTGAGAGATGTAAAGTACGGACATGAGATTATAATAACACTGTCTACTCCAACGAACTCCAACCCTTCACAAAACCACTAATCACAACAGACAGTATCTAATATTATAAAATAACAAAGGCATATTGCAATTGATTTCATCTCAAAGAGAAGAAGATGGAAGAAATTCAAGCACTTGAATATTGAATATTTTGGAGTATTTACTGATAATAAAATAATAAGAGTAATGATAATTGTTATGATGATAAAGATCTTTGAGTTGTTTTTATTTTCCATCCGTGTGATTTTAGAAAGATGTGGATTGTTAATTGTTAAGCATATCAAGGCTAGTTTTTTTTATGGATAATTGTAATTGTTAATAAGGAAAAGGAGAAATATGTTGTTAAGTAAATGTTAAAAATGTAAGATTTATTTGATAAAATTGATCAAAACAAGGTTGTCTTTTTTAGAGGAGTAATTGATTACTTTTGATTCTTTTAGCAACTATCAAATGGAAGCTTTTCTTACTTATATCAATATGATACTAAGCAAAAGGATTAAAGGAAAGATTGTATAAAGAAGGAATTATATCTAAATTAAGATGGTCATCAAGAAACTAAAAGGAACTCATAAGATGTTTTCTTCGAGCTTCACTTAGGAATGGGAGAATCTATTATTACAAAAGGGCTACTAAATCTATGAGAAACAATTTGATGAGAAGAGTCCATATAAAATTTAAATATTTGTTTTTAGTTAAAGAAGAATGATAAATGCTCTCATTCTTCCAAAATCATACACATTGTTAGGTATTATCATATCAAAGAGAAGAATATTGTATATAATTAAAGGACTTGAATATTGCATATGCAAGAATATTTTACAATAGGAAAACAATAGGACTAATAACAACAATAACGATGATCACATTTCTTTTTGCTATCTCTTTTTCCCATCTGCATACCTTTAAAAAGGAAGGGATTATTTTGGATGTTTGCATTATATAATTAAACATGGGTTAATTTTCTCTGTTTTTGACGAAGCCAAAGATTATAGGTTTTTTGTAATAGATAATTTTACACTTTGACATTAATAAAATTGGTGATGTCATTTGAAAGTAGGATCATAAAATGTGTCTATAATGTTCTTTAATTACCTCATATATTACTATTTATATCTTACGTTACATAATCTATAAGATTAAAACTAGGCTTTATATCTATTTGTGATCAATGATATTTGAAACCAAAATGTAGTTTTAACTTTGGATATTCATACAAAGAACAAGGTGTAAAAGTTTACAATGTTTACAAGAATATTTTTATTTCAATGAAGCACTGATGGTACGAGAAAAGTATAATATGAGAGACTTGGATATTTGAACTACAAGATCCTAAGCCTAATGAGAAGATTCAAACTTCTAAGAAATCAAATAGTGGTCCCACAAGTACTATATGAAAATTGTATACTTTGAGAAAAAACCACAAAAATAAAGGAAAAGTATAAAAGAAAAAATAAAATTAGAACATTGTTCATAGCAATATTTATGCAATAAGTAGTAATGAAAAACTACATAATAACTTTTATCGGTGACTTATGAAGGAGATCCAGGACCTATATCATTAAGAGCACACAAATAGATTTTAGGAAGTTATTTGAATTCAAGGCCTTTGTTGATTATGAAATTGGGTATTCTATCAAGTGCCTTCATATTAATAGAGGTGGGAAGCATATGATCAATGCCAATGTTGAAGATTTTTAATTCAACAATGAGATAACTTATGACAGAGGATAATTCATACTTAATAGAAAGATATTACAACAAAAAAAACAAGACTTATGGAGATGTCTATAATTTTTTTTGAGGAACATGGATAGGATGAATTTTTTTGGAATGATAACTATCTATGAAAATTATATTCTAAGTAGAGTGCTACCAAGGTTATTAGCAAATCAACACAAAAGTGGAGTGGTTGAAAACATAACATGGATTATCTCATGATATTGGATTTTATGCCTTGGGTTCATATTGTTGATAGGATATATTAAAACTTAGATGTTAAAATCTATTCATGCATCGTGATTGAGTATTTTGAAATATCTAAAGCCTATAGGCATTTTTTAATGAGTTAAAAGAAATTTTGTTATTGGTAGTGATGTCAACATCAATGAAATTATAAGTATATGTACTTCACACTTAGAATCATTATTAAGTTTTGAAAATCCATCTGAGGATGTTATCTTACAAGCATCTATACACCATTTCATGTAAGGATAAGATCAAGACTTGGGCCATTTAAGGGAGTCACTAGACTTTAAAATGGTCATTTAGATGATTAAGTTGGAAAATAGCAAGGTGTTCTTCACCAACATTCCAGAGAAGCAAAAAATAAGGATAGCAAAGGTAATAAGTTGTAATATATCAAGCCTTCCATCCACTTATCTTGAAATACCTCTATTTACAAGTGTGTGTAAGGACTAGGTATGAGATATGTTGATAAATAAGATTCAATGTAAGCTAGTAGGTTGGAAAGGAAATTTACTAAGTTAGGCAGGAAAGCTTCAGCTACTAAAGAGTACCCTTCAAGTCATGATAGTCTATATCCTATCTGTGTTTAAGATACCAACAAAAATTATAAATATTGTAGAAAGTATATAAAAGAAAATTTTGTGGTCAAGTATAGAGAAGAGTAGAATCCTCCTTATGGCATGGGAGAAAGTGTCCAGATCAAAATCAAGGAGGTTTGAAATTAAGGAGGATTAGAGATTTGAATAAGATCTTATATCCTAAAGTAGGATGGAGGCTAATGAAGGAAAGCCATTTTTTGTGGGCTAGAATTTTAAAGAACAAATGCCTAGATAACAAAGAAGATATGAGATTTTCAACCATTTTAAATCCCTATAAAGGCTTATATTTATGAAACCATATGGTGGAAGGAATAAAACTACTATGGAAAGGATCTTAATGGAAAATTGGAAATGGCAGGTCAATTCACTTCTAGGAGGTTGCATGGTTGGAGAACTAATCCCTAAGATTGGATAAGGAGTTAGTTTAAGTATAGATAGATCTGGAATGAAGACATAGGAGTATGGTTGTAGACTATCTTGCTGAGGAAGAGGGAGTGGCAATATTGAAGGACTTATGGGGTAATAATCATAGTGAGGAAGCTTTAAAAAAGCTCAAAAGGAAACCAAGAGCCTTCTATATAGGTGTAAACATGGACGAAGACTCTATTGTTTGGTGAGTTATTCTTGATGGATCCTTTAGTATAAAATCAGCCTATGAGATTCTATCAGTTGAGCCGAAATATGGGTTTCAATGGAGGAGGCTTTGGAAAACAAAGGCAATGCCAAAGATAGCAATTTTCCTTTGGTTGGTTGTGTAGAATACAATCCTAATAATAGATACATTACATTAAAGAGGGCTTCAATATCCTAATATATGTTATCTATGTGAGGAATAGGAAGAATCAATGGAACACTTAATGTTAGTATGTAATTATTTCCTTTTGATTGTTCAAGGTTTAATTAAGGGGAGGAGATGGAGGTTATTGATCCCTATTGTGGTATAATAGAGGTATATGGAAAGTACACAAACCCTTACCTAGAATACATCCATTCCTTGATTACCTTATCAAGAGTAGAGCTTATGGGATAGAAAAAAGTGAAGTTCTAAGAGTTTTCAAGTAGATATGCAACTTGAAAATCTTTGTTATATAAAACAGGTATGGGCTACAAAAAAACATCATTTTGGGATATAGCCCATAATTAATCATTTTATTAAGCTAGTTATTTTGGTATATAGTACCCATACTCTTTTTTGGATCCTTACTAAAAATAGTCATTTTGGGATATAGGCCATTATGATCATATCATTGTTAGAATATGAAGATTTTATTGGTTCCTCACTAAGATTTAATAAAAAAGAAAAGTGCTTGAGTATATTACTGCTTTTGAGAAGCTTACCAATAGAACTGAAGCTTTTCCAAATGGATTCTTCAAGAGTTGTTTTCTTAGTAGCCTAAAGTAAGAGATGAGACATGAGGTTCAAATTCTTAAGCCAATCACCTACATGACAATCAGAGGGTTCGCTAAACTAGCAAGGAACAAGTATAATTCTCAACAAAAGGCTTTTAGACCTTCTATATTTCAAAATAGAACCTTTGCATCAATAATTAATACTAATAGAAAAGCCCCAATAGTTAAGAGGCTACCACCAGACGAGATGACCACCATAGATCCAAGAGACCCTATTATAACTATGATGAAAAGTGGGCCATAGGACACAAGTGCAAAACCTAATCCCTCTACCTTTTAGATATGATCAATGCTTCAACTTCTACAGAAATAGAGGACAAATTTATGGATTTAGTAGAAGATCCACTATAATAAGTGGATGTTGAACCACCAACCCATAATTAAGAGGAAGAGATTCCCACTCTTTCTTTGACTTCCATTGCAAGAATATTGACACCCCAATGCATAATAATCCAAGGATTTATCAAAGGGCACAAAGTTTTGATCCTATTAGACATAGGTAGTATTGATAATTTTATTGCTCCTAGTGTTGCAAAAAGAGCAAACCATTTCATTTATGGCTATGATCAGGTTTCAGTTATCATGACTTGTAATGGGTGGTGTCAAAATAATTGACCATCCATAGATGGCTATCATTGTCAAACCAACTATACAATCCCATTGGATGGAGTAGACATTATATTAGTATGTCCTTGGCTATGAATATTGATAATAATATCCTAAATTATTTTAGATCTTCGGGTGCAATTCATTGTAAATAACAAGACCCACACCATTAATGGAGTGAAAGTTGGTAATACCAAGATCAAAATATACCATAAGATGTAGAGACCAATTAAGAAAAGTCAGAGGGTAGTTGTTGGTAATTTTTTCTAGATTTAGTTATGTGTTATCTGGGATGATAGGATATTGTCAGATTTGTTAGTTGTCTTAAATAAGAATCAATAGTTCTTCATCGAGCCTAAACAACTACCACCCAATCGACTGGAAGATCACATAATCAACTTAGTCCTTGATAGTTAACCTCCAAATATTCATCCATGCAGGTACTCCCATCACTAGAAGAATGAGATTGAATAGTTGGTGAAGGAACTACTAGACACAGGGCTCATCCCTCCAAGCATAAGTTTTTTGTTGGAAAAATTCCATGGTGCTTAGTATTGTATCAAATTGGACCTCAAATCAAGGTATCATCAAATTCATGTTCAAAAGGATGACATTCCCAAAATAAATTTCAAGATCCATGAGGTACATTATGAGATGTAGGTGATCTTCTAAGGCTTGATGAATAGGGTTCTAAAAACCTCTATGAAAGTTTTCATTGGTATTTTTTGATAACATATTAATCTACAATAAAACATGGTAAGAACACCTACAACATATTGATTAGGTTTTTCAACTCTGTAGCAAATGTTAGCTTTTTATACAACATCCAAAGGAGATAATAATCATGAGATGCAGAATAATATTAATGAAAGTAAATATGCAAGAAGACTGAGATATGCAATAAACATAAATGATATATAAATGAATACAATGTAGTTATGGAGGAAATGAGCACTCCATCAATATAACTTCTAGACTACATTACATCCATCACCAATGGATTGTGATCCACACAAAACTGAACTAACTACTAAGAACCCTAAGCTATTGTGTCATCGATATTCCTCTATTAATTCTATACTAACAATGAGGCCATCCTTATATAGGTAAAATAGGATACTTGGCCAACACTCTATCTAGTTGTACAAGTGACACCTTGCACATTTACAACTTGCACATGGACACTTGTACATTTATTACATTGCATGAAGTAACTAGATAACTTCCCCCTAAAGTAATCTAATGTCCTAAGTATGTACCTTTGAAGATTCATTCACATAACCCAAATGATGGGATATAAACTATTTCTAACAACAAAACAAATTTCATGTCAAATAATCTAAATGCACCTTTGGGGTAATTGACATAGAATATTGGGAGCATGTTGTGGCCATAGATGGTGTTCGTCTAGATCCAAACAATATTGAGATCATAAAGGAGTGGCCAAAACCCAAAATATTGAATAGCCTTCTTTGTTTCCTTGGCCTTATAGAATATTATAAAATTTTTATCAAGGACTATAGAAAGATAGTGGTCCCTTTGATAGCTATGCTTAGGAAGGATGCATTCATATGGAACAATGCAATCAAGCAATATTTTTTGAATTTCAAGAATGATGTGTCGTACACCAGTCTTAGTAATAACTAATTTTTCTAAAAATATTATCATGACGGTGATGCCTTCGAAGTGGTATTGGGAGTAGTACTTATACAAGAAGACCAAACACTTTCGTTCATAAGAAAGTTCCTATTACAAAAAAAACTCACCAAATCAACTTATGAGAAGGAGATGATGACCATTGTCTTTTTTGTCCTCCATTGATGGTCGTACTTTTTAGGATGTCACTTCATCATGAAGACAAATCCTTGTAGCCTTAAGTATCTATTGGAACAAAGAATGTCTTCCCTTAAGCAACAAAAGTGGGTCACTAAGGTCTTAGGATATGACTATGAGATAGTCTATTACAAGGGAAAAAAAAAATGTGGTTGTTGATGCTCTTTCTAAGCCACTTGAAATACACGATATTCTATATGTAGTATCTACCCTTAAGTATGATTGGTTAGAGACACTTAATTCATAATGGTAGGTAGATCCTGCACTTGCAAAGATCCTTCAAGACTTACAAGCAACAATAAAGGACAATCCCAATTATTTATGGTAGTAGGGGGAGTTGCACTATAAGCATCAAGCTTTTATTCCACCCACTTTACAACTCAAATCAAATATTATCATAGAACTTCACTCTTCTCTAATAGAGGATGCACAAGTTTCTTGCAAACCTATGAATAGGTAAAACACAATTTCTAGGTCCGGGTTGAAGTTGGATGTTAAACAATTTTTGGATAGTTGTGATACTTGTTAGCACCAAAAGGGGGAAACTATCAGTACACGAGGGTTACTTCAATCATTTCCCATTCTATAGTCCTTGTGGATAGACATATTTATGGAATTCATTGAAGAACTTCCTCTATTTGGATATAAATAAGTTATAATGGTAATTGTGGTTCGATTGAACAAGTATGCTCATTTTTTGTCCTTAAGTCATTATTTTACTTCTAATATAGTGGCACAAAATTTCATGGATCAGATCTTTAGACTCCATAGGAGCCCACACTCCATATTTAGTCATCATGATATAGATATTCACTAGTAAATTTTGGGAGGATCTACATCGCTTTCAAGGGACCTTGAAAAGAAGCTCATTTTATTATCCACAAATTAATGGCCAAATGGGGGTCATGAATAAATATCTTGAGACATATCCTCAATGTTTTTTTTAGATAAGTAGTTTGAATGGATCCAATGGCTTCCTTTAGTCGAATGGTGGTACAATACCACTTTTGACATGGCCACAAAGATGACAGCATATGAAGCAATATATAGTCAACCACCCCCAATACTCACGTATTACTTGGCAGGCAATTTGAAGGTGGAAGTAGTTGACATAATCTTTAATCATAGGCACAAAGTCTTAGCAACCCTCAAATAGAATTTGGCTACCGTCTAGAACCATATTAAACAATAGGTAGATAAACATAAAAATGAGAGGGAATTTGCAAAGGGCAACATGGTCTTTCTTCATCTTCAATCTTATAAATAGATATCCCTAAAACAAAGTCGACATAAGCTTGCACCCAAGATTTATGGACCCAACAAGGTATTGCAATGAATAGGTGAGGTTGTTTACAAGTCGGAGTTGCCAACAATATCTAAGATTTGCTTGAAGAAAGTGGTGGGCACACAAACTCAAGTACATACAATCCTTCCTAAATTAGATGAAGAGGAATTCATTATTTTATAGCCTACAAACATTTTAAATCTTAGAACCTGACATCTTCACTCTCGTGATATCATTGAAGTGTTGGTGTAGTGGCAAGGGTTGGAACCAAAATATACCATATGGAATCTATTGTAGGACTTTTAGTAGTAATTCCTTACTTTTCAGTTTTAAGGACAAAGCTTCCTTAAGGAGGTGGCATATTACATACCCCAAACTTGTAACTCATAGGGCTATATGGTAATGTATTTAAAGTGGACCATGTATCAAGCTAGAAGTGGACCAAAGATTTGAAGACTTTTACTTGAAAAACTTCTACACCTAAGATATTATCTTCAATTAGCATATTTTTTTAATCACTTACATTATAGACCTCTTTGCTTCTACGTAGCATTAATTATTTTTAAGATTTAAATCCTTTGAGTGCCTTGGTAATCAACTTAGTTCTAAAATATTTTCTTTGTATATAAGGGTCAAATATTGTAAGCCTGCATTTTATAATGAAGGAGTGCAATATTTCTAAGAAATTTGTTAATAACTCGAATATAATTAGATGCAATACTAACCCATTAAAAAAATAGACAACAATACTAGAATTTGCAAGCAATAGAGAGAACCCAATCTTTATTGAATCATAAAAGGACTTACAATATCATGGGCCACTTCAATGGGGCTTCCTTCTTTAAGAACAAAGCTTCAATTTACAATAGATTTTAAATTCAAGATACCTCCCACTTGGAAAGGTAGTACAATATATAGAGTCTTACTAAGACAACTATTGCTATCTCATGCAAGTGGGATAATTACCCTAATTAGTATTATTTATATTTACATATGGCATCATTACAAATTAATAACATCGGTTAAAATTAGAATGTTAGGATGGAGGTCCTAAAAAATCATTATTAATATGCCTTTGATGTCATCCCACACATCTAAAAATATTGTCCTTATATAAACTAGCTTATGATAATTATCTTTGGAGGGGAGCCAAGAAAAAGAGTAGTAAATATGCAACAAGAAATATAATTTGAAAACCTACATTCCCTTAGCTAACAAGAGCTTTCTAACTATTGAGTTAGTAAACTTACTCTTGGTTTGTTGTAGACCTAATACTACGTATTTAAAATAGATACTTATGCCAAAGAAGATTTCTCAATACAAGTAATCTCTTTACATTTGACCTATATACAAATTGAGAAAAATTAACCAGTTATTTCCTCTCCTCTCAAGAATGAAAACTTCAGTTTCTCTACTCTTAATTTTGAGTTATAGGCTTCATAGTATAAATGTAGCACCCCATTTACAATTTCAACTTCTTCCTTGCAACTTACACAAGAATAAAGTAAAATCATTTAGGAATAAGATTTTATCAATTTGGAGTTGCTTGACAATGATGAAGAATCAACACCTAAAAAAAAATTATTTATTTTTTAGCGACCATTAATATATTTATAAATAAAAATATAACAAAAAGGAGGAAAATGGATGTTATAATAACCATATTACCTAGTCAAATTGGTTGGCTAATGGTAAAAATAAAATTTCTGCAAAACATCCAACTCACACAATCCACATAAGAAAATCAATATATAATACACCTAGAAAAACCTTAGGGAAACATATTAAAATATGCACAATATATAGTTTAAATACAATATATCAAATGCCAAAAGATCAAGTGGTTAAAAATAAAGTGAAGATCTTTGTTCAAGTCATGTGTTGAAATATGTGTAATCTAATCTTGTTTAGGCCAAGGTCAAAAGTGTGAAGAAGTGCTTATGAGCACTATTAATGTAGCCTATGGGCATGTGATTATGTAAGCCTATAGGCATTCATCATTTATGTAAGCCTACGGGCATGTTCATGTAAGTCTATAGGGCCCCTATATATTTCACCCTTAGTGATATTTTTTAATTTGTATTTATGGATAACCTTGCTCAAAAGGGTAAATTATCATTATATTGTGAAATTAACCTTAAGGTTAAGTTTATGTTGGCCTAAGTTTAACCTTTCATTGGGGATTTGGCATCGCTATAAATACCTATCAACAAGGATCCATTTGTATCATACATGTTAATAAAATATGATATATTAGGGTGTCTGTGAGCACCCATCTTCTAATTTTTGTCACCTTTCTCTTCATTTATTCCTTTATGCTCTTTAATGCTTATCTTATATTTGCTTCTACATATATTTTAATATAAGCATAGTGAATGCATGTTTTAGAACACTTCGATAATATTGTGAATTTTGGTATGGTATTAGGGCGCGGACCAACGCTAAGTCACTCAATTTTTTAAAAGACTCATTCTTCTTGGCGAAATAGAGGTGAAATCGATATGGTTTTCTTTTGGAGGAAATTTCTAAAATTTGAATTTTAACCCATGTATTTTAGGTGATTTGGAGAGGGTAGGGCAATCCTCTAAGGGAGGTCCCTGGTTTGAATATCCACCCTCCAAAATGCACATTAGGTACCCAAAATCCAGTTGATAATTTTGGTGCAGTCAGGGTCGAGCGTGACTCTCGGGTGATTTTGACGGTGTAGAACCTCTTGGTTGTGGTTTCTCAGACCAAGGCGGCCCCGCAAGGGATTTTTTTCTAAATTAAAAAAAAAATGAATTTTAAAATTAAAATTTCAAAATTTATCTTTAAAATTATTATTTTTTGCACATTAACCTTATACATCTTTTCACATGCTTTGTATGTACAACGTTTCACCTTACTACTCATGTAAATTGTTGGTGCATGAAGTGAATCATTGAAGGTGGATAATGCATTGGTGATAATGACAAGAGAGAGTGGTATGATGATGAAAAGGTAGATTCTTCCATATTTATCTCCTATTTAAATCTAGGAAAAGATCTTTTTTTTTTGTAATAGATGATGATGTTGGAGTGGTGTACATTCTTCCACTTAACCTAACATAGAAGTAGAAAATCCTATAAACTACTCTCCATCCATCTATATGCTATAACAGTTGGACCTCCTTTTTGCTTGGCAGAGGTCATCTATTTGAGCCATAGGCATTCATCTTTGGAAATAATTGCTTGAAAGGCTTTGGCAAGTCTACTTTATTTATCAGCTACGCATTGTGGCACATTGGTTTTTTTATTTCCTTATTGCATCAATGATTGATAATTCAAATCCCATAGGTAGCCCATTTTTGTTTGAGAAACTACTGTTTTATGGATGCATACACATAAACAAAAGGAGTATTGTCTCCTCTCTTTTCCAACATCAACTATGGTGGAGTGGGCTGGTTGGCTAGCTTGTGGTTGAAAGGTTCTAAGGCCGAACCTTGACATTGACTCTTTTCCTTTTCAAAAGGTATGCTTCAAGTGTACTAATGTAATATATATTTCCTACTTGATTCCAAGTAGTACACATGACGCGTCAGTCTATCCTATTGCTTACTCATGGAGGGTCTTGGTTTTCGCCTTGTTGGTTCCAAACCATCCAATATATATAATAAGAAATCTATCAATCATAACTTTTGCATATGGAATCATTTGGATCCTTTTTCTAGATTGCACAAATTTTTGAGTTCTATGTAGTGTTGACATCAATTTCCAAATTGTTATAAATTTGTTTAGGGTTTTTATGCAAAATTTATTCTTTAGGGTATATTACTCATATTAATGGATGAAATTATAACACTTGGTCAATTCAAATGATAATATTACTCAAGAGCAAGAATCCATGGTTCATATTCAATAATGAATCATAAGGTCTCAATGACCAATGAAATTGGCAAGAGAATAGGGGAAGTTATTGGACTTCGTATTAGTGAAACCAGGTATATTTATCCATATTACAGAGAAAATTGATCCAATTGAGGTACAATCTACTTTGAAATATCTCTATGAAAAATTAATTGCTAGTGATGTTAATAGGATAGAGATGAAGCTCTCCGCTCTCAAAATGTTAATTTTTAGTAATTTTGAAGACTATATATCACTTCAAAGCTTTAAAGGTTGATCTAGCTATGAGAGGAGGAAAGGTAAAGAGTGATGACGAGTATGTCAAATATATTACTTTCAATATTTATCCTCCTTTTCATATAATTGGTTTGG
Source organism: Wollemia nobilis (assembly GCA_028583015.1). Taxonomy (NCBI): domain Eukaryota; kingdom Viridiplantae; phylum Streptophyta; class Pinopsida; order Araucariales; family Araucariaceae; genus Wollemia; species Wollemia nobilis. The sequence continues at coordinate 1,406,968 of JAQPPZ010016912.1, read as the reverse complement.
TTCTTTATGTGAATGCTATGACTATCTAAGAGCCATAACCCATCTCACTTAAAGGATTTTTCAAGCTTTTAATCCATTATGAATTGGCAATGAAGAATTTTGGAGCTTTTTCTCATACACAAGCTCATTCAAAAGCCTTCACATCAATGCAATCAAAGGCTCAATTGCCTAAGGGTAAGTCTAGAGTTTCAAATAAGTCAAACATTTATATTTTTTATAAAAGGAATGGACACTTCATCTATTATGGCATTACAAGGTTATACAAGATTGAGATAGAATTCTTGAGAGTTGGTCACAAGCATTCTGATAATGAAGATGAGGATGAAGAAGGAACAATGGAGGTCCACTAGAGTATCCATTATAGGGGGAAGGCATTGCCTCTAATGTCTTCTCTCCTTGGCCCTTTTTGTTCATATTCTTAGGGGTGTTGAAATATGTGTAACATAATCTTTTTTATGCCAAGGCCAAAAGTGTGAAGGAATGTTTATGAGCACTATTAATGTAGTCTATGAGCATGTGATTATGTACACCTACAAGCATTCATCACTTGTATAAACCTACGAGCATGTTCGTGTAAGCCCATGGGACCTTTTTATATTTTATCATTAGCGGTATTAGTTAATCCACCTTTATGGATAACCATGCTTAAAGGGTAATTTATTTTTACCTTATTGTAAAGTTAACCTCAAAGTTAAGTTTATGTTGGCCTAAGGTTAACCTCTCATTGGAGATTTGGTATCACTATAAATACCTCTCAATAAGGGTCCATTTGTATTACAAGTGTAAATAAAATGTGATATATGTTAGGGTATCCATGGACACCCACCTTCTATTTCTTGTTGTCTCTTTCTTTATATATTTTTTTCATCTCTTTAATGATATCTTTTATTTTCTTTTACATCTTTTTGGATATGATCGTGGTGAATGCATGTTTTAGAACATTTTTTTAAAATATTGCAAGTCCCCACAAAATGATGTAACAATGTAATATGGGTGGGATTGAATTCAATCTCTTATATATATAATTTAAATTAAATATAAAGTTTTAAGGTGGAGATCCAAGTTCAAATCTTGTCAAAATATATTAACATAGTTGTTAAATATTACTATATAGTGTGTTAAAATATTATGGTAACACAATAATGAAGTAATAACTATTTTAGATTGTGTAATGATATTAAATATAATTTTACAAACATATATATTTTTAACTTTGATATTAAATTAAATTGCATAAAATAAATTTGAAAAATATATCATTTCAACAATAACTAAAATTAAATGCTTGTACCTTTCCTGGTGTGGTGCTTTCAGTGGCATAAAAGGTTTAAAATTATTGTGGCATGGTGGTTATAGGGGCGGACTACGCGAAGATCTGTGTGGCGGCTTTCGGGGTGGACAGCGCAAAATATTGTGGCGGCCATAAAAGCTGGATAGCCTGCACCTGGTGGTGCAACGCAACGATTCGGGCTTTGACTCTTCTTCGGAAGGTCCAAGGTTCAAACCGGATGTGGGTGAGTGTGTGAGAGGGTGGATGTGTGGTGACTTTGTGTTAAATTCCCTATTGATAAGTATAGCTCTCAACTTTAGGATAGCTCTTAACTTTAGGAGGGGTTATGGTTGGGAGGAGACTACTCAGCCCTGTACATCGATCATAGGAGTTTCTCACAATAACCAAATAAAAAAAACGAAAATTATAATATAATTAAACAAATATAAATAAATTTAAATAAATCTTCTAAATTATTTTAATAAATATAAGTTAACAAAATCATCATTTAAAAAATTAATTTAAAACTAAAATAAACTTTATGTTTAAATTTATTATTTTTATAGACCATATTACAATTTAATTATAAATTTGCAACTCCCCATATAAGATGAACATTTTTTTTTTTTTTGGTTGAATAATTTTTAAATATTTTATAAAATCAACCCTACTTTTTAATTTTATTTGGGTAGTATGAGAAACTCGTATTACCAATTCTTAGGGCTAAGCATTCCCATCCTAACCATGACCCTTTGCAAGGTTGAAAGCTAAACTTATCAATAGGGGATTAACACACAGCCATACAGGCACACACCTTGGGTTAATAGGGGATTAACACACAGCCATACACCTTGGGTTAATAGGGGATTAACACACAGCCATACAGGTACACACCTTGGGTTGAACTTTAGACCTACTAAGAAGATCCAAAGCTCAAACTATTGGGTTGTTCCCTCTGGTAATGTGATAAACTTGTACGACCCTTTCAACCATGACCCCTCATAAGGCCACAGTTTGGAAACCTTGGACCTCTCGAAGAAGAGTGAAACCTCAACCATTGCCTTGTCCCCATAACTATAAAATCAAATATACTTATCAAATATTAAATGTTATGAGTAGTTTAAATGTGAAAATTTTGAAACTCTAAATGGTGGAAGCTTTAAAACATTAAATAAAATGTTTAAAGTTCAAATATTTAGGGGATAAGATTGTACACCATATTTCAGAGTATGGTTGGGATAATCATATATTGGATAAACAATATCCATCTCACTTTAAAAACTATTTTATGTTTTTTACCCTTCTTTTTAATTGTTAAGGAAGAAACTAGGGTATAAATATTGTCTAAAGATAGAAGTATATTTATTAGCAGGTTGATAATTATTGTTTCCTGCTTTTACGACGGTTCCCTTCATTCCACGTGTTGAACCAGACTGACGAAGACGATGCAAACCCTATGCATCCAACAGTCCCCATCTTACGTAGGGTTACCATTAATGAGACGATGGATGAGATGGGTTACCATTAATGAGACGATGGATGTGTTGAAATCCTTCACTGATAGTTTGAACCTTGACGGTTGCGCTGACAGTTACTAAAAATTGTGATTGTAACCAATCCATCTATGTAACCAAAAAAAAAAAAAAAATTACTGTTTTTTCAAACCTATATAACTATTTAAAAATAAAAATACTTATCAAATAGTTCATGTTAGAACACCACAATGGTAAAGACATTGAACTCTTTTAGAGAGAGGATGGCCCGAGATGTGTCCCTAGTTTTAACTATTACATTTTCATACAAAACAAATAGTTATAAAATAAATCTATAGTGAAAATACTTATAAAATAAATCTATAAAAAGTTGGTTGTCTACCTCGCATTCATTTCTTTGCAATTATTAAAAATAAATAATAACAACAATTAAAATTAAGAGAAAGAAATAAAAAACAACTAGTAATTACAATATATTTATTAAAAATAAAAAATTATAACTAAAGTGCTCTTCGGTAGGTTTAGAGGTGGACGTGTGTTGACTTTGACTTCGTGTAAAATTCCCTATTGATAAGTATAGCTCTCAACTTTAAAAAAAATCATGATTAAAAAGAAACGACTCAACCCTAATATCTTATTATAAGAGATTTCTCACAATAACCAAATCAAAAAAAATTATAACTACAATTAAATTTTTATTCAAAAACAATAATCAAAGCAAACTCGAAACTAAAAAAATACAATAAGATAAATGTGTGCTGTTAAAACAAAATTATAGATTCTCTTATTTTAGAAAATGAAAAAAAAAATATAATCCCACAAAGTACGTTAACGAACAAAATTATAGATTTTCTTATGTTAAAAAATAAAATAAATATAATCCCACAAAGTACGGTAAGGTATCGATGGTAGGCACAAATAAAAGTAGACCGTCGAAAGGTCGGTCAAAAGAAAAATTTTAAGCCACAACTTTATATTCTGCCACCCCACTTGAAATAAAATATGCAACGTCATTAAAGCAAAAATAACGATTTTGTTTTTTCAGGAAATTTAAAGTATAATGGTTTTTTTTTTGGGAAATTTAAAGTATAATGGATGGTAATATATATATATATATATATATATATATATATATATATATATATATATTTTTTTTTTTTGAATGGAAAAGCCATCTCAGAGATCACATTAACGGAAACCGTTAGGTTATAGTAAAGGTCTTCTTTTCCATCATTTTAATTAAGGTAACTTAAATGAAACATCGATAATATTATTAGAATATTCTTAAAATATATTTTTAAATTTTTATTAAAGAGATTTAGATTTAAAATAATAATTTCATTTATTTTAGTTATACTTGGTAGATCACTTTGAAAATAACTATTACAACTTTCTTTAATAGGTCAATTACATTTTGTCTTGTGATAGCATTCCAAAACAATTACAATTTTTTGAAAGTGTTATGTTTTCACAATTAGTTCCTTGACATCATTTTGATTAAGAGATAAATCTTATTTGTTCAATTGTCTTCTATAATTTAAAATTTACCAAGATGAAGATCAACATCATGATTGGCTAAATTATATGCTACTGGATTTTCTTCTCTCTATATATGTTCACATTTCCAAAAGATTACCTCCAATAATAGATGAAGAACATCAACAATAATATTATTTTTAATCCAATCCCCACGTCTATTTGTGTTGATAGCATTAATAATAATTTGTGAATCCTCTCAATTGATATATTTTTTATTTTTTCTATTACAATTTTAATCCCTATAAGAAGTGCCCCAAACTCTACATAGTTATTAGTTGAAGTTCCATATGATTATGATTAAGTGAGGAGAGTTTTACCTTTATTATTTCAAAAAATACCACCTCCACGACTTTTCTTGGATTTCCTTTAGAAGCACCATCAAAATTCATTTTTGATAAACTCAATTTTAATACATTTCTATTTTACCCTAAATCAAAGTAGATCCTTTGTTTTAATGCTATCATTGCAGATGACTCTTCCATGTATGTTCAAATCCTCCATCTCTTTTTTCACACTTGAGACTTCTTATTTCAAACACCATATCTATAAGCATTCTACAAGTGAGGTAATAATACGGTTCCAAATTTGTTCATGATGTTGAGATTCATTTTTAAAAACTTTATTATTCCTTGCAAGCTATAAATTCTAACAAATAATGGCAGTGTTAATCCTCTATATAATACATAATACTTTAGCTTTGAATAATTAATCCAACCTTTCATCAACTCTTTCAATGTTGATGGAGTTGTCCAATATATTTTCATATTTTTGAAAAAGTAACCCTAAATGTTGTGAGCAAAGGGACGATGAAGAAGTAAATTGTTTGATGTTTCTAAATCCTTCTCATGTAAGGCACATATCAAATATCCATTATATCCTCTTCTTTGTAGACTCTCTTGTAAGAATCTTACTTTGAACTACTAACCAAAGGAATGTTGAGGCCATAGGGAGAGCCTCTAGTGACCAAACATTTTTCCAAGGAAAAACTTTAGGAGTAGCAAACTTTGATTTCTCTGAATCCTCATATTCCAACTTGATTGAGTATTCACCATCTTTTGATAGATTCTAAACCAACTCATATTTTCATGTACAAACTCGCAAATAAAACTCTTGAAGAATATTTTGAAGTTCATATGTTAAGTTCCTCTCATTCAGCTAGGTTACTAATAGAAATCCATGATATGGAGTTGTTGCTCATATTAGTATAGTCTTTGACCTTTAGACCTTTACAAGTTAGGCATGATTGAGCCAATGGTCATCATTTTGAGTAATAGATAAGAGGATAAGGCTTCAACCAAGCATCAAATAAAAAATTTGCACAATTCCTCTCATTGACTGACCATCTAATATGTTTCTTTATCAATTGTAAACTATATGAAGTTCCATGTTGATGATCCTTTGGGTAGGGTTCTTTTCCTAAATAATTTTATTGCATTAAGATAACCTATATATTTTTGAAGTAATAGTTTTTCCCACTTATTTCCTTTATCTTTGAATAAACCCCACCCAAGCTTTAAGTCTATAATATCCAAGTTTGTTCCTCCAATATTCTTTCCTTTGCAAACCCTATCCCACTTACAAAGAGGAAACCTAAATTTTTCTTGCATCCTTTCCAAAGAAAGTCTCTTTGAATTTTATTAATTTTTTATGTTATACCTATTGGCAATATTGAAAGTGACACCATATAAATAGGGATGGATTGCAATATAGTCTTCATGAGTTGTAGCCTTCCTACCAAGGTTAAGAACTTATCTTTATAACCTACCAAACAAGCTTTCATTCTATCCAATTAAGAGACTTAAAGCTCTTATTTATTTTCTTTATGAGACAAAGGAATACCCAAGTAGGTTGACGAATTTGTTTTAATTTTAAAACCTCAAATATTCACAATAATTCATTGTTAATCTAGGGCAATGTTAAAAATAATCCTAGAGTTTGTGGTGTTAACCAATTGTCCAGTGGTCTTCACATAGCATGATAATATTGATTTAAACTCCATGGCCTTAGTGATTAAGGGATAGCCCCAAAAGAAAAGTATCATAAAAAATTGAAGATGAGATTCAAAGGAATCATTTTTTGCAACTTGAATACCTTTGATTTTTTCTTTCTTTTTTACCTTTAAGAAAGCTCTTTCTAATGCCTTTGCAAGAATAATGAATAGATAAGGAGATAGTAGATCACCTTGGAAGAGACCATAAGATAAATTGAAGTAATCAACACGAGAACTATTGATCAAAATAGAATATTTTGCAGTGCTATAAGAACATTTAATCCATTCACACCAATTGTAATTAAAACTAAACTTTTTGAGAATATCATGTAGAAAACTCCAAGAAACCCTATCATATGCTTTGTTCATATTCAATTTCATAAGCAAACCTAATTTTTCACGGAATGAAGAGAATGTATGGCCTCATATAAAATGACTACTCCATCAAGAATTTGTTTACCACAAAAAAAGCCACCTTATCCCTTTGAGATAACATAATCTAGAATACCTTTCAACCTATTTGCCATAATTTTTTAAATAATCTTATAAATCATATTACAAAGGCTTATTGAACAAAACTTATCAAACTATTTTGTGTGGCATTTCTTGGGAATCAACATAAAAAATGGTATTGATCTCACTTATTATTGACTTCCTCTTCCAAGACTCTTCAATTGTAACCAACATATCACTCTTCAACAAATCTAATTTTTTGAAAGTAAATTGTAGGAAATCCATTGGGACTAGGTGCCTTGTTATGATGAAAAGATAAAACTACTTCATGTAGCTCCTCCATAGATATATTCTTCATCAAGCTTTCATTTTGTCCTTGTGTGATAATTAATAAAATATTTTACAAAAGCTTATCTTGTGCCTTCTTATATTGCCCAATATTTGACAAAATATTTTTGAATTAATTAGTTGCTTCCTTCCTTATATCTTCTTCTTCCTCAATATTAATTCCGTGTAGAGATAAAATATTTTTGATGTAATGAAAAGAAAAATTTATTTTTGCTATAGCATGATTTTTATTCTTCTATCTCCTTTGTTAATCCATTTGTCCCTATATTTTTGGAACCAATGTGACTCCTTATTCAATGCATTATGATAATCATAAAGTAGTTATTTTTATTTCACATAAGAATCATGATCCATTTCATTAGTTTCTACTATCTCTTGTAATTTTTTGAGTTTGGATTCAATTTCTTTCTTTTCTTTAAAAATGTTACCAACAGATTTAGCATTCCAAATCTTCATTTTCTCTTTTAAACATTTCATCTTTTGAACATACCTACACATATACGATCCATCCCACCATAACATAATCTATGGAAGAAATTAAGGTCTTGGATCCAGATATACTAGAAGCGAAATGGATTTGGATGATCATTATTGGGTAAATCATTAATCAAATGTATGGGTTTGTGAACTGATTTTGCTAGCAATAAAATATCTTAAAATATTGTATACTTATTTGCAATCATTTATTGGATTAGAAGAATCTATCCAATATTTATGCTATATGAAATTTTGAATGCATCTATTATCCCATATTTATCAAAAACTTGAAGGACTAACATTCCAAAGACCATTTGAATTGACAAATGAAGCAAAATCTTACATTAATTTAGGCTATCTAGGAATACTACCCTCTTTTCCAAAGAAGATAGAATAGTATTGAAATCACCCCAATAATCCGTAGATCACAATTTGCAGGATCTCCTTTACCACTTAAGATAGCTTATAATAATTATCTTTAGAGGAGATTAAAAGAAAAAATTAACATTCTTGGAAAGAAAATTTGTGTTACAATTTGCACTTTCTTATCTCATGGGAGGTTTCTAACTATTGAGTTAATCAAATTTGAATTTTGTTAAGAGTCTAATATCACATAGAGAAACATTTACACCAAAGAAGGTTTTTAAATTTCATGGGATCTCTGTGCATGAATTATTTCTAAGTCAAGAAAATTTAATCGACTCTTTCCTCTCCTTAAAAAATAGAAACTCAATTATCTTTTTTTGCTCAGTTTTGAGTTAGAGACTTGATGATATAAAGGAGCCTTTGAATTACATTCTCAACTTTTTCCTATAAGTTTTAAAAGAAAAAAATAAAATCATTTGCAAAATAAAGTTTTATAAATTTAAATCTATTTCTAATGTCAATAAAAAAATCAACACTTAAAAATAATATTATTTTTTGCACTTTTATTAAAATCATAGACAGTGTCAACTCTTAACCATTTTACGAGGCCAAATAACATAGTTGATGTTAAAAATAAAATTACAATTACAAAACCTAAACTCTACAATCTTCATAATGAAATGGTTAATTAATACACTTAAAGGCCTACTAAAAAAAACTTGGAATATGCATAGTGTAAATCGAAAACCATTAACACTTCTTATTTGATATTTGACATAACTTTACAAACTTATGCAATTATAAGATCACAAACAAAAACATTGAAGTATATTATCCAAATTAAATCTATATAATTTATATTAAACTTAATAATCCTTTGAATTATATCTAAACAAAATTTAATATGTATGAGATCAAGTGGTTAGAAGCCTATATTTTTAGGACAAAGATTTAAGTTTGAATCTTGAGAGGTTATATATATAATTATCAAAAACACTATTACTTGGTTTGTGATAGTATAAATGTGATGTAACATTGGCAAATTATTTCAATTTCATATAACTAATTAAAGATAAAAATATTTAAATAAAACTAACATCTAAATTATAAAATTATTTTTATTTTTAAGTGTTGGTTCGTAACAAGGTTCTTTTTTTAATTCTAATTGACCTTTAACTTTGGTCATAGCACAATAAGATGCAATAAGAGCCAAATGGTGTGTACGATAATATATTTATAATTTTTTATTAGTTGTCATGAATTTTAATTAATATTAGTCTAAATATTTTATTTTTTACTAAGGTAGAAGAAAGGTTTTGAAAGGTTCCAAATATTTTAACAAACTATGATAAGCAAATTATCCTCGACACTTACAAAAGAAACATAAACATTACAAACAAGCATTCTTTCATATCCATACAAACAACAGAAACTTAGAAAAACAACCCACACTATAAACAAACTAGCAACTAATGAACACATCATTTATTGTAACAAACTGAAGCAACAAAGGAGAGGAACAACATGGATGAGATATGTACATCCTCCTTCACACCCTCAGTTTAGGACTTGAGAAGGGTAATCTTATTTTGAGGTCCTTGAGAGTATTATCCACATTACCAACCAACGAGTGATTTAGTATCCTCAAAATTTCATTGAGGTCCTTCAAAATGACAACTATTCTCTAAACCTTTCACTATGTGCTTCCCCAGAGGCTCATCATCCAAGTTCTTGCCAATAGGACTTGAGTTATGCATATGGTCATTCTTAACGGAATTCCCACCCTCCAATGAAGACGATTTCACAGTCGCCTCCCTATTAACTTCTTTAAAAAATTTAGACTCACAATTATTCATATTCTTGTTAGACATATCCATAAATTTTTTGTTTACTATCTTGAGTTTTAATCCCACTATCTAAACTTGTCTGTGATTCCATCGCATGAGTAACATCTTCCTTTTTAGCTTATTGAGCCTTTTCCACACACATAAAGACTCTTTTTCTAGTTCTTGGCAGTGAGTACTCTAGGTCCTCTCTGGTTCTTTTCTTTTCACAACCACCACAAGAAGCAATCTTTGGCATCCTCTACCACCCAAGAAACAACCCCAATGCAAAACATCCCAAAAACAACAATCAATGTGACACATGAGCTTCATACTGGGAGAAACAAGGGTCACAAGATGCGTTGTGGATAACACAAATATGAAGAAGCTTTATGGGAAATACTCTATGAATTAGCCCCACAAGTCTTTTGTCTTTGGAACTGCAAAAAACACTATCCAATAATAAAATCCAGTTGGGATGGATACCTAGGTCAAAACAACGTGAGAAAGGTATTCATGTGGAGACAACATATTCAAACCAAATTTTTTGAAAATAAATGTTAGACAAAAAAAAAAGGGGGCTTAATAGCCATAGTTGAGTCAATATATTATTAAAAAATGAAATAAAGAATTAACTAAGATATTATAATATAATTAATTTAGTCTCAGAGGGATAGTACAACGATTCAGGCCTTCGCTCTTCTTGAAGAGGTCCAAGGTTCAAACTACTACGTGTGTGTGGTTGTGTTAAATTTCCTATTGATAAGCTCAAATTTGTCCCTTATGAGAGGTCATGGTGGGATGGGATGCCCAACCCTAAGCATAGGTCGTAAGGGTTTCTCACATTGAATAAAAAGAATAATAATAGTTAATTTATTTTCTATTAAACATCTTTATCTTCAATAAATTATTTTGTAATTACTTATTTTCTTTTTTAAATGATTTAAATTAATTAATACAATAAAAATATAACTTGTGAGAGATATTGTAGTGGTATGTCTTTGGATTTTTATCCAAAAACTCAAGTTCAAACCTTGGTACTGGGGATCATGACCCCTCATACAAATCGGTTATTTTACTCATAATAAAGGCCCAGAAAGAGATAGGTCGACTGGTAGCTGTCGAGTGCTTGCATGTGGACTACCCCAATTTGATTCTCTAGAGGATCGGGTTCATTGACTTTGTCTTTACCTAATAGGCTAGGGATTATAGAGGTTCCCTATGAAAAAAAAAAAAACTTCAAGTTTAAATTTATTGTTTAAATAATAGCATTTTTATCAAATTACTATATTACAACCTAATTAAAAATTTAATAATATTTTTATAAATATTATACATATTTTTTCTTAATAAATTGTTTTAAAATAATAATAAAATATTTTGTCACCTTTTTTAATTTAATTTTATATTTGTTATAAAAAAATTAATATTAATAATTTTTGAATTGATTATATGGGATTGAAATGGGTCCCACTCTATTACATCATGACCATATGGTGGTATTACAACAATCTCAACATTTTTTTAAAAAAGAATTTGAAAAAAATATATGAGAACAAGATTATTTACAAGTTGGGACGAGACTCCTCCTAACTTTAGCTGCTAAAAAACACATGTTTACAATAGTAAAAAGAGATATGCATTGGAGTCAAATCTCTTAAAATATACTTAGGCAAAGGTTGTCCAAATTAGCTAAACACTAGATTTTCTCACCAACTTGTCTAATCTTCTCATCCTCAATAGCCATTGCCACTGAATCCCTACCTCCTTCTTGATACCCATATTAACCAAGAAGTTTACCACTTTATTCAGAGCTTTATCACAAAAATAAAAATCACATCATCAATTTCCTCTACGATTTTTTAATTTGGGTAACAAGAATCCTCAACCTCAATGTCTCCAAAGCAAAGTTCCTTATGCAATCCAGAGCTCCTACCAAGATTTAAGAATCTGATTCAATGATTATCCTCTTATAATCTTGTCTTACCGTCCAAATAAAAGTAAATTTGATAGCTAAGGTTTTTGCTTCATTGTTCATGGTCGTGTTCAAGCCCTACAATTCCAATAGAGCATTGTCTCAACATGAATCATACATACCACTCCATTTCCAGCTTTACCTGAATTGTCTTTTGCAACTCCATCAATATTAATAGCAAGCTCAACAATTATACATATATCACTTAACAAAATTGGAACTTTGGTCTCCTCTTTGAAAGTTGAAGAATCTAACCCATTGAACTAATATCATTTTATTTTTTTAAATTATTTAATATTAAAATATATATATATATATATATATATATATATATATATATATATATATATATATATTAAAAAATAAATTTGTAAATCTCCACAAACTAAAAAAATTAATTTATATATATTTTAAAAAAATAAAATTTTAAATATCACAAATTAAAGAAATTAATTTTTTTAATTTGATTAGCGTGAAAAACCCCTACGACCAACACATAGCCACAACACACCCACCCTTTCACACACACCCACCCTCTCACAGACTCGCCTACGCTGCATTGTTCTTATGGGACAAAATAAAAATAAATAAAAAATTACCATTAAAAAATTTAAAAAATTAAACTTCTACCATTTAATTAATTAATTATATATATATATATATATATATATTTTTTTTTTTTTTGATACATAGGGAAGTTGGTTACATCCACATTATTTTAGTAACTACCAAGTGCAGGGTTCAAACCACAAGGGTTGCGCCCAACAAGTCTATACCACCTTGTGATTTTTGACTTAATATGAGGGGAACCACCAATCATTCAAGATTCGTATTATCGTTGTCAAGTCCAAGGCGCACTTACCTTTGCAAAAATATACCTCAAGATTTGAACTTAGATCTCTTTAAATTTATTTTAAAATATTATAAAACTATAATAATTAAATATAGTTATATAGACATGCCATAAATATAAGTCTCACACTATAATCCTTTTGAACATTATGTACATAAATAAATATGTTATGAATGTTGTTTAAGTAACTTTCATAATACATCATTTTAAAGTTTATTCATTTTCAATGTGTCTTCATATTAAAAATATATAAGTTTATCCCCGTGAGTGTGTTTTACAGGTAAGGACGCTACTTACATTATCGGTGATGTGACCCGAGTTCAATTATCATAGTAAATGTATATAAGAAATACTACTAAAAATGTATAAGTAGGCTTAGTACCACCAAATTAGAAAAAAAGGAAAAAAGTAGAGAGAAAAATATATGGAAAAGATTGACTAAAGACTTTTCACCATTTCAACTTAGCGTGCACATTGGAAAGACTTTATCATACAACCTTAGATTCATCCGTCACAATAGATAATTAAACATCAAATTTCATAAAGAAGCAAAAGAAAAGGAAATTTTCACTTTCAATGACAAGACATATATATTACCTTAAGTATCTATCCATGAGAAAAAATATCATATTAAAATATTATATTAAAAAATAATTTTTACAGCTCTCCTTAACATTTCAATGGCATTCCAAAGGGGGTCCCTCTATTATTGATGAGGCGAGCTTGCATGCAATAAATAAAAGTAATATAGATCTTTGTTGGTGTTGGTCACAAATCTGTCTAAGTACAATATTTCATCACTTGTGTGCCCTAGACTCGGCCAACATTGAAAGGCCGAGGGAAAAAGAAAATTCCTTCGAACCAATCTCCAGAGAGGGTTGGCTCCCTTACTAAATTCTACACTGTTTGAAGACTAGGGATGCAGGAAAGAAATTGAAAAATAAGCTGAAAGAAAGGGAAATATGGCCACAGGCCGAAGTGTATAATTTGGGGGCGGACTAACAGAGAAAAATTCCACCAAGTTTTATAACAGCATATAATAAAAGGAAAGCAGTAGAATTTAACTCACACCTTTGTAGAGATAACCCCCAGATCGCATTTCAAAATCTACTCACTAACCAACAACGTTTGAATTCGAATGCAGAATTCAAAACTTAACAGTAAGAGCATGAGCATAAATAGAAATGACTTTAAAAAAAAGAAGGAAATCACACACATAAGAATGCTTGCAAATTTCAGAAGCCAAGTCTCTTCTATTGATGCAGAGAACTTAGAGAGTTTTCTTGCAAAATATCTAACCTCCATTTACAATAATAATTTGATTAGTATTTATAGAGGTTTTTGCCTCTTTCATTAAATACATGTGGAGGCAAAGTGTCGGCCACTCAGCCACCAATAGCAACAACTTTCTTCTCGACCACAACAATGAACCAATGAGAAAATGCCAAATAAAATAATTGCTGATTTTATCACATGGCATATCAAGCTTCAGCACAAATCATCGGTCCAGTTTCAATCTCTATGGTGGCGCCTTGGAAATGCATGCCCACGAAGTGGTTGATGCCTCGAAAATGAACAATATTGCATCGGAATCAAGAGCACATGCTTAAACTTGGTACCTTCAGTGATCATATCACCTCACGAAGTATCTTTATCAATATTAATCTTTTTTTAAAGAAGATTTGCACCAAACTTCACCCAAAATTACATCCATAGGAAAAAGTGTTCAATGTGTGAAAATGCTTAAAAAAGAAAAAATACTTTTCAATGTGGCACACTACAACAAAATTCCAATGTGGCAAAAATGCCAACAGTTGATATCATGGCAAACATAGACAACCAAGGAAGGACTTTGGGACTGCAATTATGGTGACTTTGGGGCATTAAGGACAATTATCAAATCCATGATAGAAAATTCTTCCACCATTGGAGAGGTTTGTGGATTATATATGGAGACAATATGCTTTGTCCACACTAGAATATTTGAAGCCAATGGGAATGACTATGTTCCATATGTTTGTGATCCATTGAATTCCATAGAATTTAGGAATAAGTCATACTAAGGTACAAATAACTAGTTAAATATGTGCCTAGTATTTCATAAAGTCTTACAATTGTTCATTATATACACATAAATATGTAAGATAATTTTTTTTGTTACCTCAAGATAATAAGTTAAAAATAAATGAAAAATGCGATAAAAGGTAGTTTTTTATTATTATTATTTTTTATATGAAAATTATAGTATGGAATTTAGATTTATCTTTTAAAATATATGTTTCCTTGAAGAGTAAAAAATATAAGGAATAGCCTTATAAACAATTTACTTTTTTGTGTTGTCCCTGCTTAATAATAATTGTTGTTTTAAGAGATTTTCTAAATTTTTTACAATAATTTTAGATCCCATAGATCCATATAGGCTTTACTTCTCTTTAGGTTCTTTCTATGACAGCGAACACTCAAACCTAAAGGTGAACCATCTTGTCTTACTAACTTATTCCATAATATATTAAATGTTGGAAACTCTTCCAAAGTAGAAGATCATCCTCATCTTCTCAGCACATTCCAATTCCTTTGGAGAGATTTAGGGGAATTGAACTTAAAAATTTTAGTATTTAAGATTTTATGTTCGATTGGAATATTTTTCCAAAGCACTTACAATACAAAACTCTTTAATTCTACATAAAATTAATTGCTTTCAAGGTTCAAATCCTCTTAGAACCCTGGTTATAAATATTACCCTTGTATCCAAAGATCAATAATCACATGAGCACCTTTGTTTTGAGGCAAGAGTAAAATAATTCTAAGAAATATTTATCAACATATGTTTGGTGCCATCACACTCGGTCTAGAGGATCTCCTTTACCACTTAAGCTAGCTTATGATAATTATATTTAGAAGGGATTAAAAGAAAAAATTAACATTCTTGGGAATAAAATTGTGTTACAATTTGCACTTTCTTATGTCATGGGAGATTTTGACCTATTGAGTTAATAAAATTTGAACTTTGTTAAGGATCCAATACCACATATCTAACAAAGATACATTTACACCAAAGAAGGTTTCTAAATTTCATGGGATCTCTCTATGCTTGAGTTGTTTGCAAGTTACGGGAATTTAATCAACTCTTTCCTCTCCTAAAAAAATAGAAACTCAATTATCTTCCCTCAATTTTGAGTTAGAGGCTTGATGATATGGGAGCTCTTAATTACATTCTCAACTTCTTCCTATAAGTTTTAAAAGAATAAAATAAAATCATTTGCAAAATAAAGTTTTATGACTTTGACTCTATTTATGATGTCAATTATGAAGCATTGAAGCATATTATCCAAACTAAATCTATATAATTTATATCAAACTTAATAATCCTTTAAATTATATCCCAAAAAAATCTAATATGTGTGAGATCAAGTGGCTAGAAACCTATACTTTTAGGACAAATATCTAAGTCATATATATCGTTACCTAGTTTATGATAATATAGAGGTGATGTAACATTGGTAGGTCATTTCAATTTCATATAACCAATTAAGGATAAAAATATTTAGATAATATTAAAACATACATCTAAATGAATTAACCTTTAATTTTGGTCATAATATATGGTGTAGAATAAAATGTAATGGAAGCCAAATGGTGTGTATGATAGTATATTTATAATTAGTTGCCATAAATTTTAATCAATATTGAGTCCAAATATTTTGTTTTTTTATTAAGGTAGAAAAAGGGGTTTTGAAAGGGTTCCCAAAACTTTTAACAAACTATTATAAGCAGATTAGCCCTGACACTTGTAAGAGAAACACAAACCTATACTTTTAGGACAAAGATCCAAGTCATATATCGTTACCTAGTTTATGATAATATAGAGGTGATGTAACATTGGTAGGTCATTGAGGTTCGAGGTGTAGACCAATTGGTTCATCCAAACCCCATAAGGGGGGCAGAGGTCCAAGGTTCAAATCTCGGGCCTCGTTGGACTGAACGCTTGTCCCTTTCCTGGTACTTTTAGTGGCGTAAAAGGTTTTAAATGATTGTGGCATGGTGGTTATAGGGGCGTATTGCGCGAAGATCTGTGTGGCAGCTTCTAGGGCAGACAGCGCAGAATACTGTGGCGGCCATAAAAGCTGGATAGCCTGCTCGGATTCGTGGCGGCTACCAATTCCACCATGTAAATTCAAAAAAAAAAAAAAACATTGGTAGGTCATTTCAATTTCATATAACCATTTAAGGATAAAAATATTTAGATAATAGTAAAACATACATCTAAATTAATTAACCTTTAATTTTGGTCATAATAGATGGTGTAGAATAAAATGCAATGGAAGCCAAACGGTGTGTATGATAGTATATTTATAATTAGTTGCCATAAATTTTAATCAATATCAAGTCCAAATATTTTATTTTTTTATTAAGGTAGAAAAAGGAGTTTTGAAAGGGTTCCCAAAATTTTTAACAAACTATTATAAGCCGATTAGCACCGAAACTTGTAAGAGAAACACAAACATTACAGATAGGTATCCTTCTATGCCCATGCAAACAACTATAACTTAGAGAAACAACTCATACCATAAAACAACTAGCAACTAATGAACACATCAAACACTATAACAAACTGAAGTAACAAAGGAGAAGAACGACATGTATTAGATTTCTCCATCATCCTTCACACCATCAATCTAGGACTTGAGAAGGGTAATCTTATTTTTTAGATCCTTTAGAGCATTATCCACATTCCTAGCCAAGCAATCCTTTATTTTCCTCAAAGTATCACCGAGGTCCTTCAACGTGACATAGTTGTTCTCTAAACCTTTCATTATGTTCTTCCCCGAGGGCTCACCATCCAAGTTATTGCCAAAAAACCTTAGGTTTTGCATATGGTATTCTTAAGATAATTCCCACCCTCTAGTGAAGATGATTTCACAGGCGCCTCCCTATTGACTTGCTCAAAAATTTAGACTCAAAATTATCCATATTCTGGTTAGGCAGATCTACATATTTTATTTTTAGTCTTGAGTTTCAACCCCACTGTCTGAACTTGTTTGAGATTCCATCGCATGAGTAGCATCTTCTTTTTCAGCCTGTTAAGCCTTTCCCACACACAAAAACTCTTTTTCTAATTCTTGACCTTGAATACTCAAGGTCCTCTCTCGTTCTTTTCTTTATACAGCCACCACAAGAAGCAATCTTTGGAATCCTCTGCCACCCAAGAAACAACCCCAATGCAGTTAATCCCAAGAACAACAATCAGTGTAACACGTGATCTTAATACTGGGAGAAACAAGGGTCACAAGATGCACTATGGATAACACAAATTGGCACATATGAATAAGCTTTATGGAAAATACTCTCTAAATTAGCCCTGCAAGTATATTGTCTTCGAAACTACAAAAAACATTACCAATAACAAAATCTAATTGGAATGGATTACCTAGGTCAAAAAAACCTGGGGAAGGTCTGAGGTGTATACCAATTGGTTCATCCAAACGCTTGTCCCTTTCCTTGTGCTTTCAGCGGCATAAAAGGTTTAAAATGATTGTGGCATGGTGGTTATAGCGGCAGACTGCGCGAAGATCTGTGTGGCGGCTTCTAGGGCGGACAACGCATAATACTGTGGCGGCCATAAAAGCTGGACAACCTGCCCGGATTCGTGACGGCTACTGATTTCACCATGTAAATTAAAAAAAAAAAACAACCTGGAGAAGGTGCTCACGTAGAGACAACATATTCAAACCAAAACTTTTGAAAATAAATGTTAACAATAAAGGGGATTGAATAGCCATGGTTGAGTCCAAATATTATTAAAAAATAAATAAAGAATTAACTTTTATATTATAATATGAACTCACCTTAGAATTTTTTCCACGACCATAACCCACCAAATCAGCCAACTGGTTCCTTAGTGGAAACAAGTTTGGAATAAGTTTTCCTATACCAAATGCAATTTCCATTTGTGGTTGGCTACTAGGAACAGATATCTTACGTGGGATAATATCCAAAAGAGAATTTTTCAGGGCCCTTCATTTTGTTTTCTTTGTGAGAATAGTGATGAATCTTAAGGGCATTTTCTCTTACAGTGTTCATTTGTGCAGGAAATTTGGCATCTTTGGTGGAGGGTGTGGAAATAGTCTTGTTCTCATGCATCTTCTCTTTTTGAGTTCTAAATGAGTTTAGGAAGACCTCCTGCTAAGGAGTATTGGGTCCTCATGTATTATATGGCAGATTTGGCTTGAAAGAAATCGAAGAATTTTTCAAGGTAGAAAGTTAATTGTTTATCATATTTGGTAGAGGATTATTGGTATGATCCAAGAAACTGTTTCTTCTAAATGTCAAATCAATATTCCTTTGGAGTAGTCTGAGATCTTGATGATGCAGGACCTAGGTTTAGTGGAGAATGGCCCTCATCCTTCTTTATTGGTCGGAGGAGAGGCCTCAATCAAAAAGTGCAGAGAGATGGCAGATGGCATCCTCCATCTCAGGGGGTGTTTATTATTAATATTGATGGCTCTTCCAGAGGGAATCCAAGGTATCCAATTATTGGTGGTGTTGGGAGAGATAGTAGTGGTACAGCTCTTTTCATTTTCTCCTTTTATATGGAAGTTCTTCTCATTTTGTTTTGCTTTGGAAAAAGGTTATGCTCTGGGATGGCAGAAGATAATATGTGAGTCAGACTCTCAGGTTATTATTAATTTGTTGAAAACTCATTATATTTCTAATGTTCATTAGCAGCTGGTGTTAGTGGCTCAGAAGATCATTCAAATTTATCGACATATGGAGTTTATTTCCTTTGTTCATATTTCCAGGGAATGGAGGGTGTGGTTGATTGCTTGGCAAAATGGGCTTCTGAGTTTTAGGAAGATTGGAATGTTAGGAAATGGGATCAGCTCCCATTGGATTGTTCTCATCATCTTGCTAATTTGCTTGCTACGGATATACCTGGTTGAGGTTGTTGTTTGTTGGGTGTCTTTTGGTCGGGTGCTCGGTGGTTTTGGGGGTCTCTTTCTTCTGGCCCTTATACGGGTTATTGTTTTGAGATTCTTTGTTTCTTGTATGGTTTTCTTGATTCAATAATTTTTTACCAATTTATTGTTTAAGTAATAACATTTTATCATAATTACTATATTACAACCCAATTAAAAAATTAATAATGTTTTTATGAATATTATACATATATTTTTAATAAATTGTTTAATATAATAGTAAAATATATTGTCAGGTTTTAAATTTAATTTATATTTTTTATAAAATTTCTTTAATATAAATATTTTTTTAATCGATTATATGGGATTGAAATGGGTCCCACTCCATTACATCATTGACCATATGGTGGTATTACAATAAGCTCAACATTTTTTTGAAAAAGAAGTTGAAAAAATTATATGCAAACAAGATTATTTACAAGTTGGGACCACACTTCTCCTAGCCTTAGCTAGCAAAGAACACATGTTTACAATAGTAAAAAGAGATATGCATTGGAGCCAAAACTCTTAAAACATATGATGGGCATGAGGGATGACGATGGGCGGGAAGTCCTCTACGGGGGAGATCGGGAGCGGCAACGGTTCGATCCTTGGGCGCAGTGGAGCAGTCGGAGGGCACCAGGAGTCCAGGGGTATGGAGGCATCCTTGCCTAATGAAGGAGATCGGGCTGACGTCGGTGTCAGTCGGGGTAAGGACCCACCAGACAAAGGGGGAGGTGGGCCACATAAGTCTTATGCCCAAGCAGCGGCTTCAAAAATCCTAAACAGTTTTTCTACCAAGGAGTTATTTTCGGTTGGGGACGAGTTGGACATCCCGACGGAAGTCCTTTCAAGCTTCATGGAGTTTGAGAAATTTACCCTCATAGATAAGTTCATTGGCAGTCGTCCCGACATGGAGACCATTCGAAAGTGGGCGGCAAGCAAATGGAGGACCTCTGGTCATATGGGCCACAGAAGTTTTTTTCTTAAGATGGATTTCAATCCTGACACCCAGAACATCAACATTGCCCCAATATGGGTTAGGCTCCCGAGTCTTCCCCTCTTCGGATGGCATGAAAATTTTATAAGAGGTATTGCGCGCTCCATAGGGGAGTTGGTCACCATTGACCCTCCCACCCGAGCTCGAACAAGGTTTGTCCAAGCCCGTTTTTGCATTTTGACGAATCTGGAGGCGAAACTTCTGACTTTCATCACTCTCCGGTCTAGAGGTACCATTCTTCATAAACAATCTATTGTCTATGAAAATAGACCAGCTTTCTACCCCTAGTGTCGGTCCCAAGGGCACCTCCAGTCCCATTGTCCTCTTCAAAAGCTGGGTAAGCAGAAGCGTGAAACCTGTAACCCCCTGGAGCACGGTGATGGTCAGGTGAAGCAGTAAAATCTTCCAAATGTGAAGGGCCATGAGTCTCTAGGCCCCACCAAGAACCGCATCGATGTTCCTCAGCCTGAAGAGAATCCCACCCTCCAATTGGGCTCTGTACATTTTGGAGTTGACAATCAGCAAGGAGCAGACTCCCACCTGGAAAGTGAATCGCAGGAGGAGAAGGATCGGATCCCATCCCAAATTATTACTCAGTCTAATTCTCTACTCCAAGACCAGGGCCATCCCGATTTCAACCAGTTGCAGACACTGCTAGAATATTACCTCCTAGGTAGGAGGGGTGAATAGTCCATTCATATTAACCCCCGAAATACGAGGAGCCGAAAGCAAAGTGTGGATTTTGGTAGTGAGAGGAAGCAGGGTCATCCTCCTAACAAAGACAGGTAAGACAAAGAGACAGCAACAGACATTGCAAATGGAACCCAGCGTTTGCTGGTTCTAGATGATTTTGATGCTCAGACGGACAAAGCGCATGCATCAAAACCTCCACCCCAACAAGAAAAGGGAGGCAATAAAAACCTCAAACTGTCCAGATGAAAGTCCTCTCATGGAACGTGAGAGGACTAAACGGTGCAGCCAAACGAAGGTTAGTGGCTGATCTCCATAAGAGGACTAACCCTTCCATCCTTATTTTGCAAGATACCAAGCTCGATGCTATCTCCTCTGATAAAGTTGCGAAGGCCATTTGGGCCAAAGCAAATTGTCTATCCAACCCTGCTATGGGAACAGCAAGAGGGCTCATGGTTCTGTGGGATCCAACGAGTTTTAAGGGCAACCTGCTGTCAACCTCCAACATAATCATCAATGTGTTGTCCCAGTCCAAAACCACCAATTTTTCTTGGATTTTGTCCAACGTTTATGCTTCAAATTCTTCCATAGAGAGCAGAAATGTGGAAAGCTTTCTCTCATATGAGGGATAATTTTAGTAATTTTCCTTGGGTCTTAGGGGGTGACTTTAATTATCCCTGTCATCCTTTAAAAAAAAAAGGAGGGTCTGACCATTCCAGCCGCAGCCTGGAGGACTTCAGGGATTTTGTCTCTACTAATGGCCTGCTTGACATCAAACTCAAAGGGGCTTCCGTAACATGGAGTAACAGAAGGATTGGGAGCAGCTTGATTCAAGTTAAGATCAACAAATTTTTTATTTCCCAAGAAGCCATTCCCATCCTTGGCGGGGCTATCCTTTCAGCCCTACCAAGGATTGGGTCTGACCATAACCCTATTTTCTTGGAGGTGGACGATGGGCATGTTTTTAAGACCCCCTTTAGATTCGAATCCATGTGGATTTCTCACAAGGATTTCAAAGTATTGGTTTCAACATGGTGGCAACTGAAGGTGGAAGGAAGCGCTCCCAAAAGAGTGGCTTTAAAGCTCAAAATGGTCAAAGAGAAGCTGAAGATATGGAATAAAGAGGTTTTTGGCGACATTTTTGAGTCCAAAAAATCCATTTCGGAGAACCTGAAGGTTTTGGAGGAAAGTATGGGACTCGAAGGTTACACTGAGGGTCTCAGGGAGGAAGAGCGGAGCCTTTTGGTGGATTATCATTCTATTCTCGCTAGGGAGGAAATTTTCTGGCGCCAAAAATCTCGTGACCTTTGGTTGAAGAATGGAGACTCCAACACGAGGTTCTTCCATGCATCTATTATGAGGCACAGAGGGGTCAACAAGATCAGAGAAGTGGCTTGCAAGGATGGGCGAGTTACCAGGGAGATAGAGGAAATCAAGAGCGAAGCGATTGACTTTTTTTAGGATTTGCTTGGCACTCCTCCCGACAGCAACTTTCAGGTCCAAAAATCTCTGCTTGCCAACTTTTCGACTAAATTTCCCGATGAGGTAAGCATCAAGCTTCTGGAACCTTTTTCCTTGTCTAAGATTAAAGAAGCTTTGTTCTCCATGCAACCAGACAAGGCCCCTGGCCCCGATGGTTTTCCCCCTCGTTTCTTCCAAGTCATGTGGGATGTTGTGGGTCCGGATGTATGCGATGCTATTCGGGTTATTCAAGCTTCCAGATCCATTCACCCAAAACTCAACTCCACTTTTCTCGCCCTCATCCCTAAGTCTCCCGCTTGCAAAATTTTCTCTGACTATCAGCCCATCAGCCTGTGTAATGTTTTTACAAGATTCTTACCAAGTCTATAGCCAATAGACTCAAACCCATCCTCCCTCTCCTGATTGATCCTTGTCAGGGAAGCACTGTTAAAGGCATAAACATTCTTGATGGTGCCATCACTGTCCATGAAACCCTTCACTCTGCTTATCGCTCCAAGAATGCTGCTCTTTTTCTTAAGCTCGACATGAACAAAGCCTTTGACCGGTTTGATCGTAGATTCTTGTGTACAGTCCTCCTCAAGTTCGACTTTCATCCTCACTGGATTGACCTTGTCTATAGTTGTCTATTCACTCCCTTTTTTTTTGTCCTAGTCAATGGGTCCCCTATTGGGTATTTCCAAAGCACCAGAGACCTCAGACAAGGCGACCCGTTGTCTCCTATCCTTTTCATTCTTCTGGCAGAGGTTCTGAGCTGGTCCATGAAAGAGGCTCTTTGTCAAAACAAGATTTTTGGCATTCTATCGACTTCTAGAGTTGAACCTGTCACTCATCAGCAATTTGTGTATGACACCCTCATATCCACTAGGGCATCTGTTGCCCAAGCCAAATCTCTCAAGCGGGTCCTTTCCTGTTATGAGCAAGCTATTGGGAAAAAGGTCAATTACATCAAGAGCAAAATTGATTTTATTAACACTCCCCTGCATAGGCAACTCCGGATTGCTAGAATTCTTGAATGCACTATTGATTCCTTGCATACGTCCTATCTGGGGTTATGTTTGTCTTACAATGGTCGTGCCAGTGGAGTTATGTGGAACATGATCCTGGAGCGCCTTCATAGGAAACTCGGCACCTGGAAGGGAAAACTCCTGTCACAAGCTAGGAAAGCCACCCTTACCAAAGCTTGTCTTCAGGGGATCCCGAACTACTTTATGTCGGTTTTCATGCTTCCAGTTGTTGTTCATTCCAAAATCGAGAAGATTCAGAGGACATTTTTGTGGTCTGGAAATGAAGAGAAATCTAGAATCCCTCTTGTTGCATGGGATAAGGTGTGCTCGCGAATAGACCAAGGTGGCCTGGGGATGAGAAGATCAAGACTTATGAATTTTGCTCTGATCATGAAGCATGCTTGGAGGATTCTATCTAGTGACTCGGTGGAGTGGGTTAAGCTAGTTAAAAATAAGTATCTTGGCTCCAATTCATTCTTTGATATTGAGACCACCCCCGTTGTGTCAGCTTTTTGGATATCTGTGCTCCAAACTCGGCATTTGATCAGCCTAGGAGCCCGTTGGATCTTGGGTGATGGCAACCTCATTTTCTTTTGGAAGGACAGGTGGGCGTCTGAGGAAGACCTTGGGTCGAGGGCGGACCTTGCTGGGCTGAGAGGGCTTACCGACCCAAACTCCCAACTCAGGGTGGTGGATTTCATTGATCGAAAGACCCGCTTTCCTCGATGGAAGCTTCCAGTTGTGGAAGGGTTTAATATTGAGGTTACCTTTCTAGAAAACATCCTCCAATCAGTTCTAATTCCATCTACCAGGAGGACTGACAGAATCATCTGGAGTGGTACGGACGATGGTCTTTTTTTTATAGATCAACCTGTGAGTTTCTTACCAGCAAGACTGCCCTGGATTATCGATGGAAAATTGTCTGGAGGAAAGGGGTCATCCCTAAAGTCAACTTCTTTACGTGGATCACTTTCCACAACAAAGCCTTAACCATTGACAACCTTCACAAGAGAGGTTTTGCCTTCCCCAACAGGTGTTACATGTGTCTAGTGGATTGCGAGACGAGGGATCATTTATTCCTGCACTACCTTTTTTTCCACTTGGTTCTTAGCATTGTCCTATCCTCCTTCCAAATCCTCTGGTGCTCTCCCTGCTCCCTCAGAGATGCTTTCCATCAATGGTCTAATCCTTTCAAGAATCCTACTCCGCTTCCTCCTTGAGGCCTCCTTCCATCATTCCATTTGGCAAATTTGGTTAGAGAGGAATGCCAGAATTTTTGGTAGAACCCCTAAAGTACCTCCTTCTGTCGCTCAAAGGGCCTTATCCTATGCCATCGAGAACTCTAATGTTGTTCCCAGTCCCCGTCCCCACCTTCCGAGCGAAGAAGAAATTTTCAAAAAGATGAATCTCTGGCCGTCTCCGAATGTTGTTAAAGGGCCCTGTCGAAGAAGTGTTATTTGGACCAAGCCCCCCTATGGGGTGGATTAAATTAAACTTTGACAGAGCGGATAAGGGTAATCCTGGGCCTGCTAGTGCTGGGGGTGTTGTTAGAGATCATGATGGGAATCTTGTGATAGCCTACTATGAAGATCTGGGTTTTCAGATGAATCACTATGCCAAAGCCCGTGGTGCTCTGAAAGATATCCATATTCTCTCTAAGGATCCTCGACCTCTAATTATTGAAGGTGATTCACTCAACATTGTCAATTACCTCCTTGGCACCAAAAATTCATCTTGGAGAGTCTACAACATCGTTCTTGAGGTAAGAACGCTTCTTTCCCAACGTGGCAGGTGGAAAGCTAATCATATCTTTAGAGAAGGCAATCGCGTGGCTGACCACATGGCCAAAAAAGGGCTCACGACCATGTGTCTGATCGTGTGACGGTCTCGCTTCCCATCCGAGGTGGAAATATTGGCCAGAGCTGATATCCCTTCATGAGGTTTTCCTCGCACAGAATTCGGAAGGCCCCTCCCAAGGAGTATCGGGGTAGCATGGCAATTATGTCCAATCCCTTGGGCGATTGTGGGCGCAAGTGTCTTGTGAAGCGCAATCATGTTTCCAAAGCTATTTTTTTTCAAGTTTCCAAGATGCACCAGATTTGGTGCCCTGTAGGCTATCAACACTTTCTTCTCCAGCAAGGCGGTCTTGCTATTTTTTTTCGTTCCTGGCATTGGTTCGAGGTTGGCATGTCAAAGTACCCCTTCCACAAGATTTTTGTCTTAGGTCTGTTTTACTTGCAATTAGACTTATATTTACAGCCAAGAGGTATGATACATCATTAGATATTTGGCTAATTTTGTACATAAGGTTTTGGGATCCTCTATAAAAACCCACTGTTAATATATTAAAATAATTACCAAAAAAAAAAACTCTTAAAACATATGTATGCAAAGGCTGTCCAAATTAGCTAAACATTGGATTTGCTCATCAACCTGCCTAATATTCTCATCCTCAATTGTCATACCATTATGTCACTGAACCTCTACCTCCTTCTCGGTACTCATCCTAGCTAGGAACTTTACCACTTTATTTAGAGCTCTATCCACATAAATTAGAATCACATCATCTAATTTCCTCTACGATTTCTTAATTTGGGTGACAAGAATCCTCAACCTCCATGTCTCAAAAGCAAAATTTCTTATGCAATCCAGAGCTCCTACCAAGATTTAAGAATTTGATTCAATGATTATCCTCCTATAATCTTGTCTTGTTGCCCAAATAGAAGCAAATTTGATAGCTAAAGCTTTTGATTCATTGTTTTTGGTTGTACCCAAGCCCTACAGTTCCAAATAGAGCATTGTCCTAACATGATTCTTACATGCTACTCCAATTATAGCTCTATCCAGATTTTCTTTTGCAACTCCATAAATATTAATAACAAGCTCAATAATTATATATGTATCACTTAACAAGATTGAAACTTTGACCTCCTCTTTGAAAGTTAAATAATCTAACCCATTGAACTAACATCAATTAATTATTTAATTTTAATATTAATATATTAATCTAAAAAATTAAAGACCAATATTACATCATAACCACATTAATATTACAAATATTACTCTAGCTCCAGCTTCGATGCTCTAAAGCTCTTTGAGCGGGAGGTCTCCTTTCTCCCATTCTGGATCTGGTTGCTAGGTATGCTTAGTTTCTCTGTTGTGGTTCATGACCAGGGTGTTTTGCTTTCTGGGGGTCTTTTTGGTATGTTCTACTCTCTTATGGGTTAGGCATTATCACTCTTATCTGGGGCAGAGGGCCGAATGCTAACCCAAACCTGTAGGGGTGATCCTGGGTCGTTATAATGTAGTGGAAAATTATGGTTGTTGACCCCTTGGCTGGCTCTCGCTCTGGTTGGTGGGTGTGTTGGGTGGATGTATTTCTTGGATTGTTTGCTAGTTTTGAAGACTTGGTTGGATTGTGGAGTATTTCTTTTGGGTTTGGTAGTTTCATATTATCTATCGATCCAAACCCGTTGGGGTGAGCTTGGTATGGTGTTTCGCTGTAGAAATCTAACGATGTTCCCTTGATTGGCTTCGGCTCTGATGGCTTGGCTGCTCTGGTTGGATGGTGCTTGGATGGCTCTATTGCTAGGGTTCTCTACCAGTAGTGGGTTCATAGCTAAATTATACTGATTTCTTCTGGGTTCAGTAATTTCTTGTTGTATCTAGCTGTTTCGGGGAGATAGGATCAAATACCAACCCAAACCAATTGGGGTGAAAGTGTGTTGTTATGCTACAGTGGTTTTCTGCTTTTGATCCCATGTCTCTAGTGGGATTCCTAACTTTAGTGGTCTACAAATATCTCTTTATTTGGTGGTGTGTTTGATCCCAAGGTTCTAAGGCTTATTTTTTTGAGATCTTACCCTTCTCCCTCTCAGGTGCGATGCGAAATATTGCTATCTCCTTTTTCTTGTACCTAAGAGTAGTTGTTCTTGAAACTTTTTTGGTTGGCTCCAACGAGATTTGCGGGTTTCATGGAATTTCTTGTGTAGATCTATTACGAAGGTTGTTTAAGTGTCTTTTATAATACATAATTTTAAAGTTTATGATCCATTTTCAATGTGTCTTCTTATTAAAAATACATAGTAGGCCTAGTACCACCAAATTAGAATAAAGAAAAAGTAGAGAGAAAAAATATATGGAAAAGGCTAACAAAAGGCTTTTCACCATTTCAACTTAGCGTGCACATTGGAAATACTTTAGCATACAACCTTAGATTCATCCGTCACATTAAAAATTAAACATCTAATGTCATATAGAAGCAAAAGCAATCTGATAAGAATTTCTCACTTTCAATTTAAATATCTTATCCATAAAAAAATATTATATTAATAAAAAAAGGCATCATGGCAGACATAGACAACCAAGGAAGGACTTTGGGATGCAATTATAGTGACTTTGGGGCATTAAGGATAATTATCAAATCCATGATAGAAAATGATAGAAAGGATAATTATCAAATCCATGATAGAAAATGATAGAAAGGATAATTATCAAATCCATCATAGAAAATGATAGAAAATTCTTCCACCATTTGAGAGGCTTGTGGAGAATATATGGAAAGAATTTGCTTTGTCCACCCTAGCATATTTAAAGCCATTGGGAATGATATGATTGTGCTCCATTGAATTCCATAAAATTTAGAAACATGTCATGATTACAAGCTGAAAAAGCCAAATCAAGCCATTGGGAATGATATGATTGTGCTCCATTGAATTCCATAATGATTACAAGCTGAAAAAGCCAAATCAATGGTATATAATTCTAATAACTCGTGATGAACTAATGTATATAATTTAGTCCATCATGCTTTAGTCCATTGAATAAGTTATTAGAATTATATACAGTTGATTTTGTTCAAATAACTACTTAAATCTGTGTTTATTGTTTTATAAAGTTTTACATTGGTTCACTATATACACATAAATATTTAAGATAATATTTTTAATTACTTTAAAATAATAAATTAAAAATAAATAAAGAGTGTTATAAATATATTTTTTGTTTTGAATTTATTTTTATATGAAAACTATAGTATGGAATGTGGTTGTCCTATATAGGTACTAGTAGTAAATAATCATGGTGAATGAAAGTTGTAAAAAAACTTGTTTAAAAGTTATGAAGATATTTTTATTATCTTACAAACTTACAAAATTTTTTGAGCAATAAATTAATTAGTAAATTTGTATGCTTGAAAAGTGGATATAAATTCTAAAATCTATTAGCATTTTTATTTTTAGTTTTATAATATAAGAAAGTGATCTTAGGGCCACAAATTTAACGGTTGTCTAAGATGGATTTCAAGAAAGACAAATTTTATGTACAATACAAAATTAAATCTAATTTTTAATTTAAGAAGTGACGAAGCTTTTCTACATAAGGATATAAGGAAAGTCATATTTGAAGAAAGTTAAGATTTTGATTCAAATCAACCTTAGGTTTCTTCTTGAAAGTTGAGGAATATAAACAGTTAAGTTAATACGTTTGATTGCTTTAACTATTGATTCTAATTGAAAAGGATGAAAATATTATTATTATTTTTTTTTTTGGTAGTGGCCACAAGGGGTAAACAGACTGTGACCACGAGGGAACCATTACATAACATATCCGCAACATGTGAGGCGAGAGATTTGAACCTGGGCCTCTCAGCAACTAGAGAGGTTTAACTATCCACTTGCTCTCCAACTCCTCTACATGGGCGGATAAGGATGAAAATATTATTATTTAAGTGTCTTTTGTAATATTTTTTTTTTGCACAATCTAAAAGATTATAATTGAGCTTTATATCTATTTGCAATCAATGGTATTTGAAACCAATACGCAATTTTCATTATGTTCACCAAGACGAACCCTTAATGTTAGGCTTTTACAAATCATTCATATAAAAAGCCTTTATGCTCAATTTTCAATTTAATATCCATTACTCACATACACAAGGCCTTTATGTTCATCTAGATAAATCTTGAACTTCTTTACAGAAGATGATCCATCTCAATCATTCATATTGATTAAAAACATAGTTTTTTCTCCTTAACATAGAAAACAATAATTATCAAGACTAATCGTTTGATGGAGGAGACATAAGTTCAAATCTTGCCAACCTATATGTACATAAAGTTAAGCTATTGTGATACCATTATGTGATCATGAGTAATAGTGAGGCTCATTTCAATTCATCATAATTAATTAAAAAACATAAAAAGTAAAAGGATGGTAACATCCAAGGGTGTTATAGATTCCTCTATGTATTAAAAACATAAAAAAAACAATTACTCTACAACTTTAAGAATACTCCTAATTATATATAATCAAATTAAAATTAAATTGTTTGTAAAAATAATAATTTAACAATCTTTTTATTAATTTAATATAAAAATATAAAAATATTTTAATTATTATTTTTAATTATAAATAATCATAAACATATTATTAAATTTTCATTTAAAATACATACAAAGATAGCTAGTGTGAAGTCCTTACATAAAGAACATTAATTATATATATATATGGTTAGTGTGAGAAACCCTTACGACCAAGGCACACGGTTGAATAGTCTCCTCCCAACCATGATCCCTCGTAAAGCCGAGAGTTATGCTTATCAATAGGAAATTTAACACACGACTATTCCCTCACATACTCACCCACGTCGCTTGAACCTTGAACCTCCTGAAAAAGAACCAAAGCCCGAACCATTGTCCTCTTCCCCATGGGATAAGAAATATGCAATATTAACTTTTAAATTTAGAATATAGAAATACAAGTATGTAAGATATATATTAAAAGGTAAAGAATAAAGTTTTACAATCTTTTAAGATTATAAAATGATAAGGAATGACACGTAAAACTTTTTATTTTGTTTTATATGAATATACTTTCTATTTTGTAATGTATAGTTGTTATGGATAAGATTTTGATAGCTCCATTCTTGTCCAGTTAAAATAACTTATTTAGAGGTACTTTATTATCCAGTTGTAATAGCCTTAGGTCCTTTATTATCAGTTGTTAGAGGATAAGATTTTGATAGTCTATTTAAAGGTCCTTTATTGTCCAATTGTAATAGCCTATTTATAGGTCCTTTATACAAATAATAATAGATTTTTTTCTTCAAATTATTTATGTGTAGGTACTCTTTACTTATTATCGGTATTTTTATCTGTTTATATAAGATGAACATTATTTACATAATACATAATTATTTAGATAAAATAAATATTATTTACTTAATATATAAATATCAAAACTATATATTATTAAGAAAATATAATATAATTAAAAGATTAAACATTCACTTTTGAAAATGTGAGCCAAACCCTTCAACTCAAAATAGATGAACATTATTTACATAATACATAATTATTTAGATAAAATAAATATTATTTACTTGATATATAAATATCAAAACTATATATTATTAAGAAAATATAATATAATTAAAAGATTAAACATTCACTTTTGAAAATGTGAGCCAAACCCTTCAACTCAAAATAGACATCTAGACATCCTATGTAACCCAACAAAAAAAACATCTAGACATCCTCCCCCACCACCACATGGCATTAAACATACAAATGAATAATCTTGTCCAGTTGTCCTCAACCCCAAAAAGCGACATCCCCAAATCTCCGCCTTCTCCGGGTCCATAAATATTCTCTTCAAAAAAACATTTATTAATTTAAAATTTTCAAGAGACGTAAAGTACGGACATAGATTATAAGGACACTGTCTAGTACGGACAGTATCTAATATTATAAAACAACTAGTATTATTGCAAGTAATTTTAGGTCAAACAGAAGAAGACTTGAATATTAAATATTTTAAGTTATTTATTGATAATAAAATAATAAGAGTAATGATAATAGTTACTATGATAAGGATCTTTATGCTGGTTTTGTTTTCCATGCGTATGACCTAGAAAGACGTCGATTGTTAATTGTTAACCTTATTAATCTTAAGTTTAAGATTAGTTTTTTAATGGGGAATTGTAATGACTGAAATATAAGTTTTTATGGTTTTAAAAGTTATGTAAATTGATAATTGTTTGATTGGTCATATATTTATTAAGAAGAGATTTAGGTTCAAATTTTTGGGGTATGCTTGTTGCAAAGGTAGTAGTCTGATATGAGTTCTCTAAGTGCGTGCTAGACCAACGATGACGGCGTGAATTTCGAGCGATTGACGGTTCCCCTTATGTCAAGTCATCAACAATGAGGTAGTATAGGCTTGTTGGGAGCAGCCCATGTGATTTGAACCCTACACTCGACAATTACTAAAAATAATGTGGATGTAACCAACTTCCCTATGTATCCACAGAATATATATATATATAAAAGTTAAGTTTTTACTAACAAAAAAAAAAAAAAATGTGTTGGTCAAACAAGTTGTGTTTAATATAATAATTTAAAAAATATTTAAAGGTTTTAAAAAAATTAAGATTTATTTGACAATATCACTTTGGATCTTGTTAGCAACTATCAAATGGATGTTTTTCTTGTTCATATCAATGTGATACTAAGCAAAAGGATTTTAGGGAAGATTGTTTCAAGAAGGAATTAGATCTAAATTAAGACGGTCATAAAGCAACTCATAAGAGGTTGCATTCAAGCTTCACTAGATAGGAATGAGCAAACTTATTGTTGCAAAAAGAGCAATTGAGTCTATGAAAAACAATTTTATGATAGATGATAGATGCTCTCATTGTTGTGAAATTAGACACATTGTAAGGTATTACTATATTAAAGAGAAGAATACAATATATAATTGAAGGACTTTAATATAGCATACAAAATAATATTTTTCAATAGGAATAATGTCAATAATAATGATGATCAAATCTCTTTTTGCTACCTCTTTTTTCCATATACATACCTTTAGAAAGGAAGGGATTATTTTGGATGTTTGCATTATATGGTTAAACATGGGTTAATTTTCTCTTGGTTTGATGAAGCCAAAGAGGGAAGAATTTTTGTAATAGATAAATTTACACCTTGACATTAAAATAATTGGTGATTCCATTTGAAAGCAGGATCATTAAATGTGTCTATAATGTTCTTTAATGACTTCAAATATTACTATTTATATCTTTTTTTATTAGATAGGAAAACATAGGATTTTGAAAGGATCCTTAACATTTTACAATGAGATATATAATTAAAACAAGAACAATAAGCGAATCGAGAGGAGAACAACCCTAAGGTACAAGGGGATACAACAACAAAAAAAGAACCACAAATAGGCAGAGGAATAAAATGACTCCAACAAAAAGCAAGAGGGAGCACCTTATCAACCAAGGACTGAAAGAGACTAGAAATCGAAACTAGAACATCCTAAGTTAAAAAGGTGGGAAATTTCTTCATCCAGATTTGAAGAGCATTTTGATTGACCCCCTGGTTGACCAACAAGTCAGCCTCCTTATTTCTTTCTCTAAAGGTGTGCCTAAATTCAACACCTTCCAAATTCTCAATGCGACAATAAATATCTTCTATTAAATTTGCAATGGACCAGTGGGGGGATGATTTCCTTTAGCAATATTAATGATAGAAAGAGAGTCACCTTCGATCACCACCTTATTTGCATTCAGATTTTCCAAGAGCATGACCCCTTGATAAAGTGCCCAAGCTTTAGCAAAAAAAATGGACTAAACACCTAAGAAGTTAGCAAAGGCCAAAAGAATAACCCCTTTGTCATTCCTTATGATTCCTCCAGCACCTGCAATACCTAAGTTTCCCTTAACCACCCCATCAAAGTTCAATTTTATCCAACCCTGAGGCGGAGGCTACCATTTAACAAGATCTCTAGGACTGGGGGTGGGCAATCTGCAAATAACTTCTTGATTCAGGATACTCTTGCTATGGGACCATTTATCATCTTTGATAAGGATTATGGAAACATTTTCTTTCAAGGAATTGAAAATTTTAGCTTCCACATGCACGGGATCCTTTTTAACATTCCTGAAGGTTCTATTATTTCTTTCATTCCAAATACCCCAAAGAAAATGAGGTAAACAGAAAGACCAACAATTTCTAAGTAGAAGAAGGGGGCAACCCACTACAAACACAGGTCTAGAATTGTTGGACATTTTGAGTCCTCTAAGTCAGAGTTGACATTGATGTCACCTGATAGACTTATCACTTATCTCAAGAAATTCGGCAAGAAATAAAGTCGCCCAAGTCATCTAGGAAAAGCTTCATCAATGCAAAAGCGAAAGGAAAAAGGCTCTATAATATTTTAATATTATTGGGAGCACAGGTTAAGTGATTGGTTTATAAAAACCCAAGATGGGTTATGGCAAAAGTTAAAAAGGGGGTTTAATAATTATTTATAAATCATTGAAATTCACAAGGAATTTAAATTTTATAAATAATACCAAGGTTGGGCATTAAGACAAGATTCTAAGGTTTTATTAAACCTAAGGTCGGCTCTTTAAGATAAATTTCTAAGGTTGATTTAAATTTATTATAAATTAAATCACGTCGACGTCGAATTCATTCAAAGCGTCGACGTGATGCTAAGGAAGGCAAAAGGCATTATATAAATGCCAAACAAATTCATTTATCAAGAATCCCTTGCTATTATTTTTCGAAGTGCATGCAAAATAGATTTTTGTGTCAAAAGCCTTATGATTTTCGTGAAGGTTAAAGCTGTGAAGATTCGAAAGCTCTAAGCGCAAAGGCTAGCGTGGCCTAGTGGTATGTTGGCTTGGTGCTAAGAACGAGGTTTTGAGTTCGATTGGCGTGAGGTCTGGTTTTTGGATTGCAAAGAAGAAGCGCTCTACGCACTTGTTGTTTTTCGAAGGTTCGATGTTCGAAGATATTACATGGTGGACGTGCCCTTTTAGACACGTTACGGTGTGTGGCCCAATGACATCTTGGTTGTGGCTAAGGCGTTGGGAAGAAAACAGTTGGAGGATCGAATCCCGTCGAGGGCAAGGCAAGTGAATTTAATTTTTGTTTAATATTTTATTTTTTGCCAAGGTTGCCTAAGGAGAAATAAGGTTATGGTATGCCCTAGGAAAGATAAATATTTTTGCTTATTTTCTTTGTGGAAGTATATCATATAATATATCATTGAAAAGCTATTTTTGAGAGCTACTTGTTTAGATTGCTTTGAGGGAGAAATAAGGTGTGCGCAAGAAGATATTTATGGTTTTGTCAAGGAGTTTAAAGAGTAATTTTGATTCATTCTTTTGAGGGATTATTTCTTGCATAAGAGGGTTTGGTGCATTTTTATTGAGTAGGAGTAATAAGGTGTTATCGAGATATTATTTTTATTATTGTGTTATTACTCATGACCTCTAACCCTTGTTGATATTAGAAAAAGAAACTGTGTTGAGTGTGACAAATTTAGTGGATAACTCATAAGGCATCAAAGAGGTATTGGCAACATTCTTCATTGACTTATGTGGGTGATTGATTTCTAAAAATATCTTTGGAGAGAAAATAATTGATTGTGGTTGCCTTTTTTAGAGTTGTTGGTTAATGCTTCAAGGTTTTTTGAATTGAGAGTTGTGATTAAACCTTGTTTATAAGCATTGTTGTTGAAGCCCATTGGTTGTGCAAAGAACTTGAACTTGAGTTAGAAAAGAACATGAGTATCATTGTTATGTGAGATTTGTTGTTGAGCATTGTTGGAAACATTTTGAATTGGTTGATACATGATTGGACTAGGGTTTGTGAGAAAGGATTGATCCTTGAGGTGATTGGTTGAGTAGAGTTGATTAAGCCTAGTCAAGTAATTGTGTGAAGTGGTTGTTCAAGTTCCATGAAACAAACTATTCTATATTATGATTTGAGTTGAGATTGAGATTTGAGAATAGAACATATTGAGTCTCTAACAATTATCTTTATGCTTCTATGAGATTAATTTGAGTTGAGATTGGGATTTGAGTATAGAACATATTGAGTCTCTAACAATTATCTTTATGCTTCTATGATATTGAGTTGAGATATTGATTGATCATTGAGCATAGAACATATTGAGTCTCTAAAAATTCTCTTTATGATTATATGTTTTTGAGGCAAGTCTTTGAGAAGGCTTGTGGACTGATTTGTTGTAAGCTTTTGTGGAAGCTTGCAATGCATATTTGAGCAAGTCCTAGAGAGGAATTATTTAGCATATTTGGAGAAAATCTGTGTGAGTTTGTTGAGCACATTTGGACAGGTTTTGATTGGACCTGTTGAGTAGATTTGAGCAGGTTCTATGTGGACCTATGGAGCAGATTTGAGCAGGTTTTGATTGGACCTGTTGAGAAAATTTGAGTAGGTTTTGAGTGAACCTATTGAGAAGATTTAAGAAGGTTATGAGTGACCCTATTAATAGAGCTTTGGAGGAGATAGAGTATAGATGATAGAGTCTCAGTGGATAGAGATCCAAAAACCAGGAAAATTGAAGACAGATATTCTGAGTGAGGAGTCTTCAAGTGGAGAGAGATCCACCAGTCAGTGCAACAGAGAGACAAAGTCTTCTAGAAGATCACTAGCCAGAGCAGAAGGGGAAAGAGTTCTCCTATGGAAAAGATCCATGAACTTAAGATTAGGGGATCAACATCTCCTTTGGATAGAGATCCATAAACATTGTAATTGGGAAGGATTCCCAAATATATTATTTGAGAAAAATTTAGAAGAAATATTTTCTCTATGGAGGTAGCCCACATTGGGTGAATCACGTTAAAATATGTGTCTCTATTGTGTATGGTGTTATGTGCATTGCTTTGATTACTGCTATCGATATTGCTATTTATACACTGCATAATATTGAATTGAAAAGAAAAGTAAAAAGTGGTCTTATACTGTTCACCCCCCTCTTAGTATAAGTGTGTGTTCTTTAACTAGTATCAGAGCGAGTTTCTTCAGAAGAGTTTAACAGCTTGAAGGAAAAATAGTTTAAGAACACAATGGATGAAAAGGATCAAAAGGATGGATTCTTCAATAATACAGTACCAATATTTGATAAGAGTGACTTCTTGTATTGGTGTGTGTTGATGAGATTTCACCTGATGGCACTTGGTAATGAAGTTTGGGATGCAATGGAATTTGGATATGATTCAGGAGCCAATCCTCCTACATATAAGGAAGGTAAGCTTCTAATGCATGGAAATTCAAGAGCTATGAATGCAATTATAAAAGGGTTGCATAGATTAGAATCTATGAAGGTTATGGAATGTAAGACAATAAAAGACATGTGGGATATATTGCATACCATATATGAAGGAGATAAAAATGTCAGGAAGGCTAAGATCAGAAATATCAAAGGAGAATTTGAGAACCTAAGAATGTAGGATGATGAGAACATGCATGGCTATCTCATCAAGGTTGATGAACTCATACATGAGATGAAAGATCTTGGAATGAATATTGATGAATCAGATGCTTGTGATAAGATATTGAGGACTCTTCCAAAAAGGTACAGTGAAAAGGTTTCTGCTATAGAAACATAAATTGATAGTGATTATTTGACAAGGAATTATTTTCTTGGCATGCTTACTATGTTTGAGATAATAACAAAAGGTCCTATTCCTTCAAAAGAAGCTACATTCAAAGTGGACAAAAATAAAAAGGGTAAGAAGTCAGAATCAAGCAGTGAATATTCTAGTGATGAAGAAGCTAACTATGGTAGAAGAGATAAAGGTTTCAAAAGACCCATAGATATACTATATATTAAGTGCTTCAATTGTGGAAAGTATAGACATTATGCAACATAGTGCAAAGAGCCCAAGAGCAACAATGAAAAATAAAAACATGATCACAGGTACAAGGAATCAGAAAGACACAGGTATCGAAAGAAGAGCAAGGATGGACAAAATAGACAAGGGAAGAAGTTCTTCCAAAGAAAAAAGAGAAGCTACTATGCGGATAATGCAAGTAAGTACTCAGTTGATAGTGATACTAGTTTTTGATATAATGATAGATATGAAGTCTTATTTATGGTTGAAGAAAAATATCCAGTTAAGAAAAAGACTCCAGTTATTCTCTCAAGTGTTTTAGATGTGGTAGATTTGGACATCTTGAAGATGATTGCACAAGGGATGGTTATAGTTTTAGTGATGATGATTTTGAAGATGCACTTGATAGACCAGATGAAAATATTCTAATGACAGTAGAAGAAAAATAAGTGAGTGATTATATAGAAGATAAGCCAAAAGGAAGTAATGATATGGACAAAGGTAAAAAAATAGAGGATTATTCAGTAGAGAATGGATATGATCTCAAGGGAGAACTTATCTATGCCCTTGACATAGTAAAGAAGGTAAGAAAGCAACACTCTAAGCTTGAAAGACAATTTCAAGAATGTGATGAAGAAAGATTATTGCTTATAGAGGATCTAGAAAAGTCAAAGGCTAAGGCAAGCAAGTTCAAAGATAAGTTAGAAGCAAAGATATTGGAATATGAAAATCTAACACAAAAAGTGACCCTATTAAAAGAATATTTAGAGGATTCCAAAAATAAGCTATACAAGTATGTAAATAGTGCAAAGAGTGTGGATAAAATAGTCAAGATACAAAGAAGAGCAACAAACAAGACAGGTCTTGGTTCCAAACAGGTTCAAGAAAACAAGTTAACTACCAGTTCCAAAGACACTTCAGAAGAAGAGGATACTTCAGAAGAGGATTTCTCAGATGAGAGCAAAAGTGAAAGTGAAACTCCTAAGGATGAGTCAGATTGCAGTGAGTCCAGCAGGAACAAGAACAATGAACAAATAAGATTCATATGGAACAACAATTAGAACAGGTCAAGAGGAACTAGAAGACCAATGGGGTCTAGGCAAGGTTTCTTCAAGGGAAGATGTTTTTCATGTCATAGGTTTGGGCACATGGCTCCACAGTGCAAGACACATGAAATACATGTAGATGGGAAAGGAAAAATTTTCCAAGGATATTTCTACTCATGCAATGAGTTTGGTCACAAGGCAATGAATTGCAGGGTTCATGACAGAAGAGGATATGGCTTCACTAGGAGAAATTCTACGAAAATTGCACATCCAAGGAATAATAACATTAAGTGTTATAATTGCAATAATGATGGTCACATAACAATATGGTGTAGAGTAAATGTTCCAGAATCAAGTATGAACAGGAACAAGAACATGAATAGGAACATTGTCATGAACAATAACAAGAACATAGAAGAGAACAAGAATAGGAATAGGAATAGGAACAAGAACATGGATGAGAATAAGAACAGGAAAAGGAACATGAATGAGAATAGGAACAGGAATAGGAGCATGGATGAAAATAAGAACAATAATAGGAACAAAAATGACAAAAGTAACAGGGATGATGACTTGGAAAGAAACAGTAAGAGGATTCAAAAAAATCAGAAAAGAAGAGAAAAAAATAAAGACAAAGAGTAGTGCTTTCGAGGAGTAGAAATACTCCCACCCCAGAATTAACCACCTCATGTGGAGGTGGGGGAGGGGCTAAGCTAAGAGGCTCATTCTTAACCCCGAGCCCCAAAGGTGACCATTTGCCATTGATGTCAAAGGGGGAGAGATTTGTTATGTGGAGAGATTTGATATTTGAGAGAGCATTGATCCAGGGGGAGCAAAAAATAAGGTTAGGTTTCAGTAAAAGGATAAGGGTTGCCATCAATGACAAAGGGGGAGATTGTTGGACATTTTGAGTCCTCTAAGTCGAGTTGTCATTGATGTCACCTGATAGAGTTATCACTCATATCAAGGAATTCGACAAGAAATAAAATCTCCCAAGTCATCTAGGAAAAAGCTTCATCAGTGCAAAAGTGAAAGGAAAAAGGCTCTATAGTATTTTAATATTATTGGGAGCACCCAGGTGTTGTAGGTGAGTTGGAGAGGAGAGGGCAATCCTCCAAGGGAGGTCCCAGGTTCAAATCTCCACCCTACCAAAAAGTTGAATTGGGTATCTAAAATCCAATTGATAATGTTGGTTCGGGCAGGGTCGGGTGCGACCTTCGGGTGACTTTGACGATGTAGAACCCCTTGTTCGTGGTCTCTCAGACCAAGGCGGCTCCGCAAGGGGTTTTCGCTTTTATATATATATATTATTGGTAGCACAGGTTAAGTGATTGGTTTATAAAAACCCAAGATGGGTTATGGCAAAACTTAAAAAGGAGGTTTAATAATTATTTATAAATCATTTAAATTCACAAGGAATTTAAATTTTATAAATAATACCAAGGTTGGGCATTAAGACAAGGTTCTAAGGTTTAATTAAACCTAATGTTGGCTCTTTAAGACAAATTTCTAAGGTTGATTTTAATTTATAATATTTAAATTTAAAATTAAATTTAAATTTATTATAAATTAAATCACGCCAACGTCAAATTCATTCAAAGCACTGACGTGATGTTAAGGAAGGCAAAAGGCATTATATAAATGCCAAAAAAATTTATTTACTAAGCATCCCTTGATATTTTTTTCTAAGTGCATGCGAAAGAGATTTAGGTTTCGAAAGCCTTACGATTTTCGTCAAGGTTAAAGCTGTGAAGATTCAGAAGCTCTAAGCGCAAAGGCCAGGGTGGCCTAGTGGTATGTTGGCTCGATGCTAAGAAGGAGATTTTGAGTTCTATTCACGTGAGTTCTAGTTTTTGTATTGCAAAGAAGAAGCGCTCTATGCGTTTTTTTTTTTGGAGGTTCGTTGTTTGAAGATATTGCATGGTGGACGTGCCCTTTTAGACACGTCAGAACATGTGGCCCAATGGCGGCTTGGTTGCGGCTAAGGCGTTGGGAAGAAAACAGTCGAGGGATCGAATCCCATCGAGGGTAAGGCAAGTGAATTTAATTTTTGTTTAATATTTTATTTTCTGCCAAGGTTGCCTAAGGAGAAATAAGGTTATGGTATGCCCTAGGAAAGATAAATATTTATGCTGATTTTCTTTGTGGAAGTATATCATATTATATATCATTGGAAAGATATTTTCAAGAGCTACTTGTTTAGATTACTTTGAGGTAGAAATAAGGTGTGTGCAAGAAGATATTTATTGTTTTTCAAGGAGTTCCAAAAGTAAGTTTGATTCATTCTTTTGAGGGATTATTTTTTGCATAAGAGGATTTTGTGCATTTTTATTGAGTAGGAGTAATAAGGTGTTATTGAGATATTATTTTGATTATTGTGTTATTACTCATGAGCTCTAAATTTTGTTGATATTGGAAAAAGAAAGTGTGTTGAGTGTGGCAGATTTAGTGGACAACTCATAAGGCATCAAAGAGGTATGGGCAATATTCTTCATTGACTTATGTGGGTGATTGATTTCTGAAAATATCTTTGGAGAGAAAAGGATTGATTGTGGTTGCCTTTTTTTAAGTTGTTGGTTAATGCTTCAAGGTTTTTTGAATTGAGATTTGTGATTAAACCTTGTTTATAAGCATTGTTGTTGAAGTCCATTGGTTGTGCAAAGAACTTGAAATTGAATTAGAAAAGAACATGAGTATCATTGTTATGCGAGATTTGTTGTTGAGCATTGTTGGAAACATTTTGAGTTGGTTGATACATGCTTGGACTAGGGTTTGTGAGAAAGGATTGATCCTTGAGGTGATTGGTTGAGTAGAGTTGATTAAGCCTAGTCAAGTGATTGTGTGAAGTGGTTGTTCAAGTTCCATGAAATAAACTATTCTATATTCTGATTTGAGTTGAGATTGAGATTTGAGAATAGAACATATTGAGTCTCTAACAATTCTCTTTATGCTTCTATGATATTGATTTGAGTTGAGATTGGGATTTGAGTATAGAACATATTGAGTCTCTAAAAATTCTCTTTATGCTTCTATGATATTGAGTTGAGATATTGATTGAGCATTGAGTATAGAACTTATTGAG
This sequence comes from Wollemia nobilis, assembly GCA_028583015.1. Classification (NCBI taxonomy): domain Eukaryota; kingdom Viridiplantae; phylum Streptophyta; class Pinopsida; order Araucariales; family Araucariaceae; genus Wollemia; species Wollemia nobilis. Next base: position 1,365,464 of record JAQPPZ010016912.1, on the reverse strand, counting down.
TCTCTAATAATTCTCTTTATGATTCTCTGTGTTTGAGGCAAGTCTTTGAGAAGGCTTGTGGAATGATTTTGTATATGCTTTTGTGGAAGCTTGCAATGCATATTTGAGCAAGTCCTAGAGAGGAATTATTTAGCATATTTGGAGAAAATATGTGCAATTTTTTTGAGCACATTTGGACAGGTTTTGATTGGACCTGTTGAGTAGATTTGAGCAGGTTCTGTGTCGACCTATTGAGAAGATTTGAGCAGGTTATGAGTGGACCTGTTGAGTAGATTTGAGTAGGTTCTGAGTGAACCTATTGAGCAGATTTAAGAAGGTTCTAAGTGAGCCTATTAATAGATATTTGGAGGTGATAGAGAATAGAGGACAGAGTCTCAGTGGATAGAGATCCAACAACCAGGACAATTGAAGACAGATCTTCTAAGTGAGGAGTCTTCAAGTGGAGAGAGATCCACCGGTCAGTGCAACAGAGAGACAAAGTCTTCTAGAAGATCACTAGCCAGAGCAAAATGGGAAAGAGTTCTCCTATGGAAGAGATCCATGAACTTGATATTAGGGGATCAACATCTCATTTGGATAGATATCCATAAACATTGTAATTGGGAAGGATTCCCAAAGATATTATTTGAGAAATATTCAGAAGATATATTTTCTATGTGGAGGTAGCCCACATTGGGTGAACGTTAAAATTTGTGTCTCTATTGTGTATGGTGTTTTGTACATTGCTTTGATTACTGCTATCTATACACTGCATAATATTGAATTGAAAAGAAAAGTAAAAAGTGGTCTTATACTGTTCACCCCCCCTCTCAATATAAGCTTGTGTTCTTCAAGAATGTTATTAGGCATGACCAAGTAACATTGAGTTTGATGAGAAGGTGGATAAATTCTATGGAGAAGAGACACTCGAGAAACAAATTATTAGAATTCTCCCAAGTAGCTATACATGAATAACACCTATTCAAAATAGATAAACCTCTTTTGTGATGGTTTTCAATAGTAAGGATTTTATTTTGAGCGGCTAGCCAAAAGAAAAAATTAACTTTAGGTATGAGGTGTTTGAATCATATCTTACTGGCTGGAAACCAATCTTCTTCCTCATAAAACTAAATAAAGTAAGCAGATTTGACAGGGAAAAGGCCCTTATTATCTGCTTTCCAAACAAGGGAATCAACTAATAGGTTAGGATTAAGGAGATGAATTTTGAGAATATTGGATAAATAATTTAGAGCACAAATATTTCTAGGGGAGGGGTTAACAAGAGATAAAGTCTTCCAAGTCCTTTTTCCATCCCTTACCTCAAAAAAGTTAGCAACTCTAGATCCTATTACACAGTAAAGGCCTCTAAGCAGTTTAGAAGTTGATCTATAATCGAGGGCTCATTATGAATCCAACTATCATCCCAAAAGTTAACTTTTCTACCATCATCAATTTACTATCTCAATCCTTTTTGAATAATAAACCTAAAATAAATAAGGTGTTTCCAAAAAATAGATCTCTTTGGATTGGCCTAAATATCAAGGAAATTACCATCTCTACCAAGATATTTAGTTGTTAAAATCTTTACCCATCCAACTTCATCCATTTTGAAAAACTTCCAACCCTATTTTGCAATAAGGACCAAATTCATTTGTTTGATTTTCTTGATGCCTAATCCACCCTTGCTCTTCTTGGAACAAACCTTCCTCCAATCCACTAGGGGAAATTTGTGTTTTTCTTCCATGCCCGTCCAAAAAAAGACCTTTTGAATACTATCAATATTTTGGCATATTTTTTGTGGCATCTTAGACAACGATAAAAAGAAGACCGGTATACTTTAGAGGGTGTATTTCATGAGCTATGCCTTACCGACTTGGCTAAGGAGGGCACCTTTATAGCTTACCAACTTTCTCTTAACCCTCTCAACCATAGGAAGCCAAGAAGAATCATGTAACCTACCATTGAAAAGCAGTAAACCCAGATAAATGGAAGGGAGCTTCCCAATGGAAAATTCAAATATTTTCACAATATTTACCTGCCTTTGAATGGGGTATTAAAAAAACACCTTGCTCCTGTTGAAATTTATCTTATTTCTAAAGGCATCTTCATAAGAAGATAGAATAAACTTAATCTCTTTTGCTTTTGGAACAGAGGATCTTAAAGCAATAAGAATATCATCTACAAATTATTGGTGGGTAATAGGATTGCAGGAGGAGATTGGATTTATCCCTAAAATTAACTCCTTAGACTGTGTTGTCTGAATAGAACTGCCCAAGGCTTCAATCATAATAAGAAACATATAAGGAGACATTCGGTCCCCTTGTCTTAGGCCTTAGAAGCTTCTAAAATAGCCTATTGAAGAACCATTAATTAGGATAGAATTCATGATTGAGCATGAAAATCATTTGATGGGGTCTATCCATGCAGGGTGAAATTTAAATTTACCCATAACTTTAAACAATAATTCCTAGGATACTTTATCATATGCCTTGTTCATGTCTAATTTCAACAACAATCCATCTTTGCCATTTTTATCTATGGAGTGAAGAGCTTCATGAATAGTAATCAATCCATCCAATATTTGTGTCCCTTTAACAAAAGCACCTTGGAAGGGATCACTAATATAAGAAATGATGACCTTCATTCTATTGGCTATGACTTTAGCCAATATTTTATAAAGAGTATTACACAGACTTATGGGCCTGAAATTATTGAAGGAATTAGCTCTTGCCAATTTAGGAATCAAAATCAAAAATTTGGAATTCATGTCCCTTGGAATATGAAGGGTATTTTGAATTTCACTCATAGCATTATATACAACCTTCCCCACAATTCCCCAAAATTGTTGGTAAAAACCTATAGGATAACCATCAGGTCTAGGTGTCTTCTCACCAGCAATGAAAAATACTCTCTTTGATTTTTTTTTTTGGTAATTATTTTAATATATTAACAATGGGTTTTTATAGAGGATCCCAAAACCTTATGTACAAAATTAGCCAAATATCTAATGATGTATCATACCTCTTGGCTGTAAATATAAGTCTAATTGCAAGTAAAACAGACCTAAGACAAAAAACTTGGAGGCTACAAAAAATGCATTTAGGCCTAGAAAACCAAAAAACGAAACAGGTTGATAGCCTACAGGGCACCAAATCTGGTGCGTCTTGGAAAATTTAAAACAAATAGCTTTGGAAATAGGATTGCGCTTCACAAGACACTTGCGCCCACAATCGCCCAAGGGATTGGACATAATTGCCACACTACCCCGATACTCCTCGGGAGGGGCCTTCCAAAGTCTGCGCTAGGAAAGCCTCATGAAGGGATATCAGCTCTGGCCAATATTTCCACCTCGTATGGGAAGCGAGACCGCCACACGACCGAACACGTGGTCGCGAGCCCTTTGTTGGCCATGTGGTCAGCCACGCGATTGCCTTCTCTAAAGATATGATTAGCTTTCCACCTGCCACATTGGGAAAGAAGTGTTCTTGCCTCAAGAACGATGTTGTAGACTCTCCAAGATGGATTTTTGGTGCCAAGGAGGTAATTGAAAATGTTGAGCGAATCACCTTCAATAATTAGAGGCCAAGGATCCTCAGAGAGAATCCGGATACCTTTCAGAGCACCTCGGGATTCGGCATAGTGATTCATCTGGAAACCCAGATCTTCACAGTAGGCTATCACAAGATTCCCATCATGATCTCTAACAACACCCCCAGCACCAGTGGGCCCAGGATTACCCTTAGCCACTTCGTCAAAGTTTAATTTAATCCACCCCATGGGGGACTTGGTCCAAATAACACTTCTTCGACAGGGCCCTTTAACAACATCTGAAGACGGCCAGAGATTCATCTTTTTGAAAATTGCTTCTTCGCTCAAAAGGTGGGGGCGAGGACTGGGAACAACATTAAAGTTTTCGATGGCATAGGATAAGGCCCTTTGAGTGACAGAAGGAGGCACTTTAAGGGTTCTGCCAAAAATTCTGGCATTCCTCTCTAACCAAATTTGCCAAATGGAATGATGGAAGGAGGCTTCAAGGAGGAAGCGAAGTTTAGGATTCTTGAAAGGATTAGGCCATTGATGGAAATCATCTCTGAGGGAGCAGGGAGAGCACCAAAGGATTTGGAATGAGGATAGGAAAATGTTGAGAACTGAGTGGGAAAAATGGCAGTGTAGGAATAAATGATCCCTTATCTCGTAATTCGCTAGACACATGTAACACCTGTTGGGGAAGGCAAAACCTCTCTTGTGAAGTTTAGAAATGGTTAAGGCTTTGTTGTGGAAATTGATCCACGCAAAGAAGTTGACTTTAGGGATGAACCCTTTCCTCCAGACAGTTTTCCATCGATAATCCAGGGCAGTATTGCTGGTAAGAAACTCATAGGCTGATCTAACAAAAAAAAGACCATCATTCGTACCACTCCAGATGATCATGTCAGTCCTCCTGGCAGATGGAATTAGAATCGATTGGAAGATGTTTGCTAGAAAGGTAACCTCAATATTAAACCCTTCCATGACTGGAAGCTTCCATCGAGGAAATTGGGTGCTCCGATCAATGAAATCTGCCACCCTGAGTTGGGAGTTTGGGTCGGTAAGCCCTCTTAGCCCAGCAAGGTCCACCCTCGACCCAAGGGCTTCCTCGGACTCCCACCTACCCTTCCAAAATAAAATGAGGTTGCCATCACCCAAGATCCAGTGGGCTCCCAGCCTGATCAAATGCTAGTTTTGGAGCACATATTTCCAAAAAGCCGATGCAACGGGGGTGGTCTCAACATCAAAGAAGGAATTGGAGCCAAGATACTTCTTTTTAACCAGCTTAACCCACTCCACCAGGTCGCTAGATAGAATCCTCCAAGCATGCTTCGCGATCAGAGCAGAATTCATAAGTCTTGATCTTCTCATCCCCAAGCCGCCTTGGTCAATCTGCGAGCACACCTTGTCCTAGGCAACAAGAGGGATTCTAGATTTCTCTTCATTGCAAGACCACAAAAAGGTCCTCTGAATCTTCTCGATTTTGGAATGAATAGCAACTGGAAGCATGAACACCAATATAAGGTAGGTCGGGATCCCCTAAAGACAAGCTTTGGTAAGGGTGGCTTTCCTAGATTGTGATAGGATTTTGCCCTTCCAGGTGCCAAGTTTCTTGTGAAGGCGCTCCAGGATCATGTTCCACATACTTCCACTGGCACGACCATTGTAAGACAAATGCAATTCCAGATAGGACGTAGGCAAGGAATCAATAGTGCATTCAAGAATTCTAGCAATCCGGAGTTGCCTATGCAAAGGAGTGTTAATAAAATAAATTTTGCTCTTGATGTAATTGACCTTTTGCCCGGTAGCTTGCTCATAACGGGAAAGGATCCGCTTGAGATATTTGTCTTGGGAAACAGACACCCAAGTGGAGATGAGGGTTTCATCCACAAATTTCTAATGAGTGATAGGTTCAACTCTAGAATTCGACAGAATGCTAGAAATCTTGTTCTGACGAAGAGCCTCTTTCATGGACCAGCTCAGAACCTCTGCCAGAAGAATGAAAAGGATAGGAGACAATGGGTTGCCCTGTCTGAGGCCTCTGGTGCTTTGGAAATACCCAAAAGGAACCCATTGACCAGGATAGAAAAAAGGGAGTGGATATACAACTATAGACAAGGTCAATCCAGTGAGGATGAAAGCCAAACTTGAGGAGGACCGCACACAAGAATCTACGATCAAACCAGTCAAAGGCTTTGTTCATATCGAGCTTAAGAAAAAGAGCAACATTCTTGGAGCGATAAGTAGAGTGAAGGGTTTCATGGACAATGATGACACCATAAATAATGTTTCTACCTTTAACAGTGCTTTCCTAACAAGGATCAATCGGGAGAGGGAGGATGGGTTTGAGTCTATTGGCTATAGACTTGGTGAGAATCTTGTAAAAAACATTACACAGGCTGATGAGCCGATAGTCAGAGAAACTTTTGCAGGCGAGAGACTTAGGAATGAGGGAGAGAAAAGTGGAGTTGAGTTTCAGGTGAATGGATCTGGAAGCTTGAATAACCTGAATAGCATCGCATACATCCGAACCCACAACATCCCACATGACTTGGAAGAAACGGGGGGGAAAACCATCGGGGCCAGGGGCCTTGTCTGGTTGCATGGAGAACAAAGCTTTTTTAATCTCAGATGAGGAAAATGGTTCCAGAAGATTGATGCTTACCTCATGGGAAAATTTAGTCGAAAAGTTGGCAAGTAGAGATTTTTGGACCTAAAAGTTGTTGTTGGGAGGAGTGCCAAGCAAATCCTGAAAAAAGTCAACCGCTTCGCTCTTGATTTCCTCTATCTCCCTGGTAACGCACCCATCCTTGCAAGCCACTTCTCTGATCTTGTTGATCCCTCTGTGCATCATAGTAGACGCATGGAAGAACCTCGTGTTGGAGTCTCCATTCTTCAACCAAAGGTCACGAGATTTCTGGCACCAAAAAATTTCCTCCTTAGCGAGAATAGAATGAAAATCAACCAAAAGGATTCGCTCTTCCTCCCTGAGACCCTCAGTGTAACCTTCGAGTTCCATCCTTTCCAAAACCTTCAGGTTCTCCGAAATGGATTTTTTGGACTCAAAAATGTTATCGAAAACCTCTTTATTTCATATCTTCAGCTTCTCTTTGACCATTTTGAGCTTTAAAGCCACTCTTTTAGGAGTGCTTCCTTCCACCTTCAGTTGCCACCACGATGAAACCAATCCTTTGAAATCCTTGTGAGAAATCCACATGAATTCAAATCTGAAGGGGGTCTTAAAAATAGGCCCATCGTCCACCTCCAAGAAAATAGGGTTATGGTCAGACCCAATCCTTGGTAGGGCCGAAAGGATAGCCCCGCCAAGGATGGGAATGGCTTCTTGGAAAATGAAAAATCTGTCGAGCTTAACTTGAATCAAGCTGCTCCCAATCCTTCTGTTACTCCATGTGAAGGAAGCCCCTTTGAGTTTGATGTCAAGCAGGCCATTAGCAGAGACAAAATCCCTGAAGTCCTCCAGGCTGCGACTGGAATGGTCGGACCCTCCTTTTTTTTTCGAAGGATGAATGGGACAATTGAAGTCACCCCCTAAGACCCAAGGAAAATTACTAAAATTCTCACTCATCTGAGAGATAGCTTTCCACATTTCTGCTCTCTTTGTGGCAGAGTTTGAAGCATAAACGTTGGACAAAATCTAGGAAAAATTGGTGGTTTTGGACTGGAACAACACATTGATGATTTTGTTGAAGGTTGATAGCAGGTTGCCCTCAAAACTCGTTGGATCCCACAGAACCATGAGCCCTCCCACTTTTCCCACAACAGGGCTAGACAAACAATTTGCCTTGGCCCAAATGGCCTTCGCAACTTTATCAGAGGAGATAGCATCGAGCTTGGTCTCTTGCAAAATAAGGATGGAAGGGTTAGTCCTCTTACGAAGATCAGCCACTAACCTTCATTTTGCTGCACCGTTCAGTCCTCTCACATTCCATGAGAGGACTTTCATTTGGACAGTTTGAGGTTTTTCTTGCCTCTCCTTCCTTGTTGGGGGGAGGTTTTGATGCATGCGCTTCGTTCGTCTGAGCATCAAAATCATCCAGAAATAGCAAACGTTGGGTTCCATTTGCAACATCTGTTGCTGTCTCTTTGTCTCGCCTGTATTTGTTAGGAGGATGGCCCTACTTCCTCTCACTATCAAAATCCACACTTTGCTTTTGGCTCCTCATATTTCGGGGGCTAATATTACCTTATTGTTCACCCCTCCTACCTAGGAGGTAATCTTCTAGCAGTGTTTACGACTGGTTGAAATCGATATGGCCCTGGTCTTGGAGCAGAGAATCAAACTGAGTAATAATTTGGGATGGGGTTCGATCCTTCTCCTCCTACGATTCACTTTCTAGGTGGGAGTCTGCTCCTTGCTGATTGTCAACTCCAAATTGTACAGAGTCTGATTAGAGGGTGGGATTCTCTTCAGGCTGAGGGACATCGATGCAGTCCTTGGTGGGGACTGAAGACTCATGGACCTTCACATTTGGAAGATTTGACTACTTCACCTAAACATCACCATGCTCCAGGGGGTTACAGGTTTCATGCTTCTGTTTACCCGACTTTTGAAGAGGACAGTGGGACTGGAGGTGCCCTTGGGATCGACACTGGGGGTAGAAAGCTGGTCTATTTTCATAGACAATAGCTTGTTTATGAAGAATGGTACCTCCAGATCGGAGAGTGATGGAAGTCAGAATTTCTACCTCCAGATCCGTCAAAACACAAAAATGGGCTTGGACGAACCTTGTTCGAGCTTGGGTGGGAGGGTCAATGGTGACCAACTCCCCTATGGAGCGTGCAATACCTCTTAATAACATTTTCATGCCATCCAAAGAGGGGAAGACTCGGGAGCCTAACCCATATTGGGGCAATGTTGATGTTCTGGGTTCCAAGATTGAAATCCATGCCCCACTTCCTAAGAAACAAACTTTTGCGGCCTAGGAACCATGGGCCGCCAGCTAGGATTTTATAGTAATCCTCCTTATTGTTCATTCTAATAGCAAAAAAACCTCGGGATAGGCTCGCCAACTCCATATGACCAGAGGTCCTCCGTTTGCTTGTCGCCCACTTTCGGATGGTCTCCTTGTCAGGACGACCGCCAATGAACTCACCTATGAGGGTAAATTTCTCAAACTCCATGAAGCTTGAAAGGACTTCCATCGGGATGTCCAGCTCATCCCCAACCGGAAACAACTCCTTGGTAGAAAATTCATTTAGGGATTTTGAAGATGTTGCCTAGGCATAAGACTTATGTGGCCCACCTCCCCCTTTGTCTGGTGGGTCCTTACCCCGACTGATATCGACGTCAGCCTGATCTCCTTCATTAGGCAAGGACACCTCTAAACCCTCGGACTCCTGGTGCCCTCTGACTGCTCCACTGCGCCCAAGGATTGAACTGTTTTTGCTCCTGATCTCCCCCATAGAGGACTTCTCGCCCATCATCATCCCCAAATCAAAATTTGGGTAGTTTAGAAGCCCCAAGAACCTAGCTCTATGGCCAATCGTAGTTGTCCCATCCGGGTATACCACATGGCATCAGTCATAAGGGGGTTGAATTATTAATACATCCACAGGTTGGGCATAGGGAAAATGGAGCCTTGTCGGCCTCTACCAAAGACATAGGACATTTACCAGCTATGCCTACATATCCAACAGGGTGGAGGTAGTGGAAATGGAACCTGGGTCGGCCACAACAAGCACCCAGGGCATTTACCAACTGCTCTATGCATGTGGATTTTTAAATTGGGTAGTTTAGAAGCCCCAAGAACCTAGCTCTATTTCCAACTGTAGTTGTCCCATCCGGGTATACCACACAACATCAGTCACAAGGGGGTTGAATTATTAATATATCCACAGGTTGGGCATAGAGAAAATGGAGCCTTGTCGGCCTCTACCAGCACACAGGACATTTTCCAACTATGCCTACATATCCAGCAGGGTGGAGGCAGTGGGAATGGAACCTGGGTCAGCCACAACCAGCACCCAAGGCATTTGCCAACTGCTCTATGCATGTGGATTAAAAATTGGGTAGTTTAGAAGCCCTAAAAACCTAGCTTTATGGCCAACCATAGTTGTCCCACTCGGGTATACCACATGGCATCAATCACAAACAAGGGGGTTGAATTATTAATAAATCCACAGGTTGGGTATAGATAAAATGGAGCCTTGTCGGCCTCTACCAACACACAGGATATTTGCCAACTATGCCTACATATCCAGCAGGGTGGAGGCAGTGGGAATGGAACCTGGGTCGGCCACAACCAACACCCAGGGCATTTGCCAACTACTCTATGCACATGGATGCAAAATTGGGTAGTTTAGAAGCCCCAAGAACCTAGCTCTATGGCCAACCGTAGTTGTCCCATCCGGGTATACCACATGGCATCAATCACAAGGGGGTTGAATTATTAATATATCCACAGGTTGGGCATAGATAAAATGGAGCCTTGTCGGCCTCTACCAGCACATAGGACATTTGCCAACTATGCCTACATATCCAACAGGGTGGAGGCAATGGGAATGGAACCTGGGTCGGCCACAACCAGCACCCAGGGCATTTGCCAACTGCTCTACGCATGCGGATCTGTCTCTTTGATTTCAAACTCTTTAAACAAAGCATTAATACTAGAGTTCATTTGTTCATAAATTAGAGAAGGAATAAAATTCAAAAAAGAATTGGAGGCTTGCTCATTTATAGGTGACACCACTCCTAAGATATTTTTAAAAAATTGTACAAAGTCCTCACAAATTTCCAAAATATTTCCAGTTTTAGTACCATCCTCCTTAACAATTTTAGTAATCTTATTGAAACTCCTATGTCTCAAGGTTGTGGCATGAAAATACCTGGTATTTCTATCTCTATATTTCAACCAGAGAGCCCTAGACTTTTGTCTTCAATAGGATTCCTCAAAAGCAAATACATTATGGAAATCTGCCAACAAATTCCTTTCAATATCTCTATCAGCCTCTAATGGGGAAAAGATTCCATAGCAACTTCAATGGATGAAAGTTGCATTTTCAAGGATTTCTTCTTTTGTAAAATGTTACCAAAATTATTTTTATTCCATTCTTTTAAATTGGTAGCTTGAGATATTGGAGGACCTAGAAAATCCTTCTTCCACCAATCAGTTATCAAGGCCTCAAGGGTATCATTATTCAAACACATAACGAAAGGGAAACTTAAAAATTATATTCCCAAATAAAACATCCAGTACCAAAGGATTGTGATATGATCCTATTCTTGGAAGAGAAGAGAGAAAAAATTTACCAAAATGATGAAGCCCTTCTTTAGAAACAAAAAACCTATCCAGTTTTGATTGGATAAGATGTTCCCCTAGCCTTCTATTGCTCCAAGTGAATTTACTTCATTTTAGATCAAAGTCCATCAACTCATTAGTATTGATAAAAAATTTGAAGTCCTCCATACCATTAGAGCGAGATTGGATTCCTCCCTTTTTTTATGATGGAAAGAGGGGGCAAGTAAAATCCCCAACCAACATCCAAGCAAGATTAGGGAAATAATTTCTATTTACGCATACACATAAGTTTGGATCATACACATTAGTTACAATCGAGGATCTTTTAGAAACTCTGCAATAGAAAAATATGTTAATTAATTTGTCAAAAGAAAATAGTGTTCTACCTTCAATTTTTGAATCATCCCAAAGACACATTAAACCCCAAAAATCTCCCGAAGCATGGCTTGTAGAATAATAAGCCTCCTTCCATATGATATTCTTAACCTTATCAAAATTGTTCTCCTTAATTTTATTTTCTTGAATAAAAAAATATAAGGTTTCAAATATTTCCTCATACAAGCAACTAGTTGTTGCTTTGAAGGGGTGTTCAAACCCCTTATGTTCCAAGATAGTATTTTCATTTATGAGACTTGGTGGAGTGCTTCTTCCATGCTCCCATATAAATCATCATCTAGGTTCCATTAGATATGTCTTTTAAGGTCTCCCTTAGCCTTGAGTCTTGGTTCAAAGGTCACCCTTGCTTAGATTCAGCTCCCACATCCACTATCTCTTTTTTATTGCTCCTTGTGATGCGATTAGGGATAGATTTTGAAACTTTCCCATTAGGTGGTGAAGTTGTAGCACTTGCTTGTTTTATTAGTAGCCTTTGGATGGAAGAAATAATAAAAGCTAATGTTAGGCTAGCTTTTAAACCTTTCCTATTAAGTGGTAAATTTGAAGCACTTTTATGTTTTTATGGTGACCTTTGAAAAGGAGTAATAAGAGAATATGAGGCTAGGAGAGAAATCCTCAAAAAATCAAGAAAATTTCCCTCCAAAGAAACTTCTTCCAAACCCTCAAAATACTAGGGTTGGGGATTAACATCCTTATAATTCTCTTAACTTAGAAGATAGGAGAACATATTTACCATGAAAATTTTATTCATCATAAATAAAATAAGTTTAGGAGAACTTACCTCATCTTTTCCTAAAAGCATCTCCTCATATTCAATAGGTGAGGGATCTTGGGCATCCTACTTCTTCATCAATGTATGATTATTTACTGGAAAAATTTTATGGGGAATGCCATCCACCTGATTCTCACATCTTCCATTACCTTGTCTAGAGCTCTCTCCTTCAGATTGTTTATTTTTCCACATTTTATGTTTTTGGGAAGATTTTTCTGTATAGGGCATGCCTTAGATGAACACCCTAGTTTCTTGCATGTTGTGCATATAACTGGAGCATTATCATACTTATATTTTATTTTCAAACCCTCATATTTGATACCAAACTAAGGTAGCCAAAACCTTCTCAAGGTTTGCATTAACACATAATCTTGCATAAATTAGTCAAGAATAGGATTTGGTGGCTGGGTCAATAGCCACTAAGACCCCTATTTCTCTTGTAATACCTGCTAGCACATCCTCATTCTATAAGTGATAGGACAAACTTGGTAGCCTAACCCAGATTGGGGCTTGGAAAAAACTAAGATCTAGATCAAATTTTGAACTCCATCTTTGCAAGATGAGACCCCTCCATCCGAATAACCATGGTCCTCCCCCAAAACTTTATCTAAGTCCTCCTTGAAGAGCAACTTGACCATGAAAAAACCTTTAGGTAAAGAAAATATTTCCATGTGGTCATTGGACCTCCATTTTGATGTAGCTTATTTCCTAAGCATGTCCAAATCTGGACGAGCACCCATGAAATACCCTACCAAATTTGTTCAATATCCATATCTACAAGCTTATTTGGGACAATAGCTTTACCTCCTTCAAGGATTAGGGTAAAATAAGGTTCACAAGTTTTCTTATTACCACTAACCACATGTAAAACAAGGAATGTGGATCCTTTCCAACAGACCCTCAACAAAGTGCCACATTATCAACATCAACAAAATTTGGACCTGGACCATTATCCGCCTCTATCAGAGGAATGTCATTGTGAGAAAAAAAATTATCGTCTTCCTTCCCCTCATCCTCGTTCCCACCATCGCCACTTCCACCATCATCGCTCTTCACCTCTCTCTCCATCATTCCTTTCCTGATACAAAATATGGGCTTGATCCTACCGTCGAGATCCATAATAAACTATCATTGAGATCGTAGTTGCTACACCCCTACCACAAAAACCCTACCATATAAAATTATCATGCACCCCTACCACAAGAACCCTACCATATAAAATTATCGCGCACCCCTAACACAAGAACCCTACCATAATAAATTGTATCAAAAATCGTAGTCGTTGCACCCCTACCATAGAAAGCCTACCACAAAAAATTGTCGATGCGATCACAACTGTTGCACCCCTACCATAGGAATCCTACCACAATAAATTGTTGCTAAGATCACAGTATTTGCACCCCTACCACTCTATATATTATGTCACACAATCTAAAAGACTAAAATTTAGCTTTATATCTATTTGAGATTAATGATATTTAAAACCAATATGTAGTTTTGGCTTTAGATATACATCATACAAAGGACAAGGTGTAAAAGTTTACAATATTTGCAAGAATATTTTTATTTTAAGGAAGCATTAATGGTATGATGAAATTATGGCATGAGAGACTTGGATATTTGAACTACAAGATCCTAAGCCTAATGAGAAGATTGAAAATGGTATAAAATCAATAATTGGTCCCACAATTACTATATGAATATTGTATACTTTGAAAAATAACCAAATAAGTAAAGGAAAAAAAATTAGAACATTATCCATAGCAATATTTGTAGTGATCGAGTGCATGATGATAGGCTACCTCGGTTTGATTCCTTGGAGGGTCAGGGGTCCTATTGACTTCGTCTTACCCAACAGACTATCGATTATATAAGTTCCCTATACAACCAAAAAAAAAATACGCAATGAGTACTTCTTCTCAATCAAAAAGTACATAGTAATTTTTATTGATGACTTATGAAGGAGAGAAAAACCTATATTATTAAGAACATACAAATAGATTCTAAGAAGCTATTTGAATTCAAGGCCTTAGTTGATTATCAAAATAAGTATTCCATTAAGTACCTTCATATTAATAGAGGTGGGAAGTATATGATCAATGAATAAGTTGAATATTTTTAATTCAACAATGAGATAACTTACGACAAAGGATAATTCATACTTAGTAGAATGGTCTTACAAAAAAACAATACTTGTGAAGATGGCTATAATGTTTGTTTGAGGAACAAAGATAGGATGAATTTTTTTAGAAAGGCAACTATCTATAAAAATTGTATTCTATATAGAATGCTTACCAAGATTATTAGCAAATCAACACTTGAATAGAAGTGGAGTGATTACAAACATAATATGGACCATATCATGATATTGGATTTTATGCCTTGGGTTCATATTCTCGATAAGATATATTAAAACTTAGATGTTAAAATATATTCATGCATCATGATGGAGTATTTTGAAATATCTAAATCTTATAGGCTTTTTTACTTAGTTAAAATAAAGTTTGTCATTGGTAGTAATGTCAACATCAATAAAATAAGTAGATGTACTTCACTCTTAGAATCGTTAGCAGGTTAAGACTATCCATCTAAGGATATCATATTACAAGCATCTACACACCATGTCATGTGAGGATAAATATCAATACCATGGACCATTTAAGGGAGCCACTAAATGGTTGTCCATAATGGGACCTAAAAATGGTCATTTAGAATTAAAGTTACCAATAAAAACCACCAAAAATAATCATTTATGGATATGAGAGAACCTTTCAAAAATGTCATTTGAGGGTTGTTTAAGTGAGGGTCATCACGTTATTCAAGATATATGACTATTAAAAGGAACTAGCAAAGGGTCATCTAAGAAATGTCATTTGAGGAGATTATGGTCTAAACTTTGATCGACAATTCATTTGGTAGTTTGAAAAATCAAGTTATTCATTTAACTGCTCATTGGTGTATTTGTTTGCTAACACATGAAAATAAATACAAGTGTAAGAGTCATCATTGAAAGAAAGGTGAAAATATTATTATCATCGTGTTGAATGAAAATAGGATTATGAGGGTCATTGTCATTCCATAAAATATAAAAAAAATATCAAGGTCATCGTTGCGAGAAAGACGACGGTGAGCACAAGGGCTATTATTGTATAAAATATGAAGATAAGCATAGACATCATCATTATCACATGAAATACATAATAGATTAGGATGGCATTGTTAGAATATGGAAGATAAAGATAAATATGAAGGCTATCATATTACACACAAAATATGAAGATGAGTGTGGGTTGTCATCAACAATGCAAAGGACAAGTGAAAGCACAAAAGTCATCATCCTTGCATGGAAGATGAAGGTGATTGTAAGAATCACCATTGTTGCATGTGAAAGAAGAAAAACCAGAATGGATATAAGATGAAGAAATCACCCTACTACTTTTAGACTCTTCATCCTTCCTTAGAAGCATCTCTCATGATCGTATAAACCAACAAAATTACTTGCACAACAATAGTCCTCAAATTCATAACATGACCTTCCACTCTCCATGTCATTTAATCAAAACACATGCAAGAATGGAGGTGAGCCTAATACCTTCAATGGATACAACTAGATATCTACCTTTCCTATAATGCAAAAATTCTCATGTTATATTTCTTGGTAAAAATATAATATTTTTATTTATTAAGAATATCAAAATAGTAATAAAAAATAATTTTTATTTGATTGAATATTTTTTAACAAATTATACTAAATATCAAATCAAAATTACTATATCAAATGATATTAACTCAATTTGTTAAATTCCTTAAGATGTAGGTTTAAATCTTCCTAATAATACATACATAATTGCCAAGTTGTTATAATATCACTATGTGGTCATCATGTAAATGGGTTAGGCTTATTTCAATCTCATATAATAAATTTAAAAATTAACTCAATTTTTATAATATATATTTTTAATGATTTATTGTAAATTTCGTTATAGTGGTCAAAACAACTCATTTTGAATAAAACATTCGTTATTTATTGGAATTTTATACATCATTCATAGAAAGTTTTTATGCTCAATTTTCAATTAAACGCCCATTTATCGCATACACAAGGTCTTTATGTTCACGAAGAGGAACCTTGTGTGTTAGGCTTTTGTTTTCAATTAAACATCCATTTTTCACATACACAAGGCCAGTATGTTCATCCAACCAAACCCTACCATTTTTTAATAAAATATAATCCATCTCAATTATACATATTGATTAAAAATATAGTTGTTCTTCACTTAACATGAAAAACAATCATTATCAAGCTACACTAACAATTCAACTTTGATGGAGGAGACCTATTCATATTGATTAAAAACATTGTTGTTCGTCACTTAACATGAAAAATAATCATTATCAAGCTACACTAGCTTAACCGATTAAATTCAACTTTGATGGAGGAGACCTATTCATATTGATTAAAAACATTGTTGTTTGTCACTTAACATGAAAAATAATCATTATCAAGCTGCACTAGCTTAACCGAATAAATTCAATTTTGATGGAGAAGACCTAAATTCTAATCTTGCCAAACAATATATGTGTAATAGTCAAGCTATTATGCTACCACTATGTGATTATGATGTAATGCACTTGGAACCTATTTCAATTTCATTATAGTGAATTAAAAAACATGAAAAATAACTACTTAAAACTTTAAAAGAGCTTTTACCTTTCTATATAAATTAGATTGTTTATAAGATAAAATAATTTTATAATATTTTTTTAAAATTAAAATGTGTATAAATTTTTTTTTTTTTTTTGGTTACATAGATGAATTGGTTACAATCATAATTTTTAGTAACTGTCAGCACAGCTGGCAGGGTTTAAACTATCAGCGAAAGCTTCCAACACATTCATCGTTTCGTTAATGGTAACCACCGGGTTCGAACTGCTATCTATGCATGACATACACAATGTGTACTTATTGTAGGAAGGAATATTCAATATTGACTTTTAAATTTAGAATATTAAAATACAAGTATATAAGGGATATATATTAAAGGGTGAAGAATAGAGTACAGGTATTAGGTAATTTGAGATCCAATATGGCAATGTGGACTCATTACATAGGATATAAGGAAGGAATATTTAATATTGATTTTTAAATTTAAAATATATACCTATATAAGGTATGTATATTAAAGGTTAAAAAGTAGAGTGATTTTTTTATAAGTTACATGAGATTTAATATATAATATCTTAAATTATATGTTGGTTATTAAAGCATAGTGAACTTTGAAATTTTATTTAAAATGTTAAAGTTGTTTATTCAATATATGGTTATTCTTACCCACATGTCGCAGGTTAGTTGGAGAGGGTAAGACAATCCTTTAAGGGATGTCCTTGGTTCGAATCTCCATCCTACCAAATACATATAGAATACCCAAAATCCAGTTGATAATGTTGGTGCGATCAAATTCGGATGCGATTCTCGGGTTATTTTGACGGTGTAGAACCCCCTAGTCATGGTTTCTCAAATCAAAGTGGCCCCGCAAGGGGTTTTTCGTTAAATTTAAAATATATATATGGTTATTCTTAACCATACTCCTAAAGTATGGTGTACAACCTATCCTCCTTAGGATTCAAACTTTGGACCTCTATTCAAAGTGTTAAAGTCTCCACCATTAAGCTACTTAAGCTCTACAAATATATATCGTCGTAGAGTTTTTTTCCTTGAGAAAAAAATATTATATTCGGGTCCCCCACTCTTGACAAATCACAACTTTCTTCTTTAAATCTTGAGAGTTTACAAACATATTCAATTCTCATCTCGATTGAGATGTTATAACTAGATACTTACATATTTCTTTAATTTTTTTATATTCATTTTTTGGGTCTTTAATTTTTTTTGTAAACAAATTATTAACATCCATTTTTTTGATATTTTTCAATTTTATTCTTCCATCCATCCAAGTGAAATCTTGATTAGTGGTGGTCTTTGATGATGTCAAGTTGTCATTGTGCCACTTGAATATCCATAACTGCTTTGTTGGCTCTATGTTTCTATTGCTCTACTTTGATATTTTGAACGATTGGTCCTATTGTTCCTTGATGTTGTTGCATCCCTTTAAAATCCAAAAAAATTATGTTTTTCTATCAAAAATTGTCATACTTGATGTCTTTTGATTCCATGTAGATATATAATTTTAACGCCTTAAGCCATGTCTACAAGATTATTTTTATTCAAGGTGGTGTGGGTGTCGATATCCTACAACCTTAACCTAACATTTTGTTTCTTTTAATTCTTTAACAATTTTGTTTTTTTAATTTTAATTTCTTCTTCACAATCTTCTCTCTTATACCTTTATTTTGGTGCATCCTTGTGCACTTCTAACCGGTCTTACTTGGACTTTGTTATTGCTTCTTCCATGGACTCTATTGTTGCTACTACTATAAATTCAACTTTTGAGTCTTTTGTTGGTTCTTCAACTTGTTCCCCTTCCATAACTACTTTTTTGCTTCTTTTTTGGATCCTTGCTTCTTAAGCTTTTCCTTTTGAATGCAACCATGAACTTGCACATTGTCATTTGTATTTTTTTCTTCTATTATATCCTCTTTATTCATTTCTTTCAATTCCCTATGAAACCTTTTTATTTCTTCATATCCTTTGATGGTGACCTTCAAACTAGCTATTTTTTTATATGGGTTCTATTGACTGAAGAATGCATGATCTATTTCATCCCAAGTAAAACACATAATTCTTTTTTTAGTAAGACTTTTGCATCAACCATAACCTTCCTCTCTTAAATTTTTAATAAGTTGACATTCCCAAAAAATTCCTTAGAATATAGAGATCTAAACTTCATCCACCATTCTCGAGCATCAATATTATCTTTTCTAGTAAAAAATGGTAACTCCGTGATCTCAACCCTAAAAATTATTAAAAACATCTAGAGATTTGAGGAAAAAAAACTACAGTGTTTCAATTTAAAAAAAAAAAAAAATTTATTCCTTGCTATCAACAAATAACTTTGTAGATTTTCTTCAAAAATAAATTACACTACCTTAAAGGATCGTAATCTCCTTCAATACTCGCAACAATTCCCTAAACCCTTCTCTCTCCCTTCCCACAACAATTTCCTAAACCCTTCTCTCCACAACAATTTTCATTGTAATCCTTCAATCCCAATTGACTTTTGCCTCAAATTAAAATCTTTTCCAACGACATTGCCTATAAATTTCAAGTCCCTTCCATTCACATTTAACCATCCAAAACATTTAATCTATCCATATTTCCAGTTGTAGTCAAGCACTTCAACACCATCAAGAGAAAAGACGTAAAATTATACCAAAATATATACTAACATAAATTATATCATCTTAGATTTAAAATATATGTATACATTCCCTATTGATAAGCATAGCTTTTGGCTTTACGAGAGATCATGGTTGGGAAGAGACTTTCAACCCTGTGCATTGGTTGTAGGGGTATGTTCATAAATCTATTTTTATTATTTAATTTTTATTTAAAATATATATAAAAATACTACAAATTATCGAATATAAATTTATTATATAAAATTTAAGTAAAAAATACCTAATATTAACTTTCAAAATTAAGATATACAAAATGCAAAATATAAATTATCAAAATACATTCATATTTATTAATAAACATTATATTTTATAATTAAAATTTCTTTCCACGATCAATACCTATCTATTTATTTAAACTTATTAATAATTTTTTTATTTATAATATCCAATAATTAACATAAATATCCTAATACAAGTTTAAAATTATTATGAATGTACAAACATAATCAACGTCAATAAGATATATATATATATATATATATATATATATATATATATATATATATATATTTTTTTTTTTTTAACAACGTACCTAAACATTTTATATAAATTCTTATCCTTGTAAAAACTCAAAATTAGTATAAAAAATGCATATCTAATCAACATTCAGAATCTTCACACCAAACTATAAAGCAGAAAATTAATTTTTGTACAAAGTAACCATACAAAATATTTTTAATTTTAAATGTCATTGAACCGTCCGTCCTTGTTTATTTACGAATATCAACTTCCGTACAAATTCTAATTTAGTTTCTGTATAAAATAATAGATTCTTGGATTTCTGCATAAAGTTGTCCACCCTTTCTAGAATTGGTTATCCATAGGATAGTCTTTTTTTGGTTGAGAAATATAATTTTTTTAACATTAATTTTATATTTTAATATAGTAGATATTTTAAATTAAAATAAATAAATATTTTATTTTATTTTTGGATTAAGATAAATATGTTTTTGAAAGGGTTTGTATATCTTCTTTAATTTAATTTTGGGTCTCTTAAATTTCTTAAATAAAAACCAAAAACATACAATTGTTGAACAAAAACATAAATACTCAAATACTAACCAAAAGATATTATTTACTTTAAAAAATCAACATCCACCCTAATCTACATATAAATATCAACTTTCCAAGTCATTCTAGTTAAATTTATGTTTAAATTGTCTGTCTTTGTAGCACAAGTGGAGAAGGCGAGCCTCCTCCGTTGAACAGAAGGTCCATGGTTTGAACATTTGCAATGTAAAGGGGAACACAAAAAAATCTTTTGTGGCTTCCCTTTAGATGGTAGTATACCTAGATGGGATGGGATGGCATTATCGGTCACCTAAGAGCAGTTTTCAAGGTTTCCTCTCTATTATAAGAGTTTTGAGTGCAAGCCAATGATGATGACACGAATCCCGAACGATCGATGGTTCCCTTCACGTCAGGTCAATAATAACGAAGTGGAATAGGTTTGGTGGGAGCAATCCCTATAGTTTAAATTTATGTTTGTTAGTTACTAAAAATAGTGTGATTGTGACCAACTCTCCTATGTAATCCAAAACAAATTCTATTTAAAATAATGATTTTTTTTTTAATAAAGGAGTAAAAATTTATTGATAAGAGGACAAGATCACAGAGTACAACGAAGCTCCCAACCAGGACTCAAATAACAACAAAACAGGCTAAAACCACCACACATGGTCGAAACCCGAAGAAGACTACAAGAACAAACCACATTAAATCTAGACATCCTTGTCGACCAACTCCTAGAGTTGCTGAGAGTCCCCAACCAGGAGACTCTCCCAGTTATCCATAATCCAAGGACCCAAAAGCTCAGAAGCCCTTTTGACCAAATAATTAGCAACCCCATTCCATTCCCTTGGTATGTGCACATAGGAGATAAATTCAAACTCTTCACTAATTCTGAGAATCTGAACGACCACAGAGACCAACTGCCAATTAATATCCTCCAACATTTTGCTTTTTAAAAGATTAACCAAAATTTGAGAGTCAGACTCGCAGGTGCTCCTGCGCTAGCCAAGAGAAAACCCCCTTTGCAAGGCCTCAAGAATCACAAGAGCTTCCATAAAATTGTTGGAGTGAACACTTTTATAAATGGAAAAGAAAAATTTGACCACGCTAGCAGTGTCTCTTCCAACACCGCCAATTCCAACATGTCTAGGATTGCCCAATTACGACCCATCAGTATTATTTTTTATAACTCCTCCAAGGGGTGACCTCCACCTACCATCTCTCCGAACTTTCTTGCTGAGCTGGGGAGCCCTACTAGGGCGAGAAGAGTCTGCACCAACCCCAAAGAGACCAAGGGTCTGGCGTACCTTCTCCTCCCTAGAGTGCAAAAGAGGATCCACATCATATTTGTTATGGATAGTTTCTTGAACCATATACAATATCCTTTGCTAGATCTATTGAACAACCAAATGTTTAACCTGAAATATGTGACGGTTTCGTTCGAGCCAAATCTACCAAATGATACAAGAAGGGCCCAAATTTCAATCCACCTAGAGGAAGGGGGCATTGGTCGGAGGCCTACCCATACTACTCTAAAACTCCACAAGGGAGAGCACATGAAAACAATGATGGTTCCAGGCACTCCACCAACGGTACCAAATGTCTCTGGCAAGGGAGCATTGGAAAAATAAATGAGAAGAGTCATCCTCATTATTACCACAAAGGACACAAAAAGAGGGACCTTGAAATCCCCTCTTCCTCACATTATCCCAAGTGAGGCATTTATTACGAGCTACCATCCAGAGAAAGGAGTTACATTTAGGTCAAGCAAATTTGTTCCACACATTTTTCCACCATGTGATAGGGAGGCTCCCGAAATTTTGCATATTATTTGATAACCATAGACTACATAGTAGGTTCCCCTGGGATTAGGGTTCCAAGCTAAAATATCTTTACCCCTCAAAGAAGAGCAAGGTCTCCCAACAAGAATAAGAGCAAGCACATCTCTATCCTTGACCAATCCCCCTTGGGGCCATTCCTGCGGATCTTTATCACTTGCACATCTCCAGATTACCAAAAGGTTAGATTCTTTTAAAGTCCTCCACATGATACCAGTCTGCTTCCAAGAAATAAACGCTTAGGGAACGTAAACTGGGATATTGAGTCAAGATAGGAGGATAGCCATCCCAAGAATCCTCATAGAAAAGAGCATATGATCCTCGATTGCAAATCCAGAACAAACCCTGCTTAATTAAATTAGCCTT
Organism: Wollemia nobilis; assembly: GCA_028583015.1. Classification (NCBI taxonomy): domain Eukaryota; kingdom Viridiplantae; phylum Streptophyta; class Pinopsida; order Araucariales; family Araucariaceae; genus Wollemia; species Wollemia nobilis. The sequence goes on along the minus strand of JAQPPZ010016912.1, from coordinate 1,342,956 downwards.
TCTTTTTAGAGTGTCCCAGATAACCGAACCTTTCCCAACCAATCTGACTCTAGGTATCTCAGCCTTCGAAATATAATATTGAGAAGTACACCATCTCTAATAGAATTTCGCAGCCAAATCCTGCCCAGAAAGAGCTGCTTGTTGCAACCCAAGGCCTCCTTATTGAACTGACCTACAAACAAAATCCTACCTAACCAAACTCTATTTAGATTGAGCATGTTTTCTAGACCATAAAAACTATCTTGACAAAGCATCCATGTCCTTCATAAAAGGAGAGGGAGTTGTTTGCACAAAACACCTATAAATGGGTAAAGGTTGAACAACAAATTTTAAAAGCAACACTCTACCCACAAAGGAGAGCCATCTGATGGTCCCCTGATTCACCTTCCCTCTAAACTTATCAAGCATAGACTACCAAGAAGATCTAGGTAAAGGATGAGACGAAATCGAAATACCAAGATAAATGAAGGGGGAGTCCCGACCTAGAATCTTAGAATTCGAGCAATCCTGGCTTGAATAAGAGGAGGGGTATTGAAGAAGAAAATAGAAGACTTTTCCTTATTAATCAACTTCCCAAAAGCACAAAGATATATGTCAAGAGACCGTCTAATGTTGCCAGCTTCCCTGGTAGTGGCAACTCCTAGTAAAGTTGTATCATCAACAAATTGAAGGTGGGAAAGAGGCGTTGAACTGTTATCCCACTTCCAACCCTAAATGAGACTATGCCTAACCTGATACTTGATCAGTATTCCCAACCCTTCTGCCATAATGATAAATAAATAAGGAGATAGAGGATCTCCTTGCCTCAATCCCCTCGAGGCCTCAAACAGCTTCAACGACTCATTATTAACAAGAACAGATAATGAGGAAGAAACATAACTCATCACCCATCTAATCCATTCCTTCTCAAAGCAAAAAGCAATAAGAAATTTTTGAATAAAGGAACATTTGACCCAATCATAGGCTTTGGCCATGTCCAACTTAATGAACATAGATTTCTCCTTAGAAGTTTCCATCGAGTGAATAAATTGCGTAGCAATAACAACCCCATCCAAGATTTTTTGGCCAGCAACAAACCCATCTTGCTCCTCAGAGATGATTTTGCTCAACCATATCTTTAGCCTCTCAGCAATAATTTTTGTAATGATATTATACACAACGTTACAGAGAGCAATATGCCTAAACATATCCAAAGAATACACTCCCTTGTTTTTGGGAATAAGCACCACAAAGGTAGCATTTAGGACCCTTAGCATCTATTTGTTCTTTTGGGACTCATGGACCACCTCTAGAAGATCAAATTTGATTAACTCTTAAAACTCCTAATAAAACTTAATCGAGAATCCATCCAAACCTAAGGCTTTCCATTTTTCATCTTGAATATAACATTTTCCAACTCCTTAAGGGAAATTGGGCCCATCAAATGCTCATTCATCTCTCTAGAAACAATCGAGGGAATATAGTTTAGAATAAGCTTTTCATTCTCATCATCTGAAAGGGAGTCCTTAAAGAGAGAGGAAATCAGGTTACCATTACGGTGAGACTGAACTGAGTTAAAAAATAAGGTCGTGTTCCTATCCCCTTCTTGAGGCCAATCCACTAGAGCTTTTTTTTTCCAAAACATTTCTTCCCTCAGCTCCTATTGAAAAAGTTCTTTCGTAGCCTCAAATTCCTCACAGAGAAGCTCCTCCGTGAGTTCATGATCTCTAATCTTCCTTGAAGCTTCTTCCACCTTCTTAAGATCCATCAACTTAGCCAAGGAAAGGTTCCCAAAATTTAGACTATTCCACCTCTTCAATTTATGCTTACCAAATTGTAGCCACGTCATAAAGGAGTACATAGCAGTGCCATGAAAAGGTTTATCATTGGTCCACTAGCCTCGCATGAAATCATGAATCTTAGGATCCCGAAGCCACATAAGTTGAAACTTAAAGGAACGGTTCTTCTTTAGCCCAAACTCAAGAGCAAAGAGTTTGATACGCCAATGATCATATCCCCTACCCTCCAGAATCACAGAACTAGAGCTTATGTTATTACCAATCCAAAAACTAGATATCAAAAACCTATCCAGTCTCTCTGATATGGACTCTTCCCCACATCTTCTATTGTGCTAGGTAAATATCCCATTATCCGACTTGATGTCAACCAAGTTCAGGGCTCAGATATGAGCACTGAAGATAGAAGAAAAAGGCTCGAGATGATCAACTCCACCATGTTTCTCCTCCAGACAAGTGATAGAATTGAAATCTCCAGTCAAAATCCATGGGTATAGAGGAGCAAAAACTTCTCACACAGCCAACGTGCTCCCACAAATTTACTTTACCATTGTAATCAACATGAGCATACATATTTATAAGTAGGATTGTTTCACTAGATTCATTATCATACCCGATCATCGAAATAGAACATTTGTTAGAAATCCAAGTAAGAGGAGAGATCTTAATCGGATTCCATAAACAAGCAACACCACTAGTATATCTGCAAGCACCAATACACTGGAATTGACCCCTTCTCCACAACTTGGGAGCAATATTGAACATACTATCAGTAGCAAATTTAGTCTCCTAAATAAACACCACATCTACAGAATGTACACGAATCAAATCATGAACAACTTTTTGTTTGGGGATGTTATTCAACCCCCTTACATTCCATGAGAGGATAATCATTTTTAGGGGTTAGAAAAATGGGAGTCCAATTTTCTCACCAAGTTTGACTCCACCAAAGTCTCCCCCATTGAATTAATTTTATCCTGGTCTTTCTTTCGATCCACCTTCATATTCTTATCCAAAGCACCTTTTTTAAAAAAAATTTGTTGCAATCCTAGCACCGTAGGAGTTTTGCAGTCCAAGGATGACTACATCAGTGCTTGAGTAGGTGAGAGCACAACTATATCTATGCCACTTTCCAAAATAGTTTTCCTTCCAAGGCTATAGCCAACCATATCACCTATACTCAAAACCAAAGCCATATGTTCTTCATTTAAACCCACTAGATATGATTCCTTAGGTTCCACCTCAAGAAGAGACATCTGATTCGGCCCTGTTATATCTACATCAGGTAGCGACATTTCAGGTAACTCCATGCACTGATCAAGATCATCCAGTATCTCAAAATGGTTGAGCAGAGCATTTGGTTGGCTATCCTTAAGGGCTCTTTTTACTCTTCTTCCTCTGTTTCAGGGTTTTACGGGAACAAAGCCTTCATTATCCTGATCCCCTTCCTTTATCGAGGCTTTTCCTTTATCCATATTTTGTGCAGATCGAGAGGGCCCAAGATTTGAAGCCACGGATAGGATAAACTTAGAACATTTTCTTTGCAGGTGGTCGTGTTCATGAAAAATCCAGCAACGAAATGGAATAGCTTTATAGTCAAGTTGTTGAACCCATGTAAACGATCAAAATAGTATTTCAACAAAATTTGGAATAGGATTGTTTAAATTAATTTCGACATAGATATGGGCAAAAAAAATTACATTTTTCTCCATCGTCTATTGTGATGGTCCAACTGACTTCCCAAGAAGAAGGGTAATCATATGCAAGATGTTGTTTCTCCAAAATTCTAATGGGAGCTATGGGAGCCAAACCCACACTAGAACCCACTATGGTCGCTCCTCTAACAGGTTGAAACCTACATGCCAAGGTTTAAGAAAGAGTCCAGCTTAGTTACAAAAATAGGGACCCCATTCAAATGCTTTGTTACAATCCCCAAGACAAGATAAAACCACCATAAAATAGTTATTCGCACTTAGCATAACCTCCACGTTACTGTCAGGGTTCTAGGTCTTCCTAACCCAAACCTCCACAAAGGGAAGGAAAATTCATATGCCCATAAATTTGCCAATAAGCACATGTTTGGTTAAATACTCCACATATTCTACCACCGAGTCAGGTTGAACCACTAGAACCGACCTGGATTCACATCATTCCAAATATCCATTGTTCTTTAACAAACGATTCCCAACATGCATTGGGAAATTCTATTCCTTCCAATAGTTTTTAGATAAAAAATGTCACTAGCATGCACGCTCTGTGACAGGCCCGACACCATCGCAACATTCCTCTCCAAAGCACCTTTCTCCAAAACCTTGGATCATTCGTTGAGCTGCATTCTAATAAACCTTATAACTTGTTCATTTAAAATAATGAATTGAACAGATTCTCGTTGAATTCTTTATTATCATATAATTTTCTAATCATCTTGTTTATATATGGGTGTATTAAATACATTTAAAAATATTATCTAAATCATATTTCAAAACATTTTATTACTTCCCACTTTTTATGAATAAGATAATTGTTTCAGGTAATAATTTGTATTTAATTATTATTTTCAAGAAGATTATTTATTAATTGTATTAGCATTGTCAAACATAAATTAAAATATTATCTTTTATTTTTATTTTTTTTAGTAATACTTCTTATACACATCCACCGTGGGGATTGAATCCGAGTCACATCACCTATAATGCAAGTGGCATCCTTGCTGGTAGACCACATCACGTGGATTTATTATTATTTATCTTTAAATGTTATTGTTTTAATTTTTAACTAAGAGTCAATTATTATCAAGAAAAAGACAAGAAATTACAGTCATGCTCAAACTTAATCCCAAAAATTTTTGGCGTATTTTTTTACCCAAAAAGAAAACATGTCCCATTTTTTACCCTCACACTTGGTACACCTATGCTGGCTCACTCTATGATATCCCAAACCATACCCCAATTATCCCCAACCCACGACCATCACATTGTAACTTCTTTACTGATGAAATGATTTTTCATGCTATTTGTAAACTACAGACTGGTAAAGCAGTTGATATTGAAAATTTGAAGGCAGAATTTCTTAATCATAGCCCTAGAGTCTTGGCGGTCCATATTGCCAAACTCTTCAATCATATAGTTACTCATGGGTTCCCACCCTCTTGGTCTTTAAATATCATAAATCCGGAGATCCGCTAAATCTAAACAATTACAGGACTATTATGGTTGGTCATACTCTTGCAAAACATTTTGCAACAGTTCTTGATATTTTTATCTCTTATTTTGTTTAGGTTAAGAAACTTTGTGCAAATGGGCAAGCAGGTTTCAGAAGAAATCATCATACCTATGATCACATTCTAACTCTTATATCTATCATTGAAGAAGCCAAAGCCAATAAACACATGGTCTATTGTTGTTTTTTTTACTACAAGAAAGCATTTGATATTTTTTCCATATAATTACTGCTTTAGAGGTTGAAGGATCTAGGAATTCCAGAGGAGGTTATTTTGTTGGTTATGATCTTATATGAAAAAATTACTGGATAGGTTAAAATTGAATCTCTCAGAACAAAATATGTTCATAGTACTTTTGGGGTTAAACAAGGCTGCCCACTTTCACCTACACTCTTTGGATTGTATATTTATGAATTGGAGGTGCTCATTATGGACTCTCTGGATAAGAGTATAGGTTGCTTAATTTTTGGTAGTGTTATTGTCATTTTGCTATTTGCTGATGATATTATCCTAATATCACATACAGCAGGAGGACTTCAATAGCAACTGGACATACTTGGCATATACTCTGACTTGCATTGATTAGAAGTTAATCTCTAGAAAACAAAAATCATGACATTCAACCTACCCAAGAAAGATCTCTCTTATGTTCACATCACATATAAAGGGAAAGTTGTTGAGATTGTCACATCATACACATACTTGGGGGTTATTTTCACAGGACCTACCTTCAACTTGATCCCTGCATCTCAAGCAAGGTTAAAGGTTATGCTGCCTTAGCCTCTTTGGATAAGCAATGCTTTTAGCTCTAGTTTCAGGACATCAGTATGAAGATCAGACTCTTCCACGCTCTTGTTACCCCTACACTACTTTATGGCTGTGATGTTTGGGGCCCTAGCCTCAGACAGTTGGGTTGGTCTCATATTGAAAGGGTCCTCATCTCAATGTTTTCCAAGTTCATTCATTCCAAAAGAATTGTTCCACATCCCATCATTCTAGCTGAGTTTGGTGCTCGTTCATTGCTTACAACAACAATATTTCTTGTTGTCTCTTCACTGGGTATATTTCATTGTATGTCGGACATGAGAAGATATCCATATTTACCACTATAATCCTCAAGACAATTGGTAAATCAATGGGTTAGGAATTACTTGTATGTTCAGACTACTACTCTACTTCAATCTCTTGGTCTAGACATCATGATACCTCCTTCTACTAAAGCATCAATCAATGAACCATACTCCAATAAGGATATTTGAGATGAGATTTACTCAACATATATAAAAACTACTTGGATTGATCCAAAGGAACCTCTTTCACCAAAACTGCTCCATTACTCTCACTTTTATATCCAACTAGAGAATGGATTGATCACTACTCCAAAATATAACTTGATACATATATCACACAGCCTCAGGTTTCTTCTATCTCAGCTACGATTTTGTTCCCACCAATTGCGTATTCATACAGATCATCACCTCCCCAGAGATCAACGTATTTGTAGATTGTGCAGTATTGATGTGGAATCCAAGGAGAATTTCATTTTCACATGTCCTGTCTACTACGAGATACGAGGTAGATATTATTGCTTATTCAAAGACACCCATACACTAAAATTTTGGATTAATTATGAATATTAGAGATGCATTACCCTTTTCATCTAGGAATTATTCAATCTCAGGAAATAACTACTTAGTAACAGTTTGCAGAAGATAACAGGATCTTGACTTATCACTTCATTCTTCTAGCCTCCAAAGGCCACGACCAAGAAGCGCCAGGGTGATCACAAAGATACAACAAGATCAACTCGTCGTCGACTCCAACAAAGAACATCTACGACGACATCCAACTCTTATATCACTCACTTCTCTTCAACTTTGAATGTTGAGAGTAATCCTTGATCCATAGATCTTGTATATCATATGTCATTATGTTTACTGTTTTTCTTACTTTATTTTCTCTGGAGCTACATTACGCACTCTCGTTGCTTTGTATGTCTTAATTTACAGTCCTATTGACCTCTTTTGATCACCGATGGACATTAATACAAGTTCAAATTCAAATTTAATTGTAATATTATATCATGTTTTATATAGTAATATTATCATAGCTTAATAATTATATAGAGTTGATGATATTTAATATTATTAATTTTATTTGTAAAATAATATAAAATAGTATATTTAAATATTAAAAACATGGGTTTTTATATGGTCTATCCTAAAGCTTTATCCCTCGTTTATTCATAAAGTTGCTACCATCGGGTTTATCCTTTTATAGGTAAAACATTGAGTTAAAAACTTAGGTTTTTATCCCATGGGGGACAACGCAATAGTTCGAGCTTTGGCTCTTCTTCGGGAGGTCCAAGGTTAAAACCGCGGCATGGGCAAGTGTGTGAGGGGGTGGCTATGTGGTGGTTATGTGTTAAATTCTCTATTGATAAGCATAGCTCTCGGCTTTAGGAGGGGTCATGGTTGGGGGAGCTTGCATAGCCCTGTGCATTGGTCGTAAGGGTTTCTCACACTAACCTAATAAAAAAACACAAGTTTTTATATGGGGTTCTCGTCCCCTTCGATTTTAAACTCGAGTCTCTTGAATACGAACTCGGATTTATCACTACGATATTTTTCACAAGATAAAAAATGTTAAGGTAAAGCATAGGTTTTTATGAGGGGTCTTGGTCCCTTCATACGGGTTTTGAATTTGAGTCTCTTATATAAAAATCTAAAGGCTTACCATCACGATATCCCTCATTGGACAAAAAAATTTAAGGTAAAACACAAGTTTTTATGAGGGATCCTTGTTTTCTTGCAAATTAGGAAGTAAGCTTTTGGGTGAAATGCAATAGTAGAAGTATACAAATTATGACCCAGCCCCTCAAACGAGTGAATCATGGCCCAATCATACACTCCATCCTCTCTCGTGGAAATATTGCTCGATGGTGGTGAATGTGGATTTCTCCCCTTGTGTGGTTTTCGTTGGTTGATTTCCCTTGTGGGCCCCATGTTAATTCTAAGGTTTATTCTTTGTTCCTTTCGTATTGTCCAATCTCGTACTTTCTCACATAAAAAATATTAAACACCTTGAACAATGTTGCAAGAATCTTGAGTCATTATGCCACATGTATCCCACGATAGCCCTCATGGTGGTATATAAATCACAACACCCACATAAAGATTTACAAATCAAGAAGCAAGATTTTGGATGAAATGTCCTAGTGGAAGCAGACGAACCATGACCCAACCCCTCAAATGAACGAATCATGACCCAAGCATACGCTCCATCCTCACGCATGGGAGCATCACTCGATGGTGATGAGTGTGTATTTCTCTCCATGTGTGGTTTATGTTGGTTGATTTCCCTTGTGGACTCCATGTTATCTCTAGAGTCCATTCTTCGCTCCTCTCGTACTACCTAGCGCTTTCTCACATAAAAACCTCTTATGAATACAATCTCATAGCTATCTTTTCTATAAAGTAAAATTTCTCATGTTTTATTTCTTTGTTGACAATATAATATTTTATTATTCATCAAAAATATCATAACAGCGTGGGTGAGTGTGTGAGGGGATGGGTGTGTGTCCGATTGTACATAACAAAAAAAATAATAAATCAATTGAATATTTTTAAATAAATTATATTAAATATCAAATCAAAATTATTATATTAAATGACATTAATTCAACTGTTTAAATTCTTAAAGTCATAGGTTTAAATCTTCCAAGGATACATCCATAATTAACAAGTTGTTATAATACCACCATGTGGTCATTATTTGATATGAGTTAGATCAATTTCAATCTCATATAACCAATTTAAAAAAATTAACTTAATTCATCTAGTTTAAATTTTTAATGATTTATCATTTATTTATTTATTTATCCTTATCTAAGGTGAGGGCGACCAATATGAATAGAGAGACTCGATCGAGTACATAAATGATCTCTTAAAGTAAATAATCAAGAGAGATCGGGAAGTTGAGGGCGGTTCCAAAGGAGGGAGTTCGATAGGGAAGAGGTGAGCTCTTAAAAATGCTTATAACAGGAGAGAATAAGGAAGAGAGGAGAGGAGAAGGGTCGCTTAATAGGATTATGGGTAATACTTCTTATACACATCCACCATGGAGATTGAAACCGAGTCACATCACTAATAATGCAAGTGGCGTCCTTACCGGTAAACCACACTCATGGAAAAACTTATTTTGAGTAAAATATTCATCATTTATTGAGCTTTTATCCATGGTTATAAAAACTTATTTTGAGTAAAATATTCTTCATTTATTGAGTTTTTATCCATCGTTATAAAGTTTTTATGCTCAATGTTCAATCAAACATCCATTTCTCACATACATGAGACCTTTATGTTCACCAAGAGGAACCTTGTGTGTTAGGTTTTTATTCATTATTAAATAAACAACCATTGTGCTTGATTTTCAATAAAACATCCGTTTTCACAAACACTAGGCCATTGTGTTCATTTAGCGAACCTGGACGTTCTTTATAAAATATTATTCATCTTAATCATTCATATTAATTAAAAACATGGATTTTCTGCACTTAACATAAAAAACAATCATTATCAAGCGACAATAGCTTAATTGATTAAATTCCTAATTTTGATGAAGAAGACCTAAATTCAAATCTTGTCAAACAATTTGTGCATAATAACCAAGTTAATGTGATACCAATATGTGATCATGATGTAATGTACATGGGACCTATTTCAATTCCTTATATTCATTAAGGAACATAAAAAACAATTACTCTTAAGTTTTAAGAGTGCTCTTACTTAAATATATATAAATTAAATGTTTTATAACTTTACTATTGGGGCTTTGGCTCTTCTTTGAGAGGTTCAAGGTTCAAACCGCCGCGTGAGCTCCAAGGTTCAAACTACGGTGTGAATGTTAATTTCTTAATGATAAGCTTAGCTCTCGATCTTACGAGGGATCATGGTTAGGATGGGAATGCTCAAACCTAAGTGTTGGACATAGAGGTTTCTCACATTACACTATATATAAGAAATTTTTAATTTTATAATATATTTATTTGTAGAGTTAAAGTATATGTATACAAATATTTTATTTCTTATTATATATATATATATATATATATATATATATATATATTTTAATTTATTTATTTGGTTAGTGTGAGAAACCCTACGACGACCAACGCACAGGCTCCCCCAACTATAAACCCTTCTAAAGCCGAGAGCTATGCTTATCAATAGGCAATTTAACACACACCCACCCATTCACACACTCGCCCACGCTACGGTCTGAACCTTGAACCTCTCGAAGAAGAACCAAAACCTAAACTTATATTTTTTATTATAAGTAATTATAAATATATTATTTAATTTTTATTTCAAATACACACAAAGATATCATATTTATATTTTTAATTATAAATAATCATAAATATATTATTTAATTTTTTTATTTGATTAGTGTAAGAAACCCCTACAACCAACACATAAGTTGAGCAACCTCCTCCAACCATGACCCCTCATAAAGCCGAGAGCTATACTTCTAAATAGGGAATTTAACATACAACCACCATACACCCTCCCCTCACACACTCGTGCACGTTGTATAAAATGTTAGGTTAGTATGAGAAACCCCTATGACCAATGCACATGACTGAGCAATCTCCTCCCAACCATGACCCCTTGTAAAGTTGAGAGCTATGCTTATCAATAGGGAATTTAAAACACAGCCTTTGTGTCCTCCTTTGCATCGCAAAGGTTCGAACCATGGACCTTATGTTCAACAAGGCCAGGCTTGCCTTCTCCACTTGTGCTACAAAGACAGACAATATATTAGTTAACTTTTATTTTAAATACACAGAGATATGCAATGTGAGTTATTGCATAGGATGTAAGGAAAGAATATCCAATATTGACTTTTAAATTTAGAATATACATATACAAGTAAAGGCATATATATTAAAGGTAATTGGGGAATGGTTAAGGATAATTATATATTGGTAAACTTTAAATAAAGGTTTTTAGTTTGAATTATGAAGAAGATAGGTTTATACACGGTGCTTTAGTAACTATAATATAGTTGAGCATAACTATATATTAGGTAAACAATATAGTCTCATATGACTTGTAAAAAAATACTTAAAGCATGATGTACAACCTTATTTTCCTCGTAATTAAAACTTTAGACCTCTATTTAAAATACCAAAATATTCATCATTAAAATATGCAGATATATGTCATTGTAGATTTAAAATATATATACAAATATTTTTGTTATTATTATTTTTTATTTTTGGTAAATATTAAGAGATGGGGGTTTTGACCAGGAATCCCCCAACCTGTTACAACAACTCCACCAAAGAGACACACCCACTCCCTCACACACTCACTCACGTCACTGTTTGAACCTTGAACCTCCCGAAAAAGAGCCAAAGCCCAAACCGTTGCACTGCACCCCCAAGTACAATTTATTATTATAAATAATTATATATATTATTTAATTTAATTTTTTTTAAATATAAAAATACTACAAAATATCTCGTATAAAAAATCTAATATGAACTTTCAAATTTGAGATATAATATTATTATTCAACCACACGCACAATCCCTTACATTTTTGGGCACCATCCATATCCAATAAATCATTGAAAATGGTTGACCTGAGACTTTCAAAATTCACTTTTCTAATTCACCTTGGAATAATCATACTTTATTGCTTTTGAGGTTTCAACTCAAAAATAGACATCATCGACATAGTGACCAGGGAATAAAATTAATGTCTGCCTCCCCGGGTCCATCGATTTTTAAAAATAATAATAATTATTAATTTTAAATTTTTAGGAGATGTAAAGTAGGCACATGAGATTATAAGAGACTCTCTACTCCAACGGACTCCAACCCTTCACAAAACCAACAACTAGTCATATTGCAAGTAATTTTAGGTAAAAGAAAAAGAAAAGAAGATTGAAGAAAATTCAAGCACTTGAATATTTCATACTTCAAAGTATTGAGTGATAATAAAATAGTAAAAGTAAGAATAATAGTTACGATGATAAGGATCTTTATGCAGATTTTGTTTTCTATGACCCATAAAGAATTATCAAATGTTCATATCAATTTGATACCAAGTAAAAGATTTAAAGGAGGATTGTATGAAAAAGGAATTGAACTAAATTAAAATGGCCACAAAGAAATTAAAGGAACTTATAATATGTGTTCGAATTTAACTAGATAGAAATAAAAGAACTTATTATTGCAAAAAAATTTATTGGATCTATGAAAAATAATTTGATGATAGATGATAGATGTTATCATTGTTATGAAATTAGACATATTGTAAGGTATTATCATATTAAAGAGACGAAGATTGTATATAATTGAAGGACTTGAATATTACATATGCAAGAATATTTTGTAATAGGAAAACAGTAAGAGTAACGACAACAATAACGATGATCAAATCTCTGTTTACTATTTTTTTTCATTTGCATACCTTTAGAAAAGAAGGGATTATTTTGGATGTTTGCATTATATGGTTAAACATGGGTTAATTTTCTTTTCATTTGATGAAGTCAAAAAGGAAAGGATTTTTGTAATAGATAATTTTACACTTTGACATTAAAAGAATTGGTGATGCCATTTGAAATTAGGATCATTAAACGTGTCTATAATGTTCTTTAATTACTTCAAATATTACTATTTATATCTTAAGTCACACAATCTAAAAGATTATAATTTAGCTTTATATCTATTTGAGATTAATGATATTTAAAACAAATATGTAGTTTTGACTTCGGATATGGTTTTTACAAAGGACAAGGTGTAAAAGTTTACAAACTTTACAAGAATATTTTCATTTTAAGGAAGTACTATTGGTACGAGAAAATTATGGTATGAGAGATTTGGATATTTGAACTACAAGTTCCCAAGCCTAATGAGAAGATTGAAAATGGTAGAAAATCAATAAGTGGTCCCACAAGTACTATATGAAGATTGTATACTTGGAAAAATAACCACAAAAATAAAAGGAAAAAATAAAATTGAAACATTATTCATAGCAATATTGGTAGTGATCGAGTGCTTGCCAATGGGTTACCTTGGTTCGATTTCCTAGAGGATCGGGGGTCCCATTGACTTCGTCTTTACCTATCAAACTAGGGATTATAGAGGTTCCATACGCAACCAAAAAAAAAGTTACGCAATGAGTAGTCAATTTCAATTAAAAAGTTCATAATAACTTTTATTGATGACTTATGAAGGAGAGCAAGGACCTATACTATTAAAAGCATACAAATAGATTCTAAGAAGTTGTTTGAATTCAGGAAGTTAGTTGATTATCAAAATAAGTATTCCATTAAGTGTCTTTGTATTAATAGAGGTGGGAAGTTTATGATCAATGTCTAAGTTGAAGATTTTTAATTCAACAATGAGATAACTTACGAAAAAGGATAATTCATACTTAATAGAATGATGTTACAAAATAAGACTTGTGGAGATGGCTATAATTTTTGTTTGAGGAAGAAGGATAGGAAGAATTTTTTTGGAAAGGTAACTATCTATAAAAAAATGTATTATATGTAGAGTGCTTACCAAGGTTATTAGCAGATCAACACTTGAAGATAAGTGGAGTGGTTGCAAACGTAACATGGATCATCTCATGATATTGGATTTTATGCCTTGGATTCATATTCTTCATAAGATATATTTAAACTTAGATGTTAAAATATATTCATGCATCATGAGGGAGTATTTTGAAATATCTAAATCTTATAGGTTTTTTTATTTAGTTAAGATAAATTTTGTCATTGGTAGTGATGTCAACATCAATGAAATTATAAGTAGATGTACTTTTCCCTTAGAATCGTTATCAAGTTTCAACGATCCATCAAAGGATGTCATCTTACAAGCATCTACACACCATGTCATGTGAGGATAAAGATCAAGACGATGGGCCATTTAAGGGAGTCACTAGATGGTTGTCCATAATGGGACCTAAAAAGGGTCATTTAGAATTAAATTTATCAATAAAATCCACCAAAAAGAGTCATGTATGGATATGAGAGGATATTTCAAAAATATCATTTGAGGGTTGTCTAAGTGAGGCATCATCGTGTCATTCAAGATATATGACTATTAGAAGGAACTAGCAAAGGATCATCTAAGAAATATCATTTGAGGAGCTTATCGTCTAAACTTTGATCGAGGATTTATTTGGTAGTTTACAAAATCAAATTATTCATTTAACTGCTCACTGATGTATTTGCTTGCTAAACATCAAAATAAAGAAAAGTGTAAGATTCATCATCGAAAAAAATATGCAAACGTTGTTATCATCATGTTTAATAAAAAGATCACGAGGTTCATCGTCTTTCCATAAAATATGAAAACAAGTGTCAAGGTCATCGTCGTGAGAAAGACAACAATGAGCGCAAGGGTTATTATTATAAAAAATATGAAGACAAACATAGGCATCATCATTGTTGCATGAAATATAGAATAAATTAGGAGGGCATTGTCATCATATGGAAGACAAAGACAAAAATAAAGGCTATCATTACATACAAAAGATGAATATGAGTGTAGGTTGTCATCATGAATGTAAATGACAAGTGAAAGCACAAGAGCCTTCATCCTTGCATGGAAGATTGAGGTGATTGTAAGGTTTACCATTATTGCATGTGAAAAAAAAACCATAAAAGGTACAAAATGAAGAAAACTCCCTATTGCTTTTAGACTCTTCATCCTTTTTTAGAAGCATCTCTCATGCTTGTATAAACCAATTAAATTAATTGCATAATAAAAGTCCTCAAATTCATAACATGACATTCCACTCTCCATACCATTTGACCAAAACACATGCAAGAATGGAGGTGAGCCTATTACCTTTAATGGATACAACTTGATATCTACCTTTCCTATAATGCAAAAATTCTAATGTTATTTGTTTTTGTGGGAGAACAAGGGGTTGTGCTCAAGTCCCCTACCCTTGAAAAAACACAAATCTCTTCTATAGAGCTTGAAAGTTTACAAAAAAATCAATTCCCATCTCAATTGAGTTATTATAGCTAAAAACCTACATCATTTTACATAAAATGTTTGAATTCTTGATTTTTCAAATTTTGGATCTTTTTCAATTTTTTGTGTGAATACAAACATTCCAAAATTCAATATCCTTGACATTTTCCTACAACAACCTACACAATACTAAAACTTCACCTCTTCTATCTATGCATTGCATCTTAGTAGAGTAATATTTCCAAAACATCGCATTATCATAGTCTACTTTACCAAATTTGGATTGCTAGTTTCCTTCCTAAAGCACAAGTGCAACCACAAAAATTATAATAAATAGTTTATATGAAAGCATATTAATGTTATAAAATAAAGTAGATATTACCAATAGAAAATATTAAAGTAAATCTTAATCATTATTTGAATCAGGAAATCAACATTTTCTTATCAACTTCAACTAAACTTACTACTTCCTCTAACCAAGGAAAAGAGAATTTAACTTCATGATCCTCAATTAAAACCCCTCTATTGGCTAGCCTATCTGCACATTTGTTTCCTTTTCTTAATGTATATGTAAACCTGATTTCTTCAAACTCTATAGCCAGGTCTTGAATTTCCATAATTATCTTTTGTATACTCCATGGAGCCTTTGCTTTCCTCAAAATTGCATTTATTACTATTAGTGAATCACCTTCCATCCATTCTTTGTTCCATTTTATTTCTTTGTATATTTTAACCCTTTCAAAGTTGCCCAAGCTTCGGTTTCAATTTTTATCTTAAATCCACTATTGAAAGTGTAATGAGACAAAGTCTCTCCTCTATTATTTCTAATTATTCCTCCTCCTACTACTAGTCCTAGATTTCCTTTAGATGATCCATCAAAGTTCAATTTGATTAACTCCACATCTGGTGTTTTCCACTTTATATTCTTTACCTTGTTTTTGTTTCTCATATACCCAACATCATTATTCCATTTAATGACTTGACTCCATCTATCAAGTCTCTCTACTTCAAGAATAGCGATTGGGTGATTTAATAGGGTTGCTTTACACTCCTCTATGGCTAATTTTTTTTTCCTTTTCATTACCTCTAAATTGCTTTCCTTTTCTTTAAATATTCTTCTATCTTCCTAGCCATACAGTCCAAAGTATTGTATCTTTTGATATATCCCATATTGTCTATAAAGCCTCACTTTTAAAAGTGATATGCCATTCTTTTAACCATTATTCAATTTTTCCATTCATCACCATACATTTACCAAACATATTAAGAATCCATTGCCATAGTTTCTAGACTATTGAGTAGTGTCCCAAGAGATGGTATATACTCTCCTCCTCCTTTTTATAAAGAACACATTGTGAGAGGCCATGAAAACCTCTTTTCATAAGGTTATCCCAAGATAAAATTCTTCTATGACCTACTAGACAAACAAACATTTTGACTTTAAGAATGCTTAGGCTATCCCAAATATCTCTCCATATTCTTGTGATATTCCTATTTTGTTGGTGCTTTACATTATATTCACTTATTGTTGTGTATTCTCTTGAGCTATTCAACTCCCAAATCAACTTATCCTTGGCTTCCCTCTGAATAATCATTGTTTCTTTCTACTCAATTGTCTCCTAGCATCAATGTCTTGTATAGTTGTAAAACAATCTTCTTTCCATTTGTATCTTCCTTCATTATCCTTGTACAAAATGTTTGAAACCCTATCACCATATTTATCTTGAAGTAATCTCATCCATGATTTCAAAATTGAATCTAGATTGAGTGTTTTTTATCACACCAAGTATCCATCCAAATAGAACTTTTTTCGCCAGTTTTGACCACCCATCTTAAACCTTTAATCACTAGATCAATTGATTTTTTTAACTATTTCATAATGCAAAACCATTTGGTAGAGAGAATGCAATAAATATTAAGCTTGGGTCATTGGGCTCAACATACTTAGAATATTTATTGCCCATTGTCTTTGACTTTCTTTGAATAATCTCCAAATTAATTTTTCCCTAAGAGCTAAGTTTACATCGTAATAAATCTTGAACTGAAACCTCCCCTAGTTTTATCATCACATACATTTCTCCATTTCTGCATTTCACCAAAGAGAAATTTCTTTTATCATGTAATCCCGACCACAAAAATGATCGCATAATATAGATTAAACGTTTTTCTATTGATTTTGGCATAGTATACAAGGACATATAATATGTTGGAAATGACACATAAGATTGATTTAATTAGTTGCACTCTTCATGTTAACGATAACCATCTACCTTTCCATGTCGGTAGTTTATTCTAAACTTTACTTATAATTGGATTCCATAATTCTATCCTCATTCTCCCTCAAATAAGGGTATCCCTAGATACGTTGTTCGCCAATTTGCCTCCTCCATTTGAATTAACCTACATATCTCTACTTTGATTAAAAAAATCTTATGTTATATTTCTTGGTCAAAATATAATATATATATATATATATATATATATATATATATATATATATATATATATATATTTTCGATTTATCAAGAATATCAAAATAATAATAATAAATCATTTTTATTCTATTGATTTTTTTTTTAACAAATTATATTAAATATCAAATCAAAATTACTATATCAAATGGCATTAACTCAACTAGTTAAATTCCTCGTGACGTAGGTCAATATGTAATATGGGTTAAACCTGTTTTAATCTCATACAACCATTTTAAAAAAATAACTCAATTTTTATAGTACAATTTTTTAATAAATTATCATAAAATTCATTATAATGGGGTCAAAACAATTTATTTTGAGTAAAACATTCGTCATTTATTATAATTTTATCCATCATTCATATAGAAATTTTTTATGCTTAATTTTCAATTAAGCATCAATTTATCACATGCACAAGGCCCTTATGTTTACCAAGAGGAATCTTGTTTGTTAGGCTTTTATTCATTATTCACCTAAAAATCCTTTATGTCTGATTTTCAATTAAATATTCATTTTCACATATGCAAGACCATTTTGCCCTAACCTTCTTTATAAAATACAACCCATCTCAATGATTCATATTGGCTCAAAACATGGCTTCTCTCCACTTAACATGAAAAACAATCATTATCAAGCTACACTAGCTTAACCGATTAAATGCATTTTTAATGGAGACCTAAGTTCTAATATTGCCAAAAAAACACATGTATATCAATATGTGATTATGATGTAATGCATATAGGGCCTATTTCAATTTTCTTATAGTCAATTAAAAACATGAAAAAAAAAATCACTCTAAAACTTTAAGAGAGATCTTACCCCTCTCTATGTATCAGGGGTAGGTGTGTAGGGTAGTTACCCTATGCCCCGTTCGACACCACTCATGGCCAAAATGGCTTTGGCATGCCACGAAATAGGCCTTAGGAAGCTTCATGTAGAGTTCCCTGCACAACACAACATGAGCACAACATATTTCCATAGCATACAGGGTTAACGAAATCGTCATTCATTTATCCATCAGGTTAGTGGAAGCATATAACCATACAAGCA
Organism: Wollemia nobilis; assembly: GCA_028583015.1. Lineage (NCBI taxonomy): Eukaryota > Viridiplantae > Streptophyta > Pinopsida > Araucariales > Araucariaceae > Wollemia > Wollemia nobilis. The sequence continues at coordinate 1,324,431 of JAQPPZ010016912.1, read as the reverse complement.
ATCCATTCATCTTCGCATGCATCACATGGCACTCAGGCCAACATCCACACATTGAAATACAGATAGGCACAAAAACACAAAGCCATTTCTTTGGTATTGCTTAACAAATACCAATGATCCTTCATTACATTAGTGGCACGACGACCATACAACAAGCCCGAAGATACAACATAGCATACTTGGACGGCTTGGCAAAACAGGTGCTCGATCGACTCATAAAATGTGAGGCTTATTGGCACGTCCATACAAACACATAGCTCGGTAATGTCACAGGAACACATACACACTAGCATACTTGGGCGAGGTAACAATATCTATACCTTCTTTTGCTCGAAGACGCTCTTGTTATCCGAAGGTGCTCAGCTCATTTGGTGGATATGTGCCTGCTTAGAATCTTTTTAAAAGGGTGTCTTCACCATCTGTTGTGGTTCCTCATCTAATTAGCTTCACCTTCCCTGGTTCCTTACCTACGGACTTCACCATCTTGGTGGTTCCTCGTCTCTTGTCCTCTAAGCAACCTCCACAAACCTTAGAGGTTCGGAGGGGTGGCAGGCCTCTGTTGTGGAGTTGTTTTGTCACCCTCATGTGCCTTGAGCCTAGCCCACACACCATGCTCCCACCCATGGTGTAATCTATACTATACCTTGAGGAAGTAGTTGGCAAGGTGTCAAGGCACAACCACCCTACCACAGTCTATATAAATTAAATTTTCTGTAAGAAACATTTAATTTTATAAAATATTTATTTGTAGTTAAAATATATGTATATAAGTCCGAGAGGACAGCATAATGGTTCAGGCTCTCGCTCTTTTCGAAGAGGTCCAAGGTTCAAACCGTGATGTGGGTGAGTGTGTGAGGGGGTATGTGTGTGTATGGTTGTGTGTTTGGTCCCTATTTATAAGCTCAACTCTCACTCTTATAAGAGGTCATGATTGAGATGGGATCTGAATGTCAGTAGTAGGAGTTTCTTACAGTAACCTTAAAAAGTTATAATTAAATAAAATATATGTATATAAATATTTTTTTACTTATTACTATTAAGTAATCATAAATATATTATTTAATTTTCATTTAAAATACATACAAAGATATTGAGGATGCAACATAACATATACAATGTGAAATTATTAGAAGAAATATCCAATATTAACTTTTAAATTTAGAATATACAAGACATATATATAGAGCAATGTGGACTCATTACATAGAATGTAAGGAAGAAATATCCAACATTGACTTTTAAATTTAGAATATTCACATACAAGTATATAATGCATATATTTGAAGGGTATAGAGTAGAGTGACTTTTTACAAGTTACATAGATGTAAGGAAGGAATATTCAATATTGACATTTCAATTTATAATATACACAGACAAGTATATAAGGCATATATTAAAGGGTTATGAGATTTAATATATGACTATTTCTAACCATACTTTGTTATTAAAGCATAGTGTATAATCTTATTGTCCTTAGGATTCGAACTTTGGATTTTAATATGTGGTTATTTTTAATTATACTCTTGACGTATGGTGTACAACCTATCTTCCTTAGGATTCAAACTTTAAACCTCTATTCAGAATACCAATGTCTCCACTATTAAGCTATTCAAGCTATACAAATATATATCATTGTAAATTTTTTTACTTGAAAAGAAGAGGTTGTACTTGGGTCTTCTACCCTTGACAAATCACAACTCCTTCCTTTAAAGCTTGAGATTTTATAAACATATTCAATTCTCATCTCAATTGAGATGCTATAACTAGATACCTACATATTTCTTCATAAACAGTCTGAATTTTGTATATTCATTTTTGGGGTCTTTTTTAAATTTTTTTTGTAAAAACAAATATGCTATAACTAGATACCTATATTTTTCTTCATAAAAAGTCTGATTTTTTTATATACATTATTTTTGGTCTTCTTCAATTTTTTTATGTAAAAGCAAACATTCAACATCCTTCTTCTTGATATTTTTCACTCTTGTTCATCCATCCATCAAAGTGAAATCTTGATTAGTGGTGGTCTTTGATTATGCCAAGTTTTTATTGTGCCACTTAAATATACATATTTGCTTTGTTGGCTTCATGCTTCTATTGCTTTACTCTAATATTTTGAACGGTTGATCTTGTTGTTCCTTGATATTGTTGCATCCCTTTGAAATCCAAACATTATATTTTTTCTATCAAACACTACCATACTTGATGTCTTTCTAACTCCATGTAGATCTATAATATTGATGCCTTGAGATATGCCTCCAAGATTATTGCAACTCAGGGTGATGTGGGTGTCGATATGCTGCAACCTTAACCTAACATTTTGTTTCGTTTAGATCTTTAGCAATTTATTTTTAATTTTAAATTCTTCTTCACAATATTCTCTCTTATACCCTTCTTTTGGTGCATCCTTGTGCACTTCTAATAGGGCTTCCTTGGACTTTGTTGTTGCTTCTTCCATGGACTCTATTGTTGTTGCTATTGTAAATTCAACTTTTGAGTCTTTTGTTGGTTCTTCAACTTGTTCCCCTTCCATTATTACTTTTTGCTTCTCCTTGGATCCTTGCTTCTTAAGCTTTTCCTTTTGAATGCAACCATGAACTTGCACATTGTCATTTATTTTTTTCTTCTATTGTATCCTCTTTATACAATTCTTTCAATTCTCTATGAGGCCTTTTTATTTCTTCTTCCTATCCTTTGATGGTGACCTTCAAACTAGCTATCTTTTTATGTGGGTTCTACTGACTCAAGAATGCATGCTCCATTTCATCCCAAGTGAAACACTTTTAATTCCTTTCCCTACCAAGACTTTTGCATTAATCATAAGCTTCCTCTTTTAAAATTTTAATAAGTTGACATTCTAAAAACAAATCCCTATAATATAGAGATCTACACTTCATGCACCATTCTCGAGCATCAATGCCATCCTTTCTAGTAAAAATTGAGAACCCCATGATCTCGATCTTAAAATTCTTAAAAACAATTAAGGATTTGGAAAAAAACTAGAGTTTTTTATTTATTTATTTTTAAATCTTCTCTATTCCTTGCTATCAACAAATAACTCTATAGATTTTCTTCAAAAACAAATTACACTACAACTAATTTGCTTACCTTAAAGGGTCGTAATCTCCCTCAATACTCGCAACAATTCCCTAAACCCTTCTCTCCACAAAATTTCTCATCGTAATCCTTCATTCCCACTTGAATTTTGTCTCAAATTAAAATCTTTTGCAACGACATTGCCTATAAATTCTAAGTCTCGTTCACATTTAATCATCCAAAACGTTTGGTCGATCCACATTTCCAGTTGCAGTGAAGGACAAAACTTTTACAAGCACTTCAACACCATTAAGAGAAAAGACGTAAAATTACTTCAAGATATCTACAATACTAACACAAATTATATCATCTTAGATTTAAAATATATGTAAACAAATATTAGTATCATTATTATTATTTGTTGTAAATGATTAGAAAAATGTTATTTAATTTTTATTTAAAAATATATAAAAATACTACAAAATATCAAGTGTAGAGTTATTATATAAAATATCAATAAGAAGAGATCTAAGTGGATTGGTAAGTTCTAGTGCTTACCAAGAAGAGACCTAGGTTTAAACCTTGGGGGCATGCATGTTTGCAAAGGTAGTAGTCTGATCTAAATCCATTGAGCGTGCGCCCAAGATGTGACCTGATTCTCCTCATAGCGAATTAAACAACAACGAGGTGGAAAGGGGCTATAAGGATAGCTTTAAGATTTGAACCTTGCTTCATAGTAGAAAATGATTATATATGTAACTAATTCCGATGTATCAAAATATATATAATTTTTTAATAACAATATTTTCAATGCATGTGATAGATTCATTGGTTGTAACCTTTGGTATTAGATATTTTTTAATTGTAACTTTGTAAAACGTTATTTTTCTGCTTTATAGTTTAAATTAGCTGGGTGTGATTCAAGTGTGAATATTATAAATGTTGATTAGGTATGCAAATTCATACTAAGTTCTAGCATGGAAAGATAAAAGCAGTTTAGCTCACTTTTTCCAAGGTGAAATTAGAAAAGTGAATGTAGACATCTTGAGTCAGGTTTTTTCAATGAGTTATTCAATATGGTTGGTGCCCAAAATAGTGTAAGGGATCGTTGCTTGTCCACCTGTCTTCAACCCCACAAAGCGACATCCGCAAATCTCTGCCGACATCCGCAAAGGTCCATCAATATTCTCTTAAGGAGATGTAAAGTAGGCACATGAGATGTCCGACGGAATCACCCTTGACAAAACCTATAATCCACAATAGACCATTCAAGCAGTTGAATATGGTTGGATATTTAGTGATATTAAAACAATAAGAGTAATGGTAATAGTTAGGATGATAAATATTTTTAACGCTGCTTTTGTTTTTTATTTGTATGACTCTAGAAAGATGTAGATTGTTAATGTTAGGTTTATTGTTAATTATGAAGTATATTATTATTAAGTTTAAGGTTAGTTTTTTTAATGGAAAATTGTAATAAGTGAAATAAAAGTTTTTATTAATAAGAAATTAAAGGAGAAATGTGTTGTTCAATTAGATGTTGTATCTAATATGATAATTTGTCTGTTTATTGATGTATTTGATTGTTAACATATAAAGGTAAAGACAAGTGTAAGAGCCTGTCAAAAAAAAAAAATAATTGTTGTCATCATAGTGTTGAATGAAAAGAAGATTATAAGGGTTATTGTCGTTCCTTAAAACATAAAAACAATTGTTAAGGACATCATCGTGCAAAGACAATGGTGAGCACATGGGTTGTGCAAAAGATGAAGACAAGCATAGGCATCATCATTGTTGCATAAAAGACGGAATACATTAGGAGGACATTGTCATCATATGGAAGATAAGAAAAAATGTAAAGGCTATCATTGCACACGAAAGATGAAGATGATCGTGGATTGTCATCATCAATGCAAAGGACAATTGCAAGCACAAGAGCCATCATCCTTGAATGAAAGATGAAGGTGATTTTAAGAGTCGCCTTTGTTGCATGTGAAAGAAGAAAAACCATAATAGATATAAAATAAAGAAAACTTCCTATTGCTTTTAGACTTTTCATCTTTCCTTGGAAGCATCTTGCTAGTATAGACCAACTAAATTAATTGCATATTAAAAGTCCTCAAATTCATAACATGACCTTGCACTCTCCATGTCATTTGACCAAAACATATGTAAGAATGGAGGTGAGCCTAATACCTCCAATGGATACAACCCCATGTCTACCTTTCTTATAATGTAATATTTCTCATGTTATATTTTTTGGTCAACAATATAATATTTCTTATTTGCCAAGAATGTCAAAATAATAATAATAAATCACTTTTATTTGATTGATTCCCTTCTTTTTCTTCAAAATACCCAACAAGAGGTGGATACGGCTAAAGATATTGTTCAATTATTTTGTGATGTCTCTAGCTCTCGTATCAACAACTTTTAAACGAAAGTCTTCTATACCTCTTCCTCTCCTTATGGTTGCAACTTCTTGACTGAGTAGAAGATCATCCCTCATGGTATGATTATGCGTTATTGGGAATTTCCTTTGGGATTAATATCTCTTCTAAGGATATGTGGAACTGGGTTATGGAAAGACTTAAAAAAAATTAATGTTTGGCCAGCTCGATTTCTTTCCTTAGCAGGAAGAATTCAAGTTGCGAATAAAATTATGGCAACCTCTCATGTTTATTACTCCTCTTGTTGGATGATCCCCAAGGTAGCCTATAACAAATTAACTTAGGCCATTCGTAAATTTAATGGACCAAATGGGATGGGTAGGTGGGAATGATTGCCATATCATGGAAGCTTTGTACTCAACCTAAGGCTTTAGGAGGTTTAGGCATCATTGATCCTCTTACCCAAAGCAAAAGTTTGGTTGCAAAATGGGTTGCTAGAGCCATCACTGGTGATGAAAATTGGAAACACATATTTCATTACAAAATATTGCTAGCTATTCATAAAGGGAAATCCCTTGGGATGATAAGGTCCTTAATGCACATTACTTTACGGTTAAAGGATCTGTTCTAGTTACCCAAAATTGGAAATCTTGGCAATTAGTTTCTCATTTATTGGTTTGGAAGTCTGGCTCCTTGACACATCTTCTGAGCATTGGTCTAAATAGTCTTTGGTGGAATAAACTTATCCTCCATAATGATAAACCTTTAGCTTTATGCAATGCTTTTCAAGGTCTAGCTTTTTTGAAGAAAGGTATTAATAGAATTAGAGATATCTGGGATTCGGGTAGTTGCTCTATTCTTACTTGGAACCAAATATGCAATTATTGTTCCCTTCCCTCTAGGTTCAAAGAGTCTTATGGCCTAGTTGTGGCTTCCATTCCTTGTGAGGTCCTTATAAATTTGGGAACAACTACCCATAATATATGAAATGATTGGAGATGGCTTAATGGTCATAGAATCTCTTCCATTACTTTTAGTTGGATATACAAAAATATTCTATGTCCTCCTTCTTTAGACTCTAAGCTCAATGTCAGGTGGCAAGTGAATTTTACCAATGCCCAATGGCAATTTCTTGCTACTCATATTTGGAAAGTTCTTTTTTAATCCAAAACTCAACTAATTGGATGGCGGCTTTTGCATCAAACACTTTCAACTTCTGAAAATTTGGCAACGATTTTACACATTCCCCCTCAATGCAATTTTTTTAATGCTTTAGAAACTCTAATTCACTTATTTTAGTTTTGTGATATGACTAAACAGTTTTGGGATGTCTTCTACAATTTTCTTTTTCCCTCTTTCACTAGATCTTGGAATCTCTCTGTTTGGTTTTTCTCAGTTGGATCAGTGCCCCACACTTTAGGATGTTTGTAAACTCATCCTTCTCAAGCACATTTGGAAGTGCAGATGCAAAAAGGTGTTTACTGGATCTGCTCCTCCATGAGATATCATTTTAGCAGACTTGGCCTTTGATCTTTTGTTATATGTGGGACACATTCATTTCCAAGTCTATGGAACTTCCAACACACCACGAGATGTTATTGATAGACTTCATCAACTTTCTCATATGGTTTAGGATCTTCAGAAGGTCCAACAAGAAACTAAAAAGAAGGCAGTTAACAATGATGAGCAGGTTCATGTTTTGATTACTTCTATTTCTTTTTTGAAGACTTCTAAAGATATCACGGAAGACACGCCCAAAATTTCTCCATATAACATACTCTCCCATAAATGAATGTTGATATCTGATGTATTGCAACAAGATATAGCTATAGTCTTTTTGTTTCTAAAAGCTTCTATTCTTATGTATATTCACTTTTGAATGCTTTACTCTTTATCCACCTCATTTTGTTTTTTAGTTGGTGAACAGTGTTAGCACCATAATATTGTAATGTTTTGGTTAATAAATTAATATATTCTAACTTTTTCTATATATATATATATATATATATATATATATATATATTAGTTATTATTTATCTTTTTAATTATAAATAATCATAAACATATTATTTATTTTTCATTTAAAATACATACAAAAATATCGAGGATGTAGTATAACATATGCAATGTGAACTTATTATATAGAATGTAAAGAAGGAAGATCCAATCTTGACTTTTAAATTTAGAATATACATATATAAGTATATAAGGTATATATTAAACCATAAAGAATAAAGTAATTTTTTACAAGTTATATGAGACTGATGTTATTGAACTAATATATGGTTATGTTCAATCATACTATGGTTATTAAAGTATGGTGTACAACCCTATCGTATTCAAAATTTAAATTTTGGACCTCTATTCAAAGTGCCAAAATTGTTTAACTAATATATGGTTATCTTTAACCATTCTTCATTATTAAACCATAATATACAACCCTGTCGTCTTCATGATTTGAAGGGAAAGTAGAGGTGGTACAACTAGGACCATACTATTTGAGGGCACAACCAAAACCTCCTTTCTCATAATTTAATCTTAAATAGTTTAAATAACAATCCAACAACATACCGCTAAAATATAACTAGAAAACTAATATAACATCGCGTAATCCCTCATATTTTTTGAGGCACCAACCAGAGTAAACAAATCATTGAAAAAACCTGACTCAAAACATCTATATTCACTTTTCTAATTTCACCTTGTAAAAAGTGAGCTAAACCCACAACGGTAAAACTTTTTACTTTTACGATTTCAACTCAAAATAGACGTCTTCCTTTACCAACCAGCACATGGCATTAAACATACAGATAATTAAGCTTGTCCAGTTGTCCTCAACCCCAAAAAAAACGCCTTCCCCAAATCTCCGCCTTCCCCGGGTCCATAAATATTCTCTTACTAAAAGATTTATTAATTTAAATGTTTTAAGAGATGTAAAGTACGCACATGAGATTACAAGAAACTGTCTAATATCAGCGTGCACGAACCTCACTTTCATTATTATTAATATGACCTAGTTTAATTTTATTATTAGTAATAAGACTTAGTTCATGGGTGTGTATAAAAATATTAAATATCTAATATGGTGCATGTGATCTCTGGAAAGATATCTAATATGGTGCATGTGATCTCTGGAAAGAACATCACTTTCATTATTAATAATAAGACCTAGTTCAATTTCATTATTAATAATAAGACTTAGTTAACTCCGCAAAAGATGTGTATAAAAAATATTAAAAAATACTGTTTAATCCAACAAATCTGAATCCTAACAAAAACCACTAATATTATAAAAAGACTAGGCATAGCGCAAGTAATTTCATGTCAAAGAGAAGAAGATGGAAGAAAAGTCAAGCTGTTGAATATTGAATATTTTAGGGTATTTACTATAATAAAATAATAAGAGTAATGATAATAGTTTTCTTCGGTGGTTGTATAAGAGTTGGTCACAATCATACTATTTTAGTAATTGATAAGTGCAGAGGACTGCTTTTACCAAACTTATTTTGTTATTGTTGATCGTGTGAAGAGGACCATCGGTTGTTTAGGATTCGTATCGTCATTGTCGATCAAATACACACTTAGACGATTCAAATCAGACTACTACCTTTGCAAAAAGACTGCTCCTGAGTTTTGAACTTGGGTGTCTTCTTGGTAAATGTCTGGCCAGACAAGCACTTACCAATCCACCTAGCCCTCAAGTGCAAAGTAATGATAATAGTTATGATAATAAAGATTCTTATTTTGTTTTTGTTTTCAATCTTTATAATTTTAAAAATATGTGGATTGTTAATTGTTAAGTATATCAATGTTAAGTTTAAGGCAAACCATGAGTTTGCGAGCTATTAAAAGTTGTGTGGTTGTAACCAACTCTCCTATCAAAAAAAAAAATGTTAAGTTCAAGGTTAATTTTATATGGATAATTATAAATAAGTGAAATATAAGTTTTTACCAACAAGAAGAAAAAAGAAATGTGTTGTTAGAATAGATGTTATTATTTAATAATGATGAATTGCAAGATTTATTTCAAATTATCTATTATCAAGATTTATAATATTAATGTTTCTTTATAATAACATTAGTTCAAGTGTTGATTTGCAAGATTTATTTGATAATGTTGATCAAAACAATGTTGTCTTTCTAAGGAGGGATTGATTACTTTTGATCCTTTTAACAACTATTAAATAGAGGTTTTTCTTGCTCATATAAATGTGATACTAAGCAAAATGATTTTAGGGAAGATTGTATCAAGAAGGAATTAGATCTAAATTAAGATGGTCACAAAAAAAACTAAAGGGAACTCATAAGATGTTGTATTCCAGCTTTGCTTAAGAATGAGAGAAATTATTATTACAAACGAGCTACTAAATCTATGAGAAACAATTTGATGATAAAAGTTCATCCAAAATCTAAATATCTATTTTTAGTTAAAGAAGAATGATAGATGCTCTCATTCTTGCAAAATCAAACACATTGTAAGGCATACCGTGTCAAAGTGAAGAATATTGTATATAATTGAAGGACTTGAATATTACATATGCAAAAATATTTTGCAATAGAAAAACAATAGGAGTAATAACAACAATAACGATGATCGTATCTCTTTTTGCTACCTATTTTTCTCATTTGCATACCTTTAGAAAGGAAGGGATTATTTTGGATGTTTGCATTATATGATTAAACATGGGTTAATTTTCTCTATGTTTGATGAAGCAAAAGAGGATAGGTTTTTTGTAATAGATAATTTTACACTTTGACATTAATAAAATTGGTGATGTCATTTGAAAGTAGGAATGTGTCTATAATGTTCTTTAATTACCTCAAATATTACAATTTGTATCTTACGTTACATAATCTAAAAGATTAAAATTGAACTTTATATTTATTTGTGATCAATGGTATTTGAAACCAATATGTAGTTTTGACTTTGGATATTCATACAAAGGATAATGTGTAAAAGTTTACAATGTTTACAAGAATATTATTATTTCAAGGAAGCACTAATGGTACAAGAAACTTATGGTATGAGAGACTTGGATATTTGAACTACAAGATCCTAAGCCTAATGAGAAGATTCAAGTTGCTAGGAAATCAATTAGTGGTCCCACAAGTACTATACGAAAATTGTATACTTTGAAAAATAACCACAAAAATAAAGGAAAAGTATAAAAGGAAAAAACCAAAATTAGAACATTGTTCATAACAATTTTTATGCAATAAGTAGTTTATTTCAATGAAAAAGTACATAGTAATTTTTATTGGTGACTTATGAAGGAGAGCATAGACCTATATTATTAAGAGCACACAAATAGATTCTAGGTAGTTATTTGAATTCATGGCCTTAGTTGATTATCAAAATGGGTATTCCATCAAGTGCCTTCATATTAATGGAGATGGGAAGCATATGATCAATGCCTACGTTGAAGATTTTTAATTCAACAATGAGATAACTTATGATAGAGGATAATTCATACTTGTGGAGATGACTATAATGTTTGTCTGAGGAACATGGATAGGATGATTTTTTTGGAACGACAACTATCTATGATTCTAAGTAGAGTCCTTATCAAGGTTATTAGCAAATCAACACTATAATAAAAGTGGAGTGGTTGCAAACATAACATGAATCATCTCATGATATTGGATTTTATGCCTTGTGTTCATATTGTTGATTAGATATATTAAAACTTAGATGTTAAAATCTATTCATGCATCATGATTGAGTATTTTGAAATATCTAATATCTATAGGCTTTTTATTTATTTAAAAGAAAGTTTGTTATTGGTAGTTATGTCAACATCAATGAAATTATAAGTAGATGTACTTTACCCTTAGAATCATTATCAAGTTTTGACAATCCATCTAAGGATGTTATCTTACAAGCATTTGTAACCATGTCATGTAAGGATAAGATCAAGACATTGGACCATTTAAGGGAGTCACTAGACTTGAAAAAAGTCATTTAGATGATTAAGTTAGAAAAGAGCAAGGTGTTCTTCACCAACACTCTAGAGAAGCAACAAAGAAGAATAGCAAAGGTAATAGGTTGTAATATATTAAGCCTTCCATCCACTTATCTTGAAATACCTCTATTTACAAGTGTGTGTAATGACTAAGTATGAGATATGTTGTGAAATAATATTCAATGTAAACTAGCATGTTGGAAAGGAAATTTATTAAGTCAAGTAGGAAAGCTTCAGCTACTAAAGAGTACCCTTCAAGCCATGATAGTCCATATCCTATCTGTGTTTAAGATACCAACAAAATTTACAAATATTGTAGAAAGTCTACAAAAAAATTATGGTCAAGTTTAGAGGAGAAGAGTAGAATCCCCTTTGTGGCATGGGATAAAGTGTGCAGACCAAAATCTAAAGGAGGTTTGGGATTAAGGAATATTAGAGATGTGAATAAGATCTTAGCTCATAAAGTAGGATGCGGGCTAATGAAGGAAGGTCATTCTTTGTGGGCTAGAATTTTAAAGAACAAATGCCTAGATAACAAAAAAGATATGAGATTTTTAACCATTTAAAATCCCTATAAAGGCTCACATTTATGGAACCATATTGTGGAAGGAAGAAAGCTACTATGGAAAGGATCTCAATGGAAAATTGGGAATGGCATGTCGATTCACCTCTAGGAGGATGCATGGCTGGAAAACCAATCCCTAAGGTTGGATGAGCAGTTAGCTTAAGTATAAACATATCTGGACCAAAGGTATGGGAGTATGGTTGTAGACTATGTAGCCTAGGAAGAGGGAGTGACAACGTGGAAGGACTTACAGGGCAAATTATAGTGAGAAAACTTTAAACAAGCTCAAAAGTAAACTAAGAGTCTTTCTTATAGGTGTAAACATGGGCGAAGACTATAGTTTGGGGAGTTATTCTTGAGGGGTCCTTTAGTGTAAAATCAGTGTATGTGTTTCTATCAGTTGAGCCGAACTATGGGTTTCAATGGAGGAGGCTCTAGGAAACAAAGGCAATGCCAAAGATAGCAATGTTCCTTCGGTTGGTTGTGTATAATAAGATCCTAATAACAAATAACTTACATAAAAGAGAGTTTCAATTTCCTAATAGATGTTATCTATGTGAAGAATAGGAAGAGTCAGTGGAACACTTAATGTTAGGATGTAGTTATTCCCTTTCGATTCTTCAAGGTTTAATTAAGGAGATGGGGGTTATTTAGGTACTACAAAATAGAATAGTGGATTGGATAGAACAGTGGGAAAATCCCTTTAGGAGTGCAAGGTTGAATAAGAAACAGACTCTAATTCCTTTCCACTATGCTAGGGGGGTTTGGTTGGAGCATAATAGAAGAATATTTGATAAAATGATAGTCTCCTTAAGAATTAGGTAGACGATCCGAGCGACTATAGTAGAAAATGTTAAAGTCTTGAATACAAAATAAATTGACAATCAATAAAGGATGCAAGGATTAGTAAATATTGACACTTTAGCCCAGTTGATATGGAGAAAACCACCCAAGAAAATCCAAGAAGGGTAAATGGCATCCACCTAGGGAGGGATGGCTAGAGCTCAATTTCGATGAAGCTTCTAAGGGGAACCTTGGGAAGGCAGGGGAGAGCAATGATAAGTGATAATAAAGGGATCCTAATTGGTGTTGTTAGTGAGTTTCTAGGCTCTATAATAAGTCATCAAGCAAAAACCAAATCAACTTTCGCTGGAGTAAAACTGACAAGGTAGTTGGAAGTAAGAAAGCTGATAGTGGAGGGAGATTATCTCAACATTATCAATTACCTTAACAAGAGGACTATAAAGAGTTGGTGGGTGTCAAGTATAATAACAAAAACTTTAAGGATCCTTAACTCACTGAAGCAAGTAGAGATGAATCATGTTTTCAGAGAAGACAATAGGGTGGCAGATTGGCTGGCTAACTATGAGGTTCTAAGTGAAGAGGACCAGAGGTGGATTCCCACATATAATGTTCATCTAAACATAAAACAATTAGTATAAATGGAATATGCATAAATAGGTTATGTATGATTCGGTCAAAGGTTAATCCAACAAGTCAGAGGAGTGAACTTTCAAGAGTAATCCCTGTCATTGGTAGATATGGGTTCACATTGCAATGTGTTGGGACTTATTTTTTCGATCTAGTTGATCATTGGATTTCGCAATTACGAAAGTCTAATGACGAATTTGCCAATAAAAAGTTTTGTTATTGGTAGTCATTTGCAACATGGCAGATGTAGTGGTAGTATACTTTTGGTGTTCCTCGATGGATAGTAGGCTCGTAGACTTTCCCATCTAGACATGTGGTTACCGCATCAAAGACCTAGGTAGATAGTTTGAGCACAATGATCAATGGTTTGCAAGAATAAGGGAAATATTTCAAGGGCATAAAGTTTCCAACAATTAATTGGTTGAGGGAAGTCCCTACAAATGGCTGAACTTAGGAACAATATTAAGGGTTGGTAGGTGGTGTGGTTTGACAGTGGTTTGGATTGGAGGCAAATCAATGGTTTATGGATGAGGGTTGCATTCTTTTTTACCTTTGGGTAAGGCCCAAGAGTCATCTTAGATATGTTTTTGGAATTAGGATGGTAGACTAAAATAAGTTGAAAATGGTTGAAAACTGATGGAAATAACCCAAAATTTTGTAGTCCTATAAGAAGAGGTTTTGTGCAATATAACTAGTGATGCTAGTTAAAAGTGTAAAAGGGTTTGCGCCATTTCAAAAACCCAATTTTTACCCTAATAAAAGAAAAGAAAATGATAAATTAAAATTGAAGTTGCCAATAAAAACCACCAAAGAGAGTCATCTATGGATATTAAAGGACCTTTCATAAATATCGTTTGAGGGTAAAAGAGAGCTTTAGGAGACCTATCGTGGTTTGAACCTAGGTCTCCTAAAAGAGAACCTAAAGCTCTTATCACTATCTAGGTCTCCCAAAAGAAATCCCAAATCTCGTACCACTACACTGCCCCAAAGGAACAAAATATAAGGCATATATATTGAAAGATAAAGAGTAAAGTAAATTTTTATGTTGTAAGGTTATAGATCATATGAGATTGATATTGTTTATCTAATATAAGGTTATCCCCATTCGTACACCCATCCATACTTTGGTTCCTAAAGCAAATTCAAACTTTATATCTCTATTCAAAAAAGTGTCGAAATTGTTTACCCAATATATGGTTATACTTAACTATCCTTCAGTTACTATGGTGTACAACCCTATTGTCCACGTGATTAGAACTTTGGGCCTCTATTTAAAATGTCAAAGTCTCTACCACTTAGCTACTCAAGCTATACAAATATATATTATTGTAGATTTAATATATATATATATATATATATATATATATATATATATATTTATTTATTTATTTATTATAAAAGACCATAGATATCTTACGTCAAATTTTATATAAAAATACTACAAAATATCCAATATTAACTTTCAAATTTAAAATATAAAAACATAAATAATATATTATTAAAATACATTCATAGCTTATTAATAAATTTCATATATAATAGCCCCTAAGGGCTAGGTGGATTGGCAAGTGCTAGTGTGGCTGGACACTTACCAAGAAAAGACCTAGGTTCAAACCTTGGGGTGCCATTTAGCAAAGGAAGTAGTCTGATCTAATCCTCTAAGTGTGCATCAAACTGATAATGGTACCTTGAGCCACTGGTGATCTTCATCTCACGTCGGGTCAACAACAACAAGACAACTAGGCTTGTTGGGAGCAGTCCCTGTGGTTTGAACCCTGCACTTACCAATTACTAAAAATAATGGCTGTAACCAACTCCCCTATGTAACCAAAAAAACATATATATATATTAACATTGAATATACATATACATCTTAATACAAGTTCAAAATTAGGAATATATACCTAATAACCTAATACTAAGATATTTATTTTTCACCTACTAAACATTATATATAGATTCATATATTCATATCCATGTATAGATATACATCCTTCTCCAAGCTCAAAATGTAAGTAAAATATTCAATATTAACTTTTAAAATTAAGATATAAAAAAAAAAAAATTATTAAAATACATAATTTTTTTTTTTTTTGATTTGGTTATTATGAGAAACTGCAATATCCGACTTACACGGCTGAGCAATCTCCTCCCAACCATGACCCCTCTTAAATTTGAGAGCTATACTTATCAATAGAAAATTTAACACAAAATCACCACACACTTGCCCATACCGAAATTCGAACCTTAAACTTCATGAAGAAATATATAATCTAATAATTAAAATATTTATATAAATAAAAATCTTAACATTCGATATACATATACATCTCATGCCTACGAGAGTTCAAAACTTATTAGAATATACACGTCACCAACATTAAATATAAAATATTTATTTTTTAATATGATTTTTTAATAGCTATATATGGATAGCTTCATATCCATATATATAAATATACATCCTTCTCCATGCTCTAGATTCATATATAGATCCTTCTTCACATAGCTTCATATCCATATATAGATATACATCCTTCTCCATGCTCTACATTCATATATAGATCCTTCTCCACGCTCAAAATTAGTATGAATATTGCCTAATCAGCATGTAAACCACATGCATGCTAATTTAAACTCTAAATTAAAAAAATAAATTCTTACACAACTACCATAAATAATTAATATAAAATTAGTATGAATATTGCCTAATCAGCATGTAAACCACATGCATGCTAATTTAAACTCTAAATTAAAAAAATAAATTCTTACACAACTACCATAAATAATTAATATATTTTAACAAGGACACCCATAATCATAAGTATTCTCTAGATATTAAACAAGGACACCCATAATCATAAAAAAAAACTAAGCTTATTCCGCTAGATTTGCCACATACATTGAAAACATACTTATTAATTAATAAATAAAACAATTATTCCACCACATGCATAATCACTTATTTTGGGACCCAACAATAGTGAAAAAAAACATATTATTAATTAATAAATAATTACACTATTCCACCACTTGCATAATCACTTATTTTGGGACCTAACAATAGTGAACAAATCGTTGCAAAAAGTTTACTTAACACTTCCCCATTCAATTTTCTAATGTTTTTAGTAAGACCTTTGATTTAAACTATATATCTTATAGATTTCAACTCAAAATAAACATCCTCCCTTTACCAACCAACATGAAATTAAACATGCAAATATATAAGCTTGTCCAGATGTCCTCAACTCCCAAAAGCAACATCACAGCTAAATCACGTTCTAAATAAATACACAGTCAAACCTGCAACCACTACTGTCAGCCCAGAAACTCAGATTTCACAGCATAATCTACCATTGAATTCAATTGAAACTCATTTGCTCAGAGCAATAATAAAGAGTTCAACATGCTCAGTAATCTTCTATTCATATGAAATATGTAAATATTAATTAAAATGGAAACAAACGGGCTTTTATCCATCATTCGTATAAAAAAAAAGTTGTGGTTAATTTTCAATTAAACATGTATTTCTCAAATACACCAGGCCTTTACGTTCACCCAGAATAACACCTTATATGTTAGGTTTTTATTCATTATTCATATAAAAAGCCTTTATGCTTGGTTTTGATTTTCAATTAAACATCACTTTTTCACATACACAAAGCCTTCAGTGAATTTTTTTGAACTTTCTTTATAAAAGACTACCCATCTTTTTTTTTTTAATTTAGTAAAAACAAAAATCTTTTCCAGGTTGTTATGATCTGAGACACCACGATTGCACCAGTATTATCACCTGATCTTGATTGCACCAGTATTATCAACTGGATTTTGGGTGCCAATGTGCGTTTGGTAGGGTGAAGATTCGAACCAAAGACCTCCCTTGGAGGATTGTCCTACCCTCTCCAATTCACCTACAACAAGAGGGGTAAAAGATGACCCATCTTACCTAGAGGGATAGACTGGTCGATAGCAATCAAGTACTTGCTAGTTTGATTCCCTGGACTGTCGGAGTCCTATTGACTTTGGCTTTACCTATAGATGTTCCTTGCTATAGAAGTTCCCTTAAAAAAAAAGGACTCATCTTAATCATTCATATTGATTAAGAGCATGTCTTTTCCTTGATTAATATTCATTATTAAATAATACTAACTTAACCGATTAAATTCCTTGACTTTGATGGAGGAGACCTAAGTTCGAATCTTAATGTCGAAGCTATTGTAATACCATTATGTGATCATGATTTAATGCACAGACTCATCTTAATCATTTATATTGTTTAAAAGCATGTCTCTTATTAATATTTATTAGTAACACTAACTTAACCAATTAAATTCCTTGACTTTGATGGAGGAGACCTAAGTTCGAATCTTAATGTCCAAACTATTGTAATACCATTATGTGATCATGATTTAATACACGTGGGACCTGTTGTAGTTTGAACCTAGGTCTCCTATAAAAGAGCCTAAAACTTTTATCACTACCTGGGTCTCCCAAAAGAAAGCCCAAAGCCCTTACCACTACACTCCCTCAAAGGAACAAAACATATGACATATATATTGAAAGGTAAAGAGTAAAGTAAATTTTTATATCGTAGGGTTATATATCATATGAGATTAATATTGTTTATCTAATAAATGGTTATACCCATTTGTAGGCCCATCCATACTTTGGTTTCTAAAGCAAATTCAAACTTTAGATCTCTATTCAAAAAAGTGCCAACATTGTTTACCCAATATATTCGGTTACTATGGTGTACAACCACATTCTCCTCATGATTAGAACTTTGGGCCTCTATTTAAAATGTCAAAGTCTCTACCATTTAGCTGCTATATTATTGTAGATTTAAAATATATATATACAAATATTTTTATAGTTATTTATTTATTATAAAAGATCATAAATATCTTATTTCAAATTTTATTTAAAAATATATAAAAATACTACAAAATATCTATTGTGAAATTGTTATATAAAATGTAAGTTAAAAATATCCAATATTAACCTTCAAATTTAAGATATAAAAAAATAAATTATATATTATTAAAATACATTCATATCTTATTAATAAATTTCATATATATATAATAGTCCTCAAGGGCTAGGTGGATTGGAAAGTGCTAGTGTGGATGGACACTTACCAAAAAAAGACCTAGGTTCAAACCTTGGGGTGCCATTTAGCAAAGGAAGTAGTCTGATTTGAATCCTCTCTAAGTGCGCGTTAAACCAACGATGACGGTACCTTGAGCCACCGATGGTCTCCATCTCACACCGAGTCAACAACAACAAGAGCCACCGGTGGTCTCCATCTCACACCGTGTTAAACCAACGATGACGGTACCTTGAGCCACCGATGGTCTCCATCTCACACCGAGTCAACAACAACAAGAGCCACCGGTGGTCTCCATCTCACACCGTGTTAAACCAACGATGACGGTACCTTGAGCCACCGATGGTCTCCATCTCACATCGAGTCAACAACAACAAGAGCCACCGGTGGTCTCCATCTCACACCGTGTTAAACCAACGATGACGGTACCTTGAGCCTCACACCGAGTCAACAACAACAAGACGAGTAGACTTCTTGAGAGCAGTCCCTTTGGTTTGAACCTTGCACTTACCGCTAAATAATGACCGTATTTAACCAAAAAAAATTCATATATAATCTAATAATTAATATATAGATAAACCTTAACATTGAATATACATATACATCTTAATACAAGTTAAAAATTATTAGAAATAAAAATTATTAGAAATATACACCTAATGACCTAATACTAAGATAGTATTTTTCACCTACTAAACATTATATATTCAAATCCCTGTACAGATATACATCCTTCTCCAAACTCAAAATGTAAGTAAAATATTCAATATTAATTTTTAAATTTAAAATATAAAAAAACAAATTATTAAAATACATTCCAATAATCTAATAATTAAAATATTTATATAAATAAAAATCTTAACATTGGATATACATCTCATCTCTATGCAAGTTCAAAACTTATTGATCAATATTACATTAATACTAACATATTCATTTTTTAATATGATTTTCACTTGCTTAAACACATTAGATAGATTCATATAGATATACATCCTTCTCCATACTCAAATGAGTATGAATATCCACATATATCCATATAGATATACATCCTTCTCCATGCTCAAATTAGTATGAATATTGCCTAATCAGCATGTAAACACATCCATGCTAATTTAAACTATAAATTAAAAAATAAATTCTTACACAACTACCCTTAAAAAAAAATATTTTTTAAATTCCCATAAGTATTCTCTAGATACTAAACCATGACACATAATCATTAAAAGCTTATTCCACTAGATTTTCCACATTCATTGAGAACATATTATTAATTAATAAATAATACAATTATTAAACTTTTTTGGACCCAAAATCATTGAAAAATTTTACTTTAACACTTCTCCATTCAATTTTCTAATTTCAATTATTTCACTTTGGAATAAGTGAGCTAAGGTCATTCTTTTTAAAGAAGTAAGACCTTTTCCTCAGTTAGATCTGCTGCTCTTCAACCAACAGACAATCGTCCTCTATATGATTTAAACTAGATCTCTTATCTTCTTCTGATATTTAAACTCAAAACAGACATTCTCCCTTTACCAACCAGCAGCACATGAAGTTAAACATGCAAATAAATAAAGCTTGTCCAGATGTCTTATAACTCAAAATAGACAATTCTCCCTTTACCAACCAGCACATATGATATTAAACATGCAAATAAAGAAGCTTGTCCACATGTCCTCAACTCCCAAAACCAACACAACAGCTAACTCCCGTTCTAAATAAATACACAGTCAAACCTGCAACTACTACTCTCAGCCCAGAAACTCAGATTTCACAGCATAATCCACCATTGAATTCAATTGAAGCATTGAAGCTCATTTGCTCAGAGCAATAATAAAGAGTTCACCATACTCGGTAATCTTATATTCATATGAAATATATAAATATTAACTAAAATGGAAACAAACGGCCTTCGTCATACATTGCAGAGATATGTATGAAACAACCCCGGGAACCAGACCAGAGCAGAGCAACATGAACATGCCAGGGAGCACTAGAAAGGAAAAGAGACTAACAAAGTAAAACTATAGAGAGAAAATAACAAAGAGTTAAAAAAAAATTCATTCATCCTAAGAATCGCAGGATCCTGCAGCAAATCCGACGCGATTGGTCTGTCCATCGAACACGACACGAAACCCCTGCTGCTGAATGTTCCCAATGATGGAAAGCCCCCCGGTGTTCCCCGCAAAGGCGAAGCAGAAAATCCCAGTACTGTCGACGGGGATGAGATAGTTATTCGCAGGCAGAGAGACGTCTGCCCCGTTCTGGAAATGAAAGACGACGGTCGGCACCTTGACGGTGCTGAGCCCCGACAAATCGTAGCAGGTATCGAACAGAGAAAACTCTCCGGCCGATTTAAGCTTCCGCGTCCCGGCCCTGAAGGCGTCCCTCATGGTCACGTACGCGGCCTGGACGAGGCGCGTGACAGACGTCCCGGAGTCGATGATGACCCCGCCGTTGCCCGATTCGTCCAGCCGGAACAACGATGCCGGAATGCCAGTGAGCCGCACTCCGCCGACGCTGATCCCCACGAGTTCCACATAATAAAATGTGTCGACTTTAGGGTTTCGAACCATGGGTGTGAAAACCGCGCCTCTAGGAGCGGCGGCGGGGCCGAAGATGAGCGAGCTTGCCGTTCCCGAGGCCTCTCGATCCACCAGACAGTAAGAAAACTTGTTGCCAAACCTCCTGGCCGCCTGCGACGGGAGCGACAGCGGCCCCCTCCCCAACCCTAGGAGCCCCGCCGCGCCCACGAAAAGGCCTTCGTTGTCGTGGCCGCAGCCGAGGGCCACGTTCGGCAGGGGCGACCCGCGGAAGGTGAGGGTTTCGCGGGAGTAGTCTCCCACGGTGAAGGAGCCATCGCCGTAGCTCACCTGGTATTGGCAGTAGCGGTTGCTGCGGCAACCGCTGATGTCTAGCCTCCGGCACAGAGGCGCTCTGCACATCACCTTGCGGTAAGAGGAAGACGCCGAGGGGTTGAAGAGGCTGTCCGTCTGCTGGTAGCACCGGGTGCAGGGGAGGCACTGGAGCCATATGATGTCGCTCCCCGTGTCCAGCACCATGTAGGTGTAGCGCGGCGGGGTTCCCACCCCCAATCTAGTGAAATACTCCCCGCTGCCCTGGGCTAAACCAGAGATAATCGAGCTGCTGAATCCCTTCCGACCAACGATTTCTGAGGAGAAAAAGTGTGAGGAATTCGATGGAATGGGTTTCATTAAGCTCATATTGAGGCCCATGGTGGCCATTTCCACCCTCGCGTTGATGGATTCCACCCTTTTGGCATCTCGCTCCAGCCTCTCCTTCAAGACCTCTTTCACCGTTCTGTTCCCGCTCGCCACCCAATCCCTGTGCATTACTTTCAAAACCACGCTGCTGCTCCTCTCGTTTTCTTCGGCTTCCTCTTTCTCTTCTTCCAC
Source organism: Wollemia nobilis (assembly GCA_028583015.1). Lineage (NCBI taxonomy): Eukaryota > Viridiplantae > Streptophyta > Pinopsida > Araucariales > Araucariaceae > Wollemia > Wollemia nobilis. The sequence continues at coordinate 1,302,520 of JAQPPZ010016912.1, read as the reverse complement.
CGCCTCTTGTTGGTCATCGTCGCTCTGGGTTCCCGCCTTGAGAGCCGCTTGCACATCTAAGAACTGGTGATTCTCCATGTGCCTCGCACAAACTGAACATGCAAAGAGTAACGTGAAAATAATCCAAATCCCACGGCATTTCGCCATAGATCTGAACTTCTCCATAATGTGGTCGCTTGTTTTTTTTGGGTTTCCTTTCTGCTTTCTCCTTTCTCAGCTTCTAGGGAGCCATGGATGCTGAAGAGGCAAAATCAGGAAATGAATGAATGACGAAGGGGAGGCAGAGTTATCTTCTTATGCTCTGTGCGTGGAAAGACAGTGGAGAGAGAGAGAGGTACTTTTACTGTGAGTTCGGTTGGCATCCATCAAAGACAAGGAAAACACAGAATCCGTGTGGGCCGTGCCCTAGAAAAAGGAATTCCTACCCTAAACTTTTGATGTAGAAAGTTATGGTGATGCCTCGTTTCAAATCACCTCGACTCACGTCTTGACGGCGACCCAAAATATGCCTTTCCGGACAGAAAAAGCTTTTTAGTTTCATGATTTCACTTTGGAAAACGGGACCTGTGGAGTGTGGGAAGTAATGGCATTTAAATTTTACCAGCTTAAGTAGTTTTGAACGTTGAAAAAGTTATTTTAAGTAACACGAAATTTCGACATCTAAATATGTCTCGGTTTTTATGAGTGTATCTAAATATGTCTCGGTTTTTATGAGAACACTCTAAAAAGTAAGAGAACCAACTAACCTAAATATGCAACAATTAGATTTTAAAGAATATTAAAATTTATGTTATATTTTAAAGAATATTAAAATTTATGTTATTGAAAAGAAACAGTTTATATGAGAATACCATCACACATGCAAAAGCTCGATTTTAAAGAATATTAAAATTTATGTTATTTGTGTTATTTGGAAATAAACAGTTTATATGAGAATATCATCTCATGGAATCGTTAGAAAGTAAGTGAGCCAACTACCCCATACGAACCAACTATCCTACACAGACCACGACTCCATATTAAAAAAAAATTAAATTTCAACCTTAAACCATTCAAATTAAATTACTATTAAATAAAATTTACAACGGCTAAATGTGTGAAACACCATGTGTCCATGGTGTGCATATGCTATTGTTGACTGCTATTAATATGTGACCCACTGTTTTTAATCCGGTAGCTAATTGCAGTAGTTAAGTGTAAAGGACTCCCTAAAATTTAATTGTGATATGAGCCAGGGGATAAGTACAGAGAAAACTGACTTACAAAGGACAAATGTAAGAGAGGTGCGCTGCAACAATTGACGTGCAAACAAAAAAAAATTATCTAAGAGATTTAAATTCAAGTTTTAATTTTTTTGGAAATTTGTATTTTATCTTAAAATTCTGTCTATTTTTTTATATAGATATATATCAAAGGAATGGGTAACATCCTTTCATCTTTAACAGTTAGGCACAAAGGTCAGACATTCTCCCCGAGGTTTCTGCCTTTGAACATAGGTCAAATCATTGAAGCTGCCTCTATAACCCCTGATTGAAGCTGCCTCTATAACCCCTGCCTTCCTCGGTAAAAAGAGATGTAGGTGGCTCATGGTTGGTACCGCCTACCTTTCCTTGGTAAAATTTTGTCTATTATGTTTTTAAATTTTCATTCAAAATATCCAAGATCAAACCTTTCCCCAGGGGTGCCCAATCCTTTTTAAAAACTCATATTTTATCTTAATTTTTTGTTTGCAAGGATAGTGTAGTGGTCAGGGCATTGGGCTCTCTTTTAGGAGACCTAGGTTCAAACCTTGACCTACTTAGAAAGGATAGGTCGGTTGGTAATGGAAAAGACCTAGGTTCAAACCTTGACCTACTTAGAAAGGATAGGTCGGTTGGTAATGGTCAAGTGTTTGTTGGTTGATTGCTTTAACTTGATTCTCTTGAGGATTGAGGTTCTTTTGGCTTTGACTTACCTAGTGGACTAGGGTTTATAGCGACAACATCTAAGTTCTACGTATATGATGTTTTCCCTTAAGTTCTACGTTTAAGTTCGATACAATAACGTTCTCCCTTAAGTTCTACATTTAAGTTCGATACAATAACGGTCTCCTTTAAGTTCTACGTTAATGATGTTCTCCCTTAAGTTCTACGTTACAATGTTCTACCTTTGATTTCTCTTGAGGATCGAGGTTCCATTAACTTTGTCTTACCCAATGGGCTAGGATTTATAGTTACAATGTTCTCCCCTTGATTTCTCTTGAGGATCGAGGTTTCATTGACTTTGTCTTACCCAATGGGCTAGGATTTATAGTGGTGGCATATAAGTTCTATGATTAAGTTTGATACGATGTTCTCCCCTAAATTCTAGGTTTAAATTCAATACAATGTTCTACCCTTGATTTCTCTTGATAGTCGAGGTCCCATTGACTTTGTTTTACCCAGTGAACTAAGGTTTATAGTGGCAACGTAGGGTCGAGGTTCCATTGACTTTGTCTTACCCAATGGGCGAGGATTTATAGTGGTGGCATCTAAGTTCTATGATTAAGTTTGATACGATGTTCTCCCCTAAGTTCCTAAGTTCTATGTTTAAGTTCAATACAATGTTCTACCCTTGATTTCTCTTGATAGTCGAGGTCCCATTGACTTTGTCTTACCCAGCGAACTAAGATTTATAGTGACAACGTCTAAGTTCTATGCTTAAGATTTTTACCCTAAGTTCTATGTTTATTGTTTGAGACAATGTTCTACCCTTGACGCCTGAGTTCAATTCGATGTTCCACCTTGTTTCTAGCAAGAAGTTCGGGTCCCAATGACTTCGTCTTATCTAATTGGCTAAGGTTTAGCTAGGGTTTATAGTGGTGGCACCTGAGTTCGATTTGATGTTCCACCCTAACTCGGGCAACAAAATCAAGTCCCATTGACTTCGTCTTACCTAATTGGCCAAGGTTTAGCTAGGGTTTATAATGGTAGCACTTAAGTTTGATCTAATGTTCCACCTTGTTTCAGGTGACAAGATCAGGTCTCATTGACTTCATCTTATAGTTAAGGTTTATAATGATGGCATTCATTCCACCGTGTTTCAAGAGACAAGGTTCCCATTGATTTTATCTTACTTATAATATTTGTTCCACCATATTTTGAACAAGAAGACCGGGTCCTATTATCCTTACATAAAAAAATATATATTGTAGTGTAATCTACGAATGACCCGTTATAAAAAAACGAATGCAGGTCAATAACAATAGTAGACCGAGGAGAGCGTGAGCTGCTTAATATTCACATCTAAATGTGTTCTTTAATAGTGGACCTAATAGGATGCTAAAAAGTTGGCAGGCTGGTTAATAGCACAACCTAAATGCCTTGTCTAAGGCACATAGTGCACCTAAGGAAGTGCAAGGTGATCAAATATGCACACGTAAGTCCTTTTCGTAACATGAAGTGGACCTGGTGTCAGATGGTTAATGGTGTCTTTTCTAGGAGTTAATTTAAGAGAGTATAAGGGGGTCTATTAATATTGAATGAATTTTTAAATATCTGTTTAGTATTTTAATTTTTAAGGTAAAGATTTAATTTCAAATTTTATTAAAAAATATATGTATAATTATCAAAGATATTCTTATAAAATTATATGGTTTATTGAATGTCATGGTAACATGGTCATATTATAACATAGGTGAGATGTGTGGTCAAATCCCATAAAACCAATCAAACTATACAAGTATGTAAACAAGACTTTAACTAAAACTCTACTCTCTATCTAGATTGTTCTTGTGCCTTCCAATTTCAATAGTTTCATTTTTTCAATCATCATGTGGTCTTTACCAACAATCACCTTTATATCTCCAATGTTGATATGGTTGCAAAAGTTAATATAAATTTTATGCAATCTTCTTGTTCATTCATGCCTCGAATTTGCACAATGTTGCTTAATTCTACCATAGATAGATTTATACATCTCACTTATTTCTATTGTAATTCATGCACAAAATCTCATAAACCTATTATGTAGTTTCAAATCTTCTTGTCCTTAGAAAATCTAAATAATCCTTTAAATAATTTCTACATGGTATGATATTAAACTAATTTTGTTTCTTTGTTAGAGAAAGACAGATTATGAACTTAATTTAAAATTTTAAACTATTTTATAGTTATTTATAGGGCCCTACAAACATGCTAAAATCTATTTAACTTGAAATTATTTTTCAATTAATTATCTTTTACTTGAAGGTTTTTTCAATTGATTGTTTCTATCTTAGGATGCTTACTATCAACAATCCTTAGCTTTTATAAATAAAGTAGTTAGAATGACTTGTTTTTATGAAGGGTGATGATGTGAATCTACATGAATAAAGTTGTTTATACATGTGTTTTACTTGTAATCCCCTAATGAACTGTCCTATTTAATTCTAAGTAATACATCTAAAAATAACAAGTAATGAACACTTCCTAATTAAATGATAAATTTAATGGTTAAGCATTCAAATTTCAAAATATTAACTTCTTTAGCAACAAGAGAAGCCTAAGATATAAATGTTTTGCAACCATAATACTTGAAATGGGGATAGAATACCTAGAGTCATATATTAGAAACACAATCAATGAAATTTACAATAGGGATTCCCAATAGATTGGACTACTAGCATAGTAGTACCATTGTTAAAAGCATAGATATCTACAATTTTTCAAACTACTAAACTAAAATGGTCAATCTAATCTTAGCAAAATTGTTTGAGACCACAATAAAATGCAACACTAATGTTCAATTGGGTTGAAAAAATATAATAAAAGAATAAAAGTCCAAGGCAAATTTAGGCCAAAGCACTCCACAATAAATCATTGTATCACACTTAGACATTTGGTAGAGAAAGAATGGGATAAAAAGGAAGAAGTTTTTTGTTGTTCTATGGATTTTAAAAAATACTAACAAACTATGGAGCACCATGGAGGAGATATGTATATAAGAGAAATATAGGGAAATATTCCATAGATTATGTACGAGTACAAGCCATAATTGAAATGAAAGTAGGATTGTTAAAATACTTTAGAAGCAATATTGGGGTGAAATAGGGTTGTCCACTTTCACCCACATTATTTATGCATAAATAGGATAAAAACATAAAAAGAATATAATAGAGAAGAATATTTATGTTTAGTCAAACATGTTGTGAAGTGTCTTTCATATGCTAATGACCTCTTACTAATTACAAAAATAGTAAAAGCTTAAAAGACCACTTCAAAGCTATGGAGCTATTTTACAAAGAATTGGGAATGTAAGTAAACATTGGATAAAACTAAATTTATGGTATTTTCACTTAGCAAATTAAATAGATAGTTAGATCATTGGCTTGATATAGATAATATGGAATATGTAACAAAATACATGTGTCTTGGACTAGACTTCCAAAATAAGCTTAATTAGTAAACACAAACAATGAAGAGGGTCTAAGGTAGATGAAGAGAACTTTATTTATTATAAAATAGATGTAAAAATATAAAATTGTGGGATTGAAAAACTGAAAGGATTTTATTTGGACTCCTTGTCATACCAATAGGACCTTATGGTTGTAATATTTTGGCCATGACACATCCAACATGAAGCAAAGATAAATTAAAAGAATAAAAAAATATTTAATTATAAACAACTTTGGAATCAATGTATCAATACCATGCTAGATCTTGCTAGCAAAAACATGCACATTCCATTTAGAAGTGGAAATATTAAACAAACTACAAGCCTATTTAAAGAAAACAATACACTTAATGGATAAATGGCCCAAGGTAATAATATAAGAAAAGCTAGATAGAAAAATAGGTACTTAGGTGAAAAATACAAGTAAAAAAGACGTGGGATGCTAGTTTATTTGATTGTTTCAAAAATTAAAAAACATGTGAAAATGAAGTTAAAAGTAAACATGTGAACAATAAACCAAAGAAGAAAAAACTTTACTACCTAACTAAATTAACCTAACTTATGAGTACCAACAAAAAATATACATATGGACAAAGTTGAATTGCAAAAGGAAGACACGTATAGCATAGTTGAGGACTAGTTCACATTGTCTCATGTGTGAAACATGGAGATGGATGATACCAAGGAAGAATTAGAAAATAAGCTATGTATATTTTGTTCATCAAATGTAATAGAAATAAAGACATGTTATGTACTAGAATGTTTGACCTATGATATTTGACTGAGATACCTTAACATTTTGAGGGCCCACTCTATAACAACTCATTGTTAAGGATAGATGCTAGAAAAGACATGGAAATTCTAGATAAGCTTTGAAAGCAAGAAAATACCCTTCAAAAACATATTATAAACTATATAACTACAATCTTATCTTCTAATTTATTTTTCAAATATAAATAAAATTATTTTATTTCATTTCACATATTTAAAAAAAAATATTACATACAATAATTAAAAAATATATTTAGAAAAGACATCATTTTAAAATGTGGTATACGACTTTGCTAGGGTTTGGGTCTATCGTCATTCATAAATTTGGTTGCTTTGGTTTTGGATACTGATATTACCACCAATTAGGTGGTTGCTCTCCTTTTTTATGGCTTCACCATCCGTAGATGTAACGGTTGTTACAGATAGTGGAACTCATGGTGTCAAAGCGAGCTCAAAAGTTTATTTTGAAAGTGGTGGATGAGGTAATGATTCTTCTCCAGATGTTGTGCTCTCTCTTGATGTTGTTTCTCTAGTTGTAAAATGGTATGAGAATCATTGTCTTATAGCTTATTTTGTTGGTCGGATCCCATCGCAAGAATATTTTCAAAATTGGTTGAAACTTCACTGGGAAGCTTATGGCATTGTGGTTGTGGGTATCCGCAATCTTACTAAAGGTTTTTTTTGCTTTCCTTCAAAGAACCCTCACAATTGCAAATCATGGTTGCTAAGTCCAGTTGTTGGTTTCTTCGCAATACTTTGATGGTCCTTTCTCCTTGGACTCCTTTTCGAGTTTCAGAGCAAGTTGCCTTGAAAGTGTCGGTTTGGCTTGAACTCCCTGGTCTTTCGCTGCCCTTATGGGTGTTTATTGATGATATTGTTAAACCCATTGGTCGGGTGATCTATCGAGAAGAAGAGTGGTTCTTCTCAGCATGGCCTAATAAAAGAGTTTGTGTTGAGGTTGACCTCGCATAGGATCTCAAAGAATTTGTGGACATTCAGGTTGGTACAGAGCATTTTATGCAAAAAATTGTTTACTTTAATTTACCTAATACTTGTTTTTGATGCCAATCCACCATGCATCGTATCAAGGATTATCCGTTGGTTGCTCGAAAAACTTTGGTGGTTGCCCCTGCTCCTCATACCATACTTGCACCTCCCAAACCCTCTATTGAGGGTGATTGGATCATAGTTTCTAATAAGAAGGGGGCGACCAACCCTAAGTCGATGCTTTCTAATAGAGATAAGGTTGTGAAGCCACCATCTCAGCCTCCTATTGTTCTTGTTCATCCTATTTTGGCTCCTCAGTCTTCGCCTGTTGAGAAACCTCCCGAGCATAAATCAGCCTCAAAAGAAGGGAATTCACTACCAATACCTCCACCCTCCAGGCATTCGCGTAGTCCATCTCGAGATGGCTCACCATCATCGAGGGGAATCCAGGAGGCTAAGCATCATCCTTCGATTGTTGGTGACTTATTTCAACCTTCTCAAACCTCTTTATTTAATAGGTTTTTGATGTTGGTCGATAGTGTGGGTAGTCCCTCGATTGTTGGTGAATTAGTTCAACCTTCTCAGACCTCTACATTTAATAATTCTTCGATGCTGGCTGACAATGGGGGCAGCCCTGTGGGAGATGGCTCCATGGATATTCCTCCTCCATGAATTTCCTTTCGTGGAATGTTCGGGGACTTACAGAGTCCTCAAGAAAATTTTTTGTTCGATCCGCTCTGCAAAGTATTGGCCATGTTGATGTTATTTGTTTACAAGAAGTTAAGATCTCTGGTTTTTTGTTAGATGTTTCTCTCAGCTGTATTGCAGGTTCTTTTATGCATTTCACTACTCACCATGAAGATGGACGGGGTGGTGCTTCTATTTCTATCTCCTCCAAACTTGAGGATTGTCTGCTTGGGTCTAGCAAGGATCCTTCTCATCATGTGGTCTAGATTTTGCTGAATATTAATGGGAACACCCTAGGCATTGCCAACATTTATGCACCTAATGATGGGCCTAGTCGCTCTACCCTTTGGTGGTACCTGGTTGATCACTTACCGATGGCTTATTAGTTTTTTATGGTGATTTTAATATGGTTGAGCATGTTGAAGATAAAGTTGGTTGCCTCCTGATGCATTGGTGTGTTGGAGAGCATGAGGCTTGGTTTTTTCTTAAACGTAGATGGGGTCTTTTTTATCCCCTTTTTTGCTAATGTAATTGCACGCCTCCACCCTGGTTCATGTGGTCCAATTTTTGTGTGGGTAATGATAGAGTCTGCAAGTACCTTGATCGAGTTATGATGTTAGAGCAACAATTTTTTTATTCTCCTCCATCAATAATAAGATTGTGATGGTCTAGGATCAATTTTTGCTATCATATCATTTCTCGATTTCCTTTCAGATTGAGTGGAGTGGTCACCAATTTAATTTTTCGTGCAATCAATTTTATTTAAATACTTCTTTATTGCAACTCCCTGGCACGATTGTTATGATTGAGAGAATCTAGAATTTATTACCTCGACCTCCTCACTTTGTTAGTTGGATTTCTTGGTGGAATGAGGTGATTGTCCATACTACCTCTTTCATGCGATATTTTGGCAAACATGTGGCACATGTCAGAAAGTATGCTCATTTGGTTGTTACGAAGGAGTATCAATGAAATTTACTATTGCTAGAAAATGATCCGTATGATCAATAGTTGCAAACCAAGGTTGTTGGTCTTCACCACCAGCTTATAGTCCATGAATGACATGAAGCCAAGGGGGCTCAGATTCGGGCTCATCTGCACTGGTTGAGGGTTGGTGATCACCCATCCAAAGCCTTTTTCAAATCTCTTCATTCCAGGCAGGCCAGGATCCAGATCAAGGCTATTCAAGTCTCTCATGATAGGTTGACTTCTCTTCCTGATATTGCATCAGCCTTTGTGGATCATTATAAGCTTATATTTCAAGCATAATAGGATTCTCTAGAATGTCAGATGGCACTCCAATAGTGTCTTGATGTTGTTCCTACTAAGTTGTCTGCTTATGACAGACTTCTTTGTGAGGCTCCTCTTTCACTTGTTGAGCTTCATAATGCTCTTATGACTATGTCGGATGACAAGTCCCCTGGTCTTGATGGCTTTCCCTATGAATTTTATAAAGCCACTTGGAAGTTTACTAGGCCTGATCTACTCAATGTCTACAATGAAGCGTTAGCCAACAATTCTCTGGGTAATATCATCAATCGTGGAAACATTAAATTTATTCCTAAAGTGGGCAATCCTGAGCTTATCACCAGTTGGAGACCTATTACTCTGCTTAATGTCTCTTACAATATTTTGGCTAAAGCTTTAGCTCTCCGTATTCACAACATTCTCCCTATGATTATCAGACCGGAGCAGACAGGTTTCATTAAAGGGCGTTACATCTTGGATAATCTTATTGTTGTCTAGGAAGGTTTAGAATGGGCTCGTCTCTCTAGCCAAAAGCCCTTTTTCCTTAAATTAGACTTTGAGAAAGCTTATGATCATATTGAGTGGCCTTTCATTCTCACCATGCTTCAAGCTCTCGACTTTGGCCCCTTTTTTATCAGGGTTATCAATATGTTGTTTGTTGATGCTTCAACTTGTCTTACTATTAATGGACATAGGTCAAAGGATTTTGGTTTATTTCGTTCTATTCACTAGGGCTATCCTTTGGCCCCCTCACTTTACATCCTTGCTATTGAAGCTTTTGGTTATCTTCTTGCCAATCAAGCATCTAAGGGGTTGATCAAAGGTATTCTTTTGCCTGACATGTCCACCCAACTTATTAATGGGCACTTTGTGGATGATTCTTTTCTCACTATCAATGAGGATGAGGTTTCAGTTTCAACTACTTTGGTTTGTTTGGACACTTTTTGTAAGGCCTCGGGTTCCAACATCCAATGGTCTAAGTCTCTTTGTTTCTGCCTTGCTTCTTCTTTTGTGCCTACTTGGCTTAGATATTTTTCATGGCATTGGCTTCAAAGGGGTGAGTATTTTAAGTTCTTAGGAATCCCCTTTGCTTTTGATAGCTCACCCTCTAAACTCTAGCAGTATGTCATTGATAGAATTGAAAAGAAGATTTCCTGTTGGGCCTCACATCCCCTTTCTCTTGTCGACAAGTTTTAGGTTTGCACAAATATTCTTGTTGCCACCCATGTTTATTACTCCTCCTATTGGGCCCCTTCTAAGAATTCTTATAATAAGTTGGCCAGACTCCTTAGGGATTTTCTTTGGGCCAAGGGGAAGAATTCATGTGGTTTTCATCGAGTTGCTTGGGATATCTGTTGCACACCTACTGATAAGGGTGGGATGGGCATCATTGACATTTATAGGTAAAGCATTTCTTTGTGTGCTAAGTGGGTGGTTAAAGCTATTGAAGGCCCTAAAGCCTGGAAGGTTTTGATTCACCATTGTATTTCTTCAGGGCTACCTTATGGGTGCAAAGCTTGGGCTAATATTGGCCTTCATACTCTCATCATTACTTCTGCTCCAGTTAAGATTCAGGGTTCCTTTGTTGTTAAAAGTATTTGGTGGGATTTTGAGGTGGTGAAACCTCATCTTCATTGGATTGGTGATGGTTTTTGTAATGGTCTTTCATTTAATTCTTAGAATATCTGGTGGTCTCCTATTCTATCTAACTCTTCAGTTCTTCTTGTTGATATGCTAGGGATTAAAGCTTTGAGGTTATTTTATAAGGGCATCTACTTTATTAAAGATTTAGTGCACTCTCAAGATTGGATTCCTTGGCCTAATCTCAAACAAAAATTTAATCTTCAAAATTTAGATCTTCCTTCTATTCTTAAGATTCAAGAGCTTATGCTTGATGTCATGCTTCATAAGCTCGACCTTCAACCCCCGAGTGCCTGGTGGAGGGATTGGCATTGGAATGTGGATACTCCTTTCAAGAACTACTCTTCTTCCTTGCTTTATCAACTTCTTAGTCTTGTTTCCCCTAGTGTTGACAAACTTAATGAGAGATGGTAGACTCACTCTACCTCCTATACTTGGATTGCTCATCTGAACCATATCTGGCAATTTAACCTTGAACCCAAGATTACCTTTTTTCTCTGGTCTCTTATTTATCAAGGGCTTCCTATGGGAGAGAGACTTAGTAGGGTTGGTCTTCCTAATCCTAAGTGTCTGGCTTGTGGTCATTTTGAGACTTTTAAACATCTATTTTGGTTCTGCCCTCGTGCTCAGTCTGCCTGGTCTTGGATTCACTCATTGTTCAAGCCCTTTCATCCTAAATTCTTCAGATGGTAGATGATCTTTTTTGGAGATAATAGTTGTTGGCCTGCTTATATTGCTGCTCTGTGGAATTTCTTTCATGCTATTATTTTGTTTCAACTTTGGAAAGCTAGGAATGTTGTTGTCTATTCTGGAGATTCAATTTCTAGTCAGTTTTCTATGCATGAAAATATTACGGTGTTTTCTATTGTTACTATTCAGATCCATTCGTAGGCTTCCAAGTTGACTCATGAGTTGGTGCATTTGATAAATCTTATCAAGTACTAGCATGAGGCTTCGTGCACTATTAGCAAGGTTTTGCCTAACCTCCCTCTGCCTCAAGGTCCCTCTGTTTCAACGTAGCAGGTCGAGGGGGTGATGTTTTCCAGCCTCAAGTCATTCTATCAGTGCCCACAGTAGGGCTCGACCCTTTGCCTAGTTATGTTGTTTATTCACCCTTTTAAGGGTTGGTTTTGTTTTTGGCCTCGGGCCTCATCTTTACAGTATTGATCGTTTGGGTGGCCTTGCGCCCCGAGCTATGATTTTTCTAGCTCCCTTTTTATTGTAACCTCTCTTATTTTTATTGAATATAATTGTTGGTTCCAATAAATAAATAAATATATTAATTAAATTATAATACTACATTCAATAAACAAACCTAAATAATTTTAATTGAGTGCAAGCAGGAATGTGGAGAAGCTATGCGGGAAGATAAGTGAGGTGGTGGTGGCTGGTGGATCGAGTGCAAAGACAAATGCCAAGGGGTCAGGCATTGCGAAGGTTGTTGGAAAAGAGTTTCTTGCCAGGGTCTCAATTTGTCCTCAATTTATATGGGTGGTTTTGGATCAGTTCCATATAAGCTCATGGGTGGGGTACCCCTTCAGAGTCTTCAGTTCCTCCAAAAATCCTTTGATCCTAGCACCATCTCCTATGTTGCGGTGGCTTCAAATGGGGTTGGGAATTGCATTTAGAATGTTATTTTTTACCTTACTCCTGTCCAAAATAAGAATCATATTCCAAGGTGCCTGTTGCAAGTCACCAAGGGATAGGGAACTTGGAACCTGGTGGGTAAGTTCTAGGGAGGATGACCGAAGACTCCATTAGGAGATGGGCTCTTGCTAAATGGAAGCCCCAAGGCTTACTGGAAATTTTGGATGTTCCTAAAACGTTCTTTCTCATAAAGTTGAGTTGCAAGGACTCAAAACAAATACTAGGGGGAGGTCCTTGGTTTTATGGAAAGAGAGGGTTGTTTTTTCAAAAATGGGGGCATGACTTCAATTCGAGGACCCAAAAAGTAAACAAGGTTTCTATTTGGGTTAGACTCATTGGCCTACCTTTCCATCTGTGGAATTATGATATTTTGAGGGGAATATCAAAGGCAATGGGGGATCTTATCCTGATTGATTCAACGATAAGAACAAAATCATGAATAATTTTTGCAAGAATGTATCCTAGTAGATCTATAATATGACCTTCCATCATCTATTGAGATCATTTCAGATTTAGATTTGTGGATCCACCCATTGAATATGAGAATAGACCCATTGTGTGCTTTGGATGCAAAGGGCTTGGCCATCAGTTGGAGCATTTACCATCCAAGCAAAATATAAAAAATGAAATGTGGTTGAAAAAATCCTCGATGGTAACAATTACTTCATATGAGGGGAAGATTCGTCGAAGGATATTGGTAATAGTACCCAAGTGGTTGATACTACTCAGGTGGCAGTGGAGGTGGGAGCAAGCAAGCCTCTACTAGAGTCCAGATTTTTTGGTAAGGTGTATTTTGGTACCCCTCAAGAAGATAGCGACCTGGTGCAACCTTCTGCCAAAGCTCAAGAGGATACCCAGAATCAAATTATGAGTGCCCTACTAATCCAACAAAAAAAGCCTAGGAGGTTAGGGAAGTTGGTTATTCGATCATGTTTAACCAAGGAATTTGTTGGAAATTTGAGACATTTTATATTGTCATTGATGTCACATGGATCACATTTGGTTTTAGTGGCCAAAATATTTCATAAATAAGCATTTATGATATTTTGGAAAGCATGGCTATTTACAGGGTTTTTATGAAAACCAAGGTAGGCAAAATAAAAGGTTTTATTTAAAACAATGGTGGGCTTATGTGGAAAGGGATTTTCTTAAAAGCCAAGGTGGAATTTTGTTTCATCGAAAAAGGACCTTCGGTGATGAAGATATTAAAGTTTAAAGTTAAGTTTAAATTAATGGAGGGCCGACCTATGTGAAATTAATGGAGGTTGGTATATATATATATATATATATATATATATGTGTGTGTGTGTGTGTGTGTGTGTGTGTGTGTGTGTGTGTGTGTGTGTGTGTGTGTGTGTGTGGAAGGTTTCAATTTATTTTGAAAATTGGGCATATTATATATCGTCGAAAAGCTTATTTCGAGGGCTATTTGACTAACTTATTTAGAAGGAGAAACAAGGTGTGTGTAAAGAGATATTTCTGATTTTTCAAAGGGGTTCCAAAAGTGAAGTTTGCCTTGTTCTTTTTCAAGAGGATTAATTCTTTCATGAGTTGACAAGGTATGCAATATTGTGATTTGTTTTATTTTATGGTATAAGTGGTTTTGGGAGTGAAAAGGTTATGCAATGTTTTGATTTATTTTATTTTATGGTACAAGTAGTTTTAGGAGAGATAAGGAAGTTGTAAAATTAAAAGCCTTGGTGATTATTATTGAGAAGTGGAGTAATGTTGATTGTTTTGTGATCTACTAACCCTTGTGAAGATTGGCAAAGGAAAGTTGTTTTTAGTGTGGCAGATTTTGTGGACAACTTCTTGGCATTAAAAAGGTATGGGCACATTCTCCTATTGACCGTTTATGGTGGTTGATTTCTGAAATATCATTGGAGAGAAAAATATTGATTGTAGTTTCCTTTTCGAAAGTGGTTGGTTAAATGCTTCAAGGTTTTCTGAATTGAGAGTTGTGTCTAAACCTTGTTTGATAAGCATAGTTGTTGAAGCCCATTGGTTGTGAAAGAACTTGAGTTACAAAAGAACATGAGTATCATTGTTTTGTGAGATTTGTGGTTGAGAATTGTTGGAAACATTTGAGTTGGTTGATACATACTTGGACTAGGGTTGTGTGAGAGAGTTATCCCTTGTGGTGATTGGTTGAGTTGAGTTGATTGAGCCTAGTCAAGTGATATGTGAAGTGATTGTTCAAGTCCTATGAAAAAAACTATACCATTATTCTGATTTGGGTTGAGAGTAAGATTAGAATATATTGAGTCTCTAACAATTCTCTTTATGCTTCTATAAGATTTACTTGAGTTGAGTTGAGATTGATTTGAGTTGAGAGTGATATTAGAACATATTGAGTCTCTAACAATTCTCTTTATGCTTCTATGAGTTGATTTGAGTTGAGTTGAGATTAATTTTGGTTGAGAGTGATATTAGAACATATTGAGTCTCTAAAAATTATCTTTATGCTTCTATGAAGTTAATTTGAGTTGAGATTGCCATTCATTGTTGAGTTCATTTTGAGTACTACTTGAGCATGATTGTTTGAGCCTTTGAGAAGGCCTTTGGTATAGATTTAAGAACAAATTTGGGACAACTTTGTGGATGTCTTTGTGGAAATATTTCTAGAGCATATTTGGGCAAGTTCTTGGTGAGCTTGCTAGAGCAGAATTGGGCAAGTTCTTTGTGAGCTTGCTAGAGCAAAATTGGGCAAGTTCTTGGTGAGCTTGCTTGAGTAGATTTGACAAGTTTTGTGTGAGCTTGTTAAGCAGGTTATGTGTGAGCCTATTGTGTAGGTTCTGTGTGAGCCTATTGATCATGTTATTAGTGAGCCTATTGACAAATATTTGGAGGTGACAGAGTATAGAGGACAGAGTCTCAGTGGATAGAGATCCAGTAGCCAGCACAGTTGAAGATAGATCTGAGTGAGGAGTCTTCAAGTGGAGAGAGGTCCACTAGTCAGTGTAGTAGAGAGAGAGAGTCTTCTAGAAGATCACATAGCCAGAGCAGAAGGGGAAAGAGTTCTCCTGTGGAAGAGATCCACGAACTTGAGATCAGGGGATCAACATCTCCTTTGGACAGATATCCATAAACAATGTAATTGGGAGTGATTCCCAAAGAGATTGATTGAGAAAGTTTTAGTAAAATATTTTCTTTGTGGAGTAGCCCACATTGGGTGAACACGTAAATTATGGTGTCTCTATTGTGTATGGTTTTTGTGCATTGCTTTGACTACTGCTGTCTTTACACAACATAATATTGAATTGGAAGAAAAAGTAAAAAGTGGTCTTGTACTGTTCACCCCCCCTCTCAGTATAAGCTTTTGTTCTTCAATTGCTATCAGAGCGGGTTCCTTCGGAAAGGCTAACAACTTGAGGGAAGATTCTACAAGAACACACATGGTAAAGAAAGGCAAAATAAGAACCATGATATCTAAGAAGAAAAATGAATCTAATCTTGAAGCTCTAATAAGGGAAGAAAAAAATCAGTAAGATGTCTTGAGTGTGGTAAGCTTGGTCACATGGCATTTTATTGTCCACAAAATGGGTATAGCAAAAATAGAGATGAAATGGAACTTGACTGGATTTTCAAAGATATTGTTTCTCAAAAGGCAACATTCAAGGTTTCAAAAGAAGAATATTCTGCTTGTGGTCAACTCGATCATGTCTCAGGTTACTACAATGTCTTCAGTGACAGTGAAGATGAAATGGAACTCAAGGAAGACAGGCACAATCAAAATAGTGAAGATGAATGCAATAATAAAAAAGAAAATGAAAACATGTATGAACAAGGCAGACATGAAAAGAAGAGCTTGTATATGGAAGAAGCAATCAGTGCTTCTAGCAGCAATAATGAAAGTCTCTCAGTCAGTAAAAAATAAGAAGCTCCTACTGAAGATCAAAACCAGGAATCTCAAGTAATAATTTATCATGAAGAGAAAAACATGCATAGTTATGATCATGAAGAAAAGAAAGTGTCAGGACAAGATTTTGACGAAATGAAAAGAGAAAAATCAAGACTAAAGGCTCAAGCACAAGAGGATGAGAAGATAAAGGTAAAGCTCCTACAATATCTCATTAATCTAAAAATCACGGTTGAAGAGGCAAAGAAAATTGAAGAAGATATGATTGAACAATTAAAGGTAGGGAAGCAAGAATGTGAAAGATTAGAACATGAAGTTGTTTCCTTAATGTTGGAAGTGAAAGACTCCAAGGATAAGTTGCACAAGTTTTGGAAAGGTTTCAAAGCACCAAAGGTCCCATATTTTAGGTTTGGGGAATCACACTCAAAAGGAAAGGAAGTTATAAAAGATGAAAGCAAGGAAGCACCTAATATTTGTGAGGAAAGTTCCAAAGTTCCTATGGCTTCAAATATTCAGTTTGGTTCTTTCTTTGAGATAGGTGAATCAAGCTCAAAGGGAAAATAAATTCTTGAAGAGAAAGGCAGGGAAGAGGTTTTAGATACTACAAAGAAGGTTCAAGGATGCAATGCACAAATTGAAGATGATCATAATGATAAAGGTCAAGAAAGGTATGAGGAACCAAGGCATGAACAAAGGGATTTTCAAGGAGATTTTTTTTCTTGTAATGGATTTGGACACAGGGCTATACATTGTAGAATCCATGGATCAAAGAAGTTTGATTTTGCTAGAAGAAACTTCAAAGGAAGAAGGTATGATTTTCAGGGACATTACTTCTCATGTAAAAGGATTGGTCATAAATATTTTCAGTGCAAAGGAAATAAGCAACATGGTTTTGGTTTTATAGCTACATAATTCAGAAGTCATGGTCATAATGGTCATGAAAACAGAGCTTCACAATACAGGGTTCAGGAAAGAAATGGATATGGAAATTATTTCAAGAATAATTTCAGGAGATGGGCACCAACCAAAGGCTACAATATCAAGTGTTTTAATTGCAATAACTTTGGGCATATTGCAAGGTGGTGTAGGACTCAATTCCAAATGAGTTCAAGGTAATAAAGTCAAACAGGTTTTGGACAAGAAGATCAAGTAATTCATCAAGAGAAGGATATCAGAAAAACATGGAAGGAAGTTGATAGAGGAAAGAAACAAAGTGAGATGGGAGTTAAAGTAATCCCACCCCAAAATTAATCACCTCAAAAGAAAAATGGGGTGAGGGGGGCTAAGCTTAAGAGTTATATCTTTTATCCCCATAAGTGTCCCTTTTGTCATTGATGTCAAAGGGGGAGAGATTTGAGTAAGGGGGAGAGTATTGAGTTAGGGGGAGCAACCTCCAAAGAGAGTATTGAGTTAGGGGGAGCAGCCTCCAAAGAGAGTATTGAGTTAGGGGAAGCAACCTTCATAGAGAGTATTGAGTCAGGGGAGCAACTTTGATTCTCAGAGATGGTTTTTACAGTGATTGTGGTGTTTGCATTAGAGGTGTTGCCATCAATGACAAAGGGGGATATTGTTGGAAATTTGAGTTGATTTGAGACATTTTATGTTGTCATTGATGTTACATGGATCATTGATGTCACATGGATCACATTTGGTTTTGGTGGCCAAAATATTTCATAAATAAGCATTTATGATATTTTGGAAAGCATGGCTATTTATAGGATTTTTTATGAAAACCAAGGCATGCAAAATAAAAGGTTTTATTTAAAATCATGGTGGGCTTATGTGGAAAGGACTTTTCTTAAAAGCCAAGGTGGAATTTTGTTTCATCGAAAAAGGACCTCCGATGACGAAGATATTAAAGTTTAAAGTTTAAGTTTAAATTAATGGAGAGCCGACCTATGCACAATTAATGGAGGTTGGCATATATATATGTAAAGGTTTCAATTTATTTTGAAAATGTGGCATATTATATATCATCAAAAATATTATTTCGAGGGCTATTTGACTAACTTATTTAGAAGGAGAAATAAGGTGTGTGTAAAGAGATATTTTTGATTTTGCAAAGGGGTTCCAAAAGTGAAGTTTTCCTTGTTCTTTTTTCAAGAGGATTAATTCTTTCATGAGGTGACAAGGTATGCAATATTGTGATTTATTTTATTTTATGGTATAAGTGGTTTTGGGAGTGAAAAAGTTATGCAATGTTTTGATTTATTTTATTTTATGGTACAAGTGGTTTTAGGAGAGATAAGGAAGTTGTGAAATTAAAAGCCTTGGTGATTATTATTGATAAGTGGAGTAATGTTGATTGTTTTGTGATATACTAACCCTTGTGAATATTGGCAAAGGAAAGTTGTGTTTAGTGTGGCAGATTTTGTGGACAACTTCTTGGCATTAAAAAGGTATGGGCACATTCTCCTATTGACCGTTTATGGTGGTTGATTTCTGAAATATCATTGGAGAGAAAATGATTTATTGTGGTTTCCTTTTTGAAAGTGGTTGGTTAAATGCTTCAAGGTTTTCTGAATTGAGAGTTGTGTCTAAACCTTGTTTTATAAGCATAGTTGTTGAATCCCATTGGTTGTGAAAGAACTTGAGTTACAAAAGAACATGAGTATCATTGTTATGTGAGATTTGTGGTTGAGCATTATTGGAAACATTTGAGTTGGTTGATACATACTTGGACTAGGGTTGTGTGAGAGAGAGTTGTCCCTTGTGGTGATTGGTTGAGTTGAGTTGATTGAGCCTAGTCAAGTGATATGTGAAGTGATTGTTCAAGTCCTATGAAACAAACTATACCATTATTCTGATTTGGGTTGAGAGTAAGATTAGAACATATTGAGTCTCTAAAATTCTCTTTATGCTTCTATAATATTGACTTGACTTGAGTTGAGATTGATTTGAGTTGAGTTGAGTTGAGAGTGAAATAAGAACATATTGAGTCTCTAACAATTCTCTTTATGCTTCTATGAGTTGATTTGAGTTGAGTTGATATTGATTTGGGTTGAGAGTGAGATTAGAACATATTGAGTCTCTAAAAATTCTCTTTATGCTGCTATGAAGTTAACTTGAGTTGAGATTGCCATTCATTAGTGAGTTTATTTTAAGTACTACTTGAGCATGATTGATTGAGCCTTTGAGAAGGCCTTTGGGACAGATTTGAGGATAGTTTTGGGACAACTTTGTGGAAAGATTTCTAGAGCAAATTTGGGAAAGTTCTTGGTGAGCTTGCTAGAGCATAATTGGGCAAGTTCTTTGTGAGCTTGCTAGAGCAGAATTGGATAAGTTCTTGGTGATCTTTCTTGAGCAGATCTGACAAGTTTTGTGTGAACTTGTTAAGCAGGCTCTATGTGAGCCTATTCTGCAGGTTCAGTGTGAGCCTATTGATCAAGTTCTTAGTGAGCCTATTAACAGAGCTTTGGAGGTGACAGAGTATAGATTACAGAGTCTCAGTGGATAGAGATCCAACAACCAACACAGTTGAAGATAGATTTGAGTGAGGAGTCTTCAAGTGGAGAGAGGTCCACTAGTCAGTGCAACAAAGAGAAAGAGTTTTCTAGAAGATCACATAGCCAGAGCAGAAGGGAAAAGAATTCTCCTATGGAAGAGATCCACGAACTTGAGATTAGGGGATCAACATCTCCTTTGGACAGAGATCCATAAACATTATAATTGGGAGTGATTTCCAAAGATATTGATTGAGAAAGTTTTAGTAAAATATTTTCTTCGTGGAGTAGCCCACATTGGGTGAACCACGTAAATTGTGGTGTCTCTATTGTGTATGGTTTTTATGCATTGCTTTGATTATTGCTATTGATATTGATATCTTTACACAACATAATATTGAATTGGAAGAAAAAGTAAAAAGTGGTCTTATACTGTTCACCCCCTCTCTCAGTATAAGCTTGTGTTCTTCAGAATTGAGGTAACTGTAGATGTGCTCAGGATGTAGGGTATTATTACAAACAGCCTGGATTACCGAACACATATTTTTTAATTGAAAATCCCTCTATCATCGATGATGTGGGCCTTACTCGCTCTCCTCAGGTTAGTCCCCTTCATTTCCTACCTTTGTTGAATGAGCATAACCTCTTTGAATGTTTAGATTCAGCCTTAGAGTTTTTGGTTGAGTATGGCTTTGATTTTTCTTACGGCTTTGAGGATTCTCTTATGGCTCTTATTGCAGCTCAAAATACCCCAAAGCAAGAAGAGGGTTCCCTTGGCCATAAAACCCACAGTCATAAAAAAAGAGTTCGATCGTTGTGGAGGTGGAATGTTTGCCTAGAAAACATTCAAATAATAACAGTTTTCAGCTCTTGTTGGGTTTGGAGGAGGGAAGGGTTTTTAGTAAAAAATAGTTGAAGATTACCTCCTTTAGCTTTCAATCTCCACATTATCTAGGGGGTGGAAAGAAATTCGTCAATGCTTTGAGGAGTCAGTCTGGGAGGACTCTGGCCTGACCAGAAAGAAGGTGAATCTCTCAAGTGGGTCTTCGATAAGCTAGAGTTGGTAATTTCAAGGACTAAGTCCTCTCTTTTATGCATTTTGGTTTGGGCTCTACTCGTTGGTTATCAGTGTTGTTTTTACTCCCTGATGGGAGTTTGTTTAGTCTTTGAGTTTATCTTTTGGTTCTTCTCAAGATCCTAGGATCTTTACCGTCTCTAGGTTCCTATGTTCTTTTGATGGTTAACGCCTACTATGTTAGTTGTTTATATGAAAAATTGGTTGATTTGTTATTAGAGTTTTATTCTCTGTAGTTTCTAGTTTTTTCCTGAAGTTGTAGTGTTCTAGTTTATGTAAAAGGTCTAGATCCTTTTAAAACCCCTTCTTACACCCAGTAAAAAACAAAAAAAGTCTTAAAACTCAATATTTATTCTAAACTGTAAAATATCATTATTAAAGTCACAAATATAAATATGCATACACAAATTTTCAGCTATCTTTATTACAATTAAACAATTAATTTAAAAATTAAAAAAATATCCGTCTTTGCAGCTGCAAGTGGAGAAGGCGAGCTTGGCCTCGTTGAACAAGAGGTCCACGGTTCGAACCTCTGTGATGCAAAGGGGACACAAAGGTTGTGTGTTAAATTTCCTATTGATAAGCATAGCTCTCGGTTTTATGAGGGTTTATTGTTGGAAGGAGACTGCTCAGCCCTGTGCATTGGTCGTAGGGGTTTCTCACACAAACCAAATAAAAACAAATTAAAAAATATATTAAAAAATAAACAATTAATTATTCTTGAATATGAATAACCTTATACATTGTTTTGAAGTACCCATAAGAATTTTATAATTATATAAGTAAAAAATTGAATTTAAATTTTGTATTGAGATGATTTTTTTTTTATAAAAAATGTAATATTTTTAATTG
The DNA here is from genome assembly GCA_028583015.1 of Wollemia nobilis. Classification (NCBI taxonomy): domain Eukaryota; kingdom Viridiplantae; phylum Streptophyta; class Pinopsida; order Araucariales; family Araucariaceae; genus Wollemia; species Wollemia nobilis. The sequence continues at coordinate 1,280,919 of JAQPPZ010016912.1, read as the reverse complement.
ATCATATAGTATTAAAATTTATTTTATTAAGATAAATTTTTAAATAATATTTTTAATATTTTTAATTAGTTTTATAAGATTAAAACATATTTTATTTATATTATATCTTAATATTTTAGTAATATTTTAATAAAAATGTATAATTAAACTTGAATCTCTATTCAAAACTTACATCTTTAACTAGTAATATTTTATTTGATTATTATATCCATAATATTAATAAAGTTTGTTAACGTAAATGTTTAGAGGAGATTTATGGGCACTAATTTTTTTTGTTAGTGTGATAAATCTTTTTTTTGGTAGGGTGATAAATCCCTATAGGGCTGAGTAGTCTCCTCCTAACCATGACCCTTCGTAAAGTCGAGAGTTATACTTATTAATAGTGAAATTTAACACACATCATCACACACCCACCCCCTCACACACTTGCCCACACTACGGTTTGAATCTTGGACCTCCCGAAGAAGAGCCAAAGCTCGAATCGTTGCGCTATCCCCCGAAACATTTATGAGCATTTTCTTTTAGTTAGTGTGAGAAACCTCTCCCAACCATGACTCCTCGTAAAGTCGAGAGTTACACTTATTAATAGTGAATTTTAACACACATCATCACACACCCACCCCCTCACACACTTTCCCACACTACGGTTTGAATCTTCAACCTCCTTAAGAATAACCAAAGATCGAACTGTTGCGCTATCCCCTGAAACATTTATGAGCATTTTTTTTAGTTAATGTGAGAAACCTCTACAACCAATGCATAGGGCTGAGCAGTCTCCTCCCACATATGATCCCTCATAAAGTTGAGAGTTATGCTTATCAATAAGGAATTTAACACACAACCACCACACACCCACCCCCTCACACGGACATTTATGAGTATTGTTTTTTTAGTTAGTGTGAGAAACCCCTACGACCAATGCACAGGGTTAAGGAGTCTCCTCCCAACCATGACCCCTCATAAAGCTAAGAGTTATGCTTATCAATAAGGAATTTAACACCCACCCACCCTGTCACACACTTGCTCACGCCGTGGTTTGAACCTTAGACCTTCTGAAAAATAACCAAAACCTAAACCGTTACACTGTCCCCATCAAACATTTATGGGTATTGTTATTATCATGTTCTTGACTCGGCCTATGTTTGAATGCTTGTTTTTAATATAGTTAAAAATTAAATAAGAAAAACAATGACAATAGGTTTAGATGCTTGTATTTAGCATAGTTGAAAATTAAGTAAGAAAAACTATGACAACTTTAAAAACTCTACCATAATTGAAAATTGAGTCATAAAAACTATAACAACCTTAAGAACAAAATAAAACAGTATTCAACTCGTCTTCAATTCCAACAAAGAACATCTACGATGACATCAACTCTTATATCACTCACTTCTCTTCAACCTTGAATGCTGGGAGTAATCCTTAATCCACAAATCTTGTATATCATATGTCATTCTTTTTACTGTTTTTCTTACTTTATTTTCTCTGGAGCACTCCCGTTGCATTGTATATATCTTACTTTACACTTCTATTGACCTCTTTTGGTCATCGATGGACATTAATACAAATTCTATTCTATTCAAAGGTCTATTCTTTATTTTTCTATGTACATTTTAGGAGTAGGTACTTATGTTACACTATCCATATGTAGAGTATACATGGTCATTTAAAATCAAATTTAATTTTTCTATTTTATTATTTCTTGTATTTTTAAATTTAATATATATAATTTTATCTAAAAGATTAAATTAAAAAATATATTGAATTTGTAAGTTTTATATAATTCAAAAAATACAATATGTGTACGTGTATCAATCAATACAATTATTTTTATTATAATTACATATTCTTAAATCTATGATTAAATTCCTTATTGATAAGCATAGCTCTCAACAAAGGTCATGGTTGGCAGGAGACTGCTTAACCCTATGCGTTGTTCGTGGAGGTGATGCACCTTACCAGAGCCATAAATTTTGCTTCGAGTGTCTGTTTTGCCCCGTTATTTTTTCAAAACGTGATGAATGGCATGGAGAACCTAAGGAAAGTGGCCCATATGTTTTTCGGTGCGAAAATACCTCTAAGAGACCCAAAATTAGCTTTTAATGTAATTTTCAGTTTTCACAACTGAAAAGTTATCATAACTATTAGTGTAGAACTAGAGTGGGGTTGCTATGTTGGGGTAGTGGGTTTTATTGAATAACGGGTGCATGATTCCATTTTAGATGCCATTTGAGTTTTTTTTAGGGTTACTAAAAATAGCAAGTGAGTTGCTAAAACAACTTACTAAAAATAGTAAGAGGTAGCGGAGGCTAGGGTTTTTCTTTTTTGAGAGTATAAGAAGTGGAAGACTCTATTGTAAGGGCATGAAAATTCAATTAATAAAAAAAAGTATTTACAGGTTTCTTTTAGTAGTGTATTTTATATGATGTCTTATTGCAACCCTTGGAGTCCATTGACGGTCTCCTGCAATGAATTTTCATGAAGAAGTTTCTTACACTAACCAAATTATATATATATATATATATATATATATATATATATATATATATATATATATAATTTAAAACTTATATTTATGATATTATGAAATAGTTTTAATGTATTTTAGGATATTAATAAATAAAAACTCAATATCATATTAAAAATAAGAGTTCTTTTAGTTGAAAATTAAAAATATATATAAAATGATAAAATATTTTAAATAAAATATGTTTGAATTTATATTATTTAAAAAAGAGTATATGTGTAAATATTTTAAATTATATATTTTAGTAAAGGTTATCTTTATTTTTTAAAATTTTATTGGAAAAAATAACTATAATGCATGAATAATTTTATATAACATAACTAATTTCAGAAAATACTTTATAAATATGTCTAGTAAATAAAATAGTTTTAAAATAGAATATAATTTTTAGAATCTTCTTGTCCATATTTTAATATTATTCATTTTCAACTTAAAAAATATAAATTTTGATAATTTGTTATTAGGGTACATGTTAGGATACCAAAGACCAATAAATTTTTATACAGAATAAAAAGTAAAAAATAATGTCTAAAGTATTTTAAATTTTTTTATACTTGTCTCAGCATAAAAGTTTATTTTTATTCTTATGCCTTTGAAAATTAATAAATAAAAATAATAAAATTAATATACTTAGAATATAAATTATAATATCTAAAATACATAATTTTTACTGTAAAGTGTGGTCACTTAACACATATGAAGATAATCTTATCAAAACAAAAACTCATCTAATTATAATAAAGTCAAATAAAATTTATATATTTAATATATGCATTCTAATATTTACCACTCCAAATATTAACACAAATGAGAATAATCTTATTAAAACAAAAACTGATCTAATTATAATGAAGTTACATAAAATGTATATATTTAAAATCTACATTCTAATATCTACTACTCCAAATATTTTCATTGCAAAATGATATGGGCTAATCTTTCGTGAAACTTTTAGAATTAATAGTATTAAACTATGGGTGTAACTAAACTATTCAATTGATATACATCCTCACAATATTTTTTAAGTGGAAGAAGGGGTTTTTCAAGGGTCCTCGAACCTTTTACAAACCAAAGAAGAGGTTTTTCAAGGGTCCTCAAACCTTTTACAACAAAAACACAGCCTCGAGGCTACAAAAGAAACACAAAAGAGCAACAGAGAAAAACAAGACAGGATATGAAAACAATAGGATCCTAGAAGCCAAGAGAACAAAATAGAAGCATTGAAGAGAAAGTTAGATCCCCATGGATATAAACCAAACAACTACAATAGAAGACCAACCAAGACATGAATCTTGAGGAGAATCTTGGATCCTCAAATACAACAAAAAAATCCGCTCCAATTTAAATCAAAAATTAAAATTTAAAAATTTCTAATATATTTAATATCTGCATTCTAATATCTACCACTCCAAATATTAACACAAATGAGAATAATCTTATTAAAACAAAAATTGATCTAATTATAATAAAGTTACATAAAATGTATATATTTAAAATCTACATTCTAATAACTACCACTCCAAATATTTTCATTGCAAAATGATATGGGCTGATCTTCCGTGAAGCTTTTAGAATTAATAGTATTAAACTATGGGTGTAACTAAACTATTCAATTGCATTACATCCTCACAATATTTTTTTAAGTGGACGAAGGGGTTTTGAAAGGGTCCTCGAACCTTTTACAAACTAAAGAAGGGGTTTTGCAAGGGTCCTCAAACCTTTTACAACGAAAACAGAGCCTCGAGGCTGCAAAAGAAACACAAAAGAGCAACAGAGAAAAACAAGACAGGATTCGAAAACAATAGGATCCTGGAAGCCAAGAGAACGAAATAGAAGCATTGAAGAGAAAGTTAGATCCCCATGGATCTAAACCAAACAACTACAATAGAAGATCAACCAAGACATGAATCTCGAGGAGAAACTCAAGATCCTCAAATACAACAAAAAAAACCCGTTCCAATTTAAATCAAAATTTAAAATTTTCTAATATATTTAATATCTGCATTCTAATATCTACCACTCCAAATATTAACACAAATGAGAATAATCTTATTAAAACAAAAACTGATATAATTATAATGCATAAAATGTATATATTTAAAATCTGCATTCTAATATCTACCACTCCAAATATTTTCATTGCAAAATGATAAGGGTTGATCTTCTGTGAAGCTTTTAGAATTAATAGTATTAAACTATGGGTGTAACTTAACTATTCAATTGCATTACATCCTCATAATGTTTTTTTAAGTGGAAGAAGGGGTTTTGAAAGGGTCCTTGAACCTTTTACAAACCAAAGAAGGGGTTTTGCAAGGGTTCTCAAACCTTTTACAACAGAAACATAACCTCGAGGCTGCAAAAGAAACACAAAAGAGCAACAGAGAAAAACAAGACAAAATCCGAAAACAATAGGATCCTAGAAGCCAAGAGAACAAAATAGAAGCATTGAAGAGAAAGTCAGATCCCCATGGATCTAAACCAAACAACTACAATAGAAGACAAACCAAGACATGAATCTCGAGGAGAAACTCAGGATCCTCAAATACAACAAAAAAACCCGCTTCAATTTAAATCAAAATTTAAAATTTTCTAATATATTTAATATCTGCATTCTAATATCTACCATTCCAAATATTAACACAAATGAGAATAATCTTATTAAAACAAAAATTGATCTAATTCTAATAAAGTTACATAAAATGTATATATTTAAAATCTACATTCTAATATCTACCACTCCAAATATTTTCATTGCAAAATGATATGTGTTGATCCTCCATGAAGCTTTTAGAATTAATAGTATTAAACTATGGGTGTAACTAAACTATTCAATTGCATTACATCCTCACATAGTTTTTTTAAAGTGGAAGAAGGGTTTTTGAAATGGTCCTCGAACCTTTTACAAACCAAAGAAGGGGTTTTGCAAGGGGTCTCAAACCTTTTACAACGAAAACAGAGCCTCGAGGCTGCAAAAGAAACACAAAAGAGCAACAGAGAAAAACAAGACAGGATTCGAAAATAATAGGATCCTAGAAGCCAAGAGAACAAAATAGAAGCATTGAAGAGAAAGTCAGATCCCCATGGATCTAAATCAAACAAATACAATAAAAGACCAACCAAGACATGAATCTCGAGGAGAAACTCAGGATCCTCAAATACAACAAAAAAATCTGCTCCAATTTAAATAAAAATTTAAAATTTAAAATTTTCTCACCCCATCCAAGAAACATTCCCAAGGGGTAGAGATTTCCTAGCAGCCTTGCAAAATATTGCACAAAACTTAAATAAAAAATGTTTAAAATTTTCCTATGGGGGCCTCCCTAGATTCAAGCTTCCAAGGAAAAACTACAAAACTTTCCCAAATCCATGAAAGCAAGGTAGCTCGATGAGATCTCCATGAATACTATATCTATAAAATTGTCGAAAGGTAAATATATCTGAAAGCTATTGACTTTAGAAAACTTCAAATCCACATTTTCTAACAAGAAAATTCTACCCAAATAAAAGGATAGTTGGAACTCTTATAGATCCAAGGGTGGGTTTGCATCTTTAACCAAATAGAGGGAGCCTTCTTGAACCCTAGTATTATTCCCAAGAAATTGGGACTCGAGGATGCAAGCATCCACAGGGTTTTCCCTCTCAAGAGGAGAATGAGAAAACACATAATAGTCAAAAGGCACAAAACCAATAAATAGAACACCTCCAGGATTTTCCTACCAGGGCCTCTCGAGAAACATACTCACATTTGAAGTTAAAATAAGAGTATATTTCCTTCCCATGTTCCAAACCAAAAAAGGATCACAAATAACCAAAACCCTCTCACTTCTATATTTAAAATTTGAAAATTTATCCTACTCAACACAAAGATCGCGGAAGGATTTACCTACAAAAACATCTCATGACCCATGAACCTTGGATCGAAGACCAACAACTAGCCTGCTAATAATTCTCATTCACATCAACATTTGAAATTTAAATATTTATTTTGCCTAGCACAAAGGCCATGGAAAGATTTACGTGTAAAAACATACCTCCTCACAATATTATCATAGTATTTTATTTTATTTGTATCTTTGGTTAAATTTTTTTTATCATACATATTTATCTTAGCCCATCAACATTACTGATTTCCTCTATTGCTCGATCAGGTTGTCCATTCATAAAACCTGCAAAAGGAAATCCCTGAACACCCCCACCCATCAAGGTTTGTTTGCCATCTTGTACTATCATGCCTTAGCCAAACCTCCACCCATCGTCGTCCCCCCTTCAGTCCAATCCACCTTAGTCTCCCTCCACTCTAAGCCCTTCTCACTCTCTCCTAGAGGACCCTGTGGAGTCAGAAGTGTCCCCTAAGTTTCAAACCCCGACTAAAAGCAGAGCCTCACTAGCTGCTATCCCTAAGTCTCTGTCCTCCAAAAGGAAAATCAAAATGGGAGAAAGTACCACCCAGACTCACAGATCGACCCGTATATAAAAAGCTAAGAAGGAAACAAGCGAAAAATTCTTTGGAGCACATTTCTAACGATAACAACGAAAAATCTGGTCATGGCTCAAACATCCACCACAAAATTGCTACCATCATCATCAACATCATTATCAACACCCTGGAGAGCATTAGTGGCAATCTGAAGCAGCTAATCAAGAACGCTATTGACAACAACTCAACGTAGGAGGACATAACCGATGCATGACATAAGGGCCTGTGTGGGTGTGTTTAATTTTTGGAATGTTATCTTTTGGTAGTCTTCAAAATTATTTCATCCCCTATGTAGGAGGTTTTTGAGATATGTTCATGGTTTTCCCTAGATGGGTATTAATGGTTTTCAGTTTTAGTTGTACATCTAGGAATATTTTCCCTTGCGTAGTATTAGTGGTTTCCCAGCAATGGCTGGTTTTTCTTCTTTTATGAAGTTGCAATCAATTTTGGTAGTTAATTTTTGTAAGCATCGAAATGCATGGAGTTTTATTTTCATTCCAATCTATGAATTCCCTGCGTGGTTTCCCTGATGGCATAGTTGTTTACGATTGCTAGCACATGCTGATAAAAGCTGATGTATATGGTTTTGGGATCCAATCAAAACCCACATAATACAAATACTCTAATTACCAAAAAATGTTTATCTTAAGTTATTCAAAGAAAAGAGACACATCACTTGCCTTTCTAGGTAAACAAGCATTTGATCCAAGATTTAACATATGATAGTGTTACAATCTCTATAAGTTGATCTACTATAGTAACCCATGTATAACAAAGATAAACTAGTATAATGAATTACAAAACTAAATACATCTAATATTACTACCATCAAGGGATAGGATAGAAAAAATAACTTCCTTGATCCATATTTCCCACCATCTAGGGTGATAACCATAACAAGTGATGTTGCCTTTGTCTAGAGCCCAATTGGCCATCACATTTGCAAATATATTTTATTCTCTAGGGATGTGGTTATATTCTACTAACAAAAAGCTTGTTTGTATCTTCTAAATATTCTCTATAATTCTTCTTAGTTTCCAATCAATCTTCCTATTCTCCATTGGATTCCTCATATGGTTGATCATGACTTGTGATTTGAATTCTATCTAGACCTTATTTGAGCCTGCCTTTACTGCTTCTTGAAGCCCTTTAAGGATACCACAACCCTTCGCTATGCTGTTGGAAAGTATGCCAAAATTCTCTACGAAGGTGAATATTAGGCTTTCATTCGATAGCCTTCTTATCCCTCTCGTACTAGCTCTTTCTAGATTCCCTCGTAAGGTTTCATTTGTGTTAAATTTTCCTCAATCCTCTAGGGGAGCCCATCACTTTCCTTTTTTGACTAATTTGGGTTACCTTAGAGTCATCATTTTTTGTTTACCATCCGTACAAGCAATTTTTAGTTTGGTTATGATCTATTCCAAATGTAGGTGGGGTTCCTAAGGATATTTCAACATATGTTGGACTGTCAATACTATGTTGGCTACGGTATTTTGCCAAACATAGTGGATGTCTCAAGACTCTTGTTTGAAGATGAGGTTGTTCCTTTCTTTCCATATGTTCCAAGGTAGGAGAGTAGTTCCTACCCATACTATCTGCCTAACATACTAGTCTACTCCATCCTGTGTAGTCCATTCCCTCCACATATGCTCTAGGATGGTAAAGCTAGACCAATTAATACCAAGTAAGATAGCCATCATCTTCCACAACTTTGAGGCTATAGGACACTCAATAAATAAGTGGTAGAGCAAATCGAGGTTCTACCAATACATCTCACACTAGAAATAACTATGAAAACCTCATTTTATAAGGTGTTCCTCTCTTAGTACCCTTTTATGTAGTAGTAGCCAAATGAAGAATTTCACCTTAGGCCATAACTTTTGTGACCATATTTGTTTGAATAAGTCTCGAAGCCATTTAGGAGCACTTTGGCATAGGGCTACATATCATCGTGCTACTGTATACTCCCCCTGACTCATGTTTCTCCATACAAGGGAATCCTCTACTTGAAACCATGAAAGTGATCTCATTTATAGAGTTCATTGAATATCCATATTCTGCCTTTCTAGGATTTGAATTGGCCATTCGGTTGTGAGGACCTAGTTTCTCTAAACCTCTAAATTTTTGGTTTGGTACCTTAGTATTTTGCTACCTTTATCTAATTTTCTCTTTGTAACCACTCCATGAAAGATATTCATTATGGAAATTGAAACACCAATGGTTGGTGCCCATCCCAAGAGTTTATCCAAAAGTTTGTGTGTTGACCATTTGCATTATCCAAAAGAGCTTCTTCTTTGTCAACTCCTCCCCTATCCTCAAAACTACCAAGATGGGGATTCTATGCTAAGGAGATGGTGGTGAATAATATCTGTCATAAATTTGTTTTTGCATATATACTTATTATATTTTGGGCTCAAAGCATTGGGGTTGTTCAACATCCTCTAATACAACTTAGCTAGTGCCTTATTGTTCTTGACTGATGATATGAATCTTAGTATCCTGTCACATTTGTGTAGGCATAAAGTTTCCCACTATACTAGCATCCATTTCCTTTTATCCTTAGTAGCCCTCCAAATAAATCGACGATTTATTTGATCCAACTCTCTCAACATTGCCTTGGGAATGTCCAAAACTATGGAGACATAAATAAGTGTAGAGTACATGACTGATTTAACTAGGGTTATTATTCCCCAAATGATAGCCATTGATTAGTCCATTTTTCTATTTTCCTTTTTACTCTATCCACTAGCTAAGCCCAATTCTCCTTTTATCTCCTTGTTTTAAGTGGAATACCTAAATAGGTGATTGGAACAGAGGTCTTATGAATTCATAATTTATCAAGAATCATGATCTTATGTTTGGGTGAGTATTGGAAGAAAATGACTTTGGAATTTTTCTTATTGATTTGTTGTCCTATGGCTCTTGAAAAATAACTTATGATATGTTTAATTCTTGAGGCTTCCTTCATCGTTGATTTCCCCAACATAATAGAGTCATCAACAAATTGGAGGTGAGTGATTGGTTTGGCTCGATTTGCAATAGTGACTCTAGTTAATCTTTGGTTTTTCCTGTTTTTGATCATTATCCTTCCTAGGCATTCAACCGATATGATGAATAACTATGAGGAGAGGGGATCTCACTGCCTAATACCTTTGGATGCTATGAACAATTGTGAAGGATGATTGTTGATCATTATTGAATAGGATACCAACAAAATGCATCTCTTAATCCAGTCTGTCCATTCTTGTAAGAAGTCAAATTGACTCATTACTTTGAGGAAGAAATGCCAGTCCACCCTATCATATGCTTTGGAAAACTCTAAGTGAATGAACATGGATGAGGATTTATGTGCATACATGTAGTGGATAGCCTCTTGATCCAATACTATCTCATCCACTATTTGTTTGCCTTCCACAAAACCATCTTGTTTCTAAGATATAATCTTATGCATAAGTGGTTTGAGCCTCTCCGCCATTACCTTGTTGATTATTTTGAGCAAGACATTACATAAAGCTATTGGTCTAAACCTAGCAATGTGCTTTGCATCTTGTTCCTTTGGGATTAATGCTATATATGTTTTGTTGATTTCCTTCAACACATCTTTAGCTTTCCTAGCTTCCTCCACCACATCTAGAAGGTCCTCATGTAGGATATCCCAAAATTCTTGGTAGAATTTGATGGGGAATCCATCTAGCCTAGGGGTCTTTTCTTTTTGTATTTTGAAGATCACCCACTGTAACTCTCTAGTAGTTACTAGTATAATCAAAACCGAATTATCCTCCTCTGTTATTAGTACAAACATCTCTTGTAACACTTTTTGTTGGACTTTAATATCTAGAGATTTTTTTTTTGTTAAGTAGCGTTTGTATTTACAGCGGGTTTTAACTAGGATCCCAAAACCTGATTACATAAGAGTTGGTAATAACATGCCGATAATAAGCCATTACAACAAAATTCTGGGCCCAAGGCACCAATACCCTGAAAATGAAAAACAAACAGAAATCCCGCCCAGTGGGAACAAGTAAATTTGAACAATCCCGCCCAACGAGAAACCACCAATTTCGAAGGAAGGTAAGTTTGAAGATCCCGCCCAATGGGGAGCAGCTGAAAACCGCCATCATGTAAATCCCGCCCAGCAGGAAGCAACAAAAAACCATTATAATATAAATCTCGCCTAGCGGGAAGCAGTCGAAAAACCACCAAAGAGTGAATCCCGCCCAACGAGAAGCAGCAGAAATCCATCCTAGTGTAGATCCCGCCCAGCGAAAAGCAACCAAAACCTCTACCAAGTGAATCCCGCATCCCGATAAAACCAACAAGAAATGAGAAAAACCCGCCCAACGGGAAACCCAACGGTTTTGGAGAATCCCGCCCGCGGGAAACCATCCCGCCCAGCGGGAAACCATCCTACCCAGAAAAAATGGGGAATCCCGTCGAGTAGGAAGCAGCTGAAAACCAGCAAAGAGGAGATCACGCCCATCGGGAAGTAGCCAAAAGACACGACCAAGAGAATCCCGCCCCTAGGACAACCAACAGGAAACGACAACAGGTTAAGGGACCAAGGATACAGGGACTAGGGATCCCAGGTAGGAAGAGGTAACAACCACAAAGATGGGATCCCTGGGAGCCTAGCCTAGGGGATCCAGGGTCTGCATGCATAGATCAGATCCCCCAAGATTTGAAAAATGCAGTAGAACCCAAAGAACCCCAATAGCAGGGGCCAAGAATCCCATCCTTGCACAGGAGAAACTTCAGGGAATTGGGACTGAGGTTGGGAACAGCCTAGGCAGAGAAAAAGCCCCCCCAAGGCCAAACAAATGCCCAGGGTGTCCACCAAGGAGTAGAACCAGCATGAAGAAGCCTCCAAGCGAGAAATCGAAGAGGGCCCTCCCCACAGGGACGGGACCAACAACAACCACAGGATCCCAGAGAGGATTCACTAGCAAAAAGGGGAAAGAGGCCCCCCCAGACCACCCCCAAAGCAGTAAGGACCTCAAAGGAAACCCCAGGAAGCCGTCAAAAACCCAACCAATCACCCCCACCACCCAGAGAACCGTAGGGAACCAGATCCATGCCAAAAACCTGTAGAAAACCCCAACGGGAAGCCTGAGGGAAAAAAGGGAAGGGATCCCAAAAACAACAAGGAACCCTGGGAAGCACTAGGCCAAAAACTCAAACAAGGGAACCTTGACCGACTGGGAGAGGTGCAGAAAGAGGGAGAAGGATCTCCCTCAAGGAGATCATCTGCAACAAACAATCCCAGGGAGGGATGACCTGGGAAGAGCCAGGGACTGGGCAGGAACCAGGGGAGGGGGAGTAGGGAAGGGATCGAGACCCTCCCCTCTCTACTTTTTTCCCTCACCCAGAGGAATTCAATATCTAGAGATTTTGTTGTGAATAGACTTGCAAAATATTTTACTATAATAAACCTCATACCTTCCCATCTGTGGACATAATCTTCTACTTTTATTCTCAGGAAGAGGATAAAGTTGTACAATATGTAAGTTAGAGGGGATTTGTGGAAGAAGCCTATGTTCTAGGCCCCCTCTTAAAACCATAAGATCCTAGATTTTTACTTTCATAATATATTGGAACCATTAGTACTTTAATACGATTTATATTTAAAATTAGATTTTTCACATAAATTATGCATCTTCAACCATTTAAACTAATCTCATTTAATCATAATATATGCATACTAATAAAATTTATAAAAATAAATAATTATATAAAATTTATTCATATTGATATTATCATTATTATTTTACGTAAAATAAATATCTGGTTTAAATGCATATAGCTAACATCGTTGGAAATTAGGTTATGAAAACAATGACAACATTAAAAAAGGAAGTAAATATTTTTTTTAAAAGGCCATTAATATTGGGCATATAAGATTATCTTATGAAAGAGGGTATTATCCATCTCCAAGACAGATATATGTCTTATCCTTTCAAATTTAAGCATTAACTACGCTATCCACCTTAGAAACATACACTTCTAAATTTAAACCTTAAACAACTTATTTGTTATTTTTCAAATTACAACTTATTTTAATCTTTCAAATTTAATAGGGTGTTAGGGTGTTCCTGACTTCATCTAAAATAACAATAATCAAAGAAAATAATAATATTTAGTTTAGGGTTTTTGGAATTCACATAATAATCTCAAAAAATTTCATTTTTTCCCAGTTTTCATCAAACTTATTCCGCTTAATTATTGTTGATTCTGTGTGAAGAGGATCATCGGTCGCTCAGGTTTTGTACTGTCATTGTTTGGTTTGATGCGCACTGAAAGGCTACTTTCCTCAAACCTATTATAGTTCGTTATTGTTGATTCAATGTGAAAAGGACCATTGATAGCTCGAAATTCTTACCATCATCGTCAATCTTGCAACACTCAAAAAATTCAAATCAAACTACTATTTTTACAACCAGACTGTCCCTATGTTTAAACCTAAATATCTTCTTAATAAATACCTGACCACACAAACACAAATACTTCTCAAACCACTAACCTTTAAAAACATCCAAAATCTCATTTCAATGTGAAAAGAGAAACACATGGGCGGAGAGGGATCTTTGGTTTATGTCTGCCATTAACTCGAAAGGTCATTGTTTCTAGTATTGACGGCTCATTCTCATAAAGAGTGGAGGGACCGTGATTTGAAAAAACGGATAAACCTCATCAACCTGAATTATACTGGATCCATCGCATGGAATGGGTTGAATAAGTTAAATATTTGGATTTTTAAGATTTAGGTTGGAATTTATAGTTTTTAAAAACGAAAAATATTATTTTTAGTTGAATAGTGAGTGGATGTATTTATAGAAGGTAAAAGTGTAATTTTTTATTTATTTGTAATTATTTATTATGTAATTTTTTTAAGGGTTAGGTTGATTGATAGTTTTTTTGTCTAGTAAGGTACTTATAAGAAGAGACTTAGGTTCAAAATTTATGGGCATATTTATTGCAAAAATAGTAGTTTGTTCTGAATGTTTTAAGTGCGCATTAGATCGATGGTACGAATCTTGAGCGACAAATGATCTTTTTTATGTCGGGTCCACAATAATAAGTTAGTATAGGCTTGTTCGGAGCAACCCCTATGGTTTGAACCCTACACTTGGTAAGTTAGACCGACGACAATGGTATTGGTATTAACCTAAGCGACTAGTGTCTCCCTTACATCGGGTCAACAATAACGAGATGATATAAGCTTGTTGGGAGCAACCCTTGTGGTTTGAACCCTGCACTTGACAATTACTAAAAATAGTGTGGATGTAACCAACTCCCCTACGTATAAAAAAACACGTTTATTATGTAAAGTGTAAGGATTTTTATATTGCTTTATGGGCTTATATATGAAAAAAAACATATTATATTTATATGTTATTTAAAAATATATATATAAATCCTTATATATATATATATATATATATATATATATATATATATAAGTTATTTTGATGAATTTGGATTATGAGGATATTATTGAAATTAGTAAATTTGTTTTAGGAGTAGTTATCGTCATAGAGGTAGAAGCAGGGAGGTAAAGGCAGATCCAAGTGGTGGAAGTAGATTCCAAAGGTAGAGGCAAAGGCAGAAGTAGGAAGGCAGAGGTAGATTTGAGTGGTGGAGATATATTCCAAAGGTAGAGGTAGATTCAAATGGTGGAGGTAAATTTCAGTGATAGACTAAGGTGTAGTTGATAGATCTAGGTGCATGTGCAAAGGTTCTTTCTGGTAAGATCATAGTGCAAACGAAGGCAAGTGTATAGAAAAGACAAAGACAAAACCAGGAAAGCCTTCAAACCCAAATACCTTATTTTTTCTTCTCTTGTTATTTTTATTTTGTGGTCCAAAAGTCTGAAAGTTGAATAAATACATTTGGTGGGGCTAAGGCTAGGGTTTGAAAAACTAAGATCCCAAACATTCTAGTGCATGTTTGTTAGGAAAGGTTGAATTAGGTAATGGCAAACCCACAACACAAAGGAGACAAAGGGAAAATAGGTGAGATTAACTTGAATATATCAGTTGATACCATGGCTAGCCCATCTCATGATAGACTAATAGTTTTAGAAGAATGCATAGGGTCCTTGCAACATGAGATGTTGGAATTGACCATAGTCATGAGGGAACAACAAAGCCTCATCATGGAACAATAAAAAATGATTTCAAAACAAGTTATTCAAATCAATCTATTGGAGACATCACTAGTAGAACTAAAATCCTCCACTACCATGGGCTTGTGTAGTAGTAATGATTCTATAAATGGATCCCATCTTCAAACTGAGTTGTAGATCAACAAAGAAAAAGAAAATGAAGATAATCTATTACAAATAAAAGAAATTTAGGCAACAATTACAAACATGATGACAAAAGAACAAGAATTACAAAACAAATTAGAGGAGACTAGATCATGGGCACAAGTGGTAAGAGATCCAACAATCAAGCCAAAGGAACAAAGAGATTTAATAGAGAAACAAATCATAATGCAACTGTTAGAAGAAAAGGAAAGATAAAATAGGTCAATAAACATCATCATTAAGGGAATAAAAGAGCATGGAGAACAAGAAAACACAACCAACTTAACAAGGGATTTTCTTTTTGATAAACTTCATTGGAGTGGACAAATTCATCAAGCATGTAGACTGGGAAAAGTAAGGGAATACATGAGAGCTAGACCAATCCAAGTCACAATGTTCAGTATAGGAGATAAAAGGCAAGTTCTTCAAAATAGAGGATTGCTATAGGGGTCACATTTTTACTTGGATGAGGATCTTACTCCTATGCAACAAGAAGAGACGAGGGCAAAATGGGAAAAGGTAAAGACAACAAGGAGTGAGGGTAAAAAGGCATGGTTGAAAAATGGGAAAGCATGCATTATAAATAGAACAAACCAAAATAAATAGGAAATTGAGGCCCATTAGGAACACTTAACATTGGTGAGTTGGAATTATCATGGATATCCATGGAGAAGATGTCCCAGTCTAGGGCCCATAGCTAAAGCAAATGATGTAATTGTACTAATAGAAATACATGAACATGATGGATGCAAGATTCTAGATTGCGAAGGATACAAAAAGATATTAGTATGGAATGAAGTAATAGAAAATGGAAAAGGACATGGAGGAGTAACAATACTAATAAAATAATCTTGGGGTAGACTCATATAGGTTGAGAAAGAAGACCCAAATAAATAGTATATATGGATTAGAATCATAGATAATGATAAATTGATTAGCATTGTAGCTTGTTATTTTGCTCCACAACAATCAAAGTTTTATAAGAAACATGGCTTAGATCATGAGGATCCATATATGACATTGGCAAAAGATGTCACAAAATATAACAAGCTTGGAGAGGTGGTTTTAGTGGGTGACTTTAATGCTAGGATAACAAATAGACAAGCAAGCTCTTTAAAGATCAATGAAGGTATAGATGATAATCCACTATGGCTAGAAGAAGAGGTGGATCATCGTTGGTTAAGGTCCTTAGATGATAGTCAAGGACCCATCACACATTATGGAGAATAACTTCTTAAACTATGTAGCATAGAGGGATTGATCATCTGCAATGGCATAAACATATGGTAAAAATATAGAAAATATACTTGTCAAACACATAATGGACACATTGTAGTTGATTATGCTATTTGCTCACCAAACTTCA
The DNA here is from genome assembly GCA_028583015.1 of Wollemia nobilis. Taxonomy (NCBI): domain Eukaryota; kingdom Viridiplantae; phylum Streptophyta; class Pinopsida; order Araucariales; family Araucariaceae; genus Wollemia; species Wollemia nobilis. Next base: position 1,264,244 of record JAQPPZ010016912.1, on the reverse strand, counting down.
TTTCAAGGATAAAAGATCTAGAAATTGAAGTAGTTCCCATGGAGCTAAAATCTGATCACAATCCAATGTACATAAATATCCAAATGCAAGAAAGTGGGCAAGAAGAACATCTTCAAGTAACTAAAGGAAAGACAATAGGAAATATCCCTATGACAAAAAATACTTTTAGAAACTTTTAAAACATCACTCAAGCAGATTATGCAAAGAGAGGAAAGAAAGAGGACATATATTTTTCAAACTTATACTTTTGATAGTAGTAAACTTATGGATATAATCAGAGAAGCCTTGGAATCATGCAAAAAGTTAAAACCCAGGAAAATAAAACATGAAAGCTTCCTTGTAAATCCATGGTATGATGAAGAATGCAAAGCAATAAGGAGAACCTTGAAAGAACCAGGTAAAGAGAAAATAAATAGCAAGATATATAAACAACTAGTGAAAACAAAAAAGGAAGAATACATAAGAGCAATGAAAAAGAGTTGATATATCTTGCAAAGCATAGCCCAAGACAATTTTGGAAAGAGCTACAACAAAGCAAAAGGTACACAAAAAAATATCACAAGTAAACAATGGTTGTAGTATGCTAAGAAATTATATGAGAGAAACCAAGAAAAGATACCCCTCTTATAATTGACATAATTGAGAAACTTTTTCTTTGAAAGATGTGAAGGAGGGCATTAAGAAAATAACAATAGGTAAAGCTCAGGATATAGATGGTTTGCAAGTTGAACATCTCAAGTGTGGGGTTGACATATTAGCACCACATATCCAAAATATTTTTAATGGCATCATTAAAGGAGGCTTTCCACTATAATGAATAACCAACTTAGTCATACCATTGCATAAAAATGGAGACACCAACAATCCTTCAAATTACTACACCATCATGATTAATCCTCTTTTTTCAAAATTGTTTGACAACATAGTAGAAAGCAAAATCAGTCATTGGGTAGAAAATGAAAAAAAGAAGACAATAGGGCAAACAAGATTTCGACCAAAGTAATCAACGATAGATCATTTATTACTTTAAGACACCTAATTGAGAGGATATGAAATGAAAAATGAAAAGTTTATTGTTGTTTTGTGGACTTGAAAAAGGGTTTTGACATATTACCTAGAGATAAATTATGGAAAAGAATGGAATAAATTGATGTACCAACCAACTACAGAGCAATTATACACATAATTTATGAGCAGGTGGTGGCATAAATTAGAAATCCAGAAGGACTATCACAGTGTTTTAGGAGTGATATTGGGATGAAATAAGGTTGTCCATTGTCACCTACATTATTTAACCTTTACATTGACAAATTGGAAGAATAGGTAGAACAAATGAGAAGAAAGAATATAATTTGCTAATTATGTAGTGAAACTTGTTCTCTGTGCCAATGATCTCATCTTGATTGGCAAGATACTTGAAAGTTTGAAAGAACATCTAAAAGCTTTAGAGCATTTTTGTAAATAAGTTGGGATGCAAGTAAACTCAATTATGGTCTTCTCTACTTAGAGAAAAAAATAACAATATATTTTATTTGAAGAAAATCATTTAGAAGCCATAATAGAATACAAATACCTTGGATTAGTTTTTACAAAGTAAACTTAATTGAGGAATATGCAGGATAAAATGAATACAAGTAGGTTGGAGGGAACTCTACTCATTGCTAAATAAGGATAGAAAAGTAGAGTTGTTGGATTGGAAAACCATTAGGGTCCTTTTTGGTTTATTAGTTATTCTAGTGGTGCTATATAGTGTGAGGTCTAGGCTACTAATATATCAAATTTTAACAAACAGAAAGAATTCAAAGCAACTAATTGCAAATAGTTTCATAATTGAAGCATCACTTCCATATGAGATTTTACTTGCTAAAACAAAGGCTTTTATACTAGAAGTAGAAGCTATGATAATACTATTTAAGTACCTAAAGAAAATTCAAATAATGGAAGATAACATGTTGCCAAAATAGGTAATCAAAGAAACATTGAATAGAAGAAAAGACCCACTGGTAGGTAATTGCAGTAGTTAGGTATAAAGGACTCCCTAAAATTAAAATTTAATTGTGATATGAGCCAGGGAATAAGTACAGATAAAACTGATATACAAACACATTTAAGGGAAAAGTGTAAGAGAGGTGTGCTGCAACAACAATTGGCATGCAAACAAACAAATAAAAATAAAATAAAAATAAATCTATCATAGATATTTTAGTATGTATTTGGATTCAAATCTTACTAAAAACTTGTTTTAAAAACCCGTATGTTATACTAAAATTTTGTCTATTATATTTTGGAAATTTTGTTTAAGAGAAGTAAGTTCAAACCTTTTTCGAGAGATGCCAAACCTTTTTTTAAAATCCATATTTTATCTTAATTTTTTTGTTTGTAAGAATAGTGTAGTGGTTAGGGCACTAGGCTCTCTTTTAGGAAATTTAGGTTCAAACCTCGACTACCTAGAAGGGATAGGTCGGTTGGTAGTGGTCGAGTTTTTGTTGGTTGGTTGCTCTAACTTGATTCTCTTGATTTTGTCTTACCCAATAGGTTAGGGTTTATAGTGGTGATGTCTGAGTTCAATTTGATGTTGGCTACATCTAAATTTGACACAATGTTTTACCCTTGATTTCCTTGAGGGTCTAGGTCTCATTGACTTCGTCTTATCCAACTGGCTAGGGTTTATAATGGTGGCACCTTGATTTCCTTAAGAGTCGAGGTCTCATTGACTTTGGCTTACCTAAGAAGCTAGGGTTTATAATGGTGGTGCCCTTGATTTCCTTGAGTATCGAGATCTCATTGATTTTGTCTTATCCAATGGGTTAGGATTTATAGTTGTGGCACTTGAGTTGGACTCGATGTTACACCTTATTTCGAGCGACACGGTCGGGTCCAAATGACTTCATCTTCCATAATTGACTAGGGTTTATAATGGTGGTACCCTTGACTTTATCTTACCCAACGGGCTAGGGTTTATAATGGTGGTGCCCTTGATTTTCTTGAGGGTCAAGGTCTCATTGACTTCGTATTACCCAACAGGTTAAGGTTTAAAGTGGTGGTTCCTGAGTTCGATTCGATGTTTCACCTTGTTTCCTGTATCAAGATCAGGTTAAGGTTTATAGTTGTGATTCCCGAGTTCGATTTGATGTTCCACCTTATTTCGGGTATCAAGATCGAGTTCCATTAACTTCATCTTACCTAATTTACTAAGGTTTATAATTATAGTGCCTAAGTTTGACTCAATATCCTTTCTCGTATGTATAAAAAATAAATAAAAATAAAAATAAAATATTGTATTGTAATTTAAGATTGACTAGTTATTAAAAAATGAATGTAGGTCAATAACACAAGTACCTTTTATAATGTATAGTAGACCTAGGAGAGTGTGAGGTGGTTTAATATCCGAGGTGGTTTAATATTCACATCTAAATATTTTTTAATAGTGGACCTAATGGGATGCTGAAAAGTTGGTAGGTAATAGCACAACATAAATGCCTTGTCTAACACACATAGTGAACCTAAGGAAGTACACACATAAGTTTTTTTTCCCTAAAGGGGTATAGGATGGTTAATAGTGTCTTTTTTAACAATTAATTTAAGAGAGTATAAGGTGATCTAATACAACAAAGTGTCTAAGATAGTGGACTCTAGAAAATGTAAATGGTCTAATATTCACCCATAAGTGTGTTTTCTAATATAAAATGGACTTAAGACATCTTAGGGGTGATCTAATATATAGACTAATAACACATAAGTGTTTTTCTCACACATAGCAAATTTAGAGGAGTGGGAAGCTATATTAATACATACATTAGTATCTATTTTAATATAGAGTGAACCTAAAGAATTATGGGGTGATCTACTATGCACATGTATTCATAAATTTTAAAATTTTACTTTACTTAAATACATACATACATTCATATTCAAGGATTCTTATATGAAGGAAGAACTTAAATTTTGTTAAAATTATGTATTTTTAATTTTAAATTATTTGATTGAGTGATTTTTATTTATGAATCATAATATATTTTAATATTGATTAGAATTTCTATAAGACAAGTGTTTTTCTTTCTATATGGTTGGGTGCTTAAGATAAGGTATTTTAACGAGATAAGGCATCATATGTAAACTTGGGTGGGTATTGAGTTTCAGTTAGACTCAATTTTGAACTTAGGTAGATATAAAATTTTAGGTTGCATTAATGTGTATCTTGAGTTTGATTTATATCATTTTCGAAATACAAAAGTGATTTATCTTTAAAAATTTGGTCTATCAACATCCTTAAAAAAATTGTGAATCTATGTTAGTTTTAATATTTTGATCAAAGCTTACTCACTCAATCCATATAAACTTGAAATATGTATATAAATATCCAAAAAAATTATGGTAACACATATGGATGAAAACAATATATACAACACATCAACGAAGGAAGTTGAACTGCTAATGGTGAGTTTACTTAATATTAATTTCTACAAGGAAGTGGTGGTTATATCTTAAGCTAGGGATACAAGGAAGTAAAGGTGGAAGGGTAAGAAGAATATTCCCTTAACCATAGGATAAGCTATATGATCATAATGGAGAACGAGTATGACAAAGGATAGTAAAAGCCACCATCACCTTTTTAAGGGTACGTAAGTTATAGATGATTGCATTATGCCTATAATATAGAATACAAAGATTATACTTACATTGTTCTAATGATCTAATAAAGAGATTATGTTGACATTGTTCTAATGATGTAGATTTTATTCAAGATATCCTTTTTAAGGGTACATGAACTATAGATGATTGTATGATCCTCTAAGTATGGAGGACATAGGGAAGTGATGGTGGAAAGGTAAGAACAATGGCCTCTTGGCCATGGAGTATATCATATGACCATGATGAAGGATAAGATAACAAGTGTGATAGGGGATTGTAAAATCACCCATCATGTTTAGCCCATATATTATCATAGTTTGTGAAAGTTATCTATATTTTTCTTGCCATAATACAAGCATATTATTGTTATATTCAATAGAGGATTGTAATGATGGAAAGTCTATTGAAGAGATCTTTTTAGGGGGTATACAAGCTATAGAATATTATATGATGCTTTAGCAAAGTGAGAAGTTTTATCAAAGAGATCCTATATCAAAAATATATAATAAAAAAACACACATTGAGGAAGCACAACATTGAAACTATATATAGGAAAGGTCTATCTAATATAAGGCCTCACAACATGTGCATTTAGTGTAAGAAGACCAATAGACAAAAGAGATAAACTTGTTAAATTCAAACTTCCTAACCAATCAAGCAAATTAATCATAAATTTTTATTTAACACATAATCAATCAAGTTATGGACTTAAATGAGATTTATCCCATAGTAATATGTTATTGCAAGATGCTTCTATGTGATATACCCCTTGTTATAAGATTTGAGTCTTCATAGTAACTAAATTCATTTCTCATATAATGTTTATCAAATCAACATATAGAGTACATTAAAATAACACGTAAAATAATGCAATATGCATACATTATGAAGTACACTAACTACTAACATGGTTATCACTTAGAAGCTTACATCAACACCATCTAATCCAGATTACAATCTAGTAGTTCTTTACCCTTGAATAATATAAATGTGTCCCTTCTAATTATGCATCTCATTATCAAGTACACGAAGGTTAATTGTAACATGTCATTAAAACTCTTCTAGTACAATGCCATATAATCCATCACAACTCTTTAAAAATATCGTTAGTTCATGTTCCATAAGTGGGGAGAAATTTACAACATAATACAAATGTACTAGCTTCATAAGTTTATACAAAAGCATTCAAATATATGTCTTACTATATTCTAGTGGCACCCTACAAAAAAAATATAAAATGATAAATAAATTCCAACTTATGACTAAACACATAGCGTAACCATAACTAAATTTTCATTAGTTTCTTTTAATTTATCCCATCCAAGTGAAAAGTAGAAAAATCTACATCTTAAGCAACAAAACTACAAGATAGTCAATAAATTTTCATTACCACATAAGTAAACTATAATACATCAATCCTTAGGTAGTCAAGGATAAATCATTGATACTTCAACATTCATTGCATCACAACAATCAGAGAGAACAACCATATAACAACTTGTTATCCCAAGCAATGCATTTATCAAGTATAATACAACATAAGTAATAAGAATGCAAATCATAATGATTCTCATAAATTATTAGATCAATCATAAAAAATAAAACTAAACCTTCGTTAGATTAATATTATAATCTCATAAGTTTTTGAGTTTTCATACAAGTCAAGCAAACATCAAAAACTTATTTTGAATTTTTATAGTTTTGTTATCAAATCACAATCATGTGCATAGCTAATAAAGCCTTTATGATATAAATTTATATGAAAATAGAATACTCCTCAAGCAAAATATAATCGTACTCCTTGAAAGGAACCTTTCTGTACAAGATATCAAAAATTTCATGTCAAACAAATTATTGAGTCCTTTCAATAACATATAATATAGATACACATATTTTTAGGACATCGTAGGGTTGATCCATGATGTGATAGAGTGTGGTAATTTTAGCACTATCATATTTGTGGTCTAAAACACACAATATTTAACATACCTTAAATTTGAGCACACCACATTTACCTTCAAAACATGTTGGAAGCACACAATAGAGGAATAGCTGCAAGGATACCAAGTTGTACTTGTGGTTTATAGTCACCAAAGCTAATGCAACCATGAAGAAGATAATAAAATGGATAGGTCAAGAGACAACTGTAAGTGTAACCAACAACTTCAAAAGAATGAAGATAAGAAATTATCCGATTGTTAACACAATATGTTGAGTTGATAACATTGATTGAATGGAGGTAATATTGATGTACAATATATCATTGTCTATGTTATTAAAATCTTTAGTTTTAAGGGTGTTTCATGGAGTGGTATGTTACAGCTTGAGCTTTTATTTTCTAAATATATAGTGCAACCTTTTATGAAACCCGAACGCAGTCACATCAACAGAAAATAATGCAAGACAAATAATTAAAAAACCTTTATTAATTTGAAGCATTCAACCTTTCAACATATTCAAATCACATAATATATAGAAAGGGAATAGGAGGAAAGTCGGCAAAGGAGAGATAAGGGGAAATAGGAGATAAGGAGGGAGAAGATAGGGGAAAGAAAGACGCGGAGGGATAAGGAAGTTGGAGGGATAAGGGGAAAGAAGAATTCACGGAGGGATAAGGAGGAGGGAAAATAGGAGATTAGGGGAGACAAAATAGGAGATAGACTGCCGACAATTCGAAAACAAATTTCTGCGACAAATGTAGGGAGATTTCACACTGAAGCTAGGAAAAGAGATTTTTCTAAGCCAATTTCGAAACAACCCTATTCACACTTGTAACATTCTCCCCCTTAAAGTTGAGAGAACTGACTACACAGTCTCTCAGCTTTACAAATTGAGCTTTTGTCATCGCCTTGGTGAAGATGTCAGCGACGTTCTCCAAAGTGTGACAGTATTGAAGCTCAACAATTTCTTGTTCCACCATATCTCTGATGAAGTGATACTTCATATCAAAATGCTTGGTTCTGCTATGGTGGACGGGATTATATGCCAACCGAATGGCACCGATGTTGTCGCGATGGATCTCGGTTGGACCACTTTGCTCGTTCTCCAATCTCTTCTAGTACTTTCCTTAGCCACAAGGCTTGAGTACTAGCATAAGTAACCGCTATATACTCGCTTCCGTTGAAGATAGCGCTACTACTGTCTGGTTTTTTGAACTCCAAGTTATTAGTCCCGATCCAAGACTAAAACAGTTTCCCGATGTTGACTTCCTGTCATCAATATTGCTACCCCAATCACTATCACTGAAGCCTACAAGCTTGATAGTATTACATTTATGGTACTGGATTCCAAAATCCAAGGTACCCTTCACATATCTCAAAATTCTTTTAGTTGCCTTCAAATGTAACTCTGAGGGGTTAGACATAAATCTAGAAACAAGAGATACAGCATACTGAATATCTGGTCTGGTGTTGGCGAGAAACATCAAACTCCCAACCATGCTTCGAAAGTGGTCACATCAACTTTCCGTGCTCCATCATCTTTGCTTAATTGGATCCCATGTCCAACTGGAGTTGCAACTGGTTTGCAATGCTCCATAGCAAACTTCTTGATCATGTCCTGAGCATACTTATGTTGACAGATGAAGATCCCTGTATCTGATTGATGAACTTCCATTCCCAGATAGTAGTGCATTAATCCAAGATCTTTCATCTCAAACTGCGTCATCATGGAGTGTTTGAACTCCCTATTCATTTTCTCATTACTACCCATAAAAATAAGATCATCCACATACAAACAAACTATGAGGATGTCTTTACCTTGCTTGAGGTAGTAGAGTGTGGGTTCATTTTTGCTCCTGGTGAACCCATATTCTTTGAAGTACCCATCAATGCGTGAGTACCAAGCTCTTGGTGCCTGTTTGAGGCCATAGAGTGCCTTCTTCAATCTGTAAACAAGGTGTTCCTTACCTTGCACTTCAAATCCCTGTGGCTGCTCAACATACACTTCTTCTGTCAAGTATCCATTGAGAAATGCACTCTTCACATCCATGTGTTGTACTTGCCATCCTTTGTGTGCAGCTAAGGCAAGAACTGTTCTTATTGTCTCCTGTCTGGCTACAGGAGCAAAAGTCTCTTCATAATCTATTCCATACTTCTGAGTAAAACCCTTTGCCACTAATCTTGCCTTATGCTTTTCAATGCTTCCATCAGCATTAAACTTGGTCTTGAAGATCCATTTACAGCCAACACATTTCTTTCCTTTCGGAAGCTTCACGAGCTCCCAAGTGTCGTTGTTTTTTATAGAGGTTATCTCCTCTTCCATGGCATCTTGCCAAATCTTCTGAGTACATGCCTTCTCATAACTAGAAGGTTCAAGTTGTGCACTAGTTAACAAAGCATAGTTAACTTGATCTCCTCTGGGTTCTTGTTGGGATTCATCATCACCATACAAGTGCATACTTTCTAATCTATGTAAAACAGATTCCATTTCACTAGCTTGACTCCTAGTATATCTTCTTGAAAAATTCTTATCCAACATCTGAGAGGATGGATGATACTGTAAAGTTCTCTTACCTTTGGATGGAACATCAATATCCATTGGTGAGGAACTTACTGATCGTTGTGGAGAAGGACTTGGTGAAGCAGTTGAATCAGAAGATGGACTTGGTGGATGTGTGGGCGGAGACTGCTTTCCTTTCTATGGGAGTTGAGGTTGCACTTGTGGAGCAACCACATCAGTGGCTTCAACATCATTGAATATTTGGGGCTTACCCCACTCTCCCCCTTCATCAAAAATCACATCCCTTGAAACCACTATCTTTCGAGTTGTAGGATTGTAGAGTCTATAACCCTTTGTGTTTTCACAATATCCTACAAAAATGCAAGCCTGACTCTTTGGATCTAACTTCTTTCTCAGCTCATCAGGAATGTGAGCATATGCCAATGAACCAAATACTCTGAAATACTTCACATTTGGTTTCTTACCATACCAGGCTTGATAAGGTGTCTTCCCTTTCAAACTCGAAGTAGGACTTCTGTTCAAGATGTGAACACTAGTCCTTGTTGCATCTCCCCAATATGCATTACTCAAATGCTTTGTCTGAAGCATTGATCTCGCCATCTCCACAATGGTGCGATTCTTTCTTTCTGCTACACCATTCTGTTGTGGAGTGTAGGCAGTTGTGAACTGCCTCTTGATGCCATGATGTTTACAAAAATTCAAAACTGATTTGAGGAGTATTCTCCTCCTCTATCTGATCTAAGACATTTTATAGAATATCCACTCTCACTTTCAACTTTTGCTTTAAAATCAACAAAGCATGCAAATGCTTCATCCTTATGCTTCAAAAAGTATATCCAACACATTCTTGTGCAATCATCAATGAAAAGTAGGAAGTAAGAGTGATTACCTAGACTCTTGGTCTGCATCGGACCACAGATGTCTGAATGTACCAACTGAAGAGGATAGTTGGCCCTCCATGCTTGTCCACGAGGAAATTTCGACCTGGCATGCTTGCCCAAGGCACACCCTTCACAGACTTCCTTACTATCTTGAACTTTGGGAAGTCCAGTCACCATTGCTTGTGAAGTTAGCAATTTCAAACTTGCAGAATTCAAGTGACCATATCTCAAGTGCCATAGGACACTTGGATTGGTAATAGCTACATTTGCTAACTTATTTCCTCCTGGTTGGCCAAACTTCAAAGGAAATAATCTATTTTTCGACATTGGCACTTGTGTAATGATTCTATTACTATTGTTTTTGTCAAAAATGGTGCATTTACCCTCATCAAAAATCAACTTATAATTCTTTTCAAGCATTTGACCAACACTTAACAGATTGTGTTGAAGATGAGGAGTGTAATAGATATCACTTACATGTTTTATGCCTTCTTTTGTTGGAACCGCCATAGCTCCAATGCCTTCAACTGCCAATGACTTGTCATCACCCAACCGAATGCTGGATTTGTATGAGGAGTCTATCTTAGCAAAGAGTTCTTCTTTGCCACTCATGTGATTTGAACACCCTGTGTCCAAAATCCATGTATCATTCAAATTTTGCTCTGTCTGGCCATAAGAGAGAAAGAGATTTGAGGACTCTTCCTCTTCTCCAAAATTCCCAAATTGACTGCTCTGGTTGCTGCTGCTTCCTTGCGAAGTCTTTGACCAACAATCACGAGCATAATGGCCAGGTTTGCCACAATTGTAGCAAACTTGTTTTGATTTGTCTCCTCCTTTTCCTTTTCCAGATTGTTTCCCTCTGTATTGTTGCTGTCCTCCTCTATTCTGATTTCCACCTCTCGTTGGATGATCCTCCTCTGTTAGGAGTTCCCCCTCTTTGATTATTCCTGCCTCTGCCTCTTTGTTGACCTCTGCCACGGCCTCTACCTCTTCCTTCATGTGTGGCAAAAGCTTTGTCATCTCCTCCATAGCTGGTGGTAGGAGTTTCCTGCAACCTCTCTTCATGTGAGAGAAGTGAACCAGTTAATGCATCAAAAGACAATGTGGATAAGTCTTTTGATTCTTCAATAATTATGGCAACAGAATTCCATTTTGGAAGAAGTGTTCTCAACACTTTCTTCACCATCATCTCTGGCTTGATATCCTCTCCTAGTGTGACCATTTTGTCGACTAATGCTTTCACTCTCACACAGTAATCACCGACTCTTTCATTCTCCTGCATCTTGAGATTCTCAAAATCTCGTTTCAAGGTTTGCAGTTTTACCTGCTTCACCTGGTCACTGCCTCTATAGCTCTCTTTTAAGGCATTCCATGCATCTTGTGCAATGACATATGATGCAACCCTAGGAAAGATAGTTTTGTCTAAAGCAGCATGAATGTGATATAAGGCAAAAGCATTATTCTTTTGTGCTTCTTTTCTTGTCTTTTTATCAACATTAGAAAATGCTGCCCATTCAGCAGCAGTTGGTTCTATATAACCTTCCTCAACTACATCCCAAAGACCTTTTCCTATCAACAAAGTCTTCATTTTTATAGACCAGTATTCATAGTCACTACCATTAAATTCAGGGATTGGTAGACTAGTGTTTGCAGCCATTGCTAAAAATCAAACTTTTATTCAAAGCACACAAGTACTTTTATTGAGGCAAACTGGAAATACAAAGTAGAATGCAGTACAGAATGATTTAATAATTTAAATCAAATCTCGCCTTCTTAGTACATCTATGTTCTGCTTCAGAACTGCTGCTAATGATGATAATCTCAGGTTTCACTTCCACTGGATCTGCTGCTGCTGCTGCTTCTTCTTCTTCTTCTTCTTCTTCTTCCTCTTCTTCTGCTTCTGCTGGGTCAGGATCAGGCTCAGGAGAGCGTGGTGTATAGCCCACACTCAATTCATCTGTTGGCACACCCGGTGTATAACTGGCACCAGTTTGTACGTCCGAAACAAATTGCACAGTGTCGGATTCTTCAATTCTCTGTCCGAAGATATTGTCTTCGGAGTCGGCTTCGTATCCTGAGTCTGGCTTTCTTAGGTGAGAAATCACCTGATTCTCCAACTGACTAAACACAGTGTGCAGACTAGTTCGGCGAACCCTTTCATCAAAGGATTCCGGCGATTCTCTCTTCAAAAGAGAGATAAGTGCATGATAACTCCCTTCAGATCGGATCATCTAACATTGCACATCAGTTTGAGGAAAATAATTTACCATGAAAAACTGTTTTCCAATTTTCTTTTCCAGCAATATCAAAGTTTTAAAAAAAAAAAACTTTATAAAGTTTTATAAATAATGTTTTTTTTTAATTTTTAATTATAGTTAAAAACAAATTTTAAAAACTATAATTTAAAAAATTAAATAAAACATTATTAAAATAATAAAAAACTTTATAAAATAAAAAAAAAACCTTTTTTTTTGTTGGGTCCGCGATTTGAACACGCGACCTCCCTGAGCACAGCAGTGTGCTCTGCCGCTACGCCAAGCGGCCGATGCGAAATGACAAAGGGCCACAGCCCTTAAATACTGCGACGACAGGATATTTAAAAAAAAAAAAATTTGATTGACGGCCTGCGGTGGGATTCGACCCCCGCACCTCCTCACAGCCAACAAACAAAGCTAACCGCCATGCCAACCACCGTGGACGAAAAACTGATGGGAGGCCGATGGTTTTATATCGGCGGGCGATATGTTTAAAAAAAAAAAAAATCTCGTGGGATAATAATCCCACATGCGTCCCTTTGTGGACGCGACAGGGTTTAAAAATGAAAACCCACACAATTGGTTTCGACTGCCTTCGGGCAGTCGATTCTCAACCAAAAATTTAATTGCTGCTTCAGCCAACCAGTGCTCGCCACCTCACTGCACGACGAATCGCCACGTGGCAAAATTTTGCCAGCTGCCAACCAGAATGTGATTGCCAATCATACTGCGACACGTGTCACGATCTGCAAACGCCACTTGTCACCTCGGGAGTCGAGCCACTGCCATTGTGTCGCCTCGACTGCCGCGCCGCTGCCACCTTCGCCTCGAGATCCGTGCCCGAACTGCCTCGGGATCCGTGCCCGAGCCTGCTCGCGATCCGCCTCGGGATCCGAGCCCTGCTGCGAACTGCTTCGGGATGCGCGCCTGGTCGTGCCTCGGGAACCGTGCCCGCGCTGACCTCACTTCGCCTCGAGAACCGTGCCCGACAGACGACGAAGTCTGGCTCTGATACCAGATATGAAACCCGAATGCAGTCACATCAACAAAAAATAATGCAGGACAAATAATTAAAAAACCTTTATTAATTTGAAGCATTCAACCTTTCAACATATTCAAATCACATAATATATAGAAAGGGAATAGGAGGAAAGTCGGCAAAGGAGAGATAAGGGGAAATAGGAGATAAGGAGGGAGAAGATAGGGGAAAGAAAGGCGCGGAGGGATAAGGGGAAAGAAGAATTCACGGAGGGATAAGGAGGAGGGAAAATAGGAGATTAGGGGAGACAAAATAGGAGATAGACTGCCGACAATTCGAAAACAAATTCTGTCGACAAATGTAGGGAGATTTCACACTGAAGCTAGGAAAAGAGATTTTTCTAAGCCAGTTTTGAAACAACCCTATTCACACTTGTAACACCTTTGAGACCGTAGTGGGTTTTTCTATTACTTTGTTTATTGTGTATAGTTATTTCCTTTCTACTTTTTATTGACAACCCTTATATACATGTAAATATAAATGTTTGTTTCATAGAAGGTGATCCCTAGTGATAGTAGATATGTGGCCTCAAATTCTACATTCTAATTTGTATATTTGTGTTGTTAAATTTATGAGATAATAGTTTACCTATATAAAAAAATTATATTGTTAATTTGATATCACATTAATTAATAATATATTTAATATTTATCGATTAAATTTTATTTATTTTTAAAAATTTTGATATGTTAACTTTACAATAGAAATTATTCAAAACAAAAGCTTTTGAAAAAATGTTGTTACAATATTTAAAAATCAATGTTTTTGGGTCCTACTCTTGGGCATATCATTACAACAATCAAGCTTTGCAAAGAAATAAACTTGAATGCAAAACTATGGTATGCATGGTAGTAGTACAAGACTAGCCATTACGAACCCACTTATTGCTAGTACAAGTACAATGGAACCTTAGGTTTTTGTTAATGAAAAAATCATCCCAATAAATGAATGAGGGTGATTTAATAATTACTTATTAACTAATAATATTTAATGAATATCCAAATATGAAATGGCATGATTTCAATTGGTTTGATATGTTAACTGTTAAGGCAAAGACCTAGCTTCAAGTCTTGTTAGACAATATATGCATAATTATCAAAGATATTTTTTATAAAATTATATGGTTTGTTGAATATCATGGTAACATGGTCATGATATAACATAGGTGGGATGTGTGGTCAAATCCCATAATGCCAATAAAACTATATAAGTATGCAAATAGGATTTTAACTAAAACTCTACGCTCTATCTAGATTATCCTTGTGCCTTCCAATTTCAATAGTTTCATTTTTCAATCATCATGTGGTCTTTATCAACAATCACCTTTATATCTTCAATGTTGATATGGTCACAGAAGTTAATATAAATTTAATTTAATGTAATCATCTAATTTCTTGTTCATTCATACTTTGAATTTGCACAATGTTGCTTAATTCTACCATAGAAATATTGATATATCTCACTTTGTTTATCGTAATTCATACACAAAATCTTATAAACCCATTATTTAGTTTCATATCTTTGTATCCTTAGAAAATCTAAATAATTTCTACATATGCCATTGGAAATAAATAGCTTGTATGGGAACAACATCACATGAACCGGTTAGAAATCAAGAGGGCCAACTACCCCCCACACACATACCGCGACTTGATGTTAATAAGGGTGAGGAGTCCAATTGGGTCAATGTGGGATTATTAACACATGCACACACTACACTAAGTAGAAGATGTGGAACGAAATTCCAACATAGAAATATGCCACTAGAAATAAATAGCTTGTATGGGAACAACATCACATGAATTGGTTAGAAAGCAAGAGGGCCAACTACCTCCCCCCACACATTCCACAACTCTATGTTAATAAGGATGTCTCACATGAGTGAGAGAAAGAGAGAGATTATGAACTTAATTTAACATTTTAAACAATTTTCTAGTTATTCACATGGCCCTACAAACATGCTAAAAGTTATATATCTATTTAAATTGAAATTATTCTTCAAATAATTATATTTAACTTATTTTTTTTTTAAATTGATTGTTTCTATATTGGGATGCCTACTATTAACAATCCTCACAACTTTTATACATAAAGTAGTTAGAATGACTTGTTTAGTTAGAATAACTTGTTTTGAAGGGTGATGATGTGAATGTACATGAATATAGTTGTTTACAAATATGTTTTACTTGTAATACCCTAACGAACCATCCTCTTTAATTCTAAGTAATACATCTAAAAATAACAAGTAATGACCACTTCCTAATTAAATGATAAATTTAATGGTTAAGCATTTTAAATTTAAAATATTAACTCTTTTAGCAACAAGAGAAGCCTAAGATATAAGTGTTTTGCAACCATAATACTTGAAAGGGGGGATAGAATGCCTAGAGTCATATATTAGAAATATGATCAATGAAATTATACAATAGGGATTCCCAATAGATTGGACTACCAACATAGTAGTATCATTGTTAAAAGCATATATATCTACATTTTGCCAACCTACTAAACCAAAAAGGTTAATCTAATCTTGGCAAAATTGTATGAGACCACTATAAAATGCAAAAATAATGTTTAATTGGGTTGAAGAAGATAATAAAAGAGTAAAATTCCAAGGTAAATTTAGGCCAAAGCACTCCACAATAAATCATTGTATCACACTTAAAAATTTGGTAGAGAAAGAATGAGATAAAAAGGAAGAAGTTTTTGTTGATCTATGGATTTAAAAAAAGACTAAAAAACTATGGAGCACTATGGAGGATATATGTATATAAGATATATAGGGCAATATTCCATAGATTATGGATGAGTACAAGCCATAATTGAAATGAAAGTAGGATTACTAGAATATTTTAGAAGCAATATTGGGGTGAAATTGGGTTGTCCACTTTCACCCACGGAAAGAAAATAATAGAGGAGAAAATTAATGTTTAGCCAAACATGTTGTGAAATGCCTTCCATATGGTAATGACCTCATCCTAATTACAAAAATAGTAAAAGCTTGAAAGACCACTTGAAAGCTATGAAGCTATTTTACAAAGAATTGGGAATGTAAGTAAACATTGGATAAAACTAATTTAATGGTATTTTCACTTAGAAAATTAAATATAAAGTTAAATCATTGGCTTAATATAGATAATATGGAATATGTAACAAAATACAAGTGCCTTGGACTAGACTTCCAAAATAAGCTTAATTAGTAAACACAGACAATGAAGAGGGTCTAAGGTGGATGAAGATAACTTTATTTATTATAAAATAGATGTAAAAATATAAAATTATGGGATTGAAAAACTCAAAGAATCTTGTTTGGACTCCTTGTCATACCAATAGGACTTATGGTTGCAATATTTTATCCATGGCACATCCAGCATGAAGCAAAGGTAAATTAAAAGAACAAAAACATATTTAATCATAAACAACTTTAGAATCATTGCATCAATACCATGCTAGATCTTGCTAGAAAAAACATGCACCTTCCCTATAGAAGTGGAAATGTTAAACAAACTGCAAGCCTATTTAAAGAAAACAACAAATTTAATGAATAGATGACCTAAGGTAATAGTATAGGAAAAGCTAGATAGAAAAGGTGAAAAATACAAGTACATAAGACGCGAGATAGTAGTTTATTTGATTGTTCCAGAAATTAAAAAGCATGTGAAAGTGAAGTTTAAAGTAAACATGCGGGCAATAAACCAAGAAGAAAAAACTTTACTACCTAACTAAATTAACCTAACTTTTGAGTACCAATAAAAAAGACACATATTGACAACGTTGAATTGCAAAAGGAGGATGCTTATAACATAGTTGAGGACTAGTTCACATGTCTCATGTGTGAAACATGGAGATGTATGAAACCAAGGAAGAATGGGAAAATAAGCTATGTGTATTTTGTGTATCAAATATAATAGAAATAAAGATATGTTATGTACTAGAATGTTTGACCTATGATATTCGATTGAGATACCTTAACATTTTGAGGGTCCACTCTATAACAACTGACTGTTACAGGGTAATAGAAATAAATACATGTTATGTACTAGAATGTTTGATCTATGATATTCGGCTAAGATACCTTAACATTTTGAGGGTCCACTCTATAACAACTCACTATTAGAGGATAAATGCTACCAGACATGAAAATTCTAGATAAAATTTGAAAGCAAGAAAAGACCCTTCAAAAACATATTATAAACAATATAACTATAATCTTATCTTCTAATTTATTTTTCAAATATAAATAAAATTATTTTATTTTATTTCAAATATTTTAAAAAATAAATATTACATACATAATTGTTTTGAATTTACGAAAAACCCCTTGTGGGGCCGCCTTGGTCTGAGAAACCACGACCAGGGGGTTCTACACTATCAAAATCACCCGGGAGTCGCACCCGACCCTGATTGCACTAGCATTATCAACTGGATTTTGGGTACCCAATGTGCGTTTGGTAGGGTGGAGATTTGAACCAGGGACCTCCCTTGGAGGATTGCCCTACCCTCTCCAACTCACCTACAACACGTGGGTAATATTACATACATAATTAAAAAATATATATATTAATTAAATTATAAAACAATATTTAATAAATAAACCTAAATAATTTGAATTGAGTGAAAGCAAAAATGTGGAGAAGTTGTCTAGGAAGGCGAGCGAGGTGGTGGCGACTAGTGGATCGATTGCAAAGACAGATGCTAGGGGGTCAGGCACTGAGGAGGCTGTTGAAAAAAAGTTTCTTTCCAGGTCCTTGATTTCTTTGGGTGGTCTTGGGTCAGTTCCAGGTAAGCTCATGGGTGGGGTCCTCCTTTAGAGTCTTCAATTCCTCTAAAAACCCTTTGATCCTAGCGCCATATATTATGTTGTGGTGGCTTCAAATGGGGTTGGGAGTTGCATTTTGAATGTTATTTTTGAAATTACTCCTATCAAAAATAAGATGCGTATTCCAAGGGGCCTGTTGCAAGTCACCATGGGACCGAGGATCTAGAACTTGGTGGGTAAGTTTTAGGGAGGACGATCGGACCTAGACTCCATCATGAGATGGGCTCTTGCTAAATGGAAGACCCAAGGCTTGTGGAAAATTGTGGATGTTCCTATAGCATTATTTATTATAAAGTTGAACTACAAGGAGGACTCAAAACACATCCTAGGGGGAGGTCCTTAATTTTATGGAAATAGAGAATTGTTTCTTCGAAAATGGGGGCCTGATTTTAATTCGAGCACCCAAAAAGTAAACACAGTTCCTCTTTGGGTTAGACTCCTTGTCTTGCCTTTCCATCTATGGCATTACGATATTTTGAGGGGAATATCAAATGCAGTGGGTGATCTCATCTTGATTGATTCAACGACAAGGGAAAAATCATGAATGATTTTTGTAAGAATATGTCGTAGCAGATCTACAATATGATCTTCCATCCTTTATTGAGCTCATTTTAAATTTGGGTTTTTGGATCCACCCATTGAATATGAGAATAGACCCATTGTGTGCTTTGGATGTAAATGGGTTGGCCATAGGTTAGAGCATTGTCCATCCAAGCAAAATTTGAAAAATGAAATATGGTGGAAAAAATCCTCTGGTGGTAACAATTACTCCATTGGAGGGGAATATTCATTGAAGGATACTGGTAATTGTACCAGAGTGGTTGATACTACTCAGGTAGCAGTGGAGGTGGATGCAAGCAAGCCTTTGCTAGAGTATATATTTTTTGGTAAGGTGGATTTTGGCACCCCTTAGGAAGATAGTGGCCTGGTGCAACCTTATACCAAAGCTCTAGAGGATACCCAAAATAAAATTATGAGTGTCTTGATAAGCCAAAAAAAAAACTTAGGAGGTCAGGGAAGTTGGTTATTCGGTCATGTTTACCCAAGGAATTGAGGCGATTGTAGATGTGCTCGCAATGCAAGGTGTTGTTGCAAACAACCTAGATCTCAAGAACAAGAAATTTTTAGTTCAAAATCCCTCTGTCATCCCCTTAGGTTAGTCCCCTTAAGGTTTGAGTAGTTACTTTATGCAATGTAATAAATGCACAAGTGTTAGAATGTGCAATGATGTAAATGTGCATGTAGTCCACATGTATATGATTCATAGGATAGGTAGATGAAAGGCCACGGGACTTATCCCTATATATACCTTTGAGATAGAGAGAGTTTGGAAGAATAGCATTAGTATATAGATAGAGTCAGTATAGTGAGTACAATGTAGATCTTTCATAAATTTATGGAGTGTTCATGTCCTCCATTATATTGCATTATACTATTTTTGTGAGCTTTCATTAATGACATATTTTTTAGTTATTTCTGAAGTTTCTCATATAGTTTACCTACATTTTATATTGTTGTTATTATATAGATATCATTGCTTGCTCATTTTACATCTTCTAGTTGCATTTCCTTTAATATATCATCAAAAGTTAACATAGTACACAAATCTTAACCTGGAATACTTCTATTTCATTTTTACCTTATAAGGGGAAACACTCATGAAAATAGAAAGTGAAATTAGAAGCATTTTGAAGAATATACACAACCCAAAAACCTTTATTATTATATATATATATATATATATATATATATATATATATGGGTCTTGCCCGATCTCCTTAGGTTAGTCCCCTTCCTTTTCTGTCTTTTTTGAATGAGCAAAATCCCTTTGAATGTTTAGACTTAGCCTTAGAGTTTTTGGTTAAGTCTGATTTTGATTTTTTCTTACAGCCTCAAGGACTCTCATATGGCTCTTATTACGGCTCAAATGCCCCAAAGCGGGAAGAGGGTTCCCTTGGCCATAAAACCCATAGTCATAAAAAAGGGTTCGATCATTGTGGGTGGAACGTTTTCCTGGGAAGCCTTCAAATAATAATGGTACTCAACTCTTGCTAGGTGTGGAGGAGGGAAGAGTTTATGGTAAAAAATAGTTGAAGTTTACCTCCTTCAACTTTCAATATCCACACTGTCTAAGGGGTGGAAATAAATCCTTCAATGCTTTGAGGAGTCAGCCTGGGAGGCCTCTGACCTGATCATAAAGAAGGTGAAGCTCTCAGGTGGGTCTTCGATAAGCTTGAAGTTCGTAATTTCAAGGATTAAGTCCTCTCTTTTCTACATTTTGTCTTGAGCGCTACTCGTTGGTTGTCAATATTGTTTTTACTCTTGATAGGAGTTTGTTTAGTCTTTGAGTTTATCTTTTGGTTCTTCTAAGGATCATAGGATCTTTGCCATATCCAAGTTTCTATGTTTTTCTGCTGGTTATTCTATTGACCCGTTGTGTTAGTTGTTTACGTGTAATAGTTGGTTGGTTTGTTGTGGTAGTTCTCCTCCCTGCAATTTCTATTTTTTTCTTTGGATTTGTAGTGTTCTATTCTATGTAAAAGGTTCGGGATCCTTTCAAAACCCCTTCTTACACGCAATCAAAAAAATATTAAAGCTCAATATTTATTATAAACAGTGAAATATCATTATTAAAGTCAAATATAAATATGCATGCACAAATTTTCAGCTATCTTTATTACAATTAAACAATTAATTTAAAAATAGAAAATAAAAAAATTAAACAATTAATTATTCTTAAATATGAAAAACTTCGACATTGTTTTGAAGTACCCATAAGAATCTTATAATTATATAAGCAAAAAATTGAATTTAAATTTTGTATTGAGATGACTTTTTTATATAAAAAGTGTAATATTATTAATTGATCATATAGTATTAAAATAAATTTTATTTTTTATTTTTATTTTTTTGAATTTACATGGTAGAATTGGTAGTCACCACGAATCTGGGTAGCTTTTTCGACTTTTATGACCGCTACAGTATTTTGCATTGTCTGCCCTAGAAGTCGTCACATGGTTTTTTCGTGCAGTCCATCCCTATAACCACCATGCCACAATCATTTTAAACATTTTATGTCGTTGAAAGCACCAGAAAATGTACAAGCATTCAGTACGACGAGGCCCAATATTTGAACCTAAGACCTTTGCCCCCCTTATAGGTTTGGTCGAACCAATTGATTTACACCTCGAAACTTAAAATATATTTTATTAAGATAAAATTTTAAATAAAATTTTAATATTTTTAATTAATTATATAAGATTAAAACATAATTTATTCATATTATATCATAATATTCTAATAATATTTTAATAAAAGTGTATAATTAAACTTGAGTCTCTATTCAAAACTTACATCTTTAACTAGTAATATTTTATTTGATTATAATATCCATAATATTAATAAAGTTTGTTAACATAAATGGTTAGAGAATGGTTAGAGGAGATTTATGAGCATTGTTATTATCATGGTCTTGGTTCTACCTATAGTAAGCAATATGTTTGAATGCTTGTACCTAATATAGTTAAAAAATAAGTAAGAAAAACTATGACAATAGGTTTAAATGCTTGTACCTAGTATAGTTGAAAATTAAGTAAGAAAAACGACAAATTTAAAAACACTACCATAATTGAAAAATGAGCCATAAAAACTATAACAACCTTAAGAATAAAATAAAACAATACTTTTTAAAGGTTTTTTTTGGTAAAATTAAGGGAAGAAAGTTTTGAAAGGGCCCCACAACCTTTTACAATCAAAAGAAGACAACAAACCAAAATAGTGCACTTCAACACTTAAACAGAAGAGTACATAAACTATACTATAGCACTAACCAAAACAAAACAGTAACTACATAAACCGAAACCATAAACCACAGGATCGAAAGGGCAAAAAAATCTGAGAATACCTGTGAGAGAGCCGAGGTAATTCTACAACATAGCATCTAACTTTGATATAATCCCACTAGACATTTGAGCCACATCCCAACGGTCCCCAGTAGATGACCACTTCCCAAGGTAGGCATACGAACCAAGGCAGAAACATATTCTTTATTCCCATAATTAATAAATTGACCCATAATTAATAAATTGATTGGGTATTTAAAAATACCGTCATTAATCAATTAAATGGGGTATTTAAAAATACCTTCATTAATGACCATTGATTAATAAATAGATTGGGTATTTAAAAATACCTTCATAAATGAATAAACTTGGTATTTAAAACACCGTTCCCGTCCAGGAATACAAGTAAGGAAAAGACAAGCCACATAATTGGCAAAGAGATACAGTTGTCCCACCTCTTTAAAAACTGCACCAAATCTTCTAACCAAGCGAACTACCACCACCCGATACCAATTAACCAACATCAAAATGAGCATAGTTGATGAGGTCCTATGGAAATTCCCCTTGCCATACCCTATATCCATGAAGATTCACTCCAATATTTGCCATCACGTCAGCAACAACATTTCCCTCCCTGAGCGTGTGACAAATTTGAACATCTTCCAACTCCCGATACAACTTTACTCCATCAATTAGATTGGCGACCTTCCAACTAACATGGCACACTCCAATAAGCATATTAATAATATTGCGAGAATCGCCCTCAATAACAACTTTCTTAAAATTGAATTCGTTAAGCAAGGCAATCTCGAGGTAAGCTGCCCTTGCCTCCGCCACCTACGAATAATTCACACCCAAAGAATAAGCATACACCAGCAAAATATTTCCATAATGGTCCCAAATAACGCCGCCCGAGCCTACCTTCCTCGTTGTTCCCTTTGCTACCCCATCAAAATTTAATTTCACCCACCCAACAGGGGGGCACACCATTTAATAGAATTTCTTATGTTAGGCGCCGACGATGGTCGATCTGTATTTCCAAAGCCCAAAAATTGTTCCAACCTAATTTTACACTGCTTCGATGCCTTCGACAAATCCATAGACACCGTGACGCTTTCCACATTCTCCACCATTTTACCAATAATCTGATTACTCAATAAGATAGTAGCCACCGTCTTCTCCCTAAAGATATTTGCATTTCTTGCTTTCCAAACTTCCCACATCACGTGGGGGAGCAAGTACCGCCAAAAACACCTAAGGCAAGGGGAATGAAAGGGCGAAGACCACTGAAGGATACAATCATAAACTGTTTCTGGGAATACCCACTCCACACCCAAACATTTGAGAATAGAAAGAATTATCTCCTTAAAAATACAACAATTGAGCAATAGATGAGAGGTCGACTCCCAATCAGATTCGCAAAGATAACACCGATTGACCATATGCCAACCCCTTTTGAGAAGATTCTCTATAGTTAAAATTTAGTTTTGAGCAACCAACCAAAAAATATATTTACCCTGGGGGAAAGATGCTTAAGCCAAAGCAACTTGAATGGGAAATGCAACCCCTCCTCCATATTTAAGCAATTATAGGCCAATTTGACCGTATATCTTCCTGAACTCTCCAACAACCAGATCAATCGGTCTTCAACATTTGTTTGATGAATAATGCAAAGACACAATTCCTCCCCAAGGCTCTCCCAAAACCGTCTATCATTGCCATCCCTTACACAAAATGACATCGTAGCCCAAGCAATTATATCCCCTCTATCTTCAAGGAAATCATCCACATAGGTCAAACCCATTTATCTGGAATTAGTAGCCAATCCTTGAAATCACACTTCTTTCACCAATGGATGATCCCAAAGCCAAGCATCTTCCCAGAAGAGGGCCTTCCTACCGTTCCTGATTACCCACCTGCAATTATTTTTAAGCAGATCCCTAGTCTTAACGAGACTATTCCAAAAAGTCGAACCACCTGAGAGTAAATCTTCAGAAAGAAAGGAGCTAAATTTATACTTGGCTTTTAATATGGATCCCCATAATTTATAGGAGTCAGATGCCAACTTCCACCCAATTTTGGCAATCAAAGCTTTATTCATTCTAACTGCACTTTTTAAGTTCAACCCTCCATTGGATTTCTTTCTACAAACTGCCTCCCAAGAAACAAGATGAAATCTTCCTTTCAACTCCGACCCCACCCATAAGAAAGCTTTACAGACACTATCAATTTTTGATGCTATTTTAAGAGGCACATGAAACATTGACATAAAGTAATAGGGATGCTCTGTAAAGTACTTTGCACCAAAACCACCTTATCTGCTTGGTTCAACAATGCTCCCTTCCATACAATAAGTTTTTGTTGAATTCTCTCAACCAACGAAGACCACAACTTAGATTTTTCTCTCCCCACAAAAAAAGGCAAACCAAGATATGAATAAGGGAAAGAAGCAGTGCGATAGTTCAAAACTTCGGTAATATCTCTCTGGACCGCAACAGGAGTATTGATAAAAAAAACCCACTCTTGGCAAGACTTATTTGCTGACCAGCTGCCCTTTCATAACAGTCAAGAATAGCTTTAACTTCCCCTGCTGCCTCCACCTTAGCTACATAGGAAACAAGAGTGTCATCCGTGAACTGTTGATGCGATATAGGGTTGCACGTTGTCGTAGGCCTCAATCCCAAAAAATTCTGACGTCTGATAAATGCTCTACCCAAAGCCTCCGCAACAATAATGAATAGAAATGGAGACAATGGGTCCCCCTATCTCAACCCCCAACAAGAATGAAAAAATCCTATCGGAGACCCATTGATGAGCATCGAAAACTAGGATGTTGAAAAACAATCCTGAATTAGACTAACCCATTCATCACAAAACCCAAACTTTCTCAACACCCTGATTAAAAATGGCCAAGCGACCCGATCGTATGCTTTGTTAATGTCCAACTTTAGGAAAAAACCAGATCTCCCACTTTTATACACCGAATGTAGCAGCTCGTGAATAATGATAGCGCCATCCAAAATTTGCCTACCCGAAACAAAGGCACTTTGGGCTTCATCAATAATTTTTGGGAGAATAAGCTTAAGTCTATTGGCAATAGTTTTTGAAAGAATCTTGTACACCATATTGTAGAGACTTATCGGTCTGTAATCCCCAAAGGTAGTGGCAATATATTTCTTGATAATGAGGGCAAAGAAGGTCGCATTCACCACCTTTGGGATATACTTACTCCTTTGGATTTCTCTCATGGCTTCATAAATATCCCCACTACAGATGTGCCAAAATTTCTAAAAAAATATCAGAGGGAAGCCATCAGGACCGGGTGCCTTAAGAGAGCCCATCCCATTTACTGCATTCAAAATCTCCTCATCCGAGAATTGGGTCAAGAACCACTTATTCCACTCCTCAGATACCAACCCCGGTATTACATCCAGCATTGCCTCCTCAACGGGTAAGTCATGGTCAGGCTCCAAACACAACAAATTACTAAAGAAATTAACTGCTTCCTCCCTTACATCACAACTATTTGAAGCTGTACTTCCATCGCTTCTGACTATCTTCATGATCCTATTTTGACCTCTCCTCATGAGAGTGGAGGCATGGAAAAAGTGATAATTATGATCCCCTTCCTTGAGGCACAACTCCCTAGACTTCTATTTCTAAAAAAACTCCTCTTGAGCCTGTCTATTATGATATTCTACCAATGCACGATGTTCCTATCTCAGAAGATCATTAGAACAATCTGTTGAGAAGCAACACACCCCCACTGAAAAAAATGAAATTCCATCCTTTGAAAATATTTAGCTTTCATTTTTCCGTAGGGACCCTCTTGATATTTTTTAGGTTTTTTCCAAATTGTGCTTGCCTCCTTCTTCAAGTTTTGCATATACCAAAGTATTTAAGTGGGCTTGCATATGGCTTTGATTTCAATTTAGAATTCATTTGTTTAAAATGTTAGTCATTATGAGTAAAGAAGATCTTTCACTAATATGTAAAAAAATGCAGAATACAGATGAACAAAATCATTGGAGTCAACCTACAATTTTTGGAGAATTGGCAAAGTGGAAATCACTTGGGAACGTCGCGATTTCGCGACATATTCCATTTTTGGAAACGTCGCGATATCGCGACATTTTCCATTTTTGAAAACGTCGCGATATCGCGACATATTTTGGTAGAAAGGGCCAAGCGACGAAAATGCAGCGATTTTGCGACGTGTTTTGGTAAAAAGAGCCGCGGAAGGGAAACGTCGCGATATCATGACATATTCTGGTCAGAAAGCCAAACTTGAAGAGAACGTTCCATTTTCGCGACGTGTTTCATTTGAAAGAGCTAAGTAAAGAAAGCGTCGCGATTTCGCGACAAGTTTTAGTTGAAAGCGAAGCTTGTAGAAAACGTCGCGATATCGCGACAGGTTTGGATCAGAAGCAAAGCTTGTAGAAAACGTCACGATATCGCGACAAGTCATGTTATCGCGACATGGTTTAGACAGAAAGAAGTCAAGTGAGAAAAACGTCGCGATATCGTGACACATTTTAATTGGAGGCAAACCTCAAGGAAAACGTCACGATTTCACGACGCATTTGGACCAAAAGGAAAGCTTGAGGAAAACGTCGTGATATCGTGACATGTCATGTTTTCGTGATGTCCGACGAAGAAAAAGGCTAAGTGACAAAAACGTCGTGATATCGCGACATGTCATGTTTTCGCGACGCATTTTGGTAAAGAGAGCCAAGCAACAGAAACGTCACGATTTCGCGATGCATTTGGTAGAAAGTGCCGAGTGATAGAAACGTCGCGATTTCACGACGCATTTTGGTAGAAAGTGCCGAGTGATAGAAACGTCGCGATTTCGTGACGCATTTTGGTAGAAAGTGTCGAGTGATAGAAGCGTCGTGATTTCACGACGCCTTTTGGTAGAAAGTGCCAAGTGATTGGAAGTGTCACGAAATCGTGACATGGTTTACATTGAAAAACCCAAGCAATGGAGACGTCGCGAAATTGCGACGCAAGTTATGGAGACGTCGCAAAATCGCGACGCAAGTTTTGGAAGCATTGCGAAATCATGACATGGTTTATATTGAGAAACCCAAGTTATGGAAACATCGTGAAATCGCGACGCAAGTTATGGAAATGTCGCGAAATCGTGACGCAAGTTTTGGAAATGTCACGAAATCGCGACAAGTGTTAAGTGGAGGCATAGCTCGAAGAAAACGTCGCGATATCGCGACATGTTCCATTTTTAGACCTGTCTCATTTTCGCGATGCCATAAGCTTGGAATAAGGAAATCAAGCCGACATATAATGAGCATTAGGGTTTTAATTTAATAATATTAAAATGCTAATCCTGGTTATGTCTTTTGTAGAAAGCCATATGGCAGTTGCATACTAGCAGAAGTAATGGCGAAAAAGACAAAATAAGCGCGGATCAAGCGAAGGCCGTCAGATGGAAATGTGAGATGCTGGGAATTTTTGGTCCATCCAAATTTTATAGATCTGGCCGCAAAGAGACTTTACGGTGACTAAGCAGCTGCCTCATTTAATGGAATATGTCAGCAATTGGCCGAAAAATGAAAATATCTACACACAGTTATCGAAATTTGTCGATGGACACATTTAACAGGAGAATTTATGGTGAAAGTAATGGCGTGTAGAGAATTTCAACTCGAAGGCAGCTCTGCGAAGATAAAATGTCAGAGAAACCAGTGACTCATCCGAATTTCTCTGAGGAATTAATGAGACGCTCCTGAAAAATGCACCAGAAAGATGAAGATACCTTCACACGCAGTGCCCATTTATGGAATATATCGATGATCGGCGAGAAAACGAAGATATTTACTTGCGATTCTGAGATGGATGAGAATAATATCAGATCGTGCCTTCTCCATTGATGGCAAGTAACTGCACTAAGATTTGCAGAATGGTTAGATTTTATCGAAACTCCATTTTAAAAGGCCTTATATTGTAAAACCTGGGTAGTAGAGTTTAAGTGATAAGATTTAGGGTTTTGGGAGAAGATATTTTTGAAAATATCAGGGTTTGTCCTGAGTCTATATATACTTCTTTCGGATGTAAACTCAGGATGCGAAAAACTTGGAATAAAAGACACTTGAACAATTTCCTGCAAATCTTGTTTGAATGCTTTGTTCTGGACCTGGGGTTGGTGTGAAATCGTTCTTCTGTGATAGCGTGGCCAGGAGCCTAATATTTTTTAGATTTCGATAAGTGCATCTTCTTTTGTTTTCGTCTCACTAAAGTTCTATTTATTTTGGTTGCAAATCTGTGTTATCAAGATTAAATATGTTGTTAGGCTTCATTCTTTTTATTGTATGCTAGGGAAAATTACAGATTTAAGGTTCAGGCCTGTTCTAATTGCTTTGTCCTCACTGTGTGAGCTAGATTGCTGGTGAGAGATACCAATTTTAACTGACTTCCCTTCTATTTATGATTTTCTTTCAGATCTGTTTCATCTCTGTCTTATGCTCTTAGTAGAATGTGATCTTAGAAAGCTGGACACTTTCCTCTTTGATTTGTTCTATTTATGAAGCTAATAGTATAACTAAAATTGGTAGTTTTGGTTTTGCAGCTAAGTTAGATAAACTTCTCTTTCTACCCTACCCTACTCTCTCTGTTCCACCGATTGAATGATCCATTTTTATCTTTTTTTAGAATTTGTCTTTTATTTAAATCTGCTAAAACATAAAGAGCTAGATCAAAGAACTGATTGTAAATCTGAGTGTCCACAAAGATAACCAATTCCAAAAACATTAATGAACTAAAGTCCAGAACCCATTGTAAGGTAGTAGACAGTCCGCTTGAAACTATTCTAGAAGCGAAAAAGAGTGAATAGACATTCGACCCAACTCTGTAACTCACACCTTGGATAACCAGCAAGATCCTAAAGTGAGTGGGATTTATCCCTTATAGGTTTTATCGGTATTTCATGCTCATTCTTCACAAAGTGTGTATAAAAGTCGAACCAACACAATCCTCGGCCTCCATAGCAACCTCCAATTGACCAATAAAGACTTTCAATCTCTCCTCTCTGAAAATACTTCCAAATGTGGACTTGTTCCAAAGTTTGAGATAGCCCCTAAGCCTCCTTAGTTTATTAGTTAACTTTAATAGACCATGCCCCTCGATATCCTCCTGCCACCATTCCAACAACCAAACTTTGAAATCAGGGTGGGAACACCACATGGCCTCAAACCGAAAGGGACGAGAAAAGAATGGCAGATTATCAAGGATGTCCAACCAGATAGGGTTATGATCCGAGCCAATCCTAGGAAGAGCCGACAAAGAAGCATCCCCAAACAGATTCAACCCATGAGAAGAGATGATGATCTTGTCTAGGTGATTCAAAATCAAGATATCATGTCTAGGTGATTCAAAATCAAGATATCACCTACACACTTGTTACACCAAGTATACCTAGCTCCCTCGAGGTCCAAATCACAAAGCTCAACATCAAAAACAAAATCAGTAAAGTCCTAAAAACTTCTATCATCCACCGGATTGCCTCCTTTTTTTTCCAAGGGATACAAGGGGGAATTAAAATCACCCACTACCATCCAATCCTTATGCTCAAAGGTTTTACGCATCTCCAATAGCAGCGCCTAAAATTTCCTCCTATCTAGATACGCATCCGGGGCATAAATGTTAGACAACACCCACCTCCTATTAGTTAATTTACACCAGAATAAAATATTTATGACTCTACTTGACGCAAAAATAACATGGCCATCTAGTCTAGAAAGATTCCAAAATAAAATGAGACCCCTAGAAGAGCCCATTGATTCATTGGCCATAAATCCAGAACCTTTCCATACAATATTGTGAACAGCCTGCCACGAAGAGGCTTCCAACTTTGATTCCTAAATACAAAGGATATCCAAAGAATTATCCTTTCTAAAATATGTAAGCATCCTATGCTTAGAGGAGTTATTAAGTCCTTTAAAATTCCAAGAACAAATTTTCATTGGAATTAAAAGGGTAATTTTTTACCAGCCCCCTCTTGGGGATGCCAACAAATCACTCTCCTTCATGATTTTCTCGTCAGATTTTTCGCTAAGAAAAAGCAATGTTTCTCCATTTTTGGTCCCCAAAAATTCTAATGACCTCTTTCTTCCAGCCTTACTCGGAGGAAGACCAGACTTTCTTGCCACCCCGAGATCCATCTTCCTGCGTTGGCTTCTAGTCTTGGATCCGTGAAACCCTTCCTCCATTGCCACACTTGGAGATACCGGACTATGACTCTCACCTAGGCTAGACACCCCAATTTTTAACAAGGGGGATTTAAGGCCAACCTTTCTAGACAAGGGAAGATTCACCTCCCCCTCAACAACTTCACTAATTTTCCCTTCCTCAAGATATTCAAAGGAATTCGATAATGGTAGCTCAATCGCAAAGATGGAAGTATCAAAACAAGGGGTATCTCCTCCAATAACAAGGGTTGAAAATTGGGAGGATCTCTTACCTGCACTTGGCACCTTCTTACCCAAGATAGGAGATCTCAGCACCAGTTGCTTAGAGCACACTATCTCCTTCCATTTGCTATTCCCCGTTTGATTTTTCTACCACATACCTCTCTTCTCAAAGGGAATATGGAACGATACTAGATTTTCCCCTAGCAACTTCTGCCTGCCCTACTGACCATATGTAGCACCCTAAAATTGGCGCAGTTAAACCCTTAGTAAAAAGATAAAAATTTGAATTTTAACCCCGAAACCGCCCGTTAACCGCTCCCCCCATTTTTCGTGCCATTTTTAGGAGTTGTTTTGACCGTTGGACGATATCGTCGCCGATCAGACGAAATCATCCCAGATCGGACGAATTCGTCTGGAACAGAACGTCCAGACGATTTCGTCCCAAAACCAAATTTTCATAATTAGCTTCTGTTTCAACAACCTCTCCAACTTGGGCAGAAGCGTGTCTACGCAGTTGGAGATTCCTCCATTGGAGATCTCCCAGATTGGGATGATCCCCAACCTCCTAACCTCCCCCTAATCCTATATAAACTGGGATTTTCTCAGTTTATCCCCCTCCCTGCTTGGCTCTTCTCCTGACTCTCTCCCTGGTTGATTTTCCCTGCCATTTAGCTTTACTATGTTAAGACGTCCTATCTACCATTGTTTGCACTCGTAGTTTTAAGTTTTCATTGCAGGTTTTCACTGTGCTTCAGCTGGAGGAAGCTCGGATCGTCGCAGGCGATTCCACACGATTTCGGACGATCCTGTCGTAGATCGGCGATGATTTTGTATGATTGGAGGTGATCTCGACTGCATTTCAGATTGGGGGCAATCAGAGCCCTGAGTTTGCATTTCTCATCTTCCCTCCTTATTTTATTATGCATTAGCTTGATTATTTTGATTCTGCATCCTGGAGTTCACCTCATTTAGCATAAATGCATGATAAAGTTAAAATAAGTTATTAAAACAATGCATTTCCTTTAATATGCTATCTAGATTTATCAATTAAGCATTTATACTCTCATTTATATCATTTTGCATTATTCTTGCAGTTGCATTTTTGGTTTTTGTGTCTATTTTTGTGATTGCAGGTTTCTAACGAATTTGTCTGACGAATTCGTCAGATCGACGATGATCTTGTCTGATTTCAGATGATCGACTATGATCTGGGATGATTCTGTACAATTGCAGATGATCCTATCATATTCGGGATGATCTGGACTCCTACAAGCTTCAGAATCTTCATCAAACATCCGAAATCAGGTGCATTCTTTCTCATTTAACATATTCCTTACATTTAGGATACATTCATGCTTTCTGTATTCATATAAATCGGCATTTTCATATAGAATAGCTTAGATTCATTTTGGCCAACCTAGGAATATGAATGATTGAGTATAAAATGAACACATCAAACCCATTCTCAACCTAGGCATGGAAACTGCCACTCAAAGTTTCCTGGTGAACCCCACCATCCATCAAAAATTCACCCTTATACCCCTCCCCCGAGAGGCACGACCTTCAAAGGGCCTCTCAGTCCGAGGTATTGTCCCATCCTTCTCGCATCCCCCTTCCGGGCATGGATCCTATAGCCTGAAGGTAAGGGCACAAAAAATTTGGGTCAGTACATTTTGGTGAACCCGACGTGAAACTAAAAGCCTTTTGAAAACAAAAAAAAAAATAATTATTATTAAGTAACATCTAGAATCATTAGACAAACAATTAAAGTCGCATGTCATATTTAGATGGTAGATTATAATAAAAGATGAGTTGTCACCATAAATGTTGAAAATCAATTAACAGCCATAGAGATTACTTCTGTACTTAGAGTACCTCAAATAAATAGGGTCCAACCTTTGTGGGATGAACTTGATAGGAGATTGGGTATCATTGAATCCAGATCTGCAGAACTTAGGCAAATTAAGAGGTTTGTCCTAGATAGAATCCTGGATCCCGATCAGGTGACTTTGTACCATGAACTTCAGAGAGCTTGCCATAGGTGGTTAGCAGATAAAAGAGCACTTGTGTCTTCAGAATTGTACACCTTTGAGGAATACCTTGAGAACGCAGTTGTAGTACATAAGTTTCTATCTCGTATAGAGGATCAAGAAGTCATTCTTACGGATAGAAAAATATGGAATAGAGTTCCTAGAGTTGTGTTATATCGAGAGTATTGCCATGAACTTTATTTCTACAAGTCAGAGTCTGAAGTAGATCATATTACCATAGCACACTTTGTCAAATTTTTGAAAAACCATTTCCAATTTGAAGAGGAGCATTTCATGACTCCTGATGAACTTGATCCTATTAATGATATCCATAAACTATTTATAGAAAACTAAGTCATTCTTTTTACTATCGTTATTCTTTTTGCAACTAGAATGCTATTTGTTATCTTTATAATAATATTATAAAACAAAAAAAAAACAAAAACATTTCCCTTTTAAGTATTATAGTAGGTATATAATTAAAATATATACCTCTCAAACCTATCGCATATATATATATATATATATATATATATATATATATATATATTTTTTATAGTTTTATTGCTGAAATCTAAGTTTAAGCACAATGCCTAGACTTAGGAATGGAAAACAGACTGAAGAAGAAGAAGATTGGTTAGGAAAACCATTAAATAACCCAGATATCCTTCCTGAAGACCAAGTTCAGGAAGAAGAAACCCTAGACCAGCAAGAAGAAGAGCTTGTTGTAAGAAATGAACAAGAAGAAAATGTTAGAGAGGAAGGATCCTCATCCCCTAAAATGTCTCCGGGAGGAGCCGTCACTTTTGAAAACATGGAACAATTTTGGAAGTTCATTAATACTAATATTGGTGTTCTTAATAGAGCAGTCCATATGGACAAGGATCGAATTAGTGACACTCAAGCAACTCTAGAAGATGTATTTCACACACGCACTAATCCCTTGTCCTTTATTGATCAAGAGAGTGATCAAGTTGGACCATCCAATTTGGATATGGCCGCTATAATCCAGAACATGCAACAACAACAGGTTACCCAACCATCTAAAGTGCTTGTTAGCAAGCCTAGGGTTATTCCCGCACAAAAGAAACCATCATTTACTGCTCTATTTCGCCAAGCTATTGATCAACATACTTCAAATCAACAAAAGCCCAAAACAAAACCAAACACCAATTACCAACAATCTGGGATACAACATAATACTATTACAAATCCCCTTCATAATGCTCTTCCTACCAACACTTTGCATAATAGCAATATAGCATCTAATCCTTATGTCACACCGTCATACACTCACAAATCCCATACTTATGTCCCACCGAACCAATATGGTGGACAAACTAGTAATCTTGAAGCCATGGTGAAACAGTTAGTTTCCCGCATGGATCAGATAGATCCCTACCGTCCCTCGTACAATTATCGAGAGATGTGTAGTCAACCTCTAGATCCTATAGTTGTAGCACAGCCGTATCCTAAACATTTTCCTATGCCTGTCCTGCCCATATATAAAGGAACGAAAGATCCTATAGAGCATCTTCGTATGTTTAGGATAGCATGTCATGATATATCACATGATGACTTATTATTGCTAAAAATGTTCCCAAAAAGTTTAGGAGGAATGGCATTAGAGTGGTATTATCAATTACCCACTAATTCTTTGAGGAATTTCGAAGAAACAACTGAGTCTTTTGTTCATCAATTTAGTGCCTACATCGAAAGGCATGTGACCATTAAAGACTTGTACAACTTAAAACAAGACAAAGATGAATGCTTTGCTGATTTCCTAGCTAGGTGGAGACAATTGATAGGAAAATTGCACTTTGTGTTACCTTATAGAGAGATGTTGGACATCTTTATTAATAATTTGCAAGAGCAACTATCTTACGAATTATCAACTGCTACCTTGACCACCTTCGATCAGGCTATAGACTTAGCTAGATGAGTGGAAGATGCTCTCATTAGGAGAGGTCAGCTTAAAAAGAAAGACGATGAGAAAACATCCAGAAATCAATATAAGAATAAACAAGTTGTGGGTGATGGAGTCACTGATAGTAGAAATATTGCTACTATTAATGTTGCGAAGACAACGGAGAAGTTTATACTGAAACCTCCCGATAAACCTCCTCGAGAATTTACTAGGTTAAATCAACCTTTATCAACCATTCTACCATAATTATTAGAATGAGGTTTGATTCAATTACCAAATATCCGGGAACCTGATCCAACTATACCTGGATACAGAGCTGATTTACATTGTGACTTCCATAGAGGACCTGGACACACTACCAACTCTTGTAAAATATTAAAACATAAAATACAGGACTTAATTGATAACAATGAGATGGAGGTGCAAGCCTTTCAACCTAAGCAAAATCCTCCTAATAATGCTCAAAAGAACATCCCCCAAAACCAGAATCAGAATGCCAATCAGTCATTGGACATATTTCAACATCCTTTACCAAAACATGGCAAGGAAGTGGCTAATCAAATTGAACATCATAATGTTCCCCCTCCTACCCGATATGTAGGGACTATTAGTGGGCATTTACCTGTTCATGATTTGGAAGCCTTTGACACAACTTTATCCGTGGTTACAACCAGGCCTCTATATAATATGCAGATATCTGATCTTAGTGATACAGAATATGAGACTGAGAGTGATATGGAAATCACATCAAATCAATCGAATAGCTCTGAAGATGAATCGGATCCTATTCTCCCTATCACAAGTTATATGGTTCCAGAAGAACCATTTCCAAGAAGAGTCACTACTAGACCATCGTCTCACCAATTCCTTTCTAATGAGCAAGCCATAAATGCTAGACCGAGACCCATTCATCATCCTCAGAATAATATTGTGGGTACCATCGGAGTTGTTACTAGACAACAGGCTCAAAACTCTCAACAAGATCAAATGCAGAATGATGGATCAGCTCCATTTGTTTTGAAGGTTCCTAATAAAGGGAATCAGGCACCTAATGTTCAACCTAAACCTCCTTATAATATTAATGAACAACTATCAAATATTACAGCTAGAATTTCTCTTTTGGACCTTTTAAGATCTTCTCCTACACATAGAGATGAATTAATGCTCACATTAAGCCAGATGATGGTACCACAAGACATTCAACCCGAAGCCATGGCCAATACTATAATAACTCGTGAAGTTGATTGTATTGACTTTCGGGATAGAGACATACCGCAACATAGTTTACATAAGGATAACCCCTTATATATTACTGCCTTAATTGGAGATGTAGCAGTTAAACGAGTCTTGATTGATAATGGTTCATCTTTAAACATCTGCACTTTTGACTTCTACCAAAGATTTGGGTTTAGAAGTGAGGAAATGAAAAGAACTGATATGATCATAAAAGCCTTCAATGACGAAACACAAGAAACGTGTGGAGTTATTACCATCCCATTGCAGGTTGGTCCGAGAACCTTGGATACGACCGTGTTTATTGTACATTGCCCTGCATCATACAATATACTCTTGGGTCACCCTTGGATCAACGCGATGCGAGCCATTCCCTCAACTTTACATCAATGTGTTAAATTCAAATTTAAGAATCAGTTGGTTACCATTCATGGTGATCCTAGACCCTTTGATATGTGTGCTTTGGCAGAACCTGTTGGAGTTCAATTTTGCCCTACTCTGTCATCCACACATCCTAATTCTCATTATCCATTTAAACATGTGAAACACATACCCACAACGTCATCTACTTCTTCTCCATCAGTTCCACCCCTACATACAACTCAACCATCCTCTAAACAAACCACATTAGGACCTCAAAAACATCCTAATCCCACAACCGATGCCTCTTGTTCTACTCCTATAACTTCTATACCTATAATAGACCCATCCATCGACATCTCTACAACATCTACATCCACCAAAGGCATAGTTTCCACATCAAAAGATGTAGGAAATGTTCCTTCTACCTCTTATGCTCTTACTGACGAGCTCTTACCCGATTTATCTAAAATTCTTATATCAGAGAAAACGAATGCTTCTATGCAAGATTCCCTTATTTTAAATAATTTGCCACCATCTCCTCGTACCTTGGGCCTCCCACAACCTATGGGAAGTATTTACCAAGTCGGGAGCTGTGCTTTTATTTATAAGGGATATGACTGGGGTAGAATACCCAGAAACATCAAGACTCATTATGATGGATATGCTCGATGTTATTTTACTAATGAGTATATTAAAGCCAAATCTATAATGCTTAAATTGGGATATAAAGGGAAAGGTTTAGGACCTTTCCAAAATGGTATGAAAGAACCTTTTGAGGTAGAACCGTGGCCCGCCCGATGTGGTGTGGGCCTATTTCCTAGTAAAGGTCAGCCCTTCCCATTTGAGGATGATGACCATCTCATATCTTATCAAGATTATTTAGATGAACGTGATGCTTTGCATTTAATGGATAAGCCATTCACATGTAATATGCTATCTATAGCTTACCCTGAGATGATCGTTGAATCCGACGATGAGTTGGAGGGAGATATCTTCCATGATGTCTCCGTTGAGGAATTATTACATAATGAATTTTATTTTGATGGCTCTATACCTAGTATAGCCCAGCTTGAGGCCACGACTCCTCAAGATGAATTATCCAAGCTAACCTTGGCAGAATTACAAGAATTGGGCGTCTCACCCGCCCCACCTAATTTTGAGAAAGATCTACACATGGAAGTAGAAAATGTCATAAAAACTAACATTGGAACCGAGGATAATCCTCACATAATCAACATTGGATCAGAATTGAGTCAAGAAAAATAGGATAAATACATTGCATTTCTTAAAGAATATGAAGATGTCTTTGCTTGGACATATGAAGATATGCCAGGTCTAGACCCTTCTGTAGTTATGCATCACCTAGTAGTCCATCCGGATGCTAAACCTGTTAAACAAAAACTTAGAAAAATGCATCCTAAAGTGGCCTTACTAGTCAAAGGGGAGCTAGAAAAACTCCTGAATGTTATTTTTATACAAGCCATTGATTATGCTGAATGGATCTCGAATGTAGTTCCAGTAACTAAGAAAGAAGCTACCAAAGTTAGGGTTTGCACAGACTTTAGAGATATTAATGTTGCATGCCCTAAAGATGATTTTCCTCTTCCCAATATGGATCAGATCATTGATTTTACTGCTGGGAGTGGAATGATATCCTTAATGGATGGATTTTCTGGTTATAATCGGATCAGGATAGCTCCTGAAGATCAGGCTAAAACAACCTTTATTACCCCTTGGGGGACCTTTTGTTGGAAAGTGATGCCATTTGGTTTGAAGAATGCAGGTGCAACCTATCAACGAGCCATGACTTATATCTTTCATGATATGATGCATGATATACTACATGATTATGTAGATGACATTATAGCTCGTTCTATTAATGAAGATGACCATTTAGATGACTTGAGAAAAGTATTTGATCGGTTAAGGGAATATCTTATCCGATTGAATCCATCCAAATGTATATTCGGAGTTAAGTCTGATAAATTATTGGGGGTTATAGTTTCTTTACGTGGCATCAAAATTGACCCTCTCAAGATTGCGGCTATCATTGATATGCCCGCACCCACAAATATATCTGAATTACGAAGTTTACAAGGTAAGCTTCAAGCTATCCGTCGCTTCATCGATAAGCTGGCGGATAAAACCGAACCCTTTCTTAAGCTTCTTAAGAAGGATGTCTCTTTCCATTGGGACAATGAATGTCAGGAAGCATTTGAACTCCTCAAACAATATCTTCTTAACCCACTTGTGCTTTCGCCACCTAGACCTGATCGCCCATTTATCTTGTATATTTTGGCTTCAGATTTTGCCTTAGGAGCTATGTTAGCTCAACTGGATGATGAGAAAAGAGAGCATGCCAATTATTACATTAGCAGAACATTAATCAGTTATGAAACCCGCTACACAACATTAGAAAAGTTATGTCTAGCAGTCATATTTTCTACACAAAAACTACGCCACTATATGCTCAGTCAAAAACGTATGTTATTGCTAAATCCGATCCTTTGCGGTATCTTATGAGTCGACCTTATTTATCTGGTCGCACAACAAAGTGGGTTCTTGCTCTAAGCGAGTTTGAACTCATGTTTATAGGACAGAAGTCTGTTAAGGGTCAAATCATAGCAGATCAATTAGTCGCTGCACCCTTAGAGTCTACCCATCCCCTCATCATTGAGTTTCCTGACGAATGCCTTAAACTAGAGGCAGACCATCCAGAGCAATGGTCCTTATACTTTGATGGAGCCCGATGCATGAGTGGGGCTGGTGCAGGTATTATTCTAATATCTCCACAGAAACATCTTATACCTCTGTCCTTTAAATTAACGTTTGCTTGTACTAATAATATTGCTGAATATGAAGCTCTAATCCTTGGCTTGCGAGCTACCTTGGCACTGAAAATTAAAAATCTATTAGTTTTCGGTGATTCTCAACTTGTTATAAATCAAATTAATGATGTTTATCAGACCAGAGATGATAAATTGCACCCATATAAAGCATATGTATT
Organism: Wollemia nobilis; assembly: GCA_028583015.1. NCBI lineage: Eukaryota > Viridiplantae > Streptophyta > Pinopsida > Araucariales > Araucariaceae > Wollemia > Wollemia nobilis. The sequence continues at coordinate 1,225,329 of JAQPPZ010016912.1, read as the reverse complement.
ACAATTAATATCTTTATTTGATCAAGTTACCTTGGAAGCTATTCCTAGAACTAATAATCGTGCGGCTGACGCTATGGCTGCAACTGCATCTCTTTTACCCTTGGAGTTAGATGACGAATATGCTACCATCATTATTCATCGACTCCAGGAACCCACTTCAAATAAATCATGCTTAGAACCGTTGGATGTGTTTCTAATCAACGAAACTACTCCTAAATTTTGGTACACTGATATATTCAATTTTCTTCAAAATGGGACCTTCCCTGAAGGTTTTAATAGAAACCAATGTCGGTTATTACGTAGACGAGCAAGTCACTTCGTAATAATTGGCAATACGTTATATAGGAGATCTTTTGAAGGTATCCTATTGAGATGTTTGAATCTAGAAGAATCTAGATCAACTTTAAGTGAAGCCCATGATGGATCTTGTGGGGGACACTTTAGTGGTAGCGCCATTGCTAAGAAGCTCCTTAGGATAGGATATTTTTGGCCTACCATGGAGAATGATGCACATGATTACGTGCACCATTGCGACAAGTGCCAGAAACATGCTGACCTTGTCCATGCGCTTGCACAAGAACTGCAGGCTATTTCATCTCCTTGGCCCTTTTCAAAATGGGGCTTAGACATCATTGGAAAAATCAATCCTGTGTCATCTGATGGACACAAATTCATCATAACCGCCATCGAGTATTTCACGAAGTGGGTTGAAGCTATGCCCTTAGCTTCTTGCACTGGAACCCAAGTTTCCAAATTTATTTTTAATCAAATTATTTGTAGGTTCAAAATTCCTGCAAATCTCATCTCGGATAATGGAACTTGTTTCAAAAATAAAGATGTCAAGAAATTATGTCAAAAATATAAAATTCAACATCGTTGGTCCACTCCCTATTATCCTCAGGGTAATGGCCAAGCAGAAGCATCTAATAAAACATTAATTAAAATCCTCAAAATATCGGTCAATAAATCTGGCCGAGATTGGCACATTCAATTATATCCTGCTTTGTGGGCTTATCGAACCAGCGTTCGTACTCCCATGGGCACTTCACCTTTTGTTTTGGTTTATGGCACTGAAGTTGTCTTTCCCTTTGAATTAGAAGTTCCTTCTTTGGCTCTACTACTTCAAGATTCTGAAGTAGGAGATGAATATCGTGTCGGCAGATTTAGTCAACTGGAACTCCTAGATGAGAAGCGCATCAATGCTTTGGAACATCTTCGAGCCTACCATAACAAGCTTAAACGAGCATACCTCAAGAAAGTTCATCATCGATCCTTTGAGATCGATGACCTTGTCTTAAAAGAAAATAAAAAAAATACTAATGCAACTAAAGACCTTAAAGGTAAATTTGAACCTAACTGGCTTGGGCCATATATCATCACTGCTAAATTTGGATCGGGAGCATACAGATTAGCTACCTTAGATGGTAAAGATCTTAAAGAACCTATGAACATTATGCATCTTAAGCGCTATTATGCATAATTCTGGTAATTTCATCATTGTATATATTGTACATCTTGTCTCATTTTAGTAAATTCATATAAAAATTTCAAAAACAATCATATTGTGTATCGTCTCAATTCATAAATCAAAATCAAAATATAAAAATATAACAAACATCAAAATCATCAAAATCTTCAAAAACATTTTCTACTTTTGCACCTGTCAATTCTTGAAGTATTGCATTTATATTTTCAATTATTTTGGATAAATTAGCATTTATTTGGAATCCCACACTTTCACACTCACATGAATAAATATCTTGATTTTATTTGGTATGATTATTAATCTCTCTTATATCAAAGTCCACAGTTGAATTAAATAAAGTTTTGAGCATAGAGAATTGATCTTGTTATTTACTTGAACCAAGTATATCTTTTCACATTAAAATGATTTCATTGCAAATTCAATATGATGCTACATAGTAGAAGTGGTTTCTTGAGCGAAAAGTTTCCCCTGCTATCCTATCATGCACATGGTCTAGAATCTTTGAGAATTGACAAAAGGACAAGCTCACCCCTGCCCGAATAAAAATCCCTTGCTCTACAACCAATCCGAGCAAGTATCCCTAGTATAGGAAGAAAAAGAAAAGTCAAAGAAAATGAGAAAAAGAAAAATATCATTTTGTACCATCGCAACAATATTTCAGCATTATCTCAGTTCCAAGCAAAAATACAAAAAAAAAAAGAGAAAAGAAGAGAAGAGAAAAGCAAAAAGCAATAAAATCCCTTTCCCTACCCCTTGAAAAGAAAAGAAGGGTGAATGAGCTTGAATCCCTGGAATTCTCAATTATTCGAAAACCGTGAGGTAAGCCCCATAACAAGTGGTTTGTGCCCAACCCGCTTGGCCTTGGGTAACTCCTAGCATGGTGATATGTCTGTCACATTAGCGACCTTCTTTTGTACAGACCTATGTCCGCTTATGGATCAGCTAGCTCTTGATGACCCGACTTACATAGTAGTCTAGTACGGTTACATGCATATAAATCATGGTCAACGAACACTTATTTGGTTAATTCAAATTACTTGTATCAAATTATCTTGCTCAAAATTGGTAAATGAACAATACAATTGCACACACATTTGTATTTGAGAGATTTTGTATCATTATGATAACTCAAGATCGGCAACGAACTCACATATGCACATGAGGGTTCCTTATAAATCTACATTTTGTCTTTGAGATAATTCAAAATATTTATGCAAATATTTTGGAATAATTTCATCTTCTTATTTGAGGACATCTGTTTAGTATAAAAATAATTAAATACATTTTTTTCAAAATCCAAAATTTTCTTTCAAAACATGTTCAAAAATCTAGCAATAAAGTCACGTTTATATATACTTTCGACTTCCGCAACGATGGTATAGTTCCTAAAACCTAAACTGGAATTTTATGCCTAGCGCAAGTCCTCATCTTATATATTTTCTGTTTATCTCAAAATCAAAAATCAATTATGCAAATTATTTTTGGATTTCGCGATGATGGTATAAGTCTATACCTATAATTCTATGCCTAGCGCAAACCATTGTTCTAATTTTATTTCCCATTTATTTAAATCATAATAACATATGGCTTACATTATTATGTTACACAATTGTGCTTTAAAAAGAACGAACACCTTTTTCTATTTCATTTCATTATGTCAACATTCAATTTTGCAACGATGGTATAATTCCTAGGGAATTGTTCAAAATATTATCACACTTAGGAATTTTATGCCTAGCAAAAATCATATTTTTAATATTTCATGCATAATATTTTCATGAAAATCTGAAAACAAATCATCACCATCATCATTTTTCATCATCACAACACAAAGTCTTAAGACAGTCTCTTAAGCACTCTTTTACTTTTAGCAATATTTCTATACTGGGATTAGCTTGACGACCTAGCGAGCGGCGACTCCATGAAATGGTCATATAACAACGACAATGTCCTTTGAAATTATTGTTAGAAATCCCTTTATTTTTCATCAAATCACACCACAAACAACCAATTTGTTTACATCAGATTATTTCATTTAAATTTTACAGCATGACATAAAATTATACTATTCCCAACGACATAATTACATGAATACTCAATCAACAATTCAAAATTTAAAGCATCATAAAACATATGGACAAGTCATATCACAAAAATATCATATATATATATCAAAATTATGTACATCATATCAAAACTGGATTGGTATGCCACAATCTATACCCTGGCATACTCAATCCTCTCAAATATACAGTCTATAGTCAAAAGCAGCTAGTCTCGAGAAGCCCTCGAGCTCTCAGCCTCATCTCCTCTCCCACCCTGGCATGGAGGAGGTGGTCCCATCGAGGTCCATGTTGTATCATGGGTCCTCGATGTCGATCGTGAGGACATCCTCGATGATCCCATCATGATCGACTCTGCAATGGGGGCTGGCAGCGGTATCCTCTGGTTCTCTGGAACCACGTGATAGTACAATCCTTGGTAGAACATGGTCTGAGCAATAGCCCATGCCAGATCTCGAGTGCTCGCCCCTCCGCTCCGAGCCCTGAGTCATGTAGCCTCATCCTGCAGTGTCTGCACCTGAGCTCGGAGGTGGGCATTCTCAGCCCGAAGAGCCACCATCTCATTGCTCTCCCCCACCTCGACACCCTTGCCCTTATCGGGCGATGGTGGCCTATCCCTCTACTGAGAAGGGAGTCCCTCTTCCCTCCTCTCTGGCTACTGTGGTCTCTTCGAAGCCTGTGGCACTCTTCGACATCTCTCTTGAGGAGACCATCACTGCTCCCTCCCTCTGTGACCCCTCGTTGCATCGATGGTAGCCTAGCACCACCTCCCCATCCATCGCACCATAGCGTGCATCGGACCCTGTGCCCTCATCATTCGAGGAGGGTGGATGCCTGCATACCAAGCATCATATCCATCTGTGACCCCAACGTCATCCCCATCCATCGACTGAATGGGGGCATCATCCACATCCTGACTCTAGAATCATTGCATATCTGGAGCCCCACTCAGTGTAGTATTATCCTGGATAGTCTAGGAGTACTCGTAGTCTCTGAGAGAAGGGATCCCCTATTGTAGACCGAACTACCTCAAAACTCGGTCATAGCGGTGGAGCTCTACCTCTCCCCACTCCATCCTCAGCCAAAGACTCACCTGATGCGAGCCAACTCCTGTCCATCCTCTCCCCACCTTGGATGCTCTCTCCATGGCCTCTAGGTGATCTGGTCAGGGATGAGGTCATCTAGCAACCTTCGGGACATCGACAGATCTATCCACCATTGTGACCCTCTCTGGAGCCACCAATAGAAAACCCGGGGTCTCTCCCGGTCAACCCCTATCAGTGGAAGCCCTACCGGCCTCCGCATCGCAATGTGCTCCCAACACCAAACCTGTAGCAATGATGTCAGTACTAGACATCGACCTCCCTTGTATACGACCCCGTATAGGATCCTATACAAGCGGCATAGTACAAAGCTGCCCCAAGCAAACCTATAGTCATGGTCTCTCATATCGCACACCACATCTGAGAGCAGCCACGGTAACCTGCATCCACTCTGGTGGCATAGCAGTAGGCCACCCACTACCCCTACCAAAACCTGAGTCAATCGAGACGCCCTAGGCATCTGCCTCAATGTCTCGATGTTCACTCTGCCCTTCTCCAGGGTGAAGCTAGGGTCTCCGCATAGTCGCATCATGGCATGGCCCTGATTGGCCGTAGGAGTCATAAACCGCCCATGTATGGGGATCCTCAAGATCCTCCATACATCCTCTAGAGTGGGAGCCATCTCCCTTGTCGGTAGCCGAAAGCAGGACGACCCCGGATACCACCTCTCTGCTAGGGCTGTCAATAGCCCCATGTCTGTAGGTATTTGTGGCATCTCTGCCACATGCTGTAGCCCAACCTCCGCTAGTCGGTCTCGCTCCGCCTGGTCGAGTGCGGCTACATCATCTCTGAGTCCCCCGTATTTCCACTCTCGACTTTTTAGTAATCCCCTCTACAAAATAAACAATAAAACAACAAAAATCATTAATAGATAATCATTACAATCAGTTAAATCAATTTCATCTTATAAAAAAAATGATATCATCCATTATTGAATGATATCGTACTAAATTAAGTCAAATCATCCTTTGTAGGATGAAATCATCTCCGATTTCATAACTTGGGGATCGCCCCTTGTTGGATGGGATCGCCCCTATTTCATCGATTTCGCCCCTAGACGAAATCGGCGATCTAGGGACGATTTCGATGAAATTGGGACGATTTCATCCCGACGTCGTCGACGGCCTAAAAATGGTCGTGATGCCCCAAAAATAGTCAAAATTCAAATTAAAAATCACACAAATCAAATTAAAAACATAATATGTCAAGTTTAGATCCTTACCCGCAACCCGCGTCGGACCTCTGTCGATCTGTGTGTCGTTTCCACCATTTTGCCTGTAGAGCTCTGACGCAGCAAAAGTGAATAGTAATAATGAATTAGGGTTTTACCCTATTTTTTTTAATTTTATTTAAAAAAAAACATTTTTTTAATTTTGCTTTTTCGCGCTTTTACCTCAAACGTTCGATTTGGGTAAAAACACGGAGGGGGCACCATAGCAAGCAGTTGTACGATTCGACCTAGAATCGTCGTCTAGAAAATGGAATAAATTTTTGCTTTCTCGTAAAGCGGGAAGAACTCGTCTTTAACGCATTTTCTTCGAAAAATTCGCTAAAGAGGGGGCAAAATGTAGCACCCTAAAATTGGCGCAATTAAACCCTTAGTAAAAAGATAAAAATTTGAATTTTAACCCCGAAACCGCCCGTTAACCGCTCCCCCCATTTTTCGTGCCATTTTTAGGAGTTGTTTTGACCGTTGGACGATATCGTCGCCGATCAGACGAAATCGTCCCAGATCGGACGAATTCGTCTGGAATAGAACGTCCAGACGATTTCGTCCCAAAACCAAATTTTCATAATTAGCTTCTGTTTCAACAACCTCTCCAACTTGGGCAAAAGCGTGTCTGCGTAGTTGGAGATTCCTCCGTTGGAGATCTCCCAGATTGGGATGATCCCCAACCTCCTAACCTCCCCCTAATCCTATATAAACTAGGATTTTCTCAGTTTATCCCCTTGCCTGGATCTTCTCTTGACTCTCTCCCTGGTTGATTTTCCCTGCCATTTAGCTTTACTGTGTTAAGACGTCCTATCTACCATTGTTTGCACTCGTAGTTTTAAGTTTTCATTGCAGGTTTTCACTGTGCTTCAGCTGGAGGAAGCTCGGATCGTCGCAGGCGATTCCACACGATTTTGGACGATCCTGTCGTAGATCGGCGATGATTTTGTACGATTGGAGGTGATCTCGACTGCATTTCATATTGGGGGCAATCAGAGCCCTGAGTTTGCATTTCTCATCTTCCCTCCTTATTTTATTATGCATTAGCTTGATTATTTTGATTCTGCATCCTGGAGTTCACCTCATTTAGCATAAATGCATGATAAAGTTAAAATAAGTTATTAAAACAATGCATTTCCTTTAATCTGCTATCTAGATTTATCAATTAAGCATTTATACTCTCATTTATATCATTTTGCATTATTCTTGCAGTTGCATTTTTGGTTTTTTGTGTCTATTTCTGTGATTGCAGGTTTCTGACGAATTCATCAGATCGACGATGATCTTGTCTGATTTTAGATGATCGACTGTGATCTGGGATGATTCTATACAATTGCAGATGATCCTGTCATATTCGGGATGATCTGGACTCCTACAAGCTTCAGAATCTTCATCAGACATCCGAAATCAGGTGCATTCTTTCTCATTTAACATATTCCTTACATTTAGGATACATTCATGCTTTCTGTATTCATATAAATCGGCATTTTCATATAGAATAGCTTAGATTCATTTTGGCCAACCTAGGAATATGAATGATTGAGTATAAAATGAACACATCAAACCCATTCTCAACCTAGGCATGGAAACTGCCACTCAAAGTTTCCTGGTGAACCCCACCATCCGTCGAAAATTCACCCTTATACCCCTCCCCCGAGAGGCGCGACCTTCAAAGGGCCTCTCAGTCCGAGGTATTGTCCCATCCTTCTCGCATCCCCCTTTCGGGCACGGATCCTATAGCCTGAAGGTAAGGGCACAAAAAATTTGGGTCAATACACCATCCTTCATATTCTAGGGTTTCTGACCACCCTGCACCTTCTGCCCCTTCTGCCGTTGAGGATAGATATTCTAGTGGTGACCCCACATTCTGCACAACCTACAAGCCTAGGGTTTATTTTCGTACATCATGGCTTGTTTCCATGGCCCCACCTGAGAAAACAACTCAACCAAGGAAGGTAGATTTCTCTCAATATCCACCATAATGTACATGTGGATATATTGCCTTCGGTCAGACGATAAAGTAGTTTTGTCAAAAGAAACAAAGTCCCCTATGAGACTAGCCACTACTTTGAACACCGATTCATGCCATAAATAGGTCACGAAATCTGGTAACCGCACCCACACAGAAACCAGATTGACCCTTTCCATTGTTGGGTTAAAATCATGGCCCCACTTTCTCAAAAATAGCCCCCTATTTCCATAGAACCATGGGCCCCCATCCAAAATTCTGCAGGCATCCTCCTCACAAGACAACCGAATGAGAAAAAAGTTTCTAGGTAATGTGGCCAGCTCCAAAGACCCCCGCAATTTCCATCGTGATTGAGCCCACCGTTTGAGAACATCCAAATGTGGTCTACCCCGTACCACTTTCCCAACCAGATCCCATGAATATTTTTTTAAGAGTTTGTTCACCGTGCTATTCGAAATGCGAATCTGGCCTAGATTCAAGAAAACCTCGTAGGGGTCAAACACCTCACCAAAGGACATCCCTGCCACCACCTGAGCAAAGGATATCACCATAACAGAAGGCTATTACACCACCTTCTCCCTTCACACAAATTTCTCCATCACCTATGCCCTCACCGTCCCTGGGTCCCAAGACAACAACTCCTTGGTTCCAACCTCTCCATAAACCTTGGACCCGAACTCACCTTTCCAGAAGACATCTTCCAACACCAGCTCCTTCGGCTCCCATGCCTCAACCTCGCTCCCTGACTCGTTCGCAAAAACCCCAAAGTACCACATCCTATTCCAAAATTTCTCCCTTTGTTATGGTCGTTGCCACCACCAGAACCGTAACCTGAACCAGACCCAGTACCGTAGCCTGAACCAGATCTGAGCCGCTGTCGTAACCACTTCCCAAACCAGATCCGGAGCCGCTACCGTAACCACTTCCCGAACCAGATTCGAAGCCGCTGTCGTAACCACTTTTCGAACCAGATTCGAAGCCACTGTCGTAACCACTTCTTGAACCAGATCCGAAGCCGCTTAGAATGTAGTAAAAAATGATATTAATTTATTTCACTTTTTAAGGTTTTTTAGAGTAGCCATGGTCTATTCTTTATTTTTCTATGTACATTTTAGAGTAGGCACTTATATGTTACACTATCCATATGTATACATACCATGCTCATTTGAAATCAAATTCTAGACTTTCTATTTTACTCTTTCTTGTTTTTTTTTTTAATTTAATGTGTATAAATTCATCTAAAAGATTAGATTAAAAAAAAATTATATAATTCAAATAACACAATACATATATTATATGTGCACATGCATCATTTATTTTTATTGCAATTACATATCCTTAAATGTATGATTAATAATTTGTGTTCAATCATAACCACTTAAGAATTATATAAGCAAAACTTAAATCTAAATCTTACATTTATATCACTCACCTCACGACGACATCCAACTCTTATATCACTCACTTCTCTTCAACCTTGAATGTTGGGAGTAATCCTTGATCCACACATCTTGTATATCACATGTCATTATGTTTATTGTTTTTCTTACTTTATTTTCTCTGGAATTACATTAGGCACTCCCGTTGCTTTGTATATGTCTTACTTTACAGTCCTATTGACCTCTTTTGGTCACCGATGGACATTAATACAAATTCGATTCAATTCAATTCATTTTATGAAATTATGACATAGTTTATTATATTTTTTTTTGGAATTTACATGGTGGAATTGGTAGCCACCATGAATCCGGGCAGGCAATCTAGCTTTTATGGCCGCCACAGTATTCTGCGTTGTCCGCCCCAGAAGCCACCACACAGATCTTCGTGCAGTCCACCCCTATAACCACCATGCCACAATCATTTTAAACCTTTTACGCCGCTAAAAGCACTAGGAAAGGGACAAGCGTTCAGTCCGACGAGGCCCGAGATTTGAACCTTGGACCTTCGCCCCCCTTATGGGGTTTGGATGAACCAATTGGTCTACACCTCGGACCTAACATAGTTTATTATATTAAAAAATAAGTTTTTTTTATTAAAAAACTATATAAAATGATAAAACATTTTAAATAAAATATGTATGAAGTTATAATATTTTAAAAAAGAGTCTATGTTGCACCTGGGGGTGTAGCGCAACGGTTTGGGCTTTGGCTCTTCTTCGGGAGGTCTAAGGTTCAAACCGTGGCGTGGGTGAGTGTGTGAGCGGGTGGGTGTGTGTCTCCTTGGTGGAATTGTTGTAACAGGTTGGGGAATTCCTGGCCAAAACCTCCACTTCTTAATATTACAAAAAAAAAAAAAAAGTCTATGTTTAAATATATTAAATTATGTATTTTAGTAAAAGTTGTTTTTATTTTTTAAATTTTTATTGAAATGTATGAATTATTTTATATAAAATAACTAATTTCACAAAATACTTTAAAAATATGTATTGTAAATAAAAATAGTTTTAAAATTAAAATATAATTTTTAGAGTTTCTTGTCGATATTTTAATTATTATTCATTTTCAACTCAAGAAATATAAATTTTTGATAATTTGTTATTTTTTTTTAGGCAATATGCTAGGATACCAAAAACCAATAAATTTTTATATAGAATAAAAGTAAAAAACAATGTTTAAAGTATTTAAAAAAAAATTATACTTGCCTAAGCATAAAAGTTTATTTTTATTTTTACACCTTTGATAATGAAAATAATGAAGTTAATATACTTAGAATGTAAATTATAATATCTAAAATGCATATTTTTTACTTTAAAGTGACATGACTTAACACATATGAGGATAATCTTATCAAAACAGACACTGATCTAATTATAATAAAGTTAAATAAAATTTATATATTTAAAATCTACATTTTAATATCTACCACTCCAAATTTTTTTATTGCAAAATGATATGATTTGATCTCCCTTGGAGCTTTTAAAATTGATAGTATTAAACTACGGGTGAACTAAACTATTCAATTTAATTACATCATCACAATGTTTTTTATTAGGTGGAAGAAGGGGTTTTGAAAGGGTCCTTGAACCTTTTACAAACCAAAGAAGGGGTTTTGCAAGGGTCCCCAAACCTTTTACAACAAAACAGAGCATTGAGGATGCAAAAGAAACGCAAAGAGCAACAGAGAAAAATAAGATAGGATCCAACAACAATAGGATCCTAGAAGCCAAGAGAACAAAATAAAAGCATTGAAGAGAAAGTCGAATCCCCATGGATTCAGATCGAACAACTACAATAGAAGACCAAGCCAGGATAGGAATCTCGAGGAGAAACTCGGGATCCTTAAATACAACAAAAAAACTTGCTCCAATTTAAATCAAAATTTAAAATTTTCTTGCCCAATATAGGAAACTTTCCTAGGGGGGTAGAGATTTTCTAGCAGCCTTGCAAAATATTGTACAAAACTTAAATAAAAAAGTTAATTTTCCTATGGAGGCCTCCCTAGATTCAAGCTTCCAAGAAAAAACTGCAAGAACTTCCCCAAATCCACAAAAGCAAGGTAGCTCGATGAGATCTCCACGAACCCTATATCCATAAAATAGTCAAAAGGCAAATAGATCTAGAAGTTGTTAGCTTTAAAAAACTTCGAATTCACATATTTTAACAAGAAAATTCTACCTAGATAAAAGGACAGCTAGAACTCTTGCAGACCCAAGGGTGGGTTTGCATCTTCAACCAGATATAGGGAGCCTTCGTGACCCCTGGTATTACTCCTAGGAAATTGGAACTTGAGAATGCAAGCATCCATAGGGTTTTCCATCTCAAGAGGGGAATGTAAAAGCACATAATAGTCAAAAGATACAAAATAAATAAATAGAACACCTCCAGGATTTTCTTGCCAGGGCCTCTCGAGAAATATGCTCACATTTGAAGTTAAAATAAGAGTATATTTCCTACCCAGGTTCTAGACCATAAAAGGATCACAAAAAACCAAAAACCTCTCACTTCTATATTTAAAATTTGAAAATTTATCCTACCCAACACAAAGGTTGTGAAAGGATTTACCTACAAAAACATCTCAAGATCCATGAACTCTGGATCCATGTTCTTAGATATATCAACTCTAGGACCAACAACTAGACCACTAGCAGCTAGATTCTTGCTCACATCAATATTTAAAATTTAAAACTTTTTCTCACCCAACACAACTATGGAAGGGAATGTCTACAAGAACTTCTCAGGACCCATGAATATAGGATCCTTGTTCTTAGGTATATCAACTCTAAGACCAACATCTAGCCTGCTAACAACAGGATTCCCATTCACATCAACATTTAAAATTTTATCCCACCTAGCGCAAAGACCATGAAAGGATTTACCTACAAACATATACATCCTCACAATGTTATCATAGTATTTTATTTTATTTTTATCTTTGGTTAAATTTTTTTTATCATAAGTTATTCAAATAAAATAGACACATCACTTGCCTTTCTAGGTAAACAAGATTTTGATCCAGAATTTAACATATGATAGTGTTATAATCTCTATCAGCTAATCTGCTATAGTAACCCCTGTATAACAAAGATAAACTACTTACAAAACTAAATACATCTAATATTGCTACCATCAATAGATAGGATAGAAAAATAACTTCCTTGATTTGTATTGCCCACCATCTAGGGTGATAATCATAACAAGTGATGTTGCCTTTGTCTAGAGCCCAATTGGCCGTTGCATTTGCAACTCTATTTAATTTTCTAGGGATGCAGTTGTATTCTACTAACAAAAACCTTATTTGTACCTTTTGAATCTTCTCTATAATTCTCCTTAGTTTCCAATAAAGCTTCCTATTCTCCATTGGATTCCTCATATGGTTGATCATGACTTGTGATTTAGATTCTATATAGACCTTCTTTGAGCCTACCTTTATTGTTGCTTGGAGCCTTTTAAGGATGCCATAATCCTTCACTAGGTTGTTGGAAAGTATGCCAAAATTCTCTACGAAGGTGAATATTAGGCTCTCATTTGATAGTCTTCTTATCCCTCCCGTACTAGCTCTTCCTGTATTCCCTCATAAGGCTCCATTTGTGTTAAATTTTCCTCAATCCTCTAGGGGAGCCCACCACTTTCCTTCTTTGACTACTTTAGGTTACCTTATGATCACCATCCATAGGAGCAATTTTTAGTCTGGTCATGATCTATTCCAATCATGGGTGTGGTTCCTAGGGATATTTCAATGTATGTTGGACTGTCTCCACTATGTTGGCTACGGTATTTTTCCAAACATAGTGGATGTCTCAAGACTCTTGTTTGAAGATGAGGTTGTTCTTTTCTTTCTATAAGTTCAAGAGAGTAGTTCCATCTTGTGTAATCCATTCCCTCTGTATATGCTCTAGTATGGTAAAGCTAGACCAATTAGTATCAAATAAGGTAACCATCATCTTCCACAACTTTAAGGCTATAGGACACTCAATAAATACGTGATAGAGCAATTTGGGGTTCTCCCAACACATCTAACACTAGAAATGACTATGACAATATATTTTCATAAGTTGTTCCCCTCTTAGTACCCTTTTATGTAGTAATAGCCAAATGAAGAATTTCACCTTAGGCCATAACTTTTATGACCATATCTGTTTGAATAAGTCTCGAAGTGGGTTAGGAGTGCTTTGGCATAGGGCTATATATCCTCATGCTATTGTATACTCCCCTTGATTCATGCTTCCCCATCCAAGAGAATCCTCTGATTGAAACCATGAAAGTGATATCATTTATAGAGTTCGTTGGATATCCATCTTCTATCTCTCTAGGATTTGAATTTATCATTCGGTTGTGGGGACCCAATTTCTCTAAACTTTTGTATTTTTGGTATGGTACCTATAGTATTTGCTACCTTTATCTAATTTTCTCTATGTAACCACTCCATGAAAGATCTCCATTATGGAAATTGAAACACCAATGGTTGGTGCCCATCCCAAGAGTTTATCCAAAAGTTTGTGTGTTGATCATTGTGAATTATCCAAAAGAGCTTCTTCTTTGTTAACTCCTCTCCTATCCTCAAAACTACCAAGATGGGAGATTATCTGCTAAGGAGTTGGTGGTGAATAATGTCTATCATAATTTTATTTTTTACATATTTAGCTCTTAGATTTTGGGCTCAAAGCATTCGGGTTGTTCAACATCCTCTAATACAACTTAGCTTCTACTGCGTTATTGTTCGTGAATGATGATATGAATCTTAGTCTCCTTTCATATTTATGTAGGCATAAAGTTTTCCATTGCACTAACACCCATTTCCTTTTCTTCTTAGTGCCCCTCCAAAGAAATCAATGATTTATTCGGTCCAACTCTCTCAATATTGCCTTGGGAATGTCCAAAACTATGGAGACATAAATAGGTGTAGACTACATGACTAATTTAACTAGGGTTACTCTTCCCCATATGATAGCCATTGATTAGTCCATTTTTCTATTTTCCTTTTTACTCTATCCACTAGCTAGGCCCAATCCTCCTTTTGTCTCCTTGTTTTAAGTGGAACACCTAAATAGGTGATTGGGAGGGAGGTCTTATGGTATCATAATTTGTCAAGAATCATGATCTTATGCTTGGGTAAGTAGTGGAAGAATATGACTTTGGATTTTTTCTCATTGATTCATTGTCCTATGACTCTTGATAAACAATTTATGATATGCTTTATTGATGCTTCCTTCACTGTTGCTTTCCCTAACATAATACAGTCATCAACAAATTGAAGGTGAGTGATTGGTTTGGTTTGATTTGCAATAGTGATTCTTGTTAATCTTTGGTTTTTCCTATTTTTGGTCATTATCCTTCTTAGGCATTCAACCAGTATGATGAATAACTATGAGGAGAGGGGATATCACTACATAATATCTTTGGATGTTATGAACAATTGTGAAAGAAGATCGTTGATCAATATTGAAAGGACACCGGTAAAATGCATCCCTTAATCCAGTCTATCCATTCTTGTAAGAAGCCAAATTGACTCATTAGTTTGAGGAGAAAATATCAGTCCACCCTATCATATGCTTTGGAAAACTCCAAGTGAATGAACATGGATGGAGATTTATGTGCATCCATGTAGTGGATAGCCTCTTGAGCCAATACTGTCTCATCCACTATCTGTTTTCCTTCCACAAAACCACCTTGTTTCGAAGAGATAATCTTATGCAAAAGTGGTTTGGGCCTCTCCGCCATTACGTTGTTGGTTATTTTGAGCAAGACATTACATAAAGCTATTGGTTTAAACCTAGCAATGTGATTTGCATTTTGTTCCTTTGGGATCAATGCTATATGTGTTTTATTGATTTCCTTCAGCACATCTTTATCTTTCCTAGCTTTCTCCACCACATCAAGAAGGTCCTCATGTAGGATATCCCAAAATTCTTGGTAGAATTTGATGGGGAATCCATTCGGCCTAGGGGTATTTTCTTTTTGCATTTTTTAGATCACCCACTGTAACTCTCTAGTAGTTACTAGTATAATAAAAACTGAATTGTCCTCCTCTGTTATTAGTACAAGTATCTTCTATAACATTTTTTTTGGGTTTTAATATCCAGATATTTTGTTGTGAACAGACTTGCAAAATACTTTACTACAATAGACCTCATAACTTCCCATTTGTGGACATAATCTTCTACTTTTATTCTCAAGGAGGGGATGAAGTTGTGCAATCTATGGGTTAGAGAGAATTTGTGAAAGAAGCCTATGTTCTAAGCCCCCTCTTGAAACCATTAGATCCTAGATTTCTACTTTCATAATATATTGGAACCATACTACTTTAATACAACTTATATATAGAATTGGATTTTTCATACAAAACATGCATCTTCAACTACTTAAACTAATCTTATTTAATTATAATATCTACGTATTAATAAAGTTTATATACATGATTATATAAAATTTATGTATATTTATCCGCGTGCTGTGGTCTACCGACAAGGACGCCACTTGCATTATCGGTGATGTGATCCAGATTCAACCCCACGACGGATATGTATATGTATAAGAAATATTTACTCAATTAAAAAAAAATTATGTATATTTGATCATTATTGTTCTACCTAAAATAAATATTTGATTTAAATGCATTAGCTAACATGGTTGGAAATTAAGTTATGAAAACAATGACAACATATTTTTTTTATAACAATGACAACATTAAAAAAGGGAAGTAAATAAGTTTTTTTTAAAGGCCATTAAGCATATCAAATTATCTCAGGAAAGAAGGTATTATCCACCTCAAAGACAGATATATGTCTTATCCTTTCAATTTTAAGCATTAATTACGCTATCCATCCCACAAACATACACTTTCAAATTTGAACCTTAAACACCTTATTTTGATTATCTTTCAATTTTAATAGGGTGCTCGTGGGGCTTGGTGTACGCATGTGAATAAATTTGTATAAAAATAAAAATAAAAATTTTATAAGGTGCCCGTGACTTCACCTAAAATCACAATTAAAGAAAATAATATTTGGGATTCACATAAACACAAAAAATCTTTCAATTGTTAGCTTTGTGATTTCAATGTGAATAGCAGAATCACATGGGCGGAGAAGGATCTTTGGTTAGCTATGTCTGCCATTAACTCGAAAGGTCAAGTCAATGCTTTTATGTATTGACGGTTTATTCTCATAAATAGTGGAGGGACCCTGATTAGAAAAATTCGATAGACCTCATAAATAGTGGAGGGACCCTGATTTGAAAAATTCGATAGACCTCATCAACCTGAGTTATAATGGATCCATCACATGGAATGGGTTGAATAAGTTAAATATTTGGATTTTTAAGATTTATGTTGAATTTATAGTGTTTAAAAATAAAAAATATTATTTCTTAGTCGAATAGTGAGTGGATGTCACCACCTATAGAGAATTCCGAAGTGTAATTTTTTATTTCTTTGTAATTATTTTATGTAAAGTTTTTAAGGGTTAGGTGGATTAGTAGTTGTGTGTTTCGTCATGTATTTAGGAAGAGATCTAGGTTCAAACTTTGGGGGGCATGTCTGTTGCAATGGTAGTAATATGTTCTAAATGCTCTACGTGCGTGTTTGACCGATGACGATGATATGAATCTCGAGTGGTCGATGATCTCCCTTATATTGAGTCCACAATAATGAGGTGGTATAGGCTTGTTGGGAGCAACCCATATGGTTTGAACACTACATTTGGTAGGCTAGACCAATAACAATGGTATGAATCCTGAATGATTGATGGTCTTCCTTACATCGGATCAATAATAACGAGGTGATATAGGCTTGTTAGGAGCAGCCTCTATGGTTTGGACCCTGCACTTGGCAGTTAACCAACTCCTCTTTGCATCCAAAAAAATTATTTATTATGTAAAGTGTAAGGATTTTTATACTTGCTTTATGGGCTTATATATGAAAAAAACATATTATATTTAAATGTTATTTTAAATAAAAAATATATAAATCCTTTCAATTACATCTATATATAATTATTTTGATGAATTTGGATTATGAGGATATTATTGAAATTAGTAAATTTGTTTTAGGAGTATTAATCGTTAGAGAGGTAGAAGCAGAAGCAGGAAGGCAAAGGTAGATCCAAGTGGTAGAGGTAGATTTCAAAGATAAAGGCAAAGGCGGAAGTAGGAAGGCAAAGGTAGATTCGAGTGGTGGAGATATATTCCAAGGGTAGAGGTAGATTCAAGTGGTAGATGTAAATTCTAGTGTAGATTGAGGTGTAGTTGATAGATTTGGGTGAATATGTAAAGGTTATTTCTATGGCAATTGTACAAATAAGAGAAAGACAAAACCAATAAAGGTTTCAAATCCAGATACCTTATTTTTTCTTCTTTTGTTATTTTTATTTTGTGGTTCAAAAGTTTGGAAACTAAATAAAGATGTTTTATGGGGCTAAGGCTACGGTTTGAAAAACTAATATCCTATTCTAGTAAATGTTTGTTAGGAAAGGTTAAATTGGGTAATGGCAAACCCACAACACAAAGGAGATAAAGGAAAAATAGTCGAGATTAACTTGAATATATGAGTTGATACCATGGTTAGCCCATCTCATGATAGACTAATAGTTTTAGAAGAACACATAGGGTCCTTGCAACATGAGATGTTAGAATTGACCATATTCATGAGGGAACAACAAAGCCTCATCATGGAACAACAAAAAATAATTTTGGAACAAGTTGTTTAAATCAATCTATTGGAGACATCACTGGTAGAACTAAAATCCTCCCATACCATGGACTTGTGTAGTAGTAACGATTCTATATGGATTTCATATTCAAACTAAGTTGTGGATAAAAAATAAAGAAAAGAAAATAAAGATAATCTATTACAAATTAAAGAAATTTAGGTAACAATTACAAACATGATGACAAAAGAACAAGAACTGCAAAACAAATTAGAGGAGACTAGATCATGGACACAAGTGGTAAGAGATCCAATAATCAATTCAAAGGAACAAAGAGATCTAATAGAGAAACAAATCAAAATGTAACTGTTACAAGAAAAATAAAGACAAAATATGTCAATAAACATCATCATTAAGGGAATAAAAGAGCATGGGGAACAAGATAACACATCCAACTAAGCAAGGGATTTTTTTGATAAACTTCATTGGAGTGGACAAATTCATCAAGCACGTAGAATGGGAAAAGCAAGGGAAGATATGAGAGCTAGACCAATCCAATTCAACAATGTTTAGTATAGGAGATAAAAGACAAGTTATTTGAAAAAGAAGATTATTATGGGATCACATTTTCACTTGGATGAGGATCTTACTCCTATGCAACAAGAAGATATGAGGCCAAAATGGGAAAAGGTAAAGACAATAAGGAGTGAGGGAAGAAAGGTATGGTTGAAAAATGGGAAAGCATGTATTAAAAATGGAATAAACCAAAATAAATAGGAAATTGAGGTTCATCAGGAGCACTTAATATCAATGAATTGAAGTTGTCATAGATATCCATGGAGAAGAGATCTTGTTCTAGGGCCCATAGCTAAAGCAAATGATATAATTGTACTAATAGAAACACATGAACATGATGAATGCAAGATTCTAGATTGCAAAGGATACAAAAAGACATCACTAAGGAATGAAGTAATAGAAATGGAAAAGGACATGGTGTAACAATACGATTAAAACAATCTTAGGGTAGACTCATATAGGTTTAGAAGAAAGACATAAAAAAAAAAAATGGATTAGAATTATAGATAATGATAAATTGATTAGCATTGTAGCTTGTTATTTTGCTCCACAACAATCAAAATTTCATAAAAACATGGTTTAGATCAAGAAGATCCATATATGGCATTGGAAAAAGATCTCATAAAATATAACAAGCTTGAAAAGGTGGTTTTAGTGGGTGACTTTAACACTATAATAACAAATAGACAAGCAAGCTCTTTAAAGATCAATGAAGGCATATATGATAATCCACTATGGCTAGAAGAAGAGGTGGATCATTGTTGGTCAAGGTCCCTAGATGATAGTCAAGGAACTCATCACACATTATGGAGAATAACTTCTTAAACTATGTAGCATAGAGGGATTGATCATCTGCAATGGTATAAACATATAGTAAAAATATAGAAAATATTCTTGTAAAACACAATGGACACATAGTAGTTGATTAAGCTATTTTCTCACCAAATTTCATTTCAAGGATAAAAAATCTAAAAATAGAAGTAGTTCCCATGGAGCTAAAATCTGACCACAATCCAATGTACATAAATATCCAAATGCAATAAAGTGGGCAAGAAGAACATCTTCAAGTAATTGAAGGAAAGACAAAAGGAAATATCCAAATGACAAAAAAAAGACTTTTAAAACAACACTCAAGCAAATTATGCAAAGAACAAAAAACAAAGAGGACATATATTTTTCAAACCTATACTTTTGATAATAGTAAACTTCTTGATATAATTAAAGAATCCTTAAAATCATGCAAAAGTTTTAAACCCAGGAAAATAAAACATGAAATCTTCCTTGTAAATTCGTTGTACGATGAAGAATGCAAAGTAGTAAGGAGAACCTTAAAAGAACCGGGCAAAAAGAAAAAAAATAACAAGATATATAAACAGCTAATGAAAAAAAGAAACATAAGAGCAAGGAAAAAAGAGTTGACATATCTTGCAAAGCATAACACAAGATGAAAAGAGATACAACAAAGCAAATGATAGAGAAAAAATATCACAAGTAAATAATGATTGCAATATGCTAAGAAATTATATGAGAGATACCAAGAAAAATATACCCATCCTATAATTGACATAATTGAGGAAATTTTTACTTTGAAATATGTGAAGGAGAGAATTAAGAAAATAGCAATAGGTAAGACTCAGGATATACATGGTTTGCAAGTTGAACATTTGAATTGTGCAATTGACATCTTAGCACCACATATCCAAAATATTCTAATGACATCATTAAAGGAGGCTTTCCACTATAATGAATAACCAACTTAGTCATACCAATGCATAAAAATGGAGACACCAACAATCCTTCAAATTACTACACCTTCATGATTAATTCTCTTTATTTCAAACTTGTTTGGCAACATAGTAGAAAGAAAAATCAGTCATTGTGTAGAAAATCAAGGAAAGAAGATAATAGGACAAACATGGTTTTGACCAAAGTACTCAACAATAGATCACTTATTACTTTAAGACACATAATAGATAGGGTATGAAATAAAAAAGGAAAAGTTTATTGTTGTTCCATGGACTTTAAAAAGGATTTTGACATAGTACCTAGAGATAAATTATGAAAAAGAATGGAATAAATTGATGTATCAACCAACTACAGAGTAGTTGTACACATAATTTATGAGCAAGTGGTGGCATAAATTAGAAATCCAAAAGGATTATCAAAGTGTTTTAGGATTGATATTGGGATGACATAAGTTTGTCCATTATCATCTACATTATTTAACCTTTACATTGACAAAATTAAAGAATGGGTAGAACGAATGGGCAGAGAAAATATAATTTGCTAATTATGTAGTTGTGAAGACAAAGACACGACACTTAAATAACAACATGAAATCAAATAACACAAGGAAATACAAAGATTGCACAAATGGATGTATTCAATAAAATGGGGGGAGCCAATGAACTCCTTTGTTACAATCAGTACTCAATGTGAGTATTTGATACAATGATTTACAATGGCACTAGGGTTCTCCGAAACCCTAGCAATAACAACAAAGTGTCTTCATATTTGGTGTGTCCTTGCTTCCAATAGGTTGAGTGGGCTTCGAGTATCCGAGTGTGGGGCCACTTCGGCTTCAACAACCATTCAACAATGTGTAGAACTTGCAGATCTGCATACATAAAAATAGAACAAGGGGTTTAGTAATACCTATGAGGGCTCCACAGTGTGAGACCCTCAGACATCAATAAAACCCTAGTTAACAATGAAGTCAAAAAGTATGTCGGATCAACAAATTATGAGATAAAATACATTCAAATGAGATATACCTTGCTTCTGTTTCGTTGTTGCAGATGGCATGGTGTAGCAAGCTCAGATTCACATTTTTGTAGTTGCAGTAGGCTCGGACGCGCACTTGGCAGGCTCTGATGCGAGCTTCGTAGGCTCTAGTGTGCACCTACGGGATACAACAGGCTCTGGAGAGCACCTGCGATATACAACAGGCTCTAGTGAGCGCTTTACAACGAGCCTCGCAAGCTCTGGAGGGCACCTACGGGTTAGGGCAGAATATGCAGAAGTAGATCTAGGGGGTGGCGATGAATGCGGTGGATGGATGGGGGTTGCGATGGTGATGGAGGATGAATGGGGGACGACTAGAACAACAAAAGTCTTGTTGGCTTAGCTAGGGCTTTAGATCTTCAAACTCTATCTCTCTCTACTTCACTAGGGCTTCAACAATGACTCCTCCAGGGTGTAATTTCTAATCTCAAGGTTCCAGGGTTTGGGCATTTGCAAAATGCCCTTATTTATAATCCAACCTAGGGTTTTCTTAGGGTTTTAGCCTTACACTTTTGATCGTGTGGCTAAGATTAAATTAGATCCTAAGGTTGAGATTACTTTTTGAATGTGACATGGATTAATGAATATGGACGGTGGAGATTAGAATGGATCGGACGGTTGTGGTTAATTGAGTTTATAAATATATATTTTATAATAAATATATTATAATATAATATAAAATATTATATTAAATATAAAATAATATTAAAATAATCCCAATTAGGCTAGGAAATGGTGGGAAAGGGCTAAAATGGGCCTTTTGAAGGTGGGAAAGGTGGAATTGGGCCAAATAATTGGTGGGAAAGGTGTATGGTGGACAAGTGGGTGGTGGAATGGTTAGGATGGAGGATTAGTGGCTGTAATTTGGTGTCTACAGATGCCCCTTTTTGTACCATGTTGCGTGAAACACAATATGGTGCAAAAATACGAGACACCTGCTTGGGCTATGGGCACAGAAGCAACTTCTCTCTGTCATTGGATTTGAACACTGATGTTGAAGACAAAAGAATAAAGAATTTTTGGAATTTTTGTAGCTTACCCCCTCAATTGGCGAATGAGTTACGAATGTATCTCACAAGCCAATTGAAAATTTTGTGCAAATAATGAATGATGCGGTGGATTTGTGCAATTGATGAATGAATGATGTGAAATGCAGATGTGATACCGTTTTTGCCCCAACGATGGGAAAGGGGTTGGTGTATAAGACCATGCAAAATGTGGATGATATGAATGATGTAAAATGTTATACCGTTTTTGCCCCAACGGTGGAAAAGGGGTTGGTGTATAATACCATGTGATTGTGGACGATATGAATGATGTAAAATGTGATACCATTTTTGCCCCAACGGTTGAGAGGGGGATTTGTCCAGTGTAGATGTTTATGATCATGTGAGATGTATCCCGTCATGGGAGAATCATAATGTAATGTGGTTTCCCCATACTTTGGGTTGATTCGATGTTGTTGAATAAGTTGTCGTAATGGCATCATTGAGTATGCAAGATATGAAGATGCAGGCTGACTAAGTCAACGCAGGGGTTGGGTATTGACTATGGAAATTTCTTCGCCAATTCCATGATGGAACCAATCAAGCTTATCGGTGTCCTGTATTATGATTGTTGTCAAGTGAATGAGTGTTTGAGATTTTGGTTATCCATGTTTTCATGCCCCATGGAAGAGGACATCAATGACTGCCTTTTAGCAAATTGTTCTTGGCAAGGTTGTATTCCAAATTTGAGGTGCCAAATATGATTGTGATCTTTGATGATGAGATAATTGAATTTGATCATGGTCAAGTGTCCTTATTGTATATTATTCATCTTACCAAATTTTCATGGATTGATATCGCTGCAATCACCAAGTTTATAGAATAACCTACTAGATACGAGGTTCACTTGAATACTGGACAGATTGTGGATGAGATGATTGATGAAAATGAAAGATGTTGATGGAAGAATGCTTGATGGATGGTGGTTACGCTTTCACAAAATGTGGTGTTAGTTGATGTATGATTTGCAGCTTGTGCTTCTTTGAGTTGTTCATTTTGCACATAACTGAGCGATTTATTGATCGAATGAACTCCAATTTTTGTGAAATTGTGTGAGATGATGCATAATATGATGTAGAATGATCAGATGTGAGTTTTGTGAAAATTTGGATTGTTTTGCTACCTTTTGTGCCTTGATTTGTGGATTTTGAAGATTTGATTCGTTCTTGAAAATTATGCATGCAAAATGATTTCTGTTTTCACAAAACCTGATTTTATGATGTGCATGATGTGTGGATGAAATTTGGTGAAATTTGGAGGAGGTATGCTACTATTTTTATTGATTTTGTCTTTGTACCATTTTGTCGCCAGGCGCACGGCTGCGCCTGTGGTGTCTCACAGGCACGCCAGTGCGCCTAGGTGCATCAGCAGGTGCCTAGGCGAGCCTACGAATTCATAGGCATAGACCTGCACCTGAATGCGCTAGGGAAAGCTATAAATAGCTTTTTGAGTGAATCGTGAGGCTCACTTGTGCATTTTGGACTTTGAGAAGCTGCGTCTGAGGAGTGGAGTGGGTGTGAGAGCTTAGTGAGGCTAGTGAGGAAAATCGTGTGGGAGCTATGGTGGCAGAGGGATTGAATGCGGTTGGTAGAGCTGAGGCACCATTTGCCCCGATAATGTTGAAAAACACTTTTGTCACTTGTGCATTTATTATTATTATTATTATTATTTTTTCAATGGTATTAATGAAATTGTTTGTTGCTGTAGTTGAGGGACATAGAGCCTCGACATCGGTTTTCTCCTCTCATTCCTGGGATGAGGAAGAAGCTGATGACTGATGACTGGGAGTTGTTGGGGAAGGTGGGCCTGGAGGGCGTGGCGAGGCTAGATGTGGTGAGGGCCAATGAGGGGTATCTCTCGACTTTGATAGAGAGATGGGACCCGGATAGGGGGACGTTTCAGCTACCGACTGGGGAGGCTACCGTTACACTTGAGGATGTATACCACATTCTCAAGGTGTCGATAGAAGGGGAAAAGGTGGTGGTTGGCTAGGACAAGAAGGCCGAGATGGAGAGGATGTTCGGAGATCGATGGCGGGAGGCCTAGATGGGAGATGGTGGGATATGCTATTTGAGCATGTACAAGGCAAAGGAGTTGGATGCACTCCCAACTTTGATTATGTTCATGTTAGCGAACATAGTGCTACCTAATAGCACTGGTTGTAGGTTCCCTTGGAACCTATTGGGTTTGGTGAGTGATTTACTCATCGACCCAAAGGAGTATGCATGGGCTCCTGCCTTGTTGGCACAGCTGTATCGGGAGCTATATGAGGTGATTCGGAGGGAGAGGAAGGGGATTGGGTGTAGCTTCCTCCTACAGTGTTGGGCTTGGGAGCATTTTGTGGTAGCTCAGCTCGAGGGGTTGCCATGTCCGACATGGCAGATGAGGGAGCCCTATGCTAGGCGATGGGTGGTGGCAGAGGAGGTGCAGTCGAGTCAAGAGGTTCATAGCGGCCAGTGGTATAGAGATATGTGGTCAGGGTTGTCTTGGGATGATGTGGTATGGAGGCCATGGCGAGGAGCCCTATGGGATGGTGATGGGGAGCAGCTACGTCGGGTGAGGTAGGCTCGGTGGTTGGTTGGGTGGAGGGATGAGGAGGTGGAGTACTTCCAGTACTCATGGGTGTTGAGGCAATTCGGCTTACCTCAGGGTGTGCCAGATGAGCCGGTGTTGTATCAGTACCGACGAGATGAGGGGATGTTGCCATGTGCGGAGCCATGGTGAGTGGTGATTGAGGATGATGAGGAGATGGAGATCCTCGATGTAGATGATGTCGAGGTGACTCTAGAGTATGTAGTGTGGTTTGGTGCCCAACTAGTATGGGTACCAAAGATGGTAGGGGATGATGCGATAACATCGAGGTCGAGGGTGACTCCGAAGAGGATGAGGGCTCAATGATTGGTGGGTCGGAGATGATCAAGGGGATCGGCTTAGTAGACTCCAGATATGGGGTTGGCTGAGAAGGAGAGGGAGGATGATGAGGGGATGGATGAGATCTCTGAGGTGGCTAGGTTGCGAGCAGAGTTGGAGCAAGTTTTGTGAGGAGCGCGAGGTTATGCTCGAGACTCATAGGGAGTCTCAGGCTACTATAGCTCGGCTAGAGGTGGAGCGGGCGATGATTGTGGCTAGTGATCAGGCGATGGTCATGAGGCTTCAGGCAGAGATGTTGGCGAAGGAGCATCGACATCAGATGGACTTACGACATCTTTGGGCTAGTGAGGCATATGTACATTCCTTGGAGGATGTGTGTATGCAACACCATATTACATTGTCGGATCCTCCTTCTTCTTATGTGGTTGAGCCATCTAGGCATACGAGTCTAGGTAGAGTACTAGGTCGAGGGCTCCTACTAGGTCTCAGGGGTCCTCTCATGGACATTAGCTTAGTGCTTAGATGCACTATTTTGTATATATGAGCCTTGGTGCTCCCTTGTAGCCTCTTTGACATTCATTGTATATGTGATATATATATATACATGGATTTTTATATATTTGTGTTATCTTTTGTGTGGATGATTTTATGTTTATTTTATTAATGTTTGATGCATGTTTATGATAATGTTTGTTTATGTATGCTTAATGTAGGCTAATCATGATGTGTATGCATAATGTTTTATATGGATGATTTATGCAAGCTATATGCTATGGATGCTAATAGAAATGTATATATAATGAATGTGAACTATATGAAAGGAATGCATAGTGTTCGAATGATCTTTTTATAGTTCAAAAATTTTATTGGCCATTTTTGTTGTCCATTGTTTGGCAATCGGGGTACCGAATTTGTTGGTGTTTGTGCCACTTGAATTTTAATGAAGACATGGAATAAGATATGGATGTTGATATGGAAGAAGATATGGATGTTGATATGATGTTGAAGAAGATATGGATGTTGATATGAAATACTGAAAGGTTTTCAAAGACTCAAACATACTAGTGTCATCAACCAAACTCACTAAGGTTGTCTAACTTTCTTTAGGACCAAATGTGTGTGTGAGTGAGGTTCATTTACCAAGTCTTGAGTATGACAATGACCCTATCCAATCAAGCACCAATGTGTGTGCATGTGATATTCATTAACCCATTATGAGTAAGTGAGGCATGACCTGTTATGGAGATGACCTGAGACTAGCTTGTCCTTATGTGCGTTCAGAGGTCTCCCTTTTGGAGGAGAGACATGTCGCCTCACATGAGCTTACTCCACTGCCAGTCAAGCATCTATAGCCTCGATGGAGATTCACTCCATAGTCGAATGGGATTGATATTTTGGGCCTTGGGGATGACTACATGACTTTCTGAGGGAAATGTAGTACGATCCTTACAACTTTAGGGATCGAGGGTGTGGGGGTTGAATTTTTTGATTTTGTATAGAGCTTTGGGGAATTGGATTCTCAACCGAAGTGTGATGAGAATTTTGACCCTATCCTTACTAATCTATGTTTTTATGTTTATGTTTGAAGAGGAATTGTGGTAGTGGTGAGAACCATTATTTTTGCTTTGGACTATGTTGCATGATGGGACAAGCGAGGAATATCCCTTTTCACCTCAAGGTACTACCCAAGGATGGTACTAGCCTCCCCATATCATAATGTTCTTAAGATGTGAGAAATGTGGTTGGTTCAAGATTGTATTCGAAATTAATCGACAATGTTCAAGACTTTATTAGTATGTAAAGTGTGTTTTGATCCTAAAGAAAATCAGACATTTGCTTGGAGTTTGTTTGTTACACTAGAAATGGTTGAGTGACTGAAAATCTAGGCTTTTGTGATATGTGATATGTTTGTCTTATGTATTTTGCCAAAGTTGCATGATTGTTTCAAACTAGGTACCCCCAATTTTATAACTTGACTTTTTTTTTATGGCCATATCATCATTACTATGCCAGATCTTTGAACATAGGATGGGATGGATGCAAATGTATATGCCTAATGCAATGGAGTGGTGATATGCAAATGGAAATTGTATAGTGCAATGGAATATGTATGATTTAATGTATGTGAATGCAACAATGCATGAATGAAAATGTATGTCAAATGCCTAAATGCAAATGGAATGTATGCAATGTGGGAATGCCTATGTGAATGATTTTTTTTTTTTGTAAAAATCCATGTATATATACATATAGTGTGTCACTTTTAACAATAGAATGCCTAGCCAAGTACCCCCAGACAAGGAAGAGCTAAGACCGGTGTCGAAAATCAATACAAATGCGTGTTGCTCCATTAAGCTTATGAATGGGTACTAGGCCTGAGAGCCAGTCGGGATAGTCTAGGGTGTCATCTAATTCTTCTTGCTTATCATTGCCTAACTCTGCCTGAAAGACCTCGGGACCATTGGTAGAAAGTGATGGAGGTGAAGGTGGCGGTGAAGGAGGAATGTAGTGGGCCAAAGCCTTTAGCAATTCCTCGGATAGGGCGAACTCCGAAGAGGAGGGTGTGGAGGAAATCTGGTCCAAGTCAATAAGGCTAATGTCAATTGGAATTGGCCTAGCTAGATCGTATGGATTACGGAGTGGGGTAAATAAGTCAATAGGATTCATATTGACCTAGCGGAAGGTAGGATGGTTTGGCTGAATGGGTAGATGGAATAATTGAATCGGAACCGATGTCGAGGCGTGGTATCCCTATAATAGTGCATGTGAAAACATCGGAGCAACATTTTTTTTTTTTGATTTTTTTTTTGAAATATGTACATATGTTACAATTCTTGGCTTATGTGGGTGGCTCAAGGCAGATTACCAGGTGGATCATCTTGTTCTTGTGGAAGAAGCAAGCAGAATATGGGATGATGGATGGGGAACATTCGGAGGTAAAACTCTTCCTGTTGGGTGATGGGGACAATGGGTTGTGACTCCTCTTCAGAATCATCAAAAGCATTTGACATGACCTCAAATTCTTCATAACTTTCATCATCAGAATCAAAGACATGATAGGTGAAGTTGATGGGATCATCTTCGTTTACTTCGTCCATGCAAAGTTCTTGAAGGGCTTGTTCAAGAGAAGATGTTGAGGGTAATGGGTGGATGGGGTGATCTTCATCATTGAGTGTAAGCTTTTTAAAGGCTTGCTCTAGAGAAGCGATGGAAGACAATGGGGTATAGCCTAAACTGGAATGATCATGGGCACCTCTATATGGGACCTCTAAGATATCATGCATCCCTTGCTCATGGGAACCTAGACCTTGACCTTGCCAATGGAACATATTAAAGTATCGAGCTGGAAACTCCTCTATGTTAGGTATGTTGGCACGCCTAGGCTCATGTGGTTCTTCGGGTGGGTTTGCCCTAGTTGAGCAATCCAACCCTCCATAAACAAAGTTAATGTTATTTGGAGTGACACTCATGTCATAAACAATGCCTATGGATAAAGAACGGTCTCGGGGACGTCCAAAATCCTTAGTTGTGGGAATGGCTAGGGGTGTAATGGTGATGTCTTGGACCACGTACTCACCAATGCTCGGATTAGTGATGTGGACTTTGACTTGGGTTGATGAGGTGGATGGTGAAGGCTCAGGTGGCTCTGGATTGGTTGTGGATGGTGGCGAGTTAAATATGTCACAATATGAGAGTTTGACTTGTGACACATCGACTGATGGAGTGGGATTGGATGGCGGTGTGGAATTAGAAGATGGAGGATGGGATAATGATAAAATAGAAGAAGTGGTTGTAGAAGAAGGGGTAGATGTGATGTACGATGTGCTAACAGTAGACTTACTATGACCACATGTACAAGAAGAAATGGATGTTTGAGGAGGTGATGTGATGGGTAGTTCCTCTATGATGGGAGCCTTAGAAGAAGATGGAGATGGATTAGAAGAAGGTGGATTGAAAGATGATGTGGGTGGATTTGATGATGGCACCAAGAATAGATGGGTGGAAGGTAACATGGATTCATAAGGATTTGAAATGAAATTACAATACTTAAAAGGTTCGACATCCACGAGGATGCAATGGACTTGTCCATCATGAACATATTTCAAGCATTGGTGGAGAATTGAAGGAACACATTTCATTTCCCTCATCCAAGGTCTACCAAGGAGTATATTATATGCCATGGCTCCTTCCAAGATGTGAAACATGGTGTGCAACGTTCTGGCCCCTACTTCTATAGGTAAAACAATAGTGCCAATTGTGGTACACAAAGCATCGTTAAATGCTTTGAGGGTGAATGATGATTTGGAAATGTGGGATGGAGGTAATTTGAGGTGGATAAGGGCAGCGGTAGTAATGATATTGATTGACGAGCCGGTATCAATTAATACTCTTTTGAATGGCTTTCTATCTATTAATGCCATTATGTGCAATGGAGGGTCTACTGATTCTGAACTCATTGATTTTACCTCAAAGTCATAGAAGGTAATTGATGGCTCCATGCACGTTCTAACACTCCCTACAAAGTTGTTGAAGGCATTAGAGTCTTGGGATTCTAACTCAATTGACTTGAGTATTTCCATTAAAGCTTCTCTATGCCTAGGGGATTGTTGGATAAGCTCATACACAGAAAGCTTGGCTGATGCCATTTTCAAACTAGTGGTTAACCGACTGGTTAAGGTTACCGCTGGCCTTATTGGATGAAGGATGGGCGGATTGGATGGGTTGGATAGATTGATTGGTGGAGATGGATTTGGCGATGTTTGGATGGGAGGTGGGTTTGAAGGTTGTTGAGCATTTTGTTGATTTTGCCTTTGCCCTCTAGTGACCACATGGACTGCTCCTACAAAGTTTTGGTATTGTTGGACATGATTTACTTGATTAGGAGGTGGTTGTTGATTGTTACCTCCTATATTATGTTGGACCTCCCCATGGTTAGGTAGAGGTGTCTGATATATGCCCAAATTTTGATTTTGTGGAGCTAAGGGGTTATCCACGTTAATGGCCCCTAAGTCTATGAGGTCTTGCACTATGTTTTTGAACACATGGCAGGAATTGATATCATGCCCATTTTGTCGATGGTATGGGCAAAACAAGTGCTCTCTATAACTTTTAGGCCTTTTGGTGGGATCATCGGGCCTAATGTCTGGCAAGGCTAATTTGTTGGTCTCATACAACCTTCGAAATATGGATGAATATGATTCCTCTAAGGGAGTGTATTGACGTTGGGGTCGATTGAATTGGCGACGGGTAGGTTGTTCCACAGTTGGCGCTATGTTTTGTACCATTGGTGCTTGGGTTATTGATGGGACCGCATGATAGGAAATTTGTTGTTGCACTAGTTTTTGAGCCATTACGGGCTGGCTCATGACCACTTGATTGACTTGATTAGCTGTGTTAGCCGTTGAGGCTTGTGTGGATTTGGTTTGGCCAGATTGATTATTTTGGTATTGGCCCCTATTTTTCCATTCTTTCTTCTTAGGCTTAATGACACCCTCTTGGATTTTTATCTCCTCAATGACACTAGCCTGTGCTAAAGCCTCCTCAAATGTTCTATAAGTATTGAGCTGAAGCATCCAAGAGATGGGTTTTAAGCAACTCTTGGTAAAAAGTTTGATAATTTCTTCCATTGGGAGGGAGAATGGCAACTTTGTTATAACTCGCCCTCCAATGGTTTCCAAAATCATAGATAGGTTCCTCATCCCATTGTTTCAAGTAATATATATCCGATAAGGACACCTTATTTTTAATATTAAGGGTGAAGCATTCCAAGAATAGATCTATCAATTGATCAAAAGTATAAATACTATGTGTGGGCAATTGATTGTACCATTCAATGGCATCTCCCCCTAATGTTTGAGGAAATGTTCGGAGCATAAGAGCATTATCATCGCTAATCCGAAAACATATGTGGACAAATGAACTCACATGCTCCTTAGGATCCTCGGTTCCCCTAAACTTGTCAAATTTTGGTATCGTAAAATCTATCGGATATGGCGGTGATGGTACCGATGGATGGATTGGTTGATGGATCAGTTGGCTTAATGTGAGCTTTTGGCTCGTTATCCCTGGTGAGTTTTGCATCAACTGATCGATTTGCTTTTGCATTGCCTAGAATCTAAGATCTTCTGCTGGAATATGAGGACCTTGGATTATGTGATGGTTGGTTGATGGGTTGGATGGTAGATGTTGGGGTGTGACCAACATGGTGTTGTGGAATGGATTGGGTTGGGTATGTGGAGAAGATTGATGGTTGAAATATGGGGATGATTGATGAGGATGATGATGGAGAAATGGATTGTGTTGTTGGTTAGTGGCGATGTTGATTGGTATGGTGGATGTGTGGAGTGGTGGTGGATTGGGGATGGATACTATGGAAGATTGAGGGACCCATGCTGAATTTTGATTGGTGAGCGAAGGTTGATTTGGAACTCCTTGGGTCATAGGGTCTATGTAAGCTGACTATTTTCCTTTTGTTCATTGTGAAAGCAATCTGTTGATGAGCCCTAATGTATTCGTAAGTTCTTGATTTGACCATGTGTCGAATGATGGGGTTGTGGTTGGATGAGATGATGGATGAGTTGATGATGATGGATGATTAGTCATGGTCATGTTGGCTAAGTGAGATGATGGAGGTGTGGATGATATGGTCATGTTGGCTAAGTGGGATGATGGAGGTGTGGATGATAATGGATGAGAGGACATGGGTATGGTGCAAGTTGCATTTGATGTTACAACTTGGAGGCTAGGGACTTGTGAGGCAACATTGACATACTCCTCATACAAGGGGTTGGTATAGGTGGATGTGAGATAAGTGTTTGGAACACTTGGGCTTTGTGGTGGTTGGCTCATGGAGGAAGGCATACCATATTCATAACTCAAATTAGGATATCCTTGGGCAAGGTAGGTGGTAGCCAATTCAGATTCTTCAAAACCCTCTTGGCTAAGGGGCTCTAAGACATAGTTAGAAGCCTTGTAAAGGGCCTGCACTCTATCCATGTCTATGTAGGTGGTGGTTGTCTCCACATTGTGTGAATGTGTCTCTACTTGAGAGTGGGGTGGATGGGATGATCCAGACAAAGTAGTCTGAACCATATTGGATGGGGCTACCGAAGTAGCGGGCTCATGGGAACTATTTTCCATTAAACTACTTTGGTTTATTATTTTCTTTTGTTGTCATGTTAGCACCATAAAGTAGTTAAACCAAAGATTCAAAGCTTATCTAAATCACACAAATTAACAACTTTTCCAAAATTTAAAGCAAAGAAAACAATCAATCCTAGGTTTCACCGTGTGTGGCTTACCTTGTTCATTAATTATTTTCTTTCATTAATGTGAAGTTCCTTTTAGAATTGTTGGCTTGTGTGTTTTGATGTAACTTAATCTTGTTTAATGAAAACAAAGGTAAAAACTAAGGCTAGCCAGGGCAACGAGATTCTTGTTGGTAATGACCTCCAACAAGTTTGCTCGAGGGTAGTCCTATGGTTTCTAGGGCAGAGATTGGTGGATGGAAATCACGGCCACCGTCACCAAATCTCAAGCAATGGTTGGTGATGAAATCTAGCCACTACTATTAAAAATGTGAATCGTGCAAGTGTGTGTGATTTATTTTATTATATTTCTTATTCTCTATGGTGTGCAAACAATATTAAAGATTACTAACTTCACTAATCTAAATCAGAAGCCAACACAAAGATGCAAATTTCACCTAAAGAGAGTGGAGTACACCGCTCAAAACCCCTTGCCTACAAATGATTAAAATCACAAGAGCAACCGGAGGGTTCGTCCACCTCTCTGCCAAAGGGGCCAACCTAGGGCAGGATTACTTTATGCGTCAAGATGTTGTTCCTATTTAGATATGCAAAATTAAAGTGATCTTTAACCCTAAAATGCAAGATCTAGGATGCTTTTCTGTTTCATATGCACTCAAAAATGCAAACAATCACCTAGATCTACAAATTTTAGGACAAGAAATGAATTTGATATAATGAAACACACACAAACCCTAGATGCAACTTGCTACCAATTCTTTCCCAGATTACTTAGTGTTAAACCCAGAAACAACAAAAAATAGTAGCAGAAAATAGAATACGTAAATCGCTAAATGGCAACCTAGGGTTATGAAACTTACTTGGAAGCCTTAGCTCTGCTCCAAATTACTACCAGAAGTAGTTGGGCACCTGCATAGTTACAACAGGGTGCTTGCTAGGTGCGGCATGGTGCCTGTGGTTGTCTGTAGACTCTTTTGAAAACGTGCGAATGCTCCCGAACGCCTGCGTAATCTCTAAAAATGTTGCAGACTGCTTTAGAAACCCTAGCAATGAAATCGGTGACCTCTATGCTTCTATAAATCCTTGCAACAAATAGAAATAAAATTAAGTTAGCAAGGTAGATCTATTAAATAATGAAACCCTTGTGGGGTCCCACCGTGATCGCCATTTGTGAAGACAAGGACACGACACTTAAATAACAATAGGAAATCAAATAACACAAGGAAATACAAAGATTGCACAAATGGATGTATTCAATAAAATGGGGGGAGCCAATGAACTCCTTTGTTACAATCAGTACTCAATGTGAGTATTTGATACAATGATTTACAATGGCACTAGGGTTCTCTGAAACCCTAGCAATAACAACAAAGTGTCTTCAAATTTGGTGTGTCCTTGCTTCCAACAGGTTGAGTGGGCTTCGAGTATCTAGTGTGGGGCCACTCCAGCTTCAACAATCATTCAACAATGTGTAGAACTTGCAGATCTGCATACATAAAAATAGAACAAGGGGGTTAGTAATACCTATGAGGGCTCCACAGTGTGAGACCCTCAAACATCAATAAAACCCTAGTTAACAATGAAGTCAGAAAGTATGCCAGATCAACAAATTATGAGATAAAATACATTCAAATGAGATATACCTTGCTTTCATTTTGTTTCGTTGTTGCATATGGCATGGTGTAGGAGGTTCATATTCATGTTTCTGTAGTTGCAGCAGGCTCGAACGCGCACTTGGTAGGCTCTGATGCGAGCTTCGTAGGCTCTGGTGTGCACCTATGGGATATAGTAGGCTCTGGAGAGTGCCTACAATATACATCAAGCTCTGGTGAGCACTTCGTAGGCTCTACAACGAGCCTCGCAAGCTCTGGAGGGCACCTATGGGTTAGGGCAGAATCTACAGAAGCAGATCTAGGGGGTGGCGATGAATGCGATGAATGGATGGGGGCTGTGATGGTGATGGAGGATGAATGGGGAATGGCTAGAACAACAGAAGTCTTATTGGCTTAGCTAGGGCTTTAGATCTTCAAACTCTATCTCTCTACTTTGCTAGGGCTTCAACAGTGACTCCTCCAGGGTATAATTTCTAATCTCAAGGTTCCAGGGTTTGGGCATTTGCAAAATACCCTTATTTATAATCCAACCTAGGGTTTTCTTAGGGTTTTAGCCTTACACTTTTGATCGTGTGGCTAAGATTAAATTAGATCCTAAGGTTGAGATTACTTTTTGAATGTGACATGGATTAATGAATATGGACGGTGGAGATTAGAATGGATCGGACGGTTGTGGTTAATTGAGTTTATAAATATATATTTTATAATAAATATATTATAATATAATATAAAATATTATATTAAATATTAAATAATATAAAATAATATTAAAATAATCCCAATTAGGCTAGGAAATGGCGGGAAAGGGCTAAAATGGGCCTTTTGAAGGCGGGAAAGGTGGAATTGGGCCAAATAATTGGCAGGAAAGGTGTATGGTGGACAAGTGGGTGGTGGAATGGTTAGGATGGAGGATTAGTGGCTGTAATTTGGTGTCTACAGTAGTGAAACTTGTTCTCTATGCAAATGATTTCATCTTGATTTGCAAGATACTTGAAAGTTTAAAATAACATCTAAAAGTTTTAGAACACTTTTATAAAGAAGTTTGGATGCAAGTAAACTCAATTATGGTCTTCTCTACTTAGAGAGAGAAAAAAAAACCATATATTTTATTTGAAGGAAATCATTTAGAGGTCATAATAGAATAAAAATACCTTGGATTGGTTTTTAAAGTAAACTTAATTGACGAATATGCAAAATAAAATGAATACAAGTAGGTTGGAGGGAACTCTACTCATTGTTAAACAGGGGAAGAAAAGTAGAGTTGTTGGATTGGAAAACCATTAGGATCCTTTTTGGTCTATTAGTTATTCTAGTGGTTCTATATAGTGTGAGGTGTATGCTAGTAATATAAATAGAAAACATTCAAAACAACTAATTACAACTAATTTCATAATTAAAGCATCACTTCCATATGAGATTTTACTTGTTAAAACATGGGATTTTCCACTAGAAGTAGAAGCTATGATAAGGCTATTTAGATACTTAAATAAAATTCAAATAATGGAAGATAGCAGATTGCAAATATAGATAATAAAAGAAACATTGAATAAAAGAAAAGACACATGGATGAAACAAAACAACAAATGGATGGACAAATGGAGCATTAAATATCATGAGGTCCTAAACTCCAATGAAGAAATTAAACAATATGTGAGGGAAACATTCAAACTTGTCATATGGAGTAAACATTTAGGAAGGAAAAAATAGTTATACATCAACGGGTTCAACCCAAATTGTGAAGACAACCAAAAGAAGTACATAGATGGAAAAGATCAAATGGAAATAAAAATGCTTATAGCCCAACTAAGATCTAGTTCACACCATATAAGATGTGAAACTAGGAGATGGAAAATTCCTTAGGAGGCATGGTTAGAACAAATATTTATCTTTTGCATAGAATTATTAATGGAGACTAAAAAATATTTTGTCATGAAATATGAAGCCAACAAGGACATAATGATTGCATATGAGGGCAGTCTAAAGGTAAAATCACTAATAATTTTTTTTGATGAATTAGAAAACTTCTCATCAAAATCAACAATGGAAGAAACACACTTGAAAAAATAATAAGAGGATATTGAGCTTTTTTACTTTGTTAAAAAATTTTCTTTCTTGAATTTTGTTAAACTTTGGAACTATGAATAGGATGTCCAAGGTTTGCATTAAAAAAAGAGTAGGGTTGCATGTCGTGCCCCATCTTGTATTAAATATCTTGATCCCATATATTTTTTTGGTCTTATGGATGCAATCAAAATTATTTTATTTTATTTCATAAGGTGACCATTGGTAAATTTTATGGGTCTTCGCTAGAGGTTTTAGCTCTAAGAAAATGGATTGATAGAAGATGAAAGTCTTCAAAAGCGAGTCTACTCTTTCTTCCCAAAGAGATATAATCTTGAAAGGGGTTCCTTGGTTTATGAGAAGAGTAGGACTCTTCCTTACCCATTGGTTTGAAGGCTTTGCACCTAAACATAAATCTTTTCCTAGTACCAATCTAGGTCAGGATGTATGGGTTACCTACTAAATTTTGGAAAATGAATATCATTAAGGCAATAGACAAAACTCTAGGAGAATTCCTTGAGATTTTGAAGCAGAGTTGCATTAAAAAACACATACAATCCACTAAAAACCAGAAATGCTAAAAGGAGCCAAAGCTTTCCATTACTTTCATGCTAAAAATGAGTATCCCAAAAGAAGAGCACTTTTAAAATTTTGAAAATTCCCACTTATGCCCTATTTTCCCCTTTTTTCCCATCTAAAACTTGAAATTTCAAATTTGAAATTTGGGGCAACTTGCGGAGGTCATAACTTCGCGCTCGTTGACCCAATTGACTATTACAACATATGTTTGGAAATGACATGAAACGAGCTAAGCAGGATGATTCTTTGTTTCTCACGCCGAGGCTAAAATCCTCAAATTCGACCTCTAAGACCTTTAAAAATCTCTTGCAAGAAAAACTAGTTTTACTAGTTTTTACAAAATTAAACAATTACAATATTTTTTTGGGTGATGCAAGATCATTTTTACA
This sequence comes from Wollemia nobilis, assembly GCA_028583015.1. NCBI lineage: Eukaryota > Viridiplantae > Streptophyta > Pinopsida > Araucariales > Araucariaceae > Wollemia > Wollemia nobilis. The sequence continues at coordinate 1,188,227 of JAQPPZ010016912.1, read as the reverse complement.
CCATTGGATGCTCCTGCATCAGATTTAAAAAACTACAAAAGACAGAGTCTTGGCTATTTATGACCAGATATTGGTCATGATTGATATTAGTAAACCTTTACTAGAATCAATCATTCTTAATTATATGGGTAAGTTGTGGACCCAAACCATGGATTATGTAAATATATATCTTATATATAAAATATGTCATGAGGTGGGGAATATTGAGAGATCATGCCCTAAAAATATTCCAACAAAATATATGGAGAAAACCATAATAAAAACTTACAAATTGATATGGATGAGGATGGTGTTCAATTTCTAAATAAGAGGTCCAAACATATGAAAATAAATAAATAGTGGAGACCAATAAGTAAGGATATTGGAAGAAACACCAATTCTTTTGAGGCTTTAGCCTATGAAGGAAAAACAGATTAGAGCCTAGAGGACATAGTACAATAGGATCAAAATATTAACAAGGAATTGTCTACTTAGTCTAAATTTGATTTAGGGATGAACATTCTTGATGAACTTAAGGAATGTGACTTGTCACATTTTGAAGACTCTCTTGAAGAACCATGCACCATTCATGATAAGAAAAGTGGTAGAGAGAACATAGTGTTATATGTTAATACCTCTACCATTAACAAAAAAATACTACAAAATGAGTAGGATAAGTCAAAAGCTTCCTTATAATATCTAATGAAAAATAAAGTTGTGAAGGAATATTTAGGAATAGAAAAATAAAACCTATCCCTAATACTATCAAGGCAAAAATATGAAAATATTTAAATTATAAAGTGAGATCCAAGCAAACAAGAACAAACATAAAGAAAGGAACACGATCTAAGTTGGTTGATCTTCTCTTTACCAAACAATAAAATTATATTGGTAATTCATAGGAGGGGCCAGTAGCCCCTAATAAGACATGATTACCATCTAATGGAATATAAGGGATGGTTCTATCCCCTTAAAGTATAGGTGTACCAGGGACCTCTATTTAAGTAATAAGACTGATATTATTTGAATCTAAAAAACTAAAATGACAAAGGAATAATTTTTCAAAACTATGAAAATAGTATGAGAAAGATGCAAATGGGATGTTGTGGATTTAGGAGTGATAAGGAAAATTTTAACATGTTGGAATCCAATTAGAACCTCTTATGAAACCATTCATAAAACTAGGCATTGGATAGCCTCATTAGTCACATGTTACTTTGTAAATATTAATTTCATCCCTATCAATGTCTATGGACCTAAAAATCAGTTAGGTTAATTATAAGTATGGAGTTGGATTAAAGACTTTATGAGAAGTGTGTTGTATTTTTAGCCATATTATCATAGGTCCCAAATATCCAAGATCCTTTGTAGTCTCAAATATTAGGGCAACTAATATATATGGACAATATTTTTTTTTGAAAAAATTGAAAAAAACTTGTATTAAAACAAAGATCAGTTACAATTGGGAATAGACACATCCCAGCCAAAAACAGAGAAAGCACATGATTACAAGAGAAGAGGAAGATTTGCAATGGAGCCAAATCTCTTGAACCAATAACAAGCTAGCTGAGGGAGATGATTGGTCTGTTACAACAACTTATCGTGAAATCGTGCAGCTTACATCGATTTCACCTTTGGTCGCAAAAAAGCTACAAGTTGCGATATCATGACACAAAACTCCTCTAACCGCAAAAAGTCAACCTGTCATGAAATCGCGACATGTCACGAAATCACGGCAATAATCCACCCTTGGCCACGATGGAGCAACATGTCATGAAATCACGACACCTTTCCACCTTTGGCCGTGACGGAGCAACATGTCACGAAATCATGACAACTTTCCTCTCTTGGTCGTGACGAAGCAACATGTCATGAAATCGTGACAAATTCCCAACCTTGGCTACGATAGAGCAACATGTCATGAAATCATGACAACTTTCCTCTAGCAGTCGCGACGATGCAACACGTCACGATATCGCGAAAAATTTCTTCCAGCGACCGTGACGGTGCAACACGTCACGATATCGCGACAAATTTCCTCCAGCGGTCGTGACGGCAAAACATGTCACGATATCATGACAAATTTACTCTAGGGGCCGCGACGGTGCAACATGTCATGATATCGTGACAACTTTCCCACAGTGGTCACGATGATGCAACATGTCACGATATCACGACAAATTTTCTCTAGCAGTCGTGACGACACAACATGTCTCAATATCGTGACAACTTTCCTCCAGCAACCGTGACGGCACAACAAGTCACGATATCACAACAGCTTTCATCCAACCATCGTGATGGCGCAACATGTCACGATATCGCAATAGCTTTCCTCCAGCGGCTGTGACGATGCAACATGTCACGATATCGCGATAGCTTACCTCCAATGGCCGTGATGGCGCAACAGGTCGTGATATCATGACAAAAACCACCCTTTGCTTTTTCTTTGATCATTGGCTCAAGGATATTTCAAGGCCTTGCCTAATCACCTCATCCTCAATAGGCATGTCACTGTGCAACTACACCCCTACCTCTTTCTCAGCACCCATCTTAGCCAAGAAATCAATCGCTTTGTTTAAATCCCTGCTCACGTAAACTGGAATCACATCATCTAATTCCATCCATAATTCCTTGATTTGAGAGACCAGAATCCTCAACCTCCATGCTTTCAACACAAAGTTCCTCATGCATTCTAGAGCTCCAACCAGTATTTGAGAATCATATTCAAGAATTATCCTCCTGTGGCCCTGAGTAACTGCCTAAATAGAAGCATATTTGATAGCAATGGCTTTTGCTTCATTATTTGTGGCTCTTCCCAAGCCTTGCAGTTCCCAATAGAGCACTGATCCCTCATGATTTCGATAGACCATGCCAATTTCGGCACTACCCGGATTGCCCTTTGTAGCTCCATCAGTATTGATTTTAATCCAACCTTCTGGGGGTGGTTTCCAACTAGCTCTATCCTGTCCCTCTTGCTTTTCAACTCCCTCTTCCATTGGCCCAGGACCAACCTGAGTTTCCTCTTTAGTGTAGATGGCAACAGTTTCTATGACTTTGCTCTAGATGACCTGCCAAACTCCATCTAGCGAGGAAAAGGTTTCTCTAAAAATTCTAGCATTTCTCTCCAACCACACTTGCCACAAAATGAAGTATAAGCCAAGCTCCCACAAAATTTTAAGAGCTTTAGATTTAAATCTACCCCTCTTCCATCTTTCCCAAATATTAGTCTGATTCATGTCACCATTAACGTGGATTTTATAGTGAGAGAACCATCGCTTCCAAATCTGACGCGTGAAAGGGCACTCAAACATCAGGTGATCAGTCGTTTCCTCATTCTTGTGGCATAAAAAACATTGAGATGGACCGATGATTCCTCTACATATGAGATTGTCAAAAGTGAGAATTCCATTGTGCATAAACTGCCAGGCAAAAAAGTTTACTTTTGGCCAGCCCTTGGAGTGCCAAATCTTTCTCCAATCCTCAAACGAAAAAGAATGGGAGGGAGGCTCTAGAAGGATCTTGTCATATCCATCCTTCATTGTATAAAAACCAAGGCTCCCATAGCCCCAAGATAATTCATCCTCCTCGTATCTCCCTGTGAGAAACCTTTCTGTCAAGATTTTGGTCAAGATGGGTGCCAACTTCGGGGGGATTGGAATTGGCCACTCCTCCAACCTCTTAAACTTCTTAAACTTATACTCCCCCAGCTGAGTAGTGTTGAAATAACTTTCAATTTGGACCCAAACCTTGGTTTCTATGGCAGATTTTATTGGTAGTAACTCAAGGAATTCAACAATGATGGGTGGGTACTGATCCCATGAATCAGTCCAGAAACAAGCCTTCTCCCCTCTCCCCACTTTCCAAAACAATTGGTCTTTAATAACCTGAGATCCTAGCTTGAGACCCTGCCACACTAAGGATCCAGTACCATCTAGAGGGAAACAGCCCACCTCATTGGGGTTAACATGACCCAAATATTTACTAGTTAGAATTCTACTGAATAAGGAAGTTGGTTGGGAAATCCACCTCTAGTATAACTTTCCAGCCAAGGCTTGATTATTTAACTTGGATCATCTCAGTCCCAGCCCACCTTTTACCTTAGGCTGGGTGGCTTTATCCCAACCCACTAAGGCCCACTTTATCTCTCCCTTAGCTCCTTCCCACAAAATTTCTAGCCATCCTGTCCAAATCTTTCCATATTGTAAGTGGGGCAGCCAGGATAGAAAATTTGTAGATTGGCATAGCTTGAATGACTGACTGTAAGAACGTTAATTTGCCACCATAAATTAACCACTTATGAGACCAATGATTAATTCTGTCCTTGATACACTCTAACAAATTCCTCCAAGTGTCTAATTTTAGCTTCTTGAAGTGCAAGGGGATCCCCAAGTAAACCACAAGGAGAGAAGTCCTAGTGAATCCCAGGATTTCTAAAATTCTGTTCTGAAGCTTTTGCTCCTGATTAAAAAATACCACTTTGGATTTCTTGTCATTAATGACCTATTGAGTAGCCCTAAGATAGACATTAAGAGTATCCCTAATCGTTCTTGCTTCCCTGATGCTGGCCACTCCCATCAAACCAGTGTCATCCACAAACTGCAGGTGCGTTAAAACTTCGTCCCCCACTCTAATACCCAATAATCTACCTTGCTGTCCTCCTCAAGAAAAGTCTGCCAAGACCTTTAGAAAAAATGAAAAAAAGATAAGGAGAACAAGGATCCCCTTGACGAAGACCCCGAGAAGCTCCAAAAGGTTGCGAAGGAAGGCCCTTGATTAGAACAGAGTAAGTCGGGGAAGAGACACAGCTCAGGACCCACTCTATCCAATCCTGAGAGAAACCAAAGGTAGCCATCATTTTGGCCAAGAAACTCCATTCAACCCTGTCATAAGCCTTTGACATGTCTAGTTTTATGAACATCCCTTTATTCCCAGAAGTGTGCATTGAATGGATTGCTTCCTGGGTCAGAACCACCCCATCCAGAATCTGTCGACCCTCAAAAAAACCCCCTTGCTCAGAGGAGATAAGTTGTGAAGAAGAGGTTTTAGGCACTCAACCATTACCTTTGTGATTATTTTGTACAACACATTACATAAGGCAATAGGCCTATAATCTAAAATATGAACCCCCTCCTCACCTTTTGGAATTAAGGTAATGAAAGTGTGGTTTATAGCTTTAAGCATTCTCTTATTTTCTCTGGATTCTTCAATAGCAACCCTAACATCTTCTGCTAAGTAGTCCTAGAAAGCCTGAAAAAACTCAATTGGGAAACCGTCTGGACCTGGAGATTTACCAGTGCTCATTCCAAAGACCACAGTTTTCAATTCATCTCTATCAATGGGTTTGAGGAGGGCTTGATTTTCATCCTCAAAAATAATAGCAGGTATGATAGAAATAACTTCATTTTGGGCCTCTACATCTTGAACCACACTTTCCTTAAAAAGCTTTGAGAAATAATCCATAGCATGGGAATGTATACCTGGAAGTGTATCAAAGGAATGACTGTTCTCATCTTGAAGGGCCTCCATTTTATTCATCTGTCTTTGAGCACAAGCAGTCCGATGAAAGAATTTTGTATTTCTGTCCCCTTCTAATAACCAGGTGGTTCTTGCTCTCTGCCGCCAATAGGTCTCCTCCTGGTTGTCAATGCCCTCCATCGCTGTACACAAGGCATCATCCCCAGCTTTGAGCTGGTCTGTAATTACTCCTTCTTTGAACTATTTTTGGACCTCATCCCATTTGGCCACCAATGGAGCTCTTTGGGCCTGGAAGTTGGTTTTATTAGCATGCCTCCAACACTTCAACTGAGCTTTGACAAATTGAAGTTGTTTGTGGATTCTGAACATTGCTCTCCCATAAGTTGGGTGGCCTTCCTCCCACCACTGTGGAATTTTCTCCTGAAGTTCTTCTTTTTGAAGCCAAAAATTCTCAAATCTAAAAGGTTTGTGATGCTGCCCCATCCTAGTCCCACCTTCCAGCAGAATGGGACAGTGATAAAAAACTGGGCCTTCTAAAATCTAAAAATTTATATTCTATTTTACAAACGCCTCCTTTGAAACCAAAAAATGATCAAGCTTAACCTTCCTGCTATGTGGCTCTCGCATTTTATTAGTCCAAGTGAAGTTAATGCCAGGACATTTAATGTCCACTAAGCGCAAAGCTTGGACTTGGGCAATCATGAACCGATCCCCTGGGTCCAAAAAGGGAGCTCCCCCTTCCTGGTCTCTAGAAGATAATTTAGCATTAAAGTCAACCGCTATAATCCATTCTAAATCTTCCCTTGAAGTTTGCATGTTCTGCACAGCCTTCCACTGACGCCTCTGACCATCAAGGTTTTGAGACCCATAAAAGTTTGTGATGAGAACGTGTTTCGCAGTGACATTATTCCTAAAAAGAGAAGTGAGAACCCCCCTCCAGGCAAGATGTTTTATTGCAGACCATTCAAGAGAGTTCCACAGAGTAACAATCCCCCCTGAGGCACCTTGGGCAGCCACATCCATATGACCAGCACCCCTTCAGATTCTGTGGACTGTTTTGGACATAAGATCTAAAGACATCTTAGTCTCTTGTAAAAGCAAAAAATCAGTATTGCGATTCTCTAAAAGTCTTCGGATAGCAAATTGATGGGTTTTTCTGTTTAAACCCCTCACATTCCATGATTGTATAATCATTGGTTACCCTGGGAGCAATAAGAGTCTATTGTCCTCACCGATCCTCTCGTGATCAATCTGTCTCCTTGGGCTGCTAGCAACTCCTTATTGGATCTTCTACCAACTCCCTGAGAGTTACTATTTTTTGATCTTTTTTCTACCTGGGTTATCCCCAGAGTTGGCCTTTCCCTAATTTTCTCTGGTATTCCCATACTGACATCCTCAGATACTGTTTTCTCTTGGTTATGCACTACCAAAGCACCTGAGCACACTGGCTGTGATACCTCACAGGGATCAACTACCTACTGTATGACAGGAGAAGAAGAGAGAGGGAGTTTCTCGATAATATTAGAAGTTTCCTTAAAACCCTCCATGCCCTCCATAAATTGTTCCTCCTCATCAACCAGTGACTTAAATATCTCATACCTATTGGCAATTCTGAGACGGGATTTCTCCTTTCCCTCTTTTTTCTATCTGTATTTTTCTCCTAGGTTGTTTAAAACCCTCTCTTTGAGCTTCCTGACCCTGAACGATCCTATTAGAACTAGTATTAGGAGTTGCATTGTCCTCTTTAGGCTGGTGTGGCACTCCTGAAGGGGCCTCCACTTTAGCATTCATATTATTAGGGCAAAAATGGGCCAAATGTCCATGTTTGTGACAAACCCTACATCTAAAGGGTAGGGCCTCATAGTCTAGTTGTTGAATCTAGGAGAGACCTTCCAGTTCAATCTCCATCTCTACTAAAAAAGGCTGGCTAAGATCCATCTCCACACATATTCTAGCATACACGACCATGCTCCCTTCAAGTGTGTCTCTGGCAACACCCAGATGTCTACCAATGGAATTACCAATCCTTGCCAACACCTGCTCACTCCAGAATTCCATTGGGAGAGCATATAGTCGGATCCAAATTGGGACATCAGTAGGTTCAACTCGGGGATCGAATCCCACTCTCCATGGCTGAACAAATAGCCCTGCTGGGCCATGACTTTTCTTCTCTAACTCGAAAGCCTTATTTCTATCGGCCAAATATGAAAAGCTAATAATAAAATATCCATTGCTAATAAACCACAATGAATACTCACCATGAGGCTCCCAGTTTTGGCAGATCCAGGAGTGCAAAAAATTTAGGGAAGGACGTATCCCCATGAACTTGAAGATTAGATCATGATCAACTCTGTAGATGATTGATTCCTCAACCATACTTGGCTCAATGACTATTTTTGGCCTGGTTTCGGCCTACGGAAAATAGCCATTCACACGAGGTGCTGTCGACTTATTCCCAGTAGCCGTGAAGAGCATTTTGTATGCCATTTTCTGAGCTTCAACATTTTTTGGGGAAGAGTTTTCTTTAAACAAGTCTGCATAAGAGCTGGTACTCCCTGGAAAAGGAGCCGGAGAAGTCCCCATTGGACTCTCCTGGGGCACCAAACTAACCTTCAGAACCACCGTACCCTGAAGGCACTTCTGCAATCCAGCTGATGCCCAAGAATCTTCGAAGATCCAGAAACCCTAGTTCAGAGGAAAAAATCGCCAAAGCTCATTTTCCCGCCTTCAATTAGATTAATATATTAAAAATCATTTTTGGGGGTATTGTTTTTGCAAATTTATAAATTTTTTGAGTGCTTTTATATATGGACAATATTAATAACCATATAAAATAACAATAATATGAAGGAAAATGGTCAATAACACAAAACAAAACTTATAATATAATTGCTCAAATTGTATACAAGCTTTTTTCAATCTTCTACATATCTTCGATACGTACATGGAGCTTTATCTCCATAATATAACCTTAGAAAGGTGAATCTTGGAATATTTGACTATTGCTCTCCTCACATATCCATGAGATGCAATATTTCCTATTCCACATATAAGATAAGTTTCTCATATATCTTGTCTTCACATCTTGCCACTTGTACACATGACTATTGACTTTTTATTTACTCTTGCACACTTTATTCTATGACACTTGCACACTTTACTATATGATACTTGTGCACACACTTACATTATTACATAACACTTGTGCACATTCTCACTTTACATATTTGCACACATAATTACATGACACTTGTGCACATCCTACACATAGACATATACATAAGGAGAAATATAAATCATACTCCTAAACTATAAAATTAAACCCTATTCTATTATTTACAATTACCATAAGGTACCATGGGGGTACATTAACATGTACCAAATAATGTAAATTTTTCAACAAAGTAAATACCAAGAAACCCAATTTATGATCATAGGATATTTTAATGCCATAACCAAGCGAGAATTTTTTTTTGGAGGAATTAGGAAAATAACCCAATTATGAGAGATTTCTCAGCTTTCATTCAAAACAATAATCTATGGGAGGTTGATTTTGAAGAGGACAACTATACATGGACTAACAAAAGAATAGGTCCAAAACTTAATAGCAAAAAACAAATGGATAGATGCACTCTTATATCATTGGCTAGATTAAGGGACTTGTGCTAAAATTAATACCTTGATAACGATTGGTTTAGATCATTTGCCAATAAGAGTTAAAATGGTGGTAAGTGAATTAAAAAAAGAGTATATTTTAAATATGAGTAGATGTGGGGAGACCATCCTGAATTTGTTGATTTGATAACACAAACATGTAATTCTTTAGGAAACAATGGGTTGTATACACTTTCAAAACAAATTAAATCAATAACATCTAGATATAATAATGGAACAAGAACACTTTCAAAATTATTTTTGAGAAGAAAGAACTAAAAAATAAACTTTCAAAATTTCGAAAAGATGAGCACAATAATCCAAGCTTAGAGAAAAGGGAGTTGCTTAGTGAATATCATAATATTTTGAGTAAGGAAAATAAATTTTAGAGATTAAAATTGAGACATAATTGGTTAAAAGGAGATAAAAGCACAATTTATTTTTTATAGAATGGCAATAGTACAAAGATCAACATATAGAATTAGTAGAAGGGATTTGGATTAAAGTCCAGAGCAAAATCATAAAGGAGGTAAGGCTTTTTTATCAAAATATTCTAGGGTTAGAGGAGATTTAAGTTCTTAATGATAAGCTACTACAAGAAGTACCTTTAATTATAACAAATTAATATAGCAACAAACTGATGGAGCCTATTTCTATGGAAGAAGCTCATTGAGCTATTTTCTATTTTGATAAGGATAAATCCCTAGGTTTGGATGGACTTTCTATAACATTCTATCATAATAATTAGGAAATAATTAAGGACTATTTATTGGTGGCAGTGGAACAGTCTAGGGTAAAATAATACATATCTTATAAAATAAATGAAACATATCTGAAATTTATTCCAAAAAAGAAGAATAAAAAATTGTTTGATTCATTTAAGCCCATAAGCCTATGTAATATGGCATATAAGATAATCTCCAAAATGATGGAAAATCGGTTTATACCACTATTAGATAAAATTATTTTAGAAGATCAAGGAGGATTTGTGAAAAAGAGATAAATTTTAGATGTGACCATAGTAGCTTATGAAGTAATGCATTTAACAAATTCTAGAAAAAAGAGAATAATGATCTTAAAACTTGATATGAATAAGTCCTATGATAAGGTTAAATGGGATTTTATTTTTGTAGTATTAGAAAAGTTTGGATTTGGGAAGAAATAGGTTAGATGGATTATAGATTGTGTCTCTACAATATCATATTCATTATTGGTCAATGGGCTAGTAAAAGAACCATTTAAAGCCAAAAGGGTTCTTCGATAGGGAGATCCTATGTCACCATATATAATCATTATTACTACAAAGGTATTGAGAAAGAACCTAAAGAAGGAATATAAAGATGGGCTAATAAGCCGACTAAAGACTAATAATAATATCGACAACATCACCCATAAACAATTTATATATGGTACAACATGTTTTGGGAGGGCAAGAAAAAATGAGGCCAAAGCTTTGAATAAATTATGAAAGGAATATGAAAGAGTGTTTGGGAAAAAATTTAATAGGAAAAAATACAAAATTTACTTCCTAAACACTCCATATAGAATTAGAGTAGGGATATGTAGGCTACTTCAAATAGAAGAGGTAAATTTACTAACAACATATCTAAGGATGCCTTCATTTTAGGGGAGAATGCGGATAGAATTGTGCATTCTAGTGATAAGTAAAATTTAGAATAAATTACAAGCATGGAAAGGTAGATAGTTATTGTTAGCAAGAAGAATGTAGCTAAGTAAACTAATCATACAAGCCATTCTAAAATATTAAATGCCCTTGTATATAATTTTTATGGTTAGGATTACACGATAAAAATACATTTCCTTTGGTGAAATGGAACAAAGGGTGTGATGATAAAACTAGGGGAGGTCTTGGTTTAAGAGTTCTTATGGATGAAAATTTAGCTCTAAGGGGAGAAGTAATTTGGAGATTGTACAAAGAGATTCAAAGACAATGGGAAATAATTTTTTTAAGTAAATACTTTGATCCCAATGACCCAATATTAATATTTACTGCGTTCTCACTACCATATGGTTCTTCATTATGGAACGGTTTTAAAAATTAAATTGATCTAGTGATTAAAGATCTAAGATGGATGGTGGGAGTTGGAGTTTTTTTTTTTGATGGATACTTGATGTGAAAAAAGACCACTAAATATAGATCTAATTTTGAAACCATAGATGAGATTACTTCAAGATAAATATGGTGATAGGGTTTCAAATATTATGTACAAGGATCAAGAAGGAAGATACAAATGGAAAGAAGTATTTTTTACAAGTATACCAAACATTGTTTCTAGGAGGAAATTGAGCAAAAAGATAACAACAATGATTATTTTGAGGGGAACCAAGGATAAGTTAATTTGGGAGTTGAATACCTCAAGATAATACACAATAAGATGTAGACATAATGAAAAAAAACTAACAAAATAGGAATACCACAAGAATCTGGAGAGATATTTGGGATAGCCCAAGCACTCCAAAAATTAAAATGTTTGTATGGATAGTAGGACAAGAAATTTTTATTTTGGATTAACCTAATGAAAAGGGTTTTTCATGGCCCCTCACAATGTGTTCTATATAAAAAGGATGAGAGCATAGAACATCTCTAGGGACACTACTCAATAGTCTAGGAACTATGGTAGTGGATTATTAATATGTTTGGTAAATATATGTTGATGAATGATAGAATTGAAGAATGGCTAATGCAATTGTAGAACACTTTTAAAAATGAGGTATTACAAATAATCCATGATACATTAAAAGATACAATACTTTGAATGGTATGGCTAGAAAGGAATAAAAGGATATTTAAAGGAAATAAAATTGGTTTAGAGGTAATAAAAAGGAATATTTGTTTAACCATAGAGGAGTCTAAACCAACCCTATCAACTCACCCAATTCCTAATCTTGAAGTAGAGATACTTGATAGATGGAGTTAAGTTATCAATTGGAATTATGATAGTGGATATAAGAGAAACAAAAGGAAGACAATAAATATAAAGTGAAAACCATTGAAAGTAGAGTTGGTAAAATTGAATTTTAATGGAGCTTCTAAAGGAAATCTAGGGCCAACAAGAGGAGGAGAAAATTTAAAAATAATAGGGTTGAAATTTTGTCACATTATGCTTTCATTAGTGGATTTAAGACAAATAATAAAGTTAAAGTTTGGGAAAATTTGGAAGGATTATAAATATACAAACAAATGAAATGAAACAGAGTATGGATGGAAGGTGATTTACTAATAGTAATAAATGTAAATTTGAGGAAAGCAAAGGCTCCATGGAACATATAATAGAACATTGTGGAAACACAAGACCTTATTATAGAGTTTGAAGAAATTAGGATTTCACATATGTTAAGGAAAGGAAATAAATTTGTAGATAGTCTAGCCAATAGAGGGGTTTTAATAGAAGATCATGAAGTTAAATTCTCCTTTCCATGGTTAGAGAAAGTAGTAAGTTTAGTTGAAGTTGACAATAAAAATTTGAAAGGATCAAATTCAAAATAATGTTCGAAAGGATTACCAAATATTTTAGGGGATCTATTTAAAGATAAATTCATTGGAGGATACTGACAGTCCAATATTGGTCAAGTGGACTATGATTTCGTGAATTGGGTAGAAGTTTTGTATGCTAAAGTAGAAGAAGATGATATTAAATTGACTTAATGGTTGAATGAATTATTTGAGTTGTTGGTTGGATTATGGAACAAAGTATGGATTGGAACTTTCAAATTTTTGAGACTACTAAACTATTTATTAAAATAATGCCATTATGATTGCATTGGATTTCCTCATCAACTTATCAATAAGGAGGATTTAAATAATATTGGTAATACTCTAGGTGATTTCGTCTACGAGGGACCAACTAATAAGAAGATAAGACATACTGTATACATTCAAATATGTGTTGCATGGATATTTCAAAACCTTTACTATAGTCCATTACGATTAAATTTGAATAAAGAGAATGGGATCACAACGTGGATTATGAAAATATTGCATTATGATGTCATAAATGTCATGAAATCAAACACATGGAAAGAGACTACAAAATAAAAATGATGGAGAAAGAGGGAATTTTTTTGTCATGAGGGTAACTTAAATATAAAATAAGGAGATCATATCATAGGAAAAGCTAGGTCAAATCAAGTATTTTCCACATCAAAGAAAGTGGCAAAAAAAACCCCTCTACATCATCAAGTGGCAAAGGCCATTAAAGTTCACTCAAATCAACCATTAGAAGAAAAAAATGACATGAGGGATGAGGAAGTACAATGTGTAAGTTTAAATATAGAAGGATCTAAACGTGTGAAGAAGAGAAGGCAAATTTTAAAGCAAAGGAAGATGGGGAGCCAAATTTTAAAGTAAATGAGGTGAAGGAGGCCAATCTTAATCCAAGTAAATCATCTTTATTTTCCTCAAGTAGCATAAAATATTCTCCTTACAATAAAAATGAAAGTAGTACATAGTGTATTTGTTGTATTTTAGGGTTTCAAGAGTAGTACAATAAAGAAAATAATATGGAGGATATTCAAGGAAATTTAGGGTTTATAGGCCAACATAAGGAAGTAATATCTATGGAGGGTCATTTGTGCACTTTCAGGTTTTTAGGGCAGCATAAAGAGGAAAGTACTAATGAGGATATTACTCGCATTTTAGATTCTTTAGGGAAACCTAAATCTTTAGAAGATAAGTCTTATTATGAACAATATAGAAAAATAGAAAATATTGTTGAAGATGATATTGTTAGTGGAAATGGAAAAAGGGGAGGAAGGCCATAAAAGCAGAAACAAAGAGAAAAAAAAACTCAAAAGGATATCGTTCTAGGAAGCCAAATAAAAATATCACAAGTATTAACAAGAAGTGGGGATAAGCCCACTAATAAAAATAAAAAGTGATGATGATGAAAATGATATCATGGAATGTTAGGGGTATGAATGAGACCCCTAAAAAAAGAGTTATTAATAAATTAATAGGTTGCTATATTCCTGATTTATTTTAATACAAGAAATAAAATTAAGTAGTGAGGAATGTAAGGATGCTTTAAGAAGATTTGGAACATTGGTTATTGTCTAATAGTTCCTTCTATATGAGCTTCAGGTGGTATTACAATAATATGAGGAAATACAAATGGGATGGGTAATTATTAGAAGCAAAAAGTAACTAGGTTGCTTGATATTTTACAAGAAAGAGGAAAACATCAAAGTTGGGGTTATAAATGCATATGCTCCAACTATAGTTACTCCTTGTGAAATATGTTGGAAGGATCTTACCATACTTTTGTCAAATACAATGATTATTCAATCTGATTTATGGATTCTTGGGGGTGACTTTAACATTATTCTATATCATCTGAAAAATAAGGGTTGTATTCTAGGATAGTGTAAATCAATGAAATATTTTGCTTTATTTGTCAATTTAAATGACCTTTAGGATGTTAGTCCTTCAAGTTGTCAATATACATAGGATAATAGGCACATTGAGCAAACTCATATAATAGAAAGGTTGAATAGATTCTTGTTATCCAATAAATGGTTGCAAACAAAGTATACAATCTCTTCAGATATTTTATTATGAACATCATTATATCACAAACCCATTCTTTTGACTTGTGATTTACCTAATAATGGTCATCCAAAGAAATTTTGCTTCCATTTTATGTGGCTCCAAGACCCTAATTTTTTCCAAATGGTTATGTTATGGTGGGATGAATCAAAATTTGAAGGATCATGTATGTATATGTTTGTTCAAAATATGAAATATTTAAAGGAGCAAATGAAGATTTGGAATGCCAAATATTTTGGTAACATTTTTAAAGAAAATAAATAAAATTAATCCAACCTCAAAATTTTACAAGAGAGCATAAACTAATGGAATGAATCAGGATTCTTATGTGAGTGAAATACAATTACTTTTTTATTATCATATTATATTGAAAAAGGATAAGTCATTTTGATTCTAAAAATCTAATGAGAAATGGATCAAGGAGATAGAAAAATAAAAAAATATTCATGTTACAACAAAAATAATTTTTTTGTCATATCAAAAATACTTTAACTTCATATGGAAGAAATATTGTGGACAAAGAAGATATAAGAAAGGAAACAATTAATTATTTCATAAATATTTTGTCAGATACTAGGCAAGATAAGGAGGTACAAAATAAGCTTTTGTAAGATATTGTATCAATTATCACAAAGGGATAATATTAAAGGTTGATGAAGAAGATATACATGGAGGAGCTACTTGAAGCAATTTTCTCTTTCTCTCTTAACAAGGCACATGGTATTAATAAATTTCGTATAATGTTTTTCAAAATTATTGGGATTTATTGAAGAGTGATATGTTATTTGTGGTTGAAGAGACATAGAAAAGTAAGGCTATATTAAGTGATATCATTGCCACTTTTACTACGTTGGTTTCCAAGAAATATGAGACAATATTTTAAATTTTTTTGTCTAGTAAGCCTTTGTAATATAATTTATAAAATCAATAATTTGTGGATGACACAATTCTAGCCACCATCACTTCTATACCCTAGGTAAAAAAAATCAAATCTCTTTTGAATAGCTATGAATTAGTAGCAGGGCAAAAGATAAATTTAAAAAAAATTAAAGTCTACTTCTTTAATACTCCTACAAGAAGGCAAGGTCAAATAACTAGAATCATGGGTTGTGAAATTGGGTTTCTGCCTGCCACTTACTTAGCAATGCCTTTATTCAAAGGTTGTATGAAACTTTCTCTTTGGGATCCTATTATGGAAATAATTAGAAGGAAACCTGCAATTTGGAAGGTGTCCCTTCTTAGCTAGGCTAGGAAAGCCCAACTAGTCAAATCTATGCTCCAAAGTATTTTGATTTACTTTTTACCTTGTTCAAAATACCCTCTAAAATTGAAGTAATTATTGAGCAAATTCAAAAGTATTTTCTATGGTTTGGCATGGAGGAAAAAAGAAGAATGAACCTTGTGGCATGAGATAAGGTTTTTACTTGTAAGGAGCTGGGAGGCATGGGTCTCAAGAAATTGAACTTGATGAATAGGACATTTATTGCCAAAATTGGCTAGAAATTGCTTACAAATGACAAACCACCTTAAGAATGGAAATAATCTTGTGGAAGAGCTAAATCCAAAATACCTTAAGAATGGAAAGAATGAAAATAATATTTTGGAAGAGCTAAATCCCCCTCAAGGATCCTACATTTGGAATCAACTACTTAAATAGCCCTTCTCATGAGAAGAGCTAGATGGAAAGTTGGAGATAGTAGAACGATTAATTTATGGAAGGGCTATTGGTTACAATAGTCCCCATTTTTTGAGAACCAAAATATTACCTCCCTTAAACCCCACCTCACTAAGAGTTATGATAATCTAGTTTTAGGGATGAGAATGGGAAAATATGGAAGCCCATTCATCTTGTAAACTTGGACTAGAGTTGTAGACAAGCTCTAGAAGAACTTAAAACTTTACTGAGAGTTAAAACTCTAAATTTACATAAAGAGGTGGATACCCTTTTTTGGAAAATGCATAAAAGAGAGCATTTTACTATGAAAACTATATATCAATTTTTGGAAGGTGAAGGGATGCTGGTTTATGACCTCCAAAATTTGGCTTAAGCCCCTTTCTCCAAAAATCAATTTCTTCTATTGGCTTTGTATTCAAAATAAAATCCTCATAGTTGATAACCTCCACAAGAGGGGTTTGGTATCCCAATTAGGTGTTACTCATGTGAAAAGGATTTAAGTGTTTAACACCTATTTTTAAAATATTCTTATTCATTGGAAGTGCTCTCCAAGGTCTTTAATAAGTTAAGTATTTCTTGGGTAAAAATAATTTGGTTGACCTATGCCTCCAATGGTATTTCATATTTTGGAGCTCAAGATTAAAATATCTCTAGTTGTTTAGTTTTCCTCACACAATGTGGGGCCTATGAAAGGAAAGAAATTGAAGATATTTTTGACCATAAAAAGGATTACAATTTTATTGGAGCCAAAATAAGTGTTGCCCTGGTAGAAAATATTCAAAGCATTGATTTTAAATATTTTAGATATGACAAGGAGGAATTAGCTATTTCTAGTGAATGGGGGCTAGCCAGGGATTTGGAATGCCTAGATCAGTTTATTCCCTCTAAACATTATCAAACTAGATGGAAAGCATTGCCAAATGGTTGGGCTAAGTTAAAATTTGATGGGGCAACGAAAGAAAATCCTGGGAGGGCTGGTGCTGGGGAAATGATTAGAGACCAAGGAGGAAATTTAATTTTAGCCTTTGCAAAATATTTGGGATTGTAAACCAAGCATTTTGTAGAAGCTTGAGATTTATTCCAAGGAGTCCTATTGAAGAGACTGAATTTTAAAAAAATTGTTATAGAAGGTGAGTTTCTTAATAACATTAATTGTCCTAACGGTCTTTAGGATCCTAGTTGGAGCATAGAAGATATGTTGTTAATGATTAGGAAGACTATATAGGATTTTCCTAGCTCCCAGGTGACCCATATATTTAGAGAAGGGAATGTAGGGTTATGCATAACGATAAATCTTCGTTAATTCATGAATATTAGCATCTAAAAAAATGGAAATTGGTGAATTTGGGGACCTTGGAGGTCGGTCCATTCACCCAAATTTTTTTGGGTAAATTTTTTTTTAAGGGTCAACTCACCACATGTTGAAAATAATATTACCAATTTTTTTTTAAAATCGCAAGCACTCTTTCCCAAATCGAGGACCCTTTTCGCCTTGAAATTATAATTTTTTTTAATTATCCTACAAAATTCACCTCTTATACCAATCGTATATATATTTAATGTGAAAATGATTCTTATTCATGTAACACATTCAAACTATTTGAAAATTGACCAACTACAACAAAAAGTAAAACCTTCCAATAAAAAAGATGACTTGAAACATCTGATCTATTGCAAAATTGCATCAAATTTGATCAATCGTATTTGCACCCAACCATATCCAAGTTTTCCATCTGAACCGAAGATAGACTCCAATTTGCACTAAAATAGGGGCTAGTCCCTAATTTGCACCCGAACCGAATCCGATACTAGTTTTCCACCCGAACAACTCCTAGACCCTGCTTTGCATCCGAACTAGAAACAGTCCTAGTTATCCACCCGGATGTGTCCAGACCTTGCTTTGTATCCGATCAAATCTGGACCTATAATTCCATCTAGATTGGATATGGCTCTTATTTTCCACCCGGACGGCTCCCAAACCCTGCTTTGCATTTGGATCGGATCTGACCTAGTTATCCACCTGAAAGACTACCAGACCTCACTTTACACCCGACTGGATCCGGACCTATATTTCCACCCAAACCATATTCGACTCTTGTTTTTCACCCGAACGGTTGCCTAATCAGATCTGACCTAGTTATCTACTCGAATGGCTATCGAACCTATATTTTAACTCGACCTGAATTCAACTTTTGTTTTCCATCTGAATGTCTATCAGACCCTGTTATCCACCCAAATCATATTTGGATAAGAAATTCTATTTGGACCATTATCGGGCCAAGATGTACACTCGGATTTTTGGTCCCTACTTTGCACCCGGACAAGACCGGACCCTGCTTTGCACTTAAAAAGGATACGAAACTGGTTTTGCTCCCAGAATCGATTCTGACCCTGCGTTGGTCATACAAAATAAAGGTACAAAATTTTACCTCTCTTTTTTTGTTATAAAATTGTAGGTTTTTATTTTGTTGTTTCCCTCTTTTTCGTTGTTTTCCTCTATTCCACATATGAGTGTTTTGATGTATTTTTCAGCTAGTTGTCCCCTTAAGACATTGTTTCTTTTGTTTTTTAGAGAATATGAGTTCAAGGAGTTCTAGTAATAAGATATGTTTTTGTCATAAAATTGCAAGTTTTTATTTTGTTGTTTTTCTATCATTTATTGTAAAAAGGTCAATGCTCTATTTTGCATGTTTTACCCTGTTTCCCTTTGTTCCACATGTAAGTATTTTTATGCATTTTCAGCTAGCTGTCCTCTTAAGACATTGTTTCTTTTGTTTTTCAAGGAATTCTAGTAATAAGATCTGTTTTTATCATAAAATTGCAGGTTTTTATTTTGCTATTTTTTTGTCATTTATTACAAAAAGATCAATGTTCTGTTTCACATATTTTTACCTGTTTTCCTCTGTTCCACATGTGAGTTTTTTCATGCATTTTAAGCTAACTATCCCCTTAATATTGTAATTCTCTGTCTCTTAAGAAATTGTGACTTTCTATTTTTATTTATTTTTTAGAGAATATGAGTTGAAGAAGTTGTAGTAGTAATGTGGGTGAAGTTTTGAACCCCTTCACCCACTCTTTTCTTTTGTTGCAAGATGATGATCCACAAAAATAGCTAAGTTTTAGAGCCAGTTCCATGAACAAATGGTGTTAGAGGTAGCAGTGAATTTTTGACAAGGTGAAAGAACTAGTCACCATGAGATGTTGGGTGTATTCCAAATACCCACCCCAGGGAAGAAAGCCAAGGAAGACGGAGCATTATTCGATCAAAGAACTCATCTCGAGGAGTCTCACTGATTTTAAGAACCACTTTTGGCTAAGTTAAATAGTGGGCAGATATTTGGGTGAGTAGAAATATTGGGTGGATCCCAACCCCTGCCTTGATGCATAGGCGAGTAAATGGGATGGTAGTGAACTAGGGTATGTTCCAAAGTCCTACCCAAACCACATCTACTCAGGTATATAATCTGGTAGAGATATGGGCACCAGGGCAATGTATGAGGACTCCCAATATATCACCCTAGTAGGGTGGAACTTTAGGATAACAATAGAAGGTGAATGTGTCCATATTATCCATTAAAGTTGTGGGTAGTAAGCCAGGTGGTATTTTAGGATGACAACAAGTGGAGAGGCTAACCCAACCCTTTGCCCTATTAAAAATCCTAGGCAAAATTCTAGGTCATTAATAAGAGCGAAGTAGATCCCAATTTATCACCTAAAGTATGGGCGTAGTTCTAAGGCAATAAGAAGAAGAGGACACCTACCAAAAGGCTGACATACCATGGGAACACCATAAATTGGAACTTTGGGTTACCATTAGGTAAGAAGCAAGTTCGAAATCCTTGCTCAATGCTGAAATCATCGTCCACCAATGGAAAGCACTTGGAACCTTTGGGGAGAGCATTAATGATCTCAACTAACTTAAGTACATGCTATTAGTCGACATGAAAGCAATGATTTGAATGGCACATTCTCAAAGGTGATTTACTTCGATAGATTAACCACCTAGCGTGTTAGTTCTCAATAAAAAGAACATAATTAAATGAAGTGTCTAGTCTCCCAGGGTTGTCAGAATGATCAAAGGCTTAGATCTGTGTAGAACCACTTACTTCCTCTGGATAGCCACATTCAACTAGATGAGATAGTGTACCAGTTGACTATCCAACTGCCACAACCATTTTCTTGTCTATCACTATTAATGCATGTGGTTTGAATTTATTGTAAAGTATCTATAAATACTGGAATTATAGCCATTCTATATGGTGGCTCTTTAGCCATTACAATTCATATGTAAAGCTTATGCTATTTATAAATATAAGTATTTTGCTATTTGATCTCCAAGTTGGTCCTTATATTTTTGCATTGAATGTTAAATGCTTATTTTTCTAAAGATGTTTGAGTTATTCCACTTTAATTTTGCTATTTGGATTTCATGCATTTCACTTAGTAGTTTTGGAATTCACATTTGATATTGGGTTGGAGTTTATTTCTACTTAGACTATTTGGGTGAACATGCTCTAATTCTACATCCTAAATTTCATGCATCTTAACTATTGGTTCATGAATTCGCCTGCAATCCATAGTGTCAAATGATAAATAAGGGTAAGGTTGGATGATTTGTTAGGTAAAATTCTTGAGTTCTTTGTGGTGGTGTCTACTTATCCTGCATGTGTCTTGATGTAGATACACCTATCATTGTGAGTTTTTGTTGCAACCTTTTTTTTTCTTTTTCTCATTCTCTTTCTCCTTAGTTTTAGGCAAGTAGCTAGAACCCTTTAGGAGCTAACCTTATCTGGAGATCGACTGCTCTACATCCCCAAGTTATGCAATTATTCAGTGTTGGTGCAAGTCCACGGTTGTAAGAGTACTTATACCCTATCTTCTTGTTATGCCAGATTTATGATAAATAGTTTTTGGCATACCCTATGGGACCCTGTAGTCCCATTATTTGAAAATCAAGAGTCTAGTGAAAATCTACTACATAAAATATATCTATTCACCTAGAAAATTCATTGCATAAAAAATCATATTTCCATAACCAGTTGTTCAAGTAAAGCAAAACTTTGCAACTTTGCTGAGGATAAACCAAGGTTCATGATTGATCATCCTTATATTCTCAAGGCACTATTTTCCCAAAGAACTCAAGGTTTGGTGAGCATCCTTGACCTCACTAGCAGAGAAAGCATGCTCATTTGATGACTCCAACCTAAAAAGAGAATCTAGAGCCTTAAGGAACCAATGTTGCAATGGCTCACTACAGGTGTCCTTATTGGAATTTTGCAGGCCCTCTAAATACTCAAAATATTCATGATATTCTTGGGGTCTCTTTGAAATAATTATCAAATTTTGATGGGATAAACAAAGCTGCACTTAAGCATTGTTAGGATGTGGCTTCCTTTGTGGTAATTCATAATATCATGCATGAATATGTGATGCTTATGTTGCTCATTATCTCTCTTAAGGGAATGACCTTTTTGTGGTATAAATCATTAGAATATGGAAGTATATATACATGGGCTGATCTACCTGAAGTGCTCATCAATAAGTTTGATGATTCAAGAGACCTCCTCTTGATGCTCAATCGGTTCCTATTCATTAGGTGTGATCCTCAAGAAAATATAATTGAATTCAACATCCACTTCAGAATAGATTGGAAAAGGATCCCCATGAGATCCAACCATCCCCTACTTAGGCATACCTATATTACATCCAAGATTTTTATTTAGATATGAGCCTAATAATTCAACAGTCCAGAGAGAGGAGATTCCTTCAAATTTACAAGGAGGTCATACGGGCTAAAAACATACTCATTCAAGTGGGAAATTTCTCTCCCAGGAGTATTCCATATTCATGTCAAATTTTGGCAAGCTCAATTGTGCCCCTACCCTATGAAGAAGCCAAAACGAACTTGGCCTTTCCTTGATTAAAACTAGGTTAGGATGCCACCTAAGGCCAGAAGAGAGAGGCCTACACCCCTATGCCTATTTGTTTCTAGTCTTAGGTCACCTTGTGGTGCACCAGTTTTATTTGTGAAAAATAAATATGACTCTTTAAGATTGTGTATTGATTATAGAATGTTGAATAAAGCTACAATCAAGAACCAATATCCCCTATCTAGAATCAAAGATTTATTCGATCAATTAAGAGATGCCATGATGTTTACTAAGATAGATCTAAGGTCACGATATCATTAGTTAATAATACATGAGAAAGACACTCATAAGATGATATTTAAGACCAAGTATGGAAACTATGAGTTTATAGTCCTACCCTTTGGGTTGAACAATGTCCCAGTCACCTTCATGAATTTAATGAACATCGTGTTCATAAGGCACCTAGACCAGTTTGTCCTTTTATTTCTAGACAATATCATAATATACTCTCAAAACAAGGAAGAACACAATAAACATCTCAAGATCGTGTTAGAGCTACTGAGGGAGAATAAACTCTACAAAAATTTGGTCAAGAGTGATTTTTGTGTTTCAGAGATATGATATTTAGGGCATATCATATTAGCAGAAGGGATTGTTGTGGATCTAAAAAATATCGAAGCCATATTACATTGGCCTCCACCTACTAATGTCACTGAAGTAAGAAGTTTTATGGGGCTAACGAGCTACTATAGACATTACAAAATATTTCTCAAAGATTTCTATGACAATAACTAATATTCAAAAGAAGGGAAAGGAATTTAAATGGATGGAAAAGTGTGAAACTGCCTTTGCTTTTTTGAAGCAGAAGTTCACTACTACACAAATATTAAAGATTCCAGACTCTCAAGGATATTTTTCATTATGCACTGATACAAAGGGTTAGGAGGAGTACTCACGCAAGAATAATTAGTAGATGTTTATAATTCTAGGAAGCTTAAAAAGCATGAAGTTAATTATGCTGCTCATGATTTAGAGTTAGCCATTGTGGTACATGCTCTAAATATTTGGTGCCATGATCTGGTGGGGAGACCTTTCAAATTAAAATATGACCATCAAAGTCTAAGGTATATATTTACCCAACCAATACTTAATGCGAGATAGAGAAGGTGGATTGAGTTTCTCGTTGAGTATGAATTTGAAATTGAGTACATAAAGGGAAAATAGAATAGGGTTGCTTATGCCTTGAGTAGAAGGAGGCATATAATAGCCATAACCAGGAGTCACATAAATCTCATGGATCAAGTGAGGTAGGAGAAATATAAATATGAATATTGCCAGGACATTTGAGCTAGAATAGATAGAGACCCTGTGGGCAATAAGGAGTTTGGAATGATAGATAACATTTTTTGATACAAATATAGAGTTGTCATACCAAAATTGAGTGACTTAAGAAAGCTAATGATGAAAGAAGCCCATATATCTCCTTATTCAGCTCATCCCAGAGGGTTCAAGATGAGGGAAAACATGAAAAGGACATTATTCTAGGTAGGAATTAAGAAGGATATCACCAATTTTATCACTTGATGTCTTGAATGTCAAAAGTTTAAGGCTAGATTGCAAGCATCCTATAGGATAGTTGTATCCACATAGTATACGTACCTAGAAATGGTAGGTCATATCTATGGATTTTATAGTAGGTTTACCTAAAACTAGGTACCAACATGATGCAATACTAGTAGTAGTTGACAAATTGACTAAGGTTGCATATTTTATACCTGGGATCACCAAGGACGATTCTCAAGTGGTGGCTAATAGATTTGCCAAAGAAGTGTTCCGTGCATGGATTTATAGAGGTAATCATCTTAGATAGGGATTCCAAGTTCACTTATGAATTTTGGAAAGCCCTTCATCATGCAATAGGCATGAAGCTAAACATGA
The DNA here is from genome assembly GCA_028583015.1 of Wollemia nobilis. Taxonomy (NCBI): domain Eukaryota; kingdom Viridiplantae; phylum Streptophyta; class Pinopsida; order Araucariales; family Araucariaceae; genus Wollemia; species Wollemia nobilis. The sequence goes on along the minus strand of JAQPPZ010016912.1, from coordinate 1,164,070 downwards.
GTTTGACATACCATCCTAAGACATATGGTCAAATAAAGTAGGTAAACCAAGTACTAGAAGATATTATCCACATGTATTGCATGGATCACAAGTATTGCTAGGAGGACTACCTACCTTTGGTAGAGTTCGCCTACAACAATGGGTATCACTCATCTTTGGAAATGGCACATTTTGATTCCTTTTATGGATAAAAGTGTAGAACACCACTATCATGGGATAACCTAGAGGATAGAGTTGTGATTGGACCAAAAATGGTCAGAGAAATAGAAGAACAATTGAAGGTAATAAAGCAAAGACTCAAGGAAGTTGTTGATAGGTAGAAGAGTTATGCTAATTTAAAGAGAACTCCAAGAGAGTACTAGGTGGGAGATAAAGTATTCCTAAGGGTCAAATCAATGAAAAGTGTGATCAAATCCACAAAATTAGATCCATGATTTGTAGGACCCTTTGAGATCACTGAAAAGATTAGTTCAGTTGCATATCGACTTTCTCTACCTTCTAATCTATCAAAAAACCATGACACCTTCCACATATCTTTGCTTAGGAAATATTTTGTTGAACCTGAATATGTGTGGAATGTTTCTAATTTACAGATGCCAAATCCTTAGGCAATTGAAGTAATGCCACTAAAGATTCTTGAGTTCTGCTCTAAGACTATACAAAAGCAAACTCTTGAGCAATGTAAGGTCCAGTGGGACCATTTCTTGGAAAGTAATGCCACTTGGAAGAAAGTGGCAAATATGCAAAAGCATTTTCCTTTTTGTTTTTAATATTTATAAATGTAATAATTTACTTTTGTTTGAATGCATACAACTAGGAAACACCAGGACTGTATTTAGTCCTAGTGGAAGAGGATGCCATAACCCTCCTTGATGGACCTTTTGATATGAAAAACAATGTGTTAATTGGTGGTGCTTTAATACTCAATTTTATGCAATTAAGCAACTATGCGATGTTAGTTGTTATTGAAGAGCATGATACTGCTAACAAATTACCAATGTGTAGGATCAGGTATGATCAGAGGAGGAAGAAGTTGAGTCATCCACTATAGGCAAGGGTACTTGAGGTTGAGGAAATGATGATAAGGCAAATCAGAGGTAACATTTATGGATACCTTACTATAGGTATGCATTCGGTTAGGGATAATCATCAGTATCTAGCTATCTTGAGCCCTATACTGATAGCCTAGTAGCTATCATAAGTTTTAGAGGCTAAGACAAGTGACTAGATTGATGGAAAAATTCCCCTCTTTATCTGTTGCACATGGTTGATTGTCTTTACTTCAGCACTAAATTCCCCAACGATTTAGTAAGTATGGATGGATTGGTTGTCTTCATAACTCCTTGTGTTGCTTGGGCAAATAGAATGATTAAGTAAATGCTTTATTTTAAATGATAGTAGGTTTCATTTAAAATTTATAAATGCTTTATTTTAAATGATAGTAGGTTTCATTTAAAATTTATAAATGCTTTATTTTAAATGATAGTAGGTTTCATTTAAAATTTATAAATGCTTTATTTTAAATGATGGTAGGTTTCATTTAAAATTTATAAATGTTTTATTTAAAAAAAATGATAATGAATTTCATTTAAAAAAAATAGTAAATGGTTTAATTTAAAATAATAAAGAAGATTTCATTATAATATTGATTTATATTAATAAAATTCAAATTATAAATGGCTTTATTCATTTTAAAAAGTGATGACTATGAACTCCCATCACAAACCTCCCTAAAGGTAATTAAATATTTAAAATATTAAGATTTGGAGAATCTGCCATAAGTTTGAATGTCATGGAAATACATGTTTGGGTATGGGAGCATTTGCCAACTTGGATGAAGGGAAACTCCATTTATGTCATCCTGAGTAGAGGATGGGGCACACAATCTACAACCGTCCAGAGTAGATGGGGGGTGATGGCGGATGGTGAGTGCGACAATCAATGAGGATAGGATAGATGTCGCAGGGTGAAGAGTAAGGGAGAGGGAGGAAGAAAGTAGAAGGTGGAGAGGAAGTGAAAGAGGAGTCACCCGTGGGAAAAAATGTATAAAGCTAAGAAAATCACCAAGTTAAATAGGTTGGTTATGATAAATACTCCATTCCTTTGGGATGTTTTACTCTTGTATTTCGCTGGTTCTGGTTTGTTGTGGCTTTGTTTATAACTTCACCGCCCTATGTTGGGTTAAACCTATCAACTATGAAGTACATAGATCTTGGATGCTCTATGTTTTCGTATCATTTCCCAACCAAGCTAGGGAGAGTCTCGAACCACTGCAAATTGCTAAGACTCATCATTGAGTTTGTCATGGCATGTTAAGGATGTATCTGTTCGTTGCATCTCACCTTTGATATGTAGTTTAGTGGGTGTTGAGCTTGTAACCACCTCACCTGTTGCTAAGATGTTGTTAACTAAAATGAAGAAAATATATAGGTCCTTGGGTGCTTCGTTAAGCATTGCAATTCCTAGAAGAAGTCCTATATTTTCCTAAGTTGGGCTTGTAAACTGCATTGCCATGTCACTTCCATATAATGGAATATCAAGAAAGGTTAACTATGTTTTGTTATTATTTGTACTGAGAACCAAGCCCCCTATGTGTATGTTTGCTATCCCTCACCAATTGTCTCTCAAAAATCCTATGTAGGGGTAAGTGTTCCTTACAGTCAAAAACCTATCTTTGTTATGGTAGCTATACCTACACTGAGGTCCTATTTAGAGGTGAGGTAGTGTGTTCTCAATGAACCTGCTCTACGTTGGTGACCTTTTGCTTGGAGGGAGTTGTGCATCAAGTAACCCTATGAGAACTACTATATGTAGTAAGAGCACCACTTATGGGTGGTGGCTCGACATTCATAGTTTTATGGACTGCTACATCGGTCAGAACCCTTAACAAGCTAAGTTATCTATGTGTGCATATTAATATTCTATCAAACTTGGATAGACAAAGTCACATTATTTGCTGGGTAATGGTTCATTTAAGATTGAGGATCCTATAATGTTTTGTTAATTAAAATTGTATACTTTGGATTAATGAAAGGTAGAATTATGTTAGCCTTGTTAATTAAAGTTGTATACTTTGGATTAATGAAAGGTAGAATTATGTGAGGCTAAGCCTTGTTAATTAAAGTTGTATACTTTGGATTAATGAAAGGTAATATTATGTGATCCTTGTTAATTAAAGTTGTATACTTTGGATTAATGAAAGGTAGAATTATATTAGCCTTGTTAATTAAAGTTGTATACTTTGGATTAATGAAAGGTAGAATTATATTAGCCTTGTTAATTAAAGTTGTATACTTTGGATTAATGAAAGGTAGAATTATATTAGCCTTGTTAATTAAAGTTGTATACTTTGGATTAATGAAAGGTAGAACTATGTTAGCCTTGTTAATTAAAGTTTTATACTTTGGATTAATGAAAGGTAGAATTATGTGATCCTTGTTAATTAAAGTTGTATACTTTGGATTAATGAAAGGTAGAATTATGTGAGCCTTTTTAATTAAAGTTGTTTACTTTGGATTAATGAAAGATCAAATTATGTGAGCCTTGTTAATTAAAGTTGTATACTTTGAATTAATGAAAGGTAGAATTATGTGAGCCTTGTTAATTAAAGTTGTATACTTTAGATTAATGAAAGACAAAAAAGAAGTGGTTTATTTATGGACTAGGTAGGAGACCTTGATTATTTAAATAAATGGTATTAGTTTATTTGTAAACTAAGGGTATGGGAATTTGGTTTATAAAATGAACGAAAGGGGCTTATTGTTTTATTAAAGTAGTAAAAGCTTTAATTTAGCAAATAAGTGAGATGATTGTTTTATAGATTGAAGGTATGGGACTTTAATTATGTAAAACAAGATAAGTTTAATTATAGTGGAACCATGATCTATTTGTGTATGTTGAGTAGCTCTCTAAAGATACTTGAGAGGTGATAGTAAAAGTAATGATTCTTTTATGATATCAACTATGCATTAGATGGTTGGTAATTGGATTAAATTTGTATAGTTGCAATTTGGTAAAGTTTATGTTAAATGCATTTAGAGGCATGCCCATATTGAACCATGAGTGTCCTGATCCCCTACTATCCTCAAATGATTGATGGAAGAGTGGGAGGACCAAAGTTACAGATGGACCAATGCAACAGTTTGCTCTCTACTTACCTCTTGTTTACTTATGCAAATAAACTAGATCTATGGGGATATTTCCCTAATGAAATTGATGTAATGTATTATTTAAGGTATGGATATTTTACCATACATGCTTATGTAAAAAGGTTTAATGTTGTCAGATGCAAATTTTCATTCTATTTTAATTCATTATGATTGTATCTGAACCTTTTCTAGTTTATGCCTATCTTTTATTTATTGTTCTATGTTTCTAGCTATCTTTGCAATTGTTGAGTTTTATTTTGTTATATTTAGTATCTAGATCTATTTTTTATTTTCATGCTTGAATACCCTATTGCGAAGATTTAGTGGCAAGTTCTAGGGTGAAATTAGAGGTTAACCTAAGGGATTGAGACCCCCTTCGGGAGAATTATAACTAGGTTTATGGAAAACTATACCTGAGTTAAGATAGCTTGTCGAAAGATAATATTGATAGCTTAACTCGTAGTATACGTAGCATATCTATGCATAATGGTTTGCATAGAATATGGAGATGTATGTACACCTTCTAATGACTAAAGGTGATAAGTATAGCTCATAAAGAATGATGATATGGATGGACTTATGTGCATAACATGAGATAGGCCTATGTAGATGGACTTGCATAAGAGAAATCTTGTGAGGTGTGGTTCTTTAAGGAAACTTAGGGGTTTGTTAAACATTAAGTTAACCTAAGATTGCTTAGGTGTTTATGAATCCCTCTCCTTATTTAATTTTTTTTCTTTCTCTTTCTTTGTGTTTAATGTTTCTTATTTTTAGGGGTGTTACACATTCTGTCTACTCTTAGAATTTCATTGAGGGTATGTTTGAGGGAATCTGATCTATAGGGTGTCCCATGGATCAATTTTCCTTTTGTTTTGTTACTTTTATATGTCCTTATCCTTCCTCCATTATCCTTGTAACCAAAAGAACTAAACACAAACAATATATATGAAATAAAAAAGAGAAGATATTGCAAAAAATGATCTTCTTTATTATTAATACAGGGGAGCCTGAATCTCCCGATTTTACAATGCTTTTTGATTGCCCCAATGTCTTGGGGGTAATGTTACAATGATATATCTCTCTTCTGAATACAATAATTTGATATGGGGGGGGGTCTTCCAACTCTTCAACAAACTATGGTGTGTTCTTTGCTCCTCTACTACAACTCCAAGGGTGAGTGGGCTTTTGGTATCCAACAAGGGGACCACTCCAGCTTCAACAACTCTCCAAGTACCTATCTCCTGCACACATGAGAATCAAACAAGGGTTAGTAGCACCTGTATAAATGTAGATAAAAACCCTTGAACTAATATTGTAGAAAACATAGAAAATCAAACTAGATGCCTTGCTAACAAAATAAAAAAACTTACTGATCTGTATTATTATCGTGTTTTCTTTGTTCTAAGCAATCACAGATGTGCGGTTTTGGTTAGTCAACCATGGGAGGGTGGTTAGGCAACCGAACGAGGGTGGTTGTGACTATGTAACCATGGATGGGCGGTTTAGGTTGAATGGTAGAATGCTCCAAAAGATGACTCTAGGGCTTCAAATCTCTGGTTTCCTTGGGATGCGTGCAAGCTCCTAGTGCTATTTTGGTAGCCTGATGGTGTATGTTCTCAGCCTCCTTTGGTTGATTGGGTTGGGTTGCTTTTATAGGCCCCTTTAGGATTTTGGAGGAAAAGGGAGGTGGCAAGCCAGAATTGCCAAGTGGTAATCCAGGGCTGCCAAATGGAAGGGGCAGTTAGAGTGAGTCACCCAGGGTGTCTCACTTAACTGGGGTGATGTGGCTGCAAGTGGAGTGAGGTGTAAGGGATGTCCCATGTGAAGGGAAAAGGGGACATGAGTGTGTGAGATGTGGCAAGGTGGGGTAGTGAGGTGGCTAGGACACATGTCTAGTGATTAGGTAGGGTATCCTAGGATGATTTTCTAGATTTATTAAAATCTGGAAAATAGGTTAATGTGTAGGATTTTATACACCTAAGTTTAGACTTAGGTATATAATTTTATTATGCAGGATTGTGTGATGTGGGATGCAAATGAGGTTTTGTGAATGCCTAGGTTTTGGTGTCTATAGATGCCCTTTTTTGTACCATGTTGTGTAAAACACAATGCGATGCAAAAACAAAAGACACCTGTCCTTATTGGATGGATAAATGGACTCAAATCTTCTCGATGCTCAAGAATGAATGATTTTTAAAATTTTTGATTTGTTTGCTTACCCCCTCAATTGGTGAATGGGTAAAGAATGAAACCCACGAGCCAATTGACCAAATGTGGATGATGAAAGGAGGTGGATGTGATGATGATGCAAATGTATGACATTGAAATCAACTTGATACCCCAAGTTTGGGATGGTTTTTGTTTTTTCAAATTTACCTTTGGTTTCAATGATGCTCAAAATATTGTGGTAAAATCACCAACCACATTGGGAGTTTGGGGGCCCATGTGACTATTAGCAATTCTTGTTGTTAGGAACCAACACACTAGGAATTTGATACTCGTAGTGATTTTGGTGATTGTTACCAAATTGTGATTGATTATTTCTACTTTTGTAACCCAATGGAAAGGGCTTAAGGATAACCTTGTGCAAATTAGGTTGAACAGAGCCATACTCAAAGATTGAGGTTTTAGATGATTTAATGCCACATGTGATGATGTTGGATGTTTTGTAATAAGTGTCCTTATGGTGAGCTACCCATCCGACCGGATTGCATGGATTGCTAGTCACTGCAACCACTAGGTGTGTAGGGTAAGTCACTAAATATGAGGCTCACTACATTTTGCTTATGATGTTTGTTGAATGGATGTGATGCATGCATGTGATAATTATTTTTTTGTTGTTTTTTTTGTTGCTAACTATGCTAGGGCATTTTGTGCACCCAAAAACCGTACATTCACGTTTAGGTACGCTTCTTCAAATGCACGCCTATGGTTTTAATCAATTTTTGTGGCTATAAAAATGCGAAGGGACATTTTGTTTTTCATTTTTACGATTGAGTTTTCTTGAGCGATTTGAGAAGTGAGTGGAGCTATGGATATGGTTGACAAGATGAGTGGAGTGGGTGTGGCTGCAAAGGGTGAAGGCTTAGCTAGAGCAGAAGACAAAGTTCGCTAGGTCAAGGTAGGTGGTATAAACTCTTAGTTTAGAATTATTATGTTTTTGTGTTGTTTTTTTTGTGTATGTTTTTGTGTTTTTTTTTTTGCAAATGATAAAGGGGGAGGTGAAAGATTTTTTTTTTATTTTGAACATGGAAATAAAGCATGAAATATATTTTTTTGTTTTTGGAATATGAAAATAAAAGCATGCAATGTTTTTGTGTTTTGTATTTTTTTTTTGAAAAGAAAGCATGAAATGTTTTTGTTTGTTTTGTTTTTTTTGGAAAGAAAGCATGAAATGTTTTTGTATTTTCTATTTTTTGGAAAGAAATCATGATATATTTTTGTATTTTCTATTTTTTTTGTGGAAAGAAAGCATGAAATGTATTTGTATTTTTTGTTTTTTATGATATTTGCATTGATATGAATTTTGTTTGTGCTTTTAGGTGAAATTCCTTGAGGCTCGACACGATGGCCTCACATTATATCCAAGGTGTGGAAGGCCCTCATAGATGATGATTGGAAGTTGCTGGAGATTGTGGGGTTGGTTGGGTGTGGGTGGGTTGAGACCGTATGGGCGATGATGAGTTCTTATCTGCCCTAGTGGAGATATGGGACCTTGATAGGGGTTCATTTTAGCTTTTGATAGGGGAGCTTACTATTACCTTAGAGGATGTATACCACATCTTCCATGTTCCTATCGAGGGTTCACTAGTTAGGGTGGGCCATGACAAGGAGGAGGTACTGAGGCCTATTTATGGAGATGATTGGGATGTAGATTGTAGCAAGGGTGGGATCCCATATATTCAGCTTTATAAGGATAGGAAGTTGGGTGCACTATAGAAATTTATTATGTATATTGTAGGCAACATGTTGTTGCCTAACAACATGGGCTCTAGGTTCCCTTGGAACTAGGTGGGGCTTGTGTTGCAGCTGATTGTTGAGCCTCAAGTTTATGCATGGGCTCCCGCTCTTCTATATCATATGGAGTTGTATGAGGTGAAGAGGTAGGAGTGAAAGGGACTTGGATGCAATCTGTTACTTCAGTTATGGGCTTGGGAGCATATCAGCATTGCTCATCCAGAGGGTCTACCTTGTGAGTGGGATCACTCACTACCTTATGCTCTCCATTGGTGGACTAGTGAGGAGACTTCATCGAGTCACCTTGTTCATAGTGCATAGGAGTATCAGGATATGCTTGGTGCTTTGACTAGCAGTGATATCTGTTGGTGGCCTTGGTGAGGTCTAGCTTGGGATAGTGATGCAACATAACTTTGGTGGGTTAGGTAAGGTAGATGGGTGGTTGGTAGGCATGGGTGAGAGATGGAGTTCATCTAGTTCTCATGGGTGATGAGATAGTTTGGGTTGATATAGGGTGTTCTAGATGCTCCAGTGATGTATAGATGGTGGGATGATGAGCTTAGTCTTCCAGTCACTCCTAATTTTTGGATAGTGGATGATGCTAGTTGATGATGAGGTAGTTGATGTCCCATATGTAGATGATGTTGGGATGATAGTGGATTATGATACTTGGTTTGTTTCTCAGCCTTCCATGGGTACCTAGCTAGGTTGTGGATGATGTAGCTAGCGGTGATGAGCATGATGTTGGTGAGCAGGCTTCTCGATGGTAGAAGCATCATCGAGGTAGTGGGAGTAGGGGGCGAGTTGGAGCTGATGTGTAGCCTACATATGTTGGTTTTAGAGGTTGGTGGAGATGGAGGTGGTGGTAGCGATAGTGGAGGTGGGGGTGATGGAGGTGATGGAGGGTAGGATCCTCCTCCATGTCGCATTGAGGAGGAGTGGGGGATTCTCCAGGTTGAGTGGGATAGTTTGGGAGACTATGAAGTCTCATGATGTAGAGATCACGAGGCTACAGGGTGAGGTTGCTTAGTTGTAGAGGGAGAATTATGGGCTATAGAGTGGACCTAGCGGAGGTGGGGATGTTGCTACGGTTGTGGCTCTTCGTGCTGAGATATCTCAATGAGTGGCATATCAGGATATAGATTTGGCTACTACCTAGAGGTAGGCTACTTATGTTGGGATGCTTGAGGATACTCTAGGTCATCATCATATTTTGCTACCTCTACCTCCTACATCATCAGTGTTGGGCTCTAGTAGGTAGAGCGAGTCTAGACCTAGTGGTTCACGATCTCGGGTTCCTAGTTTCCATGCTCCATCTAGCTCATAGGGATCAGCTCATGGGCCTCGTAGGAGTCATGGTGGTGCTAGCTAGTAGCACTTTATTACCTCTTTTTGTACTTTTCATTTTTGCTTATGAGCCTTAGTGCTCTGATGTATACAACCTTTGGGCATTTTGTACTATGCGATTCATATATATACATGGCTTTTATTATGATCATTTGTGTTATGCTTTTGTCTTTATTGTATGTATGGATGCATATGAAATATCATAGTGATAGATGGAATGAATGATGAATGCTTATGTTCTAATGATTATTTGGTATGTTATAGACTTTTGCTTGATCAACTGTATTCTCATCACTTAATCAGGGGCATTAACATTTGGTATTTATAAATGAAATGTATAATGAGATGTAATAATGTAAATGATATTGGATGGTTTGGATAGATGATCTGTGGTTGTTTTGCAAAGACTCAAACATCCTAGTGATCTCAAACAAACTCATTTATGATCTCACAAATCTTCATGATGCTAAGGTTGTCCTAGTGGTTTCAAATTTCTCAAGGACCAACTATGTGTGCAATGATTGTTCATTTCTCATTATGAGTTAGGTCAGACTAATCAATTGTAACTTATGCCAATAAGCTAGCTCATCCATGAGCATCCATAGGTCTGTACAAAAGAAGGTCGCTAATGTGATAGACATGGCACCATGCATAAGGATACCCCATTGCCAGGTGGGTTTCATTCAACCCATTGTTGTAATGAGGATCACCCCATGGTTTTTGAGACACTAAGAGTTCCAAGGATTCAAGCTCCTTTCCCTTATTTTATTGCATTGGATTTTGGGGATTTTATTTTTGAGTTTGCTCATTTTTGTATTGGAGCAACATGGATTTTTATTTCTTTTTGGATACTTGCTCATTTTGAGGAGGAGCAAGGGAATTTTATTGCTTTGGGATGATTTTTGGGATACTTGCTCATTTTGAGGAAGAGCAAGGGATTTTTTTGTAATGCTTTTTGGGATACTTGCTTGCTTTGAGGAAGAGCAAGGGATTTTTTTTTGTAATGCTTTTTGGGATACTTGCTCACTTTGAGGAAGAGCAAGGGATTTTTATTGTTTTTTTGGATGAAGGTGGAGCTTGTCCTTTTGTCAACTCTTAGCATTCTAGACCATGCACATAATTGGATGAATAGGGGAAACCTTTCACTTTATGGCAATAGCAACTTTTGACTTCATTATTCCTAAGGTTCACAATGTTTTAATGTGTTTTGATGTGCGTGGTCCAAGAGGAAACTTGATTGACCAGGAATAACTTATTGCTTCTAAAGATTGTTTGATTTTGAATTGAGGTTGCTCAAAACACTAGGAGTGGCTGAGTGATTGAAAACATTTAGATTTTGCTTATGGATTAATGTGGTGTGTAAGGTTTTGTGATACTTTCATTGCAAGCTTTTGAAAATTAAAATGTGCACACAAAATAGTCAGTGGCTACATAATCATTATTGCTAATAATTATACGGTATCTATCCTAGTTTATGTGAACCCCTTAATCATCAAAATATTATAAGGAAAGCTACAAATTATTGCGATTGATGGATTGATGAGTGATGTTTGATGTAAGGTGCCCCTAATTAAGGCAACAAGACATGAGTGGACTAGCGATCATCCAAATTAACCAAATGATCCCTAATATGATGAATGGTATGAACAAATGCCTAAAATGCATCTATGTAATGTAGGTGGAATGCATGGATGGATGTATGAAATGAAATGATATATTATTTTTTAGCCATGTATATGTACATATTTACAATTCACATTATGCATAAAATGCCTTTAGGTGTATTATGTTTAATGGCTCAGGTTCCAATGTTCCCTCTAAATTTGCAAGTCGATATGTTCTTGGACCCAACTTCTGCTTAACAATGTATGGACCTAACCAATTAGCCATGAATTTATCTCTCAAGTGTGGCAATGCATTGGTGTTCTGTTGATTCTCTTTAAGAATGAGATCTCCTACTTGGAATTCATGAGGATGGACTTTTGCGTTATAGGCATGCTTGATGTGATCTTGATATACTTGTAGATGTTCTAAGGCATTGATTCACCTTTCATCAAGGAGTGTAAGTTGGTCAAGACGTGCTTGTCTAGCTGTGTCATCATCCATGAATTCTTGTAATGCAACTCGTAAAGAAGGGATCTCGAGCTCAAGAGGTATGATTGCTTTGGCTCCATAGACCAATGAAAATGGAGTTGCCCCTATTGGCATTCGGATGCTTGTTCGATAAGCCCATAATGCCAAGGGGAGTTGAGTATGCCAATCTCTATGATTTTCTTTGACAAGTTTCTTGAGAATGGCTATCAAGGTCTTATTGGTCGCTTCAGCTTGTCCATTTGCTTGTGGGTAATAAGGAGTCGAGAAACTATGTTGGATATTGTACTTGTTGCATAATGCTCGAACATCCTTGTTTTTAAAAGACTTGCCATTATCAAAAATGATCTTTGAGGGAATCCCAAAATGATAGATAATGTGCTGAAGTATGAACTCCGCAATTCGAGGTCCAGTCGTAGTGGTCATTGGAATTGCTTCGACCCATTTGGTGAAGTATTTTGTGGTAGTTATGATGAACTTATGTTGTCTTGAAGAGGTAGGTGAAATTTTACCAATCAAATCTAGGCCCCATTGTGAAAAGGGCCAAAGGATTTGAATGGGTTGTAATGCTTGTGATGGTACATGAGTCAAATTGGCGTGATGTTGATATTTTTGACATTTCTTCACGTATTGACAACAATCATTTTCCATAGTGGGCCAATAATAACCCATGCATAAAATGCACTTTGCAATGGCCATTCCACTAAAGTGGCCACCACAAGTACCATCATGGGCTTCAGTTATGGCTCTTTGTGCCTCTACAGGATCTAGACATCGAAGTAAGACTCCATCATAGCCATGTCTATACAACATGTCCCCCAAGAGAGTGTAACGAGCTACTTTTTGTTTAAACATTCTCTTTGCAGTTCATGTCAAATCTGATGGGAGGGTCCCAAACTTGAGAAAGTCTCTTATTTGATCAAGGCAAGATTCATATGGTTCCACGTGGATTAAACAAACACTCTTCTCACCTTCAGATTATGCTCGTGCGATTGCAGATTTGGACATTGTTGTGATGATAAGTGGTTGGACTTCTCCATGTTTATTCTTAGGAATCAATGATCCTAAAGAAGCCATCGCATCCACAAATCTATTAGTCGAACGAGGCAAGTTGTCAATCTCGTACCAGTCAAACTTTGCTAGCAATTTCATTGCTACTTCATGATATTGTTTCAAGACTGGTTCTTTACATTGGTAAGTTCCTTTCACTTGAAAAATGATAAGCTAGGAATCACCAAAGATGCTTATACACTTAATACCCATAGCTAGTGTTGATTGAAGCCCCAAGATTAAGGCTTCGTACTCTGCATTGTTATTTGTGCATGGAAAGTCAAGTTTGAATGATAAAGGAATTGGCATTCCTTCGGGTGTATAAAATATGACTCCAACACCTTGTCCTTTTTTACACTTTGATCCATCAAAGAAGAGAGTGATGTCAACATCATCCTCGGGAGGGACTAGTTCTTCTTGTTCAGTGATGAAAAATATCGAATCATTTGGAAGCTCTATAAGAAGTGGTTGATCATTTGGAAGTGGAGCTTCTACGAGTTGATCGGCTATCACCTGACCTTTGATGGATTTTTGGCTAATGAATTCGAGATCAAATTTCATTAAGAGCATTATCCATTTTGTGGTTTGGGTGTTGTTGTATGTGTGAGTCATCATGTAACGTAGAGGATTTTCTCTAGCTATGACATAGGTAGTGTTACTTAGCATATAATGTTTGAGTTTCTTAGTGGTAAAAACCATTGCTAAGCACAACTTCTCAACATAAGCATATCTCATTTCATAACTCACCAAAGTTTGACTAATGTAATAAATTGCTTGCTCTTTGTGATTTTCATTCTTCTACGCAAGCATTGTCCCTAATGCAAAATCTGTTGCAGAAATGTAAAGGTGAAAAGGGACTCCTGGATGAGGTGGCGTGAGTACTGGTGGTGAAGCTAGATATTTCTTGATATCATCAAAAGCCTCTTGACATTTTGTTATCTAGGAAAAGGTCACCCCCTTCTGTAGCAAGCGATTGAATGACCTGCATTTGTTTGAGAGTTGTGCAATGAATCTTCGAATGGATTGAATATTTCCTTGCAAACTATGCAACTCTTTAAGATTTGTTGGAGGTGGCATTTCAATAATGACCTTGACCTTATCAAGGTCCACTTCAATGCCTCACTTGGAGATAATGAATCCTAGAAGTTTACCTGATGTGACTCCAAATACGCACTTCTTAGGATTTAACCTCACTTTATGTTCAAGCAATCGATCAAAAATTTTTTCTAGAACTTTAATGTGCTCAAGATGTGTTTTGGATTTTGAAATTAGATCATCCACATAGTCTTCAATGATTTTGTGCATATAGTCATGGAAGATATACGTCATGGCATGTTGATAAGTAGCTTGTACATTTTTTAAGACCAAATGGCATCACCTTGTAACAAAAAGTCCCCCAAGGTGTAGTGAATGTTGTTTTGTGTTGGTCCTTAGGATTGATTTGAATCTGGTTGTATCCTAAAAAACAATCCATTAATGAAAGCATTTCATGGCCTATGTAGGATTCCACAAATTGATCGATGTTCGGTAATGAAAAATCATCCTTGGGGCATGCTTTATTTAAATTTCAAAAATATATGCATACACGTACCCCCCATTTTTCTTACAAATAGGTACCATATTTGAGAGCCATTTGAAGAACACAAGCTTATACTGAGAGGGGGGTGAACAGTATAAGACCACTTTTTAACTTTTCTTTCCCAATCAATATTATGCAATGTAAAGATAGCAATATCAACAATAGTAATCAAAGCAATGCACAAATCACCACACACAATAGAGACACCAATTTTACGTGGTTCACCCAATGTGGGCTACTCCACGGAGAAAATATTTCACTAAAATTTTCTCAATCAATCTCTTGGGAATCCTTTCCCTATTACAATGTTTATGGATCTCTATCCAAAGGAGACACCAATCCCCTAATCAAGTTCATGGATCTCTATCCATAGGAGAACTCCTTTCTCCTTAGCTCTGATCGGTGATCTTCTAGAAGAACTATTGCCCCCACTACTCTAGCTAATGGATCTCTATCCACTGAAGACACCTGTCCTCACTACCCTAGCTAATGGATCTCTATCCACTGGAGACTATCATCCTCTATACTCTATCACCTTCAAAGCTCTATCTCAAATCTGTACTAAACACAGTCCTTCGATCTAGCACAAATTTGCTCAATCTCTATCTCTGGTCTAGCACAAACCTATCCTCAAATCTGCACCAAAATCTATCCTCAAATATGCACTAAACATAATCCTTCGGTCTAGCACAAATTTATCCTCAATATATGTCCTCAAGCCTTAACACAAAGCTTGACTTAATCTCAAATCAACTCTGCTAGATCTGCCCCAAACCTTAACTCAAGGTTTGAACAAATCAATCAATCAACTCTGCTCTCAAGTCTTCTCAAATACTTGTCTCAAATATACCTTGTAAGCTTCCACAAAAGCTCACACTAATCTGTCCACAAGTCCTCTCTAGAACTTGTCCAAATATGCTCTACAAG
The DNA here is from genome assembly GCA_028583015.1 of Wollemia nobilis. Classification (NCBI taxonomy): domain Eukaryota; kingdom Viridiplantae; phylum Streptophyta; class Pinopsida; order Araucariales; family Araucariaceae; genus Wollemia; species Wollemia nobilis. Next base: position 1,148,971 of record JAQPPZ010016912.1, on the reverse strand, counting down.
TCCTCACTAGAACTTGTCCAAATATGCTCAATAAGTCCTCACTAGAACTTATCCAAATATGCTCTCAATCTGTATTGTAAGCTTCCACAAAAGCTCACACAAATCTATCCACAAGTCTTCTCAAAGACTTACTTCAATTCTCAACAAGTCCTCACTAGAACTTGTCCAATCTCATAGAAACATAAAGATAATTGTTAGAGACTCAATATGCTTCACATTCACTTCAATACTCAATCACTTTCAATCACTCTTCTATCACAGAAACATATAGAGAATTGTTAGAGACTCAATATGTTTCACACTCATCAACACTCAACCTCTTTCTCAAATCAATTTATAATATAGAATAATTTGTTTCATAGAACTTGAACTATCACTTCACACATCCACTTGACTAGGCTCAACCAACTCTACTCAACCAATCACTCAATGAAAGTAATCCTTGCTCACATACCCTAGTCCAAGCATATGAACACTCACTCAAAATATTTCCAACAATGCTTATCAACCAATCTCACATAACAATGATACTCATGTTCTTTCCAAACCCTAGTTCAAGTTCTTCACTCAATCAATGACTTCAACAACAATGCTTATCAAACAAGGTTTTATCAACAACTCTTTATTCCAGAAAACCTTGAAGCATTAACTCAAAACACACTCAATAAGGAAACCTAATTAAGTCCTTTTCACTCCAAAGTTGTTTTCCAGAAAACCAACCAATCAACTCAACCATGGAAGAATATGCCCATACCTTTTTCTTGATGTAGAATGATCTTCAAAAGCCTAGTATCAATTCTCACAACTTTCTTTGCCAAGTACAAAGGGTTAGATGACAAGAATTATCACCCTAACACTTTTCACAATTTACCTCAAACACAAAGATAAATTAAATCCCAAATACACCTTATTGCTCCATCTCAATTAATAAATTTCAACATCATAATTTTCATCAAAAACCCTCTTGTAAAATATAACACAATTTCTACTTATAACTCCTTTCTTAAATTGCACTTATCAAATAAAATAATTTATAAAATAATGCAATTTATTCTTCTAAGGTAAAAATTAATTACCCTAGTTTTTACTTTATCAAAAACAACTTTTTACCATGCCCAAAAATCACCTTAACACATAGGTAAATAATCCAATTTAATTATCACCTTATACCTCCCAATTTACTCACAACAACCTTAGGGCAAACAAAAATTTAAATAAAAAATTGTACCTTTGCCCTTAGTGGGTTTTGAACCCACGACATTGCCTCCTCAAGCGCCTTAGCCATGGCCTTGGCTGCCACGTGAGCTAAGCGCTCACATGGGAGCTAAACTCCCCATGCGCTCCTTATTCCTTTCACTGGCATCAAAACCAAAATGAAAAGGGGCTTCCCAAAACTATTGCTATCGGGTTTCAAACCCGTAACCTCCCCTCTACAAACACTAAGCACTTGCCACCTGCGCTAGCCATCGAATGGTGCTAGAACCCAAGCGCCTTGTCTTCTTCAACACCCCAAATTTTAGGATAAACATAGCAATGCACAAATTTTTGTCTTTCTCCTCCATGAAAATGCAACACATTTTCAATTCGAATGCAAGTGTATTTATTTTGGCCTTAGCAAGGCAATATTTATATTGCTAAGTGCCTTGCTTTGTTATTTCTTCCAACACGTCGATGGGGTGATTTTCGTCTTGCACGTCGGTGGGGTAACCTTAGGGTTATACCATTTCAAATAAATAAATATTTATTTATAAAATTTAAATTCAATTTTGAATTTAAATATTTATAAATTAAATATTTAAACCTTCCTTGGACTTTTTAACTTGGAATAAAAAGCCTCCTTGGGTTTTTATGAAAACCTTTTATTTTGCCAACCATGGTTTTAATGAAAACCTTTTATTTATGCTTCCTATAATATCAAAAATGAATATTATGAAGCTCTTTTGCCATCAACCTTTTGCATTGCTCCTTTTGACCTTTTGGCATCAATGACAACCTCATGCCTTGACATCAATGACAACTTTATGGACTCAAAATGTCCAACAATCTCCCCCTTTGTCATTGATGGCAACCCAATAACTTTTTACCATTTCCTTGACCTTTTATTCTGCTCCCCCTAGGAAATTGCTCTCTTATTAAACCAAATATCTCCCCTTACTCAAATATCAAATCTCTCCCCCTTACTCAAATATCTCCCCTTTGACATCAATGGCAAAGGGTCACCTTTGGGGCTCGGGGCTAAGAATGAGTCTCTTAGCTTAGCCCCTCCTCCACCTCCTCTTGAGGTGGTTAATTCTGGGGTGGGAGTATTTCTACTCCTAGCAAGCACTAGTCTTTACCTTTATCCTCTTTCCTTCTCATCTGATCCTTCTGATTTCTTTGACTATTCCTATTTCTGTTCCTATCCATGTCCATATTTCTGTTCCTATTCCTATTCATGCTTGATTCTGGAATGTCTACTCTACACCACTTTGTTGTGTGTCCATCATTATTGCACTTATAACACTTAATGTTATTATTCCTTGGAGGTCCAAATGTCTTAGGATTTCTCCTGGTGAAGCCATATCCCTTTCTATCATGAACTCTACAATTCATTGCCTTGTGACCAAACTGATTACATGAGTAGCAATACCCATGGAAAAGTTATCTGTTTCCATATTCCTATCTTTCATGTGTCCTACACTGTGAAGCCATGTGCCCAAATCTGTGACATGAGAAACATCTTCCATTGAAGTTTCCTTGTCTTGACCTCATTGGTCTCTTAGTCTCTCTTAACCTATTCTGATTGTTGTTCCATCTGTTTCTCCTTTGTGCATTGTTCCTTTCCTTGTTGAAATTTCTGTTGTCCAACTCATCCTCAGAAGTCTCACTTTCTCTTACATTGTCTTCTTCTGAAGTTTCTTCTTCTTCAGAACTTGAGGTTGACTCTTTTTCCTATTTCTTTTGAGCTTGTTCAAAACCAAGACCTATTTTGTTTGTTGACCTTCTTTGTACCTTGATCATTTTATCCATAATATTTGAACTCTTTCCAAACTTGTGTAGCTTATTCTTGGACTTTTCTAAATATTCCCTTAGTAGAGCTACTTCTTGTTCTAACTTTTCACATTCTAAGACCTTTGCTTCTAGCTTATCCTTGAACTTCTTTGTCTTAGCCTTTGATTTGTCTAGATCCTCTATAAGCATTCTTCTCTCTTCATCACATTCTTGAAACTGAAATTCTAGTTTAGAGTTTTGCTTTCTTACCCTTTTTATTGTGTCAAGAGCATAAATAAGTTCTGCCTTAAGATCATATCCTTCTTTTTCTGATTCTTCCTCTATTTGTTTGCCTTTGATAACATCTTCATTCTTTTCTGACTTGTCTTCTGTAGGATCATCTTCTTCTTCTTCTAGTGCCATTAGAAGATTCTCTTCTGGTCCTTCTAGTGCATCCTCATATTCATCATCACTAAAACTGAAACCATTCCTTGTACAACTATCTTCAAGATGTCCAAAATTACCACATCTAAAGCACTTGAGAATTATTGGTGACCTTTTCTTAACTTCTTCTTTTTCTTCAATCATAAATAGGACTTCATCTTTATCATTATCTGAAAAACTATTATCACTATCACTTGAGTACTTACTTGCCTTGTCTGCATAGTAGCTCCTCTTTTGTCTTTGAAAGAACTTCTTTCCTTGTCTACCTTGTCCATCCTTGCCTTTATTTTGGTGCATGTATATTTTTGATTCCCTGTTCCTGTGATCCTATTTTTCTTCATCATTGTTATTTTTAGCTTCTTGAAAATCAGTTGCATAGTGACCATACTTTCCATAATTGAAACATCTAATAGATTTTGTATCTTTAAATCTTCTTGAATCCTTATTCCTTCTGCCATAATTAGCTTCTTCATCATTGGATGACTCATTGCTTGATTCTGACTTCTTACCCTTTGTCTTCTTAGTAGCTTTGAATGTTGCTTCCTTCTGGGATTAGGTTCTTTTGTTCTTAACTCAAAAGCTATAAGAATACCAAGCAACATATCTCTTGTCAAAGAATCACCATCCTTTGATTCTTCTATAGCAAAAATATTTTCACTAAATATTTTTGGAAGAGATCTTAAGACCTTATCACAAACATCTGATTCTTCAACCTTAAGTCCAAGTCCTTGCATAGCATTAACAACCTCATCTACTCGAAGTAGATAAGTACTAATGTTTTCCTCATCCTTCATTCTTAACTCTTCAAATTGTCCTTTGAGATTTCGTATCTTTGCTTTCTTGACACCTTTATCTCCTTCATATATGCTTTGCAACTTATCCCAAATTCCTTTTGCATATTTACAATGCATAACTTTTATGGACTCTATTCTATGCAAACCTCTCAAAATTGCATTCATTGCTTTTGAATTGTAATGTTGTAGAAGCTTACCTTCCTTATCTGTAGGTGGATCAACTGGGGTATGTATCCATTTTCAATTGCTTCCCAAATTTCATTGCCAAGTGCCATCAAGTGAATCTTCATTCTCATACTCCAATATATATAATCACTTCCATCAAATATTGGTGTTGGATTATCTGAGGACACATTCTTAGAATCCATTGTGTTCTTGAAAGCTTTTCCTTCAAGCTGTTAAACTCTTTCGAAGGAACCTTCTCTGATACCAATTGAAGAACACAAGCTTATACTGAGAGGGGGTGAACAGTATAAGACCACTTTTTACTTTTCTTTCCCAATCAATATTATGCAATGTAAATATAGCAATATCAATAGTAGTAATCAAAGCAATGCATAAATCACCACACACAATAGAGACACCAATTTTATATGGTTCACCCAATGTGGGCTACTCCATGAAGAAAATATTTCACTAAAATTTTCTCAATCAATCTCTTGGGAATCCTTTCCCTATTACAATATTTATGGATCTCTATCCAAAGGAGACACCAATCCCTAATCAATTTTATGGATCTCTATCCATAGGAGAACTCCTTTCTCCTTAGCTCCTATTGGTGATATTCTAGAAGAACTGTTACCCCCACTACTCTAGCTAATGGATCTCTATCCACTGAAGACACTTGTCCTCACTACCCTGGCTAATGGATCTCTATCCACTAGAGACTATCATCTTCTATACTCTATCACCTCCAAAGATCTATCTCAAATCTATACTAAACATAGTCCTTCGATCTAGCACAAATTTACTCAATCTCTATCTCTGGTCTAGCACAAACCTGTCCTCAAATATGCACCAAAATCTATCCTCAAATCTGCACTAAACATAGTCCTTTGGTCTAGCACAAATCTATCCTCAATATCTATCCTCAAGCCTTAACACAAATCTTGACTTAATCTCAAATCAACTTTATTGGATCTACCCCAAACCTTAACTCAAGGTTTGAACAAATCAATCAATCAACTCTGCTCTCAAGTCTTCTCAAATACTTGTCTCAAATATACCTTGTAAGCTTCCATAAAAGCTCACACTAATCTATCCACAAGTCCTCTCTAGAACTTGTCCAAATCTGCTCTACAAGTCCTCACTAGAACTTGTCCAAATCTACTCAATAAGTCCTCACTAGAACTTATCCAAATCTGCTCTCAATATGTATTGTAAGCTTTCATAAAATCTCACACAAATCTATCCATAAGTCTTCTCAAAGACTTACCTCAAATCTTCTCAACAAGTCCTCACTAGAACTTGTCCAATCTCATAGAAACATAAAGAGAATTGTTAGAGACTCAATATGCTTCACATTCACTTCAATACTCAATCACTTTCAATCACTCTTCTATCATAGAAACATATAGAGAATTTTTAGAGACTCAATATGTTTCACACTCATCAACACTCAACCTCTTTCTCAAATCAATTTAAAATATAGAATAATTTGTTTCATAGAACTTGAACTATCACTTCACACATCCACTTGACTAGGCTCAACCAACTCTACTCAACCAATCACTCAATGAAATAATCCTTGCTCACATACCCTAGTCCAAGCATATGAACACTCACTCAAAATATTTCCAACAATGCTTATCAACCAATCTCACATAACAATGATACTCATGTTCTTTCCAAACCCTAGTTCAAGTTCTTCACTTAATTACTCACTTCAACAACAATGCTTATCAAACAAGGTTTTATCAACAACTCTTTATTCTAGAAAACCTTGAAGCATTAACTCAAAACACACTCAATAAGGAAACCTAATTAAGTCCTTTTCACTCCAAATTTGTTTTCCAGAAAACCAACCAATCAACTCAACCATGGAAGAATATGCCCATACCTTTTTCTTGATGTAGAATGATCTTCAAAAGCCTAGTATCAATTATCACAACTTTCTTTGCCAAGTACAAAGGGTTAGATGACAAGAATTATCACCCTAACACTTTTCACAATTTACCTCAAACACAAAGATAAATTAAATCCCAAATACACCTTATTGCTCCATCTCAATAATAAATTTCAACATCATAATTTTCATCAAAAACCCTCTTATAAAATATAACACAATTTCTACTTATAACTCCTTTCTTAAATTGCACTTATCAAATAAAATAATTTATAAAATAATGCAATTTATTCTTCTAAGGTAAAAATTAATTACCTTAGTTTTACTTTATCAAAAACAACTTTTACCATACCCAAAAATCACCTTAACACATAGGTAAATAATCCAATTTAATTATCACCTTATACCTCCCAATTTACTCACAACAACCTTAGGGCAAACAAAAATTTAAATAAAAAATTGTACCTTTGCCCTTAGTGGGTTTTGAACCCATGACGCTGCCTCCTCAAGCACCTTAGCTATGGCCTTGGCTACCGCATGAGCTAAGCGCTCACGTGGGAGCTAAACTCCCCATGCACTCCTTATTCCTTCCATTGGCATCAAAACCAAAATGAAAAGGGGCTTCCCAAAACTGCTACCATCGGGTTTCGAACCCGTAACCTCCCCTCTACAAACACTAAGCACTTGCCACCTACGCTAGCCACCGAATGGTGCTAGAACCCAAGCACCTTGTCTTCTTCAACACCCTAAATTTTGGGATAAATGCAATGCACAAATTTTTGTCTTTCTCCTCCATGAAATGCAACACATTTTCAATTCGAATGCAAGTATATTTCTTTTGGCCTTAGCAAGGCAATATTTATATTGCTAAGTGCCTTGCTTTGTTATTTCTTCCAACATGTCGATGGGGTGATTTTCGTCTTGCACGTCGATGGGGTAACCTTAGGGTTATACCATTTCAAATAAATAAATATTTATTTATAAAATTTAAATTCAATTTTGAATTTAAATATTTATAAATTAAATATTTAAACCTTCCTTGGACTTTTTAACTTGGAATAAAAAGTCTCCTTGGGTTTTTATGAAAACCTTTTATTTTGCCAATCCATGGTTTTTAATAAAACCTTTTATTTTGCCAATCCATGGTTTTTAATAAAACCTTTTATTTATGCTTCCTATAATATCAAAAATGAATATTATGAAGCTCTTTTGCCATCAACCTTTTGCATTGCTCCTTTTGACCTTTTGGCATCAATGGCAACCTCATGCCTTGACATCAATGACAACTTTATGGACTCAAAATGTCCTATACCATTCTAGATAATCAATGGGTACTATGAAAACCACATCTAATAATTTGTGTAGCTCTTATTTTACAATAAGTGTGATCGTAGGATGAAGTTTCCTCAAATTTTTCTTGAATGGCTTAGCTTCAGAAGCTAAGGTAAGGTTGTAGACCACCAAATTGGGGTCAAGGTTGGGCATGTCCTTGTATGACCATGTAAAAATATATTTTTTCCTTGTTAAAACATCAATCATATGCTCTTTCTCTTCTGCAAACAAATATTTTATAATTTTCATGATTTGTGGATTATCTACATCTTGAATCAGGTTCACATCAATGGATTCTTCGATAAGCATATGAGAACCTTCTTCCAACTAATGTGGAGTAATGATGAGATGGATATCATCCTTCACATGCTCAAAGGACCCTGGTAATGCCTCCTCTACTTTGATTTTAAAAATAAAAGCAAGCGAAGATGAAGATTACTGAGGGATGTAAGCATTTGAAGCTCTTATAAATTCTTCAGATAAGATGAATTTGGTGATGGATGGTGGGGATGAAATCCTATCCATGGTACCTTTATAGACCATATGAATGATCTTGGACCTTTCCAAGAGATAGCAATGGTTCTAACCACTCATCTACGATAGTATGGTCCTATGCAAGCTCAGTCACTAATTATTAGAGTGGATGCTAGCCCAGTCATTGATGCTCAAAGTGGCTATGGGCTAGTCATACCTATTGACAACTACTAGCTCTAAAACTATCTTAGCCTCCCAAGTTGAGCCAAATAAGTTGTAACATCCAAATTCAACTGATATTAGGTGGTTTTGGGCAAGGAAGCTTCTGGATGTTTCCTCCCAACTTCCCTATCTTATCAATTCTTGATCTTGGCTTCTTAAGAAAGCTAGGATGAGGAGTTAGGAAGGCTATAAGACTCCGTTCAAGATTGGAGAGAGATAGAGAGAGATTGATCCCGAATTTCATGTAGCGAAGCTCTACCGGATTGGATAACGACTTGATAGCCCTTGAGGAGAGTCAAAATGCTGCCCAATTATGGAGTGACACACATGCAATCAACAATGGAGCTTTCAAAGGACTGAGAAGCACACCTTCCAATTCCTTACCAATCTAACATAAATTTGAATGATTTCAACCACCAATTCATATATGGACACGCAGGAAACCCTTAACCATTAATTCAGTGAATTGTGCATTGCAAATCCTGATTTAAGAGGTAAAACACTCAGTTCATGATCACTATCTTTGACAGTGGTTCACATTCTCAATCATCGACAACATTAGTGACTAGCAGAAATAGCTGCTCTGAGTGATAGCAACTAGGGTTTGATGTATTATTTATTCAGTTCTTAGCATAGTTTCCTATTTATTCCTACTTTATCAACTTAGTTTAGAGTATATTTACTATTTTCAACATATTTGTATGGTTCATTAGCAATTTTAGAGGTAGATTTACCTTAACTTTGGTCATATTTGCTAGATTTCATTAATATTCATAGATTAGCTTCATTTCATGCTTTCATTGCAAATAACATGTTAGATTAGCTAGATCCATGTGTTTTACTTCATGCTTTACATTAATTTAGCTATTTTGTAAAAATATTTGCATATATTTATGCTTGTTTCAAGTTTAGCCATATTTCTTGCACTTTCTTGACAAAGGCCTCATCATGAGAGGCTCTCTATGCATTTGATTGTGCTTTGTTGTTTCTTGTATGTAGGTTACAGGATATTTCAAGCTATAAGGCATTCTCAACATCAAATTCCTCTTGAAAAATAGAGAAGGAGGTATCCTTATAAGCCCTCAAGCAGAGTTGATGGAGATATGAAGACCATTTTGAAACACATCTTCCCCCATTTTGGGGTTATTTGCATATTGTAAATTTGTATCAAAATTTGGTATCCCTAAGAGGGACAAACTTGTAATAAGTGATTCATTTGATCAATAAAAGAGAGCTTCCTTTTGTTATTTCCTTTTTGTCAAATGTTTCCATAGATTACATGCTTTTATTTCTTCATGTTGCAATATCTATAGATGTGTGGTCTCCATAGCCTTCTACAGTGGCGATCATAATGGATACACCCAAAATTTATTCTGTTTTCTAATTTGTTGCATATTTTTTTTTCACATAGGTGCAACCAATTTAATCAACGGTGGCTCACAAATCTCAGATACTCTTTAAGACATCAGCTAGATTTAGAGCCACCATGAGCGATAGTGATCGATAGAAAAACTTACAAATATCAGACAACTAGTTCATCAACAGACTTGTATTTCAGGTTGGTTGAAATTTTTTGTATTTTAGCTTCTCCATATGTGTTTCTATTTTATTAATGTAGTATATGAATGATAATTAGAGAACATAGAGAAGTTTTAAAAGCAAAATTTATAAGATCTCTTAGGTTTTCTACTAGCCATTGCTATAAATGGTAGTCTTTGATTTTAATTTGCCCTAGTCTCCAGTGGTCTAGATTGTATGTTAGGGTTTACATGCTTGAGGCCCAATTAGAGGCCATTTTTTCATAACTAGTATTGCATCCTCTGAATATCATCTAGATTTTAGATATGCATTCTATGAAATAGAAATGTTCTTTTTAAGCATGTAGAAAAATCATTTGAGTGCTCTATGATGCATTTTGTTTTCATGCAAAATTAAAAAGAACCACCACACACCACATCACACTTAAACATTAGTGAGTTGGATTTCATACCCAACAACTAATAGAGACCAAGGAAAGTGGGATTCAGCTCCATCCATTGGCTCAAATCATACAAACACCATTTTTGGCCAAGGTCGGCTCTAAGAACTGACGTATATTGAAAAATTTGGATATACTTCTCTTCGAAGGGTATAGCACTATATAAGTGAGACTGGATAAGTACTGGTAGGACATGTGCTCCCTTACCAGGTATGGGCTTCATATCCATACTTTGGTGGGTTTACGTGATCAAAATTTCATTGCTGGTTATTGAGATGTGAGCATATAGGTGAAAACCCTTAAACTATACAAGAATATCATCAAAAAAATACAAACACGATGAGGGATAGTTTATGTATTCAACAAACCAAAAATCATGAAATAGTTTAGGGCTCACAAAGAATCTTTAAAAGAGATAAACACCCTTGTATGCTTTGTATTCTCTAAAATTTACAAAAGAGATAATTCACATTATGGTCAACACACGAAGAGGCTCACCTCGGTGCACAACCAAGGTGGAAGCTAAAGCTCCAGGATACACACAAGATAATGCATTGGAACCTCTACCACATGATCCTCTTGAATGAAATTCTATGAGTATCAAAGGTGATAATTCGATGCATGGGGATTCTATTTAGAATAACCCAGTTAGAGGATGTAACATACACTCATAACGATATAGAATTAAGGGTGGCTCAAGGCCCCCATCATCCCATGGTAGAAAAAGAGAAAATATACCCAATCAGGGGTAAGAAAATAGGGTTGCATTAGAGTGTAGACCCCTAAGAAATTCAAACCTTAATGAACATGGAAGGTTCATGATATATCTAGCCATAATTGGAGTTAATGGTACACCCCCAAACAAACCATGGAGAACTAGGCAACTTGATGGACTAGAACAAGTTCTAGGGTGACTAAGGTATATAGATTCTTCTACGCATTCTTGCTATATGAGTTCACATAGCAAGAACACACAGAGGTATACCATTAAGCTAGGAGAGTGCTCAAAGCACTCCCACAACATGCATACCTCATCCACACAGGTAGGCACAAAGATCAAACTACAACACGACACAAATACTATCTACACAAATAAGGGCAAGAGTGTGGTGGATAAGTCTGTTAGGGTTACACTAATAAAGCCCCTTGAAAAGAGCTACAAAATTAGAGGTATCACACTAGCGATATTATAGATTGATCTTAGAGGTTGGATTCAGAGTAGAGGCAATGTATCTTCCAAAACCAATTAGAAGATGTGCACGTAGAGTGCGAGCACCTTGAGAATGAGGATACTCGACATCAAAGGCTGCTTAGGAAATGTTTGTACGAGTAGCGCATGTGAGAACAAAACATCCTTGATCAAAAGGAGTGTGAGGAGAGAGAGGATAGGTTAGCTCAAGCTAATCTCCCCCCTAAAGTGAGTATAGGAAGCACAACCAAAGATGTGCTACATCATAGCCTAAGTTGTGCCCTAACCAAGTTAAAGATCGTACTCATTATATGACCTAGAATACACAACAGTGCCAAGAACTAGATCAACCTAGGTATACCCAGTATGTAGAGTCAGAAGGAGATAAGCAATATTAGTAGTATCCTAAAATCTCCTTAGTAGATGTGGATGATGAGCCTAATCCTCCACCTCAGCCTAAAAAGAATCTACCCCTGGTAGCTCCGTAGAGACCCCTTAGGGAAGAGGATATTTTGTCCTTGCAAGCATACAAAGCCTTGGTAGAAAAGGTGAGAGCTATTGATAAACAAGGGACAACTTATCAAAAGCCTACCTTGAATAAAATTTACAATGCGACTCTATGCCCTTCAGTTCCTAGCCTAGTGTATCATGATCATTTCAAGATGCCCAAGTTGGACAAGTTCCAAGGTGATGAAGACACACAAGAGCATGTGATGAGCTTCATGAACATGTGCTTCTAGATCCAAAGTAATGATGCTTTGTTACTAAGAACCTTCATAATGACCCTTTCAAGCCCTACCCTAGAATGGTTTAATCAATTAAAGAGGCACAACATTACTAGCTTCGAACAACTAGCAAATGGATTTCTTGAACACTTTTCCTTTGGCATAAAGAAGAAAACCAATTTGATTGACTTGGCAGATATAAAATAGTATGATGACAAGCTAGTCATGGATTTTGGTAACAGATAGAGAAAGTTAATGGCTAAGCTTCCATTTTCCATTCGTACCATTGAATTGACTAGAATGTTTACCAAAAGTTGTACAAAACACATCTCGTTGTTATTACAATTGCAACAGTATCAAAAATTTGAAGAGGCTTTGGCACAAGCCAAGGTCATAAAGGATATCAAGTTACAAGAAGGTGATTTGAAAATCTAGATAAAAAATGAGTGGAATAATAAAAACATAAAGAACCAACATCAATAGGCCAATCCTGCACAAGTAAATCAGGTTGTGTTGAATCAACAAAAGGGGAATTAGGGCCAACAACCTCAAAACTATCAGGATCAACCTCCCCCTGTGTAGTACAATCAATGCAACAACAATAAGTAGGGTAAGAACAAAGAGCAGCATCCTCCTCACCAATTTATGTCATTGTTTGAGACTATGGCATCAATATTCAATCAATTGTGCGAGGCTAATGCCATAAATTTACCTAAAGTTAAATTGCTTGATCTTAACCAACCTAAATCGAAGGGAATTAGGGAAGATCGGTACTATTTGTACCATAAAAAAAAGGTCATGATATCAAAGTGTGTCACAGATTTAAGCATCTAGTACAGAACATGATCAATAGAAACATGTTGATCCTTGAAAATCCTCTAACTTCAAATAACCAAAACATGGGGATATCCAAAAATTTCCTATCAAATCATGAGCCATCAAGGAATAATATCATATAATTAAATCAAGTGCGGATCAAACCACCAATTCAAGGCTTTATCGGTATGGTGAATGTAGTCACCAAAAATAGAAGGTATAATCAGCCCGATCCTCCTCCTTCTCCAGTTAGAATTCAAGTTGCACCATCTCAAAGGCCAACACAAAACAACTTGCTGGGCCCACCAAATAGACTGATGGTTACAATGAGAAATAGGCTTATTCAAATACTATAGACGGCCTCAGCAAATTTGTCAATTTATGAGATAATACAATAGTCTCCTAGGCATAGGGAGATGCTAATGGAAATTTTGAGGTCCATAGAAGTGTAGTCCCAAGATCCAGAAGCATTCACTAATTTTATGGAACATGGGTAGTAGTGTTAAGAGCTTGTGATCCAATTCTATAATCACAAAATCAAGACAATATCTATTGCTATAGCAGACCCGCTGCTTTATATTATTGCATGTGTAAAACACACACCCTTCAAATGGATATTGATCAACACAGGATCTTCGATAAAAATTATTACCACAAAGGCCTTGGAATATTTAAAATTACCTAAATCACATATTGTATCCTCAAATTTCATACTGCGAGCATATAAAAATGTATTATGCTCGATAGTGGGTACTATAATTCTACCTATTCAGGTGGGATTGAAAACCATCCTTATGATGTGTCATGTTCTAGAAGGTGCGATGCAATACAACATTCTCTTAGGTAGGTTGTGGATAAGAGAGATGCAATGTGTACCCTCGATATTACATTAGTGTATCAAATATGTACACGAGGGGTAAGTGCATGTGGTTCCTTCGGACGAGGAGCCATTCAAGTATGTTAATCAAGTGGATTTACTAGGAGATTTTATCTTCCCATCAATGCATCTAGATGTGAGACCTACATCATCTATCAGACATCCAACAGGTAAATCAAAGGAAGTGTGCATCGATCCTTCAACATCGGCACCACGACCAACTTCACATACAATAACTACTTCTATGAAGCCTATAATATTGACAATGCTTAGGAATGATAAAAAGCTAAAGGTAGAACTAGGTGAAAAAAAGACTAAATAAATCCTCAATGTAGAAAATTTTGAAGTCCCAAATCCCATGGAGGAGGGAAACTCACAAAAAGAAGTCGAGGAGGTACCTTAGCCTACCTCACCTGCATCTTCAATGGGGTCATATGCACCGTAGGTGATAATTCATTTAATCAATCTTGGGTTAGCAGAGTACCTAGTGTAGAATGTGACTTTTATACCAGTTATTAAATCTGCATAGGATATGGACAGGCCTCAAGCCCATTGCTTTCTTGTGGGGATGGTGGTACCACTAGGGGTGCAACCCAATCAAACTAACTTAATCTATGGAGGCCTAGATCAACTTGTAGATCGTACACCTATATAAGAAGATGATGATGAACCATTTGTAGTAAATGTTCATTATTTGTCTAACCTAGAGTTCACCCTTCAATATTTTGAGCGTTACCATTGGCATGGTTATGGTTTGGGTCTATTCGAGCAAGGGTGCTGAACCTCATATCAACCACACTATAAGCTACCATATGATAGGTTTGGATTGGGTTATGATATAAGAGGTCAAAATGAGCTTCTAGCTATATATTTAGATTACCTTAACATAAGCATGGTGGTAGATGATGTTGATTGGAATCCCTACCATCCTAACCATTCATATTATTTAAGGGGTGACTGGTTGGTGAATATGGTTGCCATAGAACCATCTTTGATCTATCATGACAACATCTCGGTGGAGGCTAGTTTAGATGATGGTTATCATAAATCATGAGTATGCTGATGATATTAGCATTGGACCCCAAAATCCTGGTATAATAATAGAACCTAAATTAGAAGCCACTTATGAAGAAGGAGATTCAAAATCCATCTCTGAGAGAGGTGGACCAACAAGCAATTTTGGTGAAGGTGATGACAAGCATTCCTCAGAATATGAGTAATACGAAGATGAGATTGAGTTGGCTTACTTAGGCCCTCAATATTTATGTCATCTGTTACCCTAGGTGGATATGGAAGAGTTGTACTATACAGTATTCTTGGGATATCAAATCTTGATGCAAGCAGTGAACTTAAATGAAATCTATCACATGGTTTTCCTTGAGCCTTAGACTAAAAGGTAAGAGTTTCCACTGGACAATCCAATCGTCCCACCTATTCCTAGAGAGGATCCAATTATTCCCATACCCCTTGAGCTGCATCTAAAGTGTGGGGGAGGTATAGAGTTTATGTCATGTGGTATTGGAAATTTCATTCATTCCATCAACATGATCTCCATTGATCTGACCACTCCACTCCGCAATCCATCTAAACCTTCAAAACATTTGTACCTCAATTTTGAGGCCATTGATTTTAATCGTACCAATTCTCCTTTAGAGCCTAAAGATTTCTTATCTAACGAAGAAATATTACAACTATTTTATTTTGTGCTAGGCTATGCATACGATGTTTATCATGATGAGAATAATTTTGATATGGAATATTTAAATCCAACGAATGACATCCATTTGATTCGTACACATCACCAGATTGAGGAGGGGTCACATATGTCAATAGATGAAACATTAAAAATGGATATCAGCAAAAATCCCATGAATCCGAGGAAGGTTAAATTTGGAGAAAGATTATCTCTTGAGGAATGTGCCACCCTCATTCCTCTATTGAAAGAGAAACCTGATCTCTTTGCTTGGACTTACAAGGATATACCGGGTCTAGATCCAAAATTGGTTACTCATAACCTTTTGCTAGATCCCACCAAGAAGCTAGTAAAGCAAAAACTTAGGAAGACGCATCCATCTATTGCTTTGATGGTTAAAGACGAATTGCAAAAACTTTTGGATATAGAATTATCATTTCCATCGACTATCTGGAATGGGTATCAAACATGGTACCTATAGGAAAACCAAATGGAAATCCGTATTTGTATGGATTTTAGAGATCTCAATAAGGCAATACAAAAGGACTCATTCCCGTTGCCTAACATCAGTGCTCTAGTATATGCAACTGCAAGTCACAAAATTCTTTCCCTTATAGATGATTTTTTTGGTTATAATTAAATTTAGATTAAGCCCAAAGACCAGCATAAAACCACTTTCACAATGCCATGGGGAACATTTTACTATAAAGTTATGGCATTCAGTCTTAAAAATACTGGTGCTATATATCAGTGAGCCATGACATGAATATTTCATGACTACATGCATAAGATCCTAGAGGATTATATCGATGACTTATTGGCAAAGTCATTGTTGCATTCAGAGCATACCAAGGTTCTCAAAAAATTCTTTGATCACCTGATAGAGCACAATGTAAGGTTGATGACAAATGGAGTCCGAGAATGTTATGATTTATCATTACCTTAGACTATAGAGAGTCTAGGTTTAAATAGGAGATAAAATAGAACATTAAACAAGATAGTAGCAAATAACGCTAACTTACTAACAACTAACTACGTAGTCAAATTGACTATGACTAACCTAGGATATTTAGATAAATATCCAAAATGTAAACAGTAAATAGTAAAAGGTAACTAACCTAGTAGTAAAAGTAAATACTCTTTTACCTAGTGGAGTAAATGGTAAATATCCCAACTAATGGAATATTACTCTAACATCCCCCCTTATTACATTATTTGGGTAATACATACATATCCCTCTATACAACAATATTTGGGTGAAGTATATAACTGCCCCAATACAGTGAAGAAGATGTTGATCTGCTGGTTCTTTGCTCTATCACAGTTCTCTGGCTGCTCCTAAGCAAAAAGTGGGTTATTCCTCACTATGTCTTCATGCCAACGAATGTCCTTATGGTAATCACATCATCCAACCGATTTGCATGGGTAACCAGCCGCTGCAATCGCTAGGTGTAGTAGAATAGATCACTTCATACAAGGTTCATTCATTTACAATATGAATTTGCAAAAGATAAGGTAGCTAAGGTGTCGGTCGTTGCCAAAAATGCACCCTTATAAGTTCCCCCCTTCTTGTTGCAAAACATAGTGTAATTAATTTCTGAAGGAAGTGTGACTAAGGTGTCGGTCAAAGCCAAAAATGCACCCTTATAAGTCATCTTCCCTATTTACAAAAATCAGTGAAGAAAAGAAATGGATATCCCCCCTCAATTGCAAAAAGTGTGCAACTCAAGAGTGTTGTGAAGGATTTTACAAATATTGCCTCCTAGACAATTGTACACCACAAAAAAATCGCTCCTCTTGTTACAAGTACTTCAAACACCTAGAATTTGCTATTTATGAAGCCTAAAAGAGGTACAAGCACCCCTTATTGCAAGGTCTTCAAACAAAAAACTTATGCTATTTATGAAGCCTAAAAGAGGAGTGAGAGAAAATGGTGCTTTTGCCCAAGGGACACATGTGTTTTCCCTCTACAAAACTGTTTTAGCAATTTAGCACTCCTTGTGCTATCTTTGAACCAGAAACAGAATCAGAATGAGACACTTCACAAGAAAGATGGCTTCTGTGTTGTGCCTTTGCCATTTTAGTTTTGCTTTGTTTTGAAACCAACACTGAATGGTGTCTTGGTTGTCATTTTTACAATTTGTGCAAAACTATGCTTTCTAGGCAATTTGATCAAAAAAGTTCACCAATTTGTCCTTTCTTATTGTAAGTACTTCAAGCATGATTGCTTATTATGAAGTCTAAAAGAAAAGGTTTAATGTTGATGACTTGGACTTTTCTGATTGCCTTTACAAGTTTTATTTCCATCTTATCAAAATTTATGTTTGAAGGAAGAAAGGAATTATCCCCCCTTAGTGCAAAGGATTGCAACTTTTAAGGTTCCTTATTTTCAAAAAACTTGTTCTTTCTTTTGATTACCCTAAAAGAGTACCAAAATATAATTCACTCAAACAGATATTTAATGGCACCTGCCTTAACACCCTTCAAGAAGGATGAGAAGTTTGAGGAAATTAAGCCAAACAAATAAGAGTGAATTAGGGGTTTTGTTGATTTAGGAGAGAATATCAAGTAATTTTGGCTTTAAATTTGTGCAAGGATTTACACAAATTTGTGAAATTTTGGGGTTTAGTGTGTTCTTGATTCTATGACTTATAATTGCAAAAGAAATAATGCAATAATCAAACAAGAATGCCCACAAAATTCTTATCACCTAGGTGTTGGATGCAACCGAAAATGCACCTAATTTGCCAATAAAGGTGTCGAGTAAAATCGAAAATGCACCTTTTAATTTTTGCAACAAAATGTGTGTTTTGTGTTGTGCAAAAAAATGATATTTTTATGTCTCCTACTTTGTTTTCCAATTTTGCAAAATAAGTACAATGTTGTCTTCTCCCCTGAATTTTGCAAAATTAACAATTTTGAGCACTCCTTCCAAGACAAGTCGACACACGACCCGCATTTGGAAGGCTTCCAGAACTAGTCGACACACGACCTAGTTTTTATGGGCCTAAGGCTTTAAATTCTTCTCAATTTTGCAAAAGGAAAGTGCAATTTTATGTCTTATATCCCCCTCTTGGAGAAAAACAAATGCACTCTTTGTCTATGAATTTTAGAAAAAAATTTCAGTCTCCTTGTTGTCTAATTTGCAAAAAAAATTCAAGTTTGACCCTTTCTTGTATGCGAAATTAACAAGGTGGAGAAGAGGTTTTATGGCTTTCTAATTTGCAAGAAAAATAAGTGCTCTTCTATGTCTTATATCCCCTCTTGGAGAAAACAAAAGCTCCTTTTGATTTGTTTGCAAAAAATAGATCCTTAATTCTCTATTTTAATGCAAAATTTTAATAAATCTAATCATTATTTAATTAATAATAAAATTTAATTTTGTAAAAAATCAATGTAATTTAAAAAAAAAATTGATTTTAGACAAAAGATATTAAATTATTAAATAAAATGATTAAAAATAAAAAAAAATTACAAAAAAATAGAAAAAAAAATTACCTTTTAATTTATGCCGCGGGCACCTTTTGGCAAAAAGGGGTTTATTGCCCCGACGAGAGTCGAACTCTCAACCTCCAGTCGGGCAGCGTCTGAGCGCTGGCCCCTCTGTCGATTGGGCTAGCTAGCCCGACATGAAGGGAAGGGAAGGATATCCCCTTTCCCTTCACTCCTCGTGTGGGCGGGGAAAACTGTGGGATTTATCCCACATTGCCTGCGCGGGCAATTTGAGGGGGTATAAAAGGGCTATAAAGCCCTTAGAATATTGAATGCCTTTGGGCAGTCACCCCACCCTCTTTTTGGTAGCCGCCATGTGGTGCGGCCAGGTCGAGTCGGGTGGCACGTGGCAGTCCGCCACGTGTCACCCACGTGTCAAGTCCGGTGACACATGGCTTGTTCGCCATGTGTCGCATCCGTCTTCATCCTGTTGTCATCCAGTGGCTGTCCAAGAAATATGTCTTTTGCATAACATCAAGAAAACTCTTGGAATATATCAATTCTAAACGAGGGATCGAAGTTGACCTAGTGAAGGTCAAGGCCATTTTATAAATGTGTCCTCCCACTAATATCAAGGAATTGAGAAGCCTTTAAGGCAAAGTGAAGAGTTATAACCAGAATTATTCCATAATAATAATGCAGAATTAAATAATTCAAAAGAAAATAACAACTCACAAATTACATGCACATAGAACACAAGATATTTATCCTGGTTCACCCAATATGGGCTACATACAGCAAACAAGAGCCACACCTTTTCTATTATTATTCACCTTTTTCATAATGGGACATTATAATAAATGTAAAGGAAACTCTTACAACCCTAAACCATGTGGTATTAGAATACCATGGGCTAAAACCACCTATACCAACCAATCATGGGAATCCCACCAACACCTCCAAAAATAGCTCCGAGAATACCTTCAAAAAAAGGGGCCTTTGAAATAGCGAGACCGCCAAAGTAGGGGTCTGTTGTACAGTACTTCCTCTGCAAAGGATGAGACATGTCCAACATTCTTCCACTTGTTGAATACTTTGCATAAATGTTGTAATCAATGTTAGTTCCAACACCCAGTATTGCAAGACCCATTTCAATTGTATAAAACATGAACTTTTCTATGCTATTTGCCTTGGTTAAAGCATATGTAACATTTTCCTTGGTATCCACTTTTTCCATCAACACTTTCTTCTATTCAATCATGTCCCTATTGAAGTGGTACTTTATATCAATGTGCTTTTTTATTGAATGGTAAGCAGGGTTATTTGCTAGAAATATAACACTTTGGCTATCATAATTTATCTTCACAGCTCCATGAAAGAACCCAATATTAGCACATAGTCTTTAAAACCATACTGCTTCCTTACTTGCATCAGTGGCTGCCATGTACTCAACTTCAGTGGTTGAAAGAGCAACAATATTTTACCTTTTGTTCATCCAACTAATATCCCCTCCAAAAAATTTGAATACATATGCACTAGTAGATCTTTTATTATCAAGATCTCCAGCCCAATCTGCATCAAAAAAACCTTCTATATCCAAGGATTTTTTTTCTTTACATGTACCTTCATGAGATTGAAAAATCAGATGTACCACATAAATATTTGAAAACCCTTTTTATAGTAGTCCAATACTCTTTACCAGGTTTAGACATATATCTACTCAAAACTCCCACTGCATGGGCAATATCTGGTCTAGTACACACCATGACATACATTAAACTCTATACAACATTTGCATAAGGAACATGGGACATTTATTCTACCTCTTCTTCTATTTTTGGACATTGTTCAGTAGAAAATTTTTCACCCAAATGAATAGGTACCTTCACTGGTTTGCAATCCTACATAATGAATCTCTTAAATACTGTCTCAACATACTTTTTTTGATTCAACCACAACTTTCTGTTTGAACAATCTCTATTTATTTGCATACCCAAAATATAATTTGTAGGGCGAAGATATTTCATGTCAAACTATGATGCTAATTGAGGCTTCACTTCCCTGATCATTTCCTTACTATTTCCAATTAGTAACATATCATCAACATACAAAACTATAATGACAAGTTCATTACCAATTTGATTTGAGTATACACAATAATCAGAATTGCTATGAACAAAATCAAGGCCTAAAACATAAGTATCAAATTTTTGATACCACATTCTAGGTGACTGTTTCAGTCCATACAGATATTTGATTAACTTACATACAATATCCTCCTTTCCTTCAACAATTAATCCTTCAGGTTGTCTTTCATCAACATGTCGCAAAATCGTGACACTTTTTCCTTCCTCCTCTTTCACTTCTTTTTTGGTTGCGAGAATGTGACATGTCGCGATATCGTGCCACTTTTCCTTCTTGCTCCTAGTCTTCTCTTTTGGTCGCAAAAATATGACATGTCACGAAATTGCGACACATTTTCTTTCTTGCTCTTTCTCTTCTCTTTTAGTCGTGAAAACACAACATGTCGCGATATCGCGACACTTTTCCCACTTGCTCTTTCTTTTCTTTTTTGGTCGCAATAATGTGACATGTCGCGATATCATGACACTTCTGCCTTCGAGCTGAACTTATCGCCAAAAAGCAATCCTTCTTCCTTCAAGCTTAAATTATTGCCAAAAAATGGCACTATTTCTTTCTTGCTCACCATGTCACGAAATCGTGACACTCTTTCTCTAAGCATGTCGCGATATCGCGATACTTTTTCTTTCTTGCTCTTTCTCTTTTCTTTTGGTCGCAAAAATGTGACATCGCGATATCGCGACATGGAAAAAGTGTCACGATATCGCGACATGTCGCATTTTCACAACCAAAAGAAAAGAGAAAGAGCAAGAAATAAAAAGTGTCATGATATCGTGACATGCTTAGCAAGAAAGAAAGAGTGTCGCGATTTCGCGACATGGTGAGCAAGAAGGAAATAGTGTCATTTTTTGGCGATGTGTTGAGCTTGAATGGAAAAGTGTTGCGATTTCGTGACATGTCAGATTTTCATGGCCAAAAGAGAAGAGAAGAGCAAGAAGGAAAAAGTGTCGCGATATCGCGACATGTCGGTTTATCACGACCAAAAGAGAAGAGAAAGAGCAAGATGGAAAAAGGGTCGTGATTTCACGACATGTCATCCTATCGCGACCAAAAGAGAAGAGAAAGAGCAAGAAGGAATAGTGTCATGATATGGCTACATGTTGCATTGTCACGACCAAAAGAGAAGAGAAAGATAAGGAAAGAAAAAGTGTCGCGATTTCGTGACATGTGGAAGGGTGTAGATATATCACGATATGTCGTTGTTTCATGACCAAAAGTGAAGAGAATAAGCAAGAGGAAAATATGTCGCGATATCGCGACATGTTGGATTTTCGCAACCAAAATAGAAGAGAAAGAGTGGGAAGGAAAAGTGTCGTGATTTTGCGACATGTCTCTTTTTCATGACCAAATGAGAAAATAAAGAGGAGGAAGGAAAAGTGTCACGATTTCGCGACATGTCGCAGTTTCACGACCAAAAGAGAAGAGAAAGTGTTAGGAGGCGAAAGTGTCGTCCGCCTATGTTTTGAGGTGTGGGTCATCTTTTGTAAGGGTGTTGCTCTTTGTTGGCGATGTAACCTCAGTAGGGGGCTAAGGCCAGATTGTCCCTATTGAGGTCTTGTTCCGATTCAGCTTTGTGCTGTTGTTGTAATAGGTTTTGGGTCAACCTGTAAAACCCAATTATAATGAATTTGTACCTTAATTACAAAAAAAAAATCCTTTAGGTTGTCTTATATAGATTTCTTCCTCCAAATATCCATGAATAAATGTAATTTTTACATCCATTTTCTCTGTTTAAAGATCAAAATAAGTAGCCACAGCTAAAAGAAATCTTATTGAGGTTAGCTTTGCAATAGGAGAAAATACTTTGCCATAATCAATTCCCTCTACCTGAGAATAGTCTTTAGCAACTACGAGAGCTTTATATTTCTCCACTTTACCTTCAACATTCTGCTTCTTCTTGAAGATCCATTTGCAACCTATTACTTTTCTTCCCCTAGGTAATTTTACTAGATCCCATATCTTGTTCTTTTTTAGGGTCATCAATTCCTCATTCATGGCCTCTTCCCAAAGGTTTACCTATTCAAAATTAATAGCTTCTCTAACTGTTCTAGGATCTTCATCAGTAATAGATAAAACAAAAGAAGAATGAAAAGCATATGGACTATACCTTTCAGGTTGCCTTCTTTCTCATGTTGATCTTCTTAATATAGGTGTATGAACCTCTAGTTCATCCTCTTCTATAGAGTAGGATTCTTCTTCCATGATATCAAATTACACATTTTTAGGTTCTTCTTTTGTTACTTCCTTCCTGTGATCACCTTTCATTTATCTAAACACCACATCTCTATTGTAAACTATACTTTTAGTTTCTAGATTCCAAAGTTTATATCCTTTAACACCATATTTATAACCAATAAAGATACATTTAACAACCTTATTATCAAGCTTACTTCTTTTCTCCTTTGGAATATGCATGCATTCATCACAACCAAAACATCTAAGATGTGAAAGAGATGGTTTCTTAGCAAACCATGCTTCAAATGGAGTTTGATCCGGCAATTCTGATGTAGGATATTGATTTCGCAAGTAACATGCCACATTCACTGCCTCTACCTAGAATTCCTATGCTAGACCAACACCACTGAGTAGACTTCTAGCCTTTTCCATTAGTGATATGTTCAATCTCTTAGTAAATCCATTTTTTTGAGGTGTTTATGGAGTTGTCTTCTATCTTGCAATACCACATTGCTTACAAAAATCCTTAAATTTATTTGAACAATACTCTCCTCCATTATCATACCTCAATACCTTAATATTTTTCCCATTTTTATTTTCAACAAGTGCTTTAAATTCTCTAAACTTATCAAATACTTCAGCTTTACTTTTAAGAAAATAAATCCATGCATATCTTGAAAAGTCATCAACAAAAGAAGCATAGTACCGTGATTGTCCAAGGGATGGAATAGGAACAAGATGAAAAATATCACTGTGAATTAGATCTAATACCCCTTTTGATCTTGTAGCACTAGATGGGAAACTCACACGATTTTTCTTGCCATAAATACAATTTTCAAAGAAATAAAAACCATTGAGCAATTACAAATACCTTGAACCATACCTTTCATGTACAGGGTATGAAATCCCTTTTCTCTAATATATCCCATTCTTTGATGCTAGAGTGTTGAAATTTTATATGATTCATACTCAGGAATAGTTGAGATATTGCAATTATTTGTCATAGTGCTTCCCAATAGCTTATACAAGGTTCCAATCTGAACTCCTCTTGCTAACACTATAGATCCATGAACCATTTTACATTAATCCTTACTAAAACTGATGTTCACTACTGCATAAACCATTTTGCTTACAAAAATTAAATTTCTAGCAAGGCTAGGAATATGCATCACACCTGGGAGGGTTTTAACCCTACCATCATGCAATAGTATTTTTACTCTTCCACAAACAATGATTCTAAGTGGTGAATCATCTCCTAAAAGTACCTCCCCTCTATCATATCTTTCATATTCACTGAACCACCCCCTATGAGGAGTCATATGAAAAGAGGCACCAATATCAATCAACCAAATTTACTATTTGAATGTGTGGAACAAGATGCCAAATATACATCCCCTCCTTCATCATTGGATCTATTTATCTCTGTGGACTTGGATCCATCAGATCTCTTTCCATAATGAACATTATTTGATCTATAATCCTTCTTCATGTGTCCAAGCTTACCAAATTTCTAATATTTTCTCTCAAACCTTCCTCGAGACTTGGATATACCTCTAGACTTAGATCTATCACCAGATCTTGTTTTATCTTTTTCCTTGGCATACCCTCTCACTGTTAGGGCATCCTTTGATGTGCCCTCCATGGATTTTCTCCTCATATCCTCTAATAATAGATATGCCACAACATCTTCAAACTTCAATGTGGATGAAGTTGTACTACCAATTGCTACAACCAGGTTATACCACAAATGTGGTAAAGAGCATAGAAAAGTAATACATTTATCTTCCTCACTCAACTTAATTTAAACAAATGTAAGTTGACTTACCATCGCATTGAATGCATTAAGATGATTTGCTACTGAATCCCTTTCATTCATCCTAAGATTATACAATTTATTTCGAAGGAATAATTTGTTCACCAAGAACTTAGATTGATACAAAATCCCTAACTTCTCCCAGATATCCTTTGCAGTAGCTTCTCCAAAAATATTGATTAATACTGAATCTGCAAGGCACAGTCAAATTGGACTCCTCACTTTTTGATTCAACTTTTCCCAATCTTCATCGGATGTACTGGTAGGTTTATGTTCAGAGATAATAAACCATTGATCTCTGTCCACGAGCAAATCCTCCATCTTTAACTTCCATAGCTCAAAAATTTTTCTATAAAATTTCTCAATTTCTATCCTTGAATGATTTGACATCATTTTACTTCAAGCTCCTTTTGCGTAAAAATCCCACTCCAGAATATGTTTTCTATAACTCCTAAAAACCCTAGATCCTTTTCAAATGAACTAAAATTCTAGCAATAAAGGCATCCCTCTATGGTTAAAAATATAGCTCTAATACCATATGAAAAGTTATAACCAGAATTATTCTAGAATAATAATGCATAATTAAATAATTCAGAAGAAAATAACAACTCATAAAATATATGCACATAGAACACAAGAGATTTATCCTGGTTCACCCAATATGGGCTACATCCAAAAAACAAGAGCCACACCTCCTTTTCTATTATTATTCATCTTTTCCGTAATGGGACATTACAATCAATATAATGGAAACTCTTACAACCCTAAACCACAATGTGGTATTAGAATACCATGGGCTAAAACCATCCATACCCACCAATCACAGGAATCCCACCAACGCCTCTGAAAATAGTTTTGAGAATATCTCCAAAAAAAGGGGACCGCTGAAGTAGGGGCCTACTGTACAGTACTTCCTCTACAAATAATGAGACACATCCAACACAAATTAGCATCCATAAAGTGATTCATCACACAATTATGAGATAAATATCAAACCATGAATTGAATGCTACACAAGGGGTCCCATTTAATTGGGATGAGGACTGTCAAAAGGCCTTTGCTGAGATCAAGCATTACCTAGCAACGTTGCCAATTTTAGCTCCACCTCGACTAAAGGTGTCATTTCTATTATATCCACCACCAAAATTGCACTAGGAACCATGTTAGCCCAAAATAACGTGCAAGACAAAGAACACATAATATATTACATTAGCCGAACTCTGGTCAACTATGAGCTATGATATGCATATGTGAAAAAATTATGCTTAGCAGTAGTCTTTGCGACGAAGAAGTTGTGCCACTGCATGTTGAGCCATACGACATATGTGGTATCAAAAGAAAATCCTTTGCAGCATATGATGAGCAAAATGTATCACAATACGTGTACTACAAAGTGGATCATGCTATTGATAAAATTTTACCTAGAATTCATAAGTTAAAAGTCTATCAAGGGACAAGTCATAGTAGATCAACTGGTAGAGGCTCCTCTTTAGGATCATAATCCTCTTGGCATAGAGCTTCTTGATGATGTAGTATTTGCATTATCAGAGTTGTCAAAACCCGAAGAACTGGATAATCAAGTAGACATGTCTCTATTCTTTGATATATCCAAGTGCGAGCAAGGGGGTGGTGCAATAATTGTGTTCTTCATGTCACAAGGTGATCCAATGCCCTTATCATTTAAGCTCAATTTTACTTGTACCAAAAATAAAACTAAACACAAGGCCCTAATATTGGGTCTCCAAACAACGCTTGCCATGAAGATTAAAAAGCTAAATATCTTTGGCAACTCCTTGCTTATTGTTAATCAAGTTAAGGGGATCTATCAGTGTAGATATCCCATTTTAAAGGCATATAAATATCTTGTGGACACATATCTAGCCCAACTATAATGGTATGACATCGAGGCAATACCTCAAATGTCCAATAGATTTGCAAATACCATGGCATCTTTGAGATCCTTAATCCCTCAAAATCTATCTGTTGAATTCACTACCATTCAAGTGAAAATGCTATTGCAATCTACGATACAATTTGAGGCACAAAACAATCAAGAATCAGTCCACATGATTCAAATAGAACCAACCCATGAATGGTTCTACAAGGCTAGAGAATTTCTAAAAAAGGTACCTTGGGGATATTTAATTTCGTAGGTCCTATAGAGAATGATACTACTATTCTCCATAAGGTTGTTTCCCAATAAAATTTTGTACAAGTCA
The DNA here is from genome assembly GCA_028583015.1 of Wollemia nobilis. NCBI lineage: Eukaryota > Viridiplantae > Streptophyta > Pinopsida > Araucariales > Araucariaceae > Wollemia > Wollemia nobilis. The sequence continues at coordinate 1,121,611 of JAQPPZ010016912.1, read as the reverse complement.
AACTACAACAAGAATATATCGTTAATTCATTTGAAGCTATTACCTATCAAAAATGGATATTACAAATACATGATTTTCTTAAACTTAGTATAATCCCACAAGGATTGTTGCATGTTGCATAACGAGCATTCAAATAAAAAGTGACTAAGTATGTCTTGCTAGGAGATATTTTGTATCATCGTATCTATGATGGAATTCTCCTTCATTTCCTTGAGCCCCAAGAATCAACTTGGGCAATCTCACAAGCTCATGATGGTACATGCGGTGGCCATTTCAATGGTATGGCCATCGTCAAGCACATCCTTTGAATGGGTTATTATTGGTCCACTATGGAGAAGGACTGCACAATGTATATCAAGAAATGCATCAAATATTAGCATCATGCTAATCTTACGCACTTGCCATCATAGGCCTTACAACCCATCCACGTGGCTTGGCCATTTTCTTAGTGGGAATTTGATCTGATTGGTAAGATCTCTCCCCCGTCGTTGTGCCAACATAAGTTTATCATAATGGACATTGAGTACTTTACAAAAATAGGTGGAAGCAATCCCTTTGACAATGATAATTAGAGCACATCTTGTGAAGTTCATACTCCATAATATGATATGTCATTTTTGGATACCATCCAAAATCATATCAGATAATGGAACGTCGTTCAAAAAGAAAACTATAAGGTCTTTACTGTCCAAGTATAATATACAACATAGTTTTGTGACTCCATACTATATGTAAGCAAATGGGTAATCTAAAGCTTCTAACAAGACAGTGGTAGCAATCTTAAAAATACTGTTCAAGAGAACCACAAAGATTGGCATATCTAGCTGCCCCTTGCCTTATGGGATTACAAAACTGGTATACAGATACCCATTGGGGTAACCCCATTTTCATGAGTATATTATGTTGAGGTCATTATGCCCTTAGAGTTAGAAATTCAACCCTGTGCATTGCATTGAAAGAGTTTATTTATGACAACACTACATGACAATCTCACATCGACCAATTAACACTTCTTGATGAAGATCTCTTGAATGCCCTTGAACATCTTTGAGTTTATCAGGAACACCTAAAATGAGCTTATAATAATAAATTCCGCTTGAGAGACTTTAAATTTGGGGATATTGTGCTGAAAGAAAACCAAAAGAACTCAAACCTGCTGCCACCCTTGCAAGACAAATTTACGGCCAACTGGTTATATCATATATGAGAAGATAGGGCATGGAACATATCGCCTAACATCGTTTGAAGGTGGTGAAGAGCCCGAACCTCTCAAAATTCTTCATCTTGAGGTGCTCCACACATAAAATTCAAAATCTTAAAAACATTCAAAATAATAAAAATTTAAAAAACAATTGAAAAAGCAAAATCCAAACAAATAAAAATAATAATACAATTAAACAACATTGCAAAACATAAAAAATATAAAAACATTTACATTATGCATTTCATTTTACACATGCATTAATTTAATTACAGTGTATTAGGTATATTCACCCATTGCACTTGCATTAGGATAGGTTGTGTTTGTAAGCTTACAAATAACACCATGTTTATATCTTAATCATGCATCTATTCATCATCATCATCCATCACCCTTGTGAGTAATTGTGTTTCTCAATACAACCCCCCTTGTTGCTAAAAAGAACATACTAGGGTTTTTTAATAATTCAACCATACCTAGTGATCTTTTCAGATTTTGTAGAAATCTATCTTTGTTTTTGTAGATGAGGTCTAGTTTTGATAGCACCTAGCATATGTCAAAATCCCATCACTAATTAAAAAATTAAAAATCCAAGTCTAGATAAAGGAAAGTTGAACACTACAAAGTGGTCCTAGTCACCTTAAGTGAAAGGTTTTTTACTTGCTCATTTTGTGATGCGCATGGTCTAGAGTTTTAATCATTGAAAAAAGGACAAACTCCACCCTACCTAAGAAATCCCTTGCTTTCATACAAAATAAGCAAAATCCCACAATCAAAGCAAAATCCCTTGCTAAAAAAAAAAATGTAAAATAAATAGTGATTTTCATCACTATGCATAAGCAAGTATCCCAATAAATTTGAAGAAAAGAAGGGGGTGAAGAGCTTGAATACCTGGAATGGTCACTACTCAAAGCCATTGAGTGATCCCTAAAACAAAAATGGGCTGAATGAATCCTACCTGAAGTTGGGATAATTCTAAGAAATTTACAAGTGAGCTACCTTTAGGTGGCCTGTATTACCTAGTAGTTTTGTCCAACTGCATCTAAACTTAGGATCAAGGTGAACATTTGGTGATCCTCATTACAAAAATGGGCTAAATGAATCTCACCTAGAAATGAGGTAGTCTTATGTCTCATCTAATATATTCATTTGCACACATAGGGATAATGAATATCTTGGTCTTCATAACAAAAACTTTTATCTTTCAGGAGTCCTATATAGTCATTATACAACTTTTGATTAATCAACTATGGTGTTTGAGTCTCATGGAAAATCTCAAAAATTATATAATAGAAACAAATCATATCATTAATCAATCATGTTTCCTTATGAGGTTTTATTTATTACGGGATGTTCATGAAATAGTCTAGATGGATATCAACAATGATATTTAGACGAACACTGACTATTTTGTGTATATATTTTAACTTACACAAACTTATAGAGAAAACATATACATATTACATCATCTCATATCACATTTGGATGCTTATATGATTAATTTTTATGATAAGAGTTACCATTTTATTCATGATTTTTATACATTTAGTGGTGTCACCCATTAAATTTTAAAGCACATATTAGGTGCATAACTTATGTTTTAAGTGATTAAAGCATACACGTTCATTTGCATAAAATAATTCATATGTACATAATGGATTCCATACATTGCATTTATCAAAGCATATATCACATAGATTAAATGCATAAAAACCAAAACAAATGAAACATGTATTTAACATCCCACATTGTATCCATATATGCATACATCATAGTAGTCAATCTACACATCTAGATCACGTCATCTAATCATACATACATCATATAGCTAGTGCATGTCATAAATACATCACATCATATAGTAATAATCAAATCATGTAAACATTGCATCCATATTGCATCACATGAATATAAAAGCAAGCACATAATACACATAATGAGAAATAAAATAGACTATCATATATATATATATGTGTGTGTGTGTGTGTCAAAGTGTCTAAGTACATCAAAGTACAAAAATACCCATAGGCTACAACTGTGTAGGTCCTCGGACCTTACACTAAAAAATGATACATGTCTCTTAGGCATGTCAATTTGGGTCTACACCCCTTGGATCACCCCATCCTCAACTCCATCCCTATGAGTTTATCTAGAGCTTGCTCCTACTACTCTCTCAGATCGTGCAACCATCCTATTATTGGGATGCACTGATAACTGCCTAAACTCACTCCTCCTAGTATGTTGAGACCCTATTGTCATAGATTTTCTAGAACAATGCCATCACATAATCTAACCTTAGCATTTAGAAGAGCGATGTGTGTTGTATCTGATGCCTATTGCATTGCATCATTTGCTAGTAGAACTTATAGTCGCCTAATCTCTGCCCTTGCATCTAAGCCTACTGGATCTTGAATAACTAGAGCAGTTGTTGCAACCCTTGTATATATCTTAAGAGCATCATGCTCAATAGTGAGAGCACCTATAGTAGCATGCATAAAATATCTCTCATGATGAGCTGATCTATCTTGAGCAGTGTTGAATCAAGTCATGTCTGTAGAGAGGTCCTCTCCTCATTGTACCCTAACCATCTGTCCTACCCAACTGCTAGTTGAATCTGTGCCATGGCGAGAGAGGTATCCCAATCTAAGATATATCATCGAGATATCTGAAGCTCTACCTCTAAGATATGTAGCTCCACCCAAAGGGGAGACTACTGATACTTTGAAACCACCACCTCCTCCTCTAGCACTACCTACTCCTCTGCAACCTGGTCCCACTCCTCTATCCTAGGTCAAACTCACTGCCCATTAGAATCCTTAGTAGCTGCCTCATCCCTTAGATAATCCTATGATACCACCACCTTGCCATAGATGCATCACCCACAACTGAGTGTATGCCTTTGTAGTACCAACATCTACGATACCAACATCGACTATAAAAGGATCTACCTCCTCTACTAGAGTTGTAACCTATGGCACTATGAGATCTCTCTTTTCTTTGAATGCGCATTTATAAAACTAGCTCTAGTGGGATGTCCTGATGAATCCCAAACTATCTGGTAACCCGAGAGAAGTGGAAGAACTCCCTCACCCCTCCCTTACACCTGATAACCCATTAGTCATGTTTGAGCTAAGAACTGGTTAGCATTGAGCCATATAGGACAATCTATTTATGGCCTCCATATAATATCTTGAGCTTGTAGTCCAGTCAGGGAGCTTGCATAGTGATCCAAGTTACTTGCCTGATGATGACTCCATATCTCCTCTGCCTATCTCTACCATATAAACCCATAGCACTATGCTCCCACTGCTATCATAGTAATCTCCTATGGTAATCCTACTAGGTGGTCTGCCTTGATATGCTTCCAACCCCAGATCTATAGAAGCAAGTTTCATACCACACCATATTGACATCACTGCTAGATCTGATATAGATCATCATATAGTTGTGCCAACAATGCAATCCCCCAAGCCATAATGATAGGCCTAGGAATGTCCATCAGATCTTGTACCATAGCTAAGAGGTTCCATGGGATCCTTACTCTTGATGTTTCTGGAAAAAATATTTTACAAATAATGTGCATTAGAACGACCTGGCACCATGTGAACACATCGGCCCAATATCAATGAGTGACAGGAACCTTGCCATGCTAAATGTCTCCTAGAGCTGCATGTGCCTGGTCACCAAAAACCCTATGAAATACTACTGACCTAGTTGATATCAGTGAGGAAACGATGGCTCATCCATTGAAGCAAATCTTGAAGATCCTATAGACATCCTCAGGTGTGATAGTCATCTCGTCAGTCGGGATATGAAAGTTGTTAGTCTGGTAATCCTATCTTTGGACCAACATTGTAATGTATGTCTGATTCGACATGATGGTCAACAATATGGTAGCATACATGAGACCTTGTGCATCAAACCACTCCTAGTTTATGTGGTCTAGCAATGGCATCATATCCACCATTAAATTAGACTCTCTAGCCTGTGCTATCAAGAGCTAAATGTACAAATAAAATGCATAATCAAATGCATATGCTAAAAAAAACTAAGCAAAAAAAAAAAAAAATTCCTAAGGTTTAGCATCCACTCACTCTGATAGTAGATACCATAGCAGTCGCTGATGTTGATAGTGGCTAGCTTCCAACATTTAAGTTTTTTATCGAGGGGTTTCAAACTAGCCACCCTCAATGAAAACGACACCCTTTTACCAAATTGGGAGCTACCCTAAGCGACAGTGGCCTAAATATCTACCTAAAAACCCAAAAAAAATGACAAAAACTTAAAAACTAATCTCTACCCACCTAAATTAGCCTAAATCTAAGCCTAGCTACGGGTGCAATTCGTTGCCAACAGGTTTAATGAGATTTATTTACCTATTTATTAATGTGGCTTATTTTACCCTTTAAATGATAATATTAGTGTTTGAGATATAATCGTGAAGCTTCGGCTCCTCCGCTCGTAGATGCCTCATAGTGCTCTGCCATCGGTTTTAAGGTAATTTGGGTAGCATTCTGGGTCAATTTTTTTTTCTCTCTCTCTCTCTCTCTTCAGAACTCATTGTTGCAACTGCCAGCTGGAAAATAATGAAATCAAAAACCCTAAATTTTCTTTTACATTTTTTATTTTTGGTGTGGTCACTGATGCTGACATCAACTATGAAGTGTGGGATGCCTATGTTGACAACGGCTAAAAAATTGCAAAAATGGGCTACTGAAATCGACAATAGCTAATAAGCAGTAATAAATGCACTAAATATTCTCACCATGAGAAGATTCAAAATGGATAATTAAGCATATCTACCGGTCCAAAATCGTCAAAAATCATCAAAAAACCAAAAAAATCATATAACATCAAAATAATTAAGCAGTAAATAATTGCGTATGAGGTGGATAATTTTAAATGCACCTCATACACAATTATTTACCCTATACACTTTATGGTTGTAACGACTTGCGCTTCATGCAATATGACAAGATGATTAAATTACCACAAGGTCATTGGAACCAAATTAGTCATCGCTAAATTGAAATGCTTCACTTCAATCTTGAAGAAGGCCATGGCTATTGAACTGCCCATGGGAGTGAGGTGTTCATTTCATCTCGTCCATGATATTTTTAGTAGATCATTGACAATAGTGATTCAACACAAGCTTAGACGGAATTACTATTAGCTTGATTCCCTACGAAGGCCATTACAACCAGACTGCTTTACAAGATAGAGATGTACAATTACTTTTATTGGTTAAAATCACACCTATAATAGGACTTACCATATAAAAACAAATGCAAAAGCCTTAAATTATCTAAATTATTCATCTTGATCAAGTGACTCACTGCTTTAATTAATTTTCCTTTTGATGCAGGAGCATCCGGTTGCAGCAGAGCAATCTTGCATCAACAATTTTTTTTTTCTAAGTGTTAGCCTTAATGTCGCGATATCACGATAGAGAAAAGTGTCGTGATATCACGACATGTTGCATTATCGCGACACAGGAAGGAGAGATAAGGCATAGAGCAAAAAGTGTTGCGATATCGCGACATGTTGCATTATCGCGACCAAAGGATGAGTGAAAGCGCAAAGGAGAAAAAGTGTCACGATATTGTGACATGTCACATTTTCATGACCAAAAGCCGAGAGAAGGCTCAAGAGAGAAAATTGTCGCGATATCGCAACATGTCACATTATCGTGACCAAAAGCCGAGAAAAGGTGCAAGGGAGAAAATTGTCGCGATATCGCAACATGTCGCATTTTTGTGACCAAAAGCCGAGAGAAGGCTCAAGAGAGAAAATTTTCACGATATCGTGACATGTCATATTTTTGCGACCAAAAGCTGAGAAAAGGCACAAGGGAGAAAATTGTCGTGATATCACGACATGTCGCATTTTCACGACCCGAACAGGACAGGAAGGCAGAGAAGCCAAAAGTGTCGCGATATTGCGACATGTCGCATTTTCACGACTCGAGGAAAGCAGGAAAGCAGAAGAGCTAAAAGTGTCATGATATCATGACATGTCGCATTTTTGTGACCCGAAGAGGACAGGAAGGCGGAGAAGCCAAAAGTGTCGCGATATCATGACATGTCGCATTTTTACGACTCGAGGACAGCAGGAAAGCAGAAGAGCCGAAAGTGTCGCGATATCATGACATGTCACATTTTCGCGACCCGAAGAGGACAGGAATGCGGAGAAGCCAAAAGTGTCGTGATATCATGACATGTCACATTTTCATGACTTGAAGAGGGCAGGAAGGCAGGGAAGCCAAAAGTGTCACAATATCGCGACATGTCGCATTTTTGTGACCAAACAAAAGAAAAGAAAGCATAGGCAGTTATAGGAGCCGCAATAGAGGAAACGGTCGAGCGGTGGTATACCGAACGTCATAAATGGTTGATAGGTGGACTGAGCTTATAGTGGCAACACTAGACAAGCACATGGCACCAAGGTGCAGTGAGAGCAGATGAAAACAAGGAGTCAGAATGATTCGAAAGCCAAGCCAACGAAGAAGCATGAGAAATGAAATGAAGCATCAGAAAAGGGAAACGGAGCATCACGCCAGAGATTATAAAAGAGGGAAGCGAAGGCATGCAGAAGGGTCAAAAAATTGTGAAGCAGAGTTGCAGACATGAAGGCAAGAGGCCATTCTGGACCTGTTAGGTTGTTTTTCTTCCAGAGTTGGAAATGTTGTAATAGAATAGAAAATTTGATAAACTATCTTTCTGTAAAAGAAGTTTATTTGGCAGAGTCTGCCATTTTTGTAAATTTTTCCAAGTTAATGAATGAGATTTGTGAGTATTTGGGCTGAGCGATTTTGGCTCCCCAATCAAGTGGTATCAGAGCAGGAGTTCCTGAGTGTGTGAGCAGATCACCGAAAGTGAGGCAGTTTGCACCAGGATCTATGGAAAGGGGTGTGAGAAGAGAGTGAGGAAGAATGCCTCCACAAAGAAACCATGGTGGTGGGAGAAATATGGTACCTAAAGAATATTTTAGAGCTTTGTAGAGGCAAGTGCAAGCCCTGCGAGAGGAATTACGAAGAGGGGTTGAACCAAGAAGAGAAGATCACAGTGAAGAAGCTTGGGAGGTTGATAATCTATCAGAAGAAGAAGAAGCAATGGATCCTATAGAAGCCAGATTGGTTAAGGCCATATCTCAGATCGAGAAGAAGACAAAGTTTGATGTCTCCATGTATTCTAGGAATCTCAATCCAGAGGAGTTGATTGATTGGATCAATGATATGGAGGAGTATTTTGAGTATGAGGAGATTGTAGATCCAGATCAGATAAAGTTTGCAAAAATGAAGTTGAAAGGCCATGCTTGCATATGGTGGAAGGAAGTGCAACTAGAAAGGAATAGAAGTAGAAAAGAGAAGATAACCAGATGGGATCGAATGGTGGAAAATTTGAAGAGACAGTTTATTCCCATAGATTATGAATTGGACCTATTGAGAAAAATGCAGAGTTTGAGACAGTCAAAAAAGTCTGTCAAAGAATATATAAAGGATTTTTTCCAGATCTCAATCAGAACTGGCCATTCGGAGGCTAACAGGGATAAGGTGGCTCGTTACATCAATGGATTGAGAATGAGTATTCAAGAAGAATTGAGTCTGGTGAGGATGAGCACCATTGAGGATGCTTATCAATTTGCCATCAAAGTTGAAGAGAAGCTGAATAGACGGTTTGAGAGTAAACAAAGAGGAAGAGGTCATGGTGGAATAACTGGTGGAAGGACCAGTGGAGAAAAATATAAGGGTCAGATGAATGCTGATGGAACCAGTAATACCCAGGACCAGAAAGAGGGGAACACCTACCAACCCCGTAATTAGAACAATGGTTACCCAAGAGGGAGAGGTAGATCTAGACGTGGATTTGGAAGGGGAGGATTTCATGGAACCTGTTTCCACTGTGGCAAAGAAGGACATCGAGACTACGAGTGTCCACAACACCAAGAAAGGACAAATAAGAGACCTGAGGGTCCTGCCAGAGCTGCTGTGGCAGATGAAGGTGCTAAATTAGAACATTCTGAGGAGGCAGAGGGAGGAGAAGTTATGGTCACTAGGAGGACCCTATTGAATGAGGAGAAATAACCAGACCAGAGGAGCAGCCTATTCCGCACAAGGTGTAGAACAGGCGACATGTCACATTATCGTGACCAAAAGCCGAGAAAAGGCACAAGGGAGAAAATTGTCGCGATATCGCGACATGTCGCATTTTCATGACCAAAAGCCGAGAGAAGGCTCAAGAGAGAAAATTATTGTGATATCGTGACATGTCACATTTTCATGACCAAAATCCGAGAAAATGTGCAAGGGAGAAAATTATCGTGATATCACGACATGTCGTATTTTTGTGATCTGAACAGGACAGGAAGGCAGAGAAGCCAAAAGTGTCACGATATTATGACATGTCGCATTTTTGTGACTCGAGGAAAGTAGGAAATTAGAAGAGCTGAAAGTGTCGCGATATCGTGACATGTCGCATTTTTGTGACCTGAAGAGGACAGGAAGGCGGAGAAGCCAAAAGTGTCGTGATATTGTGACATGTCACATTTTCGTGACTTGAGGATAGCAGGAAAGCATAAGAGCTTAAAGTGTCACGATATCGCGACATGTCGCATTTTTGTGACCCGAAGAGGACAAGAAGGTGGAGAAGCCAAAAGTGTCATGATATCGCGACATGTTGCATTTTCATGACTTGAAGAGGGCAGGAAGGCAGGGAAGCCGAAAGTGTTATGATATCATGACATGTCGCATTTTCACAACCAAACAAAAGAAAAGAAAGTGCAGGTGGTTACAGGAGCCGCTACAGAGGAAACGGTTGAGCGGTGGTATACCGAATGTCACCAATGGTTGACAGGTGGACCGATATTACAGTGGTAGCACTGGACAAGCATGTGGCACCAAGGTGCAGTGAGAGCAGACAAAAATGAGGAGTCAGAATGATTCGAAAGCCAAGCCAACGAAGAAGCACGAGAAATGAAACGAAGCGTTAGAAAAGGGAAATAGAGCGTCACACCAGAGATTGTAAAAGAGGGAAGCAAAGGCATGTAGAAGGGTCAAAAAACTATGGAGTAGAGTTACAGACGTGAAGGCAAGAGGCCATTCTGGACCTGTTAGGCTATATTTCTTCCAGAGTTGGAAATGCTGTAATATTATAGAAAATTTGATAAACTATCTTTCTGTAAAAGAAGTTTATTTCGTAGGGTCTGCCATTTTGTAAATTTTTCCAAGTTAATGAATGAGATTTGTGAGTATTTGGGCTAAGCGATTTTGTCTCCCCAATCACCTTTTCTCATCGACTCATCACTTGAGGGGTAGTCATAATATCAAAATCATAATCAAAATCAACAAAGGATCACTCGGTCATGTCAAATTACGTTCATCTTACGAATCATTGCTAAAAACTATCATAAGCTTACCATTCTACTAGGGCAAAAAGCAATTATGCTAGTTTTAAGTCTTTTACAGATCCACTTATTAGAACAATCATAGCTTAAGTTCTTCCCGATCGTAGCTGGACCCGCGAAAGATTTACAAATTTAAGCCTTTCATACCATTGGAAGCAATGATTCTAAGATGTGCATCCTTTGCAGGACTAGGCATATAATTTTGATCACATAAATGATCATAATTCAACCTACAACATGGATTTAGGTGGTCTATTTTTACTCAATGTTGTGTTTTCCCACAATGCATCCCAAAAGGGTATCTGTAGACACCTCAAATACGTCATGTTTAGGAGACTACTCATATGGGCACCGTTGCAGACCATATGAATGATCTTGAATCTTTCCAAGAGATAGTAGAGGTTATAACCACTCATCTAGGGTAGTCTAGTCCTATACAGGCTTAGCCACTGATGATCAAAGTGGCTGATAGCCTATCCATTGATGCTCAGAGTGGCTACGAGCTAGCCGTACCTATTGACAAAAGCTAGCTTTGAAACTATCTCAGCCTCCTGAGCCAAGCCAAATTAGTTATAACAAACAAATGTAATTGATATTAGGAGGTTTTGGGTGAGGAAGCTTCTGGATGTTTCCTCCCAACTCCCCCAAACTGTTAATTCTTGATCTTGGCTTCTCAAGGAAGCTGGGATGAGGAGTTAGGAAGGCTATAAGACTCCCTTCAAAATTAGAGAAAGAGAGAGACTGATCCCAAATTTCATGTAGCGAAGCTCTATACGATTTGATAGCGACTTGATAGCCCTTAAGGAGAGCCGAAATGCTACCCATTTGTGGAGTGACAGACATGCAATCAAAATGGATCTTTCAAAGGATTGAGAAGCACACCTTGTAATTCCTTGCCAATATAACATGAATTCAAATGATTTCAACCACCAATCCATCTTTGGACATGCAAGTGACCCTTTATCATCAATTCAACTAGTGAATTGTGCATCACAAACCTTGATTTAAGAGGTAGAACACTCATTTTGTGACCACTATATTTGATAATAGCTCGTAGGCTTCGCCATTGATGACATTAGTGGTTAGTAAAAATAATTGATCTAAGCGATAGCGACTAGGGTTTGATGCATTATTTATTTAGTTCTTAGCATAGTTTCCTATTTATTCCTACTTTATCAGCTTAGTTTAGAATAGATTTACCATTTTCAATACATTTGTATGATTCATTAGCAATTTTAGAGGTAGCTTTACCTTAACTTTTGTCATATTTTCTAGATTTCATTAATCTTCATAGATTAGCTTCATTTCATGCTTTCATTACAAATAACATGTTAGATTAGCTAGATCCATGTGTTTTAATTCATGCTTTACATTAATTTAGCTATTTTGTAAACATCTTTGCATATCTTTATGCTTATTTCAAGTTTAGCCATATTTCTTGCACTTTCTTGACAAAGGCCTCATCATGAGAGGCTCTCTATGCATTTGATTGTGCTTTGTTGTTTCTTGTATGCAGGTTACAAGATATTTCAAGCTACAAGGCATTCTCAACATCAAATTCTTATTGAAAAATAGAGAATGAGGTATCCTTATAAGCCCTCAAGTAGAGTTGATGGAGATATGAAGACCATTTTGAAACACATCTTCCCCAATTTTGGGGTTATTTGCATATTGTAACTTTGTATCAAACTTTGGTATCCCTAAGAGGGACAAAATTGTAATAAGTGATTCATTTGATCAATAAAAGAGAGCTTCCTTTTGTTATTTCCTTTTTTTCAAATGTTTCCATAGATTACATGCTTTTCTTTCTTCATGTTACAATATCAATAGATGTGTGGTCTCCATAGCCTTCTACAATTCTTGTTGGGGCTATTGTACTTGGACTTGGGCTTGTTGGATTTGCTATGAAGTTTGGCCCAAGACTACTTGATTAACATATATGACCTTAGATTGATCATGGTTATTCCCCTTTTGATTCTTATTCTACAATTATTTCTTTTTAGGTTTGATCTCACCCTCTTGAATTTTTATTTCTTCTATTACTCGGGCTTGGGCGAGTGCTTATTCGAATTTTCTATATTTTTGTAGCTATAATAACAAGAATATAGGCTTGGCACAAATCCTTCTGAACATTCATGTTAATTCCACCATAGGGAGAGAGAAATTTGGTCATTATTACCCTCTAGCAGTTGCCAAAATCATAGACTGATTCATTGTCATATTGTCATAAATTTAGCAAATCAATCAATGTTGTCTTCTTTATAAATTTCAAGGAGAACCACTCTAGGAATTGATCCGCTAGTTGATATAAAGTGTAAATACTTTGATGCGATAAATGGTTATACCAATCCAATGCATCTCCCCCAAAAATCTAAGAAAAAGTATGGAGCATGAGTGCATCATTGTTCTTGATTCTAAAGCGTGGATTAATGAATCCAATCACGTGTTATCGAGGATCCTCACCCCATTGAATTTATCAAACTTTGATATCTAAAAGTCTATAGGATATGGTGGTGATGGTACAAAAGCATGAATTGGATGATTGAGTAGCTTCCTTAGAGTATATTTTTGGTATTGCATACTTGGTGTCTGCATGGTTAGGCTATCAATCTAAATCTACAAAAATTGGAACTTTAGATTCTTTAGAGGGTTAAAACCTTGGTTGGTTTGTTATTGCTGTTAATAATGTGCACCATTGGTGGGGTTTGGATTATGTGGGATGTTAGCTTGGACTGGATTATGGTATGGTTGCTGAAGATTTTGGTAATGTGGGGATGGTGGTATGTTGGCATGCTAACCTGAAGAGTTAGCATACATTTTATGAAGTGGATTAGTGGCTATGGTTGTGGTTGGGGGATGCAACACCCAAGATGGATCTTGAGTGAAGAAGGTATTTTGATGAGATGTTGATGGTTGGTTTTGATATATCCTTTGTGACTGCTACTGCGGGTTGAGATTAATTCTTTGATTAGCATTATCCATGATTAGTTGTAGTAATTGCAGGAATGCTTACTGCATTGCAATCATAGATGAATATGGTATGACCATGTATGTGGTAGATGGTTGGGATGGTTGTGTGGCAACCATGTTAGTAGACGTAGGTGGAGGATACATGGAAAATGGTATTACCACTGAATGGGGGATGTTATGAGACATGGGATCTATGGATGCAATGGATGGGATGGATGTAGGGACCTGTGAAGCAACATTGACTTGTGTTGGAAATTTTAAGTAATTGTGTTGTCATTGATGTCAAAGGTTGATGTCATTAGTTATCATTAATTCCAAATGTAGCTTGGTATGGCAATAATATAAGGTTTACAAGATGCAAGGTAAGTTTCATACCAAGAAATAAAATTGATAAAAAGGAGAAGTTATAATATTTTATATTAAAAGCCAAAGAGGTTTGGGACAAAGTTCTAAGTGATGGGTTAAAATGTTGAAAGCCCAAAGTCTTAAGCCCATGGTCTAAGAAAAAGAGATAATATTATAATTTTATAATATTTATACCAAAAAGAATTTATTAAAAGGAGGATTGGAAGTGCATTGGACAAAGGTCCCAAAAGAAATTAAAGTGATGAAGGACTACAAGTAAAAATATTATTTAACACCAAGGTTAAATAATATAATAAATAATATTTAGCACCAAGGTTAAATATTAAGGTAAAAATAAAAATTACCAAAGGCACCAAAATTCAAAATTAGAAAAGGTGGCAATAAAGGGTGAGCCAACGTCATAGCAAAACCATTGAATGAATATTAAAGGAGGACAAAAATCATGTATCAAGTCTAAGTAGTGAATGAAAAATGATTTAATAAAATTCATGGAAGCGTAGCGCTATTCGTCGAAGGGAAAGAGCAAGGAAACAATAGCGCATGAATTTCAAGCAAGTGGTAATGATATTTGAGGGAAAGAACATGTTTTTGGGTTCAGCCAAGGCTGGTAGCCCAAGTGGCAGGCATGTACTACGTAAGGCATTGCAGAGGATAAGTCCCAGTTTTGATTCCCCATGGTAGTAAAGTTTTGCAAGCACATTTGGACAGAGAGGAAGGCATAAAAGTTTTGGACACACATTTTTTTCTAGTCAGTGGGGCCATCCCAGATGGCACTCTAGCTCGTGCTAGAGCATTGGTGTCATGAGATTGAGTGTTCGAATATTGATGACGACAATGACAAACATGAGTAAGGGCATAAATTTTAATTTTAATGTTGACATATGCTTAGCGCTTAACAAGGGAGGCATAAGGTTTTTATTTTGGTAATTAAAAGTGCTTATTATATAGTTTAGGGAGACATAAGGGAAATGGTTTGAATTTTATTATTTGAGGACATAATGATATGTTAGAATCTGGTTATGTTTTATAAAGTTGAAATATATTTTTGAAAGAAAGGAGCAATAAGGTGTTTGAAAATAAATTGATGTATGGCATGCACTTAGGGGTATTAAATTGTGATATTGCATTATAAGTGGATTTTATAAGTAGGAGTGATAAGGTATTGTTATGGTTTAATTTGTGTGTGTAATTTTTGACAAAGATAAATATTGAGAGGGCTTGGTTATGGTCAAAAATTTGTCTTGATATTAAATATTTTTATGGGTAAATTTTGAGAAAATATGTTATGGTTGGTTTGAAAAATGTTATGATAACTAACTCTTTAAAGTGGCATAAGAAAGACATATTGAGATAGGTTTTTGAGAGAGCTCCTTCATCAAAGAGGTTAGAAAGTAGAATTCAAGACTAAAAGCTCAAGTTCAATAACATGAGGAAGAAAAATAAAAGCTTCTACAAGACCTAACAAATTCAAAAGCTAAGGCAAGTAGACTTTAAGAAGTCATGAGTGAAAATTTAGAGGTAAAAGAGTTAGAATATGAAATATTAGAACATGACGTAGTTTATCTAAGGATGTAAGTGAAATATTCTAAGGACAAGCTACACAGATTTTGGAAAAGTTCAAAGACTTTGGATAATATTATCAATGCACAAAGATCTTCATCTATCAAAATAGGACTTGGTTTTGAAGAAGGACAAGGGAAACAAGAAGGGCAAAGCTAAAGTTCAAAAGAAGAAGAATTTTTAGAGGAAGAGAGTGAAGAAGAGATTAAAAATTATGAGGATAAGTTGAAAAATAGAAGCTTCACTAAGAAAGGAAACAATGCACAAACAACAAACAGGGATCATCACAAAGAATGAAAAGAAAGGACTACAAGACCAGAGGTTTCAAGACAAGATTTCTTCAAAGGACATTGTTATTCATGTAATCGATTTGTTCACAGAGCTATGCATTGCAGGGTTCATGGAAAGAAAGAGTATGACCTCACTAAAATTAATGTCAAATCTTTCAACTATGGATATTCCTTCCAAGGGTATTTCTACTCTTGTAATCGCTTTGGTCATAAAGCAATCCACTATAGGGTTCATGATAGAAATGATTATGGCTTCACCAGGAGGAATTTCAAGATATTTGCACCTTCTAAAAGCTACAAAATTAAGTGTTATAAGTGCAATAATATTAGGCATAAGGCCAAGTTGTGTAGAAAAGAGTTTCTAGAACTTCCAGAGACAAGCAAGAACAGAGATACTCAAAAGGATCAAGAGGGTATGGCTACAAAAATGTTGAAAAATAAGGTTGACAAAGAAAAAGAGCATTTTATACTCAGAGTAGATATAATCCCACCCTAAAATTAATCACCTCAAGGAGACGAGGTGGGGAGGGGGCTAAGCTAATAGAATTATCTTTAGCCCCAAAGTAGTCCCTTTGCCATTGATGTCAAAGGGGAAGATATTTGAGTTAGGGAGAAAGCATTCAGTCAGGGGGAGCAGTTTCTCAAGGGGAGAAGATTTGGAATCCAGTGGTTGGAAAATAAATTTTTAGAAAGGGTTGTCATCAATGACAAAGGACAAGATTATTGGAAATTTTGATTAATTGTGTTTTCATTGATGTCAAAGGTTGATGTCATTAATTGTTATTAATACCAAAGGTAGTTTGGTATGGCCATAAGATAAGGTTTATAAGATGCAAGGCAAAGTTCATCCCAAGCAAGGAAATTGATAAAAAGGAGAGGTTATAATATTTTATATTATAATCCAAAGAGGTTTGGGACAAAGTTCTAAGTGATGGGTTAAAAGGTTGAAGGCCCAAATTCTTAAGCCCATGGTATAAGAAAAAGATATAATATTATAATATTTTAATATTATAATATTTAGGCCAAAAAGAATTTATTAAAAGGAGGATTGGAAGTGCATTGGACAAAGGTCTCAAAAGAAATTAAAGTGACAAAGGACTACAAGAAAAAATATTATTTAACACCAAGGTTAAATAATATAATAAATAATATTTAACACCAAGGTCAAATATTATGATAAAAATTAAAATTACCAAAGGCACCAAAATTTAAAATTAGAAAAGGTGGCAATAAATGGTGAGCCAATTTCATAGAAAAACCAATGAATGCATATTAAAAGAGGAAAAAAATCATGTTTTAAGTATAAGTAGTGAATTGCACATGATTTAATCGAATTCGTGGAAGCATAGTACCATTTTTCAAAGGGAAAGAGCAAGGAAAAGATAGTGCACAAATTTCAAGCAAGTGGTATCAAGATTTAAGGGAAAGCACATGTTTTTGGATTCAACCAAGGTTGGTAGCCCAAGTGGTAGGTGGGTCCTGCATAAGGCATGGCAGAGGATAAGTCAGTTTCAATTTCCCATGGCAGTAAAGTTTTACAAGCATGTTTGGATAGAGAGAAAGGCATAAAAGTTTTGGGCGCATGTTTTTTTATAGCCTATGGGGCTAGCCCATTTGGTACTCTAGCTTGCACTAGAGCATGGGCACCGTGAGGTTGAGTGTTTGAATCTCGACAACGGTGGCAGATGCGAGTAAGGGCATAAATTTGTATTTTAATGTTGAGGTATGCTTAGCGCTTAACAAGGGAGGCATAAGATTTTTATTTTGGTAATTAAAAGTGCTTATTATATAGTTTAGGGAGACATAAGGGCAATGGTTTGAATTTTATTATTTGAGGACATAATGATATGTTAGAATCCGATTATGTTTTATAAATTTGAAATATATTTTTGAAAGAAAGAAGCAATAAGGTGTTTGAAAATAAATTGATGTATGACATGCACTTAGGGGTATTAAATTGTGATATTTTATTATAAGTGGATGTTATAAGTAGGAGTGATAAGGTATTGTTATGGTTTAATTTGTGTGTGTAATTTTTGACAAAGAGAAATATTGAGAGGGCTTGGTTATAGTCAAAACTTTGTCTTGATATTAATTATTTTTATGAGCAAATTTTGAGAAAAGATGTTATGGTTGGTTTGAAAAGTGTTATAATAACTAACTCTTGAAAGTGTTATCATAACTATTGAAAGTGTTATGATAACTAACTCTTGAAAGTGTTATGATAACTAACTCTAGAAAGAAATTCCAGAATTCGGTCAAAAAGGATAAAAGAAGATTTCCTCTATCCAAAGGAATCTCATTTAGGACTGTCAAGGACCAAAAAATAAATGAAGCTCGAGGTAATGCTTCCTTAAGAAAATATCCAAATGATAAGGGGAAAAATGTTTCCTCGATGGCTGCTCCCAATGAGGTTAGTATTTTTTCTCTTTCCAATCAATTTTAAATTCTAAGAGATTTAGATCCTCAGGCTGCTATTGACGAAATCAATAATCTTGATCCTGAAGAACACAAGCTTATACTGAGAGGGGGGGTGAAAAGTATAAGACCTATTTTTAATTTTTCCTTTATACTTCAAAATAGTAAAGCAATATACCCAAAGCAATATCAAAACAATGCACAATATCATCCACAAAGTGACACCAATTTTAACTTGGTTCACCCAGAAAGCCTGGGCTACGTCCACAAAACTTTTCTCTAAAAGTTATCTCAAAGTTCTTTGGGAAACCTTCCCAATTACAATGTTTATGAGCCTCGAACCAAAGGAGATACCTTCCCCCAATCTGAATTTATGAGCCTCTGCTCAAAGGAGATACCTTCCCCCAATATAAATTTATGAGCCTCTGCTCAAAGGAGATACCTTCCCCTATGCTCTAGAAATGATCCCTCAGAAGATCAACTACCTCTACCTCTTGCCAACATGTGGAACTCCTTTCCACCGAAGACCTCTTGTCCTTAATGCTTAGCCTAAGAGACCTCTACCTTCTATGATCACGTCCACAGCAGCTCAACAACCTGTACCAAACATAGTCAGTCGGGTCTAGTACAAGTCTTCCTCTTTCTGTCAGATCTGTCCAACACTTGAAAAAATCAATCCTCTGCACACAAGCCTTCTCAAAGACTTGTCAAATATGTCCTCAGGTTCTTCTCAAAGAACCAATGCACCTCTGTACTCAAGTTATCTGATAGAACTATCAAACTCAGCTCACAAGTCCTCTGCTAGGACTTGTCCAAATCTACTCACAAGTCCCCACCGGAACCTGTCCAAAACCTGCTCACAAGTTCCCACCGGAACCTGTCCAAAACCTCAGCAAGCTCATCAAGAAAAAACTTGCTTAGCATGAACCCACAAAGAGAATTGTTAGAGACCCAATGTGATTCATAAACCTCATAGAAGCATAAAGAGAATTTTTAGAGACTCAATATGTTCTATACTTAACTCCAAATATCAATCTCAAATCTCATAGAAACATAAAGAGAATTGTTAGAGACCCAATATGTTCTATAATTAACTTCCAATATCAATCTCAACTCAATATCAATCTCAAAAGAATAAGATAGATGTAGTATGCTTTTCTCAAGAATATGAAACACAACCCAACAATTGCCAACCATGCAATATCTCATATAACAATGATACTCATATTCTTTTTACTAACAATTAGGGTTTCAACAACAATGCTCATCAAACAAGGTTTAGTAAACCAACACCATTCAACTCAACATCAACCTTGAAGCATTCAACCAATCATCACAAGAAAAGGAAACAAGTAGAAATCCTTTTCCCTCCAAGGATATTTGAACAAAATAGCCACCAACACAATATCACCAAATGCAAAGAATAACTTGCTCAAATCAACTCAATGGAGTAAGCCCAATATCATGTATCAAGTAAAGCACTAACTTGATCAAAACAACCTCTATGGAAGCAAATCAACCATCAATATCAAAACAGCCAACTAAGGGTTTCATCATCTCAATGCAAGTAGCAAGACTTACTAACATAAACCCTAGTGCAAAAAATGCTTCCTCTTCCTCAACCAGAATTATGCATTCACCCAAAAACTCATCAATGATTTTAATGCATAAACAATCTTCAATATCCAAAAAATAGGATTTACACCAAAAACATCTAGTAGACAACCTTTTCACTCCAAACTCAATTTCAGAAAATATACCATCAACAATATACATGGAAGAAATTGCCCATACCTTTACTTTGATGAAGAAGGAGAACTCAAAATCTGTCACAACACTAACTCTCAATTTTCCACCAATTAGAGTTAGCAACTAT
This sequence comes from Wollemia nobilis, assembly GCA_028583015.1. NCBI lineage: Eukaryota > Viridiplantae > Streptophyta > Pinopsida > Araucariales > Araucariaceae > Wollemia > Wollemia nobilis. The sequence goes on along the minus strand of JAQPPZ010016912.1, from coordinate 1,101,528 downwards.
ACAACAATATACAATAATAAAGATCCAAATTAACACCTTATTTCTCCAACTTAATAAAAACCACCAGAAGTATAATAAACATACAAAGTAAAACCTCTTTACACCTTATTACTCCACATAAACATTAAGCATCAATAACAAAGTCAAAGCAAATATGATACATTAACCTTATACCTCCAGCGCATTCACAGCCACTATCATTTGCACACCGCGACCAAAAGAAAAGTACCAACGAAGAGAATCGAACTCGGCACCTCTGCCTTCTAGCGCCTTCGCTAAAATGCCACCATAGTTGGGTCACAAGTTCCCAATGAAGAAATACAATGTTGCCCTATATTTTATCTTCCTTTGATGCCAAGAATCTAGAAAACGTAAATGTCTTCCTCAAGCCAAATGCAAACTGGTGAGCGCTGTCCAAAATGTAACTTACTGGGCAATAGAAATAATCATCCACACAGTGCGAACAAAAAACACAATCCGAGTGCAAATCCAACAATCGTCAAAGCACAAACTGAAAACGTAATTCGAGTGTAGTCCCAACAATTGTAGGTGAAGCGCAATCTGTCAGATGTCAAAGCGCAAACTGAAAACCCAAGAAATTACTTGGGCAACTCAATATCGATAATCAACTCTCAATGAAATACAACGCTTTCTCAAGATCACAGAGCTACGATTTTCATTACTCGGAGTTACAATCACTTTAGAAAATCATTCCCACTTATATAGCCATTTCTCCTTAACTGTTTGACGTTGGCGCTCCTCCAATGATGGCAACACATCGAAAAAAGAAATATTTTTCTCCGTCGCTTAAGGGTTGAAAGACCCTTTAATAATAATTAAAAAAATAATTATTATTATTTTATTAATAATAAATTAAACTTAGACCCTTGTCAAAGGTTTGAGTTAATTTAATTATTAATAATAAACATGGACCTTCAAGGTTTTTCAAGAAGTAAAAACCTTTGCATTAAGTTAAGCTTGGTTTTAATAAAAACCCTTAATGAGTCCAAATGGTTTTAAGAAAAACCTTTAACCTTGTCACCATGGTTTTAATAAAAACCCTTTAACATTATGAAGCTTCTCAAGATATTTTTGACATCACACTCTTTTTGATATCAACACAAAAATACCTTTTGACATCAATGAAAACTTATATACTTGAGCAAAGGCAATGTACCCAAAGTACCCAAAATTGCCAACAGATCCTATTTCAAACCCATCCTTGGATCTAATGGAAGTCCAACAAGAAACATTTTCTGAACCTTTGAATGTTAATCCCTCATCTCCGATTGCTTTCAATGGAGACCAACCTCTGGTTGATGAAGTTTCCATCCCTTCCTCCTTTTTTGAGCCATCTAGCCCTATTGTTCAGAAAATATCTACCAACAATTTCAGCCCCAAAATCACTAGAAGCCAGAAGAAATCTCCCATTGATTGTGGAACGAAAAAAAAGAGGAAGGCCTTCCAATTCTGATCAATGGAAGCAAGGTGTAAATGATGATATTGCTAATGGAGTACAAAAAACTCTATTTTCCATTGGTATTAACCTATCCAAGGAAGAATCAAAGTGCACCAAACCTCCCCAACCGCATGGAAAGGGAGGCAAAAGAACCTCTAAATATTCCAAATGAAGATCCTCTCATGGAATGTGAGAGGCCTTAATGGTCTAGCTAAACAAAGGTTAGCTAAATCATTAAGGAAAGAAATCAGACCTACAATTTTTGTGATTCAAGAAACCAAGGTTAGTGAGCCCCTTGATAAAAAGATCTGTAATCATATTTGGAAGAACTATGAATTCACTGCTTGCAATGCTAAAGGTGCTTCTGGAGGCCTATTGTGTTTATGGAACCCAAACATTGTGGAAGGAAAACTCATCCATTCCAACGATGAGATGATGAGCATCCTCTTTTTTGACAAAGATAATAATTCACCCTGGGTTCTTACTAATATATATGCACCCAATTCCATTTTTGGGAGGTCTCGTATGTGGGGTAACTTATCTTCTATTAGAAGTGCCTTTCCAAACCTTCCATGGATCCTCGCAGGAGACTTTAATACCCCTCTGTTTCCTTCTGACAAAAATGGAGGTGTCGGTTCCTTTTCCAAAAGTATGGAGGATTTTCAGGAATTTATCAACGAACAAAACTTAATGGATGTAAATCTAAAAGGAAATCAATTTACCTGGTCGAATCGAAGGTGTGGACCTCAACTAATCCAAGTCAAACTTGATAGGGTATTATTTTCACAGGAAGCTATTGGCATTTGGGGGGATGCAAATCTTCAATCCCTTCTCAAAATTGGTTCTGACCATAGTCCTATTATTTTAGATACCAATAACCCAAAAATTTTCAAAACTCCTTTCATATTTGAAGCTATGTGGATGTTACATCCTGATTTCAAAGAGAGGATCAATCAATGGTGGCAATATGATGTTCAAGGAACCCCTTCCTTTGTTTTGGCTCAGAAACTTAAGACTATCAAAGAAAATATAAAAATATGGAATAGAGATATCTTTGGAAATCTCTTCCAGAACAAACAGGATATCAAGAACATGTTAGCTATAATAGAAAAAGAGAGCCAGGAAAAAGGAGATTATTCTGCTGAGGTGAGAAGTGAAGAGAGGAACTTATTAGCTCAATATCACAATATCCTTCAATGTGAGGAAACCTTTTGGAGATAGAAGTCTCGTGACATTTGGCTCAAACAAGGAGATTCCAACACAAAATTCTTTCATGTTTCTACTATGAGACACCGAAGCAACAACAAGATCAAAGAAATTCATAGCCAGGATGGAAGGACCATTAATGATATCAAGGAAATCAGATCTGAAGGGATAGCTCACTTCATGCAATTACTCCAGGAGGAATGCAGACCTAATTCTCAAGCGGCCAAGGACTTCTTCCTTCAATTTATTCCTCATATTATTTCTGATGATATTAATAATAGACTTATTGTTGTTCTTTCTGATGAGGAAATTAGAGATGCTTTGTTCTCAATGAAACCTGACAAAGCCCCTGGTCCGGATGGTTTTTCTCCAAGATTTTTTCAAGACTTTTGGGATTTAGTTGGTAAGGATGTTTGCAATGCCATAAGAGAAATCCAATGTTCTAAAGTCATTCCCAGAGGCTTCAATTCCACCTTTATTGTGCTCATACCAAAAATTCCAAATGCAAGCAATTTTAATGAATTTAGGTCGATCAACCTCTGCAATGTTATTTACAAGATCTTAACAAAAGCCATTACTATCCGCATGAGAGAGGTGATGCCTTTAATCATAAATCAGTGTCAAGGAAGTTCTATCAGAGGTAGATCCATCTTGGATGGTATCATTTTAGTTCATGAAGCAATCCACTCCATATCCTTCAATAAAAGAGTTGCTTTCCTTCTTAAACTTGATATGAACAAAGCTTATGATAGACTCAGTTGGGATTTCCTTCTTGCCATCTTGAATAAGTTTGGCTTTCATTCTGATTGGATTTCCTTAATCAAAGGATGTATTTCTTCAGCTTGGTTTTCTATCCTCATTAATGGATCTCCTGCAGGTTACTTTTAGAGTAGTAGAGGTTTAAGACAGGGGGATCCTTTGTCTCCTCTTCTTTTCATTATTGTTGCAGAGGCTCTAGGCAGATCAATCTTGGCAGCAAAATATGTAGGCTTAATTTTTGGACTTCAGGTTACCTCTCAATGTAACCCCATCACCCACCAACAATTTTTTGATGATACCCTGTTGTCCACCTTCGCCTCTGTTAATGAAGCCAAAATCATCAAGTGTATCCTCCTCTTGTATGAAGAAGTTGTTGGCCAGAGGATAAATTTTCAGAAAAGCAAACTATATTTTCTTAACACTCCTTTAAGAAGATAGAACATCATTGCCAACATACTTGAATGTTCCATAGCTCATTTGCCCTCTTCCTATCTGGGTTTACCTCTCTTTATTGGAAATGCCAAAGAAAGCCTATGGGATAATGTTATTGAGAGATTACAAAAAAATTGTCCACCTGGAGGGGTAATATTTTGTCTCAAGCGGGTAAAATTACTCTTACCATGGCCTACCTTCAAAGTATTCCTATTTATTTCCTTTCTTTATTTAAAGCTCCTGCAAGTGTTTACCAAAAAATAGAAAAAATCCAAAAACACTTCCTTTGGACAGGGTCAAAAAATAGACACAGATTTCATTTAGTTGCTTGGGACAAAGTGTGCAAACCCAAAGACCAGGGAGGTTTAGGGCTTAGAAGGATATTTCTTCTCAACCTTTCCCTCCTTGCTAAGCAAGCCTGGCGACTCATTTCCAATGAAAATGTTGATTGGGTCAAGATCATGAGAAGGAAATATCTTCAGGCTTCTGAATTTCTCTTTGGTGAGGTTCCCTCTGTAGGGTCTGCTTTTTGGAAATCCATCTGTGAAGCTCACTCCCTTTTAAAAAAAGGGCTAATATGGCAACTTGGGAATGGCAAATCCATTTTCTTCTGGGAGGACAAGTGGCTTGGTGATAGTCCTCTTATTCAGATTCCTATGCTTCAAAGGCTAACCAACATTACTAAACATTTGGTTGGACCTTTAGTGGCTAATTTCATTTCTTCTATCAATGGAACCATGAGCTGGAAAAGACTCGATGTCCCGAATCATGAGGATGAAATTTCATGTTTGCAAGCCCAGTTATCTTCTATCAAGATTCCAGGTAGAGATTCTAAAGACCGCCCAATTTGGGAACCTACTGATTCTAGGGAATTCTCTATCAAATCAGCTTATTTGCTTTCTCTCAATCATCTTGAAACTCCCATTCCATTTAAGTTGGTTTGGACCAAGTACCTGATTCCCAAGATTACCTCCTTTTCTTGGCTTTGCATTCAAGATCGTATCCTTACAATGGAAAACCTAATAAAAAGGGGCATTCCTCTTCCTAACAGATGTTATCTTTGCCTCTCTGATTGGGAATCAACCTCTCACCTTTTCTTGTTTTGTCCCTTTTCAAGAATGGTGATTAGTAAGTTTTTTCTTAATTTCCAGCTGGTTTGGGCCTATCCTCCTTCCATTGTTGAGTTGTTCCTCTAGTGGCCAAATCCTTTCAAGAATCCTGTGCTTAAAGGACTTTGGAAATTTTGTTTACAACATTACCTTTGGCAAATTTGGCTCGAGCGCAATAGAAGAATATTTGACAAAAAATCCTTGGATGTTGATCTCATTGCTAATAAAATCATCCTCTATGCCAAGGAGAATGTCCATATAGCCCCTTTTGATCCTTTTCCTTGTCCTCATTTTGAGAAAGCCATCCTCAATTCTTGTAATATCTTCCTTGATACTTCAAGACCAGTCAATCCTTCAACGTCGAGAACCAACATCAAATGGCATCCTCCCCTGGTTGGATGGGTTAAGCTTAACTTTGATGGAGCAGCAAAAGGAAATCCTGGAAATGCTGGAGCTAGAGGAATTCTTCGTGATCACCTTGGAAATTCCATTTTTGCTTACTCTGAACCTTTGGGCATCCTTTCCAATCATTCTGCAGAAGCCAAGGCTATTTGGAGAGGCCTCCAATTCATCAAAAATATTCCAGGGAACATCATTGTGGAAGGAGATTCTCTAAATATTATTAACTATTTAAAAACATCCAAACCTAGCAGTTGGAGGATTAGAACAATAGTGGAAGAAAGTAAACAAATCCTCTGTCAGCAGAATAACACCATTGTTCAACATGCTTTTAGGGAGGCCAACTCTGTTGCTGATAGATTGGCAAACATCGGAGTAAACGCCCAAGGATTGTTGACGTGGACTGACATTCTTCCTCCTGAAGTTGTTGAGCTTGTCAGGCATGATCAAAATATTGGTAATCATGATGAATCTTGAGATCCTCATTCATTTCATTGCCCAATACTTCCTCTCCCATGTGAAGCATTGGGTTCATGTCCTAATATTTAAAAATTCTTAGACTGATGATTTTTTTCCATCAATTGCTATGTCTTACCTTGAAATATGGACACATGACCCCTTTTGTTTTAATTTTAAATTATCCACCACCTTTATTCATGCTTGCGCTTATTTCTTGATAATCGATTCCTTTTGGAATCCCAATGTAAATCCTAGCATGATTTTTAATCATACCTATCCCGTGTGTTTTGATATTCGCTATCTAGCTTCCTCGAGAACCATCTGCCACCGTTTAGCCTTTTGCATTGTTCCGAGACCTTTTTTGGTGAACATTCCAATCCTCTCTATTTCTTGCGCTAGGCCCCCTTGTTGGCTTCATTTTTTGAGCACCCCCAAGGGTCAACCTTTTCATTGGATGTTGATTTTCTCAATTACCTGTTGCAATGTTTGATGCCTAAAAATCTGCCTTGTTATCTGCCCTAGCCAATCTCTTTTCTTCAGGCGGTTTTTTCCCTTTTTGAAGCATCCTTACTGGTTGTCCTACAGGCCCTGGAGCTACAACACTACTTTCCTTTTATATTACCCTTTGCATGCTTCGTCTACTCATCAACTCACTTCTAATTTGCCTATCCTATTTAACTCTTGCCCTTCCTTTTGTCTTCCTTCTCGCTGTTCTCTATTCGCAATCATGAAGGAAGGAAAACCTATGTTTATCGAGCCTGAGGTGTTTGAGTTAGAATCCATTGCCAGAGACATACTGAAGGACAAAGGTGGGCTTATTGATTTCTTTAAGATGTTTTTTGGTGTCGATGAGGAGGTGACAAAAGCTTTTGCCACGTCCTGGGATAAGGGCGTTGTTACCATTCATGGCATGGAGTTTCAGATTACTATGGAGTTGCTAGCGGATCTGACGGGACAATCTCTAGATGGCAAGGTGATTAGGAGGAACAAACATAACTGGGATGCAGAGCTTACGCACTTTGAGAAGAACTCGGTGATCCACAAGATGTTCAAGAAAGGTTTGTATCATCATCATCTCTCTACTCCCTGGAAAGAAATCCTCAAACCCATCATGCAATACCTTACCACTGATAATCCTGAATCCTAGCTCTGTTGCTTTCATTTAGCCTTCGTTAACCATTTTCGTGAAGCCAAAATGATGAACATTCTAGCCGCACTCTATTGGTCCATGGATTACACTATAATTTCCACCCGCTCTAAAAAGGAAGAGGGTTTGCCCTATCACCAAGGGCTTTTTAGAGTCCTCTATAGGTTCCTCCTCCTAAAGTTCCCCAAAGGAAATATCCCCGCCCCAGAGTCTGATGAAGAAAACTCTTCCTCAACCCCCAGTCCTAGAACTTCTAGACCTAAGAGAAAGGACAAGAGTGACAGACCTCATTCTGATTTCAACATTAGGAAAAAGGTTAAGGTTGAAAAAACACCTGTTCGCTATTCCCAGAGACTCAAACACAAAGAAATTGTTGAAACCCCTCCTTCCACATCTGTAAAACCTTTGAAGGATCTCTCCAATTCTCCTGATCTTGTTGAAAAGTACCTCCATAAGCTTGTTGTCCATGCAACTTCTGTTACAATTGATCATCTGGAAACTGCTCACATGGCTATTGGAAAGGCAATTTCAAAGCTCAAGGAACAATGCCAAGCACTCAGCCTCCTATTATTTTGTGATACGTTTGAGGATATTCCTGCCATTTCTGTTGCAGAGGTACCTTCTGATGCCAAGGTTGATGCTAAAGATGAGGATGTGGTCGAGATTGCAAAGGAAGCCTGCATTGATGCTCCAAAGGAAAACCCAAAGGAAACACCGAAGGATGAGGTGAAGGATGCCATGCTGGAGGCCGTTGTTGCGTCACCAATGCAAACTGACGTACCCCTCTGAGCGTGGCTGTTGATCCACCTGTTGTTGACTCAATATTTCTTTTCTCTTGTTCCTTCGGTTTGGAGGTTTTGATCTATTTTGGTTTAGCTGGATGTAGGCCTATCTCTTTTAGTTCCTTCCTGTCAGAGGATTTAATCCTTTTTGTTGTTGCAGGCTGAATGCCTCTTTGTTTTGTCCCTTTCTTGGTTCCTTTGAAGTTTTTCCTTCTGATTCTCTTGTTGTACAAGGCGTTGGGGCGCCTTTCAAATGCCCCCTTTTGTTTAATAAAATTATTAACTTACCAAAAAAAAAAAGTGGCATAAGAAAGACATCTTGAGATAAGTTTTTGAGATAGCTCCTTCATCAAAGAGGTATGGTTATACCACTCTTTCTTTAAGGTGTTTGGTTGAAATATTTCAAAATTGTAAGGTGGAGATAAAAGGATTGTTTAGTGTGTATTTTTGGAAATATTTGAGCTAGGGGTGTGAAACAAGTTGTGTTTCCATTGTTGAAAGAGATTGAGACATTTGTGCTAGAAATTGTGAACTACTTGTTAGTGCATCATTGTGAAACCTTTGAGCATTGGTTTGAGAAATATTGAAGGCAATTGTAAAAGTGTTTGAGATCAATCTTGTGAGGAAAATTTGTGAATTAGTATGATTGATATTTGAAAGTAAATTTTCAAGAAAGATGGACTAGTTTTGTGAAACAATTTATACACCGTTTTGATTTGATTTGAAAGGGTTTTTACAAGAGATAGAGATTGGATTAATTGAATGCAAGATTTGTGAATGTGAAGAACATATTAGATTTTTGATAGGTAATATCAATATTTGTATGTTCCAAAGGTTAAATGAATTCTAAGTAGAATTTATTTGTTTGAAGAAAACTTTTTAAGCTTTGTTTGTATGCAATATTTGAAAATATTTGAGCAGGTTTTGTGAACAGTTTTGAAGGTAGATTTGAGCAAGTCTTTGGAGAAGACTTGAAGGCAGATTTGAGAAAGTCTTTTGAGAAGGCTCGAAGGCAGATTTGAGCAAGTCTTTTGAGAAGGCTTGAAGGTAAATTTAAGCAAGTATTTTGAGAAGGCTTGAAGGTAGATTTGAGCAAGAAGGCTTGAAGGTAGATTTAAGAAAGTATTTCTAGAAGGCTTGAAGGTAGATTTGAGAAAGTCTTTTGAGAAGGCTTGAAGGTATATTTGAGAAAGTATTTTGAGAATAATTGAAGGTATATTTGAGTAAGTATTTTGTGAAGACTTGAGGTATCATTGAGATAGATTTGATAAAGTCTTGTGAGAAGACTTGGGATAGTTGTGAACATATATTTGAATAGAGTTAGAGAAAATTTGTGCTAGACTTGTGATAAGGTTTGGTATAGATTTGAGAGTAGACTTTGGAGGTAATAAGAGTAGAGAGGATAGAGGTCTCCAGTGGATAGAGGTCCATTAGCCAGTGTAGTGGGGACAAAGGTCTCTTGTGGAGAGATATCCATAAGCCAGAGTAGTGGGGATAGAAGTCTTCTAGAATCACCAACCAGAGCATATGGGATAGATTTATCCTATGGAGAGATCCATAAACCAAAGTAAAGGGGAAAGAGTTCTCCTATGGAGAGGAATCGATGAACCAGAGAAAATGGGAAAGAGTTATCCTATAGAGAGAGATCCATGAACCAGGGCAAAGGGGATAGAGTTCTCCTTTGGAGAGAGATCCAAGAACAAGAGAAAAGGGGAAAGAGTTCTCTTGTGGAGAGAGATCGATGAACCAGAGTAAGGGGATAGAGTTGTCTTATGGAGAGAGATCCACAAATTAGAGTATAGGGGATTGTTGTCTCCTTTAGATAGAGGTCCATAAAAATTGTAATAGGGAATTGATTTCCAAGAGATTTGTTGAGAAAATTTAGAATAAATATTTTCTTTGTGGACATAATCCACATTGGGTGAACCACATTAAATTTATGCCTCTCATGTGTGTGATGATTTATGCATTGCTTTATTAATATTGAAATTGATAATATTGGATAATATTGTTTGGGAAAGAAAAGTAAAAGTTGATCTTATACTGTTCACCCCCCTCTCTAAGTATAAGCCTGTGTTCTTCAATTGTTATCAGAGTGGTTTCCTTCAAAAAAGTCTAACAATTTGAAGGAAGATATTACAAGAACACATATGGCATATCAAAATGGATCCTCATAAAATAAGGCACCATTGTTCTATGGGAACAATTATACCTTCTAGAGTATAAGAATGAAGACTTACTTGATGGCACAAGGATATGAGATATGGTAATCCATTGAGGATGGGTTCACACCTACAACTACTCCTCCCACAGATAAATATGGTAAGATGTTACATGTGAATAATTCCAAGGCTATGAATGAAATATTAAGTGGATTATGTGAATAAAAAATTATGAAATTTATGCACTGCAAATCAACAAAAGAGATATGGAAAAAATTGAAGCAAACATATGAGGAAGATAAAAAGGTCAAAATGGCAAAACTATAAAACCACAAGAAAATGTTTGAAGATTTGAATATGGAAGATGAGGAAGATATTGCTACATAATTACTTCATGTGGATGAGGTTGTTAATACCATGCATGGAATTGTATTCAAAATTGAAGACTCAAGTGTTGCTCAGAAAGTATTAAGGTCACTTCCCATGAGGTATGATGAAAAAGTTTCAGCTATAGAAGAGATGAGAGATATTGAAAAGTTGACTATGGATGAGTTACATGGAATTATCATAGCTTATGAGATGAGAATAGTAAAGGATCCCAAATCCAATAAAGAGGTAACTTTCAAAGCTTCAAATAAGACAAAATATAAGAAACTAGAATCAAGTGGTGAGTCAAGCAGTGATGAAGAAGCTAACTATGTGAAAAGAAAAAAGGATTCAAGAAAGCACAAAGGTATGAAGATTGTGAAATGTTTTAGTTGTTTTGGTCACTATGCATCTAATTGTATAGAATATGGTATCAATAGTAGTGAAGAGAAACAATATCACAAGAAAAATGAAGGAGAAAAATCTAGGTATGAAAAGAAAAACAAGTATGGACAAGGCATGCATAAAAATAAGTTCTTTCCAAGGCACAAGAAGAGTTTCTATGTTAAAAAGGAAAGCGAGGCTTCAAGTGATAATTATGAAAGACTCTCAGATAGTGAAGAAGAAGAGATTCTATTTTTGGCAATAGCAGAGGAAGAAAATGCTCCGGTTGAATATAAAGTCGAAGAGTATAAAGATGCTCTTGGAGACAAAGAAGTAGAGAGAGATTCAAAAAATGAATAGGAAGGCACAGTTGATCTAGAAGTAGAACTTATTTTTGCTCTCATATAATTGAAAAAGGTTAGAAAGCAGAATTCAAGACTAAAAGCTCAAGTTCAAGAACATGAGGAAGAAAAAGAAAAGCTTCTACAAGACCTAATAAATTCAAAAGCTAAGGCAAGGAGATTTAAAGAAGTCATGAGTGAAAATTCAGAGGCAAAAGAGTTAGAATGTGAAAGATTAGAACATGAGTTAGTTTCTCTAAGGATGGAAGTGAAAGATTCTAAGGACAAGCTACACATATTTGGGAAAATTTCAAAGACTTTGGATAATATTATAAATGCACAAAGATCTTCATCTATCAAAATAGGACTTGGTTTTGAAGGACAAAGGAAACAAGAAGAAGGGTCAAGGTCAAGTTCAAAAGAAGAATAAGTTTTAGAGGAAGAGAGTGAAGAAGAGATAAATACTTATGAGGATAAGTTGAAAAATAGAAGCTTCACTAAGAAAGGAAGCAATGCACAAATAAGAAACAAGGATCATCACAAAGAAGGAAAATAAAGGGCTAAGAGACTAGAGGTTTCAAGACAAGATTTTTTCAAAGGACATTATTTTTCATGTAATCGGTTTGGTCACAAGGATATGCATTGCAGGGTTCATGGAAAGAAAGAGTATGGCATCACTAAAAGGAATTTCAACTATTTCAAAGATGGATATTTCTACTCTTGTAATCTCTTTGGTCATAAAGCAATCCACTGCAGGGTTCATGATAGAAATGATTATGGCTTCACCAGGAGGAACTTCAAGATATTTGCACCTTCCAAGAACTACAAAATTAAGTGTTACAAGTACAATAATATTAGGAATAAGGCCAATTTGTGTAGAAAAGAGTTTCTAAAACTTCCAAAGACAAGCAAGAATAGGGATACTCAAAAGGATCAAGAGGGTATGGCTACAAAAATATTGAAAAAGAAGGTTGAAAAAGAAAAAGAGCATTGTATGCTAGGAGTAGAGATAATATACTCCCACCCCAAAATTAATCACCTCAAGGAGAGGAGGTGGGGAGGGGGCTAAGCTAAGAGTATTATATTTAGCCCTAAAGGAGTCCCTTTGCCATTGATATCAAAGGGGGAGATATTTGAGTTAGGGAGAGAACATTCAGTAAGAGGGAGCAGTTTCTTAAGGGGAGAAAATTTGGAATTCAATGGTTGGAAATTTTTTTTTTAGAAAGGGTTACCATCAATGACAAAGGGGGAAATTAATAGAATTTTTGAGTAATTGTGTTGTCATTGATGTCAAAGGCTTGATGTCAAAGGTTGATGTCATTAATTGTTATTAATACCAAAGGTAGTTTGGTATGGAAATAAGATAAGGTTTATAATATGCAAGGCAAAGTTCATCCCAAGCAAGAAAATTGATAAAATGAGAGGTTATAATATTTTATATTATAAGCCAAAGAGGTTTGGGATAAATTTCTAAGTGATGGGATAAAAGGTTGAAGGCCCAAAGTCTTAAACCCATGGTCTAAGAAAAAGAGATAATATTATAATATTTAGGCCAAAAATAATTTATTAAAATGAGGATTGGAAGTGCATTGGACAAAGGTCTCAAAAGAAATTAAAGTGATGAAGGACTACAAGAAAAAATATTATTTAACACCAAGGTTAAATAATATAATAAATAATATTTAACACCAAGGTTAAATATTATGGTAAAAATAAAAATAAAAATTACCAAAGGCACCTAAATTCAAAATTAGAAAAGGTGGCAATAAAGGGTGAGATGACGTCATAGAAAAACCATTGAATGCATATTAAAGGAGGACACAAATCATGTTTCAAGTCTAAGTAGTAAATTGCACATGATTTAATTGAATTCGTGGAAGTGTAGTGCCATTCGTTGAAAGGAAAGAGCAAGGAAAAGATAGCGCACAAATTTTAAGCAAGTGGTAGTGAGATTTAAGGGAAAGTACATGTTTTTGGATTCAACCAAGGTTAGTAGCCCAAGTGGCAGGTGGGTCCTTTGTAAGGCATGGCAGAGGATAAGTGGCGGGTCGCGATAGTAAAGTTTTGCAAGTGGGTTTGGACAAAGAGGAAGACATAAAATTTTTGGGTGAATGTTTTGTTCTAGCCGATGGGGCTAGCCTAGCTGGTACTCTAGCTCGTACTGGAGCGTGGATGCCATGATATTGAGTGTTTGAATCCCAACAGAAGTGAAAAATATGGGTAAGGGCATAAATTTTTTATTTTAATGTTGAGGTATGCTTAGCACTTAACAAGGGAGGCATAAGGTTTTTATTTTGGTAATTAAAAGTGCTTATTATATAGTTTAGGGAGACATAAGGGCAATGGTTTGAATTTTATTATTTGAGGACATAATGATATGTTAGAATCCAGTTATGTTTTATAAAGTTGAAATATATTTTTGAAAGAAAAGAGTAATAAGGTGTTTGAAAATAAATTGATGTATGGCATGCACTTAGGGGTATTAAATTGTGATATTGCATTATAAGTGGATGTTATAAGTAGAAGTGATAAGGTATTGTTATGGTTTAATTTGTGTGTGTAATTTTTGACAAAAAGAAATATTGAGATGGCTTGGTTATGGTCAAAAATTTGTCTTGATATTAATTATTTTTATGAGAAAATTTTGAGAAAAGATGTTATGGTTGGTTTGAAATTTTTTATGATAACCAACTCTTGAAAGTGGCATAAGAAAGACATCTTGAGATAGGTTTTTGAGATAGATCCTTCATCAAAGAGGTATGGTTATATCACTCTTTATTTAAGGTGTTTGGTTGAAATATTTCAGAATTGTAAGGTGGAGTAAAAGGATTGTTTAGCATGTATTGTTGGAAATATTTGAGCTAGGGATGTGAAACAAGTTGTGTTTCCATTTTTGAAAGAGATTGAGACATTTGTGCTAGAAATTGTGAACTACTTGTTAGTGCATAATTGTGAAAATTTTGAGTATTGGTTTGAGAAACATTGAAGGCAATTGTGAAAGTGTTTGAGATCAATCTTGTGAGGGAAATTTTTGCATTAGTATGATTGATATTTGAGATCAAATTTGTAAGAAATATAGACCAGTTTTGTGAAACAAGTTATACACTGTTTTGATTTTATTTGAAAGGGTTTTTACAAGAGATAGACATTGGATTAATTGAATGCAATATTTATGAATGTTAAGAACATATTGGGTTTTTTATAGGGCATATCATTCTCTATATGTTCTAGAGGTTAAATAAAATCTAAGAAGAATTTGTCTATTTGAAAAAAGCTTTTTAAGTTTTGTTTGTATGCAAGATTTGGATATATTTGAGTAGGTTTTGTGAACAGTTTTGAAGAAATATTTGAAGACTTTTGAGAAGGCTTGAAGCTAGATTTGAGCAAATATTTGGAGAAGGCTCAAAGGTATATTTACGAAAGTATTTTGAGAAGGCTTGAAGTTAGATTTAAGCAAGTCTTTTAAGAAGGCTTGAAGGCAGATTTGAGCAAGTCTTTTGAGAAGGCTTGAAGGTAGATTTAAGCAAGTATTTTGAGAAGGCTTGAAGGCATATTTTAGCAAGTCTTTTGAGAAGGCTTGAAGGCAGATTTGAGCAAGTATTTTGATAAGGCTTGAAGGTAGATTTAAGCAAGTATTTTGAGAAGTCTTAAAGGCAGATTTGAGCAAGTATTTTGAGAAGGCTTGAAGGCATATTTAAGCAAGTCTTTTGATAAGGCTTGAAGGTAGATTTGAGCAAGTATTTTGAGAAGTCTTGAAGGCAGATTTGAGCAAGTATTTTGAGAAGACTTGAAGGTATATTTGAGAAAGTATTTTTTGAATACTTGAGGTAGCATTGAGACAAATTTGAGAAAGCCTTGTGAGAAGACTTGGGATAGTTGTGAAGATAAATTTGAACAAATTTAGAGCAGATTTGTGGTAGACTTGTGATAGGTTTTGGTACAGATTTTAGATAGAGTTGAGAGCAAAATTTGGAGGTGACAAGAGCATATAAGATAGAGGTATCTACTGGATAGAGGTCCATCATCCAGTTCAATGGGGATAGAGGTCTCCTATGGAGAGAGATCCACAAGCTAGAGTAGTGGGGACACAAGTCTTATAGATGTTCACCAACCAAAGTAGAGTGGATAGAATTCTTCTGTGGAGAGAGATCCACGAACTAGAGTAAAGGGGAAAGAGTTCTCCTATGGAGATATATCCATGAACAATAGTAAAGGGGAAAGAGTTATCCTATGGAGATATATCCATGAACCAGAGCAAAGGGAGTAGAGTTCTCCTGTGGAGAGAGATCCACGAACTAGAGCAAAGGGAAAAGAGTTCTCCTATGGAGAGAGGTCCATGAACCAAAGAAAGGAGATAGAGTTCTCCTGTGGAGAGAGATCCACAAATTAGATAATAGGGGATTGGTGTCTCCTTTGGACAGAGATCCATAAACATTGTAAAAGGGAATTGATTCCTACGAGATTTGTTGAGAAAATTTAGAAGAAATATTTTCTCCATGGACGTAAGCCACATTGGGTGAACCATGTTAAATTTGTGTCTCTCATGTGTGTGATGATTTATGCATTGATTTGATTACTGCTATTAATATTTACATTGAAAATATTATTTAGGAAAGAAAAGTAAAATTTGATCTTATACTGTTCACCCCCCTCTTAGTATAAGCTTGTGTTATTTAACTTGCACTTCATAGAGGGGGTTAGCACAGGTGATGTTTTAGTTGGACAATATGAAGGGTTGCTAGTTAGATGATGATGGATGACTATGGGCTAAGGTGGCAGAAGTCGATACAAAAAGTGGATTCATGAAGATTTGGGTGGACTACTACAACTATGAGAAGATAGTTTCCTACTATGGTGGAGGAAAGGTGCAAGGTGGAATGGTAAGCGATGGTAATGCTGGAAAGACCATACTGGCCAAATTTAGGTATAGCCTAATGATGTCCATTTTTACATATGTGACATGACCATTCTATGGTATAGGTGGCTTACTCATAGATGTCTCAGGAATTACAACATGATTAGCCCTATGCATAATATCTATGTTTGAGATAGGGGTACTACTAGAGGGCCCAAAATTCAAGTTCAAATACATAGTAGGGGCTACACTAACTTACCCTACCACTGAAGTGTTAAGGGTCTAACAAGAATGAGATGGGGGATCCATGGAAGAAGGTAACTGACTCTGAACCTGGGCTAAATTTCTAGATTGGCTATGGTTTGTTACCATACGCTAAGGCAAGATGAAGTGTAAAATATGGAGGTGTGTGTGAATGTGTGGTGGAAGCACAAAGAAAAAAACATGTAAAGCAAACAAACAAACAAGTTTATTTCTAAGTTTTCACAAAGTTTGAATTTTTGTTTTTGATTTTTGATTTTGTTTTTTTTTTTAAGTTTTTGTTAAAAAAGAAAAATTATGTGCAGATGTTTAACCCTAAAATGAATCTATGAATTTCACCTAGATGCTCTCACACACTAACCCAGTGATGAAATATAATTTTTGAAATCTACGAAGATTTGGTGATGAAACCCAAATCCGATGAGGGAGCCTAGGTTTTATTGACCCTCACCCAGTTTATCGTGGGTAGCGATACACCCTCCAAAGAGGAATGTGTACTATTTTCCATGGCTACAATGGTTATTGGATGAGCCTTGGCCAAATAATGGGGTAATATGTTGGGGGTTGGTGGTGAAGTCCAACCTTGTCCAAAATTCACATGCTAGTATGTGAATTCTTCATTTATTATTGTGTAATGCAAAATATCATAAAATTCTATTTATTGCCTAAATGCAAAAAACAAAAACATACAGTAGTAGACAAAAATAGATTAGAGGTTGAAAAACTAATTCTACGTAAGGTCTATAGATTTTTTGAAAATACAGAGCCAACTATCGATAGGCGGTTAGGTCTGGTCAACCGTGACTACGTGGTTAACCAATCACACACATGTGTTTAGGAGTTCCCAATCACGTTAGAAATAAAAAGAAAAGCAGGCTTGGAACCCTAAATATGCCTAGACTATTCCCAATTAGGCTATGCAAATGCTTTGCTAACTAATCTAAAATGCAGATTTCTTTGATTTCCTTTTTTTGTGAAATTAAGTATGCCTATCCTAAGACCTAGATGCAAACAATGGAAAATAGGGATAGAGAATCCTATTTAACCTAGTAAAATTCTAAAGTAGCAAAAAATAAATAAGGATTTTATCGTACAAACTTGTGATCCTTTTGCTGCTCCCTTCTATCTGTTCAATCGTCGGTTTACAGTTTCGTAGTCCTCTAACTATCGGTGCGTGGTTCTGTAGAAGTACAATTTTTGATGCATGATTTATATGATCTATAATCACTTACTTATTATTGCTCAGACATAGGGCCAAATAAACATAGGTTTTAGATCCATTGATTTTCAATATCCAATCTTCGTGCAATCAAGCGCCAAAAACCTGTAATCACAAAAAACATAAATTAGTAATATATTTAAGCAATGCAATGAAAAATAGAACCCTTAGGGGGTTCCAATAATGATCACCATTTGTGTAGCCAAAATAAATGAACACAAACAATGTATACAAAAAAGAAAATAAAAGATATTGCAAAAATTGATTTTTCTTTATATTAATACTGGGGAGCCTGAATCTCTCAATTTTACAATACTTTCAATTTTTCCCCATTGTCTTGGGGGAAATGTTACAATGATATCTCTCTCTTCTAAATACAATATTTTTATATGGGGGGTTCTTCCAAATCCTCAAAAAACTAAGGTGTGTTCTTTGCTCCTCTACTACAACTCCAAGGATGAGTGGGATTTTGTTATCCAGCAAGGGGACCACTCTAGCTTCAATAGCTCTCCAAGCACCTATCTCCTACACACATGATAATAAAATAAGGGTTAGTAGCACCTGTATAAATATAGATAAAAAAACCTCAAACTAATATTGTATAAAACATAGAAAATCAAATCTAAATGCCTTTCTAAGAAAGATAAAAACCTTATTGATCTGTGTTGTTATGTTTTTTTGGTTTTAAGCAACTGTGAATGCATGGTTCTGGCTAGTCAACCATGGGAGGGCAATTAGATAACCACACGAGGGTGGTTGAAATTATGTAATCATGGATGTGTGATTTAGGATGAATGGTAGAATGCTCCAAAAGATGAATTCAAGGCTTTAGATCTCTAGTTTCCTTGAGATGCGTATGAAATCCTAATGCGATTATAGTTGCCTGATGGTGTATATTCTTAGAATCCTTTGGTTTATGGGATTGGGTTTATTTTATAGGCCATTTTGGGGTTTTGGAAGGGAAAGGGAGGTGGTAAGCCAAAATTTCCAAGTGGTAATCTAGGGCTACCAAATGGAAGGGGCAGTTAGAGTGAGTCACCTAGGGTGTCTCACTTAACTGGGATGATGTGGCTACAAGTGGAGTGAGGTGTAAGGGATGTCCCATGTGAAGGGACAAGGGGGACATGAGTGTGTGAGATATGGCAAGGTGAGGGGTAGTGGTGGCTAGGACACATGTCTAGTGAATAGGTAGGGTATCCTAGGGGGATTTTCCAGATTTATTAAAATTTGGAAAATAGGATAATGTGTAGGATTTATATACCTAAGTTTAGACTTAGGTATATAACTTTATTATGCTGGATTGTGTTGAGGGATGCAATATTTGGTTTTGTGAATTCCTAAGTTTTTGTGTCTACACTTCCCTCTGGTTTATTATCACTAACATTTTTTGGTTAGTGGTTGTCAATTTCTTGCCTCTGTTGCTTCCTATTTCCTCCCCTTTCCTCTTGTATTTTATTTTTTGGTATCTCTATTTTCCTTGCTATTTTTGATTTTGGTCCACCTTATTTTCTTTTCCTCTATAGGGTTCCACTCCGTTCCCCTTCCCCCATTGCCCATCTTCCTCCATTGTTTTGTGGTCTCGTTTGGCTACATTTGCTTATCTCCTTTTTTGTCCTTCTCTTCTTCCCTCCTTATTTGAAAGTATTATGTACTCAAATTTTCTACCTAGATTTATTTTTTCCACAAGTGGAAATCCACTGTAAGTCGCTAGAAGTGTGGGTGAAATTTTTAACCCCTTCACCCACTCTTTTATTTTGATTCAAGATGATGATTTACAAAAAAATGACTAAGTTTTGGAGCCAGTCCCACAAGCAAATGGTGCTAGGGATGGCAGTAAATTTTTGATAGGAGTGAAAGAACTGGTCACCATAAGATATTGGGTGTATCACAAATACCCATATTAGGGAAGAAAGCAAAGGAGTATGGAGTATTGTCCAATTAAAGAACTCATCCTAAGGAGTCCCATTGATTTCAAGTGCTAATTTTGGCTAAGTTAAAGTGTGGGTAGATATTTGAGTAAGTAGAAGTCTTGGGTGGATCCCAACCCCCCACCCTGGTGCATGGGTGGGTAAAAGGAATGGTAGTGAACCAAGGTATGTCCCAAAGTCCTACCTGAGCCACATATACTCAGGTAGATAATTTGGTGGAGAAATGGGCACTAGGGTAATCTATGAGGACTCCTAAAAGACTGCCTTAGTAGGGAAAAAAATTGGGATAACAATGGAAGGTGAATGTGACCAGATTCCTTGCTAAATTTATGGGTAGTAAATGAGGTGGTATTTCATGATGGCAACAAGTGAAGAGGCTGACCTAACCCTTTGACCCATTGAAAATCCTGGGTAAAATTTTGGATTGTCAGTAAGAGTGGAGCAGATCCTAAATGCCTGCCTAAAGCATGGGTGGATTTCAAAGGCAAAAAGAAGAGGACACATCCCAAAAGGTTTACCTACCATGAAAATGCCATCAATAAAAACTTTGGATTATCGTTAAGTAAGGAGAAAGTTTGAAATCCCCGTCCAATGTTGAAATCACCATCCACCAATAAAAAGCATTTGGAACCTTTGAGGAGAGCAATGATATTAGCTAACTTAAGTACATGCTAGTAGTTGGTAGGAAAGCAACAATTTAAAAGACACAATATCAAAGGTGATTTACTATGGTAGCTCAACCATCCATCGTGTTAGTTTTTAGTAAAAATGGCATAATTAAATGAAGTGTCTAGTCTCCCAAGGTTGTCCTAAATTATTAGGGGCTCAAATTTGTGCAAAATCACCTACTTCCTCTGGATATCCGCCTTCAGCTAGATGAGATAATATACCAACTGAATACCCAACTTCCATAATCATTTTCTTGCTTAGCTCCATAAATGAATGAGGTTTGAATTTATTGTAAAGTATCTATAAATACTGGAATGCTAGCCATTCCAAAGGGTGACTCTTTAGCCATTATAATTCATATGTAAAGCTTATGTTGTTAAAAAATATAAGTGTTTTACTATTTGATCTCCAAATTGGTCCTTATATATTTGCATTGAATGTTAAATGCTTATTTCTGGTAAAGCTATCTGAGTGATTCTGCTTTAATTTTGCTCTTTGGATTTCATGCATTTCACTCAGTAGTTCTAGAATTCGCATTTGATATTGGGTTAAAATTTATTTCTTTTTAGGCTAGTTGGGTGAACGTGCTCTAATTTTGCATACTAGATTTCATGCACCTTAACTATTGGTTCTAGAATTCACCTACAATTCATAGTGCCAAATGATAAATAAGGGTAATATTGGTTGATCTGTTAAGTAAACTACTTGTGTTATCTGTGGTGGCATCTGCTTATCCTACATGTGAGTTATGGTTGCAACCTCTTTTCTTCTTTTTCTCATTTCCTTTTCTCCTTCATTTTAGGCAAGTAGCTAGGACCCTTTAGGAGCCAAACTTATTCAAATATCGACCACCCTGCCTTCCAAAGTCAGGTGGCCATTCAATGTTGATGCACGTACACTGGCACACGAGTAATTATCCTCCACATTCCCTTTAGTCCGGATTTGCAACCAATAAGTAAGATGTCTTTTTTTATCATAAAATTGTAAATAACTAAATGGTTTGTTTCCCCTGTTTTCTGTTGTTTTCCTCAGTTCAACACATTAATATACTGATGGTTTTTTCAAGCTTCAATCTAGTTACAATATTATTTTGAGGCCTTATAGTAGTAAGATATTTTCAACATTTTATTAATTTTCTAAAATGAAAAACATTTTTTTACAAGTAAAATGACACCTACTGGCGATGGAAAGAAGGGAGGCAAATCTTCTACTGAAAAGAGTATCCTCAAATATTTTAGCCATATATCAAAATCCAACGAGCCATCGACATCTATAAAAATTAAAGGTACAAATGATTTTTACCTTCTAAACAATTAGTTTTGTATTCTATCTATTTTTTTCATCAAAAAATTAATTTTTAGTATATGGCTTTGGCCATATTGAATGTTGATATGAATATTTTTTTTTTTTTGTAAAAATATGTTCTCTTACATACAATAGTGATAAAGAATATCATTGTATGCAGAATACACTATTGACCCTGATATACCTCCACTTGAAGATATTCCTCACGAAGAGATGCTTTCACATGAAAATTCTCTTAACAATGACATCCAACAAACACTTGAAGATATTCCTCAAAATGACATGCCACTTGAAAAAGAAAGTGATAAATCAAATACAATACAAACTTCGAGGGAATTTATAAGCCAAAAAACTAAATGTAGAAAGTTAACTAGATGGACTATTGGTAGGTCATTTAAGGTTGAATGGTCATCAATTTATCCCTTTATAGAGCCAGTCCAGCCAGAGAATGAAAATGATATTCCAACATAATGTAAATGCATAATTTGTAGTTGGAAACTGGGTAAGGATCATAAAATGCAACTGAAGTTAGATACAATAGAAAAACATTGTGGGAAAGTTTATTCAATAGTTAAAGAAAGTGATGGAACCGTTAAGAAAATAGTTAGGTGGAAGGATGCATCAAAATGCATGCATGTTAGATATGCAAAATAATATGAAAAATAATTGAAGCTACAACAATCTCTTGTTGAGAAAGGTGGAACGATTCAAGCCCAATTTCATAAAATTCATAAGACCACTTTAGCTTCAAAAAGTTTGTAGTTTGCTATTGTATATAGTATTCTTAAAAAGGGTAGATCGATGTCAGATTTTATTGATTATAAGCACCTATTTCAGTTGGTTGATGTGCAAAACCTTCCTAGTTCCCATTGGTTAGATCGAAGTGGTTGGGAAATTGCAAAATGTCTATCATTGGTTGAGCAGGAGGACCTGAGGGAGAAAGTAAAACTCACCAAATTTATTTCACTTTCAATTGATGAGGTTATGACTGTTGACAACACATCTTGGATTTGTATGCATGTGTACACATTCCAAAATCATGTAAGGCATCCTAGTTTGCTAGCATTACATAAGATGGTGGAAAATTGTAATGCGAAAAACCTCTATAATGTTGTTGTAACTAGTTTAAAAGATATTGCGGGAATGAGTGATATAGAAATAACCTCAAAGTTAATATGCATTGGGGTTGATGGTGCTACTATAATGCAAGGACACATGAGTGGTCTTTGTGTTCGACTTCAAACATCAATTACCCCGTATTTGATACCCATTCATTGCATGGCTCATAGAATAAATCTTGCATACAAAATTGTGAGCACTTTCAATAATGTTGTGAGAGTGGAGGAACTCATCCATGAAATACATTCTTATTTTTTGTGCAATCCAAAAAGGTTTTCAGAGTTTCAACAGTTTGCACTAGGAGTTACAGAGGGAAGAAAATTGTTAAAATATGTAGATACAAGGTGGATTTCAATGTACCAACCTGCATACAAATTTTTTATAGAATATCTATCCTTAATAGGTTTTATGTATGAAAATCGTAGGGTAGTTGATAAGGCAAAATATTTGCTATACCATTTGACTGACTTGGAAACACTTCTAACATTATGTGGTATTCTTCCAATGTTGCAAGAAATGAATAGATTGATTAAACATGCACAAGAAAGATCCATATATATTATTGATTTCATCAGGTTAAGAAAACAAATATGTATGCATATTGATAGGATATACATGTTTGGAGGAAATTTTACAGATCCTTTGTTTGATAGTTGGAAAATATTAACTAACATGAATGATCCAAAAAGCTTTTTGAAGTTTGACATCAATGATCATCTTTGTATTAATGTTCATGAGAAGATGATACCTCTTTATTGTTTTGAAAGGAGGTTAAATATAGTTATGGATGATGTTGAACAAATTCCCATAACATGCAATGGATTTGAAGTAATTTTACATAATACTAAGATTAAATTGTTAAAAATAGCAGAATCATTGACAAGAGAAATAAGAGATCGGTTTCAAAGAGATGAGTTGCTTGAGGCTATGGGTGTGGTTAACCCTATGTTTTGGGGTCCTTCTAATGACTACAAATCTACAAATGAGTTGTTTGTTAAATATATGGGCACACTTTCTAAACATTTCAGTAAAAGTGTGGAAGTCAATGGTGTTGAAATCAAAGGTATTCTCAACAAAGAACTTTTAATACAACAATCATCGTATTTTGGAATGATAATGGTTGATCAAACGTCACTTTTGAGTAACTTCCATGAGCTTGGTTCCATTACACGTTTATGGAAAAATTGTATCCAAGTAGTGTCTTACAAGATACAATAAGTGAATATTTTTGTTTATATGAATTATGTCAAACAATGATTTTGGGATCTGTGGAAGATGAGAGGGTTTTTAGTGCACTATATTTTGTTAAATCTAAGCTCTATAATAGGTTGGATAAAAATTTGGAAAATTGTTTGAGAATTTATGTGTCATCGTATGAGTTGGACAAATTTCCCTATGATAGAGCATTGGCATATTGGAAATCCCTAGCAGATAGAAGGGGTATCACTAATATGCATGATAATGAGGATAATGATGCTTGCAGTGATCAGATAGTGGAGACACAGATATCCGCTATGCTTAATAGTGATTCTGGACAAGCTGAGAAGTGTTTGTTTCAGCTACCTGAATTGTAATTTTTCCAAGATTTCACAACATTGATAAATTTGAATTTATTAGTTATCATTTTCATCGATAAATTTGACTTTATTTGTTATCACAACATTGTTTCATCTACCTGAATTGTAATTTTATGATTTATATCACAACATTGTTTTTCAAATTATATGTTTTATATCGTAGCCTTCGTAGTGTCCTAACTGTGTTCATTCATAAAACCTTATGTTTTATATTATAGTATTGTTAATGTATTGATATTAATGTATTGGCACAACTAAGTTATATCATAGTAATATTTCATTTATTATTTGAAATTACAATTGTAAATATAATTGAATCATTCTAAATTTAAAAGCAACACAAGAATATAAATGGAAACAACCATTGAATGATAGAAGACACAAATTAATAAAAGCCTTTTTCATTATTTGCATTGAAAATATACATTGTACAAAATTGTTGACAACAATACAACAAAATTTGTTATCAACTATTAGATATTTTACAATATATTAATTTTAATATTGGGGATCAGGGACAGATGCGGTCACTCCTTCTATATCTGGATCACCTTTAGTTTGAGTTGCTCATCAAGTTTCAGGTTCTTTTCCCTTATCTTCTTTGTCAACATCCTGCGCTCACACTAGCAGTGCTCCAGTTCTGATGAGGCCTTCCTCTACCTTTTGTAAGCTCCCCATCCATGCTCTTTCCTCTATAGTAGGATCCTCTTACACTATATGAATGTTTTCTTGATGCTTCTTCTTAAGCAAGATATGTGGATCCAATTTGTGCTCTATTATAATATTTCTTAAATAATTGTTATCTCTGACCTTGGCTTGTAAGGTCTCCTTCATTGATATTGCATTTAGGATTGATTTCTTTGCGCTTGGATATTAACATCCATGCTTACAACTTGTTTCTGTAAATTAACAAAATTTGACTACAAAAAGTAAAAGAAAACCTTAGTTAGTTGAGAGTTATATGACAAAAGATAACCATAAAATTTATTGCAACTAAAGTCTCACCTCAACCGCATCCCTTGAAGCCTCAATGACTACAACTTTCTTTTTATCAGAAGCCCATTGGTTATAATATGCTTGGGCTTCAGCATTTAGGTTCTCCAATCTGTTCAACATAATGTTTAAAACTTCATCATCATATAAAATTGAAGCGTTCACTAAGCCGATTGAGCTTGATGTAATAGACCACCAAGCTTTTCTGGTTCGTTTTGGACCTTAGAAAAAATATCTTCCCTTTTATCAAAATTTTTATATCGGGAATTTATCTCCTTCATAAGGACCTTTGCTCAAAATTCCCAATCCTTCATTTCCTTTACATTGTGAAGCAAATTGTCTTTGATTAGTGCTTCACAATTATCAGCCATTAAATATTTTTCAAAAAAATTAACTTTTTCATCCTCAGTTTGAGGACTAGGGTCACTGGTGTCAGAAGGTGATGATGAGGTTTGTTGAGCTTTAGGAAATTGTTGTGTTTGTTGTGCTTGAAGCACCTCTGTTGCTTTAAACCCTTCAATGTTTCCCTATAAAATATAATCTTCCTCTAATGGAGGCTCATCTAATCTTGAGCTCAAAATTTCTTGTAATGAACAACCTATTGAAAATGACATATATGGAAATGTAGATGTTGTCTGGGTTGGTCCCCCCACGATCTCACTCCAACAAGTTTTTTTCCACCCATTTGACCTCTCATTAATTTTTGTCATTGTTGAGGTAGTGGTGGTGGTGGTGACATCATTTGCTACCTTCTTTGAGTAAATCATGGGGATGCACCTAAATACATTATAATAAGATCTTGTTAAAGAAAATTAAAGTGGATAAAATTAATACATATTATTAAAAAAATACTTACCCAATGATAAGATCTCTTGCTTCCCTCTAGCCTGTGAAGGCAACTTGATGCAGGTGCGGGGGTGGGGGTGGGTAACACTAAAAAAATATGAAAAAGAAAAAAATATTATAATTTCAACTAAACAATAATGGTAATGAATCAAGAAACTCAAAATAGTAAACTTACCTATCATTGGTGTGGCCTCACTAGATTCACATTGCACAATATGTGCAGGTAGATGTGGATAAGAAATTGAAGGAGAAGGAGCTAGCTTTGAATGTTTATGAGGCCTGTGCAGTGGTGATGCTTTAGACCCTATGTCTTCTGAATCACTAGTGGCCTCTAGCATGTGACCCCTAATAACAACATCCTATTTTATCCTTGTGTTGGCTGCCTTACTCTGCATTTAGGTGCAAATAAAAAGTTAAAATATGAAAACGTGCTAAAATATAAAAAATTATTTGATGGTGAAAAATGGAATAATTACCTTCACCTCTTGGGGTGTCATGGCAATGCTTTGTAGGGTTGGGTGCACTACAATCGGTACATCAGTATCCTGCAAATTATGAAAACATTCATAATAAAGTCCTAAAATATAATTTATTATGGCCATCATGGTCCCTAATTTTGTTTGAATAGTATGGAGCTTTGTTCTGATGTGATCCAAAATATATGTACACCAGTCAAATTTCTGGTGGTGAAGACAACGAACCATATAGGCCAATGCCCAGAATGGAATCTTTGTTCTTCCAAGCAGAAATAATCTTGCTTGGAAGAACTCAAGAATTACCTTTAAATATTTGTTTGTAATAGAGGAATTAGTTAACCCTCTTTTGGACTTGGCCACAAAAGCTGCAAAAATAATAGATCACAAATAACAAATTTTAAATCGTGAACTTTAGGAGAATTAAGTAACGAGAATTATACCTAATAATAATTCTAGAGAGAGATCTTAGCTAGTCACTAAATAATATTTATCAATGAAAGAGAGAACAAAATTTGATGAAATGAGAGTGCAACCCTTGTAGGGAAGACGTGTCAATATTTGGATATTCGTGGGTTTGATGGTAAAGTAAAATTTTCTACTTTGTATCGTGAGACTAACGATCATAAGATCATTGTTATAGCCATCAATGATACTATGTAGAACAAATTTATTTGTCTTGAAATGGGGCATGGAAAATAAACCCTAAAAACTTGCATCATTGACCCATGAATTGTCATAACCCGGGGTGGTTATCAAGTTAGAAATTTTTGGGCAATATTGATTTTTGAATGCAATTTTTTGAGAGGTTGTCAAAGTGGTGGCCATTGCTGAAAGTTATTTTTCTTGAGATATGGATGAATGGATGATTAAATCCTAAAGAGACACTTTAGGAAGCTTCATGAAATGAAATCATGGAAACATTTGCTCTAGAAAGGTGTAGGGTAATGGTTGCTTGGGGGTGGAAGAATTCACTCTGATCTTGTGTAGAAAAAAAAAACCTAAAAAATAACTATCGATGTCTTTTTATAGACATAATTGATTGGGGTGCACACATGGCAGCATGTTATTCGACATGCATAGGTAGTGACCAACCGTGTGACACATGGCAGGGTAAATAGTTGAATCATGTTTTGCAATCGATTATAGCTAAAATTGGTTTTACAACTAGTCTATACATGGATTTTGTTTTGCAATTGGTCTAAGGTCGCCCTTATTTTGTAATTGATCTATGATAGAATATTTTTTTGAAACTGATCTATGATTAGATCTTTTTTTGCAATTGGTTTATGGTAGGATCTTGTTTTGCAACTGATTTATGATCGAACCTTGTTTTAAAACCGATATATGATCAAAACTTGTTTTGCAATAGATCTACGATTGGACCTTGTTTTGCAATCAATGTACGATTGGACTATGTTTTGCAACCGATCTATGATCGGACCTAGTTTTCCAATTGATCCAAGGTTGGACTATGCTTTACAACTAATCTATAACCAAACCTTGTTTTGCACCCAATCCACATTCAAACTCTCATTTGCACCAGATCCACATCTAAACCTTGATTTACACCTGATCCGCATTTGGGCTATGTTTTGCATTGATTCTATGGTCAAATAATATTTTGCAACTAGTCTATGGTTGAACCTTATTTTGTAACCGGTCTACGATCAAAACTTATTTTATACCCAATCCGCATCCAAACCCTGATTTGCACTCGGTCTGCATCCAAAACCTAATTTGCATTCTATTCATGCTTAAGTTATTTTTTCCACCCAGTTTACTACCAGATCCTATTTTGCATCCAGTTCTTGATTTACATCCAATCTGCATTAGATATTTTTTGCACCCAATCTATGACCGAACCCTATTTTTCAACGGTCTACAATCAGACATTATTTTACACCCAGTTCGCATTCGGATCTTGATTTGCACTTGGTCTGTGTTTGGGGTTTTTTTGCACCTGGTTTACGGTTGAACCCTACTTTACAACTAGTTTACGATTGTATATATTTTGTACTTGGTCCGTATTTGAATCCTAATTTTCACCCGATCCACATTCGGATGCTGTTTTACACCCTATTTATGCTCGGACCTTGTTTTGCAATTGATCTAATCAAATATGTGAAATTCACCATTGTTTTATAATTTTTGGTGAAAATAAAGGTAATTCACCATGTCTCCTACATGAATTTGACCAAGATTTGCCTGCATTTCAAAACTAATTCACCTTTTTTTATAATTACATTTTGGGTCCATCCCATTATGCATAACCTTTAGGGAATACATCATATATTATGGCTAATATTGGTGTGGATCAAGAGGAGCTTACAATATGAGAATGGACTTTCCTCGAGCTCTCAAGGAGGTTTTGAGAAAGAAATACCTATGCTTGTAAATGGTAATAGTATGGTCTATTGAAGGTGTGATTAAAGAGCTCCCTCATGGTTTTCCTATTACCATTTTGCCCTACTATTGGGATTGTGGTTCTTTGGAAGAGTTGAATGTCATTGTTTCAACTTGGAACTAGTTTTTTAATCTTTAACCAAAGTTAAAAATCCAATGATGATTATTTTAATACCTTTTGGAGAACATGGGGGTTCTTGTCCTAGCTTGGGTGGTGGGTTCAGCCTAGGAGGGGCCTACTCCTCAGCTCTTTGATGGGTGGGAGAATTATCATTTTTAGAAAAAATAAGGTGCTCAAGCGAAGTAATTGGATTAGAGGGCAAAATTTTTTTAGGCATATATGTTTGAAAAGAAAGATGAATGAGGTTATATAGGGGATTTTTGTGAACTCTCTAGTTTTGAGGATTTGCTAGGCCAATTTCCAATTTGAATCTTCATCATTTTTCTCCTCTTCCCTAAAATTTTTTTTTAGGAACCTACTTTTCACTCGAATCCAGGAAATGGATCCCTAAGAGAATAGTAAAAATGCTTTTGGTAATTTGAAGCTAGTCTTCCCATTAAATATTGTTTGGACTTGGATGATTTTGTGGGAGTTGTTAAGGAAAGTTGTTTTTCAAAAGGTTTGGGCTCAAGTTTGTTATTCTCAAGGTAGGGATTCCCAAAGTATTTTTATGGGGTGGAAAATTTTTAGTGGATTGGTTGACTAATCTGCTAAATGGAACTTTCTAATCTCCTCCCAATGTTTCATGTTAAGCTAGAATTGGTGCACTACTGGCAGTTTTATTGTAAAAAAGAAAAAGAAAATAGAGGTCAGTTTTCTATACTGGATTTAGTAGCTATAAATGAATGTGCCTTATTGGTTCTCCCACCTTAAATAATGATGAGAAACCAATCATTTCTTGGAAATGTAACTATGTAGCTACCTTCAAAGCAACAAATATAATCATTTATTTGTTAGTTATCTACCATTGTCTTTGTGGGGTTAAGGATTTTTTCCTTTAGGTTTTTCTCTTTTGCACCTTTTGATCCTTTTAAAGGTCGTTTGTGCTTGTTGTAAAATTTTTGGGGTCCCTTTCAAAACCCCTTCTCTATCAATAAAAAAATAATAATTTATAAGATCATTTCAAAAATTATGGCAAATAGGTTGAAGGGTATTCTAGGTTGTGTTATCTTAAAGGTACAAGGTGATTTTGTTCATGGTAAATAAATTCTTTATGGTATAATAATTGCACAGGAGGCCATACATTCTCTTCATTCCATAAAAAAACTAGGTATGTCTGTGAAATTAGATATGAAAAAAGCCTATGATTAGGTTTCCTAGAATTTTCTACATGATATTCTTAGAAAGTTTGGCTTTGACTATAATTGGTGTGAATGGATTAAATGTTTTTAAAGCATTGCAAAATTTCATGTGTGGATCAATGGTTCTCCTACTGGTTACTTCAATTCATCTTGTGGATTTCGTCAAGGTGATCCACTATCTCCTTATCTATTCATTATTCTTGTGGAAGCATTAGGGAGAGCTTTCTCAAAGGTAAAAATGGAAGGAAAAATCAAAGGTATTCAAGTTGAAAAAAATGATCCCTCTAAATCCCATCTTTAATTTTCTGATGATACTTTTCTTTTGGGCCATATTTTAGTCAATGAGGCCATGGAGTTTAAATTAATATTATCATGCTATGAGGAAGCTATTGAAAAGTTGGTTAATACTACACAATCCAAAAATTTTCCATTAATACTACCCTATATTTACAACAAATTATTGTGGATATTTTAGGCTTTAAAATTAAAAATTTCCCATCAACCTACTTAGGTATTCCTTTGTCTCATAAAGGAAATAAAAAGGAGCTTTGGGTTAGTTTTTTGGATAGTATGAAAGCTTGTTTGGTAGGTTGGAAATATAAGTTCTTAACCATGTCAAGAAGGCTACAACTCATAAAGACTACATTGTAATCCATCCCTATTTATATGATGTCACTTTCAAGATTGCCAATATGTATAACATCACAAATTGATAAAATTCAAGGATATTTTCTATGAAATGGTTGTGAGAAAAAAATAGTTTTCCTCTTTGTAAATGGGACAGGGTTTAAAAAGGAAATAATACTAGAGGAACAGGTTTCTAGAATTACAAACTTATGAATTTGGCATTAGGGAAAAATCTTGGATGGAGATTATTTAGAGATCAAGAAAAGAATTGGGCAAAAATATTATATAATAGTATATATATATATATACTCTTTGATGCAATGAAATTATTTAGGAAAATAACCCTACCCAAAGGATCGTCAACATGGAACTTCATATAAGATATTTGCAATTGATAGAGAAACATATTAGATGTTTAGTCAATGAGGGGAATTATGAAAATTTTTGGTCTAGTGTTTGGTTAAAGTCTTATCCTCTTATATTTGACTCAAGATGGAAACCATTGGCTCAATCATTTCTAGCTTGTAAAGGTCTAAAGGTCAAATACTATATTAATATGAGCAACAAGAGATGATAGATTTATTTTAGTAACCTGATTGAAGGAGAGAAACTCAAATAAATTGTAAATAAACTTCAAAATATGCTTCAAGAGTTTTATTTGTTAATTTTTACATGAAAGGATGAGTTGGTTTAGAATCTATCAAAGTATGGTGGATACTTGATCAATTTGGGATATGGGGATTTAGAGCAATCACAATTTTTACTCCCAAACATTTTTCCTTAGAAGAATGTTTCACCATTTGAGGCTCTCTCTAAAGCCTCAACATTCCTTTGGTTAGTACTTCAAAGTAATATTCTTACATGAGAGAATATACAAAGAGGATATCATGTACCTTTTATATGTGCCTTGTGTGAGAAAGATTTAAAAACATCAGACCATTTGGGGTTACTTTTTAAAAATATGAAATTATATTGGGTAGCTCCATCAACATTTAAGGAGTTAATGAATTGTTGGATTAATTATTTCAAAGCTCAAGCATAATGTATTATGTGGAGGATTGACCTTACCATTATTTTTTGGAATTTATGGATTGAAAGGAATAATAGAATTTAAAAAAATAAATATCAAAATTATGACCAAGTTTTGAACCATGTTATTGCATCTCTTACAAAATATCTACAAATATGGTGCTCATAATGGGAAGTATCAAGTGCATAAAAAGAGGTGTTGTTAACTTGGTTATAGGATTTGAACATAAATGGAAGAGTAATATGCAATAATAGAAATAAAACAAAGGATCTACTTTGATTTAGGGTAAAATGAAAATGTCCAAAATTGCGTTTATTAATTTTAATTTTGATGGTGCTCCTAAAGAAAATCCAAGAAAAGTTGGTGGAGGTGGTGTTTTTAGAAATAATGAAGGCAAAATTCTCCTCACTTATAATCATATGAAATTTCAACTAACAACTATGCAAAGGCTAGGACACTTCTTGCAAGAATTAAATTGCAATAGAAAAAATATGGAAATATATTTCAATTGAGGGGTTTCACAAAATACCATCAATGCTATTAACAAAAATGGATGTGGAGTTTGGATAAAAATAATATTATTGCTAATGCTCATCACATATTATTAGAGGTAATATCTTGGAAATGTGAGAATATTTAAAGAGAAGAAAATTGGATAGTAGATAATTTAGCCAATCATGGTGTTGATCTTCATATTGGTGAAATTCAAATTTTATAAGGCAATTGGTCAAATGAGATTTTATTTTTTAATAAAAATAATGTCAAGGAGTTAATTGTGAAAACATAACACTTTAAAGAAGTTGAAGAATATGTTTAATACAAAAAATAAAAAAATTGTGATAAAAGACATGCTGATATAGTTTAATTGACATAACATCAAATATAATATTTTAATATTTTGAAGAAAATGAACCTAATAAAAACTACATATAACTTATTAAAAATAAAATTATTATTTTTTTGATTTGTAAAATGGGTTTTGAAAGGATCCTATAACCTTTTACATAGATAAGGTTGGGAGAAGAGTTACCAACCAAAAAATAGCTGAAGAAACAAACCCTCCATGGGTTATTGGAGAAAAATATCTAAATCGATAAAATTTGAATTAGGGTCATCCCACCCAAAACCATACAAAGGATGGAAAATTTGAAACAAGGCCATCCCACCCAAAACCATACAAAGGATGGAAAATTTGAAACAGGGCCATCCCGCCCAAAATTTAAAATTGAAATTTGAAAATGAAGCGAGAAAAACAAAAAAAATTGAAATTTGAAAATCGTTCCCACCCATGGTGGCTAGGGACATAGATGTAGGATGCAAACTAGGAAGCATCTACAGGATGCAAACTAGGATGTCGACTAGGATGTGATCCATGAAGTAGCAATTGGCTAGGATTTCGATTAGGATGCAAACTAAGAAGCAACGACATGAAAGCAAACAAGACACAACAACATGACACTATCCAAGAAGCAACAAGAACCCAGGGATACTACAACACAAGCCTAAAAAATGGAACAACAATCTTGAGGATCTCCTCAGGCTAGTTAAGAACACAAGCTTATACTGAGAGGGGGGTGAATAGTATAGCGCCCACATTTTACTTTCTTTCCAAACCAATATCAATTAGTGTCCTTAATTGCAATATCTAAATATAGAAATGTGCATTAATGATATAGATAGCAAGAGTAAGCAAGAGTAAAAATCACCACACACAATTGAGATACAATATTTAACATGGTTCTCCCAATGTGGGTTACTCCATAAGATAATCTCCTTATAATATTTCACAAAGAAATAGAGATCCTTATCCCAATACAAATGATTACTTTGATTTGCTTAAAGCTAGGCTATCCACTAATATGCTCAACAAGGTAATTTACTGATCTGCTCAGCTAGGCAATCCACTGATCTGCTCGGTAGGCAATCTTGATATGCTTAGGTAGGCAATCCACTTATCTACTCAATAAGGCAATTCATTGATATGCTCAACTAGGCAATCCACTGATTTGCTTAGATAGGTAATCCTAATCTGCTCAGGTAGGTAATCCACTAATCTACTTAGCAAGGCAATCCTAATAAGCTTAGGTAGGAAATCCATTGATATGCTAAGCAAGGCAATTCACTAATCTACTCAGCAAGGCAATCCACTGATCTGCTTAGCAAGGCAATTCACTGATCTACTCAGCTAGGCAATCCACTAATCTGCTCAGTAAGGTAATTCACCAATCTGCTCAGCTAGGCAATCCATTGATCTACTCAGCTAAGCAATCCACTGATCTTCTCAACTATGCAATCCACTGATCTGCTCAGCAATGCAATCTTGATTTGCTCAGGTAAGCAATCCACTTATCTGCTTCAGCAAGCTCACCAAGAACTTACTCAAAATTTGCTATAGAAATCTTACCAAGAACATTCTCAAATATGCTCTAGCAATCTCACCAAGAACCTTCTCAAATCTACTCTAGCAAGCTCACCAAGAACTTGCTCAAATCTGCTCAGCAAGCTCACCAAGAACTTGCTCAAACTCTATCCACAAATTTGTCCATAAATCTATCCAAAAGCCTTCTCAAATGCTCAATCAATCATGCACAAAAGCTACCACAAATGTGTCTAAAAATATATCCAAAAGCCTTTTCAAAGGCTCAATCAATCATGCACAAAATCTACCACAAATATGTGTAGAAATATATCCCAAATGCCTTCTCAAAGGCTCAATCAATCGTGCTCAAGTAGCACTCAAATCTCATCCACAAATCTATTAAGGCAAGGCTCAATGGTGAAATCAACAATGAATGGCAATGTACTCTAAAATGGATGTCAACAATGATCCACAATGATCTCAACTCAAATCAGAATATAAAATAGTTTTTTTCATGGAACTTGAACAACCACTTCACTCATTCACTTGACTAGGCTCAAACAACTCTACTCAACCAATCACAACAAGGAACAACTCTTTCTCACAATTCCTAGTCCAAGCATGTATCAACCAACTCAAAATATTTCCAACAATACTCAACAATTAAATCTCACATAACAATGATACTCATGTTCTCCTCTAACTCAAGTTCAAGTTCTTTGTACAACCAATGGGTTTCAACAATAATGCTTATAAAACAAGGTTTAATCACAAATCTCAAACTAGAAAACCTTGAAGCATTCAACCAACCACTTTCGAAAAGGAAACCACAATCAATCCTTTTCTCTCCAATGATATTTCAGAAATTAACCACCATAAACAAAGTCAATGGAGAATATTGCTCATACCTTTTTGATGCCTTATTAGTTGTCCACTAAATCTGCCACACTCAACAAACTTTCTTTTTCAACTTTCAATAAGGGTTTGGGATCATGATTAATAACACAACAATAATATCCAAATAACACCTTATTACTCCTACTCAATAAAATACATCATGTCCCCTCATGAAAGAATTAATCCTCTTTGAAAAAGAACAAAGCAACCTTCAATTTTGAACCTCTTTACAAAATCAAAAATATCTCTTTATACACACCTTATTTCTCCCTCTAAGCAAGTTAATAAAATAGACCTTGAAATAAGCTTTCCAATGATATATAATATGATATACTTGCAAAAATAAAATCACCAAAAATCTCTCTTTTTACTAAAGTGCATCATAACCCTCATTTCTCCTAGGGCAACTTAAGAAGAATAAAATATTAAAAAAATATTAACTTGTCTCTTTCCCTGACGGGATTCGATCCCTTGATGCCTCCTCACTCAGTGCCTTAACCATGGCCAAGCCACTATTGGGCCACATGCCCTCACGTGTTCAAAGGGGCACGAAAAAAACAAATACCTCAATATTCTATGCCCTTCGAAAACTCAAAAACACTTTGAGCATTTCAAAACAACAAGCATCCTCGACGAGACTCGATCATAGGACCTCCTGCTTCTTACATAGTGCACAAACAACTAGGCCAAAGGTTCCTATGCATTTGGTTATTGTCCATGAATGATTCTTCAATGGACCCGATTTTCGTAAATCCTTCACACGCCTCTTTACACACGCTTCAACACACAAGCTCTTCTCACATTACGTTATCAATTCAAATGCATTTGAAAATCGAGGACAAAAATTTATCGAAACTTTTGGTGGTATATATATATGCCTTTCCTCCTTTATTTAGATGTCGACACTATAATTTTATTTTTAATTTTAAAATTAAAATTTAAATTTTAAATAATTTAAAATTTAAATTTAAATTTTAAATAATTTAAAATTTAAACTAAATATTTAAAATTAAATATCTCCATCACCGGGGCACATTTTTTTATGAAACTAAAAGTCAACATGGGTTTTAATAAAAATCCATTTCAAATCTGCCATCCATGGTTTTAAATAAAACCTTTTATTTTGCCTGCCTTGGTTTTCACAAAAAACCTGTATATATCCATGCTCTCCAAAATATCATAAATGATTATTTATGAAGTGTTGTTACCACCAAAACTCAAATGTGATCCATGTGACATCAATGATCCATTTGACATCAATGATAATATAACCAACATAGGAAATCCTTTTGCACACAGAGGTGAACTTCAAGGAAGCTAAAAGACCCAAGGAAATGAAGGTGAAGAGAAAATATGGGTAGGATGATTTCAAGGATCCAGATTTGGAGGATTTAGAATAAACCAAAGCTATCGATAAAGCACAGGTCCACTCCCCAAATACTAAAGGATGCAGTATGGTACCCCAAGTAACCAAAAAGTATCTAGAACCCTCCATCCTTGCAGATGAATAACTTTAAGTACTAAACCTGGGAAGCCAATGGATCCACTCAATAGCATTTAAAATGCAAGGCCACCCTCAAAGCCAAGAAGAAATATTTGAGTGTACACCAAAAGGATCAGGTCCAGTACAAAGAATCCTTAAAATATGAGCCCAAAAAGGAAGCCAACCCACCAGAGAAAAATCTAACTAGGGGATTAATGACCAAAAATTTACACGGAGTCAAAGGCATCCAAGGGAACACCCTCATATAGCTATAAAAAAACACCATACCACTTTATTTGTTCTCATAAATTCACCCCAACGGGTTTGTATCAGTAGATGGTTCTTTCCCCTCCTTAGAAAGCCAAAAAAACATATAACTACTGAACCCATAAGAAGTGTTGCACCATCCAACCAAGTCCCTAAAATTTACAATGATCCATGAAGTGCAACCAACAAGACCTCCAACAAGAAAAAAACCCTAGACATGGGCCACATCAAAGAACTAAGCATGAATAGCAGCCAAATCTAAGATAGGCTAACTTTTATTTTGTCAATGCCCGATCATGGTTCTTCAGCTGTGATCTAAAGCATTCTCCTCTATGCACGATCTCGTGCTACAAATACAAAGCACAAAGGTCACAGATGGGGCTTCGGCTGTCTGTGTGGTCCTGCAAGTTTGCACAGTTAAGATGCACATATTGGGGCCTGATCTAGGCTTGTGTGGCTTGGGTTGCCCACGTTGCAACACTTGCTTGTGGTGGCCTAGCCACAGATCTGACCCTAGCCGCCTTAAAAAAAATATTATAATTACACTAAATAAATACTAATTAAATCTAAACAATAAAATTTTAACAATTAATTATTTATAACTTTAAAATTACATAATAATAATATTATTATCAGGTCCTAGGTGTAGACCAATCGTAATGGGGGTGGAGGTCCAAGGTTCAAATCTCGGGCCTCACCAACAGGGAAGGCATTGTAAGTTTGAAGGCTAGGAGTATTCTCGTCTCTTTTTTGAATTGGGCTCACAATAAAAATTATCTGAGTTATTAGTTTTTATGGCTACTGCTTTGAAATACTACAAAGACTAATGGGGACAGTCACATGTCAGATAA
The DNA here is from genome assembly GCA_028583015.1 of Wollemia nobilis. NCBI lineage: Eukaryota > Viridiplantae > Streptophyta > Pinopsida > Araucariales > Araucariaceae > Wollemia > Wollemia nobilis. The sequence goes on along the minus strand of JAQPPZ010016912.1, from coordinate 1,064,056 downwards.
CATGGCTCCTAGTCATCTTAGTAATTTGAGGTTGGTTGATAATAATAGGGAAGGAAAGAAATGGCAATATAAGACTTCGAACCAAAGCCACGTGGACCACCAGATAGCCACCACCATAAATCTAGCCAGCAAGTTCACTTCTCCAAGGCTGCTTGGCCAAGATAGTATGTGGTATCAAAGCATGTCATATACGAAAGAAAGAAATTACCAAAGAATTATTAAGAGTAACTATCAATACAGAGCTTTTGGGAGTTTTTTCAATACTCTGCTATGTGTGTCTACAAATTTTTGTTTCTCCATTGTCTCAAGGAAGGGATCCGTGTTTGTTTCTTTTTTGTAATTATGATGCATGTGTTTTTTCTTGGGGTATACCCAAAATGTTGTATGGGAAGTTTTTTTTTGATAACAGGCTATGTGCCTTATCGGATGTAATGGCTTTGACGACATGTAGATTTTACATAAATAGGATCCTCATTAAGGATATGTTCATCAACAACCTTGGGTTGATTTTTGTAAAAGGTTTTGGGTCAACCTATAAAACCCGATATTAATGCTATAGTATCTTATCTACAAAAAAAAAAATCTCAGGCCTCACCAGAATGAATGCTTGTCCCTTTAATGGTGCTTTTAGTGGTGTAAAAAGTTTAAAATGATTGTGGCATGGTGGTTACAGTGACGGCTTCTGGGGTGGACAATTTAGAATACTGTGGTGACCATAAAAGTCAGACAACTTGCCTAGATTCGTGGTGGCTACTGATTTCACCATGTAAATAAAAAAAATATTGTTATCACTTTTAAAATATATTCACTATTTTGGTTTATTTTTTAATACAGGACATAATCAATAATAACACATTATAAATGGTTTATTTTCATAACATTATCATTATAGACCTTGTTCGTTTCGTTTTGAGTAAACATTACTACACATGGGATAGAACATAGATCATCCACTAAAAAACACTTAGCCATAACAATATTAGAATTATAATTATTATAATTTATAGACCCACAAGGACATAATTACCTAAGGGGATATGAGTATAGGAAAAACAAATCTAAGGTATATGGCATTACCAATTAGACAATTATTGCTCATGTAGGACAATCTATATATCTAAATTGTGAAACATTAAATTTATTATTTTAAATTAAATTATTTATGATGTGTATATGTGATGAAGGAAATTAAACATTTATTATGAGTTCACTTCTCACCATAATTAAATTTCAAGAAAAATACAGTATACCCTATTATATATATAGATAGATATATTGATTGATTGGTTGAAAAAAAGGGGTTTTGAAAGAACCTCTAAAGCTTTTGTAAAAGATATCATCTCCTGAATATGATCTCTAGGAGATAAGAAAGGAACATTTGAAACAAGAAGACGATCTTCGCAAGACCAACTACAAATTTATACAAATTTAAAACACGAGAGATTCCCTCTCGAAATGAAACATAACAGTAACAAAAAAATTGTTTTTTCCACCCAAGGAAACCAACACCTGCATCTCAAAACTTGGAAAGAGGTTTCTCATCTTGTAAAACCATTGCTACCTAGTTGGACTAGAGGAATTGATCCAACAAAAATAGAAAAGTGAAAAGATATTTCTCGCCTAGGGAAACCTTGACCAACCATAATAACCAAAGAAGCTAGTAATAAAGTTGGATGTAGAGACTATCTTGAGAATATGAGGACCATTAGCACCACCACCCATTGAGCCTCTCCAACCAACTGACCAAGAAGCCAAACCCAGAACCCTACTGTATAGCTAGCGTGAAAATACCAAGTTCCTCTTCCTAGACCTCAAAAAGTTGTAGAGAATAGAGTTCAAAGGAATAAGCTCCTATTTTAAACATGTAAAGAATTCCAAACATCCAAGGGTAATCCCAGGAAGCCAACACTAAAATCTCTCAACTATAGCCATCATGAAAGCATGTTACGAGATAAAAGAAACCACATAGAGAGGTTCACTAAGACTTCCACACAAAACAAGCAAAGGACCAAGGCTATCAATTTGAAAGGTGATCTCTAAAAACCCTCCTTCGTGGGTAGTGAGAAAGCCTCTGGTTCCTGTCCAAGACCACAAGAACCACGAAGAAAGAGATCCATCAAAATACCTCTCAAGAAGACTATACAGGTTGCGCAACCCATTTCCACTACTATCATATTAGGAGACCATACAAAAAATCCATCCACGATAAGAAAGCACCTGGTCTCACCCCAAATACTAGCTAAAAATATGGAGAAAAAAATTACTGGACCACCTAGCACATTGGGCAAGTAGTGGACCACACCAAACGGGAAAAGGACCAAGGCTATCAATACAAAAGGTGATCTTTGAAACCCCTCCTCCATGGGAAATAAGAAATATCCTGGTCCCCATCCAAGACCATAAAGAAATATAAAGGAGGTCCATAAAAATACCTCTCAACAAGACTACATAGGCTGCACAACCCTTTTCCATCATTGCCAGAATAGGAGATCGTTTGATAAAACCCTCCTCCATGACAATAAAGTGTATGGTCTCACCCTAAAGACCACCTAGAAACAAGGATAAAAAAATTACTGAACCACCTCACGGATTGGGCAAGTAGTGGATGAGCTGACCACCAAAGAGGCATTGATGATCCTCAACAAAGATAACCTCACACACCAACCTGATCTAGCTAGCACCAAAAATATGGAGGCAATCTACCTGAGGGTACCTCCAAGGAAGATAGGATCCACCTAGGATTACCATTGGAAGAGCAAGGGAGGGAGTAGGAAGTTTTGAAAGGTGGTCTCCCACCCAGAGTGGGAGACCTCCCACCTCCCATATCCCTCCCTATAATATAACATAAAAAAATCATTGAAGTTATAAAGGTATTTATTTGTTTGATAAAAAATAAAAAAAAGTTTAATGTTTCTTATTTGGATAGAATGAAAGCTTATTTTTCAGGTTAGAAAGATAAGTTTTTAATCATGATGAGAATGCTACGACTTATAAAGACTACATTATAATCCATTCTTATTTATACGATGCCATTGTCAAGATTGCAAGTAGGTATATCATCATAAATTCATAAATTCAAAGAGATCCCTTTTTTTGAAAGGATGCAAATAAAAAGTTAGGTTTCCTCTTTGTAAGTGGGATAGGTTTTGTAAATAAAATAATATTGGAGGGCTAGGATTACAAAATTATAAAACCTGGGCACATATTATTAAAAGATTAAAAAAAAATTAGAAAAAATTGTTACTTCAAAAATATATAGATTCTCTTGATGCAATGAAATTATTTAGAAAAAGAACCCTACCTAAAGGATCACCAACATGAAACTTCATATCAGAGAGTTTGCAATTGATCAAGAAACATATTAAATGGTTAGTTAATAAGGAGAATTATGCAAATTTTTGGTTTAATGCTTGGTTGAAGATTTATCCTATTATTTTTTATTTAAAATGACAACCATTGCCTAAGGCATGCCTAGATTGTAAAGCTTCAAATGTTAAAGATTATATTAATATGATCAACAACTCTAGGTTATGGATTTCTATTAGAAACCTAGTTGAAGGAGAGGAACTCAAACAAATTGCATATGAACTACAAAATATGGTTCAAGAGTTTTATTTATCAATTTTACACAAAAGGATGAGTTGGTTTGGAATCTATCAAAATATGGAATATGAGGATTTAGATCAATCAAAATTTTCTACTCAAAAATATTTTTCTTGGAAGAACATTTGGTCACTAGAGGCTCTCGCCAAGGGCTCAACATTCCTTTGGTTAGCAGTTCAAAGTAAGATTCTTATAGAAGAGAGTCTACAAAGAAGAGAATATCATGGAACTTTTAGATATGCCTTATGTGAGAAAGATTTAGAAACATTAAACCATTTACTCTTTATTGTCTTTTTGCTCACATCATTAGGGGTTACTTTAAAAACAATACAAAAATATATTGGGTAACTCCATCAACATTGAAAGAATTGATGAAATATTGAATTGATTATTTCAAAGCTAAAGCATTATGTATTTTGTGGAGGATTGATCTTGTCATTATTTGTTGGAATTTATGGCTTTAAAGGAATAATAGATTTTTAAAAACTAAAGCTCAAAATAATGCCAAAGCTTTAAATCGTATTATTGTCTCTCTTGCAAAATATTTATAGATATGGTGCTCATTATGGGAAGTTTTAAGTGCAGGAAAATAGGTGGTGACAACTTGGTTACATGATTTAAGCATAAATGGTAGATTCATATGTGTTAATGGTATTAAAGTAGAAGATATGCTTCCATATAGGATAAAATGGAAATATTGAGGAATAAGGTTGATCAAAATATATTTTGATGGTGCTTCTAAAGGTGGTGTGATTCAAAATAATTTATGAAAGATTCTCATCACTTAGAATCATATGGAACTTCAACTAACAATTATGCAGAGTGTAGGGAACTTCTTATAGGGATTAAAATTACAATTGAAAAATGATGGAAATATATTTTAATTGAGGGGTTTCACAAATTATCATTAATGCTATAAAAAATGGATGTGGGTATTGGATAAAAAATAATATTGTTGTTGATGTTCATCATCTATTATTGGAGGCAATCTCCTAGAAATGTGAGCATATCTATAGAGAAAGAAATCAAGTACCAAATAATTTAGCTAATTGTGGTGTTGATATTCATCTTAGTAAAATTTAGTTTTTAAAAGGTAACTTGCCAAGTGAGATTTTATCTCTTAATGAAAATGATGTCAAGGAGTTTATTGTGAAAACATAACACTTTAAGGAAGATGAAAAATATATTTGATAAAAATGCATGCTTATATTAAATGCAATATTTTGGTATTTTGATGGAAGTGGCCCTAATAAAAACCATGTGAGGATGTAATTTCTACTATCATAGAATTCCAAGCAATCAATCATATCCCAAAAGGTCTCAACTCTACTTTTATTTCTCTAATTCCTAAGAAGCAAACCCCTGAATCTATGGCTGACTTTAGGCCAATTAGTTTGTGCAATGTTTCTTACAAGATCCTAACTAAAGCCATTGCAAATAGAATGAGAGATGTTCTGCCCCACATCATAGATCCGTGCCAGGGAAGCTCTATCCAAGGTAGGTCAATCTTGGATGGAGTTATCACAGTTCATGAAGCTCTAAACTCTGCTCATAAGACTAACAAGTTTGTTTTTGCCCTCAAGCTTGATATGAAAAAAACATTTGATAGGCTAAATTGGGAATTTGTGATTTTTGTCCTCCTTAAGTTTGGTTTTCACCACCAATGGGTTAAATTGATCAAAGAATGCATTTCTAAAGCATGTTTCTTGATACTGGTTAATGGAACAACTACTGGTTACTTTCAAAGTCACAGAGGAATTCAATAGGGGGACCCTATCAGCCCCATGTTATTCATCATTATGGTAGAAGCTTTAGGCAAAACCATAAAAAATACTTGCAGTTCAAGGCTAATATTAGGAATCAAGGTAACATCTCTCACTAAGACTGTTTCTCACCAACAATTCATTGATGATACCCTTATATTTACTAAGGCTTCGGTGGTTGAGGCCAAAAGAATTAAATACATCCTACAACTCTACGAGGACGCTGTTGGTCAGAAAGTTAATTTTAGTAAAAGCAAGTTATATTTCTTGAACACCCCCATTCATAGGTAAGGAAGGATTGCAAAAATTTTAGGGTGTGATATAGCAAACCTCCCCACTTTGTATCTTGGTCTCCCTCTTTTCATTGGTTCTTCAAGAGAGTCAATGTGGGACATGGTTATTGAAAGAATTCAAAAAAAACTTGCTAGATGGAAAGGCCATCTTCTATCTCAAGCAGGAAAGCTGACCTTCACTAAGGCCTCTATTCAGATAATTCCAATATATTTCCTCTCCATTTTCAAATCCCTTGTGAAGGTTTTCCAAAAAATTGAGAAACTCTAAAAAAAAAATTATGGATTGGATCAAAGGAGAAAAAAGGATACACCTTGTAGGATGGACCAAAGTGTGCAGACCCAGGGAAAATGGGGGCTTAGGTTTGAGGAGAATTGCTCATATGAATTTAGATTTACTAGCTAAGTAGGCATGGCACCTCATTTCTAGTGAAGAAAATTAATGGACAACTATCATCAAACGAAAGTATCTTCAAAATATGGAATTTCTAAGTGACTCAGTTCCAATCAGAGGTTCTGCTTTTTGGAAAGCAATTCTCAATTGTAAGGAAATCATCAAAAAAAGTTTAAGATGGGTTTTAGGAAATTGTGAGAGGATAAATTACTAGAATGACAGGTGGGCTAAGGACAAACCACTGAAACAATGTCCTAACTTAGCCCAAATTAGAGATATCATGGAAGAACTCATTGGAAAAAAATTCTCCGATTATATGGTTGAGGATAGAGGCAGAATGAAGTGGAAACAAATAAGGATTTAGGGATTTCAAGTGGAATCAAATGATATTTGTAATATTCTCGAGCAACAATTTATACCCATGAGACCCAAGGAAGATCAAGTGACCTGGGATCCTACAAAAAATAGGCAGTTCACTGTTAAATCAGCTTACAAGCTTCTACTTGATGACAAGGATTTTGTCCTCCAAAAGGACTTAGTTTGGATAAAAAAATTAATTCCAAAAATTGTAGTATTTCCATGGCTGGTTATCCAAGGAATAATTCTAATCATTTATAATATGATGTGTAAAGGTATTTGTATCACTAATCATGGTTATCTGTGCAGGGCTAATTGGGAGACCATTTATCACATTTTCCTTGAGTGCCCTTTTTCCTTGACTTTCCTAAGTGGGGTTTTTTAGGCCTTCAATATTCCTGGGTTAAACCAGCCATTGTACTTTATTTTTTTGTCCAGTGGCCTTACACCTTTTCAAGCCAAAGACTTATATACATATAGAAAATTTGTCTCAATCATTATCTTTGGCAGGTGTGGTTAGAAAGGAACCATAGAGTATTTAATGAGTTTATCCATGATCATCAAACTATCATTGCCAGGATCCTATCCTTTGCCAATGAGAATGTGAACCTTATCCCTTTTGATAGCCTAAAAAACATCTAGAGGAGACCACAATTGCTCAATATTTAAGATTAACCTTGTTAGATGAGTCTGTGCCTAGGGTAGTCAACCCCAGATCCAATGTTAAGTGGTCCCCACCTCCTACAGGTTGGTTTAAGCTTAATTTTGATGGAGCGGCTAAGGAAAATTCTAGAAGATCAGGCATTAGTGGTATTGTGCGAGATCATAATGGGAATATGATGCTTGTATTTTCTAAATATTTGGGAACAAGGACGAATAATGAAGCTAAAGCTAGAGCTATGTGGAGAGGCCTTCAAATGACTCAAGACTTAGAATGCAATTTGATCATAGGAGAATCTATGCATGTTATAAATTTCCTCAATAATTGGAAAACAACTCCTTGGAGGATTAAAACAATTATTGAAGAGGGTAGGATCCTTTTCCAGGGAAGAAAGGATAGAAAATCCCAACATGTCTTTCGAGAAGCTAACAAAGTTGCTAATAAGCTGGCCAATTTGGGTGTTGATGGTGGCTGCCTTTTCAAATGGGAACATGGTGTCCCGAGCGAAGTAGAGGAGCTTATTCAACAATAATGCCAAGAATGATAGTCAAATTTACCAATAGGGAAGGCACTATAAGTTTGAAGGCTATGAGTATTCCCGTATCTTTTTTGAAATGGACTCATAATAAAAATTATCCGAGCTATCAGTCTTGGTGGATGCTACTTGGAAATATCACAAAGACTAATGGGGACAGTCACATGCCAGATAACATGGCTCCTAGTCATCTTAGTAATTTGAGGTTGGTTGATAATCATAGGGCAGGAAAGAAATGACAATATAAGACTTCGAACCAAAGCTACATGGACCACCAGATAGCCACCACCATAAATCTAGCCAACAGGTTCACTTCTCCAAGGCTGATTTTCCAAGATGGGATGTGGTCCCAAAGCATGTCATATATGGAAGAAAGCAATTACCAAAGAATTATTAAGAGTAACTGTCAATACAGATCTTGTGTGAGTTTTTTCAGTACTCTGCTATGTGTGTCTATAGTTTTTTGTTTCTCCACTGTTTCAAGGAAGGGATCTGTGTCTGCTTTTTTTGTAATTATGATGCAGGTGTGTTTTCTCGGGGTATACCCAAAATGTTGTATGGGAAGTTTATTTTTTATAACAGACTATGTGCCTTACCGGATGTAATGGCTTTGGTGGCATGTAGATTTTACATATATAGGATCCTTAGTAAGGACATGTTCATCAACAACCCTGGGCTGATTTTTGTAAAAGATTTTGGGTCAACCTGTAAAACCCAGTATTAATGCTATAGTATATTATCTACCCAAAAAAAACCATATATATAATATAAAGGAAAAGCTACAAATACTAGTTTGATCATAAACTAACTCCAAATTAACCTATAAAAAATTAAAGTTATTACTTAATTAAAATTTTTATATAGTTGGATGATCGGGATATATAATTTGTTAGAAGAAGAATTTAGAAAGAAGCCCATTTTGTTGCAAGCCTAGCCAATGGTTCCTTTGGGAGACTCCTTTGTCTCTAGGATTCCAAAAAGTTTGAGGGATCTATAATTTATTCCTTATATAGTATTATTAATATTATCTTCTACAAAAAATAAAGTAATAAAAGGTGGATTATGACTAATGTATATGCACCAAACTCTAGGCCTAGTAGAAACTTGTGGTAAACTTAAAGTTCCATGAGAAGGATTTTGCTCAAGAAGCCTGGTGCCTAGTAGGTGATTTTAATTTCCCTCTATTTTTTGGGTAAAAAAGGAGGGAACTCCCTAATATCGTAAATCTTGGAAGAGTTTGTAGATTTTGTGAATGGAAATGAGCTATTGGATGTTGTGTTGAAGGGTTCAAGGTATACTTGGAGCAATAAGATAGTGGCAACCAAATCATCCAAGTCAGGTTGGACAAAGGTTCTTATCTCCAAGGAGTGCTTTCCATTTTTGGGAATTAGTTTCTTTGTTATTTGCCCAAAATTGTATTTGATCATAACCCCTTATGTTTTGGAGTGAACCAGGAAGAAACCAAATTCCCTAGGCCATTTAGGTTTGAGGTAATGTGGTGCTTTCATCCTCAGTTGGAAGCTAAAAATAAAAAACTAATGGTCGAAAAGGGTCCAAGGCTCCGACCTTTCCAAAATTGTGGCAAAGCTTAGATTTGTTAAAACCGCCCTTAAAGAATGGAATAAAATGGGTTTTGGTAATATTTTGCAAAATAATAGACCTAAAAAGTTAATTAACAACTATTGAATCTGAGATAGAACTTGTAAATCAATCTCAAGAGATCAGATATAGAGAAAAGGAGATCTGAGTGAATTTCATAACACTATTTCCAAGGAGGAAATTTTGTGGAAATAGAAATCCAGGGCACTTTGTATAAAGGAGAGAGATAAAAATTCTAATTTTTTCACATCACAACTTTGAAGCATAGAAGCACCAAGAATATTAGATGAATTTGAAAAGATGATGGATCTAGTGCTACTCACATTAAGGATATAAGATCTAAGGCTATGTATTTTTTCAAAAATCTTATTAGGGTGGAAGAGGTTTGTAATGAAGAAGCCCAAAATAAGCTTCTTGGTAGTATTCCCATCCTTGTCATAAATGATATGAACCAAGCCCTTGTCTCTCCCTTCAACAATGAGTACGTTAGAGTTGTTATCTTTGCGATGGAAGGAATGAATTTTTCGAGTCTTGATGGTTCCTCCCCCATATTTTCCCATAAGTATTGGTATATTATGGGGAAGGATATTGCTGATGTCCCTTGGGAGGTCCAAACCACCAATCATATCTTATTTTGAGTGAATTCTAATTTTTAAACTTTGATCCCCAAGACTGTTGGTGCAAAGGACTTTGATACCTTTAGACCTATCAACTTATGTAACATTGCTTATAAAATTTTGATAAAGGCCCTTATTAATAGATTAAAACATTTTATTCTAGCCTTGATTGATTCAAACCAAAGTGGATTTGTGCCAGGGAGATATATCCTAGATAGTATCTTAGTTGTCCATGAAATCCTTCATCCAATTGATAAAAGTGGCAGAGCTACTATCCTCCTCAAATTAGACATGAAAAAGGCTTATGATAGGGTTTTGTGGGAGTTTCTGTTAAAGGTATTGGGAAAATTTTATTTTTTCCAAAGTTGGATAAAAATTGTCCATGCTTGTATCTCTTTTACCAAGTTTTTGGTCTTAATAAATAGGTCCCCCACAAGTTATATTTCAAGTTTGAGAGGAATTTGCCAAGGGGACTGCTTGTCTCCTTACCTTTATATGCTAGTGGTGGAAGCTATGGGTAGGGATATCAATTTAGACCTTTTGTGAAATGTATAAAGCCTGCTTTGCTGGTGGATCGTATTTATCATAACCAATTTGTATATGATGTTATGCTCTCCCTTATTACTTTAGTTCCCCAAGTAAGGGTGATAAAATGAATATTGGAGGCATTTTAAATTGTAGTTGGGTAAAAGATAAATTATATAAAAAGCAAAATATTATTTTTGAATACCCTCTTAGAAAGGTAGAGGATAATTGCTCGCATATTGGGTTATGAGGTGGTTGCCCTCTCATCTCTTTACCTTGGAATACCTTTGTTTAAAGGTAGGATCTAGGATTCACTTTGGGAACCTGTGGTGGAAATATTGCAGAGGAAGCTAGTTAGGTGGAAAGGATCCCTTCTCAATCAAGCCAAAAAGGCTACCTTGGTAAAGTCTACTATTTAAAAAATTCCAACATTATTCTTATCTATATTCATAATTCCTAACATGATTTTATCAAATATTGAACATATTCAAAAGTCTTTTCTTTGGTATGGTTTTTATGAGAAGAAAAATTTTACTTAGTTTGTTGGGAGCAAGTTTACAGATTTAAAAAGGATGGTGGATTAGGTCTCTATAAAATCATGCAGATATATAAGGCTCTGGTTACAAAACAGGGATGGAAGTTGACAAATCAAACTGAAACTAGGTGGGTCAACATTGTATAGAACAAATACTTGAGTTAGGAGAATTTTGGTTAGGCTTGCACCACACTTAACCTCACACATTCTGGTTAGGCGTGCACCAACCTTTACAAGAAAGTGCAACATTAAATACATCATCATAAACCTACTAAGGAGAAGTCTTAAATCTTATCAAGCATTAATGACAAGATATTTTAGCATATAATCACTACAAATCACCAACGTGGAAAGCAAGATTTAATCAAATAGTTCTAGATATAATGAACTCAATGTTATGCACTATCAATGTGAAAGTAACCTAATTGGGATTTTAAAGCAGGAATTTTGAATTTTAAAGAGGGGAAATTCCCCCATTTTTCTTTAAATATGTATATTATCTATGTAGTTAAGTAGAGGAAAATAGTGCTAGTTTTGTGTGCCTAGTCTCGTCTCCTTCTTTTCAACCATTCCTTTTGTATATCAATATGGACTCGAGCCTCAGGTCAAAGCATGTAGAGGTTGTTGAGCCTCTCTCTAGTTTGTATAATTGTAATATGGTTATTAATATGAATGCAAGGAGTTATGACTATTAAAAATATCTTTCCTAGTCTTTATGTGCATATATCTCTCCATGGAGGGTTGTGACTAGTATATGTACAGGTTTCCATGGGAGATCATTAAGTATATAGTCATGTTGAATGGTGACCATGTTCATATATAGTTGTCTTGGTGTGGCTACTATGTTCATTCATCCCACTAATTCTTGGAAATGGGGACTATAATATTTGGTGCATCGCCAAACATAGCTTAGTCTAATTAGTCTAGTTAGATTTTCTTGCTTTTCTCTCTATTCCTTTTCCTTATCAAGAACCTAATATATTAGGCTATCTTAGGAGGAGTGCATAAAATATCACATCCAAGCAAGGAGCTAGCCTTGGTAGAAAATCCTAGAGGTCATATGAAGGATGTTAGGAACCTACTATTAAAAATAAACTCACACAAATAAAATACTAAAAATAAGCAAATATTCATACAATAACAAAATATCACAATGCAAAAATTAAATACAAAATTAAACACTCTCACAATAAACACAGAATTGTAGGCCTCTTCGAAGGGGAAACCTCCTTCAATATTTTATTAATTTGCAAAAATATACATTCGTACATGGCTCCATGTATTTTAAAGAAACACTTCATGCAACCCTAACCTAAAGCTCAAGAGTTGGCTTACATGCAAAATTCCACTCGAGCTAGAATCTTCTACCAAACATCAGTTAAATTTTTATAACTATTACATGAAATGATCCCACTTGTCTAAGCACCTTACTTGCCATATATCATTACAAAGTATTATAAAATAACATAATAAAGGGGTCCCCATGTTGGAATTGGGTCATTACATAATGTAGACCCTTAATTTTGATACACCATCTAGTCAAAATTTCCCAAACCTAGTTGCAAAAATTACAAAACTCCAATTTAGCAATTCTCCAAAAATTTGGGCATCATTTTCAATATTTACCAAATTTTCCACTTTGACCAAATTAACTAGTGGTGAATTTGGAAAAACTACAAAATTTAAATTTTCAACAGTCGAAATCAACTTAGAACCAAATCTACCACTGACCAAATTCACTAGTGGTGAATTTGGCTAGTGGTAAATTTGGTAAAAATGCAAATTTTCAATTAAAAAAATCAATTTGGCCTCCTAACAAAATTCCCCACTCAGGTCACCAAATTTACCAGTGGTAAATTTGGTTAACAATGGTGAATTTAGCAAAATGACTTAGAATATTTTGGAATGAACCAGTAGTATGTGGATTACCTTCCTCCATCGTCTTCCATTGATCCCACACATCCCAACAACACATCGGATGCATAATTTTCAATTTGATCTTATCCTTTTTCCCCCATTTCCCCTTCCAAATCCTATTTAAGGAACCCCTTGGGTAGGAATTTGGCATGGTTTTTTACTGTAGCTACACTCTACTAAGATTTTTATCACCTTCCTTCTAAGCTCTTCTTCCATAGAATTCTCCATTTTCAAGCATTTCCCAATATTTTGAGGTATTCTACAAGCATTTTGGAGGTAAGCCAAGCAAGGCAAGGATGACTTGGGGTAAGGAGGTTATCTTGGAGGTAAGGAAGATAGCTCTCCCAGTATCTTACTTCGCTCATTTCAGTTTTACTTCACTGTATTTTGTCCTCTAGGTTGTAGCCTTGCTAACTTGTGCTTTTATTTTAGATTTTCTATGTTTGATTCCTCTAATTCCTTATTTGCAAGGTTCTAATATTTTTTTACACTCATCTAACATTGTATTTGCAGCCTAATATTCAAACATATCACTTACATTTTATCTCTAACATCTATTTTGCAGGTCCATTTTGGATGTATGCATATGCCATCCTTATTTTGATCATAACTCTCTTTTTGCAAGGTTTTCATGCATATTCTCTTTACATTTTGCACCATATTACTTGCTATATTTTATTTACATTCACCTTAATTATATAGGTAGCATGCTAACCCTTTATTTTCTTCCATGCTCATCTAAATTTCATGCTTCTTTTATTTGCAAGCATAGATTTAATATAGCCATTTATTTTGCAATTTCCTCTTTCATGCATTGTATGTAATTCTACATTTCATACACATATCACTTTTATTTCATCCTCAAAGGTAAGGGGTTGAGGATACAAGGATGTTATTTCCTTGTTATATCTCCCTTTTTATAAGTTTCAAGAATCCTCCATTAAAATCCCCCTTCCTTTCTTATTTACTGTTGTAAATATTATAAGTTTTGGGTCATTTTCACACATCTCAACATTCTCACTAAATTTTCACTACATAATGCTAGATTTATGTACTAGATGTTATATTGGCTATCCTACATCAGTATTAGCATAATTTCATGTATCTTTCACTCCTCTATACCCCTATTTTAATTACAATTTTAGTCACTTTACTCTTTTATTTACTATTGTAGATTCTTTAAATCTTGGGCAATATTTCTATATCTTAGAAATTTCATTACATAAATGCTAATTTTCTTTCAAGAGAGGTTAAATTAGTTATTTCATATCATTCCTAACTTCATTGCATACATTTCTCACCCTTTTACATCCTTATTTAATCAAATTTTTAGTCATCTTTGGCATTTTTCATTTTCTTCATATAAATTTTTAAATTGGTTATTGAATTGTATAATTGGTGGCTCAGATCCCTGATTTTATTAGTCTCAAACTTAATAAACATTGTTAGGAAAATTCCCCTACAATATTAGCCCAAAATCCCATCAAACTACACTCAAAATCTCCCAAAACCTGCAACTCCCAAAACCTTCAAAATCTTGTGTTTAGACCAAATTTGCCACCTTGCATAGTCAATGGTAAATATAGTAACCAGAAAACACTCAAAACCAAATTCATCAGTAACCAAATGTCCCAATGGTAAATTTGGCAAAAGCCAATGGCAAATTTGGCAAAAGGTTAAAAATCCATTCCAGGAGGTAAGCATACTCAATTTTTTCATCAACAAGGGGTCTGATAAATTGTTTAGACAAGTTTTATACCCTATCCAGCCCTTAGATAGACCCCTAAAAATAGAAAATCCTATTTTTTGGGTCTTTTTATGCAAATACCAAAATTGCCACCCCAATGGAGAATTTGACAACAATGGTGAATTTGGCAGTTTTAGTGGTAAATTTGGCAAAATGGCTCCAAAATAGGTGATTCTGCCACTTGGAAATTCCCTAGCTCTACATTTTCTATTTCTCTGTGTTTTCCTTCTATTTTATTTATTTTTTATATTGGAAAATCACATTTAATTTTGGGAATTAAGGAATTTTAAGTAGAAATCCTAATTGCTTACAAAATGCCTTAATTGTTTTACAAAACACTTCAATTTCTTTACAAAACAAACCTAAATCAGTCAATTAAGGAACCTTAGACTAAATCCTAGCTTCTTGATCATTTTCAAGTTCATAGGCAAAGAATAAAAAATTATTTAGTTGCATTTAGGCTAACTTATCTTTTTGCATCTCCTCTTGTTTTACCTTGAAATACCAAAATCTCCTAGTTAACTCATTCAAACTTGAAAAGCATATAGGATAGCTCTTGTATTATTGCATTTGTGTGATAAAATACTTAGCATTGCATTTATATGATCATTTAATTTTAGGTTTAAATAACCATTAAGGCTTAAAAAATAGTCGAGATAGATAGCGATCCAAAAACCTTAGGTGTTTTCTTTGAATAAACCCATAAAACATCGATCAAACAAGCATAACATCAACTTATACAAGGTGTGAGAAAAACATTGAGTAGGAGTCTAGTTGTGTTGAGAATATTTATATTCTTAGGATCTCCTTTGGAAAGATACCCTCAAGTGGGGAAGCAGAGATTTCAGTGAATCTCCCCCATGTATACTTGACACTAAATTAGAATTAAGAGGGAAACCAAGAACAAACAATGTTTCTCCTCATAATCTACATATTTGGTGAATCCAACGTGAACACTCCTTTTTAATTAACAAAGATAAAAGTTTGTTAAACCTAAACAAGATCATCTAATTTATTTTCTTATTTTACATCACATTAAATTAAGATAACAAGAACATAACCAATTGTTAATCCTATTGGGGGAAGGATAATGATCCATTGAGTAAAACAAAGTACAAATATTAGGGGAGAAATCTCCTTTGGCTAGTATATCATGGTGGATTAGCAAGAGTTACAAGAAGGGCTACTTTTCAATATGACATAATAATTTCAAACATCTTCTCTTCTTTGCTATAAGTACTCTAGAAACAAAACTTTAATAAAGTATCCTCCTTAAAAATAAGAATTTCAAAACATGTCTCAACATCCTTACAAAAACTAAAACAAGGGTGCACCTTCTACATATCATGAGGAATATTCCCATGAGAAAATTGAACAAGAACTAAATCCTTGGTCACAACAAACAACTAGGGAACATGAACAAATTATCGAACAAATTTTCTTTCAAACTATAGATCATGTCAAAGTATACATCAAAATAAATAAAGACATATTTTTAGATGTTCTTAGAGATGAAATAAGAGAACAAGATGAAAGAGAATCATCTAAAATGCATGATAATATTGAATATTCTAATGATCAATCAACCATTTCTCAAATCAATGAAACTCAAAACAACTTGGCAAGTATCAATGTGGCTATGGCACAACCTACCGATTCTACAACACCTCCAAAAATATCTATGGGAATACCCACCATAGGGAACCCATTTTCAACACCTCCTAATGATACAATCAATACTACAAATCCTTTTCTCACTCACAACATAGGACTTACCCAAGTCCCTCCCACCATAACATCAAGTCAAAATACTTTAACTCTTACGAATATACCTTTTATGTCACAAACCTTCACTCAACCACTTATGCAAGCATTGATAGCATTGCATAAACTACCAAAATATTCATCAAATGATATTAAATATATCAACACTAAGATATTAGACTTAGAAAAGAGGGACTCCAAGTTCAAAGAACTTGAACGCCAAATTGTCTCTCTTTAGGGAACATCTAAGTTAAAGTACTCATTTGAAGAGTTCTACAATGATCCGTTAGATCCAACAATCCTTAATCATCCATTTCCAAATTTATTTGGAACTCCTAAATTTCATATGTACAATGCAAAGCAAGACCCCATTAACCATCTAAGGCAATATCAAATAGCTTGTAGTGACATCAATCATGATAAAAAAAAATCTCCTTAGTTTTTTCCCTAAAAGTCTTAGTGGTTTAGCCTTAGAATGGTAATTTCAAATATCTTGTCACTCCATAAAAAAGTTCAAAGAACTTATGGAAGCCTTCATTCAACAATTTTTTATCTACATAGATGATAAGGTTACCGTAGACGACCTTTATCAACTTAAACAATCTAAGACTGAGAAATTCTTAGATTTCTTTACCAAATGGAGAGGTTTAGTAGGAAGACTTCAATATATTCCTCCTCCTAAAAAACTCTTACATATTTTCATATGAAACCTCCATGAACAGTTATCATATCCCTTGGAAATAATTAACCTAACCTCCTTTGAAGAGGCCATCGATTTGGCTAAAATAGTAGAATCCATCCTCATAAGATGAGGGTAACTCAACTATAACAAGAAAGAATATGAAAAACCCCCTAACAAGGGGAAATACAAAAACAAACACATTGGAAGGGATGATGTAACTGACTCTCATAAAAGAACATAAGTATCACTCATAATGTTTCTCAAAATTTTGTCATCCAAATACAAGAAAATCCCCAAAGGGAATACACAAATACCAAACAAATTCAAACGTGTATGCTAAAAATGCTCCTTGATTCTAAGTTGGTGGAACTTCTACCTATCAGGTTTTAAGATCTATCAAAAAGGGCACCTATATGGTATAGACAAGATGAATACTATGATTTTCATCGAACATAAGGACACATTACCAAAAAATATAAAATTTTAAAGAACATTATCTAAGACCTCATTGAGGAAGAAAAAATAATGTTTAATAAACCAAAAAATACCAAAAAAGACAGGAATATTTCAAGATCCCTTTTTTGGAAATATTGAGTTGTCATTGATGTCAAAGGTAAAAATATCTTCAAGGATGAAATGTTGATATCAAAGGCAAAAATATCTTCAAGGATAAAATGTTGATGTCAAAGGTAAAAATATCTTCAAGGTTGAAATGATGAGTTATCATTGAAGTACAAGGCAAATATCTTAAAAGGTGATTTAATGTTGTCAAAGCAAAAGTGATCTTATATGCTTTAATATTTAAATAAATATTTAAATATTAAAGAAGGAGATTTGGAGGTTTATATTTAAATCAAAGGATTTAAACATAATACAAAATTTTAAATATTTAAATGTTTTAAAATTCAAATGATGGGCGACCTAAAGAGCACCGTGCAAAAAGAAATTAAATGGGCTGACTATGCAAAAGGTTAAAAATTTAAATATTCACATGTTGGGCCAACTTCGTTGAGCACATGAAAAATCATATAAATGGAAGACCCTAAGTTCACGTTGGTATGCTATGTGATTTGAATTGTAATATTCGAGTAAAGAGTGGCAGCAACAAGGAGGGAGGAGAGGAGCATAGGTTTTGATAATGATGCAACAGAAAGAAAACCTTAAATATTGGTTAGTGCCACATCTATCTCAACCGATCGGTTAGACCAGTTGGTAGCCTATCTTGCACTAGGACATTGTGTTGTGATAGGTTAAGGAATCAAATATGGTCGACGTTATTTTGCTAAAGAGTTGAAGGCAGATTTTTGAAGGATTTAAATATCATTTTTGTGCTTTTGATTCCATCTATTGGGGTAGCCTAGATGGTCATATAGCTTGTGTGGAAGTGCTACTGTGCAAGAGGTTAAGGGATCATATCCCTTTGAAACTATTTTTTTTGCTGAAGGATAGATAATAGAGTGCCGAAGGAAATAAATATTATTTTACACCAATTGATTTCATGTGCTACATTAGCATAGCTGGTCACTAGCCCAAGTTAGGGCACTACACTTCTAGAGGTCAAGGTATCAAATTCCGTCCATGGTTGTGCAAGGTATTTATAAATTTTGTTTAATTAAATTTGATAAAGGGAGATATAAGACATAGTATTAGGATTTGATTTTTGCAAATGATATAAAAAGGAAAATATAAAGTGTTATGCTATGATTTGAGTTTTACAAATTGTAAAAGAGGAGATATATATATTTTTTAAAGCGAAAAACCCCTTGTGGGACCACCTTGGTTTGAGAGACCACGAAAAGGGGGTTCTACACCTTCAAAGTCACCCCGGAGTCACACCCGACCCTGCCCGCACCAACATTATCAATTGGATTTTGGGTACCCAATTCAGCTTTTTGGTAGGGTGGAGATTCGAACTTGGGACCTCCCTTGGAGGATTGCCCTCTCCTCTCCAACTCACCTACAACACCTGGGTGTAAAAGAGGAGATATAAGGCATAGTATTGTGAGTTGATTTTTACAAATTATAAAAGGAAAAATATAAGGTGTTATGTTGTGATTTGATTTTTGCAAAGGGAGATATAAGGTGTTATGCTGTGATTTGATTTTTGCAAAGGGAGATATAAGGTGTAATGTTGTGATTTGATTTTTGCAAATTATAAAAAGGGAAATATGAAGTGTAATGTTGTGATTTAATTTTTGGGAGATATAAGGTGTGATGTTGTGATTTTATTTTTGCAATTCAATATAAAGGAGATGTTGTTAGAATAAAGCTTTATATTGTAAGTTTCAAAAGGGAGATATAAGGAGTTATTTTTAAGCTTCATTGTGTATGTTTTGAAAAAAGTGATAAAGGTTAAAATGGTTGATTTGATATTTAAATAAAGAAGAGAAAAAAAGAATTATCGACTAGATTTGAAAGGCACATGCAAGAGAAAGATCATCATTACTGAGGCAGATTTGGAGGGCACAAATTTAGAATAAGTCAAGGTGTCAAAGAATATTAAGTGCACATATTTTGCCAAAATTTCAATTGCCAAGGAAGGACAATTCAACAAATTCAAAGAGGAAGGAAATGTGCACATGACAGAGGAAGAAGATCAAGGTATGAGCATCTCCAAGTCAACACACAAGTAAGTTATCCAATGCTAGACTTGAGATACCTTTAAAATGTAATAAATGTGAGATATTTGGAAGCTACAGACTTAATGAATATGAAGAACATATTTACCATTTGAATCTTAATACATTAGTGCATATCATTCTCTATTTTATGGCACATGGCTATGATACATGGAAATCCATTGAGGATGGGTTCACACCACTTACAACTCCTCCCATAGATCAAAATGGCAAGAAACCATATGAAAATAATGCCAAGGTACTGAATGTAATATTAAGTGGATTATGTGCATCAGAGTTTGTGAAAGTTATGCAATGCACTTCAGCAAAATAAATATGGGATAAGTTACAAAGAACATATGAAGGAGACAACAAGGTGAAAATGGCAAAACTTCAAACCCATAGGAGAAATTTTGAAGACTTGAATATGAAATATGAAGAAGATATTGCCCAATATCTACTCCGTGTTGATGAGGTTGTCAACACCATTCGTGGACTTGGAGAAAGTATTGAAGACTCTAAGATTGTTTAGAAAATCTTGAGGTCACTTCCCATGAGGTTTGATGCAAAATTTTCAGCAATAAAAGAGATGAAGGATCTTCAAACATTAAGCATTGACAAGCTACATGGAATTCTCACAACCTATTAGATGAGAAAAAAAAAAGATCAAACATCCAAATGAGAGGCCACATTCAAATCTTCAAAGAAGGTAAATAATAAGGAACCAGAATCAAGTGAAGAGTTAAGTGGCAGAGAAGAATCTAACTTGGTACAAAAGAATAAGAAGGGTCCAAGAAAACACAAAGGTATGCATTCTGTGAAATTTTTTAATTGTGGTAACCTTGGTCACTATGCATCTATTTTTCCACAAGCTAGAAGTAGTAGTGAAGAAGAAAAGGAATATGAGAAAAATAAAGAAAGAAAATTTTATCATGAAAGGAAAAATAGGTATGGTCAAAACAAGCATGAGAATAAGATCTTTCAAAGACACAAGAAGAGTCTCTATGTTGAGGAAGCAACAAATTCCTCTAGCAATAGTGATGAAAGTCTCTCAAATAGTGAAAGAGAAGAAATCCTATTTTTGGCCATAGAAGAGAAAGAAGATGCTCTTGTTGTTGAAGACCAATAAGAAGAGAAAGATTCAAAAAATAAATAGGAAGCCATAGTTGACATAGAAGAGAAAATTATTGTTGCTCTTGAAGAATTGAAAAGGGTTAGAAATAAAAACTCAAGATTGAAGGCTCAATTACAAGAGGATGAGAAGACAAAGATAAAGTTGTCACAAGAACTCATTGACCTGAAAGTTAAAGTTGAAGAGAAAAAGCAAATTGAAGAAGGTATGGTTGAATAGTTAAAGGCAAAAGAACTAGAGTGTGAAAGACTAGAACTTGAAGCTATCATTCTAAGGAAGGAACTTGAAATTTTTAATGATAAGATATATCGGTTTAGGAAAATCTCAAAAAACTTGGATGATATTATCAAAGCACAGAGATCTCCATTTATGAAGACTGGACTTGGTTTTGAAGAAGGTCAAGAGAAACAAAAGGGGGAGTCAAACTCAAAAGGAAAAGAGGCATCAAAGAAAATTGAAGAAGAACCTAAGACCTATGTTGATATGTTGAGAAGTGGAATAATCAATGAGGAAGAAAACAAAGCACCATCAAGGGATAGGAACCATCATAGAAAAATCAATGAGAGAACAATGCAAAAATATCCTCAAGGCAATCAGATAGGTTTCAAAATTTCTTCCATGGTCATTGTTTCTCATATAATAATTTTGGTCATAAAGTTGTAAATTGTAGAGTCCGTGCTATGAATTATTTTGGCTTCACCAAGAGAAATTTCAATTCATTTACACCTCTCATGGACTACAATATCATTTTTTACAAATGTAACAATTTTGGGCATATAGCTAGATGGTGTAGAACAGTGTTCCCTAAACTTCTAAAGTCAAGCAAAAAGGATAATGGTCAAAATGTTCAAAAGGGTATGATCTTCAAAGTTTGGAGAAATAAAATGATACAAGAAGAGGAGCATAGTAAGTTGGGAGTTTCACTCCCATATCACCATTGATTGTATCAGTAAGAGCAGGGAGTGGGGGCATTGTCATGTGACTTATCTTACAAACCCCAAGGAGAATTTGCCATTGATGTCAAAGGGGGAGAGTTTTTAGTAAGGGGGAGCAGCTTGTGATCTTGTTCAGTAAAGATCAGTTTCATTATAGGGTTGCCATCAATGAAAAATTGGGAGATTGTTGGAAATATTGAGTTGTCATTGATGTCAAAGGCAAAAAATATCTTCAAGGATGAAATGTTAATATCAAAGGCAAAAATATCTTCAAGGATAAAATTTTGATGTCAAAGGAAAAAATATCTTCAAGGTTAAAATTATGAGTTATCATTGAAGTACAAGGCAGATATATTAAAATGTGATTAAATGTTGTCAAAGAAAAAGTGATCTTATATGCTTTAATATTTAAATAAATATTTAAATATTAAAGAAGGAGATTTGGAGGTTTATATTTAAATCAAAGGATTTAAATATAATGTAAAATTTTAAATATTTAAATGTTTTAAAATTCAAATGATGGGCGACCTCCTAAAGAGCACCATGCAAAAAGAAATTAAATGGGCCGACCATGCAAAAGGTTGAAAATTCAAATATTCACATGTTGGGCCAACTTCGTTGGGCACATAAAAAAACATATAAATGGAAGACCCTAAGTTCACTTTGGTATGCTATGCAATTTGAATTGTAACATTCGAGCAGAGAGCAACAACAACAAGGAGGTAGAGGAGCACAAGTTTTGGCAAAAATGTAGCAAAAAGATTACCTTGAATATTGGTTAGTGCCACATCTATCTCAACCAAATAGTTAGACCAGTCGGTATCTTGGCTTGCGCTAGCGTGCTATGGTGTGATAGGTTGAGGGGTAAAATCTGGTCGACGTCATTTTGCTGAAGAGTTGAAGATAGAGTTTCACAGGATTTAAATATCATTTTTGCATTTTTGATTCCATATGTTGGGGTAGCTCAGATAGTCACCTAGCTTGAGTGGAAGTGCTATTCTACAGAAGGTTAAGGGATCAAATCCTTTTGATGCTATTTTATTTGCTGAAGTATAGAAAATAGAGTGCCAAAGGAAATACATATTATTTTGTGCCATTTGATTTCATGTGCTGCGTTAGCGCAGTTGGTCACTAGCCCAAATTAGGGTATTGCATTTATAGAGGTCAAAGGATCGAATCCCATCCGTGGCTATGCAAGGTATTTATAAATTTTGTTTTATTAAATTTGATAAAGGGAGATATAAGGCATAGTATTGGGATTTGATTTTTGTAAATGATATAAAAAGGGAAATATAAAGTTTTATGCTATGATTTGATTTTTGTAAATTGTAAACGAGGAGATATAAGGCATAGTATTGTGAGTTGATTTTTGAAAATTATAAAAGGGAAAATATAAGGTGTTATGCTTTGATTTAATTTTTGCAAATGGAGATATAAAGTGTTATGCTGTGATTTGATTTTTGCAAAGGGAGATATAAGGTGTAATATTGTGATTTTATTTTTATAAAGGGAGCTTAGTACATTAGTGCATATCATTCTCTATATGTTCATGAAGATATTAGAATTATGGGTAGAATGTGTCTAAATTGCTTTTAGTTGAGAAAATCAAAGGTGAAGAACTTGATGCCATTATTGATCAAGTTTGGTAAGCATATTTATGCATTGGTTATGATTGAATTTAGGATTAAATGTGCAAGGGTTATAGATCAGATTTGAATAGGTTTTGTAAGCATGTTTTGGAGAATATTTAAGCAGGTTTTGGAGAAGATTTGAGTAGGTCTTGTAAGTAGGTTTTGGAAAGAATATTTGAATAGGTTTTTTAAGTAGGTTTTGGAGTATATTTGAGCAGGTTTTGTAAGTATATTTTGGAATAGATTTGAGCAAATTTTGTGAGCAAATTTTTAAGCATATTTGAGCAGGTTTGAGCAGGTTTTTGTGAGTGGATTATGGAGCAAATCTAAGCAAGTTTTAGAGTAGAGTGGATTGGTGGCTCATGTGGATTGGTGTCCATGAACTTGATAGGGGATTGGTGTCTCCTATGGATTGGTGTCCATGAACTTGAGAGGGGATTGGTGTCTCCTATGGATTGGTGTCCATGAAATTGAGAGGAGATTGGTATCTCCTATGGATTGGTGTCCAAAAAATAGAGTAGAGGGGATTGGTGTCTCTTGTATATTGGTGTCCACAAGCTTGAGAGGCGATTGGTGTCTCACGTGGATTGGTATCCATAAAATTGTATAGGGGATTGGTGTCTCCTATGTATTGGTTTCCATGAACTTGTATAGGGGATTTGTGTCTCCTGTGGGTTGGTGCCCATGAAATTTATTGAAGAAATATATAAACAATATTTTGTCATGGTTTTCTCCAGAGAGTGTGTTTCCACATAAAAGTTGTGTCTCTCATATGTGTGATGATCTATGCATTACTTCATTATTACTTTAATACTATTGTTGTTATCATTTGGATTGAAAAGTGAAAATTTTTATCTTATATTGTTCACCCCCTCTCAGTATAAGCTTGTGTTCTTCACCTTTGTCAACACATGAATGAAAATTAGCCATCTTCGTAGGTGCTATGTATTTATGAAGATCTTCCTACACCATAACTAGGAAATAAGCAAAGAACCAATATTTAGATCAACCTACATTGGTTATCCCAAGAACAAATATCAATATCCCTAATAATTCACCTTTGGTGCTCACACCTTCTCAAAATACATTACATAATTTTGATATTTGTTATAAATTAGAGGATATAAATGCAAATATATTCCTTCTAGAATTACTAAAAACATTTCCCACTCATAGGGAAATATTGTTGAAACTTTTAAGTGAACAAGAAGTCCCTCAAGACATATCTCCAAATGATATCACTAACATGGTTGGACTAGCTGGGGTAAACAATGTTATTCTAGAATTTCATGAAGTAGATACTCGTACTGAAACCATATAAGGATATTATCCCATTTACATCATAAATAAAATAGGAAATAAATATATCAAGAGGGTCCTAGTAGATCATGGATCAACATTGAATATATGCAACTTTAAGTTCTTGCAAAATTTTGACTTAAAAAAAAAATGATTTACAAAAATTTGACCTCATCATTAGAGCCTTTGACAATGAAGAATGAGAACATGAACTATTACATTACCTATCAAAGTGGGGCCTCATGTCCTAAATACACTCTTTTACATCATATCATGTGATGTAACATATAACATGCTCCTTGGAAAACCTTGGATACATGCTATGAAGGTTGTACCTTATACCTTAAACCAATGTATCAAATATGAGTACCAAGGGAGGATTATCCATGTTTTTAGAGACCTAGAACCTTTTACCACATATCGACGTCCAAGAGATTAATTTTGACCTTCCATACAACGAGCAGTATCAAGTGATCAACCAAAAGTAGAAAAAGGAAAGGAAATATTAGAGGAACCCTTCATAAACATAGAGGATACTCCTTGATCATCCTCTTCCAATGACCAAATCAACTTAATTTACAAAAGATCAGATCCCTTCATAGAACTAGTAAGCATGTTTCTATATCCTCATTATATAAGCATACCCAATAGAAAATTACTCAAATTCCAAATAGGGTCATGTGTCTTATTTCATGGAGGAACTACCATTGATGAAAATATTCAAGGGCATAACTTTATGCCAATTGAATGAACATATGCTACATGCTACATATCAATATCATTCTCTATAGCTAAACAAATGCTCTCCAACATGGGTTATTGAGGCAAAGGCTTAGGTCACTACGAATAGGGTATCAAAGAACTTATAGAAGTCAAACCTTGGCTAGCATGATGTGGGATTGGATTCATCTCTAACAAAAATGAGCTTTCTTATCTATCAAAAGAATATGACAAGGATAATTATTCCAATGCGTTATATGACTCTCAATGGGATGATGAGGATGAAGAACTTTGGTCGCTCCTTAATCAAACATCCCACAAAACCATACGATTTGGTAGGAGAAAAATGCTAGAATTAGTTCATCTAGAATAAATAGAAACCAAATAAAATCTCAAATATTATTTGGATAATTACCCTATAGAGGAATCCCTTGAATAAATATTCAACTTAAAATTATTCCATATTATAAGGTTGGAATAAAATTCTATGGATCCCCAAAAATTTGAAGAATTAGGGATAGTAAATACCACTCTTCATTAAAAATATGAATCAAAAGCCTTAATCAAAGAAACAATAGATATCAATAGAGCAATAGATCAATATCATCACCTTATCAAGCTTGGAAAATTCCTAACCCAAGTAGAGCAAACAAAATACACAAACCTACTAAAGCAATTATCTGACATCTTTACTTGGCGATACGATGACATGCTAGGACTTGACCCTTCACTGGTAATCCATAATTTGGTAGTGCACCCTGATGCCAAACCCATCAAACAAAAATTAATAAATATACATCCAAGAGTCACTCTCTGTAAAATATGAAATACAAAACTCGTAGACATTGGCTTCATAAATGCCATAGATTATTCATATTGGATATCTAAAATCATTCTTGTCACCAAGAAAAAATGATCTATCTGAATCTATATACTTTAGAGATATAAACTACACTTTTCCAAAATATGATTTCCCTTTTCCAAATATAGACATGATAGTGGACTTCACTGTAGGATCTAAAATGCTATCCTTAATGGATGGATTCTTAGGCTAAAACCAAATTAAGATAGTGCTAGAAGATCAATTTAAAACAACTTTTACTACCCCTTGGGAAACCTTATGCTATCAGGTCATGCCATTTGGCCTTAAAATATAGAGGCAACATATAAAAATCTATGACATATATATTTCATGACCTTAAGCATAAAATTGTAGAATATTACATGGATGACATCTTGGGTCAATATCAATAAATATAAAACCACACTCTAGATCTTATATGTATCTTCAAAAGACTAAGAGATTATAGGGTCAAACTAAAACCCAATAAATGTATATTTGGGGTAACATCAGGAAAAATACTAGGATTCATCATATCCCATCGCATGATTGAAGTTGATCCCTCCAAAATCATAGCAATAACAAACATGCCACCACCTACAAAATTAACTAAATTAAGAAGTTTGCAAGGTAAACTACAAGCTATTCATAGGTTCATATCACAACTTGTAGACAAGTGTCAACCTTTATCCAAGTTATTGAAGAAGGGGATAAAATTTGAATGGGATGAAGGATGTCAAAAGGACTTTGAGGCTCTACAAACTTACCTCTTGACACCACTTGTATTGCTATTAACAAACCTAAACCAGCCATTATTGCTATACATAGTAGCCACTGAGCATACCCTTAAAGCATTATTAGCCAAATACAATAAAAAACACTGAGAAAAAGCAATCTACTACATCCGTTGAACTTTGGTGAACTGCAAAATGTGTTCTACACAACTAGAGAAGATTTTATTAGAAATTGTTTTCTCATCTCTCAAACTAAGACACTACATGCTTAGTCAAAAGACTTACGTCTTAGCAAGGGTAGCCCCACTGTGCTACCTTATGTTAAAACCCTATCTATCTGGTAGGATTACAAAATGGATCATAGACATTAGTGAATTTGACATAGAATTCGTAAACCAAAAATCACTAAAGGGGTAAGTTATAGCCAATAAAATTTTTGTATCCCCTTTAGAGTCAAAGCATTCCCTTAAACATGTCTTTTCCAATTGAAACAATATTTTCAATAGAATCCCAATAACCTAAAACTTGGATATTATACTTTGATGGAGCTATATGTGCAAAAGGTACAAGGGCAAGAATTATTCTAGTCACCCCATAACAACAACTCATCCCATTATATTTTAAGCTTTGCTTCTTATGTACTAACATTACAGTAGAATACAAAGCACTCATCCTAGGTCTTAGGGCAACAAAAAATCTAAATGTCAAGAACATAACAATATATGATGATTTGTAATTGGTCATCAACCAAGTGGGTTGTAGACATGTTGAAGACCCACTTCAACCAAATCACCATAGAAGCCATACCACAATATAGAAACCATCATGTTGATGTTATGGCTACAACTGCATCTTCATACCCTTAGAGTTGGAATATGAAGATGCTTCTATCATCATAATGTTAATTAATGAATCTTCCACACTCAAATCATACATACAACCTCTCAACACATACAATATTGAAACATATATACCTCAATAACCTTGGTATAAAGATATATTTATATTCCTCAAAGAGGTAGTATTTATCAAGGATTTCAACTCTTAAAAATGAATATAGTTTAGGCTAAAAGATTGCAAAAATATCATCATTGGAGATATCTTGTATAGATGCTCTTTTGAAGGTATACTCCTTAGATGTGTAAATATAGATGAAGCCCAAGCTATCATAAAAGAAACCCATTATGGATTATGTGGTGGATATTTTAGCTGATTATTCATGGCTAAGAAACTCCTTAGGATGGGTTACTATTGGCCCTCTATGGAAAAATATACCCACAACTATGTTAAGAGATGTGGTAAGTGTCAACGACATGACAACCTTGTTCATACCGCTTCTCAAAAATTACAACTGATAACATATCCTTGGCATTTCTCCTCCTAGGGATTGGATATTATATATAATATCAACCCTCAAAGCTCCCCCAACATGGGCAAAGGACTAAGGCCATATTAATAATAGGTGACCTATGAAACCCCTTCTCTGTGGATATCATGAAAGCCCACGATCTCCCTCCCAAGACCAAAAATAACCATAGAGAAAAGGTTCCATAAAAATACCTCTCACACAGACTACACAGGGCTACAACCCATTTCCACCATTACCTTATTGGTAGAACTACAAACTATTGGTATAATATTTTTTTACTCCATGAGTTTTGAGATTATCAATGAGTTATTAAATCACCACCAAGACTATATCCAACACCACAAACTACAATATCATCATAAGTATTGCATTAAACACTACTAACATTAGTACTATCATTGCTAATGGAAGTATCAAGAACATTATTGATATTACCACAAATTGTAAGACCACAATCAAAGATGTATTTGACACTACCACCTTCTTAAGCATTAGGACCATCATTGTCACTATTGTAGGAAAAGGTGTTAGTCTACAGGATAATGCAATACACTAACTTAGATTAAGATAGCATAGAAAAATGGAAAGGAAATAAATCCCCCCACCCACCCCAAAAATAAATTAATAAATAAAATAACACATCTTCTATAATTATTCTTTTCATAATTTCCTCCATTGCCATATTTTGATAATTACTATGAAAATTAACCTTACTAAGAAAAATATATATGGATGTAAAACTAAACTTAAATTATTTTTTATATTTTTTAATAAGTTATATGTGGATTTTACAGGAGACTATTTTCATTAAAACATCAAAAATATTACATTGGATATTAGGTTAACTAGATTATATTTAACTTGTCTTTTTATTAAATGTATTTTATTTTTATTTTTATTTTTATTTGTGGAAAACATCCCAAAAGGGATGCCACTTTTGGGTAAGACCCAAGGAGGCAGGGGTATCCATTCCGCCAAAAATGCCCAGGACTCGGACCTGGCCTACCACCTTTGACATACTCAAGGAGCAAACAAACACACAAAACCAAATTAAAAAAAGTAAATAACAACAAAAATAATAAAATAAAATAAAAAACATGCTCCTTGAGTGTGTCAAAACCAAAAGCACAACCAAACACGCACAATAATATAAAATAAACCACAACATAAACCACATAGAAAAACACAAGAACCACATAACAAAACACAAACAAGACAAAAACAACAAAACACTACAAAGACATAACCCAAAAAAACATGAAAAATAAACACAACCAAAACCTAAAAAATAAAATAAATAAAATAAAAATAAAAATAAAAATAAAAATAAAAATAAAAATAAAAATAAAAACAACCAACAACAGACAATAAACAAAAACAAAAAACATAGAAAACACTCACACATAAAAAAATGAAATAACACAAACAAAGAGAAACCCAAGAACAAGAATGAAAAAAACACAAGAACAATAACAAAAAACATAAAAAAAAACAACAAAAACACAAGAACAAAAAAAAAACAACACAAAGAACACAAAAAAAAAACAAAACAAAAGAACCCACCCACCTTAAAAAACTAAACAAAAAAACAAAGAAGACAAAAGAAAAAAAAAATGAACAAAACAATGACCTATCTAGAGCAGAAGACTATTAATGCAAGAATCAATAGAGGAAACAAAATAAAGGATAGAATGAGCTAGGGAACTAAAAAAACTGAATGAACCAAAGAGAAACAAAAAAAAAAAACAAGAAGAAACTAGGTACCTTCAGAACTTGGAGCCATCCAAAGAAATGATAGAAAGAAGAGCTTCCCTAATTTGAGAAGCCCACCATATAGGAGGGTGGCCATAACAAGTAAGATCACCTTTGTCAAAAGCCCAATTAGCTAAAGTATCATCACTCTTGTTTTGATCTCTGACCACATGATTGTAATCAAATTTTAAAATAAAGTTCATGCCATCAGCAAAAATATTGGAAAAGTAATCAACAACAATAGAGTTCATGCCATCCCAAGTATAAACAACATCTCCAGAATCTTATTTTAAGGAAGAAATAAAGTTGTGAGATATTCGAGCTAGAAGATATATGTGAAAGAAATTTGTGTTTCGATCTCCTTCTTTGAGCCATTGAATTCTAGATTTTTGCTTCCATAATATTTCTTCTCTTTTTTCCCATTCCTCTAACTGAGTTGTGAGTTTAATTTCATTTGCACTTAACTTCTCCGTGAGGCCATCTAAACGGATTTTCTTATTCAAATTTTCAATGAGCAATAACTTCATGTTTTTTTTATGAACATCCCCAAACTCTTTCTAGTTCCAAGTCTTGATTTTGGATTTAATGTATTGCAGACTTTTGGAAAAATAGAACATCTTAGTCCCATGCCTAGGTTTACCTTCCTTCCACCATTGTTGCACACGAGGTCTGAAGGAAATGTCTCTAAGCCACATTAATTGAAAACAAAAAGGAGAGAAACTCACATTGGTTTTCCACATTTCCACCATGATAGGCCAATGATCCGAACCAGAATTATTAAGAGTTTTCACTTTAGGAATGTGACCATGGATTAAGAAATTTTTAGAGAGCAAAAACCTATCCAATCTCTCCATTATACAAGCTAAGCCTTGCCTTATGTTAGACTAAGTCATAAGGCCATTATCTAGTTGGATATCCACAAGATGGAGGTTTGCAATATATTCGCTCTTGAGGTTAGTAATTTTGTCCAAATTTCTATTTCCCCCCTTTTCTCATCCAGAGAGGATGGTATTGAAATCTCATCCGATCAAGATCCAAGCTTTAGGAAAATGAGAGATAATATGAGTAATATCCTTCCACTGTCTTCTTTTTTCCTCCAAAGAAGTCGGGGCATAAATAGTAATGCAGAGCATAATCTGGTTGGAATGTCTACTTTGAATAGCTATAGCCAAAAAACCCCAACTGCCAACCATATGGTGAATAACTACCTCTTTTGGGTTCCAAAGACAAGTAATGCCACCCGAAGTCCCTTGGGAACTGAGGGAAACCACTTTTCCAGCTGGCCAAATTTTACTGGCTATTAAGTCCATATCCTCCATTGACATCTTTGTTTCTTGAAGGAAAACAAGATGTGGATGATTTATCTGAATCATTCTTATAATTTCATTTTGTTTTGAAAGACTCCCTTTGAGTCCTCTAATATATCAAGTGATGATCTTCATTAATACCAGGGCTAAATTTTTTGGGAAGGGCATTAATATTACCTTCCTCTACAAGCTTTTCACCTTATTTTACCATATGATATTGATTGGTCTTGCGACCTACTTTTTTATTAGAATCCATCTTCAAATTTTTTTTCCTTGTTTCTTGACTTATTCCAATTGAATCTGAGATGGCTTCTACCCTTGAAGAATTCTCATACACAACCAAAATTTTACTATATGGTTCAATGGAGTCTATATTGGGACCTGCATTATTTGAAGTTTTGACATTTGAAATATTGTTTTTCTTGTGTAAATTTTCTCCTTTTTTTCTATTGAAAACCTTTGATTTGTTGGTTTGTATCTAAGTTCTTTCCTTCATATTTAAATTGTGTTTCTAAGATTTCATTTTTCCATTATTTCCTCTTCCTCACTTGGGACATCATTTGTGGAAAGGATTTCAAACATATTAGCAAATGTCTTTCATTGATCCTTCATTACTGGTTTTTTTTTACTGTTCTTCTTCTTAGGTATTTGGAAACCTGCTGAGTTTATATCTTCTTTCTTTTGATCAAGAATTTTATTTGGGCAAGCATCGGCCAAATGACCATATTCATGGCAAATTCTACAATGAAAATGAATGTTCTCATAGTCCACTACTTGCTCCCAAGTGTCTTCCCCAAATTGTAATGTGATCTTTTTAGGTAGGGGTTTGTCAAAATCCATTAAAACACAAATTCGAGCATAAATAATATGTTCAAAATTTTGAGTACAATCAGAGTCATCATAAAAGTTCCTAAAGAGTTTCCAATTGAAGAAAAAAATAGTAGGATTCCAAAATTCAATAGGGAGGCCAAAGAGGCTAACCCACACGGCAGCTATAGAAGGCATCTCTTCTTCGGCTTTAAATTTAGTATGCTAGGGCTCATGAAAAGCCCTGCCCTTCCAAAAAACCAAGGACCCCCTTGAAAAGTTTTTTCTCTATCTTCATTATTAGCAAATAAAATAAGAAAATAACCATTTGGATAAATAGAGATTTGTAACTCACCTTTAGTTTTCCAGATTTTTGCAGCCCAGACTTTGAAAGCAGATAGACTCGGACAAAAACCCACGAACCGACAAATTAGTCCTCTTTTTTCCAAATCTTCAATGCTAGTCTGAATGTTATCCATATCAAGCTTAACAATAGGAGTTCCATCAGTTGCTTTAAGACATCCTGACTCTGTTTTCCTAGGATCAATCTTAGGCATTCGTAGAGGTTTATGAGAAGCCCTAATATTGATATTAGCATTGGGCTGAGGCTGTCCACCATGAAGGGCATCCCTAAAATTCATTTTTGGGACCGAGTCTTCAAAATTCTTACCCTTGACAGGGGTTTTCATGGTAAAATTATTTTGTGGGTGCACATTAGCACCAGATTCACTTGAGATATGAGCAATTTTTTGATCAACTTCTTGAAACTTATTTTGTGGTCTCTTTAATACTTGCCCTAGACGTTGTGGAAAGGTATGGTTTTCACTTTTCTTTTGTGCAACAAATTGGAAGCCGTTGTCACTCAAGTTCATAGTATGATCTGTTGAAAGACAAATTTCTAACCCATATTGTATCCCCTACAACATTTCCTACTAAAATATTGAGCATAAACCACAAAAATATTGGCCGCTAGGGCTCGAAGGCCCTAAAAACCAACCTCTAGAGCTGCTTGCACTCAACCCAGATGAAACCCTCACATAGTCGCTTACCAAATATTTATTTCACACATAGGGATGTGCTAGGATCTGTGTTGCTCCAAATGACATGAAAATTGGTGGAGATTTTCTAGGGTTTTTAGGCATCTACCCTCAAAATTTTAGCTCAATCCGAGTTCGGATGAGTGAGATACGGCCGAAACAAGTTCGAAAGTTTGGGCAGTCCTACGAAAAACATCTAGGATAGCTATTCTTCAATTTGATATTAGGGTTAAATAAATATTTCTTATTAAATGTATTTACCATATCTATAAAACTATATATTTTTTCTTTTCTTTTTTGTGGAAAACACCTCAATTGGGATGCCACTTTTAGGTAAGTCCCAAGGAGGTAGGGATATCTATTCCTCAAAAAATACCCAAGGCTCTCACCTGGCCTACCCCCTTCAGCACACTCAAATAACATGCCTAAAATAACAAAAACACAAACAAACAAACACAAAAAACACAACAAAAAACAACAGAAAAAAAAACACAAAAACAACAAAAGAAAACAAAAAACACAAAAATAATAAAAAACAACAAAAAAATGTAAAAAATAACAAACAACAACAAAACACAAAACACACACAAAAAACCATGAAAACAATAAAACAACACAAACACACAAAAAAACACAAAACAAAAACATAAAAAAAAAACAAAAAAAAACAATACAAAACAACACACCAAAAATCAAAAGAAAAAAATAGAATACAACTTTGGACTTTCTAGGCCAAAAGTCTATTCAGATAAGATTCAATAGAGGAAACATATGAATGATAAGTCTGAGGAAGAGAACTAAAATACCCTAACTGAACCAAAGAGAAGCAAAAACAAAGAAAAAAGGAACTGTGTGCCTCTAGTACTAGAGCCATCCAAATAAAGGATAGAAAGAAGAGCTTCCCTTATTTGCAAATATGACCATTTGGGAGGGTGGTTGTAGTAAGTAAGATCACCTTTGTCCAATGCCCAATTAGCTAAAACATCAACACTCATGTTCTATTCTCTGACCACATGGTCATTATCAACTTTCAAAAATTTCATATGGATTAATTGAATCTTCTCAACAATTATTTTTATTCTCCAATCAACCTTATTATTATTAGGAGTCTTCAACAAATTAATCATGACTTGAAAGTCATATTAAACCAAAACATTCTTCCATCCAACCTTAGAAGCCTCTCAAAGGACTCTTAGGATACCATACCCCTCAGTAAGGTTATTGGAAAGGATACCCAAATTCTTAGCAAAAGTGAAAACCAGGGAACCATTTGAAAGTCTACCAATCCCTCCCACACTAGCTTTTCCAAGGTTTCCCCTAGAGGCTCCATCTATATTGAATTTTAGAAAATCCTTAGGAGGAGGTTACCAATTCCTTGTTCTATCAATATTTCAATTGCTCACATTCCATTTAATTTGGATACCCTTAAGAGTTAATCTTCAATATTTGCATCACTTGATCCCATATTTGGTGGGAGTTTTAGGGGTGTTTAAGGAGCTATTGGATTTTTTTTTTTTATAATTAAAATATTCCATTAATACCAGGTTTTAAAGGTTGACCCAAAACCTATATACAAAAACAACATATAGCTAATAAGTAGGATCCTTAGCCACCTGAGGACCCTCGGTCCTCTAACCTAACTGAACATATTCAACCTACACCAGACAAAAGAATATTAGCCTAAATCCTCAACTACATAAGATCACACCCCATAACAGGTCTTCCCAAGAAGCCATGGAAGACCCAACCCACAAAAACCTATTAGATAACTTCTTAAGACAAAATAAAAAACATAGATCCCTCTATACAGGGCACAAACATAACTTTGTTTTAGATAAGATTCTAAGGCCTCGCCAACCTCCATTTTTGCATAGGGTGTTGCCTTGCATGGTGCTACTCCTCCTCATACTCATACTCATTCTGCTCATCATCCTTGTCTTTCTCTTGGTCGTCAGTCTTCGTGTTACCTCCACTGGCTTATTGATCTGGTATCCTTCATTGAAAAATACCTTAGTTAATGGCTCGTGGATCTCTTGCATCTGATTAATCACATTAGCCAAGGAAATCAGCATGAAGCACTTGAGGACCATGGTGGTAGGATCAGGACCCTCTTCCTTAGAGTCAATGTCAAGGGGTTTGGAACTCCGCTATGCTTGCTTATTTTTTAGCCTCATTGAGGATATCTTGGGTCCTCCTAGTTCCTCAATTTTTAGCTTTTTCTTGGCCGATCCTCCTGTTATGGTCATGTCTGCTCCTCTTTTCTTATTTAGGGATGCAAAATGAGGCTTGGGCAGACTAGGACTATCCCTACCCCTAGAAATTTCAACATGTTGACCACCCAAGGTTTCAGCTTGAGGTAAAGTAGGGGGTTCAGCTTGGGGAGATGTCAACATGACAAATTTGTATATTAATTTATACAAACCTTGGTGTAGAGGTATGGTAGATTCTTTCTTGCTCTGGCACAAATTAATAGTGTAATTTATGGAATTGAGTAGGAATTGTGGTATACTTATGGGATTAACATCACAAAAGAAGTTGAAAAAATCATAATGGAAGTTGAGGAGAACCTTGCTAGGGTCCTTAGCTGTGATGAACTCCATTACATTTTTCATCACAGAGTTCCATGGGGTAGGGAGGTCCACCCTAGTCAGACCATTCTTCACCTCCTTGAATATTTTGGGATTGTCCTTGAATTCGCGTAATTCCACCTCCCAATTGTGTTTATGCCTATGGATGGATTTTCCTTTAACAGTCTTCCCCATGATGGTAGCTAGTAGTGTAACGTTGATGATAATTTCTCATCCCCTAATTTCCACTCTGCCATATTCTTAGGATTCCATAACAGCAAGGGTTATGTCTTCCTCCACTCTAGAAAACATGTCAAAAAATTGGGTAAATCGTCTCTCAGTTAAGATGGCCTGAGTCGCAGGCTCCATGACCACCATGCTTGGCTCAATGTAAGCCATACTTTCCTTAAACTTTGATGCCCTCAAAGCTTTTACGATCTTCCAGCCCTCTTGTAATAATCTCAATGTCCTCCCACACTTGGAATAAATAGAAAGGTGGTAAATTATTTGGGCGCCCTTGTGACTTGTAATAATATTTTTATTATGAGGGGTGTCATGTCTAGGAATGTGCCGCAACCCATCTTCCACCTAAATTACTTGCCACATGGCCTTTTTTTCAGAAATTTGAATGTTCCAGCATGCCTATTATTGAAATGATTAGGACCCCACCACTTGGTAATCATGGAAAATATTGATCTAACTTGCTTGGTAGAAAACCGCTATCCTTCCTCCATCGCCAATCCACCAAGATCGTGAATTGAATTCTTCCACTCTTATCAATACCATGACCTATGATGAGGGTCTTTTCTTAGAATCATGATGACCATTTTCCCGTTGTGATGCTGGCACTCTAACCTATTCTTTGGATTTCCATGCTGGCCATTTTTTCTCCGTGTTGCTGATACGTGTCTCTATTTCTCTGAATTACCAAGCTGGACACTATCATGATTTTTCTTGAAAGGCTGCTCTAAATGTGCCACCTCATATTATTTCTATAATGGACAAGATCCCTAAGTCCAACAAAGATGCCACGAGGGCTCCACTTGCCCATGGTCCATGTGAGATAGGTCATTGATTCTCCATTTGGATGATCTCTTACACGTCATGTGAAATATCCTGTGTCCACGTGATCAGACCATTAGCTTCCACTCCAATGTTTGTCAGTTTATCCACTACTTTGTTAGCTTCTCGAAATACATGAGCCATCCTATATTTTTTGACTCCAAACAGGTTCTTGGATTCCTTTATGCAAGATTCAATCCTCTACGAAGGTTCCTTGTCATTCTTCAAAAGTTTGATGATATTTTGGGAATCTCCTTCCACTATGAGTTTGCCTTGAGTCTCTTGCATGAAATCCACACCTCATCACAAGGCTCTAGCTTTAGATTCATTTTTGTTCGTGGTGCCAAGGTGTTCAGCAAAGGCCATTACCAATTGACCATGGTGGTTTCTTACCACTCCTACTCCTGCTCTTCTAGGGTTATCCTTGGTAGCACCATAAAAATTTAGCTTAATACAATCAATAAGGGGAGGGATACATTTATATTCAAGTCTAGGATTAATCTTACATGGATAATATTCAAGTGGAATACTTAAGGATTGAGCTAACAACTTCTCACGAAGGGTAATCGATTGTGCCTCAACATACTGAATTAAGACATTTTCTTTTGCAAAGGTAAGAATTTTGCTGGTGATTTACTTGGGATCCCATTTTGATTCTTTGAACACTTTAAGGTTTCTTTCTAGCCATATTTGCCATAGGAAGTGGTGTAGACAAATCTTCCACATGAACCTAAGCCTTAAGCTAATAAAGGGATTAGGCCGTTGCTGTAAAAGGTCTTGGATGGACTCTGGTCTTACCCACGCGATATCAAAAGCTTGGAATATCCATTTAAAATGGTAACTACAATGGGGCACTCAAAAAAATATGTTGAATTGATTCCCAGCTTGCCCTGCATAGATAACATCTATTAGGCACCATCATTCCTTTACTTAGCATATTATCAATGGTAAAAAAAAACCCTTGAATCACTAGCCATGAAAAAAGATTATTTTAGGAATTAAATTCTTGATCCACACTAGCTTGTTTTGGAACCAAGGCTCCTCAGGATGGAGCAGTAGCTTGTAGGTAGATTTGACTATGAACTCTCCACACTCATTTGATGACCACCTTAAGTGATCCTCTTTTTCTCCTATAGGAATATATTGATGTCTAAGGATATTTTGGAGTTCATCTGACTCTGCTTCTGGGCCCTATATTCTGATTGATTTCCATTTGGATCTATTCCTGTCCTACCTTATAAAATCTACCACATTTGGCCCAAGGATCTTGATAGTATGATTATTTAATCAGGCTAGGTGAGGGTCTTGATTAAGTGCTTCATCCCTTGCCCACTTGTCATACCAGAAGTTAATTCTTTGTCCATTTCCTAGAATCCATCTCATACCTTTCTTGACTATGTCTCTACTTGTTAGAATGGCTTTCCAAAAGGTTGATCCTCTACTTTGGATGGTATTGCTCAAAAAATCTATTCCTTGGAGATATTTCCTTTTTATGATCATTGTCCATTCATTATCCACATTGGTTAACAGTCTCCAAGCTTGTTTGGCTAGTAAGGCTGTGTTGATATGTGAAACTTTTCTTAGGCCCAAGCCTCCACTTACTTTGGGTCGGCACACCTTGTTCCATCATACTAGGTGATTTTTTGTTTTTCTTTCGATCTTGACCAGAGGAAGTTTTTTTGTATTGTTCAATTCTATGATATACCTTGGTCGGTGTCTTAAAAATGGATAGGAAGTATACTGGAATGCTTTGGAGTGATGCCATGGTCAAAGTAGTTTTACCTACCTGGGACAACAGGTGTCCTTTCAACCCTGAGAGTTTCTTTTGGATCCTTTCTAGAACATTGTTCCACATTGACTAAACTTTCGCACCAGTGAACAACAAGAGGCCCAGATAAGAAGTGGGGAGATTAGATATGGAGCACTCCAATATCCTTGCTATCTTGATCTACCTGGGATGAGGGGTGTTAAGGAGGTAAATTTTGCTTTTGTTAAAGTTCACCTTCTGACCTACCGTGTTCTCATAGAGCTTTAGCATGTGTTTAATGTTTTTTGCCTCTTCAACATAAGCCATAGTTAGAATCAATGTGTCATCAAATTTTTTTTGATGAGTGACTGGTTTGGTGAGGGATGTAGCTTTGATACCAGTAATGAGCCCTACAAAACATGCCACTTTGATTGTCATATCGAGGGCTTCAACCACTATAATAAACAACATGGGACTAATAGGATCCCCTTGCCTGAGACCCTTGCAGCTTTGAAAGTACCCTACTATCATCCCATTCAGTAGGACCGAGAACCAGGGTTTATAGATACAACCTATGATGAGCCTAACCCACTTAGGGTGGAAGCTGATTTTAGATGAATGGCATTCAAAAAATTCTAGTTGATGCAGTCGTAAGCCTTATTCATATCTAACGTCAGGGCAAAGGTAGCCTTCTTAGTCTAATAAAATTGAGTGGAGGGATTCATGGATAGTAATGACCCCATCAATAATTGACCTCCCTTGGACAGAACTACCCTTACATAGGTCAATGATTGAGGGCAAGATTTATTTCATGCAATTTGTTGTAACTTTGATGAGGATTTTGTAGGACACATTGTAGAGGCTGGCTGGTCTATAGTCTTTCATGGACTTAGGGGCCGATACTTTTGGTATTATGGCTATAAAAGTTGAGTTTTAACCTCAAGGGATGTGTTTAGAGGATTGAAATTCTTGGATGGTAGAGCAGACATCAAGTCCAACTATATCCCAAAAGGATTGGAAGAACTGAGGTGACAATCCATCTGGACCCGGTGCTTTATCAAGGTCCATAGAGAAAAGAGCAATCTTGTTTTTCTCATCAGCAAAGGGTGCAATGATTCTTCTATTTATGTCACCACTTATGATCTAGGGAATAGATTGTAGTAAGGAATCTTTGGCATTGTCTTGGCATGGGATTTCATATCCAAGGAGGGAGATAAAATAAGAGACAACTTCCTCCCTGATTTCTTGGATGTCTTGGGTGGTGGAGCCATCCTCTTTGGTTAATTCCTTAATCATGTTGTTGCTTCTATTCCTCAGGGTAGTGATGTGAAAGAACTTTGAATTGGTGTCACCATACTTTAGCCATAATGCTGTGGATTTTTACTTCCAATAGGTCTCATATGCCAGGATGTTGTGGTATTTTGACAAGTTTCTCTCCTTTGATTTGGTTGCCTCATCACACCCTCCATTCTATATTATTTTTTCCACAACTCTGAACTAAGTTGGCAATGGTATTTTGCCATATATAGTAAATTTCCTTCCTTTCTTGATTGAAAATCTAGTTGTTTCTTTCCTTCAAGGTAGAATGGTAGAACCCATCCAAACTAGTTGCCTAAAAAATGATCAACACCCTCTTGATTAGGCCAATACTTCCAAAATTGTTCAAAAGTAAAAAACTTGGATCACTCTAAGCCAAGTAAGATGGCCATTATCCTCCATAGCTCAGAGGCTAAAGTACACTCAATATAAAATGGTTGATATTTTCCACATTCTCTCCACACATTTCACATCGAACGGGCTATGAAAACCATATTTTATAAGATGCTCACCAGTAAGCACCTATGATGCAATAAAATCCATGTAAAGAACCTCACCTTAGGCCAAATATTTTTAGCCCATAATTGAGTAAATATGTCATATGATTGGTTGGGATTATTATGGCATAAGTTCAAATAACCTTAAGCAACTAAATACTCACCCTTAGTAGTGTTGTTCCATCCAAAACAGTCTTTATCATGGGACCAAGAGAGAGATCTCATATGAAGGATGATTTGGATATCTTTTATTTACCTTTCTAGAATTTAAATAGGCCAATCCTCAATAGGAATCCAATATCTACCAACATTTGAATTACCAGTACGGTACCAAA
The DNA here is from genome assembly GCA_028583015.1 of Wollemia nobilis. Classification (NCBI taxonomy): domain Eukaryota; kingdom Viridiplantae; phylum Streptophyta; class Pinopsida; order Araucariales; family Araucariaceae; genus Wollemia; species Wollemia nobilis. Next base: position 1,023,360 of record JAQPPZ010016912.1, on the reverse strand, counting down.
TTTAATTAACAACCTTTATTTATTTTGCTCAATGAAGCTCCTCCATCCAAGGCCTCTAATCAGGAAACTGAGTTATCAAGGGCTGGTGACCATTCCAAGAATCTATCCAAAAAATTTCCTGTTGATCATTATGAATGATCCAAAATAAATTTTACTTAATCAAATCCTCACCAGTCTTAAGAACCGCTAAAATGGGAGAATCTTTGGTAGGGAATTGATAGTGAACAAGGTATTTAGGACTTTTATTCTCAGTATATTTAGCATGAGGATTCTTGGTCCAAAGAGCATTGGTGTTATGAAAAATCCTCCAATATAGTTTAGTAGCTAAATCCTTATTGTTATTAAATAGAATACCAAAAACCTAACCCCCATTCATTCTTGAGAAGACATAAAGTATCCCATTTCACTAAGGCCCATTTTTATTTATCCTTAGTACCACTCAAGAGGAACCGATGATTGATTTGATCCAATTTTTGAAGAACTACCTTTGGGATATTCAACATAGTAGAAACATAAATAGGTATAGCTTGAAGGACTGATTTTACCAAGGTAATTTTACCCCCAAATGAAAGCCACCTATTGGTCCACTTTCTAATTTTTTCTTAACTCTATCCAACAACCAATTCTAGTCTTTTTTTTGTCTTTGAATATTGATAGGAATGCCTAAATAAGTGATCGAAAGGGAGGTCTTATTATATATTAATTTATCCAAGACCATGGATTCATTTCTGGGAGAGAAATGAAATAAAATGACTTTAGATTTGTCTTCATTGATTAATTTCCTGATAGCATTAGAAAAATAGTTAATGATTTGCTTAATTTTAAAAGCTTCCTTAACTATAGCTTCACCTAATAGAGTAGAGTCATCAAAAAATTGAAGATGAGAAATAGGCCTAGCTCCATAAGCAATGGTAACTTCCTCAAGAGTTTTATTTTCTCTAATTTTTATTCTAGTCCTTCCAAAAAATTCAATAAGAATGATGAATAAATAAGAGGAGAGGGGTCACCTTGCCTAATACCTCTAGAAGTAGGAAATAGCTGAGAATGTTTTCCATTGATAAGAATAGAGTAGGACACCAAAGATATACATCCTATAATCTAGTTCATGCAATCCTGAGAGAATCCAGATTGTCTTAAAACTTTGACAAGGAAGTGTCAATCCACTCTATAATAAACTTTAGATAAGTCTAAACGAATGAACATAGATGGAGATTTTTGCATTTCCATGGAATGGATGGCTTCCTGAGCAAGAAATATCTCATCCACTATTTGATGCCCTTCCACATAACCCCCTTGTTTAGGGAAAATAATCTTATGCAAAAGAGGCTTCAACCTTTATACCATGATATTTGTAATTATTTTGAGAAGAACGTTACATAAAGCTATATATAGATCTAAAAGCTAAGATATGATCTGCCTCTTGAAATTTTGGGATAAGAGTTATATAGGATGTATTGATAACCTTCAAAATTTATTTGGATTTCTTGGCTTCTTCCACCACCTCTAAAAAATTAGCATGAAGGATATCCCAAAAATCTTTATAGAACTCAATGGGAAAACCATCAGGACCTGGGGTTTTTCCTTTTTGCATTTTGAAAACCACAGATTGAAGCTCATTGATAGTAACTGGAGTAACATTTTATTGAGAATTTGAGTCAAGAGGTAAAATAACAAATAGATTGGAAAATTAATTTATAACAAAAGAGTTCATGCCATCTCAAGTGTAGACAATGTCTCCAAAATCAGATTTCAATGAAGAAATAAAGTTATGAGATATTCAAGATAGAAGAGATTTGTGGAAGAAATTTGTGTTTCGATCCCCTTCTTTGAGCCATTGGATTCTATATTTTTTCTTCCATAAGAGTTCTATTTTCCCCATCCCTCTAACTAAGTTGTAAGTCTAATTTCATCTATAATTCTACTCTCTATGAGGCCATCTGAATGAATTTTATTAATCAAAATTTCAAGTTGATCAATAACTTCATGTTTTTTTGTTAGACATATCCAAACTCCTTCCAGTTCCAAATCTTGATTTTGGATTTAATGTATTGCAACCTTTTAGCACAAAAAAACATATTAGTCACATACCCTGGTTAACATTCCTTCTACCATTGTTGTAGTCAGGGTCTAAAGGAACTATCTCTAAGCTACATTAACTAAAACTAAAAGGCGAGAAACTCACATTGGTTTTTCAAATTTCCACCATGATTGGCCAATGATCTGAACCATAATTGCTAAGAGTCTTCACCTTATGAATGTGACCATGGATTAAAAAATTATTAGAGAACAAGAACCTATCCAATCTCTACATGATGCAAGCTAAGCCTTGCCTTCTGTTAGACCAAGTCATACGGCCATTATATGGTTGGATGTCCACAATATGAAGGTTTGTAATATATTCACTTATGAGGTTAGTGATTTTATCCAAATTTCTAATCCCCTAATTTTATCATCCAAAGAGGATGGTATCGAAATCTCCTCCAATCAAGATCCAAGATTCAAGAAAATGAGAGAATATAATTTATATCCTTCCACTATCTTCTCTTTACCTCCAAAGTAGTTAGAGCATAAACAGTTATGCAAAGAATAATTTGGTTAGAATGTCTACTTTGAATAGCTATAGCCAAAATACCCCAGCTTCCAACCATATGATGAATAACTACCTCTTTTGGGTCCCAAAGAAAATTAATGCCACCATAATTCCCCTGGGATCTAAGGGAAGCAAGTTTTCCAGCTGGCTTGATTTTACTAGCAATTGAATCCATTTCCTCTATTGACATATTTGTTTCTTGAAGGAAAACAAGATGTGGATGGTTTTTCTAAATCATTCTTCTGATTTTTTTTTGTTTTGAAAGACTCTCTTTGAGTCCTCTAATATTCCAAGTTATGATATTAATTGATACCAAGGCTAAAAAAAATGGAAAGGGCATTAATCTTACCTTCCTCTACACACTTTCCACCTGCTTTTACCATATGATATTGATTGGTCTTGCGACCTGCCTTTTGGTTAGAATCCATATTTAGTATTTATTTTCCTATTTCTTGACTTATCCCAATTGAATCTGGAATAGCTTTTAACCTCTAATAAAGTGTATGCATATCCAAATTGTTAATAGAAGGTTCAATAGAGTCTATATTGGGACCTGTATTATTTGAAGTCTCAACATTTAAAACATTGTTTTTCTTGTGTATATTTCCTCCTATTTTTCCTGTTAAAAACCTTTAATTTCTTGGGTTGTCTTTGAGTCCTTCCATGCATATTTAAATTGTATTTCTAAGATTTTTGTCTTTATTATTTCCTCTTCCTCTCTTGGGACATCATTTGTGGAAATAATTTAAAAAAAATTAGCTATAAATTTAATTGATCCTTCATAAATGGTTTTTTTGAGTGTTCTTCTTAGGCATTTGGAAACATGCTAATTTTGTATCCTCTTTCTTTTGATCTAGAATTTTATTTGGCTATATGTCCACAAGATGAAGTTTTGTAATATATTCACTTATGAGGTTAGTGATTTTGTCTAAATTTCTATACTCTCATATTTTCTCATCCAAAGAGAGGATGGTATTGGAATCTCCTCCAATCAAGATCCAAGATTCAAGAAAATGAGAGATAATATAATATATATCCTTCCACTGTATTCTCTTTACCTCCAAAGTAGACAGAGCATAAATAGTTATGCAAAGCATAATTTGGTTAGAATGTCTACTTTTAATAGCTATAGCCAAAATACCCCAGCTTCTAGCCATATGGTGAATAACTACCTCTTTTGGGTCCCAAAGAAAATCAATGCCACTAGAAGTCCCCTAGGAACTAAGGGAAGCAAGTTTTCCAGCTGGCTTGGTTTTACTAGCAATTGAATCCATTTCCTCTATTGACATCTTTATTTCCTAAAGGAAAACAAGAAGTGGATGGTTTGTCTGAATCATTCTTCTAATTTTATTTTGTTTTGAAAGACTCTCTTTGAGTCCTCTAATATTCCAAGTTATGATCTTAATTGATACCAAGGCTAAAAAAATGGAAAGGGCATTAATATTACCTTCCTCTACACACTTTCCACATTATTTTACCATATAATTTTGATTGGTCTTGCGACCTACCTTTTGGTTGGAATCCATATTTAGTATTTATTTTCCTATTTATTTCCTTACCCCAATTGAATCTGGAATATATTTTAACCTCTAAGAAAGTGTATGCATATCAAAAGTGTTACTAGAAGGTTCAACAGGGTCTATCTTGGGACCTATATTATTTGAAGTCTCAACATTTAAAATATTGTTTTTCTTGTGTATATTTCCTCCTATTTTTTCCTGTTAAAAACCTTTAATTTTTTGGTTTGTCTTTGGTTCCTTCCTTGCATCTTTAAATTATATTTCTAATATTTTTGTCTTTATTATTTCCTCTTCCTCACCTGGGACATCGTTTGTGGAAATAATTTCAAACATATTAGCTATAACTTTGATTGATCCTTCATAACTGGTTTTTCTGAGTGTTCTTCTTAGGCATTTGGAAACTTGCTAAGTTTGTATTCATGGAAAATTTTGCAATGAAAATTAATGTTCTCATAGTCCACCACTTGCTCCCAAGTGTCCTCCCCAAATTGTAATGAGATATTTTCAGGTAGAGTTTGTCAAAATCCATTAAAACACAATTTCGAGCATTAATAATATGTTCAATTTTTTTATTACAGTCAACAGTCATCATAAAATTTACCAAAGAGTTTCTAATTGAAGAAAAAATAGCCAGATTCCAGAATTCAACTGGGAGGCCAAAGAGTCTAACCAATGCAGGATCTATAGAAGGTATCTCTTCTTTGGCTTTAAATTTAGTTTTCCAAGGCTTCATGAAAAGCCATGCCATTCCAAAGAACCAGGGACCCCCTTGACATATTTTATCTCTATCTTCATTATTAGCAAATAAAACAAGAAAATAATCATTTGGATAGATAGAGATTTGTAATTCACTTTTTGTCTTCAAGTTTTTTGTAGCCTAAACTTTAAAAGCAGATAGGCTCAGACAAAAATCTAAGTAACAAAAAATAAGTCCTATTTTTTCCAAATCTTCTATGCTAGTTTGAATGATGACCATATCAATCTTAAAAATCATAGTTCCATTAGCTGCCCAAAGACATCCTAACTCAACTTTCCTAGGATCAATCTTAGGCATTCTTAGAGGTTTACAGGAAATCCTAATATCAATGTTAGCATTAGACTGAGGCTGTCCACCATGGAGGGCATCCCTAAAATTCACTTTTGGGACCGAATCTTTGAAATTCTTGTCCTTGGAAGGTTTTCCACAATGGATTTGTTTTGGGGGTGCTCCTTAGCACCAAATTTGTTTGATATCTAAACCAATTTTTTTATCATCTACTTGAAACTTATTTCAAGATCTCTTTAATCCATGCCTTGGATGCTGAGAAAAGGTATTATTTTCACTTTTGTTTTGTGCAACAAATTGAAAGCCATTATCAATCAAGTTTATAGCACAAAAATCTATTAAAAGATATATTTCTAATCCTTCTTGGATCACTTGAAACATATCCCTCTAAAATATTGAGCAAAAACCACAAATATATTGTCCGCTAGGGCCCAAAGGTCCCAAAAAATAACCTTAGGAGCTGCTCACACTCAACATAGATGGAACCCTTGCACAATTGCTCTCTTTCAAAAAAACTCAAAGGTCATTTCTTCCTTCAAAATAAATAAATAAAACTATAATTTTCTCTATCAAATATTAAGCAATAGAATTTCCCTCTACCATTTTCCTTTTAAAATTTAAATTTTAATGAGATAAAAATAAATCGGCTAGGTTATTTTCCACCTTATTTTTTTTCTATATATATGTAGTCATTTCCAAGATATTACCTCCATCAATTATTGATGGAAATTTAGAATAATGTTATTAGTGATCCAATCCCTTCATCCTTTTCTATGGTATTAATGATAATTAGTAAATCCCTATCAATTGAATGTTTTCCAATATTTTTCCATGGCCATCCTAACCCCTATAAAGAGTGCCATAGTATTTACATAGTTTTTTGTTAAATGTTTTCATATGGTTTTGAGTAGGTGAAGAGAATTTGACCTTGATCATACTTTGAAGCACCACCTCCACCAAATGTTTTAGGAATTCCATTATAAGAACCATTAAAATTAATATTGGTGAACCCCACTTTTGGACATTTTCATTTACCATGAATTGATGTAAATATTTTATATTAACTCCATTGTTGCAAAGCACCATATTCAACTTGTCTTTTTATCAAATATATTTTCCCTTAGACAATTACCTTATAAAATTTGAAGTTTTCCAAGATGAAAATCTATCCTATGATTGGCTAAAATATTTGCCACCTTATTTCCTTCTCTATTTATATATCAAAATTTTCAAGACACTACTTTCATTAATAATTTATGTATATTTATAGTAATTTTATTATTGATCCAATCCATGCATCCTTTTTTATAGTATTAATGATAATTGGTGAATCTCCATCAATTGAATACTTCTTCAATATTTTTTCATTGTCATCCTAACTCTTGTAAAAACTGCCATAGTCTTTGCATAGTTGTTTCTCAAAGTTTTCATATGGTTTTGAGTAGGTGGGGGGAATTTTACCTTGATTATATTGTAAAACATACCCCCAGTAGCATTTGTAGGGGTTACTTTACAAGCACCATAAAAATTAAGGTTTTTGAATCCCACTTTTGGATATTTTCATTTACCATGAGTTGATATAGATCCTTTGCATCAACATCATTATTATTGATCAACTCTTAGATGTATTTCAATTCTTATAACTAGGCAATAATATTGATTTTGTAATCTAATTAATGGCCAAGAGCTAACATTGTGTAATGTATTATATAGGTCTAAGCACATCTCATTGTACAATGTGTTGATATTTTATAATATAATGTAAGCCCAAGGGCCATGTTTAACCTTGTTATGGTTAAACATTATTTAATTTTTATAATTAACCTAAATTCCACCTATTATGTCAGCTTAGGTTAAAATTTATGATGTAATTTGGGGTTTTGGTATTGCTATAAATACTCCCCTCATACTCCTTGTTATAAAATTTTTGTTCAATAATATCTACATATAGTTATTATTTATGGTGCTTATACACACCCATCATATTTATTTATTTATTTTATCCTTTTATGCTTTCTTATCAGATTTAAGTGCATGGATTGTTGTTGTTCATTTCTAGAAAATATTGTAAATTTTTACATGGTATCAAAGTGAGTATGGAGCTACCTCACTTGGTCACATAGAAATGGTGTTTGGAGCCTATGATTCTTCTTTTGAGCCTAGGATGTTTTTTTTTCAAAGCCTCCTAAGAATTTTTTGTATAAGAGGCAAAAACAAGTTATATTCCCATCCTTTATTCATCACTTTGATATATTTGGATATTACTTGTTCACTTATTTAAAAAATGGGCTCTAGATATCACCTTAAATGTTGTTGATTCAAAGGGGCACAACAGGTAGGAAATTTTAAATTTAAACTCATCGACTATGGCTTGGAACTCAAATAGTATTGTGTTCATGTGGTACCTCTTCAATGAGAGGAAACACATTTGGCTTCATGTAGATGGGTGTGTATGGTGGCTAATGGAGCATGTAATAGGTCACTCATACAAGAATGACCCAAGTTAAAATTATTGTAACAATTGCTCTCCTTTTGACCTTCTTATATGGATTATGATGACAATGGTGATAAATTAAAATATTTACCATTATGTTCCATTTGGAGGTATGACATGTTAGTTGGTTACATACCTTTAAGCTACTTGATCACATGCTCAATTTTCTACCTTACCCTTTGATGCAAAAAGAAAAGTGTGCTTCTCCTACAAGAAGGCAACCTTCTTAATCATAGTCATGTATGGTAGTGGTCTGGCTAGCAAGATGGTGTTAGAGATAGGTAGGCATGTTTTTTAATCCTACATCAATTTTTTATGTGAAGACCACATTTGTCTTGTTTGTTACAAATTGACAAGGGTAAAAATGAAAAGGCCCTACCCTTCTTTCCAAAGGTCATGGCCACTAAGTTATTTATTGGCTTGATATTTAAGCTAGGAGATTAAGGATTAAATATCTCTAGCACTACTTGGGTTCTTTGTATAAGGATTACGATGGGAGGCCAACATGGCACCCCTCAGTGTCATGCAATATATATATATATATATATATATATGTATATATATATATATACATATATATATATATGTATATATATGTATATATATATATATACATATATATATATATATATATATATATATATATATATATATATATATATATATGTACATATATATATATATGTATGTATATATATATATGTATATATATATATATATACATATATATACATATATATATATATGTATATATATATATATATATATATATATACATATATATATATATGTATATATATGTATATATATATATATACATATATATACATATATATATATATGTATATATATGTATATATATATATATACATATATATATATATGTATATATATGTATATATATATGTATATATATACATATATACATATATGTATAATGATGTATATATATACATATATATATACATATATGTATATATGTATATATATACATATATATATACATATATATATATATATGTATATATATATATATGTATATATATATATATATATATATATGGCCAATTAGATAAAAGCAAATGCCAACTACTAGATGAACTAGAGGAAGTGAGGTAGCAAAAACTGATTGGAGCATTCCAATGAATCAGAGCTTGTCAAGTGGTAGGTTAAGATTGGAGCTTACTTTCCTTAGGTTAAATCATCTAATTTGTAGTTTTTGGGGGTCTATTAGGAAAAATATTTTGGAGGCCATAACTTTTGTATACAAAATCATTTTCATCCCATTTTTTTTATTGCATAATTGTTTGAGCTCTATGCACTAGTGGTATCAATTTGTAGACCTGATGTAGTGTTAGGTATTGGATTGTGTAAGATGGAACATAAAGCCCTAGTTACTACCCTTAATGGTAAAATTATAGTATTTGATCAACTCAAATGATTGACCTGCTATGAAGCAAGAAATTTTGGTGTATCTTTTAGAAGGATAAAGTAGTGGTTTTTTATGATGATGCTTGGCACCAAAAGGTAAAAGAGGCACTAGGTTTATTTTCCTTCTAATTGAATTAGAGTTGCTTTCCTATATTACAAGAGAGTGACCCTACCAAGGTATTGTCAAATTTGAATGAATTTTTTGAAAAAATTAGTACTTCTAAAGTAATTCACTTGCAATTAGAGCTTTTTATCTTAAGCTAACTAAGTTTGATAATGTTGAGGACTGTATTATGAGATTCAAGGCTTTGAAGGTAGATATTGCATCTTCTAGAGGTAAAAAAAGATGATGTAAAATGAATTAAGATTATCCTTTTTGATCTCTCCCCCTCCTTTAAAATATTGAACCTAATATTTCACATTATTTTTATGCTCTTGGAATTCTAAAACAACTTACTCTTGATTAGTTTTTCTATCTTCTAGTGCACTTTCAGGTTTCAATGTGGAATTGTGGTGGTGGAACCTCTCACATATAAGCTCATGTGTATTAATTTAAATCAAAGAAGAATAAGACCTAGGGTCCCATGGGTAAAGCTAATTCTTTAAAGAAAATAAATCACTTACAGATACTATAAAAAGGAGGGACATCCTATGAAAAATTGGTTGTTGAAGCTATAGAAGATTAAAACTAAGTTCTTGGAGAAAGGTAGACATATTTTAGATGATTAGGGAGATTTATATGGATCTACCTCAACTATAGAAGCCCTCTAGAAAATCCATTATGGGAGGAATATATTATCATCACTAATGTCTTCTCTCCTTGGTCTGTTAATTCAAATTATGGGGGGGTGTTGAATTTGTAATTTGATTCATGGCCAAGAGCTAACATTGTGAGATGTATTGGATAGGCCTAATGGCATCTAATTATACAATGTCTTAACATTTTTTGGCCATAATTAACCTTGTTATGGTTAAACCTTATTTAATATTTGTAATTAACCTAAAGCCCACTTGTTATGTCAGCTTAGATTAAAATTTATGATGTAATTTGGGGTTTTGGTATTACTATAAATACCCCCTCATAGTCCTTATTTGTTATCAATGTTTTGTGCAATAATATCTATATATAGTGATTATTTAATATGCCTATGAGTGCCCATCATATCTCTCTTTATTTTTTCCTTTTATGTTTTATGTATAAGATTTGAGTGGATGGTTTGTTGTTATTCATTTTTTTCAATATTTCGAATTTCAACAGTTAACATATCTTTTTATATACATGATACTTTCAATGATGAATTTCATGCTTGCAAAAATTCTATAATAAAGGTAATAATATAAATCCAAACATGGGTGTGATTTAAATAATTGTTTTTTGAGAATTTTATTATTTTTAAAGCCCTAAACTCCAACAAATAATAGGACCAATCCTCCATAGAATGATTAATCCTTTCAAGTCTTGAAAAAATTTATTCAATTTCATGAACTCTTCTAATGTCAATGAAGAAACCTAATAGATTCTATTATTTCAAAAAGGTATCCCTAAATATTTTAAGTAAACAAATAATAAAGAACTAGGTGATCTGAAGCTTCTAAATTCTTACATAAAGCACATTTGGAAGGTCCATGATGTCATATTATTTGTAAATTATCACTTGTAAGAATTTTATTTTAGACTTCTAACCAAAAAATATTAAACCCTTTGGGAGGGCATAAAGTGACCATATACTCTTCTAAGAGTCTTTGGGAGTAGGGAATTATGATTGCTCCAAAGCCTTATATTCTAACTTAAAAGAGTATCCACCATCTTTTGAAAAGATTCAAATAATATCATTCTTTCATATAAAATGGGAAAATAGATATCTTAAATAATTTGTTGGAGTTAATACATTGCTTATTTGAGGTTCTCTCTCAACCAAATTGTTAATAGAAATCCAAGATATGGAATTTTTTCTTATATTAATATAATTTTGTGCTTTTAAAACCTTACAAGTCAATAGGCTTGAGCTATTTTTTATTAAAAAAAGAGGATAAGAATTCAACCAAGCATCAAATTTAAATTTTAAATCCCCTTTATTTTTCCAATAAGTTATATGTGGCTTCTATTTGAGGCCACACCCATCAAAATAAAAAAATATTATATTTCTCTAAGGTCAATTAAAACATATATAGCTTACTTTTTATCATTTGTATTATTTATTTACCTTTCTACCAAAGATATTCTTCAAATTCCTCAATATGCTATGTTTTTACAATCAACTCCTTGACATCATTTACATTAAGATATAAAGTCTCACTTGGCTAGTTGTCTTCTAAAATTTGAATTTTACCAAGATGAGCATCATCATGATTGGTTAACTTATCCACTACCCAATTTCCTTCTCTATGATGACATTTACAAGATATTACCTCCAATAATAGTGGATAGACATAAATAATATTATTTTTATGTAATCCCTACATCTATCTTTCTTAATAGCATTAATAATATTTTGTGAATCCTCATCAATGGAAATATATTTCCATCCTTTTTCAATGGCAATTTGATCCCTATAAGAAGTTTCCTAGCCTCTACGTCATTATGTATTGAAGTTCCATATGATTCCGAGTAAGTGAGAAGAATTTTACCTTAATTATTTTGGGAAAAAATACTTTCGCCAACTTTTTAAATTTCCTTGGAAATCACCATCAAAATTAATTATAATAAAACCAAATTTCTAGACATTTCTATTTTACCATTGTCGACATGGAAAAATGACCCATCAAAATGAGTCATTTTCCCTTAGACTCCCTAAGAATTCCCTCAAAATTGCTAAGTGAAATATTGAGCCCTTATTTCCCCTTTTTTTTACATTTTTTTCCTTGGCTTGACCGAATTTACAATCATCCAATATGGTGCACAAATTCAGAAAAATTAGGATTTTTCTCAGAAAGCCCAAGTTTTTGTGCCTACCTCACTTGGGGTCGACTCTTTGCCAAGGTTGTTTTTTGTTTTCTAGCCTAATACCCCACCAAAACCTCATATAAATAGATGGATTAGATCTCCCTTTTTTGAAGAATAGCTCTACAAGTTCTCTTAAGCAATTGTTTCACTAATCAAGTGCATGCTCTCAAGATTTGATGCTAGTGTTCTAATTCTTGTACGCTTTTTGTGGTATGCTTCTTTTGAGTAAGTGGAGGAGACTTTATGATAGGAGGAGAGGTCTACCTTCTTGGTTTTTGCCTTCACTCTTTCATTTCTCCTTGATTTCCTCACAGACTAATCAGGTTTTATTTTTTTTGCATTATTAGTTGTTATATTATTTACTTTCTAATTTGCATTACATGAAGAACACAAGCTTATACTGAGAGGGGGGGTGAACAGTATAAGACCACTTTTTACTTTTGCTTCAAAACAACTTTCAAATCAGTATTATGCAGTGTATAGATAGCAAGTATTAAAAGCAGTAATCAAAGCAATGCACAAAACACCATCCACAAAAGAGACACAACAATTTACGTGGTTCACCCAATGCGGGCTACTCCACGGATAAAATTTCTCTCTAAATTTTATCAACTCACAATCTGGGAATACCTTTCCCGATTACAATATTTATGGGCATCAACCCAAAGGAGATACCTTCCCCTAGCTCTGCTCTTTAGTGGTGATCCTCTAGAAGACCTCTACCTCCTCTACCCTTAGCAAGTGGAACTCTATCCACAGAAGACACCTGTCTTCCCTGCTCTGGCTGGAGATCTCTGTCCTCAACTCTATCACCGCAAAGCTGGTCCTCGAATATGCACTAAACATAGTCCTTCGGTCTAGCACAAATGTCCTCTATATTTTTCTCTGATCTGCACCAAACACAGTCCTTCGGTCTGGCACAAGTCTGTCCTCTTCCTCTTTCTCTGGTCTACACCAAACATAGTCCTTCGGTCTGGCACAAGTCTGTCCTCAAATCTCTTTTTGTTCTGTTATAGCCACACTTGGTCGAAACCAACTTTTGCATTGAACGCGCAAACACAGTAGCACTCGATCGAACATCAACTTATGCACCTCTACGCAATCACAACAACACAGTCTTCACACACTCTGCTTCTCGACGATCGAACTTCTCCCTCGCACTCTATCTATGAATATCACACTTCGAACGCACACTTCGATTGATACCAAATCTCTTCAAACAACCCTCCTTTTATACTAACATAATCAAGATCTAAACCTTGGTCTTAGTCGGTAAAAACACCTTAACTCATTTGCTACAAACACCTAATCTTCGTCGGCCTAATTTAACTCTCGCTAATTTAACTGCAACTCTTCTGTAGCTTCTCGTGAAACTACAACATGTCGTGATATCATGACATTTTTGCAGCCATACACTTTCGTTTGGCTATTGTCGTGATATCGTGACACTTTTGCTTTTGTCTGCCTTGACAACGTCCTTGTCATGAAATCATGACACTTCTAACTTTTGATGTCATCTTCACTCTGTCGTGAAATCATGACACTTTAGTCTTCATTGCCTTCTTCTTTGCTTTTGTCATGAAATCGTGACACATCTACTTTTGCTGACGTCATCTTCAACTCTATCATGAAATCATGACCCTTTTGACTTCATGGCCTTCTTCTCTCTTGCACTAGAAAAAGGAACATGTCATGAAATCGTGACACTTTCTTGAGCTTCTCTTACCAATGGAACATGTCATAAAATCGTGATGCTTTCACCTTCGAGCTCTTCCTTCTTGAATTCATCATGAAATCATGACGCTTCTTCTGTTGAAGACTTGCTAACTATTTCTATCATGAAATCATGACACTTTCTCCAACTGAATGTTGCCATCTCAACTTGTCATGAAATCGTGACACTTTCTGCATTCGCAAGCTTTCTCTTCAACCTGTCATGAAATCGTGACACTTTGCATCCGTACAACTTCTTTGTAGCCTATCGCGAAATCATGACGCTTCTCATTTTAGACTCTTCCCTTTTCGTGTCACGAAATCATGATAGTTCTCTCTTCGAGCTTTTTAGCATGTCACAAAATCATGACAGTCCTCACCTCGACCTCTGCAACATGTCATGAAATCATGACATTTTTCATGTAACTTTCTCTCTCTTCTAACTTGTCATGAAATCATGACAGTTCATACTGTGGACTCTCTTTTCTGCATTATGTCACGAAATCGTGACACCTTTTCGTCCATACAACTTTCCTGGCAATGTGTCACGAAAATCGTGACACTTTTCCTTCTCTCCTTCCTGCACTTGTCGTGAAATCGCGACACTTTCCGCTTTTCTCTTTCTCTCAACATGTCATGAAATCGTGACAGTTTTGCCAGCACTTTCTCTCTCCTCAAACATGTCACGAAATCATGACAGTTTTGCTAGCACTTTCTCTCTCCTCAAACATGTCACGAAATCATGACAGTTTTGCCAGCACTTTCTCTCTCCTCAAACATGTCACGAAATCATGATAGTTTTTCTAGCCTACTGCATACTTTTTCTTACTTGTCTTTTTCTTGATCTTTTGCAAATGGGCTACTAAGAACTTCTTGGAAACTCACTATCCATGCTCTGAATAACCTTCAACAAAACAAATTCCTTGACATCAAATCAAATTGCTTCAAGAACTTCTTGACATCAATGACAACATCTACACTTGAGCAAAGGCAATGTACCCAAGGTACCCAAAATTGCCAACAATCTCCCCCTTTGTCATTGATGGCAAACCTTTACTGAAACACATCTTAGGAGCCAAAACTGAAACCAACTGTGCCAACAACTGAGAATCTCCTTTTGAAGTTTTGCTCCCCCTGACTTGAAGCTTTCCTCTTCACATTGAAGCTCTCCCCCTTACTCATATCTCTCCCCCTTACTCAAATCTCTCCCCCTTTGTCATCAATGGCAAAGGGTCACCTTTGGGGCTCGGGACTAAGAATGAGCCTCTTAGCTTAGTCCCTCCCCCACCTCCTCATGAGGAGATTAAAACTGGGGTGGGAGTAAAACTCCCATTAGGCACTGATCATCATCAGTGTCTATAATTTCCTTGCCGGGCCTTCTCTTGAACTTTTTGCCCATATTCCTATTTTTGTCACTGTTCTTGTTCTTGTTCTCATCCCTGTCCTTTTTCATGCCTTGATCCTTGGACCTGATCATGCCACTATTCTTGTTCCTGTTCCTTGGAAGATCAGCTCTACACTGTCTAGCTGTGTGACCTGCATTGTTGCATTTATAACAAGTAACACTGTAATTTCTTTTAGGCATACCTGTTCTTTGAATCCACCTGTTCTGACTAACCGTGAACCTGATATTAGCCTTGCAGAAAAATGCCTTATGCCCAAACTGATTACAAGAGTAGCAATACCCTTGGAAGAAATTACCACTTCTGAAATTGTTGTTAACCTTCTTCATTTGAGACATGCAATGTGCAGCCATGTGACCAAACCTGTAACACGCAAAACATCTGCCATGAAATTTTCCTTTATACGACCTCTTGGGTCCTGAAAACTTCTTCTTCGCATTCTGAATTTCGTTTTCTATTTCTACGCATCGATCACTCATGGACTCATGTTCTGAAGTACTTTCTTCATCAGAACTCTCTTCCTTTTGGAATCTCTTGCTAGATTCCCCAACTTGTTCTTTGTGCGGCTTAACAAAACCGAGACCTATTTTATCTGTTGGTTTTCTTTGACCTTTGATGAGAGACTTAACCCTTTTGGAGCTATCTTGAAACCTGTACAGCTTATCCTTGTACTCTTTAGTTTCTACTTCTAGAGAAGCCATTTTCTGTTCCAACTCATTATACTCAAGAATCTTAGACTCTAACTCATCCTTGAGTTCTTGTGTTTTAGCTATAGAGAAGTCAAGACTTTCTATAAGATCGTCTCTCTCCATACAACATTCATCTAACTTATCCTTGAGTCTATCATTCTTCTTTCTTTCCTTTTTCAAAACACTAAGAGCATTATTAAGTTCACTTTCAAGATCTTTTATTTGTTTGCTTTCTGAATCCTCAAGGCCTTTTCCAGATTTCTTATCACTAGAGGTGCTACCTTTTTCAAAAACCATACAAGCATCTTCTTGATAGTTTTCTGAAGCATCCTTATACATACTTGGAAACCAAATCATTATTTGTACAATCATCCTCAAGGTGACCAAAATTTCCACATCTAAGACATTTCATAATAATGAATCTATGTTTCGGTTCTTCCTCTTTTTCTGATATGAACAACATCTCATTTTCCTCATCACTTGAAGAGCTTTCACTATCACTGCTAGAACACTTACTTGCTTTGTCTAGGTAGAAACTCTTCTTGTTCTTGTGTGAATACCTCTTTCCTTGATTGTTGTGCTCATCTTTGTTCTTTCTGTAATACTTGTGCTTTTCAGAATCCTTGCTCTTAACATCCTGTATATCTTCATCACTTTCATTCTTGGAAATAGTACAGTCAGTAGCATAATGACCAAACTTTCCACAGTTGAAACATCTTATATTTTTCTTGCTTTTGTGCTTTCTAGAGAACTTGCCTTTCTTGCTGTAATATGCCTCTTCATCACTAGAAGACTCATCACTCTCTTGAATCTGTTTGCCCTTTGATTTCTTGGTAGCTTTGAAAGTCGCCTCTTTCTTGACATCAACTTTCACTTGAGTTCTCAGCTCAAATGCTTGCAAGAATACTATGGAGCTCATCCTTTTTCAACTTATCTAAATCTTTAGCTTCCTCAATAGCAGAAATATTTTCACTAAATCTATTAGGAAGAGATCTTAAAATCTTATCACACACATCATTTTCAGCAAGCTCAAGACCTAAGTCTTTCATGGAGTTAACAACCTCATCCATACGAAGCATGTAGTCACTAATTTTTTCATCATCATTCATCTTGAGTTGTTCAAACATACCTTTGAAGTGTCTCAACTTGGCCTTTCAGACATTTACATCACCTGTGTGAACCACCTACAGCTGTTTCCACATTTCACTAGTTGTCTTGCAGTGAATCACCTTGGTAAGATCTGCCTTCTGTAAACCCTTCAAGATTGCATTCATTGCTTTTGAATTGTTGTGATGTAGGAGCCTGTCTTCTTTAGTATAAGGACCATTTTTAGGAATAGTGTACCCATCTTCAATCACTTCCCAAACCTCATTACCAAGTGCCATTAGATAAACCTTCATTCTTGCACTCCACAGACCAAAATCTGATCCATCAAGAATAGGTGCTGCATTGCCACTTGAATAATCCATTGTGTTCTTAACCAGTTCTTCCTTCAAGCTGTTAAACCTTTTCGAAGGAACCCGCTCTGATACCAATTGAAGAACACAAGCTTATACTGAGAGGGGGGGTGAACAGTATAAGACCACTTTTTACTTTTGCTTCAAAACAACTTTCAAATCAGTATTATGCAGTGTATAGATAGCAATATTAAAAGTAGTAATCAAAGCAATGCACAAAACACCATCCACAAAAGAGACACAACAATTTACGTGGTTCACCCAATGCGGGCTACTCCACGGATAAAATTTCTCTCTAAATTTTATCAACTCACAATCTGGGAATACCTTTCCCGATTACAATATTTATGGGCATCAACCCAAAGGAGATACCTTCCCCTAGCTCTGCTCTTTAGTGGTGATCCTCTAGAAGACCTCTACCTCCTCTACCCTTAGCAAGTGGAACTCTATCCACAGAAGACACCTGTCTTCCCTACTCTAGCTGGAGATCTCTGTCCTCAACTCTATCACCGCAAAGCTGGTCCTCGAATATGCACTAAACATAGTCCTTCGATCTAGCACAAATGTCCTCTATATTTTTCTCTGATCTGCACCAAACATAGTCCTTCGGTCTGGCACAAGTCTGTCCTCTTCCTCTTTCTCTGGTCTACACCAAACATAGTCCTTCGGTCTGGCACAAGTCTGTCCTCAAATCTCTTTCTGTTCTATTATAGCCGCACTTGGTCGAAGCCAACTTTTGCACTGAACGCGCAAACACAGCAGCACTCGATCGAACATCAACTTATGCACCTCTACGCAATCACAGTAGCACAGTCTTCGCACACTCTGCTTCTCGATGATCGAACTTCTCCCTCGCACTCTATCTATGAATATCACACTTCAAACGCACACTTCGATCGATGCCAAATCTCTTCAAACAACCCTCCTTTTATACTAACAATCAAGATCTAAACCTTGGTCTTAGTCAGTCAACCCTAACTCATCGTTTGCATACCCTAATCTTCGTCGGCCCAATTTAACTCTGTCGACTTCAACGCAACTCTTTTGTAGCTTCTATCGTGAAACTACAACATGTCATGATATCATGACATTTTTGTAGCCATACACTTTCGTTTGGCTATTGTCACGATATCATGACACTTTTGCTTTTGTCTACCTTGACAACGTCCTTGTCATGAAATCGTGACACTTCTATCTTTGCTAACGTCATCTTCACTCCTGTCGTGAAATCGTGACACTTTAGTCTTCATTGCCTTCTTCTCCTTTTGTCATGAAATCATGACACATCTTCTCTCGACGTCATCTTCAACTCTGTCATGAAATCATGACCCTTTGACTTCATGGCCTTCTTCTCTGCTTGCACTAGTGAAAATGGAACATGTACAAAATCGATGACACTTTCTTGAGCTTCTCTCTTAACGCAAAACTGGAACATGTCACGAAATCATGACGCTTTCACCTTCGAGCTCTTCCTTCTTGAATTCATCATGAAATCATGACGCTTCTTCTGTTGAAGACTTGCTAACTATTTCTGTCATGAAATCGTGACACTTTCTCCAACTGAATGCTGCCATCTCAACCTATCATGAAATCATGACACTTTCTGCATTCGCAAGCTTTCTCTTCAACCTATCATGAAATCGTGACACTTTCTGCATCCGTACAACTTCTTTGTAGCCTATCACGAAATCGTGACGCTTCTCATTTCAGACTCTTCCCCTTTGCTGCGTGTCGCGAAATCATGACAGTTCTCTCTTCGAGCTTTTCAGCATGTCACGAAATCATGACAGTCCTCACCTCGACCTCTGCAGCATGTCACGAAATCATGACATTTTTCATGTAACTTTCTCTCTCTTCTAACTTGTCACGAAATCATGACAGTTCACACTGCGGACTCTCTTTTCTGCATTATGTCACGAAATCGTGACACCTTTTCGTCCGTACAACTTTCTTGGCAATGTGTCGTGAAATCGTGACACTTTTCCTTCTCTGCCTTCTCTGCCAACTTTTTGAGTCACGGAAATATGCGACATGTCATCGAAATCGGACGACACTTTCCACTTTCTCTCTCCTGCAAACATGTCACGCGAAATCGCGACAGTTTTGCCGGCACTTTCTCTCTCCTCAAACATGTCGCGAAATCATGACAGTTTTGCCAGCACTTTCTCTCTCCTCAAACATGTTGCGAAATCGTGACAGTTTTCCAGCTGCTGCATACTTTTTCTTACTTGTCTTTTTCTTGATCTTTTGCAAATGGGCTACTAAGAACTTCCTGGAAACTCACCGATCCATGCTCTGAATAACCTTCAACAAAACAAATTCCTTGACATCAAATCAAATTGCTTCAAGAACTTCTTGACATCAATGACAACATCTACACTTGAGCAAAGGCAATGTACCCAAGGTACCCAAAATTGCCAACATTACATTTCTTGCATTTATAGATCAGGTAAAGTTTCATTCATGAATTTATGCCCCATCTGTATAAGGAGTGAATTTAAAAGGTCAAATTCATGATCACTTCTTACAGGGTATGAATTTGGTTATCAAGGTTTGGGGTAGTTTTTTCTCCCAAAAACCTTAGCCCACTCTCTACATGTTTCATTTGGATCATAATAAGTTTATCTACACTCTATTTGCATTGTTTTCATGCTACTGCACTTCATCTTGTTTGCTTCCCAAAGATCAATAATAAATTTTAATTTTGAAAATTTAGCTAAAATGACCAATTGGGCTTGACTATTTCACCTCCAAGCTCAATAATATAGCGGCCTAAAAAATCCCCCAAATACTAATCAATAATTCCAACGATTTTGAATTTATTGGAGATATTTGGGTGCAAGTTTTGGCTAGAATCAACCACTAGATCAGGTAAGTGTTCTAATAAATATTTTAGGTTTTCTGTGAGGTGTCTTTGTTCATTTTTATTTCAAATTTAGATCATAAATAAAAAGGAAAATATTTGACTTTATTTCTAGGCATCAATAAAGAAAAGCATGTAGTTTTGCATCTTAGGTTATGCATTATCTTGAACCTTTGCTTGAAAAGAAAAATATTTTACTTTCTTGAAAACCTAGATTTAGTCCTCATTGAAAATAAAAATCATTCTAGCAATAGTCCTTTATTTATTTGTAGTATTATTTTCCCTGCATTATTATTTATATTCTTCCTAGTTTAGATCTTAGTAAGGCCAAAAATAGGTGCTTGTTCAATTAACACATCAAAAATTTCCACCCCAAACTTGTATCAAGTCCTTAAACCATTCCTGGTGAATCCTTTGATCTCCAAGACCTTGATTGTAGAGGTAGCAACATAGCCTTGTGGTCACCTTGGCTCCCAGCAGATCCAACCAAGAATCATACATGGTGGGCAATTTTCCCCTACATATTTGGTGAACACAATGTGAAACACATCCTTTTTGGCCATCTAGGAAGCCTTTTCCTTTTGTTCCTTTTATTTTTATTTTAAAACTATAAACAAGATCATTTAATATTGTTTGCATAGATTTGAAAAACTAAAAAAAAACAAAAAAAATCTTTTGTGTCCATTGCTTTTGTGTTAGTTTTTCTCTCCCCCTTATTGTTCTTTTAATGTTATGGTCCCAAGCCTTAGAAGCAAGAAAAATATGATAGAGTCTTAAGAGAATCCTCTATGCCATGAGGATGATCAAGTTGATAGGTAGAATCCCAATCTAGAGGAAGAAAAAGAGGACATAGAGACTGGTGAGGACTTTGATCCTATTGAAGGACCTCATGGTCAATTCACCTTCAAATCATATAATCATTTCTTAAATTTTTATAGGTAAAATAGGCAAGCCTTGGATAAGGTCATGGATGAAGACACCCACTTCGAAGAAGCTAGAACGTCTCATCATCAAACCAATTTACCTCTCAATATTCATGTCAAACATTTGTTTTAATACTTGCATCATGTCAATCCATTTCATAAACTTACAAATGCTACTACAAAAACCACCAACATTATGGGAATTTTGTAGCCTCCTCCAACTATTAGTGCATTCCACCATAATGTTCAAATCCCTTCTCATTCTTCTAATCTCAACATTCCTTCTTTAGTTCCACAAAATGTGAATTACATTCCATAGTAAGATACTACACAAAGTATCTCATTTCATAACCCATACCATAATAGTGTTAATGCCTCCAAAATTAACCAAGTTTTCTTTCAACAACCTGCTTATAATTTATCCTTAGTTAATCTAGGGACATTTTGTTATATTACATTATTTGGTACATGTCAATGTACCACCTTGGGTACATTATTAGATTAGGAGTCTATCTTAGATTAAGGTTTGAGTAGTTACTTCAAGCAAGTAATAAATGCACAAGTGTTAGAATGTGCAATGATGTAAATGTACATGTAGTCCACATGTACATGAGTCATAGGATAGGTAGATGAAGAGTCATAGGTTGAGTAAAGGGTAAGGCACATATCTTCCTATATATATATATATATGCCTTGAGGGATAGAGTGAGAGTGAGACTGAAGTTACTATAGTGAATTATAGTTAGAGTGCAATATAGTTCTTTCATTGAAATTATGGAGTGTTCATGTCCTCCATTATAATACATTGTACTATTTTTGTGAGCATCCATTAATGGTATATTTATGAGTTATTGCAGAAGTTTATCTTATAGTTTTCCTACATATTATAGTGTCATTATCATATAGTTATCATTGCTTGCTCATTTTACATCTTGTGGTTGCATTTCCTTTAATATAAATCATCAAAAGCTAATAGTGGTATCAGAGCACATGGTAGATCAATAGGAAATAGGGAGAGCCACAAGAGAGATTGAGAGGAGATCAAAATTCTTATTTCAAAAATTTCTAAAATACATTTGGTTGGAGTCTTTCCACAAAGTTGCTGGAAAACTCGTGAAGACTAGGACTCAACATTGATTCCACTAGATTGACAAATCAACTAGTGAAGATTCATTATCTCTAGATTTAAAGTTTTCTCCATTGTATATTCTAATATTTTTTGTAGGAAAAGGAGATTCAAATAAAGTTGGGAAGCTTCCTACAAGAGATCTAGGAAGAATATCTTCTTTGGAATCAATCTAGTACCTAAAGCAACAAGTTGGAGATTGAATATTTGGAGGCCTTAAAGAAAATATCCCATTGCAAGAGTTGTAGACCTGCAGATTGTAGAAGAGAGAAAAAAATTCAAAGGATCCTTATTGCAGATTGAAGACTCCATAGCTAAATATTGAGAACAAATGAGGTCCAAGAAAGAAGACCCCATTGAAGGAAGAAGAGACTCCAAAAAAGAGTCCAGGAGAATATTGGAGATTGGAGATCTCCATTGAATATTGAAGACTACAAATTGCAGATTGAAGGAAGAAGGAGAAAACAACTCAAGAAGCTGAAGATACCCACAAGAGGTCCCATTGAAGAACTTCCAATTTTGGAAGATTGAAGATAGAGAAGGACTAGCAAAGTTCTTGTTCCAAATTTTAGAGATCCAAGAAGGAGATCTCATTGCAAAACTTCCATAGTTGAATATTGAAGAAAAGGTCTCATTCAGAAGACTAGAGAAGTTATAGAAATTCGAAGGTCCTAGAATAATACCTCAAGCTACTCCAAAGGATAAACAAGGAGAATGCTAGGAAAACCTCATTTAAGAAGACTTGAAGAAGTCCATTAGAGAAGAATTTAGGAGAACTCAAGGAGAAGTTCCTAATAAAGCAAAATTTGGAACAATTATCACCATATGACAACAAACCCAAAAGGAGAAGGATTTGGCAAGAAGTTTATGAAATTTTAGAGGAGATTAGTGAAGACCTCAAGAAATTCAAAATCTTGAGAAGAAGGCCACTAGATAGGCCAAGGTTGAAGTTAGAATTTGAAAAGGAGGCTGAAGGAGAAAGGAGTTAGAAGAAGCCACTAAATATGAGATATTTGGAGATTTCCATTGAAGGCTAGAAGGCTATTTTGGAGAAAGGAGATTTCTGGTTTTATAGCAGAAAAGTGAAGGTCTCTTGAAGGAAAATCTCAGCTGCTATTTGGAGGAGTTTCCTACCAAATTTGTGAGATTCAAGGACAACACTTCAAAGGAGAGATTAACTGCTTTGCAATCTAAAAATTTTAGATTTGAGGATAGCAAGAAAGTAGTAATAAGGGCATCATTACTAGCTGCTAAGTTTCAAATTTCAAGAGAGCATCCTAAAGGATAGTTAAATCCACCAAACTACATTTTTGAGCAACAAGTTAGAAGAGTTTCAAAGCTGCAAATTGGTGGGATAAATAGTTTTGGACAGCAAGGAAGAGTTGCAATTTCATATAATACAAGGCAACATTTAGGTGAATCTAATCACCAATATTTCCATCATCTACAAAGGTCATTAAGGTAAGAAACTTTGGTGCAAAAGGTTCATTAATTGAACTTTAGTTATTCGGTTCATTATTAAGTTTCATTAAGCACCATATTAGAGTTTAAAAGTTGCAAGGAGAAGGTTGCATATTAAAGTCTTCAAGGGAGTGCAAAAGATAGTTTCTTATAAGGTTAAAACCTGCACATCAAAAATAGGAGTTAGATATATTTTAAAAGAAATAAAAATATCAACTTTCTATTATTCATTGGAAGCAAAGAAGACATTACTCTTAAGTGAAAGTTGCATAGATTATAGTGCATGATTTAAGGTTCATTTAAAGGAGCAATAAGGAGAATTTTATAGTGCATTATACTATTTATGCTTAAAGGTTATTAAAAGTGCATTGAGTCTTAATTTAAGAAGGAAGATTAAGTGCACAGATCAAAGTAGAAGTGAAGTGTCAAAAGACACTATTTGAGTGTAGGAAATCTGCAGTATATTGTGGCATAGAGAAGCCACTAAAAGGAGTAACATAACCTCCAAATATTGGAGAAGAAATCCATCATATCAAGTCAACAAAGAAGCTACAAAAGAGACTAAGAAAGTCTCAAAACCAAGTGCAGATTTGACACAAGGTTAACAACTTCATACTTGTCTTCTACATCATAGCAAAGGAAGACAAAGGGTGAGTGTCTAAAGACAACAGTAAAGTGTTGTATTACAACACATAAGTGACAATATTAAGTAGGTCAAAGCACATATTACGGTGCTAAGGATGTAGAGCCATCAAGAAGGGCTCAATATCATTATCCTCAAGGTGTCAAAGGACACCATACTCGGTGCCACAATCTCATGAATGTAGTACCACAGTGAAGATACCTATCATAGCAAATGAACCTGCAACAAGAAGGAGATTAGCAAGATAGCATTAGTGCGAGTTGGAAACAACTGGAAAAGACAAGGTGCAAAGGAGAACAATGCCATCAGTTACCCAAGAAGAAACTTGGATGAACCACCATCATCGTTGAAGATGCGTACATTGAAGAAATAAGTGCACACCTTGTTGTTACAAAGAAGCCAAGCAAACCTACGAAGGAAGTTAGAAAGAATAGGCATTGGAGCAAGGATAAGCACCAAGATTAAAAGGTACATTGAGTTGTTTGATTCCATGCAAGGGAGGAGCTTCCACTTGCCATAGCAACGTAAGGGATTTAGTGCCACTTGGCACAAGGGAAGAACGAGCGTTTGCATTTCTTCATAACACTCACGCTCAGGTAGAAGAGCACCCAGGTTGGTGAGATATTTCAAAAGAATCATCAATAATTATTCAATACCCAAAGGATAGCACCACCTAACTAACATCTCCAAAGAATGTAACTGCAACATACATTATAAGCAAGAATGCACCACTTGGTATCCACTTCAAAGGGAGATGTAAGGTATTAATAGTTGAGGACAAGATATAGAACATATATCTCCAAAATCGAGAGGTTAGAGTGCACTAAAGGAAGGAGGAAGATCATCATAAAAGGTGTGCAGTGAACGTTGAGCATTAACTGCTCACTATTATATGTAGGAGACCAATGAATTCAATGCCCAGGCTTGGATAAATAATCGAATCAAGAGCCAATCATATTGCAACATACAACATTCGAAGGAAGGTATAATTCTACATAATTTTATATTTGCTTTCTTTAAGTATAAGGAGTTATAAGGTGTTTTATTATAAGGTTGAAGTTATTTATTATTTGCATTGGAGATATAAGCAAATACCAACCTTAGTGAATTAGAAAGCAAACATAAATAAGGAGTTTATTTCCTTAAGTGACATTTCAAAAGTGCACTAGTTGAGATACAAACATCATAATATTTGCAATTAATTAAATAGGAGTGATAAGGTTTTATACTTTGGAAAAACTAAAGTATTACTCTTTTGCAAATATTATTATTTTCTAAAGTTCCAAAATTAGGGAGATATAAGGAATACTACACCAAAATCTAGATCATTGGAATTTAGAAAATTAAACCATTGAAATTTAGAGAATTGAAAGAAGCTCTTCATAGCATTGATTAAAAGAGTTGGAAATTATTGCTCATACTTGTCTCATATTCACATTAAAGGGGACAAAAGGAATCCAACTATAGATTCTTGAAGTTAGAGAATTTCATCTAATTAAAAGTGCATATATCAATAAGGAGAAATAAGGTAAAATATAGTAGTTGAACTTTAGGGATTCAACTCAAGGAATTTAAAGAAAGGTAAGCACTTTATCAAGACTATAGTTCACTCAAACACTAGGGAGATATAAGGGATTCTACAAAACTTGATAGTAATAGGACTTTATCAAGTTTGATCATATATTCTTAACTAGAGAGTTATAAGGTAGCCTACAAGGACCATCATGACAACAAATAAATTCATTCTCACTGAATCCCAACTACTTAAAGGTCCAAATTACTCTTCATGTAAAAACAATGAAAGGGCAATTTTGATGGCTAAAAAACTGATATAGTCAAGGGAATAAAAGATAAACCTACTTCAAATGAAAGTGAGATTCAAAAGTTTGAAGAAAATGAAGCAAAATATTTAATGATAATAACTTTTTCCATTACAGATGAAATTCAACCCTACATTAGTTCAGCAAGAACATCTACAAAATCTTGGAAAACCTTAGCCAAAATATTTGAAAGGAATAATAAAGCCACTATCTTAAATCTTCAAACTCAATTACATTCTTTAAAAATAAATAGTGGTGAAATTATAGAACTATTCCTAAGGAAGGTAGTGGATATAAAAGCAAAATTATTAACCTTAGGATAAAATTTTGAAGATAAGTTTTGTCACTACCCAAAATTATGGATTCCTAACCTCTTAGTTTTATTTTGAGTCCTTGGGAACTCCACTTCATTGAAAGGTAAAGGAGCATATATTCGGTTAACATGGTATTAATTAAAACCATTCACGGACACACCAATCTCTACTACTTACATAATCCCATTTATGCAAGAGCACTAGGTTTCACACCATTCTAAGCTTTCAAACTCATCGACCACATGAGCTAACTTAAATCTCATTCCAATATTTCAAAATGAGGTGAGCTAATATTCGTCCTCATGCAAATCCTTCTGCATGAGTATGCTTAGCATAATGGGTGTTTTCTATTCATCTCATCCATTAATTATATATTCTCCTATGTATGTAACTCCATATCCATACCGGTCCTTTAGTTCCCATGAGTTATTTTTATTTAACAACCCTAAGCTCTCTAAAAAGTGTTCGATTAACAAGAAGTTTATAATACAATTCTATTCTATCTATACTTTTAAATAAATAGGAATGAATGGAAATATAGGTTAAAAACTATACCGATAACCTTTATTCAAAAGCATTCCTTTAATAAAACTTCCATCTACTATCCTTAAGAGAAATACCGAAAAAGCTTCTAGAGATTGCTAATTTCTTTCGTGCAAAACCCATTTGAGTTAAAAATAACAACATAATTTCCCAATTTACAACTTGAGTACATAACACTAAAATACTCATTCTCTTCCAATCAGATTTAACATAGATCTCCTTGAATTTCAATTTCCATTAGATTATAATGTCGTACCACTAAATAAGCCCTTTTATTTAGTTAAAAAGACCCACGTAGTTTGACCTTATGTTCTCTCTTAATGAAATATCAAAGCATTAATACATTGAGAACATTACAATGTTAACGTTACCAAAGAGTTTCAAAGCAAATCTTAATAGAGCAGTCATTTCCCAAATAGCCATCAAAAGAATTCTCCCCCTCGAGTATCATTTTTGGTATCCTCCTTCATAAAGGATAAAGCATCCAACATCATTTCACTTACAACATTGCATCATATGTCCTTTATCCAAAGGATGAATTTTCCAACTCTAACTCTTTCAGTCATTGAGAAGTTAATGAGTGTCCACCAACTCCTATCACTGCCCTTGACTTGTATCATTTTTCCTTCTCCAGTATTCATTAACCAATGATAAGATTTGTATTCTCTATAGGGATCAAAGATGGTCACCACACATATCATTGTGCATACCCATTGCTCACACATAAAAATAAATTTGTTTCACACAATTCGATTTTAATATAATAGTAATTCGGATATCCATTCTTTAAAGAAAACCAAAAATAGATATACCATTAACTGGTTAATCCCAATTCAAAATTAGATAACAACATTTTCAATAAACTAATCTATAGGAAAAACTAACACTGACTAATTTAATTTTAATGTCATGGATCCCGACATTGACCAATAGAAGAGTTCTAATCTATTCCTTCAAAAATGATAATGGTTGGAATAGTGTTGTTATTTTTTCCACACAAAATAACCAAGGCTACACTTATATTCTATCACTTAAAGAGTACATTAAAAATAATATCCTTATTCTTCCCAAAGTATAAAAATAGCAATAATAAGTCAAGTATTTTAATTGTACTCAACTAGAATTAAACATAGTTCAATTAAACTGAAGACAAAGAAAATAATTCTCCTTTTCAAAAGTAATATGTGCACAACAACTGATATTCACATTGAACCACTATCTCATAAGCAATATATCATTATTCCAATTGAGCGGACTTTACCCAATCATCATCATTGTCACTTATCTATCTTGCAATTCGTCAACCAATTGTTTACACACACAACTAATGAACCATAGGAAACAACCCACTCTTGCTCATTTTCATCAAGTACTATCCATGAATAACTATAGTCATATTTATTAATAACCTAGCACATATTCAACAGTATAACTATTTCTCAATTTTTCCTACAAAAACTTCATGTTATCCAGTTTGCTTAATAATAATTGACAAAATAGAAGGCGTTGCCAAGACAAAAAAAAATCTCATATATCTAAAAGATAATATATTACCAACCAGGCTAAGTCTAATGCCATAAAAAAATTCCAAGTCTTACTTATCAAAATAATACATTTATATTTCACAATAGTAATACCAGTTTCATGAGAAAAAAAACCTTCCATTGTTCTACCATCTACAAAACCATTTGTCTGTGTAAACAAATTTACACTCTATTCTTGAACACAAACATCTTGACTCTACCTCAAATATTTTTTAGGTTTCTAAAATCCTCTAAATTAACCAAACTCATAATAACGAGATGCTAATTACTCTTGGGTTAAACAACTTAGAGCTATAGTCAAGATGTATTTTTAACATCTTAATCTAGAGGTCGGACCAACGAAGTCAATATATTATTTTAACAATGAAACTCAAAAATAAAGTATCATTTTAAATAATCTAGAAAGTTTTTCAAGATAATCCATTTGTTAATAACTTAAAAAAATTACCAAAGTCTACAAGCAAATACTGACAAGTTATAGAGCTACTTGGTTTCCTCCTATCACTTGTCACTATTTTTTCTTACTCTTTTCTCTTTCCCCTGATACCTCATTTCTCATCCTCTTATCTATATTTTTATCCCCTTTCTTGAAAGAAGATATGGATCTAGACCCCCCATAAGCCCAGTTTGATGGTGAGCAACCTAGAAAAGCATTACCCCCACTATTGACTAACGAACATCCCCTTAAATGGGAATTTGTTCTACATGGTCTAAACCACTCACAAGCCCACTAATGGATATAGTTGGAATTTTTTCATAGTTAAACCTCGCTTAGATCGTTAACTAGGTAATAAACATGCTAATATTTATACAAATACGAGAAATCACACATAAATAATTTCTCTTATGAAAACAGAATGCAAAGCCCACTTGGTGAGATAAATAATGAAATTCCTACCAATATTTTCACTAAGAGATGATATCAATAAAATATATATTCTTTATGTATTGTTTTATTTTTATAAGAAATAGTTTAAGACATCAACCAAGCCTTGCAATATTATTTTCATTTCCACAAAATCTCATCATAAAGAGAATTTCCATGCAACA
Source organism: Wollemia nobilis (assembly GCA_028583015.1). Lineage (NCBI taxonomy): Eukaryota > Viridiplantae > Streptophyta > Pinopsida > Araucariales > Araucariaceae > Wollemia > Wollemia nobilis. The sequence continues at coordinate 993,787 of JAQPPZ010016912.1, read as the reverse complement.
AACAAAATCAAACAAAACTCGATATTTCTTTTCATCTTATGCAAATCATGTTATGAATCTTCATGAGAAGATCATTCATTCATGTTGTCTCCCAAATAATATGATGAATTACCCATCACAAAATTTCCCTTAAGATAACTCATTCCTGGTGGTTATTTCTTTCTTCCACCATCAAGAAAACCTTTTCTTGCAAAAATACAAATCTATGAGAAACATCGTATTCCTTCATATATTATATATCCTAGAGAGTTAACACATGATATTATCAATCATTCCATGCATATATTACATAAAATTTCCATAAAATACATATCCTGCATAAATAGATTAGGAACTAATCATTCATTCCATCAATTAAGATGATATAACTAAAAACATAAAATCATCCATTAAAATTCCTATTCAAAAGAAAGTCTATCAAGGAAGGTTCATGACAAGTTTTTTGTTCAAGTAACCTTGAGAGCACTTCCAGATAGCTATAGACATTTAGTTACATCTTTACAAATCCTAAGTAAAGATACATATTTTGATGAGTTAGTCAATATTCTTCAAGAGTATGAGGTGGAAAATATAGTTAAAGATGAAAATACTAACAATGCTTTAGTTTTAAAATATAATCCACGAGAAAATGTTGCCTCATCTACAAAAGGATGAAGACCATGGAATAATAGATATTATCAAGTTTGTAGGAAGAAAGGACATAGTACCAATTACTATAGATACAATCCTAGAAACCAATATCAAGGAAATCAAACAAATTATGGAAGCCAATCAAATAGGCCATTCCAACCAAGACAATATTAGAATCAGTATATTCCACATCAGCAACAATCTCAACATCCATATACTTCTCAAAATCAATACAATTATCCTCAATTGCAGTATAGAGAAGGAAAATAAAAATGTCACTTGGTTCAAGAGATTCAAGAAATTCAAGAGTTGGAAGAACCTACAAATGAATATGAAATTTAAGCCCTCTTAGCAAATATAGTATTTTATAAAAATACTAACTATTTACTTGATCAGGATACAAACAGGAATCAAAATGAAGAAGAGCTCAAATTTTAGATCTAGAATGAAGATTCATATTGAATACTAAAGTCTTAAATACCTCAAATAATGTAATATGAGGGGGTGTTAGAGTATATTATATTATTTGGTACATGTCAATGTACCACCTTGGGTACATTATTAGATTAAGAGTCTATCTTAGATTAAGGTTTGAGTAGTTACTTCAATCAAGTAAAAAATGCACAAGTGTTAGAATGTGCAATGATGTACATATAGTCCACATGTACAGTCATAGGATAGGTAGATGAAGACTCATAGGTTGAGTAAAAATAAAGATACATATATTCCTATATATGTGTGTGTGTGTGTGTGTGTGTGTGTGTTTGTATGCCTTGAGGGATAGAGTGAGAGTGAGATTGAAGTTACTATAGTGAATTATAGTTAGAGTGCAATGTAGTTATTTAATTAAAATTATGGAGTGTTCATGTTTTCCATTATAATTAATTATACTATTTTCATGAGAATCCATTAATGACATATTTTTGAGTTATTGTAGAAGTTTATCTTATAGTTTTCCTGCATGTTATAGTTCCATTATCATATAGTTATCATTGATTGCTCATTTTACATCTTGTGGTTGCATTTACTTTAATATAAAACATTAAAAGCTAACACATTGCACAACAATAATACCGATATGAAAAGTTTGAAAAATATAGCAAAATAGCTGGCATTAAGAATGGACTCACGTCAAGCTCTAAGTTTCACTTAAAACTATAATAAAATGTGTAATAAACCCCTAGATCCCATGGTAGTCGCTAGGCCCTACCCTAAGCATTTTCCAATGTCAGTTTTACCTATTTATAAGGGAACAAAGGACTAAATAGAATATTTTAGGATGTTTAGAACAACTTATCATGATATTATATATGATGACATATTTCTAAAAAAGTTCCCTAAAGTCTTGGTGGTGTGGCATTAGTCATTAGAATTATATTATCAACTACCTCATCATTATTTGAGGAACTTTGAGGAAATAGTTGAGTTATTTGTTCAACAATTTGGAGCTTATGTGGAGAAAGGAGTAACCATTCAAGATCTATATTATTAGCTTTTAAATCTAAATACTTAAGATAAAGTAATCACAATATCTAAGATAAATTTACAATATGAAATATATGATAATGGCAAACTACTAAGCATATAAAACTCATAAATAACTTTAGAAATGACTCATATAAATACCACTAATAAATGCTCACAAAAATATGATATTTATTGAATAAAGACCTCAAATACATCATACTTCTTCACTCTCCATTACAATTGTATATGCCACTCTACATATCATTCTCTATATCACTCTACATATTTCATACACACACACACACACACACACACACATATATATATATATATATATAATAATGGAATGTGACTCTTCTTATGGAGCATTCTTGGTCTTCACTTTTCCTATGAATCTTCATCTTCCTATTATATGACACATGTGCACATGGATAACTATGCACATTTACATTGCCAAAATACTTTGCACACTTGTGCATTTATTACATTGCATAAAGTAAATACTCTCACTCTAATCTAAGACACTTTCCTAATCTAAATATGTACCCAAGGTGGTACATTACCATGTACCAAATAATGTAATATATTCCAACACCCCATGTATTACATTATTTTGTTATTGAAGACTTTTATCTTCAATATGATATTTATATTTTAGATGTTCTTTATCTCGATCATATCCTTCTTCTTCTTTTGGTTTAGTCTTCATGCTTTCTTCAATCTGCTACTTCTTTGTATACTTGATCAAATGAATGGTTAGTATATTTCAGCCTTTGTGGCTTCAATATTACAAGTTTCTTGAGCTCTTTCATAGTCATCAAATTCTTGTATAGGAATTTTCCTTTTTCCTTTGTTCTTAGAATTATATAACCCTTTCTTTTTCTATATAGAAAATTTTTCTTCATCACCTCCATTCTTTGATTCTTCATTATTTGGTTTACAAACTACTTGGACTTATTTGAATTTTTATGTATGGATACACTAGATAAATCATAATTGATCCATTTTTCTTTTTCTTGTTTGATAATATGACATTGTTTTTTTCATTGATAACTTTGAATTCTACTGTCATATTTTGATCCATAAGTTGAGAAACTGAAAGAATGTTAATAGTCAATCCAAGAACATATAAAAAATTAGTTAAATTGACTAGAACATTTTTATGCCTTTTACTTTGCAAGTCTTACTATTTTCTATAGCAACTAATTTTTCATATTTTCCTTGTAAAGCATTGAACCATATTTTGTTTCCAGTCATATGTTTACTTGCTTCAGAATCTATGTACCAATAATCCATAATTCCTTTAGCTTTGAATAATTCAAGGTTCTAAACCTTTGAGGTAGGATTCCTTTTGTCTCCCTAATAATAAATGATAGGCTAAAGATAACTCTTATAGTATATGATCAATCAATAGAATTCCTTTTAGCTCTTTGGTATCAAGAACAATTTTGATGGAATGTTTCAAAACCTTTGAATTTGTCTACCTTATGACTCCCTAGTGTAGTATATCAAATAAATATTTGATGTAATCTCAAATTATTTATTATTTATCTCTCCTTAGTTTTGAATTATAGACTTAGGATAAATTTCAATTGTTAATAACCTTTTATCTCCCTAGTTTTCTTTCAATTTTAAGTTCTGTAGAATACCTTGTATCTCCCTAGTGTTTGAAAGATTATATTATTTTTTAACTTCTATTATACAAAATAACATTGTACTTTCTTCTTATCAATAAATGATTTGAATGCAATTTAAAATCTTATAAGTCTTAAAATTTATGTCTCTTGTTATTTTGAATAAGAGACTAAACTATCAAATGCAATTTTCCTTTGTCAAAAAACTTCTATGTTGAATTCCTTTTATCTCCCAAATTTTAAGAATATAACATTCCAATTCTAAATTTCATAAAACTATGTTGATGTTGAATTCCTTATAACTCCAACTCTAGAAATTTAGAAATTCTATAAAGTAATATTTGCAAGTTTTGTATTCCTAATTTGATGTAGAATACCTTATTTCTCCAAACTTATCAAATTGCAAATATTTTAACTTGTTTTGTAAACTCAAGTGTGCAAATTACAAAACTTAAAAAATAAAGACTTCAATATTTAAAATCTTCAATAATTTGTAGAAGCTTTTAAATTGCTATTTTTAGATTTTAAGGTTTAAATAATACTTCATAAATATTATCTCTCCAATAAAATACTTTCAACCTTAGATAATAATTCTCCTTTAATCCTTATAACTCCTACTTAACATAAATAAATTATAGAAATAATAAATTACCTTAAAAATTTTGAGGTGCTCCCTCCCTGATGCTAAAATGGGTGCTCCACTTAGGTTGGTCAACTTCCTTCAGCTTAGTCAAGGGACTTCAACATATTCCTTTCTGTTGTAGTAAATGAGTCTATGCCAAAGTATTTCCCTCTCATGCAATAAATGGCACTCCAAAAATGTTTGGTCTTCCTTGGTAACATTTGGAATCATGAAATATAGATGACAAGTGTCACCAAAATTCTTCCTTATCCTCTTCTAACGTAGCTTGTGACTTTTAAAATACTTGTAGCACTCCTTCCTTGTGCCAAGTGTTAGATGCAATATTATAACTCTATTGAACCTTATGGATGAATTTTGAGTGCTCTTTGACATTTTGACTCCCTTGCCTACATTTTTTTCTTTCCATTAAAAATTGGTTGTGCATTTAATGTACTCAAAAGACTAGTGTTGTCATGACCCGTTACCCTCCTACCTTATTTAAAGAATATTAATTGATCTTGGGGATCAATTAATACTTGATACGAGGGGCATGGCCCTAAAGAGTCCTAAAAAAATTCTAATCAAAGAATTTTATGTAGGTTGGGTAAATATTAATTAGAGAAGATAATTAATTATAAATTAATTATGAGGACTTGTGAAAGATAAAATTGAGGAATTATCTTTTACAAAATCATAACAATAGGTAAACAACCTAGTGGACCCAATGTAGATGGGACTCAAGAGGACTATAGGATTTTTAAATATTATACATCTATCCTATCTATTGGGGAATACACATATGGCTCCCCTATATTGGTGGAAATTAAAAAGGAGATCCCTTACCATATCAATAATAGTTCTAACTTTGTTCCCATTCTATGCCTTAATAGTATGGGTTTTTAATTTATCCCCATGAAAAAGGGATAAAAAACAAAAATAAATTCACTCACCTTATCTCTAATGGACCCTTTAGTGACATGATAAGTCTTAAGGGGCCCAAGGTATCTTTGTAATAATTAAATAATAAAGCCACTATTTGGGCCATGAGTGGAGAAGTGTCCTATAAATAGAGGGCACCTTGTGAAGAAAAGGGGAGGGGGGAAATCTGGAAAAACCCTAGGGAGTATGCTCTCCACATTGGTGGATCAGAAACTAGAAGGTTTAAAGTTTTTCCTAGTTGAAGGAGGCATTTAGAGAACTAGAAGGAACCAATGGAGGCCACCATGGAAGTTTAGAGAGACAACTTGCTGAAAGGAGGTTAGATCTTGCATAATTGTTTGCATTTTGAAATTTTCAATGGAAAATATCTATCTATGCATGGGTTTTGAAGATATATTAAGCTCGATTATTTTAAGCCTTGATGTTGGATCATTTTAAGTTTTGAATAATTAATTTGTTTCCATTTGTTCTTGTGGAAATGGGTGTTTAACTGATTTAGCTATATTCAAAGATTTTATGGTCAAAATTTTAACTGCAAAGCTTAGGGTTGTAACCATTCAACACCCCCACATTCAATACCCCTACAAGCTAACCTAGTATGTTAATAGTGCCTCAAACAGAGCAATCAAGGTAGCCTACCGAGCATTAAACAACACCTTAGGTAGAATGAGGGAGGTAAAACCCCTCGACCATAAATTGGTGGTCAATTTTTATATGGAGGACTATATTATATACTACCTTAGAGTCAACTCCCAGCAAATGTGGTAAATTTACTGCGGGTGACTCGCAATTATCCCAAATAACTACGTTTTGCATTACTTTTTTTTGGGTTTCTATGAGGTTTTATGACCCGATGATGTTTGGAGGAAGGCATTACAAACAATTAGTAAGTTTTCGATGCCAATGGTGAGATCAAAACTGGTAAAGACATTTTGGATAACATCTTCGATTGCATCAACATATCCAAGAAAAACTATTTCATTTTAACTAATTTAGATCCCCTGAGTCAATCATTTGATAGGTGACCTGTTACTAGCTTTGGCCCATGTGGTTACCTTTGTCATGTGTGTAACAGTTAAACTTTGCAACATAGCCTACAGAGGAGAGCTGGTTCACAATACAGCTTGAAGACCAAGTTTTTAGAACTTTCCTTGGCATCGATGGTTGAAACACATCGGTAATAATTTGAAACTCTACACAACTCCCAAACATAATGTAGCATGAATCTAAGACTCTCTGCAAAAAATGAGAGATTGAATCGAATAACAGGCACTGAGTAAGGCATGGTGGAGGTTTTTGGATGAGGGTTTGGTGGTTTTCATGAGTTTTCAAGTTCCTACGATTCATTCTAAGAAGACATGGTGCAGAGGATTGAGTCTGCTATGCCAAAGTAATGCCATCACAAGAGGGATCATGGGACATTATTCCACACGGGATATGATAGAGCCTATAAACATATTTTTATGGCATGGTCCTACCTTAGGCTCTCGATCACCAAGTGGTGGTCAATGACCACCCTTGGCAGTTGAGATAAAGCTAGTAGGTGATCACCAGCATCTATTGGGGTGCTTACCACTTGGAGTGTTTGCCTAGTTGATTTCTGATAGGGCATCGACTGGAGTTGTAGTGGAATGTACTTTTTCTTCTATTATGTTTGATCTCGTGATTCGAGATTGGTCTTTGTGTTCGATCTTGGGATCTCAAAACCAAATATTTTATAGTCCAATGTAATGCTTTGTTGATATGGATTAATTAAAAGAAAGGAAGCTTTATTTTCACTAAATAAGAAAGGTCTTAGAAGTTTTGTAATCGCTAAAGGAGAAATTTTAACATTTTGGAAAGAAAAGGAAAGTTTTATAATAGCCAAATGGGAAATAATTTCTAGAGGATACACTTGGACTAATAATTAAGGTTATCCTTGTGTGGTTTCCAAAGATTAAATTTAAAAATATTTGGTAGTTTGACCCATGCGATAGTTGCCCTAATGCTAATGGGACTATGGTTCATGAACTAAATAATAAGTTAATTTTAATTAAGTTATGAATTAAACAAAAGGGGGCTTGGTTTAAAATTAGTGATTTTGAATCCATATGTGGTAATATGTTATGGATCCAACCTAACAATGAATAATAAGTCAAAAATGTAGGAAGACAATGGAAAAATTATTGAGTTAATAAAAATATGAAGCTTCATAAATTAAGGGTATGGGACCTTGATTTATGAAGAAAAAAATTGATTATTTATCAACTCGTGGGAATAAATTTGGAAGTCATGCATGAGGGAATTTATGAGATTACCTCTAATAGTCTTCTCCAAAATATGGACCCAATGATTATCATAAACTTACGAGAGATGATATAAACTCTAAGATAGCTTAGAGAAAGGAATCAGAGATTCCTTAATTGCATTTAAAGTTACAAGGGGACATATGGGTTCCTCTTGGTATGGAGAATATCCTAAAATCATCATGATGTCTTAGAGTAAGGATTAAGATAAAACCTTAATTGCATCATGTGTTTGAATAGGAATAGTAGCATTTCTGGAGGTGTATACTGATTAAGGAGGGGTTCGTTTATGCCCTCTCTACATGTAACAATTCCATATCAAAGTTTATGAATATGAGGAAAGATTATATTTTGGAGGCTAGGTTTATTCCCTTGAGGGTTCCCAGGATAAATATTTGTGTCACTCTATTTTGTGGTTTGCTTTATTATATCTTGTGGATGTTGCATTTATGTTCAAAATGAAAATGATATATGATGTAATGTTTATTTCCATGCACTATAATTGAGAATAATGATAGAATGTATATAATGTATGGATGTTAGAAATGTATGCTTAATTCTTAATATGATAATGCGACTATGTCATTTACTTTTGGAATATGATGGGTAATGGTGAATGATATAGTTAAGTAGAGTTGCTCAAATATTAATCTCATGTGAAGGATGTATGCTTACTTAAATATGTTAATGAATCAATGGGATTTGTCTAACTTTCTATAATGTTGTGGGATAACTATTTATGAATGATGCACCTTTCCATATACAACATTGATTATATTCATGTTGGTTATTCTATGTTGGATTCCAAGGACTATTATGTAATAGAAGCTAATTCTTAAGGGGATAACTAGATTTATGCTAATCTAAACATTAAGCACTTATTATTGAATGGAATATAAACCTTGCTTAAGTAGAATTCTCATGTAATGCTTCAAACCTAAGGAGTTGATGTAAATAATTATACCATAAAAGGGCCTCACAGATTAAATTCACCTCATAATCACTCAAGATGGTTTAGTTGAGATTACATTGTGGAATGAAACTCTCAAGATGGCAAAATGACCTCGATCTACAAACCAAGATAGACCCTACACTCTACACTAATGAATTAAGTGTACATGTGGAGGAAAACACCCATATGGGATAAGTATTGTCCATTTGTAATGAACTCCATGTGAACAACAAGAGGGTTGCCTAAACAAAGAGTGTACCAATATGCTCTAAGAAGTTTAAAGATAGGTAATCATGTTTAAGAGGACATTCCATGGATTCTTATCATGATAGTGATATTGTTGTCTTAGAACTCCCTTCTAAATGGAGTGGATCAGATCTAAGATCTATGAATAACCATTGGTGTGGTTATTTCATCTATGATGGTTTACCATTGGTGTGGTTCTCCATATTCAAGGCATTCACCTGGTCTTGGTGGACCATTTGGTGATTTCTCCTTTTATGGGGATGAAACCTAATGCTTGGCCAACGTACTCATACCAAGTGGGGTATGAGGGTTTCATAGAAGCTGATCACTTCTACTTAAAGAGACTCTGATCAAGTCTCTATAGCTCTTGAAGCTATTTGCCTTGAAAGTTACAATCCAAATGGAATATGTCTATCCTAGGACATGATTAGGTCTTTTTCCATATGAAGATGAATATTTATATATGTAAAAATAAAATAAAAAATATGTGGATAAGAAGGGGTAACAAATTGGGGTTGTTACAGTTGGTATCAGAGCCCAGGCTAACTAATAGACTCTAGTTAAGGTCTAGGTTAGCAAATACTTGGGGCATGAAACTAAACTTGAAAGAAAATTCCACAACTTTAAAATGCACACTTGGTAAGTGCTTGGGATGATGATGTCTGAGTTCCTATCCCCCATGAGTAGATCCACAGTCATTCGAAAGTGGAAGAGCTAAGTGAACCCTCTTGCATGGATTTTAAGCGGTGTACCTTAGACTCTTTTGGGAAATTACTCGACATCTATATCTCTAAGACTTACTTGTGTATGAGTCAAGGTTCAAATTTACTAAGGATTCACTTGAATTATAATTGTCAAACCAATTTGGATGACTTAAATGATTATAGTCATGAATTGAAGTGAAACCTTAGGATATGCAAACATAAATTCAACCATTTAAGTTAGTCAAAAACTAACTAGTGGAAATTCAAACAAAACAATGTTTTCTTTATTTTTGATCAATGTTACAATACACTCTAGAATTTTCCAACTAGAGGTTATGGTGCAATGGTGGAAGAAGTCACCCGACAACAACACCAGAACCTGAAACTCCGATATGTTGGAGGAGAGCAAGGAGGGTGAAACTTCACGTCTAAGTATGGAAATATCCCAAATCTCACCAGACTCGTCTCTGACATGAGAATTAGGGAACTCCACCAAGTATGCTCTGGAATCCCAAGAATCACCGCCACATGCAGCTTCGCCAACATCCCGAAGCAGCCCGACTCCTCAGAAAAGTATGCACCCGACCACCCGGGTGGTGGTTGAAATAAATAATGAGTGATAAGCTATTTAAATCAGGAATTGACCACTATGTCATGAATGTGGTATTAAAACTTATAAGAAAACTAGAGTGTAGTTTTGAAACAGTTGTTGGAACACAGAAAAACCACGTATATGAAACTAGTGTAAACCAAACACCGAAGTTAGAAGTAATATAATACGAAATTAATTGCAATTCTACCATATGACAATAAGGTCAATAGGGGTACACTTTACAACAATAGTACCATGCGATAGACACATTTTGCCAATAGAGAAATAAGGTACGAAATCATCCATTGGAGTCATCGAAGGGTTGATGATAGGACGTGATGCAAACTAAGGAAAGGACACGTGGGTTATGATGATGTGTTCTATGCACATCAAAAAAAAATATTACTCCCTTTGGAATTGGAGGAGAACCCAATAACTCAATTTGATGGATCTACGAATCTACGGAAATAAATGGACCTCGAAATACTATCCAACAAATAAATTGAAGTAAAACTCCAACATCGTAGAATGGAGTAAATAGTGTAGAATTTATCTCAGTTTCAGATACAAAAATAACCTAATTACTATTCATGGTAGTAAATATCATGTTGCTCGTATTAGGGTTTACCCTATTAGTATTGATAGTTTCAAGAATGGACACCATAGTGTGTCTCGTAATCATCTTGTTTTTGTTAGCCGATCTATTGGTACATACTCTTTGAGTTATGGCTTCTGAAAATGTCAGAGCCAATAGTGGTAATCCTACAGAAACATTATAAATTAGACCATTAAAGATCATTAGGGTAAGATATCCTTTGAGGATAATCTTCTAGAATGCCAAGAATAGACTAGGTGAGAGCGAATGGCAATGGTTGAAAGAAGTAGGATTTGAGGGAGCGACTCGATTAGAGCCAATACACGTAGACATATGTTATCTGTCTGCCCTAGTAGAAATATGGGATCCCGATAGAGGGACATTTCAATTACCCACTGGAGAAATGACTATTACGTTGGAAGATGTATACAAAATATATCGAATATCGATAGAAGGTCGTGTAGTAACCATTGCTAATGAAGCAAAAATAGGGCATATTCTAGAAAGAGTGTTCGAAGCATATTGGAGGAATGTGAACACCGATAGGGGGTGTATAGAGCATGAACTTCACTATGTGCAGGGTAGACTGACACATAAGCATGCGGTTATAATGGAGCTCTTATCGGGTGTCATTCTACCCGAATCAAGAAGTGCACATTTTCCTTAGAATTTATTGGGAATCATGCAAGATATAGTGGAAGAGTCAATAATATATGCATGGGCACCAACATTATTGGCCCAAACCTATAAAGAGTTGTTCGATTTAAGAACAATGATGAAAACTAGATTGAACTGTAGCACTTTGCTACAAGTTTGGGCATGGGAGCACATAGTGGTAGCAAGACCCCAAGGGCTACCTTATGATGCACACCAATTTATGGGGCCAAATATGCCCTATGCATTGAGATGGCAACAAAAAAATAATGGTCTAATCATAGACCACTTGAGGGAAATAAAGAGCGATTCCGCTCTATTTGGGAGAATCTGCACTCCCGTGATGTTATTTGGAGACCTTGGAGAGAGGGCCCATTTTGGGTAGAAGATGGTGTTCACCTCTCTTAGGTGAGGTGAGCAAGATGGTTGATCGAATGTACCAGTATACAATATGAGTATTTTCAATATACTCGGGTATTGCGATAGTTTGGTATTACACAATGGATACCGGACCCATCCATGGTTTATATGAGGAAGGGGTGAACAATCGTGATACCTCCACCAATAGAACCACTAGATTCAAATCCTGATGAGGCTATATGGACACCTGAGGAGGATGATGCAAGCACAATCCCTGACTATGACATTTGGTGGACCACTCAATGACAACACCAAGAGGAATATTCCAGTGAGGAAAGCAACTATAGAGAAACAACTAAAGTTGTAGAGGAGGAACACTCATCTAGGAAGAGAAATGAGGAAGAACCTTCTAGAAGATGTGTGCACCAATGGTTGGATACAGGAGCTGGACCATCCAGCCTAAGAGAAGAGGAACCTGTGAGGAAAGTACAACATGAAGTGGATGCATTGAAGAAACAAATTTGACTATTAGAAATTCAATAGTTGAAGTTAGTAGACAAATGGGTGCAACAAAGGTTTAAGTTGGAGACTGAGAGAGAAGCCGCCATCTCAGAGTGAGAGAGGTTTCGATTGGAGTTAACACAAATACGCTACTAGAGAGATACAGTAGGGATAGCCTTGCAAGCATAGAATGCACAATTACACGATGGAAGAGATATATACCGAGTTGCATTCTTGAATTCTTGTATGGATGCACTTATAAGCCATGGGTTGCTTCTTCCATCACAACTAGCTACTATTGGGCCACGTGAACAGGGAAACACAACCCAAGCAACTGGTCAAAATAGAACCCAAGTTACTTCTCGAGCAGTTTCTCCAACAGACTCTCAAACTGGTAATATAGTTATGGAACCAACAGGTGAAAGATCCAAGGAAGAACAACCTTGAGATCCGAAGCCACTAACCTAGAAACTATATGTATTAGTATGCCAATAAGTTTGGCCAATTGTAAACAAAAATTATTTGAAATATATATATTTCTGGTATAAAAATGAAATATTGTGTCTTCTATCATAAAATTTAGAATAGCTTATGAAGTAAACTTATTAAAATGGAAGAACACTAAATGAATTTGAAGAATGGATTAGGTGTCCATTCTTGGAGAAGGTATGGGACTTCTCCATGATGATATAAACCAGGAGACATCTGGGTGGATGCTCTAGTATCAAAATGCATATTAGGATTTATGTGAATATCCTAAATTGAGATTCTGAAATTATGATGTGTCTTTGTTAACACTAAATTTTATCAGGTTAATGCATGCCAGAAGTTAACCAAATTTTACTGTGATACTCCTTGGTGGGAGTTTTGATAAAATTAACAAGACTTTTTATGTCTAATAAGGTACAAATGCATAATTTCATGATATCTCTGTAACATCATTTTGCAAACTCTAATACTACAGTTCCCTAGATCAATTGTTTGTGCAATTTGAAATGAGTTGAAACTGTAGTTTTGTGATGATATTATTGATGATGATTTCAATACTTGTTGATATGCAAAATGGATGTTATATTGTTTATAAGGACATGGTACTGCTGATATTTTACATTTTTGTAGGTCCAGGTACTCTCATGGATGGAATATGAAGCTTGCCATCGAGATTGAAATGTTGGATGATAGAAGAATCTGATTGTAAAACAGCAGGATAAAGGCTAGCGTTTGCTAGACAAATGTGCTTTTGTAAGGTAGATGTCCAAACATAGAGGATTGTGTTTAAGCTAAGGGGGGATGTATGTCATGACCCGTCACCCTCCTACCTTATTTAAAGAATATTAATTGATCTTGGGGATCAATTAATGCCTGATAGAAGGGGCATGACCCTAAAGAATCCTACAAAAATTCTAATAAAAGAATTTTATGAAGGATAGGAAAATATTAATTATCTTTTGGAGAAGATAATTAATTATGATATTTTGTGAAAGATAAAATTGAGGAATTATCTCTTGCAAAATTAGAACAATATGATAAATTAGGTGTAAATTTAGTGGACCCAATGTAGATGGGACTCAAAAGGACTATAGGATTTTTAAAATATTATATGGGTTATCCTATCTATTGGGAAAAACCCATATGGCTACCCCATATTGGTGGAAATTAAAAAGGAGATCCCTTACCCTATCAATAATAGTTCTAACTTTGTATCCATTCTATGCCTTAATAGTATGGGTTTTGTATTTGTCCCCATGAAAAAGGGACACAAAACAAAAATAAGGACACTCACCTTATCTCTAGTAGGACCCTTTAGTGATATGGAAATAATTGAAGCTAACTATTATTTGAAAACATAGGACTTAAATAAGTCCAAAATGTAAATCGTAATCCTGGAAATCATCAACTACTCTAAGGATTTACGTACAAAAATCAAGGAAAGGCTAAAACATAAGCCCTACAAGAACGAAAAGTAAAACACCTAGACTTAGACTATTAAACGAAGCTTATCAACAACTCACGTTGATTATCCTTATGATTAAGCCTAATTAAAATATCCTAGGTCTAAAAAGAAATTAGCCCCTAGGTCTAAATTTCCTCATCATTCGTCCCAACAAAAGAATCATTGGACTCCAATGTTTTTAACAAAGAGGGAAAATCCCGATACGAAATGTGAGCAGAAATCTAGCAAGCCTGATGTGGAAATTGGCATCGACAGGCCACAAGATATGAAGTAGAAGCACCTTGGCATGTCTTTCGGGTCTTCGTATCAAAGACTGTATCGACATCAAGTGAAAGCTGAGCATCAGGAACCACATCAACTGGATGTATGATGGCTGGAACTGTTTCCAGTGTCGAATCATAGTATGGTTTGAGAAGATCAACATTGATGACATCGTGAATGCCAAGATGAGCTGGAAGGTCCAAGAGAAAGGTATTCTTAGAGATTTGCTAAAGAATAGTATAAGGCCCATAACGAAGAGGCTTGATTTTGCTATGTGCCTTATCTGCAAATCATTATTTGTCAAGATGAAACCATACTTTGTCACCAACTTGAAAGGAATGAGGTGTGCGATGCTTGTCCATCTGTTGTTTCTACTGTTGCTAAGTCTTCTAAAGAATTTGAACCACTTTGGCTTGAAGGCTTTGCAAATGCTATACAAAAGAGTTGGCCTTGTCTTGTTCCTTCTGAATGTGCATTGTGGCTGAAGAAGGCAAAGACAAAGGTAACTCATAAGGAGCAAGTGGCTGAAAACCAAAACACACTTCAAATGGAGAGTGCCCGATAGAACTGTGGATGGCCCTGTTGTAGGTGTGCTCAATGTGAGTGAGGCTTAAGTCCCACTTGGCTGGAGTGGAATGATGGTAAATCCTCAAACTCTGCATGAGAGTACGATTAACTACCTTTGTCTGCCCATCGGATTGAGGATGATAAGCAATAGAGAAGTTAAGAGATACTCCCAAAATCCTCCAAAGTGATCACCAAAAGTGACCCACAAAGCGTGAGTCACGATCAGAGACAATACTGGTAGGAAGACCAAAATAACGCCATACCACCTCAAAGAAGAGTTGGGCAAGATCCTGTGCAGTACTTATCTTGCGACAAGGAATGAATTTGGCCATTTTGCTGAATCTGTCCACCACAACAAAGACACAATCATGCTTGCATACTGTCATTGGAAAACCACTCAAGAGATCCAATGCTTTCCCATGGACAAGAAGGAATGGGCAAAGGCATGCTCATTCCCAATGTCCTATTGGATAATTTGGAGCGATTATAGACTGCACATTGTCGCAAGAAGCGAAGAACATCTCTTTGCATGTGTGGCCAAAAGAAAAATCACTGAAGATGATGAAGAGTTTTCTTCCTACCAAAATGTCCCCCATAGAGTGTGGAATGAGCCTCCTTCAGAAGAGACTCTTTGTTCCCATGAGGAACACAAAGTTTTTCCAATTTGTACAACATTCCATCCTAAATATGAAAGTCCTAAAGAGCTCTCAAATTTGAAGAAGAAGGATTGGAAAGTTGGTGGAAAACTTTGCCAAAATCTGGATCCATAGGATACTGTGTAGGCCAAGTTTGGAAGCCAAGATGAGAAGTAGTGACAATTGTCAAAACAAGAGTAGAAGGAGGACGACTCAAACAATCAGCCACTGCATTGTTTCATCCTTTCTTGTACTTGATTACCAAATGGAATTGTTGCAAGTATGATGCCCATTTCATGTGCCTAGCTTCCTCAATATTTGTTTGAGATTGAAGAAACTTAAGGGGCATGTGATCTGTATGAACAATTGTTTCTTTTCCCAAGAGATAATGCCTCCAATACTTGATTGCTTGAACCAAAGCATATAACTCCTTATCATATGTAGAATAGTTCTTCTTGGCCTCTAAAAATGTTTCTGAATGGTAAGCCACTGGATGGCCATTCTGCATGAGCACAACTCCAAGTGCAACTTGCAAAGCATCAGTTTCTATCTCAAATGGTTGAGACAAATCAGGAAGAACAAGAACTGGTGCAGTACTCAATTTTTGTTTCAATGTGTCAAAGGATTTTTTTTTATCCTTTGTCCACTAAAACTAAACTTTGATCTTCGTCAAATAGTGTAAAGGTGCAGCAATAGAAGAATATCCTCCAATGAACTTGTGATAGAAATTGGCAAGTCCAAGAAAACTTCTTAACTTCGTGACTGAAGTAGGAGTTTTCCAAGAGAAGATAACTTCAACTTTGGAAGGATCTACTTGCACACCTTTCTCACTAATTACAAATCCAAGATAGGCAATGAATGTTTGCCCAAATGAACACTTAGGAAAATTTGCATACAATTGGTTCTTTCGAAGAGTTTGAAGAACCGTTTCCAAGTGTTCCAAATGATTCTCCCAAGTAGAAGAATATATAAGAATTTCATCCAAATAGATGATTACAAATTGATCTAGACAATCTTTGAATACTTTATTCATCAGCCACATGAATGTAGTTGGAGCATTTGTAAGGCCAAAGGGCATGCCAAGCCACTCAAAGAGCCCAATTTTGGTCTTAAATGTTGTTTTCCAAGTGTCTTCTGCTTGAATTCTCACCTGATGATACCCACTTTTGAGATCAATCTTGGAGAAGAATTTTGCACCTTGCAATTGGTCCAAGAGATCATCAATGCGAGGAAGTGGATAACGATTCTTGATTGTAATCTTATTGAGGGCCCTGAAATCAATGCATAATCTCCATGTGCCATATTTCTTCAACACAAGCAAGATAGGAGAAGCACAAGGGGAAGTGTTGGGTTTGATGAACCCTTTTTTCAACAATGCTTGAATTTTCTTTTTAATTTCTTCCATTTGCACTATTGATTGTCTATACATTGAAGAATTAGGAAGAGAATATGCAGGAACAATCTCAATACTATGATTAATCTGTATTTCAGGAGGAAGACTTGTGGGTTCTTTAAAAACATCAAAAAATGATTAAAGTATTGAATGAACTGAAGAACTCCTATTATTAGTGTGCTTAGGTGCTTGCTTTTCTTCTTGAATTGGTCTGATAAAGATGAGTGCTAATTCATTTGCTTGATTTACAGCTTTGCGTACTTGTCTACAACTCAACATCAAATTATGTGGAGTTTGTTGTGTACTTCTGATTATGAAATTTTTATTGTCTTTGTGCAAAGTGTATGTGTTTTTGTACCCATCATGTATAGACCTCCTATCGTATTGATAGGGTCTTCCAAGCAACAAGCCACAACAATCCATTGGAGTTACATCGCACACAACCGAGTCCACAAAAGAAGGACTGAAAGAAAAATTCATAGTGCAAGTGTGTGTGATGTCGGATGTAATCCCATTGTCCTTCCATCCCAAAGGATAAGGATGAGGATGGGGATTCATCGAAAACTTCAGTTTGTCAACAATGGACCTCGCAATTAGATTTTTCTACGAGCCGCTATCGATTATATAATCAACCATAAAGGTATCACTGAGGTGGACCGTAGTCACAAACAAATTCTCGTGATCACCTTGTGAAGTATTCATAAGGGTCAATTTGGTTAACCCTACCAATTCCTTATAAGGCTTACGTTTCCTTGTAGCCTCAATGAGATTTTCTTGTGAGTCCTCATTGGAAGGCTTTACAACTAGGGATTGTTTCTTCACATTTTGCAACTTAAAACACCTCTTTTGATTATGTCCTGGCTTTTTACAATAATTACAAATCAAAGGTGATTTAGAAGAAGATTTTTTTGAAGAAGAAGAAGGGGAAGATGAAGAAGAGGGAGAAGGAGAAGAAGAAGATTTAGCTCCATTGGAAGGTTGAGGAGAAGCCTTCTGATTTCCTCCTGATGTAGAAGAGTGAGTCCCACGTGATTGCTCCCTCATTTCTTCCTCAGCAAGAAGGGCTTGATTGAAAGCCATGTCAATGTTAACAATCAACTTGTATTTCATCTTCCTATAAATGGGTTCCTGCAAGCCACTTTTGAATTTGTTAACAAGTTGTGTTGCATTATCCTGGACAGAATTCAAAATCCGCAACTTGTTAAATTGAAAAATATAGTCATGAACACTCATATTAGAGGTTTGTCAAAGACGAAGCCACTTGATGTCAAGCTCAGTGGCATAGTTAGAAGGATAAAAATTATTCTTCAAAACTCTTTGCAATTCATCCCACGTATCAATGGGATTTTGGGTCCGTAGGCGATCAGTGACAAGGACCTTGGCAATGCCAGAAAGCTTCAACTTAGCAAAGTTAACTTGTTGATCCTTTGCTATCTTGGTATACTCAAACCAACTGTCCATGTCCAAAATCTAGTTGTTGAGGACCTCTGGATCTCGCGAGCTAGTGTAAAAGGGAACCTCACACTATTGTTGTACTTCATTAGAAGTAACCTTATCAGCCAAAACGCTGACAAGTTGGGTTACTTGAGCCAATTTGTCGACTAACTCAGAATCCATTTGATCCCGAGTGAGCGCCAGCAAAAATTGTCACAAAAAGACAAAGTTACAAAAATGTGCAAAATAAAAAGTGCCAAATTTAATTTGCAAAAATTGCAAATTTACAATGGAAGGGCAAAATAAATATTTAAACAATGGTGCAAAAATATGCTTGCACAATGTCTTTTTTAAAAATAGTCAAAATTTGACTAGTGAATAAAGACAAAATAAACTTGTGTTTTTTTTTTTTTTAATTGAAATCAAAAAGGTGGGTTTGATTTTATTTTAATGCAAATGCACCAAGGTCAAATATGCTTTTAAAAAACCTAGTCAGAAGCAATCAAAGGATTGCGAAAATTCTGGCAGCATATACCGGAAACAAACCCACCGTGCAAAGAGCTTGCAATGCGTGTTGAAATACGATAGGCACAACGCCTATTTTAAAATGTAGGTGAGTCAGCCTGCGATGTATGTGGGACTAATCCCACCAAGGACCAAAAAATATAGGGCCTGCTGGCGTCGCCCTAAATTTGTCGATTGCCAAAAACTTGCAATTTGCTTGGTCCAAAACAGTGCGCCCTCGATCGTCGATCCCAACACAAGATTGGAACCGACCTCCTCTACATGCACGCAGAACTCAAAATTTTCTTAGCCTTGTATCATCTCACGGGCCAGTCGAAATGTTTTAGGCACACAGATCTATGGAACCATGATCCCCTGCAATCAAAAAAGTGGTCGCCTATGGTTTACATATCCCTCTATGCTTAGCATGCAGGACAAAGGTTACAGGAGACAAAAACAAGGTCGAAACAGAGTTTACAGCAGTAGACATGCAGGTTGAGACAGTAGCAAATAGATTTGCCTATCCGCATGTGACACAATCTGGTTCAGAATGGCCAGTGTAATTTTGTGTTTGGGCACACAGGCCAAGGAAAATATGATTTCTCGAAAATGCTGACAGCGCAGGTTTTTGTCAGGTGTGGCAGCAACGAGCAGATCGGCCTGGCCACACGCTGATGTTGGCTCTAGGAAATTCATACCTCCGATACTAATGTTGACTAACAAGTCTAGCAGAAGCCAGAGGACATAGGGGCAGGTTGTTGACACATGGAGGTAGGCGATAGGTATCTGACAACCGCCTGTCATGATCCAACCACATTAGAGAGGACAAAAACTATCATGGCAAGTTCGTCAGATCGGCGGCTTGCATCTAACGGCATCGAAAACATCAAAAAATCATCGTGAAACGGTCGTGGATGATCGGAGCTTCGAAATTCGTAGGACGTTCAACCGGTGACATTGGGAATGCAGAATGAAGAGAATGTTCCACTGGCTTCATAATTTAATGCAGCCGCTGCACACAATTTTTTTTTTTTAATAAAAAATAATTTTGATCAATTTTTCTAAAAATTCATTGCTTCCAAAAGTTGTCAATGATGACAATTTCTTGCAGCAAAATTTGTCAGCAAACTTTGTCAAAAATAATGGAAATGGGCAGCAATTTTTCTACAAAAATGGCAACAAAAATTCTGCAATTTTTCTGAGCTTCAACTGGAACAGGTGGTGGAGTTCACTATGGAGGTCAAAAATAACCCAAAACCTCCAAAATTAACTCGCTCTGATACCAATGATATGGAAATAATTGAAGCTAACTATTATTTGAAAACATAGGACTTAAATAAGTCCAAAATGTAAACCGTAATCCTGGAAATCATCAACTGCTCCAAGGATTTACGTACAAAAATCAAGGAAATGCTAAAACATAAGCCCTACAAGAACGAAAAGTAGAACACCTAGACTTAGACTATTCAACGGAGCTTATCAACAACTCATGTTGATTATTCTTATGACTAAGCCTAATTAAAATATCCTAGGTCTAAAAAGAAATTAGCCCCTAGGTCTAAATTTCGTCATCATTTAGTGACATGATAAGTCTTAAGGGGCCCAAGGTATCTTTTTAATAATTAAATAATAAAGCCACTATTTGGGCCATGAGTGGAGAAGTGTCCTATAAATAGAGGGCACCTTGTGAAGAAAAGGGAAACGGGGAAATCTAGAAAAACCCTAGGGAGTATGCTTTCCACATTGGTGGATCAGAAACTAGAATGTTTTAAGGATTTCCTAGTTGAATAAGGAGGTATTTGGAGAACTAGAAGGAACCAATGGAGGCCACCATGGAAGTTGAGAGAGACAACTTGTTTAAAGGAGGTTAGATCTTGCCTAATTTTTTGCATTTTGAAATTTTGAATGGGAAATCTCTGTTTATGCATGGGTTTTGAATATATATTAAGATCAATTATTTTAAGCCTTGATGCTGGATCATTTTAAGTTTTGAATAATTAATTTGTTTTCATTTGTTCTATTGGAAATGGGTGTTTAACTGATTTAGCTATATTCAAATATTTTATGGTGAAAATTTTAACTACAAATCTTAGGGTTGTAACCATTCAATACCCCTACAAGCTGACCTAGTATGTTAACAACATCTTGGATAGAGCAATCAAGGTAGCGAACATAGCATTCAAAAGTACCTCAGGCAAAACGAGGGAGGTAAAATCCCTCAACCATAAATTGATGGTTGATTGTTATATGGAGGGATTTATCTTATATACTACCTTAGAGTCAACTCCCAATGAATGTTGGAAATTCACTGTAGATGACTCATGATTACCCCAAATAACTGTGTTTTGCATTGCTTTTTTTTGGGTTTCTATGAGGGTTTGTGACCCGACGATGTCTGTAGGAAGGCATTACAAACAATTAGTAAGTTTTCGATGCCAATGGTGAGATCAAAATTGGTAAAGATATTTCGGATAATACCTTCGATTGCCTCAACATATCCAAGAAAAACTATTTCCTTTTAACTAAGTTAGATCCCCTGAGTCAATCATTTGAAAGGCAACCTATTACTAGCTTTGACCTGTGTGGTTACCTCTGTCATGTGTGTAATAGTTAAACTTTGCAAGCTAGCCTACGGAGGAGAGCTGCTTCACACTACAACTTAAGGACTAGGTTGTCAGAAGTTTCCTTGGCATCGATGGTTGAAATGCATCGGTAATAATTTGAAACTTTGCATGACTCTCAATTGTAATGTAGCACCAATCTTAGACTCTCTACCAAAAAGGAGAGATTGAATCAAATAATAGGCACTAAGTAAGGCACGGTGGAGGTTTTTGAATGAGGGTTTGGTCATTTTCATGAGCTTTTGAGCTCCTACGATTCATTCTGAGCGAACATGACACAAGGAATTGAGACTGCTATGCCAGAAGAATGCCATCACAAGAGGTCTCATGGGGCATTATCCCACATGGGATATTATAGAGCCTATAAACACCTTTTTATGTTTTGGGCGTACCTTAGGCTCTCGATCACAAAGTGGTGGTCATTGACCACCCTTGTCGATCGATATAGTGCTAGTAGGTGGTCATTGACCACCCTTGTCGATCGATATAGTGCTAGTAGGTGGTCACCAACACTGATTGGGGTGCTTTCCACTTGGAGTGTTTGCCTTGTTGATGTATTATCCCACATGGGATATGATAGAGCCTATAAAAACCTTTTTATGGTTTGGGCGTACCTTAGGCTCTCGATCACCAAGTGGTGGTCATTGACCACCCTTGGTGGTCGATATAGTGCTAGTAGGTGGTCACCAACACTGATTGGGGTTCTTTCCACTTGGAGTGTTTGCCTAGTTGATGTTTGATAGGGCACATGTTGGAGGTGTAGTGGAATGCACTTTGTCTTCTATTATGTTTGATCTCGTGATTCGAGATTGGTCTTTCTGGTCGATCTCGAGATCTTGAAACCAAATATTTTATAGACCAATGTAATGCTTTGTTGATATGGATTGATAAAAATAAAGGAAGCTTTGTTTTCACTAAATAAGAAAGGTTTTAGAAGTTTTGTAATCGCTAAAGGAGGAATGTTTAACCTTTTGGAAAGAAAAGGAAAGTTTTGTAATGGCCAAATGGGAAAGAATTTCTAGAGGATACACTTGGACTAATAATTAAGTTTATCCTTGTGTGGTTTTAAAATATTAAATTGGAAAATATTTGGTAGTTTGACCCATGCGATAGTTGCCCTAACACTAATGGGACTATGGTTCATGAACTAAATAATAAGTTAATTTTAATTAATTTATAAATTAAACAAAAGGGGGATTGGTTTAAAATTAGTTATTTTGAATCCATATGTGGTAATATGTTATGGATCCAACCTAACAATGAATAATAAGTCAAAAATTTAGGAAGATAGTGGAAAAATTATTGAGTTAGTAAAAATATGAAGCTTCATAAATTAAGGGTATGGGACCTTGATTTATGAATAAAAAAAGTTGATTATTTATCAACTCGTGGGAATAAATTTGGAAGTCATGCATGAGGGAATTTATGAGATTACATCTAATAGTCTTCTCCAAAATATGGACCCAATGATTATCATAAACTTATGAGAGATGATATAAACTCTAATATAGCTTAGATAAAGGAATAAGAGATTCCTTAATTGCATTTAAAGTTACAAGGGGACAAATGGGTTCCTCTTGGTATGGAGAATATCCTAAAATCATCATGATGTCTTAGAGAAATGATTAAGATAAAACCTTAATTGCATCATGTGTTTGAATAGGAATAGTAGCATTTCTGGAGGTGTATACTGATTAAGGAGGGGTTCGTTTATGCCCTCTCTACATGTAACAATTCCATATCAAAGTTTATGAATATGAGGAAATATTATATTTTGGAGGTTGGGTTTATTCCCCTGAGGGTTCCCAGGATAAATATTTGTGTCATCCTATTTTGTGGTTTGATTTATTATATCTTGTGGATGTTACATTTATGTTCAAATAAAAATGATATATGATGTAATGTTTATTTCCATGCACTATGATTGAGAATAATGATAGAATGTATGCTAAATTTCAACAGGTTAATAATGTATGGATGTTTGAAATGTATGCTTAATTATTAATATGATAATGTGACTGTCATTTACTTTTGGATTATGATGAGTAAAGATGAATGGTATAGTTAAGTAGAGTTGCTCAAATATTAATCTCATGTGAAGGAAGTATGCTTACTTAAATATGTGAATGAATCAATGGGATTTTGTCTATCTTTCTATAATGTTGTGAAATAACTATTTATGAATGATGCCCTTCTCCATATACAACACTGATTATATTCATGTTGGTTATGCTATGTCAGAATCCAAGGATGTTTAGGTAATAAAAGCTAATTCTTAAGGGGATAACTGTATTTATGCTAATATAAACATTAAGAAATTATTCTGGAATGGAATATAAACCTTTCTTAAGTAGAATTCTCATGTAATGCTTCAAACCTAAGGAGTTGATGTAAATAATTATACCATAAAAAGGGTCTCACGGATTAAATTCACCTCATAATCACTCAAGATGGTTTAGTTGAGATTACATTATGGAATGAAACTCTCAAGATGGCAAAATTCCCTCGATATACAAACCAAGATAGACCCTATACTCTACACTAATGAATTAAGTGTACATGTGGAGGAAAAAACCCATATGGGACAAGTATTGTCTATTTGTAATGAACTCTATGCGAACAACAAGAGGGTTGCCTAAAAAAAGAGTGTACCAATATGATCTAAGAATTTTAAAGATAGGTAATCATGTTTAAGAGGACATTCCATGGATACTTATCATGATAGTGACATTGTTATCTTAGAACTCCCTTCTAGATGGAGTGGATCAGATCTAATATCTATGAATAACCATTGGTGTGGTTATTTCATCTATTATGGTTTACCACTGGTGTGGTTCTCCATCTTCAAGGCGTTCACGTGCTCTTGGTGTACTATTTGGTGATCTCTCTTTATAGGGATGAAACCTAATGCTTGGCCAACATACTCATACCAAGTGGGGTATGAGGGTTTTTTAGAAGCTTATCACTTCTTCTTAAAGAGAATCTGATCAAGTCTCTATAGCTCTTGAAGCTATTTACCTTGAAAGTTACAATCCAAATGGAATATGTCTATCCTAGTACATGATTAGGTATTTTTCCATATGAATATGAACATTTATATATGTAAAATAAAAAATATGTGGATAAGAAGGGGTAACAATTAGGGTTGTTACAAGTGCAACGTTGCAAATAATATTATAATTATTTTATTTATGCTTCCTTTCTTGGTGGTTACAAACCCTGGACCTTTGATCTCCCTTAATGCCTTTTCACTATCCAAAAATTTGTCTTCTTTGTTGTATACATTTCTAGGTTTGCAAATGGTGCTTCAACTTCTTCAATGGTGGATCTTCCACTTAGTTGCTCCTCTATAGATGGCTCTTCCATGGTGGCTCTTCTCCACTTAGGCACTCCTCTACAAGTGGATCTTCTACGGTGGCTTTCCTTCACTTAGGTGCTCCTTTTTGGTGGCTCTTCCATGGTGGCTCTTCTCCTTTTGGTGGTGTCTCCTCTTCTATCTAATTTTTGTTCTTCTAAGTAATTTTTAGGCACTTTCCCCTCTGTGCTTTGATTTCACCTTTGCACTTTTCTATGGTGGTCAACCTATGCAATTACATGGTGCTTTACTTGGTGGATTTACCATTCTTTTTTATGGTTTCTTTCACCAATGTATTTTGCAAGTTTGATGTTGGTTTCGTTATCTTTAGATACCTTAAATATTCCTTTGTTTTGAGGATTATTTGGTCTCAATAAAACTTAGAATAAATCTTATATTTTTTTTATTTAAAAACAACATATAATATTTTCCTTATCACTATTTTTTATCAATTTGTAACTCTAATACTTGTTGTTCTATTTTGTATGTTTTTAAAAATAATAATGGTGTCTCTTTTTGGCTTTGGGAAACTTTACTCAAAATTCCTTTTGCTAGTTTTTAACAACTCTAAAAATGATTCTTTCAATAACTTATAATAATTAATTTGAATACTTGTAAAATAATACTTTTTATAACATCAAATATACACACATTTTATGGCTTCCTTTGTGGCTTTTCTTCTTGATAGCTTTCTATCCTAGATTTATGTAATTTTGCAGATATACTCCCTTTTTTTTTGCTTCTCTAAAACCTTTAAATTATAGCTCTAGTTGCTTCCCAAAAATCAACTTTCTTGCTGTAACTTTTTCTTCTTATTTCTCCTTCAAATGTATGCTATCAACTTCTGAATTTTGCAGATACAAATGTTGTCCCCTTCCTATCCAAATTTACAGCAATAATACTTGTTCAAATTCTATGAAATCCTTCTGTTATTTTATGTCCAAATCTCTTCCAAATATGTCCCTAAACTCTTGTCAAAATGCAGCTCACTTTTCTCTTTCCAATGCTGCCCAAATTCGCAGCTCAAACCTCTCAAATTTCTGCTTACAAAAATTGATTCTTTGATGTCCAAGAATATTCAAATTTGTTGCCTTATTTTACTATAAAGCCTTCCTTCAATTGGCTATCCAAAAATTTCTAAACTTTCTTCAAATCACAGCTCTATTCTTTCTTTAATTTTCTATCCTATGACCTTTCAACATATCCTTCAAAAATCAGCAGATTTCTTCTTTTACAAATCATCCTACAAAACCTTTGTGGGTGTTCTCAAATTTATCAAAATTGTGCCCTCTTAAATCCTTATTCCTTATTCAATATTCTTATTGAATTCTAACTTCAAATATAATCTTGTTCACTATCTTCTTCCTCAAGAATCTAAATGTCTTGAGGTCTTCAAAAACCTTCTCAAAATTTGGAAAAATTCTTGCCAAATCCTTTTTCCTTTTGGGATTGTTTTCGGATAGCAACAATTGTCCCAAATTCCTCTTAGTAGGAGCTTCTCCTACTTGCAATATTTTAATACAAACTTTTCTTCAAATCTCCTCCAATAGCCATTGCTTCAATTCTGCAATGAGGCTTTCTCTAGCCTTCTTCTTCTTCTCCAAAATATTCTTGAGACCTTTTATCTTGGGTCTTCTAACTCTGCAATGAGGATTTATCTAGCCTTCTTCTTATTCTCCAAAATATTCTTGAGACCTCTTCTCTTGGGTCTTCTAACTCTATAGCTACTAAGATTATCTTAATAAAAAGCTTTAATGAAACCTTACCTTGGTTTCTTCAATCTTCCATTTATGGGAAATCTGTAACGAGATCTCTTTCTTGGATCTCCAAATTATTTTACTTCTCAACTCTATAATAGAACATTTTTGTAGTCCTCTATATTCAATATTCAATATTTGATATTCCAAATTTGGTAAGTCTTCAATATGACCTCTTTATTGGGTCTCTTCAAACTTCAATCTGTAGTCTTCAATCTCCAATGAGGACCTCCTTCTTGGTTCTCCTCAATCTTCAATGGGACCTTCTTTCTTGGACCTCTTTAATATTCAATGGGTCCTTCTTTCTTGGACCTCCTTAATATTCATTAGGGCTTTATTTCTTGGATATCCTTAATATTTAATGCCTACTTTTCTATAATAAAGAATTAATCCCTGCACGAGGAAAGCACATAGACTTTCAGGCAACCAAAGGTAAAATTATTCTCTATCCATTGTAGGAAGCTTATCAAATTATGATAACTAATATTCTACAAGAAAAAACTAGACAATAATAACCAAATACATTCAAAGTTCCAAAATTCTAAAATCAATAATCTTCACTAGCTATTCCCAAAACTAGTGGAACCAAATCTATGTTGAGTCCTAGTCTTCACAAGTTTTCCTTCAACCTTGTGGAAATACTCTAGCCAAAACTTAATTAGGATTCTTCTTCTCTCTATTAATTTTTTTTTAATAGGACCTCGTTCAAGGATCTCTTAATATATTCAATGTCAAGGTCTATCTTCAATACCTGTAAATCTCCTTCTATTCCAAATTTGCTCTTGGAATAGGTAATATTCAACTTTCACTAGTTTTCCTTCAACATAGTGAGAAATATTATCTTCTCTGGTTTTATTTTCCAGAGGTAATTTCTTCAACTTTATTGGTCCCTCCTTAACTAGTAGAAATCTCCTTTGCAACTAAAAACATGTGCAAGACAAAACCTTGTTGTGGTTTTGATACCATTGTTAGCTTTTGAAGCTAAATTCTTAAGATAAAGTTGCAATATGAAATATATGAAAATGGAAAACTACTAAGCATATAAAACTCATAAATAAATTTAGAAATGACTCATATAAATTCCACTAATAAATGCTCACTAAAATATGATCTTTATTGAATAAATATCTCAAATACATCATACTTCTTCACTCTCCATTACAATTGTATATGCCACTCTACATATCATTCTCTATATCACTCTATATATTTCACACCCACATATACACATATATATAATGGAATGTGACTCTTCATATGGAGCATTATTGGCCTTCACTCTTCCTATGACTCTTCATATTCCTATTCTATCACACATGTGCACATTTACAATGCCAAAATACTTTTCACACTTGTGCATTTATTACATTGCATAAATCAAATACTATCACTCTAATATAATACACTTTTATAATATAAATATGTACCCAAGGTGGTACATTAGCATGTACTAAATAATGTAATATATTGCAACATGTATCTCCTAAAGCAAGGTAAATATGATAGTTTCTCCTAATTTTTGTCTCGATGGAGAAGTTTAATTGGGTACACCTTACCTCCTAGAGACATGTTAGAGATCTTTATTGGAAATTTCTGAGAAAAAATATCATATCAGTTAGAAACAACAACCATTACCTCTTTCAAAAAAGCAATAGATTTGGCAAGGAGAGTAGAGAAGGATCTCATTCAAAGAGGTCAAATCAAGTTAAGGAAAGAATATGAAAGGACCATAAAAACCCAATATAATAACAAGCATGTAGTTGGTGATGGGGTAATGGATAACAAGCAAACCAACAATATTAGTGTTGTTAGTTCCTTGTAGAATTTGGTACTTGTCAAACCTCAATTACCCCACCAAGGAATTTTACTAGACTCAACCAACCTATTTTATTGGTCCTTAAGAGAATTTTGAAGCTAAGATGATTGAGTTGCCTCACATAAAGCAACATGATACCATGATAGATTGGTATAATATTGGTTAGCATTGTGAATATCATAGAGTGGAGAAACATGTGATAAACTCATATAAGAGGTTGAAACACATGGTTTAGGACTTATTAGATGAGGGTCATCTTGTCATGGATGACTCCCAACCTACTCCTAACCACAACCCTCCAACTAATCAACCTCCCACTCAATAGACACCAACAACTAAGCAAGATATGGAAAAATTCCAAAATCCTCTAACCAATCATGGGAAAAAAACAACCAACCAAGTTTCATATCATAATATTCCACCTCCTTATAAAAAAATGGTTTGTATGATAGTAGCTACTATAAGGAAACAAAATCAAGCTCAATTGACTCAACAATATCAATAGAAGACAAGTTCTACATCCAACAAACCTTCTAGACCTCCTTTAGTTCTCAAGAGTACCCAAAAAAGGAGCACAAGTATAGAAAAACCAACCTTAGTGTTGAAGCCACAACCAAAAGTCTCCTTCAACATCCAACAGTAGTTAAAAAAACACCTACCAAGATATCCCTCTTAGAAATTTTATAGACTTCTCTTATTCATAAGGAAGCCTTGTTGAAGCTTCTAAGTCAACAATTTGTCCTGTAAGATCTTCCCCCTAGTAACCTAGCCAATGTTGTAGGTACTATTGGGATAAATCACATATATTTTTATTATTATGAGCTTCCTTCCTCAAATTTACAATGGGATTATCCTCTTTACATCACTAGATATATTGAGGAAAACTTCATCAAAAGGATCTTGGTGGACAATGGTTCCTCTCTCAATATATGTGCTTATAATTTTTTCTAAAATTTTGTACTAAAGGAGGAATATTTAACCAAATATGATGTCATCATAAAGGCTTTCAACAATGAGTCCCAAGATGCCTACAACATTTTATCTCTTCCCCTTAGGGTAGGACCCAAGATTTTAGATACTTTATTTTATGTGGTATCTTGCCCAACATCTTTTAATCTTCTTCTCAGATGCCCTTAGATTCATGCTAAGAGGGTTATCCCTTCTAATCTTCACCAATATTTAAAGTATGAATTTAAAAATAAGCTTATCACCATCTAGGGAAACCGTCATTCCTTCCAATATTTTTCAATGGTTGAGTAAGCCCAATCTACGATCAATTTATGTCCATCTATTTATTTTTATTATTTTTCTTCTCTTTCTTATTTTTCTTCTTTTGCATCATATCATATCACCAAGAAGTTTAAAAAATTTAAGATAATATGGGAACCATTAATCATAATCTCATCACAGGATCAAGCTAATCTACTTGATGATAGTCCTCTTCTAGATATAGCTAAGCTACCACCTTCACCCTAAACTACAGGTTTACCCCATAAAAAGTGAAGTAGTGCACATAGGTATGTGTACCTTTGTCTATACAAGGTACATCCCATGAAGAAAATATCCATGGTAGAAACCCCTCTCTATTAGAGCAAACCTTTACTCATTGTTATCTATTTAATAATTACCCACTTCCTAAACATATCCTATCTAGTATGGGATATGTAGGTAAGGGTTTGGGGCCACAATAAAAAGGTATTCAAGAGCCTTTGGAAGTTGATATTTGGATTGGGTGATATGGCATAGGTTACATCCCCAAAAAAAACCAACCCTTAAAAATTTATTATGATCAAGTCATTACTTATGTTGAATTCATGGATCATCATGGCTTGGAATGGAGTAATGAGGATGAGGGACCATCTTCTCCCTCAAACATATTGTTGTGAAATGTGATAACTTTGTTTTGAACCTAAGTTATTTGTGATATGGATCATGAATATATCCTCCAAAATAGCTTCTTATTTGATGGGTCAGTCCCTTGTGTCACCCATGTTGAGTCTTCTAGTTCTTAAGTGGAGCTCATTCCTATGCCTTTTGAAGACCTTAAGCAACTAGGAGTGATCCCTGTACCTCCTCACTATGATGATGAATCCAACATCCTCATTAATTAAATACTATATGTTAATGTATATTTCAAATAAAGTCCTAGAATCCTTAAGTTACGCAAAGCCTTATCCATAGACAAGCAGGAGTAGTTGACCAACTTGTTAAAAGAATATCATGATATTTTCACTTGATCATATGCTAACATGCTAGTGCTTTCTACCTCCCTTGTTATGCATAATTTTGTATTTAAGCCTAATGCCAAACCTATTAAGAGAAAAATTAGGAATATGCATCCTAAGGTCACCCTTTTAGTCAAGGAGGAGCTCCAAAAACTCCTTGATGTCAATTTTATCAAAGCTATCAACTATTTTTATTGGATCTCCAACATCATTCATGTAGCTAAGAAGGAATAATTAGAATATGTACCAACTTTTATGAAATTAACTTAGCATGTCCCAAGGATGATTTTCTCCTTCCCAACATATGATCATAGATTTTTCTACCAAATGTGGAATGTTATTGCTCATGGATGGTTTCTCAAGATACAATCAGATCATAATTTCTCTTGATGACCAATCCAAGATAGCTTTTATAACTCCATGGGGTGCCTTATATTATAAAGTCATACCTTTTGGATTTAAGAACACTGGTGCCACATACCAATAGGCCATAACATATATTTTTTATGACATAATGCATGACATTGTTGAATATTGTGTGGACGATCTTCTTAGTCATTCCATACATCGAGAAACTCATGCTCATGATTTAAGATATATATTTAAAAGGCTTTGGCAATACAAAGTTCATCTTAGGCCCTCTAAATATGTTTTTGGAGTCACATTTGGTAAGATATTAATTTTATAGTGTCTAGGTGAGGCATTGAAGTGGATCCAACCAAAATTTTGGCTATTAGTGACATGCATTTTCCCCATAACTTGATCAAGCTACATAGTTTGCAAGGAAAACTTCAAGATATCCATTGGTTCATAGCCTAGTTAGCCAATAAGTGTCAACCCTTTCTTAAAATTCTTAAGAAATATGTAGTGTTCAAGTGGAATACTGAGTTTCAAAGATATTTTGATAAAATCAAGAAGTATCTTACTTCCTCGCCTATCCTTGTCCCACCTATGTTAAATAAGCATCTAAATATTTATTTAGATGCCACAACCCATGCTTTGGGGTGCATGCTTGCTCATAATTTTTATTAGAACAAATAGTAATCCATATACTATATCAATAGATCCTTGGTTAGATATGAAACCTAGTACATCTTCTTAGAGAAATTTTGTCTTGTTGTAGTGTTTGCTTCTCAAAAGTTGAGACACTACATGCTTAGTCATAATACATTGGTAGTTGCAAAGTTTGATCCTTTCGACTACTTGATATCAAAACCCCACCTTTCAAATTGAGTTACCAAGTGGGTTCTAGCCCTTAGTGAGTTCAACTTAACCTTTATATTTCAAAATGCTATAAAATATTAGGTGATTATTGACTAGCTAGTCGTTGCTTCTCTAAAATCCACCCATACCTTAGTCATCGAGTTTTCATATGAGTTCCTTATATTATAAGTAGAAGATCTTGATTATTGGACTTTATTTTTTTATTGATTCTAATGCTTTAAGGGTGCTGGTGTTGGAATCATTCTAGTTATCCCAAAAAAATAACTCATTCTCCTTTCCTTCAATATTTGCTTCTCTTGCACTAATAACACTACAAAGTACAAATATTTGGTCCTAGGTCTTAAAACCACCTTAGCCTTAAAATTTAGAGTCTTATCCATATTTTATGACTCTAAACTTATGGTTAATCAAATCAAATATGTTTATCAAACCAGAGATGATAAGTTGAAACCTTACAAAGAGATTGTCACCAAGCTCTTGTTCGCTTTCGATAGGTAACCATAGAGTTTATCCCTAGATCCTCTAACTACCATGTAGATTCCATGACCACTATTGCATCCCTGATCCCCTTGGATTTAGAAGATGATCAAGTGATGATTATTATCTGACAACTCTAATAACCTACATCCTTTAGTTCTAGCCTCATTCCATTGGAGGTTTTCAATCTAAGTCTTGGTGCATAGACATATAAAACTTTCTTACATATGGTTTGATGCTTAATCGCTTAGATCACAATCAACAAAATATTTTACAAAAAAAAAAGCATATCAATTCATCACAATTGGAAATACATTATATTGATGTCCTATCGAGGGTATCCTCTTACAATGCCTTAACTCCAATGAAGACTAGCTAGCTCTTAGTGAAACTCATGAAGGATCATATGGAGGCCATTGTAGAAATTTTTTTATTACTAATAAGTGCCTTTAGATCAGTTAGTGCTAGCCTTCTATGGAGAAATATGCATGTGAATATGTTCAATGTTGTGACAAGTGTCAATGCCATGACAACCCTATTCATGCTCCTCAAACCCTTCAAGTTATTTCTTCTCTTTGGTCATTCTCCATGTGGGGATCGAACATTATCAAGAATAGTAACCCAACATCATCTTACGATCACAAGTTTATCATCATAGCAATAGAGTACTTCACTAAGTGGGTCATATCCATACCTCTAGCTATGGTGACTAGAAATCAAATCTCTAAATTCATCTTCAACTAGATCCTTTGTAGGTACATGATTCCTTTGGTCATTATTTCTAATAATGACACTCATTTCAAGAATAAATATGTCCATAAAAATTATTTTAAGTACAAAATTCAATACAAGTGTTCAACTCCATATTACCCTTAGGGTAATGGTCAATATGAAGCATCCAATAACTCCTTATTTAAGATCCTCAATAATATGGTAAGTAAGACCAATTACGACTGGAATATCTAGCTATATCCTACCTTGTGGGCCTATCGCACTAGCGTGTGAACTCCTATAGGTGCAACCCTATATGTTTTGGTCTATGGAACTAAGGTAGTCTTTTTATTTGAACATAATGCTCACATAGAGCTAAAGGGAAAATTACATACCTTTGGATAGGTCCCTTTGTCATAATGACCAAGTTTGGATCAAGAGAGTATCATTTGGAAATGTTAGATGGTAAGTAACTTAAAGAACCAATGAACATAATGCACCTAAAACAATATTAAGCATGATTTCACATCATTGTTATTCATCCTACAATTGGTTTACTTACTCATAGTGCATGACTTCTTATCATATTTTGGATGAATTGCTTGACATTCTATTCTATCTGCATCTTTTCTTGTCATATAAATACTTTGTTGCTTGATAATATGTGATTGCTTGAGCATATAGATTTTTTGGTACTTCACAATAAGGCAAGTGATGAAACCTAGTTAGATTTTAGCTCATATTCATTGCAATCATACTAGGTCACTGATGCTTAGCGAACCCCCAACCAAGGGCACATATCCATGCATTTTTCATCATTCCTTGAACTTTAAAGTTTAAATTATCATAAATTTTTCTCCAAGTCAAGGGATATAATTCATATCTTGTATATATTTTGTCCTTCGAAATTTTTCAATCATTTCTTCTCTTATCCAAGACAGAGGATATATGTTTCTTCTTCTATCTATGAATCTTGTTTTGCTCCCATTTTTCCTTCTTGATATTTCAATTGTTAAGGTATCCTCGTGGGATAGGGTAGATACCGTATTAATATCATTTATGGTGTTCATACAACCACTAACTATATTATACACATCTCTTGACTATTGAAATTTCAAAAATGACACACACACACACAACTATTTACTTATTGCTTCTCTCATTCTCCTATCTTCTTCTTCTTGTCTAACACATGCACACATGTACATTTTTTGTTGTGCTTTTATTTTCTCACTCATATTTTGCACAAACCGTATCCATATTGGGTTGCACTCCTTTTAGAAAATTCAATCAAATATTACACCCCATACATGATAGCTTCATGACTATCAATGGGTAGCCTCCATAAGGTCATTTGTGAGCATACATCCTAGCGGGTATCTCTCCAACCACAACCATTAGCGAGCACACACCCATAGCGGTATCGCTCCACCCTTTTTATTTTCTAGCAAGCACCTTACAAGATAGCTTCATGACCACTAGCAAGGAGCAGCCTCCATCAAGCCATTTGCAAGCATACATCCTTACAAAGTTTCACTCCATATCTTTTTTATTTCACTTAGTTTATGTCCATTTGATCCCATTGATCCTCTTTGGTCTAAATTGATCCAAATGTGATACTCTAAGCACTTCTTATTTGCCTTGTTCTTATATTCTTTCTTCTTTTCTTCTCTCTTCCTTTTTTTCTTCTTTATTTCTTTTTTTTTCCAAATTCGCACCCTGTCCTTATGGGGCATGAATTCGCTCTTGACCAAATTTGTGGCCCATTATTATAGGGCATGAGTTTGGCTAGAGTGTTTTTTTTATTTATTTCTTCTCTCCTTATTTCTTTGATCATTCATTTTTTTTGCTTTCAATCATGTAATCATGAATTTCATTAGCTCATTCATGCATTTATTTAGTTCAATTCATTTTGCATTCATGCCTTGCATTAGTTTTTCTTTCATGCATTTTATGGTTTAGTTCACTCATTATTTCATGCATAATCAAAACATAAAATATATAAATACACAAACACATAATCAATCTAAACTACAACATGTATTACTCAAAATATAGAGTACACATCAGCTTGGCCGGTGTGCCATAGTCCAAGCCTGACACACTCGACCATTTCCAAGGATGCATGTCATATTCAAAAATTTTATGTCACTCTAATCCTGGACCTAGATTTTCAAGTCTATCTCCTCTCCTCTACCTATGGGAGGTTGTCCTACTATAGGTATGTTTATGGACCGTGAAATAGTCCATGACCTATACTATGACCTACCTTATTTCTATAAGGAGAATGACAGGGACAACCTCTACTCTACCAAAACTACCTAAAAGTGCAAGGTTTGGTAGAAGGTCTCCCTTTATATAGATACCTCCAAAATTTCCCCCTTCCTTTATAGAACTTCCTATAGTAGGAAAATCCCCTCACCCTGCTAGCTACCTATAGCGATATCCATCCCCTCAACCTGAGTCCATTATTGCTCCTACTCCAGTCAGCTCATTTCTCCTCTAAGGTAGTCTACCTCAACTCTCACTGCATCATGCTATATGAGTGCTATTTTTAAGGCACTCTATAATCCCTATATCCTCTTGTATTTATCCTCTTAGAGTAGGTACATCTCCTTATGCATAGCTACTATCTTGACCTAAAACACCTCCCTCTCTCTTGTTGGGTCATACTACCTCACAATTCCACTAGATCCCATTATTGTCAATGTAGAGGCACCTTCGGTCACTCTATATCTACCATCATGGAGGAACCTCTAGTTGTCCTTCCTCCCCCTAAGCTAGAGAAGGTTATGGTCTTCCTCATGGTCATCACCATATCCACCTAAACCTAAATACTTATCTACCTAGGAGGATCTTCATCCCTCTAGGGACACTTAGTTGTGCATTGGGTGGCCTTTCACAAGGCTAGTTATGTTTTTTGGTCCATGACTTAGTACCTCTACACTAGCATCAGTGGGGATATCATCAAGGGAATAATACCCTTATACCATATCTTGTATCCTAGGGCTACCATGACATCATCCACTCTTTGGTTGACATAAAGAGGATCATTCAGATCCTCCATAAATCTCCCCACATCAGGGTCCCCTTTGAATCTTGATGGGTCCCTCCACACTTGTATGAACCAATAGTTGCCTAGAGTGGGTATTTCTTAGAGAATGAAAAATTATCAATGTACTCGATCAAACTTGAATAGATCTAGCTTATCCATCTCTATAGAGACCCACTTATCCTTCAAATCCTCACCAAATCTTCCCCATCCTTGGTCCACATAGGGTATAGATGCCATAGTTGCCATATGATATGGTGCTTCCATAGCTCATCTATTACCTACCTCCCTAGTGGTAGGATACATGTGTATGTCCTATGGACTTGCTCAAAGTGTTAGCCCTATCTATATGATATTGGCTACTCTAGATTGGGCTACAATTCTAGTAGTGCATGTGGTCTCTAGATAGCCATATACCCCAACACCACACCTAGATAAAAGTCATGCAAACCATCCCTATATGTGGTCTCTCTCTCTCTCTCTCTCTCTCTCTCTCTCTCTCTCTCTCTCTCTCTCTCTCTCTCTCTCTCTCTCTCTCTCTCTCTCTCTCTCCAAGGCACAAATTCATGAATTCATGCCCCATATTTCTAGAGCATATATTCGGTCATTGTTGGATATGATAAAATTCATGGTCAGTCCCCAAATTCGCATACAGTGCCCATGCTACGATTTTCCTCTAAAAACTGAAAAAAATCATAAAAAGCTTAAAAATTGCAGTAAATCCTAATCTAGAGTTTATTTTTGGTCCTCACCCATGCTTGCTACACTGCTACACCAACCTCATCCCTTGAAATGATTTAACAATGTATGGGAAGTGTCATTTGTATTTTTTCTCTAGACCTCTTCTTTTCCCCTTTGTGTGGTGACAATAATTTTCATTTTCACCCTTTTTTTCATTTTTTATTTATTTTATTTTCTTTCTATTTGTTGTTCTCTTTTCTTCTACGCATGTATTTTCAATTTTTTTCAAGAATATCACATTTCCTCTTAAACTAGAGGGGACACCCTGGCCTCAGGGACATTAAAGTCATTAATGTTAGCTTTTGATGCTTAATACTTAAAGAAAAATAACCACAAGATCTAAAATAAATTTGTGATATGAGATATAAGATAATGATAATATTCTAATCATATAAAACTTATATATAACTTCTGCAGCAACTCATAAAATTACCATTAATAAATTCTCATTAATATAGTCTCTTGATATGGAATAAATATCTTAAATACACCATACTTCCACACACTCTCACTCTACATTGTTTATTACACACACACATAGACACATATATAATGGGATATGACTCTTCATATGGTGTACTCTTGGCCTTCACTCTTCTTGAGACTCTTCACTTTCCTACTTTAAGGACACATGTCACTCTTACATAATGGATACTTGTGCACTGCTACACGCATCATACTTGCACTCTTAACTACAAGACACTTGTGCATTTCTTGCACATTATCACATTACATAAATTATTTACTCACACTCTAATATAAGACACACTCCTAATCTAAATATGTACCCAAGGTGGTCCATTGACATGTACCAAATAATACTCCAACACCCCCTATATTAAAATATTTGGTTATTGAAGACATTAGTCTTCAATATGGTCTTCGTATTCTATATTTAGTTCTATCTCTTTAGGATAAATATCTAGATTTGCACTATATGGTTCATGTTTCACCTTTTTGATATGACTCATATTCTTCTTTTTCTTTCTTCACTTTTGTATCTTCATTTGGGATATACTTGATGATCCACCTTCTAAGCACTGTGTTAGCAAATCATCACAATAATACAACTTTGATTTTTGTCTTGGACTCTTCAAATAAGTATCTTCTTTAGGTTTAGTCTTCATTTTTCCTTTCTTGATCTAACTATTTTTCTTGTTTATTTTCCTTCTTCATTCCTACACCTTTAAGTGAGTTAGTATATCATCACAATAGTATTGGCTAGAATTCACTACTTCATTGCTAGTATGTTTATCTTTCTTTTGTTTCATCCCTTGAAAGAATTCAAAAGTAATCAATGATAGATATATCATCAAACATTCTTCTGAAGAAAGCATAACTATGTTTTGAGCATTCCACCAAGTCTTGAAAAATTATTTATGAAGATAACCAATCAATGTCATAAAATTCTCTTCTTTTGCTTCCTTGAGAAACAAATAAAATATTTCCTTTAGACTAGTAGGTAAATATTTGTATCCATCAAAAGTATCTATTATTTTTTATGAATAAAAATTTTGTTCAAGAAATAGTTCTTTATCATTTTTGTTAAATGCATTCTTGACAATTTTTTCCATAGTTATTCTAAAGTAATATTTTAAATCTTTGAAGAAAAATTTCTGATAAATCCCTAGGGTTTTGAATGTAATATAGCCTTGATAAAATACTTAGCTTTCTAAGTTCTCCTTTGGGTTGAATACCTTTTGTCTCCCTAATTATAAGTGAAAGGCTAAAGACAATTTTGATGCAATATTTTTGATAGATGGATGGATTAAAAGTGGGTTTTGAAAGGGCCCCAAAACCTTATTACAAAGCGATTACAAAAACCATCAGGTCCGTAGACCAAAAGGGAAGGTCAGGGTAAGCCACAAGGGTGGTCCCAAACCTAAACAAGCAAAAGCTAAACAACAGGAAGAAGGTCTTGATGGGACAATTCTAAAATCTGAAATTTTAAAATTAAACTCATATTCCTGCCCAAAAACTAAGTTGGCAAAACCATGAGATCAGAAAACCTGGAAACCACCAAAGTAAAAAAATCAAAATTTAAATTTAAACTTATAATCCCACCAGGGCCTTCCCGATGGGGCCAACCCACTAGAATGGTTTGGGAAACCATAAACTAGCAGTAGGAGCAACGAGAAAACCAAAAAAGAACAACCCATATAAGGAATCCCAGTAAAAATAGTAGGAACAAATAAATCCCCCAGGGATTAACCATCAAGCAGCAACTACAACAAATGATAATCCTATCTAGGAAGGGATAGGACCATCACAGGCTGATCCAGCAAGAGAATCCTATCTGGATGCATAAGAAAACTAGATAGGTCTAGAAAATAAATCCCATTCAGAAAGGCATGGTAAACCTGAAGACCCATTCCACGAATGGTTGAAATGACAACAAGACCTGGAAATTGGATTAGTAGCTAATAGATATCTTAGTAGAGCACAATATCTCTCTGGGAATACTGAGAACATAGGCTGAAGAGTAAGGGTCCAGAGAACTCAGCCACAAGGATGACCCATGACTAGAAAAAATTGAACACAGGGATTTTCAATCATAGCTCTACAACTGTAGTAAACAATGAAGCATGAATTCCCACTCTAAGATCATTAAAACTATAGAACCAAACCACTAAAGATGACCACCTACATCATAAAAGCACATAGTACCCCTATTATGTAAAGGGAAAAATCTATAGAATCCATAGCCACAACTACGCAAAAAAAGCATAGGATCCCAACCCAAAACCAGAAATACATATTGTAGCAAGAGCTCCACCGAAACACCCAAAGGCAAGAAATCATTGGTAAACCTGATCTGGAGCAAGAACAGATGACCATCTATAGATTCTAAGCACGGGATCCCTTGAAGCCATAAAAATTTTAGATAGTGATCTCGAGCAACAAGAACAAAAAATGCCAAACCCTCTTTCGAAAGCCACAACCCCCCAACTGGGCTAGAAAATAACTAACCAAACCAAGTCACCTAGGATAGGGTCTCCAGGATGTCCAACCATGTACAAAGTTTCATTCAAGCATGGGAAACAAGCCTAGAATATCTTATGGATCTCGTGGGCCTGTAATGATGCAGGCCGAGAGCAAGGGATCGGGTAAATAGGAT
This sequence comes from Wollemia nobilis, assembly GCA_028583015.1. Taxonomy (NCBI): domain Eukaryota; kingdom Viridiplantae; phylum Streptophyta; class Pinopsida; order Araucariales; family Araucariaceae; genus Wollemia; species Wollemia nobilis. The sequence continues at coordinate 953,761 of JAQPPZ010016912.1, read as the reverse complement.
GGGGCTAACCCAACGGTGCCATCCCACTGAGGACCATCCCACTCATTTTTTGTAGATTTATATTTTGATTCCTCTACAATTTTGATGCAATTTAAAAAAAAATTAAGAAATACTTCTTATACACATCCACCATGGGGTGCAATTTTAATTTTGATAAATTTCTCTATTTTAAAAATACTTTAAGTTGGATTCCTTATGTATCATTAATTTTGAATGAGAGACTAATGGCAATGTAATTTCCAACTTTCCAAAAAGTCTAAGTTATATTCCTTATATCTCCCAAATTTTAATAATATGGTTTCTAAATTCTAAATTTCACAATCCTATGTTGGTGTTGAATTCCTTATAACTCAAAATTTAGAAATTTAGTAAAAGGATATTTGTAAATTTTATATTCCTAATTTGATGTAGGAAACCTTATTTATCCAAAATTCAAAATATTTGCAAATATTGAAAATGCTTCACAAAATTTAATAACTCAATTCCAAAACTTGAAATGGATTCAAAAATATTTCAATGCTTCTAAAAAACTTTCCAAAAATAACTAATAATGTTTCTAAGGTTTCAAATTTCACTTTTATACCTTATCTCTCAAATAATAAAATTAATCTTAAAAGCAACTAGATTAATTTTCCTTCAACCTTAGAAAAATAATAGTATTACTTGACCTTACAACTCCTAACTTGGGTAAATAATAAAATTTTAAATAAATTGCTTTACATCCCAACTTGAGGCACAAAATATTAGATCAAAGATGTTTGACCTTCCTAAGAAAGGTGTTGCTCCTCAAAATATCTCCTCTCTGCCACACTATGACGATTGTCTTCACTCTGCCACACACTGCCTTGATGTTGGATGATAGTGTGTCATGAAACTTGGCTCCCATGCATTTATGGTGCACAAGAAATATTTCATTCTCCCATGAGGATGGTTGGCACTCCTTCCAATGTGACAAGTGGTGCACTTCAACTTGAACATTGCAAATTTGATTCCTTACTCCAAATTGCCTTGAATTAATCTTTTGCAAATGTTTTTTTGAGCAATATTCAATCAAATGAAATAACTCTTAACTATATCTCTTCTAGCACTCTATTCAACTTTATATGCTAAAATTTTATCTCCCTTATGGTGGTTAAAATCATAAAGTCTCAGTCTTCCTTATGGTAGTTGCAAGCTCAAATGAGTTGACCTCCTTTCATGCTTCTTTCAACATATCTTCTAACTCCTCATGATGTCTTCTCAGCTTGTAGAACTCAAGCTCATAAAAATGGTGATTAAAATCCATCAAATACCACATTATCTTTAGCTTGTTGGTGGTTATGGAAGCCAAATTTTTGTTCCTTTTGACTATTATAATTTTGTATGGTTCAGTTGTCTCCTCTACACCCTTTCGATGTCCAACCGAATTCTATTTGATTGCTCACTTTCCTATTTATGTTGGCAATGCTTATTCTACTTGGAAAGGAGTATTTTGATTTCTCCTCCAACCTCTGATGGCTAACCAAAGAAATGCACCTCCTCCTCTGCTCATTCAATGGTTTTACTTCTCTACCTGATGGCTTCACTCCTCAACCAAGTGGCTACGCTTCTAAAATCTGGTGGCTCCTTCTTTATACTCAAATTTAATATTGCTTCTTGCTTGACTTGGCTCTTCACTTGACTCAATATATTTCTTCAATCGAAGATGCTCTAAACACTAAATATTATCTTCTTATTTCAAATGATAGCTCTTCCTACATTTGTAAGGTCCTCTACTCTCAATTTTGATGATTCTTGAACACTTTCCCCCTATTCCAGAGTTGTAACTCTTCCTTGTTGTTCTTTATTTCTTCTTGATCCTTTTACACTAGCAACCAACTCATTTTTCTCATTAACTTACTATTATTTTTTTAGGTATGAAACAAGTTCAGTGGTGATAGCAAGCTCTTAAATTTTAGCTTCAAAAAAAGAACTTTATCTTCTCATTTTATTTTCCCTTTTTCTTGCTTATTTCCTTCACTATTTTGGTGTATAAAACCTTCAAATGTGTTGTAATTCATTTGCTTTAGTTGCTTCCCAAATTCTTATTTCTCCTCTTATTCTTCAAAAAATTTCTTTCTCCTTTCAATTATGTTGTCAAAAATCAACTTCTTATTTATCCAAAAGATGTTGTCCAAAGCTTATTCTTCCAAAAATACTGCCAAAAACTCTGAAATATGCATCTTTAATCTTTCTTTAAATGCTCCCAAACTCTTGTCAATTTGCAGTTCTTATACCTCCTTCAAATGCTACCAAAGCTTTCAAAATTTGCAACTCCTAATGCTGCCCAATATGTTTCCTTCAAAACTTTTTTTCTCCTACCAAAATTGTTGCCTCCAACTTCTGAAATTTGCAGCACTTTTCTTTGGCCAAATTCTTTCCAAAAACCCTATAATTTTGCAGCTCCAAATGCTACCAATATGCTGATTTTTTCTGTCCAAAAACATCCTTTATTTCTTTCAATTCTCTGTCTTAAATTATTGTCAATTCCTTCTTCAAAAAATTATCCATAAACACTTCCAAATCTTCCCAAAAATTCTTCAATTCATAGCTCTTCTATCTCCTTTTAATGCTTCCAAAATTTGCAATCCAAAACTCTTCAAATGCTGCTCCAAAATTCTGACTTATCTTTCTCTATCTTGCTGTCCTGGAACTCTTCAAATTCTGCCTCGAAAATCTGTAATCTTCTTCTTCAAAAATCAGCCTTCAAAACTTTAATGGTTGTCTCTAAGAATATCAATTTGTGGCCTCTATCAATCTTATTTCTCCTCATTAGCTTCCACTAAATTCTATCTTCAAATTTGACCTCTTTTCTGGCCTCTTCTTCAAGAATTTTAATGTCTTGAAGTCTTCAAAAATACTTTCTCAAATTTGGCAAACTTGTTGCCAAAAATATTCTCTTTGAATCAATTTCACAAATCCTTTTAGGCTTGTTTCTGGATGACAACAATTTTTCCAATTTTTATGTGACTACCCATTTTCAAGTGTTTCTTCTTCTTACAATATTCTTCCTCAAAATTTCTTCAAATATTCTCCAATGGCCACTTCTTCAATTTCTCAATAGGGCTTCTCTATTATCCTTTTTTCTCCTTCAAAATTTCAATGGATCTTTTTCTTAGGCCTACTCAATATTCTTTCTCAAATATGCAATGGGGACCTCTTTTCTTGGGTCTCGTTTTCCTCAATATTAAATAGGGCTTCTCTAGCCTCTTTCTCTCTTCTTCCTTCAATATGCAGTATTTAATCTTCTATGGGAATCTCTTTGTTGGGTCTCTTCAATATTCAATCTTCTATCTTATATGGGAACCTCTTTCTTGGGTCTTCCTCAATCTTTAATCTTTAATGGGGCCTCTTTGTTGGACCTCCTTAATCTTCAATGTCTACTCTTTTGCTACAACTCCAAAACTAATACCTACATGAGGAAAACACATAGAATTTTAGGCAATCGAAGGTGAAATTATTCTCTATCTATTGTAGGAAGCTTCTCAAATTTTAAGAACTAATTTTTTGCAATAAAATATTAAACAAGTAGCAATAAAATACATCCAAATCTCTAGAATTATGAAATCAATAAACTCACTAGTTATTCTTCAATCTAGTGGAAAGAAATCTATGTTGAGTCCTAGTCTTCACGAGTTTTCCTACAACCCTATGTAAATACTCTAGCTAAATAGCAAATTTCAATTTTTTTAAACAAAATCTTCTTATCTCCTATCAATCTCCCTTGTGGCTCTGATATCACTGTTAGTTTTTTATGCTTAAAACTTAGAGCAAAATAACCATAAGATATAAAATAAAGTTGCTATATGAAATATAAGATAATGGAAATATTCTAATCATATAAAACTCATAAATAAATTCTACAAGAATTCATAAAATTACCATTAACAAATGCTCACGAAAATAGAATCTTGATATAAAATAAAGATCTCATATGCACCATACTTCTACACACTCTCACTCTACATTGTGTCTTACACATACACACATGTAGACACATATATAGTAGGATGTGACTCTTCATATGGAGTACTCTTGGCCTTCACTCTTCTTGAGACTCTTCACTTTCCTACTATAAGGGCACATGTGCACTCTTACATAATGGACACTTGTGCACTTCTACACTCACCATACTTGCACTCTTAACTACGAGACATTATTACATTACATAAAAAAATTACTTACACTCTAATATAATACACACTCCTAATATAAATATGTACCCAAGGTGGTACATTGGAATGTAACAAATAATATAATATATTCCAAAAATTAATGCCTCGTTTTGCATGCAAAATTTCAAAGTGTTCAAAATAACACCATTTTTGCACCATCCCTTATTTTAAATATTCCACCTTTTTTTGTTTGTTGTTGTTCATCCATAGACATCTACATATTTATTTGATGCATTTATTAGGCCATAAATGAATTAAATAGGTGGAAAATGTAGACATGGAAAATTGACCCATTACAATGGGTCATTTTCCCTTAGACTCCTTTAGAAGTCCCTTAAAATTGCTAAGTGCAATATTGAGCCTTTATTTCCCCTTTTTTTTATGTTTTTTTCTTAGCTTTGAATTTTTTTTTCAGCAAAAAAATCCTTTCAAGGCTTCCTTGGTCTAAGATACCATGACCAAGAGGTTCTACACTGTCAAAGTCACCCAGGAGTCGCACTCGGCCTTGTCCGCACCAACATTATCAATTGGATTTTGGGTACCCAATTCAACTTTTTTTTGTAGGATGGAGATTCTAACCTAGGACCTCCATTTGAGGATTGCCCTCTCCTCTCCAACTCATCTACAACACTAGGGTTAGCTTTGAATTCACAGTAGTCTAGGATGAGGTATAAATTCAACAAAATTGGAATTTTTATCAAAAAGTCCAAGTTTTGGACTGACCTCTCTTAGGGTCGGCTCTTGGCCAAGGTTGTTTTTAATTTTTCCACCTAACCCCACTTCAAAACCTCTTATAAATAGAAGGATTGGATCCCATTTTTTGTGAAGAATAGCTCTACAAGTTCTCCTAAGCAAGTTTTTAACTAATAATGTGCATGCTCTCAAGATTTGATGCTAGTGTTAAGCTTCTTGTATACTTTTTGTGGTCTACTTTTTTTGGGTGAGCAATGGAGGATCCTTGATGATAGGAAGAGAGGTCTACCTTCTTGGTTGTTGTCTTAACTCTTTCATTGCTCCTAGATTTCCTTATAGACTAATCAAGTTTTCTTTATTTGTATTATTAGTAATTAGATCATTTACATGTATAGATCAGGTAAATACCCTTTTGCAAATTCATGCACCATCTCTACAGGGAATAAATTTGGAAGGTCAAATTCATGGTCACCTCTTATGGGGCACAAATTTAGTTATCAAGGCTTGGGAGCAGGTTTTTGCTCCCAAAAACCCTAGCTCATTCTCTACATGTTTCATTTGGACTATAATCTATTTGTTTGCACTTGGTTTACGTTGTTTTCTTGTTATTGCACTTCATCTTGTTTAGTTACCAAAGGTCAACAATAAATTTTACTTTCAAATTATCTATTGAAAGTACCAAGGGAGCTTGATTGTTGTGCCTCCAAGCTTAGTCATATAGTAGACTAAGCAAACCACCAAACGCTGATCAAATTTTCCAATGGTTTTGAAGTTATTTTGCATATTTTGAAGCTATTGGAGATATTTGGGTGCAAGTTTTAGCTAGAATCAACAACTGGATCAAGTAAGTGATTTGATATATTTTTTAGGTTATTTGTAAGGTTTATTTATTCATTTTTATTTTAGATTTAGATCATAAGTAAAAATAAAAATATTTGACTTTATTTCTAGGCATCAATAAAAGCATGTAGTTTTGCATCTTTAGGTTAATAGGCTAGAAAACATTTGCTTGAAAATAAAAATATTTTACTTTCTTGCATACCTTGGTTTAGTCCTCATTGAAATTAAAAATCCTTCTAGGAATAGTCCTTTGTTTTCTTGTATTATTGTTTTTCCTACATTGTTCTTTAATTCTTCATAGTTTAGATCTTAGTAAGGCCAAACATAGGTGCTTTTTTAATTAGAATTCTTAAACTATTATTGGTGAACCCTTCGATACCAAAGCCCTTGAGTTTAGAGATAGAAACATACCCCCACAGTCACCTTCACTCCCAATAGATCTAGCCGAGAATCATACACGATAGAGAAATTTTCTCTCCCTCTACAACCATAGATTGAAGTAGATTCTTTGTGTTAATTCCATTGTTATATATAATAATTTCATGTATTTTTAAATCTTATAACCAATAGGTTTACATATCTTTTTCTATGCATGAGATTTCACGTCATGAGCATCATATTTTAAAACATTTGCAAGAGAGGCAATAATATGATTCTAAACTTGGAAATTATTTTTAAAAAATGTATTATTCCTTTAAAGCCTTAAATTCCAAAAAATAATGGAAATACTAGTCCTCCATAAAATATATAATGTTTTAGCTTTGAAATAATTAATCCAACATTTCATCAACTCTTCAATATTAATGGGCAATACAAAACTCAAAATTTTGAGTTAAGATCAAGAAAGAGTGTAATTCAAACATAATCAAGTATTAAAAATCACAAGACAAAAATATAAGCAAACTAATATAAGAATATTATTGTTCCAAAAATATAGTATAATGCAAACAATTTTTTAGAAGAGATGTGAGATTATAATATTACATCCATTAGTCATGTTTTTTATGGTCATGGGTGCATCTCTTTTTATACAAAATATTTGGTGTATTGGAAATCCATTATATTGAATATTAAATGTCACCCACATAGAAATGTGGTGGTTCATATTCCGTTAGAGGGTCACTCATATAGAAATATAGCATTTCACCTTCCATGAGTTACAAAGTGAATATTAATTAAAAATTACATATATATAGTTTGTCCTTTTATATTTTATCTTCTACTAATGTGTCAACATGGCTAAAAATGATAGTTGTAAGCTTACAGATATGGTAAAAACTTTGGCCTCTCTTTGAGAGGTCTAAGGTTCAAAACCCACTCAATGTGAGGGTACCAAGACCCCTCATAAAAATCTATGTAAACTCATCGAAAAAAATATGGCTAAAAAAACATTCTAGCTATAAAAGTCTTTAAAAAATTACTATTTTTAGTACATATTTTGTTTTATATTTTTAGGATCACTAAAGTATTTTTTCCACATAGTTATTGATAATTCTAAAATTGTTGTTCTCCTTCTAATATTCCCAATGTTTTTTTAACAAATCAAAATAGATTCTTGAGCACAAAGTTATGAACCTGACAATGTGGTTAGGACCAAAATAATATGTTTTTGGGTATTTTTTGGCATAAATCCATGCCTAAAAAAGGTCACATGCCTAGGTCATTCATCTCTCCTTGAAAAGAAATGGTCCTATTACATCAATTTTTGACATCAGGTGTGGAAATTATTTTTCAATCTATTTTTTTGTCTTTCTCCTTAGTGACTAGGTTGTCCTACCTTGACAATTTTGTACATTTAAATGGATTGCCTTCTAGTGGTCTTAGTCTATATATCAACATCTTAATACTCCTCTAGTCATGCTAAACTATCTAGGTTGATTTATTCAAAGTTCAATTCTTCTACTAATGTGAAATTATTCAACAGATGTGGTTGATAGGGCCTACAAAGTTTAACCTTGAAGCTTAAATGTAATCTAAGATAAGATGGAAGATTCAATTCAAACCATTCCCTCCCACATTTTTGGTGATGGTGTATGGTCTATAGAAAAGAGGTCTAATATTCCTATGGATTTTGTAAGTCTCTTTTTTGAATACATACACATACCTTCTCCAAACTTGAATTGATGGGGGACACAATGGTGGTCATGTCATTAATTGTATTTATAATTTGCCTTTTCTAAAAGGTAATGGACCTATTGTTGGATTACTTAAATTTATCCTATAAATTATGCTTATTTTTCTACTTTTTTTCATGAGATTAGTACTCCATAATTTGCATAAGGGGAGCTACGTGAGTGGGTTCCACGGGTTGAAACTCAAAACATACATGAAATGGGTTGTGTTTGGTAGAGCTCTAAAGAACTTTTTTATACCCATGTTGAATATGAAGCAAGATCTCATCCCATGTGTGTGTATGCTTAGATTTTTTTAGTCAATTCACAACTATTATTTGGCCACCAATATGAGAATGAAAGGTTGTGGGCAGAGCTAGCTTGGTATTCATCATGCTCTATAGGGTGGACCAAAAAATGCTTAGAATTTTGCTATACCTATTAGATAGAATGGATTTTGGTAAGCTAATATTAAGCCACACATAATTGGAATAGATTTAGTAGTTTTATCAGCTAAAATAGATTTCTCATAAGGAATCATGATAACTTTTTTTGAAAAATAACCATTTACTACAAAATATTCTTTATCATGCTTAAATGTTGCCAAACCAAAGAGGAAATACATGGAGAAAGACTTCCAAGGTTTGCATGGCACTTTGAATGGTATATACAATCCTTGCTTCTTATTGGTTAGTTTGGTAATAACACATGGGTTACATGACTCAATGTACCTCTTAATTTTATTTCTCATTTTGGGTTAATAGATTTACTTTTGAAGAAATTCCAATATTTTCTCCACCTCAAAGTGACTTGCTACTTTGTTAAAGTTTACATCTCAAATCATCTTTGAGTACTTGCTATTCGGTACATAAATATGTTCCATGTGATAGATGAGTTTATCTTACAATTAAAAATTAGGAACAATGCTTACCCATATGAATATTTTAGTATGTATCTATAAAATTAAAATATACTTCATGTAAGGTGGACTAAACATGGCTCTTATACCTACAATAATTAAGAATGGCGCATAATGCTATGATTGAAGGTTGAATCAAAAAATCATAGTTTAATTGATACTTTATTTTTAATTCTTGATGGTCATTAGAAATTATTGTAGATATATGAAACATTTCTTATGTCTTTTATTTCTTAGATTACTTTGTGTTTTAATGTAATTCAAAGGTATATGATATGTATGAATGATGGTTTCCTTGTCCAATATGTTATGTTTACATTTTTTACATGCTTGGAAAATATCATAGAGGTATTTTTCATGTGTAGGATATTTTTACACTACATTAAATATTTCATTTTGATAGGTAACTAGATGCCCATGTTGTGTGAGGATAACTTCCAATGAAAATTTTGATGCATTAGTCATTACCTCAAAAGGTTGTTGCAAATTAGGTAGGTAAAGTGTAGGAGTTAAACGTAATTGGTCTTTCAACTCCTAAAATACTCTCTATTATGTATCTGCCCAATGGAACTTGGAATTTGCACCTCCTTTGGTCACTCAGTGTAGTGTTTAAGCAATGTGTGAGAACCAAAATACAAATATTTGATAAAAATTGGCAAGATCCAAAAACCTACCAAGATTTGTTAGATATTTTGGGGTAGGCCAATCTCTAATTGCCTAAATTTTTTTAGGACTTCTTCTTTGTCAACAATGTATCCAAGGTATTGAATCTGTGTCATGCCAAATGAGTACTTCACCAAAGTAGCATATATCTTGTTACTTTAAAGAGTTTTAAGTACTTATTGAACATACTACAAGTGTTCCTCCTATGTCTTACTATAGATTGCAATGTAATATAAGTAGACTACCACAAATGAGTTGGTGTAGAGATGCAAGATATCATCCATCATCCTCATGAATGAGTAAGGTGCATTGATTAAGCTAAAAGGCATAACCAACCACTTAAATAAACCATCCTTGATTTGAATCTAGTCTTCCATATGTCAATGGGTTTGATGGGTGTTTGATGATATCTAGATTTAAGATTAATTTTTGTGAAGACCTTTGCACCATGGAGCTAGTCTAACAAGTCATTTATTTGAGGGAGTGGATAGTGGTTCTTCATAGTGATTTTATTCAAAGATTTATAGTTAATACAAAGTATCCATTTTCCATATTTTTCTAAAGCTAAAAAAATTGGATTACCACATGGTGAAGAACTTGGTTTGATGTGTCCTTTTAAATCAATTCTAGAATCTACCTCCTAATTTCATTATTCTCAATGACCAATTTGTACTACACAGGTGAATTAGAAAAAGGAGAACCAGATTCTAAATCAATGGAATGTTTTACCTTATAATAAAGTGAAACCCTAGTTGGTGACTTAAGTAAATCATCATATTTTGATACAATCATGTCCATATTCTTCTACCATGCAGATCTAATCAATGTTGTAACAGTCCTTGTACATTACAACTTAACTATCAACAAAATGATTTTTCTTATTTTGGTTATATTTTTCCTATATTTTTTAGTACTAATTAAGGAAAAAAGTAGAATGAGATACCTCTAGTATCCAAAGCATTGACCATTGATAATGATGATGAAATTTTAATGCCTAGACTCATACACACTATACCTCTTCCACATGAATGGTTGGCCTATAATAACATCCAAGGGTACAACATCACACAAAACTTCATCTTTAAAGGTTTTGATTGTATAAGAAAGAGATATTATTGAGTGAAATGAATATCTCTCCCCTATTATAACCATCCAGTATTATATGGTTGTGGGTGTGGTTAGATAAAAAAAAAATTAGTCCTTTATAATTTGAGCAAAAATCACATTCTTTTGGCTTCCACTATTAACATTTAAATGTAATGTCTTACCCTTGATCCACATTTGTGAGTGAAATAGGATTTCCTTATTTTAGGACTCTTCTTGTAATCCCTCTAGTACAACCATGTGGTATTAATGATCAGATTTGGTTTAACTTCCACAATCTACTTCCTTCTATCCTTAAACTATGAATGTAGAGGTAGTGATGTAGTGTCTATAGAGGTTTATAACTCAATAAAAAATGAATGAAATACTTGACACTCCCTCAAATATTGGTTTCTTTTGTAGTAATCACCTCATCTACAAGTTGTGTCCTTTATGAGATTCTTTTCTTCAAAGTCATTTTTCTACTTTCAATTCTAATTTTAGGGATGATACCCTTTGTCTTGATTCTTTGGAGTGTTGTTGTTGTCTTTCTTTGGTTGGTACTTAGTGTTTTATTTGTTATTATATACTTCTCCTCCTCTTATACTTTTATTCTTTGCTTTTTCTCCAATTTGACAAGTTTTTATGCCTCTCCCAATGTCTTAAATTCATAAAATTTCATGTCCTCTTAAATATACCATTATATCCCATTATAGTACTTAAGAATTCAACACCTTTCAATATATTGAATACCTATTTTTGCACCATGGAATGGAAAGTATTAGTATCATCTTGAACATACTAGTATTTAGCTCGATGAAATTATTGCCACCACATGTATTGGTCTTCAAAGGCTCCCATAGGACAATATTCTTCCTTGATGAACTCCATGAAATAATCCCATGTGAACACTACTTCTTCATCTTTATTCTTCTACTTGACCCTATTACAATATGTTTCCCACCAATTTCAAAGAGATAATAAGGCTTTTATGGGTGTGTTGGCATTTTTGCCACATTGTTTTTGTTGTTGTTGTTCAAGTAAAAGAATGCTCAGATTGTAAAAGAAAAATCCTCATTCCTCTGTTTATAAGTGAAAAAGCAAAGGTGTCACGATTTCACGACATGTCGCGAAATCGTGACCTGTCATAGTTTCGCGATGCCAAATGCAAAAAAGGGCTAAGTCAAGAAAGTGTCACGATATCGCGACATGTCGCATTTTCATGACCTGTCGCGTTATCGCGGTCAAAGCAATCAACGAAAGCAAAGCAGTAAAACTATCGCGATATCGCGACGTGTTGGAGTTTCACGGTCAACGTAGTCAACGGAAGCACTAAAATGAAGTTGTCGCGATATCGCGACATGTCACAAAATCATGACTTGCGGTGGCCATGGAGCAGTGTGATAGAAAATGTCACGATATCGCGACAGAAAAGCAAGCAAGGAGAAAATGGTACGAAATGTCGCGATATCGCGACATGTCACGTTATCGCGACAAGGTTGAAAGAAAAACATAAGGCATGAAAGACGTCGCGATTTCGCGACATTTTTAGAAATGAAGCTAAGTAAGAGAAACTTGTCGCGATATCGCGACAGGAAGCGGCAACAATAGAGAAAGCAAGAAAATGTCACGATTTCGCGACATATTGGACAGGAAGGGCAAAGTGCGGAGAATTGTCGCGATTTCGTGACATGTCACGTTTTCGCGAGGCGAAAGCAAGGAGGCGGCCAGATTGTATGGAATGTCGCGATTTCGTGACATGTCAAATTTTCGCGGCCTAAAAGCATCAAAGTGCAAGAAGACAGAAAGTGTCACGATTTCGCGACATATTTTGGAGAAAAGGCCAAATGGAAAAACATGTCACGATTTCGCGACATGTTCCGTTTTCGCGAGGCAAAGGCGAAAATAAGGAGAACATAGAAACCTGTCACGATTTCGTGACATATTGAAGATGAAAGAACCAAATGAAAAAACGTCGCGATATCGCGACATGTCTCATTTTCGTGACCTGTCGCGTTTTCACGGGTAAGGAGGCAAAGACAACGCCAAGAGAAAGATGTCGCGATTTCGCGACATGTTTCATTTTCGCGATAAGGAGCAACGAAGAAGCCAAAGCAGAGGCGAATGTCACGATTTCGTGACATATCATAGAGAAGAGCCAAAAGAAAAGAAGATGTCACGATTTTGCGACATGTCATGTTTTCGCGACTGGTGGCGGAGAGAGAAGGCAGCAAGGTAAAAGTGTCGCGATATCGCGACATGTCGCATTTTCGTGACCTGTCTCATTTTTGCGACCGAAGCAACAACAAAGGCCCGATACAGTTCAGTTTGCATTTTTCTTCAGGATTGCATAGGAGAACGTGCAGAGCAGATAAGGATCAAGTAAAAGCTCTCCAACTATTTTTGAGATCGTGGTCAAAGAAGCGGTTCCAAGATTAAATGTTGCTGATTACCGATGTGCGCAAGATGGAAGAACCTGAGGCAGTTTTCGATGCCGCCAAAATTAAAGACGCCTCCAATATTCAAAGCTCCTGTTCGTGATCTCTTAACAACTTTCGGCTCACCCCGATAACTGTCATTTCTCCGAGGCAGATTAAGGGGATCATTTTTTCAAAATCTGTTTCATGTATTAAATGTTGTAATACGAAAGGAAGAGGGCGGACCTCTATAAATACCAATGTAAAACTCAAGCAAAAGGAGGAGGATCTTGTTGCAGAAATTGAAATAGAAATCCTAGATGCAATTGCTTCCATTCTTAGTGTCTTCTGGAGTTGGTGATCTAATTTGTTGTGTATGTTTGGCTTTCTGTGTGATTTACTTCTGTGTAGTCCAGTGTAATATCAGTTGAATTCTGCTGTGTTGAATTTGGTTGTATTGGCATTTGAATGTTTGAAGTTTATTTGGAAGCGAACTCATGGCTAATGCGTGATCCAGTTTCTGTATATGTATTCTAAGAGTCAGTTGTTGCTTAGCTTTAGGATCTAGTTGAAGTTATTATTGTTCGAGGTTGTTCTCCCCATCAACGATCGGCTTCGGCCATATTTACATCCCTTTCCGTTATTTCCCATTTCTTTTCGCATTATTTCCCATTTCTTTCCTGCATCTCTAGTCTTGAAACCAGTTTAGATTAGTGTGGGAACCAGCCCTCTCTGGAGATTGGCCCGAGAGACATCTCTTTCTCTCGGCCTTTCAATGTTGGCCAAGTCTAGGGCGCATATATATATAAAATCCTTTCCTGTGGCAGATTTGTGACCAACAGTTTTTGGCACGCCCGATGGGACAGCTTTACAACATGCCGGTGGGACAGACTATTTTTGTCTCTTGAAAGATCCACAATCGGTGGGACAAGCATTATTTCAAATTGACACCCGGAGGAATCAAGATTTTGATGAACTGTCTTGACCTCAAAGCGGAGATTGTAAGTTCATCTGGTGACTCTGCTGAAGGTGATTGTACCTAGAAATTTCTAATTGTGAAGCTGGTGAAAATATTTGCTTCATGATCACGAGATCAAGTGCCAAAGAATCGAAAGATCCAGTCGAATTCTTCGAGATTGATGTTCAGAACTGGAGGGAGCGCTCAAGATTGGTAAGTCCTGTGAATCCATCATTTGTTGTTTCATCACAGGTTGCAGGTCAGTTTGTGCCATCCCCAACTCCTCCCAATACTGCTACGAGCTTGCTACATCCAGATCCAGTAGTCCAAATGGCCCAGCATCCTCCACCAAGGAAGTTCTCGGCATGGAATGGTTCGGGAGCTTTGAACTTACTGGCACAAAATCCAGTTCCTCAAGCTGCTTTGAAAGCTTTGCCGACCTATGATGGTACTGGTAAGACTGCTTATGAGCATATTAATGATGTAGCCTCTTTGGCAGCCATCCATGACATAACAGACGAAGATGTAATGATTAAATTGTTGGTGTTATCACTGAGAGGTAAATTGTTGTATTGGTACCGAACATTGCCACCAGGCACTATTACATCATGGGATCAATTAGGAGAATTGTTAGTCAAAAATTTTCATGAACAAGCTGATCCATACTCCTTATTGCATCAATTTAATGTAATTCAAAGGCACCCGCAGGAAGAGATAGCCGACTTCAATGTCAGATTTACCAGAAGCTGGCAGAGAATTCTTGATGGTCTTCGGCCCACTGATGAGCTAGCTGCATTTTATTACCTCAGAGCGTTTAACACAGACATCGGTTGGGCTGTCCGACAGTCCAACGTGACTACATTTCCAGAACTGTTCGAACAAGCGCAAAAGGCGAAAGCTGACTTGATTGCCATAGGTAGGCTTCCACCAAAGGTAACAATGCCCATCTTACCTGATCTTCCTAAGCATTTGTACTCTGGTTCATTTTCATAGCCTATGCCTTCCATGTATCCTATTCCCTCATGGAGCTCAAGTGCGCCTCAGATCGCACCCATTCCAGTTCCCTAGCTCCCTGCTCCAACTATTCCACAGTTGCCTGCACCGAGCATTCCACGATTACCAACTCCCACTTCATTCCCAGCATTGCCTGCACCGCTAGCACCTCTACCTCTACCAGCACCTCCTGCGCCCTCAAATCCTGATCCTTTTGCAATCCTATTACAAGAGGTACAATCTGCTAATTCAGCTATAAGAGCGATGGGAAATAAGATTACGATCATTGAAAGAAAGCAGGCCGAGAGAGATTTCCAACCCAGGAGATTTCAACCTCCGTCGATCACTAGAGAACAAGCGGCTTCAACAAGCAAGGTGCCAGAAAAGAACCTAACTGTGCTGACAAATGAGGAAGTTGGCCCTACAGAAAGAACATATTGGTGCTCTACATGTAATGATCCACACGGAGAAGACACTTGTATGGTTCATCTGAACTATGTGCAAACATTGGTTGCAAGCTCTTCTGGAGGACAAGTTAATATGATTACTGAGGTGGATCATAATTTTATGGTTCCATCTGAAGAACAAGTCTCAGTTCTCACGAGAACTGGGAAGAAGCCAGTCATTGTAGATCCAACAGAAATGGAACCATTGAGGGTACCAGCTGATCCGAAGATGCAGAATGAAAGGAAACAAGTACAAGTGAAAGCTCCTATTTCAGTACCGAAGCCAGATCCACCTGTTCTGTTAAAAGATCTTTTGCCACCACGAGCAAAGGAAAGATTGCAAGAAAAAGCATCAGCTTCGCAGGCAAGAGCTGAAACAGAGGAACAAGCCAAAGAAAAGCTCAAGTACCCATCTTTGACTAAGAGGCTGAGGGTAGAAGCCACTCAGCAATATCGGAGCAAATATGAGGACACTAGTGAAAAGAGGGAGTCTGGTGCATCTGCTTACAACATTGTTGAAGAATTGAAGAAGGTTCCGGCCAAGGTTAGTCTCTATGATGCATTACAATTACCTGGGCAAGTTGATCTGCTACAAGAATCCTTGAAGTCTATGAAAGATAATGAGAAGAATCCTACCCAGACGATTTTTGCTCAAACGTTAACTTCTTCAGCCACTGGGAAAAATAGACCACCCCCATTTTACTTGTCACTCAGAATGGAGGGTTGGATTGTGCATAACTGCATGATTGATTCTGGTGTTGTGACAACTGTCATGCCAAAGGCAGTTTGTGAAGTCATGGGTATGGAATATACAAGAAGCAGCCCTGGTGTCTTGCAGTTGGATGGGACTCCCGTAAAAATAGTGGGTGTAATCAAGGATGTTCCTATTGCTCTACATAGTATGCCTCAGATTACAGTAATTCAGGAGATAGTTGTGGTTGATTTGGAACCATATTTCAGTATGTGTTTGTCAAGAGAATTCACTGCCAAGCTGGGAGGCTACCTTTCTCTGGATTATTCTCACTTGGAGGTTCCTTTCAAAGGAAGAAGAGTCCGGATCTACAATAAGAAGCCTTCTACTTTTCATATAGAGAATATGGGAGAAGAAGAAAGATCCAAACATTCTGTTCACATGATAAATGAGGAATTGGAAGATCCTGATTTGATGGGTAAAGTCCTGGATGAGCTTTGCTTGGAGGATGAGTTTTCAATGCTTGATTTTAATGCCATGGTGGAAACTGAGATTGGTTGTTATTCTATTCTCAAGACTGAAAAGGCTCAAGAACATAATGATGGAAGTCAAGATCAGCTCTATTTCGATGGGGCACAATGCAAAAATGGCACTGGCATTGGGACTGTTCTAATGTCACCTTCTGGAATTCAATGTTCTTCTTCAGACCAGTTAACCTGGAGCTGCACAGATAATACTACAGATGATGAGGCTTTGTGCTTAGGTTTCAAGACGGCTGAGACACTTGGAACGCGATGGTTGCAAATCTTTGGTGACTCCGAGCGGATTATCAATCAGGAGACCACTGAGTGTCTGTCCAAATTCTGGGATCCAGGAGATCATAGAGCCATGTTTGGGTACGTGCCTCTCCCGAGAGTTCACAGCTAATTCGGGAGTTACCTTGTACAAAAAAAAAAAAAAATCTTTCTTTTTTCCCTTTTCCTTCCCAGCAGTTAGTGGCTTTCTTCTACTTCTTTTTCCACTTCCTCATATGCATTCCCTTCCTCTCTTGTTCCTTCTTCTTCTGCAATTCTTACTACTTCTTCTTCTGTACATAATCAAGCCACTGCTGTTGTTTCTACTCCCCTCTCTGATGTTCCCATTTCTACTTTCCCTTTCTTCTAGTCCTTTGTCTTGTGAGTACTTCGTCACAGCTATAGTTTCTACTATCATCTCCATTTCATCCACTTCCATTTCATTATCTGTTTCATAGCATCCCAGCAGCTGGAAGCACAGTAGCACCCTATTGTTGTATCTACTATTTCTACTCCTTCATCTTCCATCCTTCCATCATTCACCATTCCCATTCCATGGCCTGCGCATCCGCTGGTCATCACTCCATTCATTTTCGTTTTCGTAGTTAAGGTGCTTTTCACTACTGCCATGGAGATCTTTGCACAGCACCTGGTCCTTCCCCAGCTCATCCGAGCTAGGCAAAGTGTAGTAGTTCTAAAGAAATAAGGGAGTTCTGCTCTTCCATAATTTTTGTTGCAGGTCCTGTTTTTCAATGCCGAGTACCAGCACACATTTTGCAGCAGCCTACAGAGACGTCCAACATCACTCAACATTCACTTCTCCTGTTTCTCCTATTTCCTGACTCTATTGCCCAATGGATAAAGGCCTGATGTTCATGCATACAACAGAACTGTATACCCCGTGAGCCGCCAAGAATGTTGGCATTTTTGCCACATTGTTTTTGTTGTTACTGTTCAAGTAAAAGAATGCTCAGATTGTAAAGAAAAAATCCTCATTCCTCTGTTTGTAAGTGAAAAAGCAAAGGTGTCACGATTTCACGACATGTCAGAAATCGTGACCTATCGCAGTTTTGCGATGCCAAATGCAGAAAAGGGCTAAGTCAAGAAAGTGTCACGATATCGCGACATGTCGCATTTTTGACTGTCGGTTATCGCGGTCAAAGAAGTCAACGAAAGCAAAGCAATAAAACTGTCATGATATCACGACATGTTGGAGTTTCGCGGTCAACGTAGTCAATGGAAGCACTAAAATGAAGTTGTCGCGATATCGCGACATGTCGCAAAATCATGACTTGCGGTGGCCATGGAGCAGTGTGATAGAAAATGTCGCGATATCATGACAGAAAAGCAAGCAAGGAGAAAATGGTACGGAATGTCGCGATATCGCGACATGTCACGTTATCGCGGCAAGGTTGAAAGAAAAACATAAGGCATGAAAGACGTCGCGATTTCGTGACATTTTTAGAAATGAAGCTAAGTAAGAGAAACTTGTCGCGATATCGCGACAGGAAGCGGCAACAATAGAGAAAGCAAGAAAATGTCGCGATTTCGCGACATATTGGATAGGAAGGGCAAAGTGCGGAGAATTGTCACGATTTCGCGACATGTCACGTTTTCGTGAGGCGAAAGCAAGGAGGCGGCCAGATTGTATGGAATGTCACGATTTCGTGACATGTCAAATTTTTGCGGCCTAAAAGCATCAAAGTGCAAGAAGACAGAAAGTGTCACGATTTCATGACATATTGTGGAGAAAAGGCCAAATGGAAAAACATGTCACGATTTCATGACATGTTCCATTTTCGCGAGGCAAAGGCGAAAATAAGGAGAACATAGAAACCTGTCACGATTTCGTGACATATTGAAGATGAAAGAACCAAATGAAAAAACGTCGCGATATCGCGACATGTCTCATTTTCGTGACCTGTCGCGTTTTCGCGGGTAAGAAGGAGGAAAAGACAGCGCAAGAGAAAGATGTCGCGATTTCGTGACATGTTTCATTTTCGCGATAAGGAGCAGCGAAGAAGCCAAAGCAGAGGCGAATGTCACGATTTCGTGACATATCATAGAGAAGAGCCAAAAGAAAAGAAGATGTCACGATTTCGCGACATGTCATGTTTTCGTGACTGGTGGCGGAGAGAGAAGGCAGCAAGGTAAAAGTGTCGCGATATCGCGACATGTCGCATTTTCGTGACCTGTCTCGTTTTCGCGACCGAAGCAACAACAAAGGCCCGATACAGTTCAGTTTGCATTTTTCTTCAGGATTGCATAGGAGAACGTGCAGAGCAGATAAGGATCAAGTAAAAGCTCTCCAACTATTTTTGAGATCGTGGTCAAAGAAGCGGTTCCAAGATTAAATGCTGCTGATTACCGATGTGCGCAAGATGGAAGAACCTGAGGCAGTTTTCGATGCCGCCAGAATTAAAGACGCCTCCAATATTCAAAGCTCCTGTTCATGATCTCTTAACAACTTTCGGCTCACCCCGATAACTGTCATTTCTTCGAGGCAGATTAAGGGGATCATTTTTTCAAAATCTGTTTCATGTATTAAATGTTGTAATACGAAAGGAAGAGGGCGGACCTCTATAAATACCAATGTAAAACTCAAGCAAAAGGAGGAGGATCTTGTTGCAAAAATTGAAATAGAAATCCTAGATGCAATTGCTTCCATTCTTAGTGTCTTCTGGAGTTGGTGATCTAATTTGTTGTGTATGTTTGGCTTTCTGTGTGATTTACTTCTGTGTAGTCCAGTGTAATATCAGTTGAATTCTGTTGTGTTGAATTTGGCTGTATTGGCATTTGAATGTTTGAAGTTTATTTGGAAGCGAACTCATGGCTAATGCGTGATCCAGTTTTTGTATATGTATTCTAAGAGTCAATTGCTGCTTAGCTTTAGGATCTAGTTGAAGTTATTACTGTTCGAGGTTGTTCTCCCCATCAACGATCGGCTTCGGCCATATTTACATCCCTTTTCGTTATTTCCCATTTCTTTCCGCATTATTTCCCATTTCTTTCCTGCATCTCTAGTCTTGAAACCAGTTTAGATTAGTGTGGGAACCAGCCCTCTCTGGAGATTGGCCCAGGAGACATCTCTTTTTCTCGGCCTTTCAATGTTGGCCAAGTCTAGGGCGCATATACATATAAAATCCTTTCCTGTGGCAGATTTGTGACCAACAAGGTGTAAAAATGATCTCACTATTGGTGAATTTATATGTAAAGAAGTATGAAGATAATTGATCTAACCAATTTTTTAAGGTGTTAGTATTAATATTTTCTTTAAAACTAGGAATATCAAAATCACTTATATCTTAAAAGACGTGGGAGCATTAAATGGTTCTAGGGTAGTGAGAGGTCACTTAGAGGAGATTGTAAAATTTACAATAGGGATTTGTTTAAGAATTTAAGCAAATTGATTCATTATCTCATTATTTTGTTACATGAGGGATCCATTAAATATATCCTTGAAAGGATTAACAATCTCAATATTGTTTATTCTAGTTCCCAACTAAGATCATTTAGAATGACAAGAGACATAATTAGATAGATATTGATTTTGATAACCAAACTCTCGATATCCTTATCTTATGTTTGTGGGCATACACTCAAAAGCTAGATTTCTATGATACCACTAATTCAAAACTTAGAATTTTGAGGTAAGAAATATCAATAAGAGTGCAATTCAAAATAACAAAGTATAATAAATCATAACACAAAATATAAGAAAAAAATAATATATTTTTATTGATTTGAAAATATAGTATAATGTAAGAAACCTTTGAGAAGAGATGCAAGGCTCTAATATTACATCCATATAAAGTGATAAGGAGTTGAGAAAAATTCTAAAGAATAAATCGAGAGCTAAAATGATTAAGGAGAAAACACATGACACAGGAGCTTGAATGTAATTCTAAGATTGAACCAGGAACTATTAATGAGTAAGGAGTAGTCTACCCACTTCACATGGGAGTATTGGGAGTCATGCCTATTTGTCCATGTTTAGGTGGTTGGGTGGGTAAGGGGGTCTAATGTCTCAAATGGTGCATTGTAAACCATGCATTCAAATGGGGTGCACACGGGTAGCATGGTTACCTAGGATAAAAGGTGGTATATTAAATATTTATGACCATTTAAGGACAAATGGTGGTGTATTAAATAATTATGACCATTTTGTGGTAAATCATGGTGAAATGTTGTAAGGGCCCCTTGCCACATTTAATTATCATTGGGTTGTGCATGCTCTTGGAGGTTGGTTGGGACCTCACTTATGTAAAGTGTTGTGGTCACACTTTGTAATGTGTTGGATTGGGTAAAGTTTGCATGTTAATAAAATAAATACTTGCACACTTTGAAACCAAGGATGATATTTATGCCCATACTTTCTATGGAAATATTGAATGGATGTAAGTAAATATAAACTAATTAGCATACTTTCTATGGAAGAAAAAAAGGGTAGAAAAAAAATTAGAGCAGGGGGAGAAGAGTTGGAGAAGGAAATACTGCAATCTAATACCATAGTAAGTATTGTAATCAATTAATTATTTTCTAATAAAAATCCATAGAAATCTCTTTGATCGTAGTTTTACCCATTTGGGGATTTCCATGTAAATTTGATGTTTCTCTTTGAACTATGTGAATGTTTTTTTGAGATTATTATTGTTATTTTTATTTATTGTTGCAATTGTCAGATTCATACTAACACATAAAAATTACAAATTCATCAAGCATAAGTATTAAGCAAGATCCATAGATCTGTATGTAGAGGTGAATCTATAGTGTGGCACTTTATAAATTAGGTTTGGTATCAAAGTTATTTATTTTCTTGAGGCCTATGTATTCAAGGTAGAATATACCTAAAAGGATATTTATTTCTTTATAACTTTGAGATTATGAGTAGAAGGATCAGATCTAGATAAATGGTTGATCAAGCACAAACCCCAACCATATCACTAAAGGATTTCCAACTAACGTTCATAGATATCAAAAATAACCTCCAAAGCCTGATGGAGACTTTGTTGAATAAGAATTCAAGGAAGGTATGGAAAGGATCAGATTCTAACTCAAATTCAAATTCTTCCAATGATGAAAATAGAAAATAGGTTTTAGGACCTTCATCAAAATAACTTAAAAATTCCTCATCACAAACCTTGACCCTAGATCCATTCAAAATGGAGATTAGAAAAGATATTCTAGTCTATAGTGGAGAACTAGATCCTAAGAAGTTGGATGGATGGTAAAAACAATTGGAAGTTTACTTCAGAACCAAGGGCTATATAGAAGCACATCGGATCAACTTTGCTATGTTGAAGCTTAGTGACCATTCCCTCACATGGTGGGAGGCATATGTTGTTGAATTGGAAATAATATAGTAGCTACCAGTATAGACATAGGTAAAATTTTCCAAAGCCCTCAAATCCTAATTTTATCCCATAGGGTATCAAGAAATGCTTGAGGAGAAATGATGATTTTTGTGGTAAAAATAGGGCCAAAATGTTTAAGAATATGCCACCAAATTTAGGAAACAAGTGGTGATTTTGGGCATAAATCTAGAAGACCCCTAGATCTTAAAGAATTACAAGGGTGGCCTACAATTTTTTATCAAAATAGAATTGGAACTATTTGATTTCAAGAGCATTGATGAAGCATGCATCAAAGCCAACTTGGAAATAAAAATTTGTAAACCCATGAAGGAAAAGCAAACCCCAAACTCTTCAAAGTCCTTAGAATTCGTAGAAAAATCCAAGGGTTCTCATAGTATGGTTAATAATAAATCTTGAGAAATAATAACCAAAATATAGACAAGTGAAAAGTATTGCAAGGAGTGCGGTGTCAACACCCATTCAAGTGAAGATTACTAGAATTTGCATTTGAAGAAGAGGCCCAAATGGTGGAACAAGGGTAAGAAGAAGGTAATAAGTGCATGCAAGAAGGAAGAACACTAATAAAATAGCTATAATGAAATGAATGAAGAGGGTAAAGTGGTGTATGTCACCAAATTCCAACCCCCAAGGTACGAGAAGCCCTTTAATAAGGAGGAAAAAACTCTTGAAACCAAGGAGGAGTTGTTTTGGGTGTATATCCAAGTGAAGAAAACAAAATTTGTAGCATTGTTTGATATGGGATGACAAAGAAATATGATTTTTAAATATCTAGTGAAGTAGTTGGGATTAAATCTATAGATCACTCATAACCATATGCATTGGTCTAGGTACAAAAGGATGTGAAGCTCTAGGTAACAAAGCAATGTACTATTGGGTTTTCCATCAATGATAAATTCAAGGATACAATCACTTGTGATGTAGTACCCTTAGATATTTGTAAAGTAATATTTGAAATACCATACATATGGGAAAGATATGGCTTATTCATAATAAGGTTGAATAATAAGAACTAATAAATTATGGTACTAAATTCTTGGTAAATTTCAATAAGATGGAAAAAATATTTCAACTTGTGACAACACAAAACAAACACCTGGTGAATGTGAGCAAAAATTTTGTGCTTATAATGATAAGAGGTATAGAGAATTGTTCTTAAATCATAAATGGGGTTGAAGTAGTTGATTGCACTTCAAAATAAAAGTTGGAAATGGAGTCATTACTGCAAACTTTTCAAGAACTAATGAAAGCACCAAAAGGCTTACCACAAAAGTGTGAAGTGGAGCATGAGATCCAGTTACTACCCGATTCACTTATTTCAAACATTGGGTTGTACAAGTTGTCCATAGGAATCAAATAAGATGAAGAAGCAATTATAAGAGCTATTGGATCAAGGAATAATTCACCCAAGTGCATCACCAATTGGATCCCTAATTGTACTAGTTCCAAAGAAGTATGGCAGTTGAAGGATGTGCATTGATTACTAGGCATTGAATAATCTTACCATTAAGAATCGATACATGCTACCAAGAGTTGATGACTTGCTAGATGAGTTGAAGCATGCAAGGTATTTCACAAACTTGGATTTGAAATTATGATACCATCAAATTCGAATGATGGAAGAAGATATTTGGAAGACATCCTTCAATGCCAAGCAAGGTCTATTCAAATGGTTGGTTATGCCATTTAGATTAACCAATGCTCTTGCAACATTCATGAGGTTAATGAATGACATGTTGAGGCCTTTCTTAAATAGGTATCTAATTGTTTTCCTTGATGATATATTAGTTTTTAGTCCTACATGGGAATAGTATATACAACACGTATGGTCACTCTTTGAAACATTAGCAAAGGTATATTTGAAATTAAATATAAAGAAGTGTGAGTTTCGAAGCATATATTTGGTTTATTTGGGACATGTCATTGGAAATGGAGATATAGGGATTGATTCAACCAAAATCATAGCCACAATGGATTGGCCAAAGCCCAAAACTCATACTGAGTTGAGGAGTTTTATTGGGCCAGTCCTATACCTTAGAAAATTTGTCAAGGATTTCTCACACATAGAAGCATCTTTTCTAAAGATGTTGCAGAAGAACAAAAGCATTCATTGGGGTGAATATGATAACAAATCATTCTAGAATATAAATGATAAGGTATACAATGTGTCTGTGCTTTCTATGCCATATATGAGGATGTATTTTGAGGTGGATATGGATGCTTTCAAAACTTCAATGGGAGTTATCCTACTTCAAGGAGGTAGACATGTTTGTTATCATTCTAAATTATTCTTTGGGATTGTTCATAACTACCCAACATATGATAAAGAGTTTTTTGCACTAGTACAAGCGATGAAAAAATGATAATATTATATATTTGGCAAAGAAATAATTGTGCATACAGACCATGAGCCATTAAAGTGCTTGCAAACATAAAGCAAGTTATAATAGTCAAGGCATTTTAGTGGATGTGTTTTCTACAATAGTTCAATCTCCTAATTAAGTACAAGAAGGAAAAAACCAACAAGCTTGTTGATATATTGTTCATACCTCCTCTAAATATTGAATTCATGGTGATGGAGTTAGAGCCCTTATCATTTGAGGAATATAAGGGACAATAGATTAGGATGATTAATTGGGATACAAATACAAGGAGCTAAAGCAGGGTGTGCAAGGAAAATATAATGAATACTATCATGTGTAGAATGACTTGTTATTCAAATAAGGTAAGATCTATATTCCTAAGGGTAATAATCACTTGCAGCTAATTAGGGAAGCTCATACTTCATTGATAGCTGGTCATTTTTGTGAGCACAAGACTATAGTGAATCTATAGAGGTATGTGTATTGGCCCAACATGAAAAATGATATTTCTAGATTTATCCATGGATGTGCAACGTGTATCACAAGAAAATATAACAACCATAAATTGGTGTTGTACATCTCCTACTACTTCCAAATCATCCATGGAAAAGCGTTTCAATGGACTACTTGGGTGGCTCAAAGAGGAAATGACTATCTGTTTGTAATAGTTGATAGATTTAGCAAGATGGAAATTGTTGTGTCATGCAAGAAGAATATTACAATAGAAGGGATAGCTAAATTATTCTTTGAAAATATTTTTATACATTTGTATTAACAAAGAGCATTATTAATGATCATGATACTCAATTCCTCAGTAAATTTTGAGTTACACTTTGGGAAATATTGGACACCATGTTGAAAAGATAATGATCTTTTTAGCCATAAACATATGGGTAAATGAAAGTGGTAAACAAAATAGTAGTGCATTTATTGTGGGAATTTAATAAACATAATACAAAAACTTGATATGAAAGTCTAGCATATATCCAATACTACTACAACCGGGCAATACACTCATCTACGGGGTTATCACCATTTGAGGTGTGTTATGGTTTCTAGCCACACTCACCTTTTGATAGAGCCTTTAAAAATGGATAAGACCTAAGTAGCTCTGAGTTAGAAGGAGGAAAAACACTAAAACTCATTCAACATATTCAACTAATATAGTAGAAAATAGAGGAGAAGCTTAATAAAACTCAGCAACAATACAAGGAATTCCATGATAAGCATAGAGTGTCTCATGATTTTAAAGTGGGATAATTGGTATGGTTGTACTTAGACAAGGAAAGGCTACAAGAATTTGGGAAGAAAATAAAACCCATCAAGTATGGTCCTTTTAAAATTTTGAAAAAGTATGGGGAGAATGTTTTTCATCTTGAATTTCCCAACTACATGCAAATGTACTCTATTGTGAATGTGGAGAACCTAAAGTTGTTTTATCCTTCTCTACTATATGAATGGGAAGAATATCCATTTTTTCCTAAGTTGGATGATCTATTCTCAGTTGATTTTGATATAGCCAAGGAATATTTGGTTTTGGATAAGAAACAGACAACTCGCCAAGGAGAAGAGTAAGTATGGCTAATTTTTCCAAAAGAAAAATCGTTAAGCAAGGTAAAATGGCTCTCAAGGAGACAGGTGGAGGTGCAATACTCTCATCTAACTTACTAGGCTTTTAAGGTATCAAAATACTCTAATGGAGGATGCATTATTAGAAGCTCGAAATAGTTCCATAGAGTAAATTGAGATCTAAAACAAGCAAGGAGAAAACCCATGACATAGGAGATTGAATGTAGATCTAAGGCTAAACCAAAAGTTGCTAATGAGTAAGGATCAATTTGCCTACATTTTTCACATGAGGTTATTGAGATTCAAGCTTGTTTTCCCATATTTAGGTGGTTAGGTTCGTAAGGGGCCTAATGTCAAACATGGTGCATTATAAATCATGCAGTTAAAGGGGGGCACATACATATAGCATGGGTACCTAGGATAAAAGGTAGCATATTAAATTTTTACAACAATTTGAGGATAAATGGTGGTGTATTAAATAATTACGACCATTTGGTGGTAAATGTTGGTGGAAGATGGTAAGGGCTCCTTGCCTTATTTAATTATCATTGGGTCATGTACACTCTTGGAGGTTGATTGGGACCTCAGTTATGTAAAGCATTGCGGTCACACTTTGTAATATTTTGGATTGGGTAAATTTTACATGTTAATAAAATAAAGACATACACACTTTGAAACCAAGGATGATATTCACACCCATACTTTCTATGGAAATGTTGAATGGACGTAAGTAAAAACAAACTATCATACTTTTTGTGGAAGAACAAAAGGATAAAAATACATTAGAGTAAGGGGAACATAATTGGATAAGGGAAGATGACAGTATAATACCTCAATAAGGATTGTAATCAATTCATTATTTTTCAATAAAAATTTGCAAAAATATCTTTGATCATGGTTTTACCCATTTTGGGGTTTCCACATAAATTTGGTGTTTCTCTTTGAATTGTGTGAATGTTTTTTGAGATTATTGTTGTTATTTTCCTTTATTGCTACAATTATCATATTAATACTAACACACAAAAATCACAAATTCATCAAGCATAAGGAATAAGAAAGATCCATATATTTGTATGTATAGTTAAATCCACAATGTGGCACTTTATAGATCATAAATCCAGGGATGCATCTCTCTTTATACAATATTTTTGGTGTGTTGGAAATCCATTGTATTGAATATGAAATATCACCTACATGGAAATGTGGTGGTTCACCTTCCATGAGTTATAAGGTTACCTATATGGAAATATAGTGCTTCACCTTTTGTGAGTTGCAGAGTGCATATTAAATGAAACACACACACACACACACACACACACACACACACACACACACACAATATATATATATATATATATATATATATATATATATACATATAACTTATCCTTTTATATTTTTTCTTCTATCATTGTGTTGATATAGCTAGAGATACATTTTGGCTACAAAAATCTAAAAATAGAAAACTAATATTTTTAGCAAATATTTTGTTTTATATTTTATGGGCATTCAAAGTGGTTTGTTCATACAATTACTAGCAACTATGTCTACAACATGTTTTTCATTGAAATTGTTGTTCTCCCTCTAGCCTTTACATTATTTCTTAAATGGATTAAAATGGAATCCTAAGCATAAATTTATGCCCTTGATAATATTGTAAAGACCAAATAAATAGATTTTTGGGAATTTTTGGGCTTTAATTCATGCCCCAAGAATATCACATGTCTGGATCAATGGAGCTACCCAATATGTTCTCTTGATTTTGAATAAATAACCCCTAATGGTGTAAGAAGGTACACAAAATGAGTAAATGATATGATGTTTCTAGATTTTCTTACGAAAGACACAATTAAAAGGTCCATGATATCATCTTCCTTGCAGACTCTCACATGCAAGTATTTTTCTTTGAACTACTAATCAAAGGAATTTTTGAGTCCTTAAGAAAATCCCTAAGTTACCAAACATTATTCTAGTTAAAATCATTGTGAGTAGGAAATTTTGATTGCTCTAAATACTTATATCCCAACTTGATTGAGTATCCACCATATTTTGATAGATTCCGAACTAACTCATCCTTTTGCATAAAAATAGGCAAGTAGAACTCTTGAAGCATATTTTAAAGCTTATATATTATTTGTTTAATTTCCCTCATTCAACTAGGCTACTAATATAAATCCATGATCTTGAATTGTTGCTCATAGTAACATAAGTTTTTGTATTTAGACATTTATAGGCTAAACATGCATAAGCCAATGGTTTTTATTTTCAATTAGAAATGGGAGAATAATGTGTCAACAAAAAGTCAAACCAGAAATTTGTGAATCCCCCTCATTGATTGATAATCTCATATGTTTCTTGGTAAATTACAAACTAATATGATATGAATTTCCATTTTTTTGAGCCTCTAGGTAGAGTTTATTTTGGAACCTATATATTTTCTGAAGCAACATTTGCTCAACTCTTTCCTTGATTTTTTAAAATCTTCTTTAAAGTTTTTCCCTAATACAAATTCATAAATATCTAATTTTATAAGTATTTCCCTCCAATATTATTTCCTTTGCAAACCCTATCCCAATTACAAATATAAAACATAATTTTTCCCTCACAACCTTACCAAAATATTATTTTTGAATTTTATAAAATTTGGATATGATTCTTACTAGCAATCTTAAAAGTGACATCATATATAGGGATAGACTATAATGTAGTCTTTATGAGTTGTAGAATTCCAAAAATATTAAGAACTTACCTTTATGTAATAACTCCAATATAGGCACCTTGAGTATCTTTATTATTATTAGCTTGGACCCTGAGTTAGGCTAGTCAACCCTTGAGCATTTGGATTAGGTTTTATTGATTGTTTTAGACTTAATAGATGATTCATGCGGTAGTTGTTTAATTAGTCATACTTGTAATATTTTGTCACTGCTAGGTGCCATAAGAGAATTCACCCTCTCTAAGTGGTTAGGATTTTTTATTCCTTATAATTTGGATTGGTTATTTACTATTGTGATTTATAGTTGTGGAATCTAAATTTTGTTTGAGTGAATGCTTTTTTATTTCCACATTTATGAGATCTATTGTTGTTGTTATTTATAGAAGTTGTTTCATCACAAGTGGTATTAGTGAAATGATCTTGGCTCCTTGTGATAGTGCAAAAAATGGTGGAGTGACATGCAAGCTATTCCAAAAATTTTTTTAGCTAGATCTATGTTTTTCCAACTGGGTAATTTATTTTGGATTATTTTCTACTACCAACTTCCAACATAATTTTCTTCTATAATATTATGGTCCAGGTGAAATTGTTGGTATTTTTTGAAATTGACAAAGGAAAAAAGGTATTGATAGCACCTAAAAATCTATCTCATTTTGATCATCATGTTGATCTAATCAAAATAATATGTATCTCTAGTAACACTATTTTTGGACAGTATTTAGAGAAATATTTATTGTTTTATCATTAGTTCGTAGTGTATGTGTGAATCCTTGGCTTCCTTTGGTTGGGCATGAGTTAACAGGTATTTACAGCACATAGAAAAGCATAATGAAGTGTCATCCAAGACACATGGGTAAGAACCATACTATACCATACCACATCAACAACTTTGACCCTCATGCTCTATCTATTATAGGTACCTTGATTACCCCTCCCACTCCTCTGGATTTACATTCCCTTCCCTCTGGAATATCCTCTTATATTTATGAGTATTTAGTATTTTAGCATGAAAGAGTGAATAAATGTTCAACAACATAAATAATTCCCAACAACATTGCTCTAAGTATCTCAAGAAAATACAAAATTAATTGGATCAATTGCATAGTGTGGCATTGACTTTCCATGCATAGAGTTCTAATTGCAAAATAATTTTCAACAATATTTTAGGGTGTAGCAACAATATCAAATCCATGCAAGATTAACCTCTACCTAAATCTATCAAGAATATTAGAGGATTTTTAGGTCTCATAGGGTATTACAAAATATATTGTAAGGAACTATGGGAAGATTGTAGCTCCCCTAATGGCTCTCATAATATGGATGACTTTATTTATTCTAATGAGGTTTCCAAGGCCTTCATTACCTTGAAAGAGGTTATATGCACCACCCCTATTTTAGCCACTATTAACTTCAATAGTCATTTATCATTGAATGTGATTCGCCAAAAACAAGTGTTGGGATATTCTTGATGTAGGAAGGCCACTCTTTATCTTTTGAAACCAAGCAACTCTCCAACAAGATTTTATCTTGTTCCACTTATGAGAATAATATGTTAATAATATTTCATTCAATTGATAAATAAAATATTTATTTGTTGAGATATTGCTTCATTATCAAAATAGACCACAATAGTCTTAAGCACTTCTTAGAATAATGTCTCTCTTTTACTACATAAAACTAATGGCTAACCAAGCTATTCGATTGTGACTTTGCCATCTACAAAGAAAGAAGAATATAGTGGTAGGTATTCTTTCTCACAAATATGAAGACTCTAACATTATCAATTATGTTTTCAATCTCATTCCTTTATGGCTTTCCCAGCTTCATGTGGAATGGCAATTTAATCCTAATATGGTTCATATGTTTCATGACGTGGAGGTTGACAACCCATCTATTCTATTATGCTAAAGAGGAAGAAGAAATATATTTATCTCCCTCACAAGAATAATATTCTTTAGGAATTGCATGCTTCACCATTGGCAAGGCATTTTAATTTTCTAAAAACTTATTAGCAACTGAATTGATATTTTTTGGAAATGAATAAAAGTAAATATCAAGAAATTTATGATTGAATATGAGGTACGTGAAAGAAAAAATGGAAAAATAGTTCAATATCTAGGCTTTTTACAACCCTTACCTATCCTAGATCACCAATGAGAGCACATCTCCATGTATCTCATTATGGGTCTTTCCAAATTGGAGGGAAAAATGTTTATTTTTACCATGGTGGATCACCTTTAAAAGTATGCTCATTTTTGTGCCCTATAACACTCTTTCACTACCAACAAGGTAGTCAAAGTATAATTTACCTCTATTTTCAAACTACATGGTATTTCCATGTCTATTATAATGATCATGATCTAAATTTCACCAACAACTTCTAAAAGGAATTATTCACTCTTAGTAATACTAAGTTGAATATGATTTCTTCTAATCACCCTCTATCGGATGGACAAATAAATTTTATGAAATGTTTAGTTACTTACCTTAGATGTTTTTTCTAAGACAGACAATATCAATGGGTGAAATGGATTCATTTAGACAAATTATGGTATGATACCTCTTATCATTTTTCCCTCGAGATATCCCCATTTAAAACATTGTGTGGATAAAAATCATCATTGTAGCAAACTATTTTTAGGCTCCTCCAAGGTGGACTAGATACATAATATACCAAAAAAAAATCAATTATTCTCCAACTCCTCAAGTATAATATTTGTCTAGCACAAAATCATATGAAACAACAACAAGATTTGCATTGCTTGAAGTAGCAATTTAGTATTCTTGTAATCCCATCCTTATAAGTAGTTATCCCTAAACACCAAGTCTAGTTAGAAGTTGACATCTCAATTCTATTATCTTTTTAAGGTGGTTTGTCACATTATGGAGGCATTATATCAATTGAACTTCCTCCTACTTCTAAAATTAATTTTGTTTTCAATGTTTCTTATGTTAAGTAGGTGATTGGACAAAAGGATTGGTCCTAGATAGAGCTTTCAATACTAGATGAAGGGCAGATCAACCTCCAACTAGAAGTGGTCTTATAGTATTTGTTCTATAATTTATGGTATTTCCAAGTGTAGGAGTTCCTCATAAAGTGGTAGGATCTTCCAATTAAATATGCAACATGAGATCCAACAAACATTCTCTAGGGGATCCATATGATGCATCTAGTATTCAAGCCCTATGTTAGGTTAATAAGACCTTGAGCATTAGGGTTAGTGTTTGTTTATTATTTTAGACTATAAATATATGAGATGTGTGGTACTTTTCTCATCATTCATACTTGTAATCTTCTATCACCACTAGTGTGCATATGAAACTTTATCCTCTCTAAATGGCTATAAGACTTTGCCCTCTTTGAGTTGCTAGGATTTATTGATCTTGGAATCTAGATATGTTACTTACTATTATGATTTATTATTGTGGAATCTATTTTTTTTCTTTTGAATGTTTTTTGTT
The DNA here is from genome assembly GCA_028583015.1 of Wollemia nobilis. NCBI lineage: Eukaryota > Viridiplantae > Streptophyta > Pinopsida > Araucariales > Araucariaceae > Wollemia > Wollemia nobilis. Next base: position 921,478 of record JAQPPZ010016912.1, on the reverse strand, counting down.
CCTTCCTTTTGAGCATTACTATTGTTTTTTCTATTTCTAAAAAAAAAATTGTTACACCTTCCAATGTGCCAAAAAAATATTTTATTCTTTCCAAAATGAAGTCCCAAAGCTTATTCTTTTTTATTTTTGGAAAAAGAAATATCTAACTAATTTGAAGCTAAATTTTCAACTTTAAACCCTAAAATATCCACAATAGTTATAGTAAAGCTAGAGCAATGTTAATAAAAAGGATCATGGATTTTGAAGTATTAATCAACTATTCAATAGCCTTATCATAGCATGATAATATTGATTTAAACTTTGTGGTCTCTCTGACCTTGATCAATACCAAGTTTTTTAAGAATATTATGTAGAAAAATCCAATAGACCCTATCATATGCTTTCATCATATCCAATTTTACAAGCACTCCTTGTTTTTTAATGGAATGAAGAGAATGTATGGCCTCTTGTGTAATTACTATACCATCATGAATTTATTTTCTATGAACAAAACCACTTAACTTCTTTGAGATAACACAGTCTAAAATTATTTTCAACCTATTTTCCATATTTTTAAAATTATATTACAAATCATTTTTTTTTTATTGGTTAAAGATATTAGCATATATCAGACGGGTTTTGACAGGGTCCCAAAACCTGAATACAAAATGGCATCAAATGCCAAAAGGGACAAAGAGAAACAAAAAGTAAATAGAATCGAATTACAAAATACAACTAAGGCAGTCCTCAAACTGTAAACAGAAGTACAGAATTACAAAAAATAGAGTTATCCTCAACCAACAGGAAGAAAGAAGAAACAAAGTCAAAGTATTAACAACCATAAAGGGCAAAGAAGAACCACAAAACCAAATAGCAAGAGCCCCCAAAGAACACTCAAGTCTCAAAAGAAGGCTTAGCACAGAGATCGTGGATGCTCCCAGAAAAAAATGTCCAACTCAGTGCCATTATATTTAGCAGAGGTGTCCTCAACCTTGACAGTCATCTTCTTAGGATTTACAGCTTGCACACCTTCAACTTTTTCAATGAAATATTTCTTGAAAAATAGAGATTAAAAGCATTACGAAGATCAATAAGTTGAGCAATGTTGTTTGAGATGGATTTGATGATATACTCTTGCAAACAGAGATTGGGGTCATCCTTAGTCTCCTCATCAGACTCAATGACCAAAGACTCTTTCTACTTGGCTTTATTTTTTAGGTGCACTAAGGCACAAAGTGTCTTTTGTTCAGGTTCAAACTCAAGTTCACTGTCAAGATCATGAGAAGTATTTTTTGGCTTTTTCCTTAATTTTGTAATATTTTCAATGATTTTTTTATTTTTTAACAAACAATTTTGAAGCATTGGAATATTGGGGCATGGTTTAGGAAGAGTTGGGCTTCAAATAACTCTAATTAGGCTTTGGGGGAGGGGTTAATACAACACCTTCAGGGTAGTGAATCAGCCAATGTTTGTAAATAATATTGAAAATCCCATGGTGTGAGGGTAACTTAGACCCATTTTTCTCTCTGGCATCCTCAATAGTATGACTGATGGAATTAAAAAGAAATTGAGGAATATTTATTGCCCTAACATCATGGAAATTATTATAAAAGGAAAAATGAAAACTATGTAAGGGCTTATCTAGGTCATCGACTATAACATATTCCATGATGGGTTTGAGGATGTTCCCCCAAGGAAAAGGAAGCTCATCGTGTCACATTCCTAAGAAAGCTCTTCTGACAAGGTCTTTATCAATGACATCCTTTAATTTTGCATCCCAATTATGCTTCTCCCTTCTAATGGACCTTCCCTTAGGTTGTTGGCTAGTCAATTCAATGAGCATTTTGATGTCGAGGACATAGGATTTGTTGCAAATAGTGACCGTCCCCTCATCCCATGACTCCATGAAATCCAAGGTTATTTTAGGGTCTTCCCTTTAAAATTTTTGAAATAATGGAAGGAACTTTCTACCCACCAAGATCCCTTCAACAATGGTTTCAATGCACAACTCATATGGCTCAACAAAGGTGTTCATGATGACAAAGCGGGGGGGACACAACATAAGAATTTAGAGACGAATGCTCTGATAGTAGCACAAGACTTGGGCAATATGAACACCAAAGGTAAAAATATTTATTTTAACAATGCTATTCCAACGAATTTGGTACTCGTACCGCATAACAAGCCACCACATTCCAATGCAATCTTGGCTGACAAGGTAAGTCTGATCTGTTGGCAATTTTGGGTATGTTGCCTAGCTTCATGTTTGTGAGTTGTCATTGATGTCAAAAGGAGTTTGTGTTGATGTCAAAAGGAATTTGTGTTGATGTCAAAAAGAGTTTGGTGCCAAAAAGATCTTGAAAGTTCCATGATGTTTGTTTAAGGGTTTTTATTAAAACCATGGTGACAAGGTTAAAGGTTTTTCTTAAAACCATCTGGACTCATTAAGGGTTTTTATTAAAACCATCTTGGCTTAATGAAAAGGTTTTGCTCCTTGAAAAAACCTTAAAAGTCCATTTTGATTATTAATAAATAAATTAACTCAAACCTTTGAAAAGGTTTTAAGTTAATTTTATTATTAATAAAATAATAATTATTAATTTAATAATTATTATTGAAAGGTTTTCTAAACCCTTAGCGGCACTCATGTAAAAGACTTACCTCACCGACGTCAACTTGCATGGGATGAAAAACATAATGTTTGAAAGGAGCGCTAACGTTAATTTGCATGGGATGAAAGACTATTAAAGGGAATTATCTCCTAAGGTTTTAAGTACCTTTGATTGCATGATTACCTTCAATTTCGTATTGCTCTGTGACCTTCGATTTTGGATTACGTTGTGATTTTTGAGTCTCATTTTATTTTGTGTTAATTTCCGATTTCGTGCAAAAGTGAGGAAGACAAATATGGTCTGTGTTAAATTCTGATTTCGTGTGCAGTGAGGAAGACAAATCTGGTCTATGTTAAATTTGGATTTTGTGTGCCTGTGAGGAAGGAAATTATGGTTGTCTTTTGTGAGCAAAGGGAAGGTAAAATGATGAGTAGCGCTTGAGAGTTTCGTTGGGAACTTGTGCTCCAACAATGGAGGCAGTGGAGCGAAGGCGCTCGCTAAGCAGAGGTGTCGAGTTTGATTTGCGATAGGCATGTTTCAATTTTTTCTTGGTCGTGATTATTGTGCACGTGGTACGATGGTTGCTTTGGGCCACGAGTGTGGAGAAGGAAGCACTTTGGTGATTATGTTGGTAACTCCTCACTTCTCCTAAGGTTGGAGAATTGATTTTTGGCCAAGGTAAATCTTTTGTTGATAATCTGGAATATTTGATTTGACTTGGCAATTATTGTTGGTAATTGGATGGAGGTATAAGGTTAAGTAGACATATTGCTTTGACATTGTTATTATTGATGCTTAATGTTTATGTGGAGTAATAAGGTGTAAAAAGGATTACTTTCTATGTGTATTATCTTTTTGGTGGTTCATGTTAAGTTGGAGTGATAAGGTGTTATTTGGATTTTTATTTTTGTGCATTATTCCATTGTTGCTAACTCTAATTTGTGGCAAATTGAGAGTTAGTGTTGTGACATATTTTGAGTTCTCCTTCTTCATCAAAGTAAAGGTATGGGCACATTCTTCCATGGTTATTATTGATTGATGGTTTTCTGAAAATAAGTTTGGAGTGAAAAGGATTAAATTAAGTTTCCTTATTTGGAGTGGATCTTATTTTTTGAAAGTGGAAGTATTGATTATGCATTATGAGATCATGATGAGTTTATGAGTTATTGCATAATTCTGGTTTATGAGAGTGGAAGCATTTGAATTTTGCTTTAGGGTTTTTGAGTGAGAAGCTTATGCCATTGCTATGAGTTGTTGAAACCCTAATTGAGTTGTTTGGTTATTGAGAGTTTGGTTTTGAGATTGCTTCCATTGAGATTGATCTGATCAAGTTATGCTTTACTTGATACATGAGTTGGGCTTTCTCCTTTGAGATTTTATTTTATCAAGTTGTACTTTGCTTGATAAACTTGGTTGTGTGGTTAAGTTGAGAATTCCCATTTGAGAGAAGTTGGAAATATCTTGAACCCATTTTTGATGCTTAGAGATAGATTGCTTTGAGTTCTTGAAAACTAACTTGGCTAGGGTTTGATAGCAAGTTATGGTTCTATGTTGGAGGAGTTGATTCCTTGATATTGTATTATTGGGAATTGTTGGGTTGTGGTTCAAGTTCTTGTGAAAGTATACTACTTCTATCTTTATTGATTTGAGTTGAGATTGAAAGTTGAAGGATAGAACATATTGAGTCTCTAACAATTCTCTTTATGCTTCTATGATATTGATTTGAGTTGAGATTGAGAGTTGAAGGATAGAACATATTGAGTCTCTAAAAATTCTCTTTATGCTTCTATGAGATTGATTTTATATGATTGGATGAAACACATTGGGTCTCTAACAATTCTCTTTGTGTGTTCACATTGGGCAAGTTTCTTGGTAAACTTGCTTGAGCTGATTTGGGCAAGTTCTTGGTGAGCTTGCTAGGACTGATTTGGATAGGTTCTTGTGGAGAACTTGTGGACTAATTTGGATAGGTTCTTGTGGAGAACTTATGTACAGATTTGAATAGGTTCTTGTGGAGAACTTGTGGACTGATTTGGATAGGTTCTTGTGGAGAACTTGTGGACTGATTTGGACATGTTCTTGTGGAGAACTTGTGGACTGATTTGGACAGGTTCTTGTTGAAGAACTTGTGGATAGATTTGATGAAGTCTTGGTGAAGACTTGTGAGAATTTGTGATTGATTTGTTTAAGCTTTTGGCTTAAGCTTAGGATAGATCTGACAGAGATTTGAGAGCAGATTTGTGTTGGACCAGAGGACTGAGTTTGGTGCAGATTTGTGATAGAGTTTGAGAGGACTTGTGTTGGACCGACTGACTATGTTTAGTACAAGTTTTGATGAGCAGCTATGGAGGTGATCAGTGAGGACAAAAGTCTCTAGAGCTAGAGTAAGGAGGACATGATGTCTTCTATGGAAAGGAGTTCCACCTGCTAGCAACAAAAGAGGCAGTGATCTTCTGAAGTATCATTTCCAGAGCTTTGGGGGATAGGACATCTCCTTTGGGTAGGAGGCTCATAAATACTTCTTTGGGGGATAGGACATCTCCTTTGGGTAGGAGGCTCATAAATATTTGATTAGGGTAAGGATTCTCCTTTGGACAGGAATTCCATAAACATTGTAATTGGGAAGGATTCCCAAAGGATTTGATTGAGAAAATTTAGTGAAAGATTTTCTCTGTGGAGTAGCCCACCTTGGGTGAACCACGTTATATTGGTGTCTCAATTGTGTGATGACTTGTACACTAGTTTGATTATTGCTTTGATTTTGCTATTGGTTCATTGCATTGCTTTCTGAAGTAAAAGGAAAAATTTAAAAAGTGGTCTTATACTGTTCACCCCCCTCTCAGTATAAGCTTGTGTTCTTCAATTGGTATCAGAGCAGGTTCCTTCGGAAGAGTTTCACAGCTTGAAGGAAAAGCTTGAAAATAACACAATGGATTTTACAAGTGGTAATTCAGCACCTATTCTTGATGGGACAGATTTTGGTCTATGGAGCATAAAGATGAAGGTTCATCTAATGGCTCTTGGAAATGAAGTTTGGGAAGCAGTTGAGTTTGGGTACACTATTTCAAAGCTCCCTCCTACTACTAAAGATGATAAACTTCTACATCATAGCAATTCAAGGGCAATTAATGCAATTTTGAAAGGTCTAGAAAAGGCAGATATTACAAAGGTGATTCATTGTAATATAGCAAAGGAAATGTGGGATCAATTGCAAGTGGTTCATACAGGTGATGCAAATTTCAGAAAAGCAAAATTGAGATATTACAAAGGTATGTTTGAATAACTCAAGATGAATTATGAAGAAAATATTAGTGACTATATGCTTCGTATGGATGAGATTGTTAATTCCATGAAGGAACTAGGTCTTGAGCTTGCTGAAAATGATGTTTGTGATAAAATTTTGAGGTCTCTTCCAAATAGATTTAGGGAAAATATTTCAGCTATTGAGGAAGCCAAGGATCTGGATAAATTGAAAAAGGATGAGCTTCATAGTATACTTGTAGCTTTTGAGTTAAGAACTAAAGTGGTACTTGATCCTAAGAAGGAGGTAGCTTTCAAAGCTACCAAGAAGTCCAAGGGTAAACAACAAGAAGGCAATGATGAGTCTTCTAGTGATGAAGAAGCAAACTACAGTAGGAAAGGCAAGTTCTCAAGAAAGCACAAAGGTATGAAATCTGTTAAATGTTTCAATTGTGGAAAGTTTGGTCACTATGCTACTGACTGTCTGGAACCCAAGGATGATTGTGATGAAGAAAAACATGATTATAAGCACAAGGAATCTGAGAAGCACAAGTATCAAAGGAAGAACAAAAATGAGCAAAATAGTCAAGGAAAGAGGTACTTCCAAAAACACAAGAAAAGTTTCTACACAAACAAAGCAAGTAAGTGTTCTAGTAGTGATGATGGAAGTTCTTCAAGTGATGATAGAAATGAGATGTTGTTTCTAATAGAAAAGGAAGGAAAAGAAAAGAGGAATAGATTTGTTGTGCTTAAGTGCTTTAGATGTGGAAATTTTGGTCACCTTGAGGATGATTGTACAAATGATGATTTAAATTCTGGTAATACTATGTATGAGGATGCTTCAAAAAATTATGAGGAAGATCTTCTTATGGCTTTAGATAAAGGTAGCACCTCTAGTGGTAAGAAATCAGAAAAGGATATTGATGTTTCAAAAGGTAAACAAATAGAGGAGGTTTCAGAAAAGGGAGAAGTAGATCTTGAGGCTGAACTTGTTAATGCTCTTGATGTGTTAAAGAAAGAAAGAAAGAAATATGCTAGACTCATTGATAGGTTTGATGAATACCGTTATGAAAGATATGAGCTTATAGGGAATCTTGATATCTCTATAGCAAAGACACAGGAACTCAAAGAAGAGTTGGCAGCTAGGTCTCTTGAGTGTAAAGAGTTAAAACATGAAGTAGCTTCCTTGAAAAAGGTAACTAAAGAGTACAAGGAGAAGCTTTACAGGTTTGAAGAAAGTTCCAAAAAGGTAAAATCAATCATCAAGGATCAAAGAAGGACAATAGATAAAACAGGTCTTGGTTTTGGAAAGAAACAAAAGGAACAGGTTGAGAAATCTAGTATAAGCTCCCAAGAAGAAGATAGTTTAGATGAAGAGAGTAATTCAGAGAGTAAGTTTTCAGATGGTGATTCAGATAGCACAAAATCAAAAAATAGGAATCAGCATAAGGGGAGAAAGACTAAAGGACCTATGAGGTCAAGGCAAGGAAAGTTCAATGGAAGATGTTTTGCATGTCACAAGTTTGGACACATGGCTTCATAGTGCAGGGCTCAAGCAAGATAGGTTAATGGAAATTTTAGAAATGGTAATTTATTTCAAGGGTATTGCTACTCTTGTAATCAGTTTGGGCACAAGGCAGTTAATTGGAGGGTTAACAATAGGAACAGGTTTGGTCCAACAGAGATGATTTAGAAAAAAGGTACATCTCAAAGGAATAACATTGTCAAATGTTATAAGTGTAATAATGAAGGACATACAACGGTGTAGAGCAAGTTCCAAGGTACAGGTTCAGGACTATGAACAAGAACAGGAATAATGGTAGGAACAGGAATAATGATAGGAATAGGAATAATGGATTGAACAGGAATAGGATTTTGAACATGAACAAGAACAAGGATATGAACAAGAATAGAAATAGGAAAAATTATGAAAAGGTAGCTATGGACACTGATGATGATCAGTGCCTAATGGGAGTTTTACTCCCACCCTAGAATTAATCACCTCAATAGGAGGTGGGGGAGGGACTAAGCTAAGAGGCTCATTCTTAGCCCTGAGTCCCAAAGGTGACCCTTTGCCATTGATGACAAAGGGGGAGAGATTTGAGTAAGGGGGAGAGCCTTGAGTCACGGGGAGCAAAGCTTCAGAGGATGGTTTTCAGTTGGTTTCAGTTTTGACAGTTGGCAGTTGCTTGAAAGTTTTTTTTCAGTGGTTTCAGTAGTGGTTTGCCATCAATGACAAAGGGGGAGATTGTTGGCAATTTTGGGTATGTTGCCTAGATTCATGTTTGTGAGTTGTCATTGATGTCAAAAGGAGTTTGTGTTGATGTCAAAAGGAATTTGTGCTGATGTCAAAAAGAGTTTGGTGCCAAAAATATCTTGAAAGTTCCATGATGTTTGTTTAAGGGTTTTTATTAAAACCATGGTGACAAGGTTAAAGGTTTTTCTTAAAACCATTTGGACTCATTAAGGGTTTTTATTAAAACCATCTTGGCTTAATGAAAAGGTTTTGCTCCTTGAAAAAACCTTAAAAGTCCATTTTGATTATTAATAAATAAATTAACTCAAACCTTTGAAAAGGTTTTAAGTTAAGTTTATTATTAATAAAATAATAATTATTAATTTAATAATTATTATTGAAAGGGTTTCTAAACCCTTAGCGGCGCTCATGTAAAAGACTTACCTCGCCAATGCCAACTTGCATGGGATGAAAAATGCAATGTTTGAAAGGAGCGCCGACGTCAATTTGCATGGGATGAAAGACTATTAAAGGGCATTATCTCCTAAGGTTTTAAGTACCTTCGATTTGCGTGATTACCTTCGATTTCGTATTGCTCTATGACCTTCGATTTCAGATTGCACTATGATTTTCGAGTCTCATTTTGTTCTATGTTAATTTTTGATTTCGTGCACCAGTGAGGAAGACAAATCTGGTCTACGTTAAATTTTGATTTCATGTGCAGTGAGGAAGACAAATCTAGTCTGTATTAATTTATATTTCGTGCACCTATGAGGAAGGAAATTATGGTTGTCTTTTGTGAGCAAAGGGAAGGTAAAACGATGAGTAGCGCTTGAGAGTTTCATTGGGCACTTGTGCTCCAATGGTGGAGGCAGTGGAGCGAAGGTGCTCGCTAAGCAGAGGTGCCGAGTTCGATTCATGACAGGCATGTTTCAATTTTTTCTTGGTCATGGTTATTGTGCACGTGGTACGATGGTTGCTTTGGGCCACGAGTGTGGAGAAGGAAGTGCTTTAACGTTTATGTTGGTAACTCCTCACTTCTCCTAAGGTTGGAGAATTGATTTTTGGCCAAGGTAAATCTTTTGTTGATAATCTGGAATATTTGATTTGACTTGGCAATTATTGTTGGTAATTGGATGGAGGTATAAGGTTAAGTAGACATATTGCTTTGACATTGTTATTATTTATGCTTAATGTTTATGTGGAGTAATAAGGTGTTAAAAGGATTACTTTCTATGTGTATTATATTTTTGGTGGTTGATGTTAAGTTGGAGTGATAAGGTGTTATTTGGATTTTTATTGTTGTGCATTATTCCATTGTTGCTAACTCTAATTTGTGGCAAATTGAGAGTTAGTGTTGTGATATATTTTGAGTTCTCCTTCTTCATCAAAGTAAAGGTATGGGCACATTCTTCCATGGTTATTATTGATTGATGGTTTTCTGAAAATAAGTTTGGAGTGAAAAGGATTAAATTAAGTTTCCTTATTTGAAGTGGATCTTATTTTATGAAAGTGGAAGTATTGATTATGCATTATGAGATCATGATGAGTTTATGAGTTATTGCATAATTCTGGTTTATGAGAGTGGAAGCATTTGAATTTTGCTTTAGGTTTTTTGAGTGAGAAGCTTATGCCATTGCTATGAGTTGTTGAAACCCTAATTGAGTTGTTTGGTTGTTGAGAGTTTGGTTTTGAGATTGCTTCCATTGAGATTGAGCTGATCAAGTTATGCTTTACTTGATACATGAGTTGGGCTTGCTCCTTTGAGATTTTATTTTATCAAGTTGTACTTTGCTTGATAAACTTGGTTGTGTGGTTAAGTTGAGCATTCCCATTTGAGAGAAGTTGGAAATATCTTGAACCCCTTTTTGATGCTTAGAGATAGATTGCTTTGAGTTCTTGAAAACTAACTTGGCTAGGGTTTGATAGCAAGTTATGGTTCTATGTTGGAGGAGTTGATTCCTTGATATTACATTATTGGCAATTGTTGGTTTGTGGTTCAAGTTCTTGTGAAAGTATACTACTTCTATATTTATTGATTTGAGTTGAGATTGAAAGTTGAAGGATAGAACATATTGAGTCTCTAACAATTCTCTTTATGCTTCTATGAGATTGATTTGAGTTGAGATTGATAGTTGAAGGATAGAACATATTGGGTCTCTAACAATTCTCTTTATGCTTCTATGATATTGATTTGATATGATTGGATGAAACACATTGGGTCTCTAACAATTCTCTTTGTGTGTTCACATTGGGCAAGTTTCTTGGTAAACTTGCTTGAGCTGATTTGGGCAAGTTCTTGGTGAGCTTGATAGGACTGATTTGGACAGGTTCTTGTGGAGAACTTGTGGACTGATTTGGATAGGTTCTTGATGAGTGTCATTAATCTCATCATTTAATCTCAATGATTTATCAATCCGAGGTGGTGTCCAAGGCTATCTACGATAGAAGGTTAGGGCAGAGTACAATTCAAGCATTCATATTTCAAGCAATTATTGGGTGAAACAGATTTGGTTTAGCCTTTTGGTGTCACACTAAACCTAATCTACATAATAGAAACTTGCAAGAAATAAAAACTAATTCTAAGTTCAAAAAATTAAAGTTAACTACAATTGCATGAATTGAAATTGCTGAATTGAAATCTAATCTACTTTTGCAGAATTGAAATAACATAATTGAAATTGCTAAATTGAAATGTTGCTAAAATGAAATCCTAAATTACACTTGCAAAATTGAAACCTAGTTTACTCTTGTAGAATGGAAGTGATGCTTGGAAATGAAACACCTGTCAATGCCCTGCCACAAAAGGTCGTCAAGCTTCTGCTATAGGAATTGATAACAAAATGAAATCTACTGGAAATTGAAAGCTATTGAAACATAAAAATAATAGAACATGGAAAGCAAAGGAAACAAGAAATAAATGTTTAATATAATTTTTCATCTGACACACACATAAATGTTGTACACAAACATAATAGAAAACATCAATCACATAATACAAAATAAAAATAAGAAAATGAAATCTGGCAAGCAATCTATTAATTCTGCTACAACAAAATTATAGATTAAAACCTGCCATAAAATCCCTCCTTCTAGATCTGAAAGTGGGCCCATACTTCCTGATCTAGAAGGAGGTGAAAAACACTCCTTAACTAATTTAAAATCAGAACAAAATCTGACAAAAGAACTGCAATTTATTACTCTAAAAATGGCATTACAGTTCTGCTGCTACAGACTGTTACAAAGCTGAAAACTATCTATTTTTCTATTACTTATTCTCCTTAAGCTCAACCGACATGGGAGCTATCCTTTTATAGATGCATAATATTTATTTACAAATAGAAAATATACTATTTCTATCCTGCAGATCAATTCCTATTATGTTGCAGCATTTCTTGGTTTTATCCTAGAAGAGGATCAATTGATCTTTTCCCATGAATGGTGGCTTTTGGATGACAAGGATGACAAAGACAACTGGGGGATATTTTCCCTTAACCTTCTCAACCTTCTTTCCTTTTTTCCACCATCAAAAAATAGTCAAAAAGTCAAAAAGTACTTTTTGTTGTCAATCCGAAGATAACTGGCTCAATCCGAAGAAACTGCATTCTGTCAATCCGAAGATGTCTACTCAATTCGAAGCTCTTCGGATTGACTAACTATGTGGTCTTCAGGTGATCTCAGCTACTTTTCTCAGGTGGGTTATCTCTCAGGAACTGATTGCAATAGCTTTTATCCTTCTTTATGTGTGAATTCCATGCCTTGCTATTCATTGGTAGCTGGCTGAAATTTATATGGTAAACTACTGCATTTTCCAGATTTGCTACACAATTATAAAATGTTGGCATTTCTTGCAAGTTCAAAAAATTAGAACATGGAAAAATAATTCAAATATCAACATGAATAAGTACATCAAGTTGCTACCAAATTTATACACTTTATTCACCAAGTAACCATGCTGAAATAGTGCAACAGTGCTGCACAATTATCCCTGCTCTGTTATACCCTGTTGCTGCCTATTTAGACCATGTGGGAATGCTTCTAAATAGATCATATGTCTTCTGTAGTCCTTCTAAACTTATTCCATCCATTTCCTAATGCTTTGCTTGACAAATTCAAGGTGCTCCTATAAAGTGACAACTTGCTGATTTTTATATGGTTGTTTTCTATAGATTTCTAGATTTAGAACAGTCCTAATAATTTGGCTTCAATGTGGACTTCAAACAAGTTGAAGGGTAGGAAAACATTCATAAACCATTGTGAAGTTAATGGATATCAGCATACCACATTTGGCTATTTGAAATGCATATTTTTATTTGCTACTTAATCAAGCAAAAGCAGTCACAAAATGCTGAAAATAGTCAAAAATAGAGATATAATGCTCCTAACATAAAATCATGCAAACACTTAACAAATATATATTCTAATCAACTATTTGGCATTTAACTTAATAATATGACAGTTTTTATATGTCAAACATAGTGTAAAAATGAGGCATTTTCAGGCCTCATCATCCCCCCAGCTTGAACTGATGCATGCCCTCATGCATCCTAGTAGGCCATAGTAATATGCTGGTTTTATCCTTGTGAAAAACATCCTTTGCCACCTACTACCTGAGAAATTTCTCCTTGCTGCACTACACCAAGCATTTTTCAATTTAAGCACAGGTATTTCACTTTTCTACAACCTTGCAAAAAAAAATTCAATCAATTTTTTTCAATATTTTTTTATTCTATTTTTTTCTTTTCTTGCATATCTTTTTTTTCATTTGCAACTTGCAACTTTTTGACTTCTGCACTTTCATCCTTCAATATTGCAATTTCTGCAACTACTGCAATTTTAACTCTTTTTCTGCCCTTCTACAAGTTTTAGTGCTGCAAGGTACCTCTTAAAGGCTTGGTATCATGTGATTCATCTTGCAATAGCCTTATTGTGGAACCATATTTGGTAGATGCACTACTACTGGTGAAATTTTTTGTTCTTAACAACATTTCAGCCTGAATGCCTATTTCTATTGTTTGCACCTTTTGAACAAAATTGATAAAATTTTGATTTTGAAATGCTTGAGGGATGTACTTACATGTGGTAGAGCCTTAGGAACCTCAATATTTGATGTACCCTACTCTTTTTACTATTCTGCAACATTTTCAGCAATTCTGGTATAGTTTTTGCTTATTTCGAAGATATCTTGTTCATTTCGAAGATAACCTATTTTATTCTGAAGATTCATCCAAAAATGCAAAAATGACCTTCTATGCAAAAGTTAGCTACAAATTCTATTTTGGATCCATCTCTAGGGTATGTAAGCCTTCCATAACATCAAAAATATCATCTCTATCCTTTTGTTTAGATGTTATTCATTACTATTTTATTGCAGTAGTAGTAAAATAGAATCTTCAGATGCTCCCATGCAACTAAGGGCAGAAGGGGGTGTTTCTTGACATCTTAAACATGTTCCATTTTCAACTTGTCAATATTGTATGAATAGTTTTATGCCAAATACCGATTATCATACATTAAATGCTAAATGCTTACTATGACTTAAATGCAAGAAACACATACCTTACTATCCTGAAAATTGATCATGCACCTTACAAGCTGCTTCTATGATTGTTAGCAAGCTATTTGAAAACATAAATATACACATGTGTAGTGTGAGATTTGTACAATGGTGAAACAAGGATGGGTGGATCAACACGGCAATGCACACCGAAAAACCGGTTTTCATGCAAGCCAACTCAACAGTGCCTCAAGGAGGTTTTCACTACTGAATTATTCATTTTTTTCTCTCTTTTTCTTTTTTTTTCTTCTTTTTTTCATCTCTTTTTTTCATCAGAAGAGGCTGCCATTTCTGGTTTTCAACCAAGTTCTGTCATTTTTTTTCAAGTGCCTCAATAAAAGAGTGTCTCTCATGAGGCTACAATGAGAGAGAATGTCTCTCAATCTTATTTGGATGAGAACAATTCTTATTCTACAAAAACATGTCAATATTTGTATGAAAACACCATCTTTTTCTGTTGAAATCTGTAACAATGATGCAACCTTCCTTTCTAGATGAGTAGTAAGAATCTTCTTATGTCATCATTTAACTCCTTATTACTGGAAATGAAGTGTTGACTTCATTGTTCCTCCTCCATGCTGAAATTGATGCTTGTCCTCATGTATCTCCATTTTGTGGGACATGCTTTTTTCTGATATTTTTCTCTCTTTTTCTTTTTTTTTCTTCTTTTTTTTCATACTTTTCTCTTGTCTTGCTTGTGCCCATGAAGGAAGTTCACAAGCAAGATTATTCTTTTTTTTTATTTTTTTTTTTTGTCAAACTTTTATCATCACTCTGAATCTGACATGGAAGAGAAATTCTCCTCCATTCTGTGTACATCCAATTGTTCACCTCAAGAACTCCTCCTTAGTTAATGGTGCATGGTATACCCGAAGGCAATATCCATTCACCACTAACTTCCTCTATGAATCACCAATGGGAGAAAGAAACACTGCTTCATATCTAAAAATTTCTTCAATCAAGTGTTTGTCCATGCCTCCTAATCTGCAAAATCTTGTCAATCTGTACTTGAAACAATTCAATACCAATTCTCAAATATGTTAAGTGCATACATCAAGATGAAATCTTGACATACCCTTGTAATTCTATGCAAAGAGATTGAAATATTGTTTCAAAACAACAAACAATTTTATTTTTGTTCATAAGTCAACTAGTCAATAATGTTCAAGAATTTCCTTGGTTGTACTTCAATTTATTTCATTCTTAGGAGGACAAAATTTATCCTTAATGGAAGTAAATTTTCTATGTGCAGATTTTTCAATTTTTCTCCTTTATCCAAGGTTGATTTCTATGTGTCTGGACTAAAGGGTTTTTGTGTATCTCCATTGACTTTTATCTCTTCAAGCTCAGGTAAGTTCTTGTTTGAGCACAATTGGATGTTGTTGCAGTCAATAACATTTCCTACAAGTTTTTTTTACCAGATTCAGCTACATAAACAGGGGTTGCCTATCCTGTATTATTCAAACTGATCACAGGTTGGGCTAAAAAAGATAATTTAACTAAACATATTTTTGGTTTGCACAATAAGACAAGAAGTGTACAACTTTAGCAGATCAACTACTTGTCAGGTAGGATCACCTCTAATGAGATCAACTATTGTCTTTGTAGGCTAAGAATTGATAGGTTGCGGTTTAGCATGATAAAACCCTAACAATATTTAAGCAATAATGGCAAAACTCTAGGATCATCGTTGAGCTCCAAACTTCTATTTTGATTGTGCAAAAGTTTTGTGATGATTTTTTTTTAATAGACTCAGCTTACATAGATAGGGGTTGCCTGTCCTGTATTATTCATATTGGCCACAGGTTGGGCTGAAGGTGGTGGTTGATTTACTTACCCTATTTGTTGTTGTTGGGATCTCTCTTTGAGAAGAATTCAGATTAGGCAACAAATTTTGCATCTCTGAGTTGTGGAAGTAAATGGCATTCATCAATGATATGTCCCTATGAACAAATGCTATAGGTAGTTGATATGGCTATTTTGTTCAAGGGATAGTCTTGTATATCTACCATGATATCTTCCCAACACCTAGTACAAATTTGTTTATACTACCCTGATGATATGGATATAAAAAGGGCAGTACTAGCAGATGGCTCTTCTAAATTTTTTAAGAGATCTTATGTTTCTTGATAATGAGGATGATGAATTCTTTCAATTTTTATCAAGAATTTCAAACATAGGCAATTTAACCCCCAAGTGTGAAGATCACCTCCCTGTGGTTGCTTGTTTTCTAAATGGACTGAAATGCAACTATCAATAATTATTATTTATACCAGCTATTACATTCAGATTTTACTCTGAACTTCATAACTTAGCACAATAATAATTATTTGACTGCTTTTACCCTCTAACAACACCATGATCCCTGACAACGGTGCCAAAATGATGAGTGTCATTAATCTCATCATTTAATCTCAATGATTTATCAATCCGAGGTGGTGTCCAAGGCTATCTACGATAGAAGGTTAGGGCAGAGTACAATTCAAGCATTCAGATTTCAAGCAATTATTGGGTGAAACAGATTTGGTTTAGCCTTTTGGTGTCACACTAAACCTAATCTACAGAATGAAAACTTGCAAGAAATAAAAACTAATTCTAAGTTCAGAAAATTAAAGTTAACTACAATTGCATGAATTGAAATTGCTGAATTGAAATCTAATCTACTTTTGCATAATTGAAATAATATAATTGAAATTGCTAAATTGAAATGTTGCTAAAATGAAATCCTAAATTACACTTGCAAAATTGAAACCTAGTTTACTCTTGTAGAATGGAAGTGATTCTTGGAAATGAAACACCTATCAATGCCCTACCACAAAAGGTCATCAAGCTTCTACTATAGGAATTGATAGCAAAATGAAATCTACTGGAAATTGAAAGTTGCTGAAACATAAAAATAACAGAACATGGAAAGCAAAG
Source organism: Wollemia nobilis (assembly GCA_028583015.1). Taxonomy (NCBI): domain Eukaryota; kingdom Viridiplantae; phylum Streptophyta; class Pinopsida; order Araucariales; family Araucariaceae; genus Wollemia; species Wollemia nobilis. Next base: position 904,935 of record JAQPPZ010016912.1, on the reverse strand, counting down.
GAAACAAGAAATAAATGTTTAATCTAATTTTTCAGCTGACACACACATAAATGTTGTACACAAACATAATAGAAAACATCAATCACATAATACAAAATAAAAACAAGAAAATGAAATCTGGCAAGCAATCTATTAATTCTATTGCAGCAAAATTATAGATTAAAACCTGCCATAAAATCCCTCCTTCTAGATCTAAAAGTGGGCCCATACTTCCTGATCTAGAAGGAGGTGAAAAACACTCCTTAACTAATTTAAAATCAGAACAAAATCTGACAAAAGAACTACAATTTATTACTCTGAAAATGACATTACAGTTCTACTACTACAGACTATTACAAAGCTAAAAACTATCTATTTTTCTATTACTTATTCTCCTTAAGCTCAACCGACATGGGAGCTATCCTTTTATAGATGCATAAGATTTATTTACAAACAGAAAATATACTATTTCTATCCTACAGATCAATTCCTATTATGCTGCAACATTTCTTGGTTTTATCCTAGAAGAGGATCAATTGATCTTTTCCCATGAATGGTGGCTTTTGGATGGCAAGGACGGCAAAGACAGCTGGGGGATATTTTCCCTTAACCTTCTCAACCTTCTTTCCTTTTTTCCACCATCAAAAAATAGTCAAAAATTCAAAAAGTACTTTCTGTTGTCAATCCGAAGATAACTGGCTCAATCCAAAGAAACTGCATTCTGTCAATCCGAAGATGTCTACTCAATCCGAAGCTCTTCGGATTGACTAACTATGTGGTCTTCAGGTGATCTCAACTACTTTTCTCAGGTGGGTTATCTCTCAAGAACTGATTGCAATAGCTTTTATCCTTCTTTATGTGTGAATTCCATGCCTTGCTATTCATTGGTAGCTAGCTGAAATTTATATGGTAAACTACTGCATTTTCCAGATTTGCTACACAATTATAAAATGTTGGCATTTCTTGCAAGTTCAAAAAATTAGAACATGGAAAAATAATTCAAATATCAACATGAATAAGTACATCAAGTTGCTACCAAATTTATACACTTTATTCACCAAGTAACCATGCTGAAATAGTGCAACAATGTTGCACAATTATCCCTGCTCTGTTATACCCTGTTGCTGCCTATTTAGACCATGTGGGAATGCTTCTAAATAGATCATATGTCTTCTGTAGTCCTTCTAAACTTATTCCATCCATTTCCTAATGCTTTTCTTGACAAATTCAAGGTGCTCCTATAAAGTGACAGCTTGCTGATTTTTATATGGTTGTTTTCTGCAGATTTCCAGATTTAGAACAGTCCTAATAATTTGGCTTCAATGTGGACTTCAAACAAGTTGAAGGGCAGGAAAACATTCATAAACCATTGTGAAGTTAATGGATATCAGCATACCACATTTGGCTGTTTGAAATGCATATTTTTATTTGCTACTTAATCAAGCAAAAGTAGTCACAAAATGCTGAAAATAGTCAAAAACAGAGATATAATGCTCCTAACATAAAATCATGCAAACACTTAACAAATATATATTCTAATCAACTATTTGGCATTTAACTTAATAATATGACAGTTTTTATATGTCAAACATAGTGTAAAAATGAGGCATTTTCAGGCCTCATCAGTTCTTGTGGAGAACTTGTGGACAGATTTGGACAGGTTCTTGTGGAGAACTTGTGGACTGATTTGGACATGTTCTTGTGGAGAACTTGTGGACTAATTTGGATAGGTTCTTATGGAGAACTTGTGGACTGATTTGGATAGGTTCTTGTTGAATAACTTATGGACATATTTGATGAAGTCTTGGTGAAGACTTGTGAGTAGTTATGATTGATTTGTTCAAGCTTTTGGCTTAAGCTTGGGATAGATCTAACAGAGATTTGAGAGCAGATTTGTGTTGGACCAGAGGACTAAGTTTGATGCAGATTTGTGACAGAGTTTGAGAGTATTTGTGTTGGACCAACTGACTATTTTTAGTACAAGTTTTGATGAGCAGTTGTGGAGGTGATCAGTGAGGAAAGAAGTCTCTAAAGCCAGAGCAAGGAGGACAAGACATCTTCTGTGGAAAAGAGTTCCACCTACTAGCGACAAAAGAGGCAATGATTTTTTGAAGTATCATTTCTAGAGCTTTGGGGGATAGGACATCTCCTTTGGGCAGGAGCTTCATAAATATTTGATTATGGGAAGGATTCTCCTTTGGACAGGAAGTCCATAAACATTGTAATTGGGAAGGATTCCCAAATAATTTGATTGAGAAAATTTAGTGAAATATTTTCTCTGTGGAGTAGCCCACCTTGGGTGAACCACATTATATTGGTGTCTCAATTATGTGATGACTTGTACACTAGTTTGATTACTGCTTTGATTTTGCTATTGGTTCATTGCATTGCTTTCTAAAGTAAAAAGAAAAAGTTAAAAAGTGGTCTTATACTGTTCACCCCCCTCTCAGTATAAGCTTGTGTTCTTCAATTGGTATCAAAGCAGGTTCCTTCGGAAGAGTTTCACAACTTGAAGGAAAATCTTGAAAAGAACACAATGGATTTTACAAGTGGTAATTCAGCACCTATTCTTGATGGGATAGATTTTGGTCTATGGAGCATAAAGATGAAGGTTCATCTAATGGATCTTGGAAATGAAGTTTGGGAAGCAGTTGAGTTTGGGTACACTATTCCAAAGCTCCCTCCTACTACTAAAGATGAGAAACTTCTACATCACAGCAATTCAAGGGTAATGAATGCAATTCTGAAAGGTCTGCAAAAGGCAGATCTTACAAAGGTGATTCATTGTAATACAGTAAAGGAAATGTGGGATCAATTGCAAGTGGTTCATACATGTGATGCAAATGTCAGAAAAGTAAAATTGAGATTTTACAAAGGTATGTTTGAACAAATCAATATTAATGATGAAGAAAATATTAGTGACTATATGCTTCTTATGGATGATATTGTTAATTCCATGAAGGAACTAGGTCTTGAGCTTGCTAAAAAATATGTTTATGATAAAATTTTGAGGTCTCTTCCAAATAGATTTAGTGAAAATATTTCAGCTATTTAGGAAGCCAAGGATTTGGATAAATTGAAAAAGGATGAGCTTCATAGTATACTTACAGCTTTTGAGTTAAGAACTAAAGTGGTGCCTAATCCTAAGGAGGCAGCTTTCAAAGCTACCAAGAAGTCCAAGGGTAAACAACAAGAAGACAGTGATGAGCCTTCTAGTGATGAAGAAGCAAACTACATCAGGAAATGCAAGTTCTCAAGAAAGCACAAAGGTATGAAATCTATTAAATATTTTAATTATGGAAAGTTTGGTCACTATGCTATTGACTATCCAAAACCCAAGGATGATTGTGATGAAGAATAATAGGATTATAAGCACAGGGAATCTGAGAAGCACAGGTATCAAAGGAAGTACATAAATGAGCAAAACATTCAAGGGAAGAGGTACTTCCAAAAACATAAGAAAAGTTTATACACAGACAAAGCAAGTAAGTGTTCTAGTAGTGATGATGGAAGTTCTTCAAGTGATGATAGAAATGAGATGTTGTTTCTAACATAAAAGGAAGGAAAAGAAAAGAGGAATAGATTTTTTGTGCTTAAGTGCTTTAGATGTGGAAATTTTGGTCACCTTGAGGATGATTGTACAAATGATGATTTAAATTCTGGTAATTCTATGTATGAGGATGCTTCAAAAAATTATGAGGAAGATCTTCTTATGGCTTTAGATAAAGGTAGCACCTCTAGTTGTAAGAAATCAGAAAAGGATATTGATGTTTCAAAAGGTAAACAAATAGAGGATGTTTCAAAAAAGGGAGAATTAGATCTTAAGGCTGAACTTGTTAATGCTCTTGATATGTTAAAGAAAGAAAGAAAGAAATATGCTAGAGTCATTGATAGGTTTGATGAATTTCATTATGAAAGATATGAGCTTATAGAGAATCTTGATATCTCTATAGTAAAGACACAGGAACTCAAAGAAGAGTTGGCAACTAGGTCTCTTGAATGTAAAGAGTTAAAACATGAAGTAGCTTCCTTGAAAAAGGAAACTAAAGAGTACAAGGAGAAGCTTTACAGGTTTGAAGAAAGTTCCAAGAAGAAAAAATCAATCATCAAGGATCAAATAAGGACAACAGATAAAATAGGTCTTGGTTTTGGAAAGAAACAAAAGGAACAGGTTGAGGAATCTAGTATGATCTCCCAAGAAGAAGATGGTTCAGATGAAGAGAGTACTTCAAAGAGTAAGTTTTCAGAAGGTGATTCAGATAGCACAGACTCAAAAAATAGGAATCATCATAAGGGAGAAAGACTAAAGGACCTATGAGGTCAAGGCAAGGAAATTTCAATGGAAGATGTTTTGCATATCACAGGTTCGGACACATGGCTTCACAGTGCAGGGCTCAAGCAAGACAGGTTAATGGAAATTTTAGAAATGGTAATTTCTTTCAAGGGTATTGCCACTCTTGTAATCAGTTTGGACACAAGGCAATTAATTACAGGGTTAAAAATAGGAACAGGTTTGGTCCAACAGAGAGGATTCAGAGAATAGGTACATCTCAAAGGAATAACATTATCAAATGTTATAAGTGCGATAATGAAGGACATACAGCCAAATGGTGTAGAGTAGAAGTTCCAAGGTACAAGTTCAAGGCTATGAACAGGAACAGGAATAATGGTAGGAACAGGAATAATGATAGGAATAGGAATAATTTCTTGGACAGGAATAGAGTTTTGAACATGAACAAGAACAAGGATATAAACAAGAACAGCATCAGGAAAAATCATGGAAAGATAGCTATGGACATTGATGATGATCAGTGCCTAATGGGAGTTTTACTCCCACCCCAAAATTAATCACTTCAACAGGAGGTGGGGGAGAGGCTAAGCTAAGAGGCTCATTCTTAGCCCTAAGCCCCAAAGGTGATCCTTTACCATTGATGACAAAGGGGGAGAGATTTGAGTAAGGGGGAGAGCCTTGATTCAGGGGGAGCAAAGCTTTAGAGGATGGTTTTCAGTTGGTTTCAGTTTTGATAGTTGGCAGTTGCTTGAAAGTTTTTTTTTAGTAGTGGTTTTAGTAGTGGTTTACCATCAATGACAAAGGGGGAGATTGTTGGTAATTTTGGGTATGTTGCCTAGCTTCATGTTTGTGAGTTATCATTGATGTCAAAAGAAGTTTGTGTTGATGTCAAAAGGAATTTGTGCTGATGTCAAAAAGATTCTGGTGACAAAAATATATTGAAAGTTCCATGATGTTTGTTTAAGGGTTTTTATTAAAACCATGGTGACAAGGTTTTTCTTAAAACCATCTGGACTCATTAAGATTTTTTTTTAAACCATATTTGCTTAATGAAAAGGTTTTGCTCCTTGAAAAAATCTTAAAAGTCCATTTTGATTATTAATAAATAAATAAACTCAAACCTTTGAAAAGGTTTTAAGTTAAGTTTATTATTAATAAAATAATAATTATTAGTTTAATAATTATTATTGAAAGAGTTTCTAAACCCTTAGCAGCTCATGAAAAATACTTACCTCACCGATGTCAACTTGCATGGGATGAAAAATGCAATGTTTGAAAGGAGCATTGATGTCAATTTGCATGGGATGAAAGACTATTAAAGGGCATTATTTCCTAAGGTTTTAAGCACCTTCGATTTGCGTGATTACCTTTGAATTTGTATTGCTCTGTTACCTTCAATTTTGGATTGCGTTGTGATTTTTGAGTCTCATTTTGTTCTGTGTTAATTTTTGATTTTGTGCGCCAGTGAGGAAGACAAATCTGATATGTGTTAAATTTTGATTTCATGCGTAGTGAGGAAGACAAATCTGGTCTGTGTTAAATTTGGATTTCATGCGCCTATGAGGAAGGAAATTTTGGTTGTCTTTTGCGAGCAAAGGGAAGGTAAAACGATGAGTAGCGCTTGAGAGTTTTTTTGGACACTTGTGCTCCAACAACAGAGGAGGTGTAGTGAAGGCGCTTGCTAAGCAGAGGTGCCGAGTTCGATTCGCGATAGGCGTGTTTCAATTTTTTTCTAGGTCACGATTATTATGCATATGGTACGGCGGTTGCTTTGGGCCACGAGTGTGGAGAAGGAAGTGCTTTGGCACTTATGTTGGTAACTCCTCACTTCTCCTAAGGTTGGAGAATTGATTTTTGGCCAAGGTAAATCTTTTGTTGATAATTTGGAATATTTGATTTGACTTGGCAATTTTTGTTGGTAATTAGATAGAGGTATAGGGTTAAGGAGACATATTTCTTTGACATTGTTATTATTTATGCTTAATGTTTATGTGGAGTAATAAGGTGTAAAAAGGATTACTTTCTATGTGTATTATCTTTTTGGTGGTTCATGTTAAGTTGGAGTGATAAGGTGTTATTTGGATTTTTATTTTTGTGCATTATTCCATTGTTGCTAACTCTAATTTGTGGCAAATTGAGAGTTAGTGTTGTGATATATTTTGAGTTCTCCTTCTTCATCAAAGTAAAGGTATTGGCACATTATTCCATGGTTATTATTGATTGATGGTTTCTGAAAATAAGTTTGGAGTGAAAAGGATTAAATTAAGTTTCCTTATTTGGAGTGGATCTTATTTTATGAAAGTGGAAGTATTGATTATGCATTATGAGATCATGATGAGTTTATGAGTTATTGCATAATTTTTTTTTACGAGAGTGGAAGCATTTGAAATTTGCTTTAGGGTTTTTGAGTGAGAAGCTTATGCCATTGCTATAAGTTGTTGAAACCCTAATTGAGTTGTTTGGTTGTTGAGAGTTTGGTTTTGAGATTGCTTCCATTGATATTGAGTTGATCAAGTTATGCTTTACTTGATACATGAGTTGGGCTTGCTCCTTTGAGATTTGATTTTATCAAGTTGTACTTTGCTTGATAAACTTGGTTGTGTGGTTAAGTTGAGCATTCCCATTTAAGAGAAGTTGGAAATATCTTGAACCCCTTTTTGATGCATAGAGAGAGATTTCTTTGAGTTCTTGAAAACTAACTTGGCTAGGGTTTGATAGTAAGTTATGGTTCTATGTTGGAGGATTTGATTCCTTGATATTGCATTATTGGCAATTGTTGGGTTGTGGTTCAAGATCTTGTGAAAGTATACTACTTCTATCTTTATTCTGATTTGAGAAAGATTTTGTTTTAGAGTTGAAGGATAGAACATATTGATTCTCTAACAATTCTCTTTATGCTTCTATGAGATTGATTTGAGTTGATATTGAAAGTTGAAGGATAGAACATATTGAGTCTCTAAAAATTCTATCTATGCTTCTATGATATTGATTTGAGTTGATATTGAAAGTTGAAGGATATAACATATTGAGTCTCTAACAATTCTCTTTGTGTGTTCACATTGGGCAAGTTTCTTGGTAAACTTGCTTGAGCTTATTTGGGCAAGTTCTTGGTGAGCTTGCTAGGACTGATTTGGACAGGTTCTTGTGGAGAACTTGTGGACTGATTTGGCAGGTTCTTATGGAGAACTTGTGGATAGATTTGGACAGGTTCTTGTGGAGAACTTGTGGACTGATTTGGATAGGTTCTTGTGGAGAACTTGTGGACTGATTTGAATAGGTTCTTGTTGAAGAACTTTTGGATAGATTTGATGAAGTCTTGGTGAAGACTTGTGAGCAATTGTGATTGATTTGTTCAAGCTTTTGTCTTAAGCTTGGGATAGATCTGACAGAGATTTGAGATTAGATTTGTGTTGGACCAGAGGAGTGAGTTTGGTGCATATTTGTCACAAAGTTTGAGAGGACTTGTGCTGGACCAACTAACTGTGTTTAGTACAGGTTTTGATGAGCAGTTGTGGAGGTGATCAGTGAGGACAAAATTCTCTAAAGCCAGAGCAAGGAGGACAAAACGTCTTCTATGGAAAAGAGTTCCACCTACTAGCGACAGAAGAGGAAGTGATCTTCTGAAGTATCATTTCCAAAGCTTTGGGGGATAGGACATCTCCTTTGGTCAGGAGGCTCATAAATACTTCTTTGGGGGATAGGACATATCCTTTGGGTAGGAGGCTCATAAATATTTTATTAGGGGAAGGATTCTCCTTTGGACAAGAAGTCCATAAATATTGTAATTGGGAAGGATTTCCAAAGGATTTGATTGAGAAAATTTAGTGAAATATTTTCTCTGTGGAGTAGCCCACCTTGGATGAACCACGTTATATTGGTGTCTCAATTGTGTGATGACTTGTACACTAGTTTTATTACTACTTTGATTTTGATATTGGTTCATTGCATTGTTTTCTAAAGTAAAAGGAAAAAGTTAAAAAGTGATCTTATATTGTTCATCCCCCCTCTCAATATAAGTTTGTGTTCTTCATGATCACCAATATGAATCATGAGACAATCCGAGAAATGATCTCTCAAAACAAAAAATAAATAAATGGGGAGACCGGACTACAAGGGAAGACACACTGGGGGGTGATTACATGGAAGGGTGAGGTGGACAGGTGGAAGCGTGGAAAAATTAGGAATTATGGAATGGGAGTGGCCAAAAAAAATGGTGCTCTTGTAAATAGGAACTGACAATAAAAAAATAAATAGATGAAAAATGTTATAATTCTACCTTGAAGGTTGAGAAACCGACAACCAAGGTTGACATAAAAAAGAAACACGTGAATCCCAAGACATTATCTGACATGGTGACTAGCAAAATGGGAATTATGGTACTCTGGCATGAGAAGAACCTTGAACGAATCTAACTTGCTCCATGTCAGCATAAGAAAGACCTGAAGTCAGTGAATATTTGTCAATAACCTAGATTAAAAACTAAGGAGGATCAGAAGTCCAGGTCATCAACTCGGTTATAGTAGTGCCAAAATTGGCTAGAGCATCTGTAGCTTTATTGTTTTCTCTAAAGGTATGCTGAAATATGATGTCTTGAAACTATTTACTTAAGATTTTGGCTTCCTCTATGCAATTTCTTACTTTCCACGAGGGTATTTTGGTATTTTTGAGGTAGTTTATGGTGGTCAAAGAATCACCTTCAACCAGAATTCTATTGGTCACATCCTTTGCCAAAACCAGACCATGCCAAAGAGCCCAAGCCTCAACAATTTTATTGGACTGAATCCCAAGAAATTTAACATAAGCAATGATGACCTTACCTTGACTGTCTCTAATTACTCCACCAACTCCTGAACGGCTAGGGTTTCCCTTAGCAGCACCATCAAAATTTAGTTTGAGCCAACCTTGTGGGGGAGGTATCCAAGACGTATGACTTCTGATGGACTTGGGATGTGAGCACGAATTAGTCACAATAGAGAAGTTGAGAGACCGCCCCATAAATATTTCAAAGGAAGAAGGGGTTTGGGAAGGTAAGGGGCTAAGGGAAGCATTCTCAATGGTGAAGGTGAGGATTTTTCTAAAGATAAACTCAGAGCTTTGACAAGAGCTAGAAAAAACTCTGTGATTTCGCTCTAACCAAATCTGCCATAAAAAGTGATGAAGGCAAAACTGCCATAAAGTCTTGAGGCACAAGTTCCTGAAGGGATTGGGCAATTGAATTAAAATATCAGGGATAGAGCAAGGAATTGGGCCATTAAATTAAAATATGGAATTGGACCATCTTACAAATCATATTACAAAGACTTAGTGGACAAAAATTATCAAAACATTTTTTCTTGCCTTTCTTGTGAACAAATGCAATGAATGTGGCATTAATCTCACTTATTATAGCCTTATTTTTCTTGCCCTATTAAATCATTAAAAACATATCACTCTTCAACAAATCTTAAATTTTTTGAAATAAAATTGCAAGAAATCCATCGACACTATGTGCCATTTTAGGATGGAATGAAAAAATTGACTCTTGTACTTCTTCTATAGAGATCTTCCTCACAAAGATTTCATTTTTTCCTTGTATGATAATTGATGGAATATTTTACAAAATCTTACCTTAAGCCTCCTTATCAAGGTTATGCACAGGGGTGAATTTTGCAATTTAGCATGAATATATAGATTTTCACAATTCTAATTTTGCAAATTTTTGGACCATAGAGGTCGGTCCGTTCACCCGAGAATTTTGGGATAAAAAATTTTTAGGGTAATTTTGTCCTGTTATCATAAGGTTTCCCACCTAATTTTTGCCTTATATTTATTTTAAAAAATTATCCCACCCAATTCACATCTTCTACCCCATTATATATAGCTAACCCTGACAACGACACCCATACAATTAAAACATTAATTTTCTTCGATAGCGAGAGATACAAAGTAGACGACTAACATAATGTGACTGAAAAAATATGAATGATAGAAGACAATAGGTAGAAGGTGACTGGTAGAAGGTAACTAGAATTGGTATAAGGTGACTGGAAGAAGGTGACTAGCAGAATGTGACTAGCATAAGGTGACTGGTAGAAGGTGACTGGCATAAGGCAATTGATAGAAGGTGATTGGTATAAGGTGACTGGTAGAAGGTGATTGGCATAATGCAACTGGCAAAAGGTAATTGGCATAAGGTGACTTGCAAAAGGCGAGTGATAGTAGGTGATTGAAATACAATTATTGCCATTTACCGATAAGTTTCTTTTACCATTAATTTCCCTTTTTAAATATTTTGTTTATGGACACTCAATAAGGAGGTTTTCCTATTATTTAGGTACCAATATCAAGCCTGCTTGGGTTAGATATTCTTTTGTCTTGAGCAGTAGTTCTCTTTTTTACCAGTTATTTTCATTTTTAAAAATGATGTTTGTTGTTCATGTTACTTTTCTATTTATACAGGTAAAATGTCACCTGATGGCAGTGGAAAGAAGGGAGTTCAATCTTCTAATAAAAGGACTATCCTCAAATACTTTCATAATATTTATAAATCCATTTAGCCATCAACATTTGCACAAATTGAAGGTATGAATGCTTTTACTTACTAACCAGTTAATTTTTTTACATTATTAATTTTATATATAATGTCTTCATTCATAAAGAAGTGTGTTTTTTGGTTGATGGCTTTGTCCATTTTTTATTTGTATTTTTAATAGAATGTATGCTTTTAAATGACATAACTATAATGACCCTACTATTGACACTAGTATTATCTCTAAAGAAAACATGGTTGACCCTGGTATGCCTCCACTTCCACATATCCATGATAATCAAAAGTCCACAAATGATTTTTTTTTTAATAAAATGGAAAAACAACATGAAGATATTCCTAAAACTAACACACGAAGTGGAAAATAAAATAATATTTCTTATACAGTCCCTACTTCCAAAGATTCTTCTTCTAAAAAACATAAATGTGCAAGGTTATGTACGTGGATAATTAATAGATCATTTCAGCCTAATTGGAAATCATAATTTTCATTTATTGAGCCAGTGCTTCTAGAGAATAGTAATGAGGACATAATAGAATTGAGATTTGTAATTTATAGTTGGAAACATGGAAAGGATCATAGATTGCAAGTTAAGAAATATACAGTAGAAAAAACATTGTGGAAAGGTTTATATCAAAACAAAATAAGGTGATTGACCAATGCCAAAAAATTATAGGTGGAAGGATCCATCAGAGTGTGCACATATAAGATATGTGTAATAATATGATAAAGAAATGAAACAAAAGCAAAAAAAATTTGAGAAAGGTGCAACGATTCAAGCTGAGTTTCAAAAAATAAATAAGTTCTCTTTAGCTTCAAAAAGTTTGCATTTTGATGTTGTACTCACTATTCTTAAAAAGGGTATACCTATGTCTAATTTCATTGATTATAAATCTCTATTTTGACTAGTTGATGTGCAAAACTTACCCAGCACCCATTGTTCAGATCGAAGTGGTTGGAAAATGGTAAAATATCTCTCATTGGTTGAGCAGAATGACCTCAAATAGAAAGTAAAAAAGACCAAATTCATTTCACCTTCAATTTATGATTTGATTGTTGTTGACAAAACATATTGGATTTGCATGCATGTTTACACATTGGAAAATTATTTAAGGCAACCTCATTTACTTGGAGTATGCAAGATGGTGGAAAATTGTAATGCATAAAATATTTATAATGTTGTTATAACTAGTTTAAAGGAAATAGCAGGAATGAATGAAATGGAAATAGCCACTAAGTTATTATGTGGAAAATCTTATGGTGTTGCTACAATGGAAGAACACAGGAATGGTCTTTGTGTTAGACTACAAACATCTATTACCCCATATTTGATTCCTATTCATTACATGGCTCATAGAATTAATCTTACATACAAAATTATGGATACATTTACAAATGTCGCAAGAGTGGAAGAGATTATCCATGAAATTCATGATTATTTTTTGCATAGTCCAAAATATTTTCAGAGTTTCAACAGTTTGCACTAGGATTTACTAAAGGTAAAAAAACTATTAAAATATGTAGATACTAGGTGGATTTCGATGTATCAACCGGTATTTAAAGTTTTCAAAGAATATCAATCCTTGATAGATTTTATGTATGCAAATCGTAGGGAAATTGATAAGGCTAAAGATTTGTTATTTTGAATGAGTGATTTTGAAACACTTCTCACATTGTGTAGTATTCTTTCAATGTTGGAAGAAATGAATACTTTGATCAAAATTGCACAAGAAAGATAGATTTATATTGTGGATTTCATCAGGGCGAGAAAATAAATTTGCATACATATTGATACGATGTATGAATCTGATCAAAGTTGTACCCATAACATGCTACAAATGAAGTTGAGAAAATAGCTATATCCATTGGTCAACGAATGGATATAGCTACAAATGAAGTTGATAAAATACCCATAACATGCAACAGATTTCATGTAGTTGTACATGATACAAAAATTAAAATGAAACAAATAGCAGAATCATTGACAAAAGAAATAAGAGACCATTTTCAAAGAGATGAATTGTTTGAGGCTATGGGTGTGGTTAATTTAATGTTTTGGGATCCTTGTAATGAATACCAAATTATAAATGGTTTTTTTCTCAAATGCATGGGCACTCTTGCTAGCCATTTCAATAAACGTGTGGTAGTCAATGGTATTGAAATCAATGGTATTCTCAATAGATATCTTTTGACAAAACAATCAAACTATTTTGGAACAACAATGTCTACTCAAGTTTCACAACTCACTAACCATCATGAAACATGTTTTATTTCATGTTTGTGGATAATATTACATCCCAGTAGTATCTTAAAACATACTATGAATGAATATTTTCATTTATATGAATTATGTCAAATGATGATTTTAGGATCTATGGAAGATGAAAGGATATTCAGTGCATTATCATATGTAAAATCTAAAGTTCATAATATGTTGGAAAAAAAATTGAAATTTTTTTCAGAGTATATGTGTCGACCTATGAGGTGGAGAAGTTTCCTTATGAAAGAGCTTTGTCATATTGGAAATCTTTGGTAGAGAGAAGAGGTTTCATGAACACTGAGGATGATTAGGATTATGATAACACTAATCAGATTATGATGACAATAATTTTAGGTATGAGTGCATATGATTTTGTACAATCTAAAAAGAGTTTGTTCTATCTTCTAGCATTATGATGCAAGGATGCTTTCATTTGATTTAATTTCACATATTATCATTTGATTTGATTTCACATATTATAATGAAAAGATGCTTTCTGTAGCCAAAGAACTGAACACTTAAATAAAAACACACAGAGATAGAAGTATTGACAAAAATTGCTTTTATATTGATCTCTTTTGATACAATTTTTACAATTTTTGAATTGCCCCAAGTATCTTGGGAGCAATGTTACAATATGTATATGTCTCTGTATGGTACAATATTCTTCTAGTGCAATGGATGGGGTCTTCCAAGTCTTCAACAAGGTACGGTGTTCTTCAGTCCTCAGCTACAACTTCAAAAGGTGAGTGGGCTTTGGTATCCAGCTCGGGACCACTCTAGCTTCAGCAACTTCTCCAATGTACCTGTAACCTGCACACATGGGAACCAACAAAGGGGATTAGTAGCACCTGCAAATCGAGATGTAAAACCAATGCTAAATCTAAACCCTAAGAAGGTAACCATATAATGCAAATAATAGTAGCATATAACAACAAAAGCCTTGCAAAGCAAAATTTACTGATCGTATTGGTGTCGCGCTCTTGGCTCTATGAAACAACGGGCACGTGGCAGCACCTGGGAAATTGCAGACGCACGATGGTGAAACCATTGGTCTACACTTTTTACTATGGAACTATGGATGGACAGTTTAGGCTAAAGGGTAGAATGCTCAAAATGGGACCTCCGGATTCAAGATGCATCTTCTCCTTGGGATGTGTGTAGATGTCTGGTCCTATTCTGGCAGCCTGGCGGTAGCAAGTTTTAGCTCCCTTTGTTTGGTGAGGAAAGGGTGCCTTTATAGGCCCCTTAGGGTTTTGGAGGGAAATGGGAGGTGGCAAGCCTGGATTTCCAAGTGGTAATTATTGGGCTGCTAAATGGAGGGAACAGTTATAGTGAGTCACCCAGTGTGCCTCACTTAACTGGGGTGATGTGGCTGCAAGTGGAGTGGTATGTGGGATTTTACCCCATGTGAAGGGACAAGGGGGACAAGAGTGGATGAGATGTGGCAAGGGTGTTGGGTGAGGTGGCTAGGACACATGTCTAGTGGGTAGGCAGGGTATCCTAGGCTGATTTTCTAGATTTAACAAATCTAGAAAATAGGATAATGTGCAGGGTCTTATATCCCTAAGTTGGAACTTAGGCATATAATTTTATTATGCATGATTTTGTGGTGGGGTGGCAAATGTGATTTTGTGGGTGTTGGATTTTGGTGTCTATAGATGCCCCTTTTTATACTGTATTGTGTGCAACACGATGCAGTGCAAAAACCAATGACACTTGATTTTATTTGAATGGAGAAATGGACTCAAATCTTCTCGACGCAAAGAATGAATGACTTGAAAATTTTGATTTTGCTTGCTTACCCCCTCAATTGGTGAATGGGTAAAGGATGAAACCCACGAGCCAATTGACCAAATGTGGATGATGAAAGGAGGTGGTTGATTGAATGATGTGGATGTGATGCAAATGTGTGGCATTTTGATCAACTTGATGCCCCAAGTTTGGGATTGTTTGTGTTTTGACAAGTTTGCTCCTTTGGTTCGTGTATGCATAGAATGGTTGGTAGAATCATTGATCACATGTGTGAGCTCGTGAGTCTTGCTACTATTAGTCACTCTTGTGCATCGAAGCCAATGCATTTAGACCTCGATACTTGGGTGATTTTTTATTATTCCAAAATGATTTGTTTGCTTTCTGCTTTTGACCCAACGGAAGGGGTTAAGGATAACCTTGTGCAAATTTGTTTTGAACATAGCCAAGCTCAATGATTGAGGGACTTAGCTGATTTAATGCCATGGTGGTTTGATGTTTGAATGAGTGTCCTTATGGTGAGCTACTCATCCTACCAGATTGCATGGATTGCTAATCGCTGCAACCGCCAGGTATATAGGGTAGTTCACTAGATACAAGGTGCACTAAATGATGTGTTTTGGTGATGATGTGCAAATGCTTGATGTGATGGATGTAAGTTTTTTTTTTGGACAAAACCTGCGAGCACGTGGTTGTGCATTTTTTAAACCATGTTCCCATGGTTTTCATCATAAACTACAGTCGTGGTTTTCGCTCCACAAAATATGGATGCACGTTTTCTATCACAAACCGTGGATGCATGGTTTTCATCATGAAAAGTAGCTATATATAGGCCTATCATGTCATTTTCATTCATTATTTCATTTTCCAACTATCTTTTTCTTTGTCTGAGAGATGAGTGAGATGGATATTGGTGAGGGGAGTGGCGGTGGTGGTGATGCGGGTGCGGTGTTGGAGGTGGTGGCTCGGCTGGAGTGGAAGCCGATGTGCGATATGCACAGGTAGGTCTTCAAAGGCCCTTAGTGTAGTTTTATTATGGTTGCTTGTTTGTATGTTTGTTTTGTTTGTTTTTTTTTTTTTTTTAAACATTAAGTGGGGATGGAAAATAATTTTTTTTTTTATATCATTAAGTGGGGATGGAAAAGATTTTTTTATGTTATGTAATCTAGGATGTTTTTGTTTGTTTTATTTTTTAGGGGGAGATGTATGTGTTTGTTTTGTTTTAGAGGAATTGATTAGGATGTGTGTTTGTTTGTTTTTTTTTTTTACTACCATGGAAGGGGTAGGTTGAAAGTTTTTTTTGTTTGAAATGCAATTTAATCTAGTATGCATGTTTTTGTTTGTTTTATTTGATGAAGGCAATGTGAAATGGAGTATTGATTAGTAGTTTGTGTTATGAAGTGTATTTGATCTAGAATGTTTTTTTACTAAGGGTTATTTTGAAAGTTTTTTTTGAAATGCAATTTAATCTAGTATGCATGTTTTTGTTTGTTTTATTTTTGGATGATCTAATGTTGCTTTGCTTGCTTTTACCATAGGTGAAGCTCCTTGATGCTAGACATAGATGGCCTCGCACTATTTCCAAGGTGCACAAGGCCCTTACTCCAGATGATTGGAAGTTTTTGGAGGTTGTGGGTCTAGATGGATGTGGATGGTTGGTGACTATTAGAGCAGATGAGGCACTCCTTTCTGCTCTAGTTGAGATATGGGACCCAGATAGGGGTTCATTTCAGCTTCCTATAGGGGAGCTCACTGTGACATTGGAGGATATATATCATATTTTTTGAGTGCCTATCGAGGGTCCACCAATGAGGGTGGGTCATGACAAGTAGGAGGTACTTAGACCTATCTTTGGAGACCTTTGGGATGTAGACTATAGCAAGGGGGTATTGCTTACCTTGAATTGTTCAAGGGTGAGAGGTTAGCTATAGTTCCTACCTTTTTGATGTACATATTGAGCAACATGGTGTTGCCCAATAGCATGGGATCGAGGATCCCATGGAACTAGGTGCCTATTGTCCTTCAGATGATGTCTGATCCATAGAGGTTGGCATGGGCTCTCGCTCTCTTATGTCAGGTTTATAGTGAGCTTTATGAGGTGAAGAGGTGGGGGTGTAAGGGCCTTAGCTATAGTTTGTTGCTCCAGATCTGGTCATGGGAGCATATCAGTGTGGGTCATCCTAAGGGATTACCTTGTGCTTGTGATCCTCTCACTCCTCGTGCTTATCGATGGCTGCTTAGCGAGGAGTCTTCTCCCACGTGCCCTACGATGGAGGCTGCTATCTATAGGGATAGTCTAAGTGGAGTGACTAGATATGGGATTTGTTGGCATCCATGGAGGGGCTTGGCTTGGGAGAGGGATGTTGCAGAGCTTCATCGAGTCAGATGAGGGAGATGGTTGATGGGTAGCCACACTCGAGAGATGGAGTACATCTAGTTCTCTTAGGTGTAGAGGTAGTTTGGGTTGGTGTAGGGAGTTCCTGATGCTCTAGTGATGTATAGGTGATGGGGTGATGAGCTAGGCCTACCCTTGACTCTTGAATTTTGGATTGTGGATGATGCATCTGATGATCTAGTTATCGAGGTGCTTGATGTGGATGATGTAGGTACGACTACAAAGTTTGATGCTTGGTTTGTAGCCCATCCTCCTTGGAGATCGAGCTAGGTTGTGGATGATGTGATTAGTGGGGATGAGTTGGATACTAGGGATCAGGCTCCTAGGTGAGCTAAGCACCATCGGGGTAGTGGTGGTAGGAGGTAGTCTACTATAGATGTGCAACAACTTGAGGTAGATGTTGAGCATGGGGATAGCGAGGAGGGGGATGATGGTGATGGTGGTGATGGAGGTGATGGTGATGGTGGTGAGGGAGAGGAGGATGCTCCTCTTCACCATATGAAGGAGGAGTGGGATACACTCTAGGTTGAGTGGGATAGTCTAGATTTAGAGGTGACTTGGGTGAAGGGTGAGCTGGCTTGGTATCAGGGTGAGGTGGCTTGATTGCAGAGTGAGGTGGATGGTCTATGTGGTGGACTGAGTGCGGATGATATCGTGACTCGAGATGCAGAGATCATGAGGCTACAGGGTGAGGTGACTCACTTGCAGGGTGAGTTGGATAGGGTGCAACATGCACCGACTAGGGATGATGTTGCTACTACTATTGCCTCCCTTAGGGCATAGATCTCTTAGTGAGTGGCTCACCAGGGTGTGGACTTGAGGACTATTCATAGGTAGGGTGAGTACATCGCTATGCTAGAGAGTGCTTTGCATGAGCGTGAGATCCCTCTCCCTATTCCTCCTTCTTCATCAGTTTTGGGTGCTAGCAAGTGGATCGAGGCGAGTGCCAGGACTCAGAGGCCATCTAGCTCTCATGGTGCTTCATCAGTGTAGGGACCTCGTAGGGGTCATGGGGGCACTAGCTAGTAGCACCTTATTACCTCTTTTTATCTTTTTGTATTTTTTCTTATGAGCCTCAGTGCTCTGATGTATACAACCTACGGGTATTTTGTACTATGCGACTCACACACACACACACATATATATATATACATGGATTTTTATTATATTTTGTGTTATGTGTCTTTGTTTATTTATGGATGCAAAATGGAATGATGTTTATTGCTATATGCTTTATTGGTGATTGGTATTAGACTTAGCTTGATCATCATTGTTTTCATTCCTTAATCAGGGGCATAGATAGATGGTATTTTGGATATAATAATGTGATGGATATGGTATGATTGAATGTAATGTTTAGGATATTTTGCAAAGACTCAGACAGTTTAGTGACTCATACAAACTTATCTTATGATCTCACAACTTGTTGGTGCTAAGGTTGTCCTAGTGTTTTCAAATTTCCTCAAGGACCAACTATGTGTGTCGTGATTGTTCATTTTTGATCATGAGCTAGGTCAAACTAATCAGTTGTAACTTATACCAATAAGCTAGCTCATCCGAGAGTGGCCATGGATCTATACAAAATAAGGTCACTAATGTGATAGATTTGACACCACGTGTAAGGATACCTCATTTCCAAGCGGGATTCATTCAGCCCATTGTTGTAATGAGGATCACCCCATAGTTTTTGAGACACTAAGAGTTCCAAGGATTCAAGCTCCTTTCCTTCTTTTATTGCTTTTGGATTTTGGTGAGTAATTGGATTTTATTGCTTGCACTTGCTCATTTGAGGCTGAGCAAGGGGATTTTTATCACTCTTTGATAACTTATTTCTTTGATACGCTTTTTAGGATACTTGCTCATTTTGAGGAGGAGCAAGGGATTTTTTTTTGGGATACTTGCTCGATTTGATGAAGAGCAAGGGATTTTTTTTTTGGGGGGGTGAAGGAGGAGCTTGTCCTTTTGCCAACTCTGTAGTACTCTAGACCATGCGCATAATTGGATGAGCAAGGGAAACCTTTCACTTATGGCAATAGCAAATTTTGACTTCATTTTTCCTAGGACTCATAATGCTTTTATATGTGCTTTGTTGTGCATGATCTAAGAGGAAATTTGATTGACCAAGAATAACCTATTGCATCTAAATATTGTTTGATTTTCAAATGAGGTTGCTTGAGACACTAGAGATGGTTGAGTGATTGAAAATATTAGGATTTTTCTTAGGAAGCAATGTATTATTATGAGTGATGATTGTAGTGATATTTTATTTGAGGTGCCCCTGATTAAGGCAACAAGACATGATGGACTAGCTATCATCCAGTTTTACCATATGATCTAATGTAATGAATGTGATGAACAATATGCCTATATGGAATGCATGAAATGAAATGTTTTTTATGATGATTTTTTTGCCATGTATATGTACATATATATAGATCACATCATGCATAAAATACCTTTAGATGTATTATGTTCAATGGCTCAGGTTCCAATTCTCCTTCCAAGTTGGCAAGTCTATACGTTCCTGGACCCAACTTCTATTTGACAATATATGGACCTAACCAATTAGCCATGAATTTATCTCTCAAGTGCGGCAATGCATTGGTATTTTGTTGGTTCTCTTTAAGCATGAGATCCCCTACTTGAAATTCATGAGGATGGACTTTTGCATTGTAAGCACATTTGATTCGGTCTTGGTATACTCATAGATGTTCCAAGGTATTGATACACCTTTCATCTAGGAGTGTTAATTGGTCAAGATGTGCTTGTCTAGTTGTATCATCATCCATGAATTCCTGCAATGTGACTCGTAAAGAAGGAATCTCTAGCTCAAGAGGTATGATTGCTTCTACGCCATAGACTAGTGAAAAAGGTGTTGCTCCCATTGGCATTCTGATGCTTGTTCGATAAGCCCATAGTGCCAAGGGGAGTTGAGTGTGCCAATCTCTATGATTTTCCTTGATGAGTTTCTTGAGAATGGCTATCATTATCTTGTTGGTCACTTTAGCTTATCCATTTGCCTATGGGTAATAAGGAGTTGAGAAACTGTGTTGAATATTGTACTTGTTGCATAAGGCTCGAACATCCTTGTTCTTAAATGACTTACCATTATCAGAAATGATCTTGGAAGGAATCCCAAAATGATAGATAATATGCTGAAGTATAAACTCTGCTATTCGAGGTCTAGTCGTAGTGGTCATTGGAATTGCTTCGACCCATTTGGTGAAGTATTCCATGGTAGTGATGATGAATTTATGTTATCTTGATTAGGCAGGTGAAATTTTTCCAATCAAATCAAGGCCCCATTATGAAAAGGGCCATAGGCTTTGAATGGGCTGTAAAGCTTGCGATGGTACGTGAGTTAAATTAGCGTGATGTTGGTATTTTTGATATTTCTTAACATATTGACAACAATCACTTTCCATGGTGGGCCAATAATAACCCATGCACAAAATGCACTTTGCAATGGTCATTCCACTAAAGTGGCCATCGCAAGTACCATCATGGGCTTCCATTATAGCTCGTTGTGCCTCAACAGGATCTAGACATCGTAATAGAATTCCATCATAGCCATGTCTGTACAACACATCCCCCAAGAGAGTAAAGTGAGCTGCTTTTTGTTTGAACATCCTTTTTGTAGTTCGCATCATTTCTATTGGGAGGGTCCCAGACTTGAGAAAGTCTCTGATCTCATCAAGGTAAGAATTGTATGGTTCAGCGTGGACCAAACAGACACTCTTCTCACCTTTAGACTCTGCTCGCTTAATTGTTGGCTTGGACATAGTTGTTATGATTAGTGGTTGGACTTCTCCATGCTTGTTCTTAGGGATCAAGGATCCCAAAGAGGCCATTGCATCCACAAATATGTTAGTCGAATGAGGCAAGTTACTAATTTCATACCAGTCAAATTTCTCTAGCAACTTCATTGCTACTTCATGATATTGTTTCAAGATTGGTTCCTTGCATTGGTATTCTCCTTTCACTTGATAAACGATGAGTTGAGAATCACCAAAGATGCTTAGTCATTTAATGCCCATAGCTATAGCTGATTGAAGTCCCAAGATTAGGGCTTCATACTCTACATTGTTGTTCGTGCATGAGAAGTCAAGTTTGAATGATAAAGGAATAGGGATTCCTTCAGGTGTATAAAACATAACTCCAGCACCTTGTCCTCTTTTGCACTTTGATCCATCAAAGAACATTGTCATGTCAACCTCATCCTCGGGAGGGACTAGCTCTTCTTGTTCATTGACAAAAAATATTGAATCATCTGGAAGCTCAATGATAAGTGGTTTATCGTTTGGTAATGGAGCTTCTACGAGTTGATCGGCTATCACCTGACCTTTGATGGATTTTTGACTGATGAATTCGAGATCAAATTTTGTTAAAAGCATTATCCATTTTGTGGTATGGGTGTTGTTGTATGTGCGAGTCATCATGTATCGCAGAGGATTCTCTCTAGCTATGACATAAGTAGTGTTACTTAGCATGTAATGTCTGAGTTTCTTAGTGGCAAAAACCACTGCTAAGCACAACTTTTCGACATAAGCATATCTTGTTTCGTAACTTACCAATGTTCGACTAATGTAATAAATGGCTTGCTCCTTATGATTCTCATTTTTTTGAGCAAGCATTATCCCTAATGCAAAATCTATTGCAGAGACATAGAGATGAAAAGGGACTCTTGAACGAGGTAGCGTAAGAACTGGTGGTGAAGCCAGATACTTCTTTATGTCATCAAATACCTCTTGATATTTAGTTGTCCAAGAGAATGTCACCCCCTTCTGTAGCAAGCGATTGAAAGGCCTACATTTATTTGAGAGTTGTGCAATGAATCATCGGATAGATTGAATCTTTCCTTGTAAACTATGCAACTCTCTCAAGTTTGTTGGAGGTGGCATCTCGATAATGGCCTTGACCTTATCAGGGTCCACTTCAATGCCTCGCTTGGAGATAATGAATCCTAGAAGTTTTCTTGATGTGATGCCAAATATGCACTTCTTAGGATTTAACCTTACCTTGTGTTCAAGCAATCGATCAAATACTTTCTCTAGGACTTCAATGTGCTCAAGACGTGTCTTTGATTTGGTAATCAGATCATCGACATAATCCTCAATGATTTTATGCATGTAATCATGGAATATGTACGTCATGGCACGTTGATACGTAGCCCCTACATTTTTAAGGCCAAAAGGCATCACCCTGTAACAAAATGTGCCCCAAGGTGTTGTAAATGTCATCTTGTGTTGGTCCTCAGGATTAATTCGAATCTGATTGTATCTTGAGAAACCATCCATTAGTGAAAGCATTTCATGGCCTACGTAGGAGTCTACTAATTGATCGATGTTAGGTAGAGGAAAATCATCCTTGGGGCATGCTTTGTTTAGATCATGAAAATCGGTGCATACGCGTACCCCCCATTCAGCTTACGAATGGGTACCATGTTAGAGAGCCACTCTGGATAATCAATTGGGACTATGAAATTCACGTCTAGTAGTTTTTGTAGCTCTTCCTTTATAATTAATGCAACAGTTGGATGAAGTTTCCTGAGCTTTTGCTTGAAAGGTTTAGCATCTGGCACCAAAGTAAGGTTGTGGACCACCAAGTTGGGGTCAAGGCCAGGCATGTCTTTGTATGACCACATGAAAATGTCCTTTCTTGTCAAGATGTTGATCATACGTTCCTTCTCCTCTATGAATAAATATTTTGCAATTTTTATGATTTGAGGATTATCTGCATCTTTTCTAAGGTTCACATCTATGGATTCTTTGATCAGCATGTGAGAACCTTCCTCTAGTTGATGTGGAGTTGGGATGAGATGGATATCATCCTCCACATGCTCAAATGTCTCAGAGGTCTCCCCCTCTACTTCAGTTTGAAAAACTAAGGTAGAGGAGGGTGAAGGTTGCTGTGGAATGTAAGCGTTTGAAGCTCGTAGTAACTCTTCGGACAGGATGAACTCAATGATGGATGGTAGGGATGAAATCTTGTCCATGGTGATAAGGCTAGCATCAACCGAATCAGCTTTGCCAAATTGTACGGGTTATAGAGTGGGGTGAACAAGTCAACAAAAATCATATTGACTTGGTGGAAATGAGGTGGTTGTGATTCAAGAGGTGATGACTCACTCTCTCTAGGTTGCAACTGACCTAGTGTGGGTGAATGGCGGTGCTACAAGAGCAGCCAAGGTGGTGGTGGAGGATCTGGCTCAGGGCACTCACGCTCTTTGTTGAAGTGAAATATGGTGTGATCTATGGGAAACATCTTTGTATACCACTCATCTTTCTCGATGGGTTCAGCAGAAACCACATCGTCTTGGGGACCATCAAATATTTGAATGATCCAGTCTAGATTTGCTTCCATTTGTCAAAATTCCCCAAAGTCTTCATCGGAGATATAATCCCTAAAATCTTCATCAAAGATGTAATCATCTAGCATGTGATTAATCATGAATGTGTGCAATACAATCTCTTAAAAATCCTCATGTAGATGAGGTGCAAATTCAGGGTCCAGGTACTCATCATCAGTATCATCAGAATCATCACATTCTTCACTCTCCTCTTCCTCTTCTTTATACTCAAGAGTGAGTCATTGAAAGGTTTGGTTGAAGGAAGAGTCTGAGGTAGAAGGTCTATACCCTAGACTAGAGCGATCATGTGATTCTCTATACTCGAGTTCAATAATGTAATGTGGACCTTGCTCGTGTCATCCAAGTCCATATCCCTTCCAGTTGACCCTACAAAAATATCACAAAGGGAAATTTGGGTTGGATAGATAATCTAAATTTCCATTAAATTCTTGCAAGGGTTCCTCATTAGGAGGAGGTGGATCGGATGAAGAATCCACTCCCCCATATATGAAATTAATTCTATCTGATTGGGAACCCATTCTGTACACTACACCTATGGCTAAAGGTGGGTCACATGAGCATGTAACTATGACACTCTCAATGATGTACTCACCAATGCTTGGATTAGCGAGATGTACTACAACTTGGGAAGGTTGGGATGATGATGGCTTAGTGGATGAGGAAGGCGCTTTAGGGGTGGCTTGCGGTTCAGGTGGAGGTGATGGCTCCTCTCGGATAGGTGACCCTATCTATGAGACTATGGGTAGTGATGTTTGGGGTGGATGAGATTGGATGGGGTTGTTAGTTGATGGGGTGGGTTGAGCTATGAATATGAATGGTGTTTGTGAAGTGGGTGGTGTGGCTGATGGAGTTGATGGTTGGTTAGTAGGATGATCAGGTGCGGTGGAAAAATGGAATGTGGTGTTTGAGGGTTGACTAGAGTTAACGCTTTTAGATGCAAAAGTAGGGTCAACTATCGGTAACTCCTTTGGGATGGGGGCTTTTGATGAAGTGATGTTAGTGGGAGTGGTTTGGATGATGAGTGGTTGGATGGATAGGTGAGTTGATGGAAGTAATGGCTCATAAGGATTTGAGATCAAGTTGTAGTATTTAAAAGGCTCTGTGTCTACTAGGATGTAATGTACTTTACCCTCATGTACATACTTTAGGCATTGGTGCAATGTTGAGGGCACACACTTCATATTCCTGATCCAGGGGCATCCAAGAAGTATGTTGTATTGCATTGACCCTTCCAAGATGTGGAAGAGGACATGTATAGTTTTCACCCCCATAGTGACCGAAAGAACCACGTTCCCCCACAGTTGAGCATAAGGTATCATTAAAGGCTCTTAAGGTAAATGTGGATGATGTAATATGTAATGGTGGTATGTTGAGGTTTTTGATGGTGGGAGTGGTAATGAGGTTGATGGAGGAGCCGGTGTCGATAAGGACTCTCTTGAATGGATTCCTATCAATATGAGCTACTATGTGCAATGGAGGATCCGGTAAATCTAATGAAATTTTCTTCTCCTCGAAGTCATAAAATGCTATCGAGGGTTCCATGCACTTTTTTACGTCATCAGCTGTAGAAGCTTACATTTAATTTTATCAATCCGAGGGAAAATCAATGTTAGATTTAAAAAGTAGCAATCCAGTATAGATATGATCGTAGAAATTAATACTTAAACCTAGTTCAATTTCCTTTCCAAAAATCATGCGTACACGTGTACAAAAAGAAATATAAAAATGTGCAATATGAATTATGCACGAAATAGTAAATAAGTGTAATTTATTATGAAATTTAACTATTATGCAATTTTATATTTTATGTATTTTCTAATACAGATCTAACTAATTTTAACCTAATGCACGGGGTGAAGATCTCAGGTACTATCGATTAGGAGTGGGCCCTACCTCCTGAGTGGCAGTGTAAGTTCTTTCCCCTAAACTACTCTATCAGTAACTAAATATTATGATTTATACTAACATGTATTTATAATTCATGAATGCAGGTTGCAGAATTTATAAATTCAAAATAGAGAATAAACAAATGCCACAAATGATACAAGTTACCATAATGAAGAAATGTTATTTTATTAATGAAGAGTCAACTGTACAAGGTCCGTAACATGATTTAAATGTACCAATAATGCAACAAAAGGAATGAAAGAGACAGGTGTTCCTCTATTTTTTGATGTATATTTATACTAAGACTAATATAATGTACAATCTTTTCCACGTATGTATCTTGCTGAAAATGTGGAGTGATGATTGTACGTGCATCATAAGATATCCTAAAGCTAAATATATTTTATTTGACTTGGACCTAAAAATATTCCTATTGGTCCAAGTGGCATTACATGGAATATTTTCTATCTAACTGACTCATAATAGGGTTGTATAAGACTTTTCAATTCCTTTAATGTAGGAAGTCTTAACAACTTTGACATTTGACAAATAATAACATTACAAATCCTTTTCATAAAGTTTTATCATCTGGAGAGAATCTCGTAACCAAAATGGAAAGGAAAGATATATTTGAAGATATTTTAATTTCCATCATTTGGTTCTATCATCCATATTATGTTTTGTCGTCCATGGTAAGTCTTCAAAATGACCTTTTGACCTTACGTAATTACTATCCGTAATTACCTCCAGTAACTGT
Source organism: Wollemia nobilis (assembly GCA_028583015.1). Lineage (NCBI taxonomy): Eukaryota > Viridiplantae > Streptophyta > Pinopsida > Araucariales > Araucariaceae > Wollemia > Wollemia nobilis. The sequence goes on along the minus strand of JAQPPZ010016912.1, from coordinate 878,717 downwards.
CTTCCATAAACTGAGATCATCCGCTTGACTTCTTCTAACTGCTAGTGGTTGTTCTTCACATCTGGAGTACAGTTGTAGTTTCTCCACTTATTACCTACATTTAACTCAGATCTCAGGAAAATTGGACGTAAGTTACTGATAAACATCAAATTACCATTTTTACTCATTTTTACCAATAATTCATATTTAACTAATGATAACATGTAAAAATATATTAAATACTCATGTAAAATGATTGAATTTGATACAATAATTAGTAGTAAATAACCTCTCATCATTCTCCCAGACTAAAACTTATACATGTCCTCATGCATACATAAAAATAGATATGAATTCATCTATATAAGATACATGCATAGTTTCAGAAGAATTTTACAGTATATGAGAGATAAAATAATTTTATAAAAGTGTACTTATGAGAAAAATACAGTTACATAAATTCATCATTTTGATGCAGAAATAAATATCAAAGTTATCCAAAATTTAAAAATCAACTACATCAGAAATAATTTTATTCCTTACATATCAGAAAATATAAGACTGTTATTTTTTTAAGATTGAATTCTAGAAATAACAGTAATTTGATAATAATTCTAAAAAATAATAGTAATTTGAATATCAAAAATTTTGTTAACAGATAATCTCCAGAAAGGATTTGCAACAATTAACTCAAAATACATATAGTAAAACAATTTTTTTTTTAAAACACATGCAGGAGAATAAATTTAAAATCATATGCAGTAAACATATGTGTATATAAAGAAATTGTTTTAAAATAATATATACAAATACTAACTAGCCATCACACATATACAGATATATGAAAATTTCAAACCACATATTAAAAATATAAATCTCTGATAAATATTAAGTCTTTTAAGGATCACTGATCACTGGGCTGAGTGTCTGGAAGGTCTTCCTCTTGTTCGAGGTGTTTTTTGTTCCTGTTGTGCTTGTCTCTAAGATTTTTAGTCCACGGCTACTGTTGTAGCTAGATTTTCTATAGTTACAGTCTTAATATATTCAATCTCTCTGTCGCTCTCTTTCTCCTTCAATTTTGCACCCTTAGCCTGAGAAGAAGGGAGATCTTCATCGAAGTCTTTAGACCCTTTAAAAGCAACTTTGACCGACTTGTTAGGCTTTCTCCTGACTTTAGATATTTTTGGTGGTGAAGTTTCAACAGGTAGCGACCGACTGGTAGGACTTGCAGGACCTGTAACCTTATCGTCTCTGAGTTGTTTAATTAATTTAAACTACACAGAAAGAGCTTGTTGAACAATTTTATGTTGTTCTGCTAAATCCACACTTAATTTATCAATTTTTGTTTGAAGGGATTCATTCCGTGCTTTGAGATAAGACAAGGTTTCTTCAACAGATTCCTCTACAGGTATTTTTGGGTCTTGGTCTTCTTCAGAACTTTCTATTATTTTTTTTCTTTCCTGGACTATATTCTAAATTTAGTATTTTTCCATTTTTCTTTGAACTTCCAGGTTTTTCATCATGGTCATCGGAGTCACTTTCCTTTTCTGTAGATTGTTCATCTTCAGATTTGGAGCATTCCAGGATTTCAGGTGCATTGGCTTCTTCCACAATTTGGGTCCATGATACTTTTACTTCATGGGCCTTTTTCAGAATTATGAGTTTAATTAAACCATGATGAGCTATTAAGTGTAGTTTAGGCTGTCCCTCAGAATTTTCTGGCTTGACTCTCAGAACTGTAGATTTTAATGATTGGCACAAAAAGTATGGAAGATTGATAACACAGTCTTCTTTGTTAGGATATTTTAAGTTAAGAAGCATTTGAATATGATAGGCAGCTAAAATAGACATGCGACCCTCAATAGTAAAGAATTTGATAATGATAACAACTGTTTCTTGCCAAATAAGAGGAAGTGTAGAGGTGGCTACCCCTCTGATTGCACCTTCTTTGTTTCTTACAAGTGAACATTTCTCATCAAATTGCTTTACTAGATGGGTGATACTTTTAGTATTTTTGTAGAAAAGTGTACCAACCTCAGGAAGGTTTAGGATCTCAGAGATCAGGCTTGAGGTTATCTTAATTTTTAGATTCCCTACATGAGTGACCATAGTATTAGGGTTGCAATTCAGGATAAATTATTGTGCTATCCCTACGTCGTGTCCCTTAAATTGATTAAGTGCATCCCACCAACGAGCATTTTCAAATAGCTCAATCATAGAATCATCTATATTTTGTGTTTCAATGGAAGAAGGTTCATTGCACTTTTGGAAAATGGGCTTGGGCATTTTGATTATAGATATCCTACAATATTAAAGACACGGGAGTAGTTTTAGAGGCCAAAATTGCTAGATAAAATATATATTTTTTATGTTTTTATGAGCTGTTTTTTTTTATGGGTTTTGTTGTTTTTTTTTTTTGTTGAAGGTAATACAGGTATAGAAAGGATAATACAGAGGAGGAAATCTAAAAAATATAATATAACTTCATACGGCATAAGTGTTTTTTTTATAAATAAACTTTAGGAAATACAAAAACGAATATACAAGAATTCATAAACTTAGGATTACGTAAATTATACAGAAAATATTACGTATTTTGTACAGGTTAAAAAATAAACATACTCTGTACATATATAAAAAAAAACTGAAATAATACAAATATTTACCTACAATATATAAAAAAACATACTCTATATATATATTTTGTAAAAGAAAATACGTACAAATATATTTTAACAAATACAGAGCAAATACGTAAATTTATAGGAAAATTGAAATACATTTTAACTGTATAAAAATTCGAATGCATAAATGTATTTGTACAAACTATATAACCTTTTATCAAAATTTCGACTGTACAGACTTAAATAAAATATATATAAATAGAAACAAACAGAAAGGTTAAATGAAATTTTTCCAATAATTCAAATTCTCTAAAAACTCCTTTAAATAATTACAGGATTTATGAATTAGGGTTTTAAAATTTCTTCGAACAGTTTTTCCTGTGACTCTGCAAAGGAATTTATGAATTAGGGTTTTAAGATTTAGGGATTTCATAAAATTTTACGACATTTAGGATTAGGGTTTCAAGTCTATACACATGCAGAATAAAAATTACAGAAATTTTCTTTTTAGAAGTAGTAAAAATTAAAAACCCGAAAAGGAATTTGTAAGAGAATGGTCAGAATTAGAAATTCCTTGATTAGAATTTAGGGCTTTTTAATTTTGCTTAGAAAAATTCCTTTTTTTTTTTTTTAAATCTCCTTGAAAACAAATTAGGGTTTTACAATTCATTGAAATTGGGGAAAAATGAATTAGGGATTTTCCAAATATAGAGTAAAACCAATTAGGGCTTTTACGAATTCATAAAAAATTTGGGGAAATTTCAATCAGAAACTAAAATTTATCCTAAATGTCGATCTGTGCATCCTAATATCAATTATTTTAATCTAATCCAGGAGGAATTTGAATTAAAAATAGGGAAAAGTACCTTTCTGCTGACAAAGACAACAAAAAGATAATAAAATTTTTGAAAAGGAGTTTACCTGACTGTTGCTTGTCGTTGTCGCTAAAGACGCTAGGGGCCACCTTCGTAGTTTTCATCAACAGTGTCCGTCACCCACCTCGAAGTCGTAGAGAAAGACGTAAAAACAAAAACTAGGGATAAAATTCAAATTTCCCAATTTGCATGGTAGAAAAATGCAGAAAAGGGTTTGAGCGGTGAAAACACAGAGTAAGGACTGGGTTGGCAAGAATAATCACTATTTTCCCTAATTTTACCTTAAGTTGCAATCAACGACGATGGTTTTGAGTTCGTATAATCTACGACGAAAAACTAAATGATTTTCTAAACCCTAATGTTTAATCGACGACGGAGGAATAGATTTAAACTACGATCGACAGTGGGGCCTTCGCGTTATTGTGTTTGTTTTAAAACATTAATCATCCGTCGATTTAATACGTAATCAATGGTGGAGGAAGTCGATCCGTAGCCTTCGTGCTAATTGGCTAAAATAAATATGTGTCCTCCGTGTTGATTGGCCTTATGCATGGCGGGTTTAATACGTGGCGAAGCCACATTTCTCGTCTTCGACGGTCAAATTTTAGGTGTCTAGGTTTTGTATAGTTATAGTCTAGGTTTAAGGGTGTGTGGTACGTCTAGGTTAGAGTTTTGTTTAGGTTGTTTTAAAGAGTGTCGGGGTTTAAGCTAGGTTTAGTTTATGTTAGGGCTTAGATACGTGTGGGTCTAAAGGGTTAGGTTAGGTTGTGTTCTAAATATTTCTCTAGGGTAAAAAAAATGTTTTGGGTTAGTTCTAAAAGGTGTCGCTAGGTTAGGTTAGAATATGTTGTTTAAAAGAAATGGTTTGGGGCCTAGGCTTATGTTAAGGTTTAGTCGATAATTTTAATAATGTCTTAGGGTTAGATCGAAGTTTGGTTGGGGTCTTTAATGTGTCTCGTGTTTCATGTCTTGTGTCTTAGGTTTGTATCTTAGGGTATAATAGGTGTCTATATTGTAATGTCGGGTTTAATAGGTTATATTTTAGGTTTATGGTAAGTCGGGGTTTAGTTTGTAATTTAAAATTTATAATTATAATTTATAGTTTATAATTTTATAATTTATAATATAATATAGGTATTTTATATTATAATATAATTTATAATTTATAAGTTTTTAGATCGAAAGTTAGTTTATATAATGTTATATTATATCGTATATTATATTAATAATTATATTATTAATTATTTACATAGTTGTATTATTAATATTTACATTATTATATTGTTAGATAGTTATATTAACATTATAATATATATATATATATATATATATATATATTACTTATAATATATGAATGGACTATATATATTATAATTAAAGATTATAATATATAAAAATTCATTTTTTTTTTTTTGTAAAAATTTAATTTATTTACAAAATTTTATATTTATTTATTTACAAAATTTAACTATTTACGGATAGTATTTACGTAAAGTATTTATACATATTATTAAGAAAAATTTTCCTCTATTTTATTATTATTTTTTCCCTTAAACTATATATACTTCCAAACTATATTATACACCTATATATTTATAATTATCCCCTCCCCCAGACTTTATTTTTGGCTATATAGCCAAAACAAAGGAAAGATAGTAGTAATTTTAATAGAAGGAGTGGATATAAAATTTTTGGAGATTATGCTTCCTGTATGTCATTAAGAAGTTGCTATTGTTAGTCATTAGAAAACATGGATAAATGAGAAGGAAAAGTAAGTATAGGCCATGTTTTTAGAGAGAATTCTGAAATGATAGTACTTGTTAAAGATAAGGAACTACTAAGGATTGCATAGGATGTTCCTAGGTGAATCCTTCAAAGTCATCAAACAATAAGCTAAGCATACTGAAAGAAACTTCACTTACTTCTATCACAAATCAATTTAGTGTTAATGTTATCCTAATATGTTCAAGTTTTCTTTCAAAACCAACTGTGTGTGCAGTGAAGATTCATTCCGCATTATGAGTAAAGGTTAAAGAACAACAAGGATTATATATGCCAAAAGTTAGTTGATCTTATAAGCATCTAGAGGTCTTATCCAGACTTATTGCTAATACGTAAGGATACCTTTGAGAAAGAATATCCCATGGTATGTGAAATACTAAGAATTCCAGGGATTCAAGCTCTTTTTGCCCTTTTATTTTCTTTTTTTTTAGACTTTATTTGGGATACTTGCTTAGCAAGGGATTTTATAATACTTTGTGAGCTTCTTGCTTGTTTAGAGGAGAAGCAAGAGTTTATATTTTGCTTTTTGAGCTTTTGAATTCTTGTTTATTTATAGAGAACAAGAATTTTGGGGAGGATACTTGCTCGATTAGATGAGGAGCAAGGGAATATTTCTCTCTTTTTTTTTTTTTAACTTTTTTTTTACTCTTCTCTTTTTTTTTCTTTTCATGGGATAGGGTGAGCTTGTCCTTTTTCCAATTCATTAGTAATCTAGACCATGCGTATAAATGGATGAGCAAGAAAACTTTTTCACTTATGGCACACATAATACAAGAGTTAATTTTCCAAAATATCACAATGTTATTTAAATGTATATGTGTATGTGGTTAAAAGAGAAAACTTAATCATCTTAGAAGTTACTCATAACATTTCAAAATATTTGCTCTATTTTCAATGAGAATTTCCCCAATATACTAGATAGAATTTGAATATTTGAACAAATACCTAGATTTCATCTAGCAACAAGGTACTATACATCATATGGTCATTTTTCTCTACAGGGTTAAAGATAAAGGATTTTTCTTTGAAAAGCTTTTTGAATGACTAAAAAATAGAAAGAAATGTAGGAACTTCATGATGAAATAAAGGAAGCAAGATCATTTTTTTGTTTTTGATATAATATTTACATTATTATGTATATGTATAAGTATTTGTATGTACAAATATGTATAAGTATGTTTATGTATAAATATGTACATAATATATATATATTTGTTTTTCAAAAAGAAAGTCTATTGAATAGTGGTTGATTGTAGTTCAGAAATGCATTGCAAATCAGTTTGTTTTCCAAACTGATGTATGAACTCTTCTTTAGATAATGGCTTCTTATAAAGTTTAAGCCTATGGCCATTTACTAGTAGTTTTCTTGTTGAATCATCTATAGGCTTAAGTTTAACTGTACCGTTTCCAAATATTTCCTCAATTTCATAGGGTCCTAGCCATCTGGTTCTTAATTTACCTTGAAAATCTTGGTAACGGGAGTCAAATAACAAGGCCCAATCTCCTGATTGAAATGTACGTGGTACAATATGTTTATCATGCCATTTCTTTCATTGTTGTTGAGTTATCTCTGTTCTATGCAAGGCTTCTAATCTCTTTTCATCTAAGATATTTAATTTTTCCAACCTTTCTTTTTGTGCATTATCCAAATTCATGTCAAGTTGTACGGATGTGCGTAATGTTTCAATTTCAAATTCAATGGGCAAAATGGCTTGTTTCCCATAAACCATTTCATAAGGTGATAAACCTGTGGTAGTTTTCCAAGTGGTATTATATGCCCATACAACTTCTTTTAATATTTCATTCCAATCACCCCTATTAATAGTTACAGTTTTTGTGATAATCTTTTCAAGTTCTCTATTTGTAACTTCTACTTGTCCATTGGCTTGTGGGTGGTATGGTGAAGTTTTCTTATGTTTGATTTGATAGATATGGACAAAATGTTCAATTACTTTGGAAGTAAATTGAGGTCCTTGATCAGAAACCAATTCTCTAGGTGCACCAAAGCATTGCATTATATTTTCATAAAGAAAATCAGCTACTAGTTCAGCCTTAGCTCGTGGAAGTGCTTTAACTTCTGCCCATTTGGTAACGTAATCTGTACAAACTAATATGTGTTGATTACCATCACTTAGAGGTTCTATAGGTCCTACAAAATCAATTCCCCATTTTTCAAATGGTTCAAATGCTATGTGTGGAACTAAAGGCATTTCCATAGAAGGAGTAGGCTTACTAGCTCTTTGACAAGCATCACATCTATCAATAAATTTATGAGCATCTTTATTCATTGTAGGCCAATAATATCCAGTTTGATATATTTTTTTGATTGTTCTTTGGGTTGCATAATGACCTCCACAAGGTTCTTCATGTGCTGCCCTAATAATATCATATACATCATTTTCTTGTACACATCTTCTAATTATTTGATCTGGTGTCATAAAATGTTCTTCCTCAAAATTAAAATGATCTACCAACAGTTGAATCAGCTGACAAAGATAAGCTTTAATTGCTATAGAATTAGGAATTCCAAACTGTAGCTCGAAACATAAACCTTCGCATAATTCTCTAAAACGTACAACTCTAGGAATTCTAAAATACCTTTTGTTGTATTGCAGGATTAACTCTCTTTTCTCTATTTCTGCAAGAAAATTGTGAACAATGAGGGAATCCTCAAGGTACTGGTTCCAAGGATAAATTGATGGATTTACTATAGTTCGTCTATCCCAAAGCCAATTTTCACAACTTACTCCCAGATTATCATAAGGTGTAGGATGATTTACCCTTAAATTTTTTGCAATATTAATCCTTTTTATCTTTTTAAGTTCTTCTGATCTCTCGTTGATAGAGTCAATTCTTACACACAATGCTTCCCATTCTGACTTGGTTGTTATAAAGTTTTGATCAACAAGAAGATTAACCTCTTGCTGAATCAAAAATTTCCTGAGATCTATGAATTCAATCTGACTACTTTCAACCATTTGTTTTTTTTTCTTTTTGAATTTTTTTTTTTAAGTTTTGATTTTGTTTTCTGTTTTAATCTACTATCTATTAAAACATAAAATTCAAAAATTTTAACAGAAAATAAATATGTATAATTTTAGACAATCCTAATGTTATTAAAATTAGGATGCGACCCATGGAGCACGTAATCCGTACAACCTAATTCTAACAATATTAGGGAAATTCCTAATGTTACTAAGTTCAAATGTGACCCACGGAGCACGTAATCCGTACACTCAAACTTAATATCATTAGAAACAAGTATACAACCTAGTATTACTATAATTGGGTACGACCCACGGAGCACGTAATCCGTGTAACCAATTAAGCAATAGTTCGATAAAAATAAAATAACAGTACTAAAATAACAGGTAACTTCTTAGTGTTTATTTGACTAGGGGGGATTTCACTACAGTCGTGTCACTCATTGTAAGCTAATTCCTACTCCCAAGACAGGGGGTTATTTTCAGCTACTACCTTCGCCTACTTCCTGAACTTGCCCATAGGACCCTACATCACCTAAAAAATAATAATTACCCAAAGCAGGAAATTGCAGAAAGCAAATTGCAGGAAAGCAAATTTTAATCTAGGAAAGCAATTAAAACATGAAATATTTATGAAAAAGGAACCTGACAACGTCGTAAGGCGGGGCTTGTTGTTAGCTACCCACGATAGGGAGGGCTATTGTGTCCCATCTATGTCGATAACCACTCTGACTCGTATGCACACCAGGGGCTCATGTGTCCACAAGATCTCATGCGTACAAGTAAGTCCTCTCGCTTTGCACTACCAACGGCTTCTCTGATCAACTACTACGATGCTACTTTCCTCGACAACGATGCCAAAATGATCGGTTGTAGAAGCTTACATTTAATTTTATCAATCCGAGGGAAAATCAAGGTTAGATTTAAAAAGTAGCAATCAAGTATAGATATGATCGTAGGAATTAATGCTTAAGTCTAGTTCAATTTCCAGTTTCAGAATTCATGCGTACACGTGTACAAAAAGAAATATAAAATTATGCAGGTATGAATTATGCAGAATATGGTAAATAAATGCAATCTATGGTGTATTTTAATTATGAGGATCCTCGTGCAATTTCTATATTTTATGTATTTTATAATGCAGATCTAACTAATTCTAACCTAATGCACGGGGTGAAGAGCTCAGGGACTATCGATTAGGAGTGGGCCCTACCTCCTAAGTGGAAGTGTAAGTTCTTTCCCCTAAACTACTCTATCAGTAACTAAATATTATGATTTATACTAATGTTTATTCATTATTCATGAATGCAGGTTGCAGAATTTACAAATTCAAAACAGAGAATAAACAAATGATACAAGTTACCATAATTGAAGAAATGTTATTTTATTGATGAAGGCTCAAATGTACAAGCTCTGTAACATGATTGAAATGTAACAATAATGTAGCAGAAGGAATGGAAGAGACAGGCATTCCTCTGTTTTCTGATGTATATTTATACTAAGACTAATACAATGTATAATCTTTTCCACGTATGTATCTTGCTGAAAATGTGGAGTGATGACTGTACATGCATCATAAGATATCCTAAAGCTAAATATATTTTATTTGACTTGGACCTAAAAATATTCCTATTGGTCCAAGTGGCATTACATGGAATATTTTCTATCTAACTGACTCATAATAGGGTTGTATAAGACTTTTCAATTCCTTTAATGTAGGAAGTCTTAACAACTTTGACATTTGACAAATAATAACATTACAAATCCTTTTCATAAAGTTTTATCAGTTGGAGAGAATCTCGTAACCAAAATGGAAAGGCAAGATATATTTGAAGATATTTTAATTGTCGTCATTTGGTTATGCCATCCATATTATGTTTTTTCATCCATGGTAAGTCTTCAAAATGACCTTTTGACCTTACGTAATTACTATCCGTAATTACCTCCAATAACTATCTTTCGTAAACTGAGATCATCCGCTTGACTTCTTCTAACTGCTAGTGGTTGTTCTTCACATCTGGAGTACAACTGTAGTTTCTCCACTTATTACCTGCATTTAACTCAGATCTCGAGCAAATTGGACGTAAGTTACTTGATAAACATCAAATTACCATTTTTACTCATTTTTACCAATAATTCATATTTAACTGATGATAACATGTAAAAATATATTAAATACTCATGTAAAATGATTGAATTTATACAAGAATTAGTAGTAAATAACCTCTCATTAGTACGCTCCCCACAAAGGAGTTGAAAGCATTGGGATCTTCCAATTGTACTTGGATGGATACTTATATTTCCATAAATGCTTCTTGATGTGGGGGTGACTGTTGTATTAACTTATAGATTGATAGTTTTTTGATGCCATTTTCAAAATTTGGGTTAACTTACTGCCTAGGGTGATAGTGGGGTGAGGTGGATTTCTTGGATTATGAAATATTGGAGGTGTAATTGGTGGCCCTAGTTGTATGGGGATACTTGGTTGTGTTGTAGAAGTTTGGTTTGTGTTATTTGCTTGTCTCTACCCATGGGTGACCACACTGATAGTCCCTATAAAACCTTGGTGTAGTTGAGACATTTAATTAACTTGGTTGGAAAGAACTATAGAAGTTGATACTCCCATCATTTGTTGATTTCCCTCATGGTGAGGCAAAGGTCTTTGATATATACCAATATTATGATTGGATTGAGCTAGTGGATTGTTGACTATGATTTTTCCCGCTTCCAATAAGTCTTACACAATACCTTTAAACCCATGGTAAGATTCGATGTCATGTCATATTTGATGGTTATAGATGCAATATAATTTCTCTTTATAACCTCTCTTTTTTTGGCTTTCTAGGGTCCTCGAGTTTTATCTCTGGCAATGTAAAAATTTGTGCCGCAAACAACTTCTAAAAAATAGATGAATAGGGCTCTTGGAGTGGTGTGTAGTTGCACCTAGACCTAAAATGGTGTTGTTTCCTTTCTATAGGTTGTGTTTGGTTTTGCACCTATTGTGGGGGTGGAACTACTTGATAATTCAATTGTTGCATTTTTTGCTATTGTTGTTGGGATTTTTAGATCTAAACTTGGGCTTGTTCATTTGACTATGATGGTTGGCCCAAGACTATCTTATTAACCTGAGTGACCTTGGACTGGTTGTGGTTACTCCCTTTTTGATTTTTGTTCTGCCATTCTTTTTACTTAGGCTTTATCTCAGCCTCTTAGATTTTTATCTCTTCTATCACCTTGGCTTGGGTGAGTCCCTCCTCAAATTTCCTATACTACTACAGTTGTAGTAACAAATATATGGTCTTGGCACAACTCTTTGTGAACATTCTTGTAATTTTTGACATGGGAAGGGTGAATGGCAACTTGATCATAACATCCCTTCAACGACTACCAAAATCATGGATCAATTCATCATCATATTGCTTTGGACTAATCAGATTAGTAAATGTGGTCTTCTTTCAAACATTCAAGTCGAATCACTCCACTATTTGGTCCACAAGATGCTCAAAGGTGTAAACACTTTGATGTGGTAAGTGGTTGTACCAATCTTAGGCTTCCCCCCAAGTTTTTTAGAAAATGTGTGTAGCATGAGTGTGTCATTGTTTTTGATCCTAAAACATGCATTTACAAATCTTGTTACATGCTCTTGGGGGTCCTCTTCCCCCTTAAATTCAAGCTTCGACATCTAAAAATCCATCGAATAGGGCGATGTAGGCACTGAAGCATGGATTGGGTGATTGAGTAGCTACCTTAATGTTGTCTTTTGATATTGCAAACCTGGGGTTTGTATGGTAAGGCTATCAATATAATTTTGCAGTAACTGGTATTTAAGGTCATCCATAGGGTTAAAACCCTGGTTTGTTTGATATTGCAAGTATCGGGATGCATTGTATGTGAATTATGGGTTATTAGGGATGCTAGGCTGTAATGTATGATGATATGATGGCTGATGAAGTTTCTGATATGGATGCAGTGATGGGGGCATAATAGTATGTTGACTTGATGAGTTAGCATACATGTGATGTGGTGGATGAGTTGTTATGGTAGTGGTTGGGGGATGCAATACCCAAGATGGATATTTGGTAAAGGTATGGGTTTGGTGAGAGTTATGTGGTAGGTTATGCTCAACCTTTGCACATGCTAATTAGGGCTAAGGTTAATGTTGTGATTAACGTTATCCAAAATCATTTGTTGTAGCTACAAGAAAGCCTATTGTATAGAAATTGCATATGATGTGGGTATAGCCATATATAAGGTGGTTGACTAGGTTGGTTGTGAGATAACCATGGTAGTGTATGTGAGTGGAGGGTAGGTAACAAAAGGCATTACCATTGAATGAGGGGTGATATGATGTATGGAGCCTATAGGGGCGGTAGGTGGAATGATGTAGGGATCTGCAAAACAACTTAAGTCATTGCTTTGTATAGGGTATTAGTGCAAGTGATGATCTACTGAGGCAATGTGATGGGTGGTTAGCTAGAAGATAATGGTTGGCTAGCCAAGGTCATAGTAGTCAACTCAAAAAGTGGATTGGTAAAGACTTGTCCAAATTGTTGTGGGTGTGTGAAGGTGGACTCTTGATGTAGTGATGACATGGTGTAGGATGGGATGGTAAGTGGTGCTATTAATGAAAAACCATTCCAGTAATATTCAAATACATCCTAATGGTATCCATTTCCACAAGTGTGACATGATCATCCATTGGGGTGGGTGGCTCACTCCTAGGAGTCTCAATAATAGCATCATGTGTAGCCCTATGCATAACAACTATGTCTAAAATAGGGGCATTACTAGAGGGCCCTACATTTAGGCTATGGGATATAGGAGGAGGCATACTGACTTGCCCTACCACCAAAGTGTTAGGGACCTCACTAGACTAAGACACCATGGAGGAAGACAACTGACTTTGAATTAATGCTAACTTTTTGGCTTGACCATGGGTCACTACCATATGCTAATATGCAATGATGTGTGAAATGTAAATGTAATTCTATGTAGGTGAAATGAAAGTACAATGCAATACAACACCCAAAGCAAATAAACAACCAAGTTTTTTGGTCCTAAGTTTGTGCCAGTTTTTATTTTGATTTTCTTTGTTTTTTTTTTTAAGTTTTTGATTTTTTTTTTAAGTTTTGAAAAATAAAAAGATGTGTGCAAAATGTTTCGCCCTAAATGAATCTAGTATTTCACTTGTATACTCACAACTCGACAACCTAGTGATGAAATCTAATCGTGTAAACCCACCAAAGTATGGAGATGAAACCCATACCCGGTCAGGGAGCACAGGTCCTACCATTCATCACCCAATCTCACTTAGTCAGTGTTATACCCTCCAAAGAGAAATACATGCAAATTTTCCAAGCTACGAACGGTTATTGGAGCCAACCTTGGCCAAAAATAGGGTAATAATGTTGGTGGTTCGGTGATGAAATCCAAACCTAGCGATGATGAAATCTAGTTGTTTTCCAACATTTAAGTGAGTGTGTTAGGTTTGTTTAATTTATTGTGGGATGCAACTAAAATGCAATTCTATTTTTATGTTTAGATGCAAAAAATAGGAAACAAAGAATAGTAGATATCATATATCAAGGACCAATAGCTGATTCCTAGTAATATTCCAGTTTATTCTATTGTCAAAGGCCAATCATGGGTGTGTGGTTGGTTCTGGTAAACCATGAGTGCGTGGTTTTCCAACCATAGGTCCACTTTTGGGAGATCACAATCGTGGGTCTATGGGTTTGACTATGTAATAGAATAAGCCTAATCTAACTTGATCCTTAAATAGGATACCTAAATTATTGCTAACTGAGCAATGCAGTATGATTTTTCCCTATATGCAGGTGTAAATCCTCTTAATTATTCCTTTTATTGTGTAGATGAATGCAAAACTAACTTTCTATCCTAATACCTAGATGCAAACAATGGCATATAGGACTGAGACTCCTAATTTACCCTAGATTTAGACTAAAACTAGAAAAATAATAAGCAAAAAAGGGATAGGGATACAGATCTCTTATCCTTTCACTGCTCCCTCCAACTGCTAATCGCAGGTCCACGATTCCATAATGCAGCAACCACGTGTGCACATTTCTCCAAATATCCAATTGTAGGTGCATGGTTTTATCTCTCCTCAACCATGCAATGATGTTTCTTTGACTCTCCCACCATGGGTGTGTGGTTTCTTAGATCTAAAACCATAGGTGCATAGTTTCACAGTAATAGAGCCGAACGTAATAGCTCTCAGATCTGTTGACCCGATATCAAATACGTATGCACTTCGACCTCCTAAAACCTATAGATGCAAAAAAAATAGATCAATAAATTAAAATAAAAGCAAAGCAAAACAAAATGGAAGCCTTAGGAGGTACCACCGTGATCACAATTTTTGTAGCCAAAGAATTGAACACTTAAATAAATACACACAGAGATAGAAGTATTGACAAAAATCATTTTTATATTGATCTCTTTTTTATACAATTTTTACAATATTTGAATTGCCCTAAGTATCTTGGTAGCAATGTTACAATAAGTGCATGTCTTTTTATGGTACAATCTTCTTTTGGTGCAATGTATGGGATCTTTCGAGTCTTCAATAGGGTACGGTGTTCTTTGATCCTCAGCTACAACTTCAAAAGGTTAGTGGGATTTGGTATCCAGCTTAGGACCACTCTAGCTTTAGCAGCTTCTCCAATGTACCTGTAACTTGCACACATGGGAACCGACAAAGGGGATCAATAGCACTTGCAAATCAATATGTAAAATCAATGCTAAATCTAATCCCTAAGCAGGTAACTATATAACGCAAATAACAATAGCATATAACAAAAAAAGCCTTACAAAGAAAAATTTACTGATCATATTGGTGTCGTGCTCTCGACTCTATGAAACCATGGGTGTGCAATGGCACCTAGGAAACTGTGGACGCATGGTGATGAAATCACGAGCTTATGTTTTTTATTGTAGAACCATGGATGGGAAGTGTAGGTTGAAGGGTAGAATGCTCAAAATGGGACCTCCAGATTTGATATGCATGTAGATATATGGTCATATTCTACTAACCTAGCGATAGCAAGTTTTAGCTCCTTTTGTTTGGTGAGGAAAGGATGCCTTTATAGGCCCCTTAGGGTTTTGGAGTGAAATGGGAGGTGGCAAGCCTAGATTGCCAAGTGGTAATTCTGGACTGATAAGTAGAGGGAACAGTTATAGTGAGTCACTCAATGTGCCTCACTTAACTGGGGTGATGTGGCTACCAGTGGAGTGGTATGTGGGATTTTCCTCAATGTGAAGGGACAAGGGGGACAAGAGTGTATGAGATGTGGCAAGAGTGTTGGCTGAGGTGGCTAGGACACATGTGTAGTGGGTAAACAGGGTATCCTAAGATAATTTTCTAGATTTAACAAATCTAGAAAATAGGATAATGTGTAGGGTCTTGTATCCCTAAGTTGGAACTTAGGCATATAATTTTACTATGCATGATTTTGTGGTGGGGTGGCAAATGTGATTTTGTGGGTGTTGGATTTTGGTGTCTACGATTTGATTTGATTTTATAATTATAATGAAATGAATATTAAGATTTAATAATTTGATACATGTATTTTTGATATCATTAATCATATAATATGAAATTAAACATGTCATTGGATACTCTGTATATCATAACCCTTTGGTTTGATTATGTATATTTGAATGAAATTGGATTATTTGGTTACACATATGTTGATTAGAACATTGGATTATCTTTTATATCATAGACATGTTATTGGATATTTTGTATATCATTTTACTTGAGCCTTGTTATTGAATTATTAGTATAAATTTTCAAATTATTTAGTAGATTTGTATTGTATAAACCATTTATGTCAAAGTAAATATCTGTGTTGCATTTCTAGTCATTTCAAATTATTTCATAAAACATAAAATAACATTTTATTGCATCCACATAATTCAAAATTATTTAATGCATCCACACAAATAATCAAAACATCACAATATTTAAAACAAAATTTCAAAAAGATAATACAATTTTTTTGGAAATTGTCTCTTTTATTGATTTTAAAAAGATACCATTCTTTTACAATTTACAAAAAATATATGCAACATTTTTTGTTTCTCATAAAATAAAAAACAATAATATTCTACTATTCATTCTGCATGGTGGCTGAAGTTTAAGCTACATCTATCTCAATATCCTTTGCTTCCAATGCACCAGCCCTAACCAAACTTTTAGTTGTAGTGTTGATCCTCGATAACAATAAACCTTCTTCCTTTGTTGGATCTTCTCTAAAAGGTGCATTCAGTTCTTTCTCAATTTCTTTCAATACAACCTCCACATCTAGGCCCTTATCTTTGATAAACTTCTTTAGCTAATTTTTTTCTCTAATAGTGTTTTGTAATCTTTTCTTCACTTCAATAGAAATATTCACACTAATTTTTGCAGTCTTGATCAACATTTTCATGGCACTGACTTGCTACTTTAAGTGTTAAAAAATAGATTGTAAAATACAAGTGAAAAAGGTTAATATTTATAAACAAAATATATTTAAGAAAAAAAAATATTTCTAGTTATATGTAAAAATTACATCAATAGTAAGTCTTGCAATTTTTCTAACTGCTACTTTCTTCTGATCTAGTGCCCACTCATTGAAATATGCCTAGGCCTCAGCATTGATTTTTTCCAAACGATTCATAATAATAGCTAGAACTTCATCATTGTATGTAGACTCAACCTCCACGGTTCCAGATTCAGCTTTATGTAGCAAAGCATCGAGAGTTTGGGGCTCATTCTCCACCTTTGAAAACAACTCCTTTCTCTTTGAAAATTTCTTATATCGGCCATATATTGCTTTTATCAAAACCTTGGCCCGATATTCCCATTCTTTTAATCTCTCAATATCTATAAGAAGACTATTATGATTATAGTTTTACATCTATTTGATAATAAAATATTTTTTGGAAATTTACTTTTTCATCATCGGTTAGACGATGGGAAACAACTTGCTGGGAGGAAGAGGAAAATTCGGTAGCATCTTCTTCTTCATCGTTGCCCTGTAGATCCTGAAGCATATCACTTGCCTTTAATGGGAAATTTTTAGGATTTATATCCTGATAAAGAAAATCAAAATCTAGATTCCTTGAGGGCATTTGAGATGTGCTCTCTACATTTAAGAAATTTTCAAGGGTTAAAATTGAAAACATTAGATTGAGATACAGTGTGTGTCTAGGAAACACTTTTGGTTCCATGATGTGGAGGTGTGAGGAATATTTTTCCATGCATGCATGATTGGTTCCTCATCGGTGGTACCTATTGTTGAAGAATAGGGACTTGTATTAATTGTTGTTGCTATGTTTGCGGTTGTGCAGATGGTGGAGGCATCCTTTTTTTAGTCTTTTGAATGTAACCATTGCATCTATAAAATTTCACATGAAAATATAAATTAAATCTTGTGTAAAAAATAATATCGTAAAAAAGATTAATTTTAACCAAACATACCAGACTCAGACTCTACAGCCATTGATGATGCACCATTTGTCCTTTCTCTAAAAATATTTAAAATACATCAAACTAAATATAATTTTAAATCATTAAAATACATCATTTATAATAGTACTTTTGAATAATAAGGTTACCTTGTGAGCTGGAGATAACCTCTTTGATGTCGACTGCAACACATCCAGAAGTAACAAAATCTGTAGGTGTATGCTAAATCTAATCACCATGAGACCTTGCATATTTGGAGAGAGTTATTGGTGATGATTGTGAGTGCATGTTATAATTAGCAGACACATCTTGAATCCTAAATGCAGTATTTCCTTTTACTAGAATACTGAGATGCTCTTCTCTATTTTCAAAAGAAAATTAGAAAATAACAAGATTGATTGAAAAGAAAAACAAAGATATTCCAAAAAATAATTTTACCTGTATTTCATTCTCATTCATACCAATAACCAAAAAACTTGGGTGCAATGCAGTTGGAGGATTGCTTTTTTGAAGAGTGAAGTAAAATTCATGAAAAAGATAAAGAATAAAGTTGTTGGTTATTACTGTATATGAAGATTGAATTTTCTAGGTACTCAAAAGATCAATGTGCATGGACTAATCAAATATGCCACCACCAATACATTCAATAAATAAGGACAGTTCCCAAAAAGGTATTTATGTGGGTCGCCCCTATAAAATAAACCTTTCCTAGAAAAATTCAATGCAAGCATAAAGAAATTTGTCTGCAATGTTGGAAATGTTTAAACCCCTTTTGGACTTTGAAGAATTAACTAAAAAAAAGAGAGAACATTATTAGAAAACAAAAATTACAATAGGGAGAACATTATTAGAGAATGGAAACTACAATACATAAAAATTTAAGATAAATAAAAACTAAAATTTAAAAATATACCTTTCAAATTGTCTGAATACACAACATATTTGGATGCTATAGTTGATTTGTCATCTTTGGTCAAGGCGTATTGGTTATTCACCAATACACCATCTGAAAATGGTAGCCCTATTAGTCGCTGCACATTCAAGCGTTTCATAGAAAAATAATATCCTTGTTATCCACTTTTATCACAATAGTGGACACATCATGGTTGTAGCAACTAACAATCCATTACATCAGGGGGGCGTTGATGTTCAACTATGGCATCTTCATTACTCCAGCAATTTTGAAGGTGTAAAGCCATTCAGAATCTCTTCCAGGAGTGTTGAAAATGTTCTTGATTTTGGGGCAATAGAAGTTCTTGAAAGCCACTTTGGAAGGTAGAGGAGAGGAAGAGCTAACTATTTTTACATGGAAACGATCTAAAAAGGCTTTGAAAATAGAGTTTAATCAATCTGGAAACACAGGAAAATGCTCTAAAACACCCTAGAAAATGCTCTGAAATGCCCTAGAAAATGCTTTTAAATACCCTATAAAATGCTCTAAATGCCCTAGAAAATACTTTGAAAGCATCTAAAAACACTACGAAAATCCTCTGAAAATTCTACCAAAACCCTCTGAAAATGCTCTAAAAATCGTCTAAAAAGGCTTTGAAACCATTGTGGAAAATACTCTAAAAATGTTGGAAAAAGATCTGAAATTGCTCTAGAAAACGTTGTGGGAAAGGTGAAAAATGACCCTGCATTTCTATTTATAGAATTTTGCATCACTAAAGTTAATATATGTACAACATGTGGTAGAGGATATGACACTTGGTAGCTTTTTATTAATGATCTTTGGCAGTTGTCGTTTGATCATCACCATATGTCAGTCACCCTATGGCTAGTCGCCATAATCTAGTTGCCATCTACCAATCACTATTTGTTAGTTTCTATCTACCAGTTGCCATATACCTATCACTATCTACTAGTCACTATCTATAAGTCACCACCTACCAATCACCTTGTGCCACTCACCATCTGTTAGTCACCTTCTACCACTTGCCTTATGCCACTCATCGTCCACCAGTCATCATCTACCAGTCACCTTATGCCAGTTTCCTTATGCCACTCACCTTGTACCACTCACCATCTGCCAATTGCCATCTACTAGTCACCATCTATCAATCATCATCTTCCAGTCACCTTGTGCCACTCAACTTATGTCAATCACCATTTTCCAGTCACTTTTTTCCAATCACCTTCTTCCAGTTTCCATTTGTCATTCATCTTCTACCAGTTACCACTTTCTAGTCGTCTTCTACCACTCACCTTCTACATGTTGCCTTATGCTAGTCACCATTTGTCAGTCGCCTTCTGCCACTCACCTTCTACCACTCAACTTGTACCACTCGCCTTGTGCCACTCCTCTTATATCAGTCACCTTCTATTACTTGCCTTCTACCACTCACCTTCTGCACTTGCCTTTTTAAAATTTTGATCATTTCTATGCAAAAGTTTCAAAAATTCACCATATTTTGATAAATTTTCTACAAAATTTTGAAAAATTTACCCCAAAGTTTATACACCATTCACCTAGATTCACCTCAATTTTATAATTACTTTTTTGGTACTATCCCTTATGCATAACCCTACAACTTATATTTCCCAGCATTGACAAAGTATCTTTGAAATAATTAATTGCTTCCTTTCTAATATGCTTTTCTTCCTTAATATTTCTTCTATCTAGATTTTTAAAGAATACAAAAAGATAAATATATTTTGGTTGTAACATGAAAAATAATTCTATCCCCTTCCTTAAGCCATGTCTCTCTAGATTTTTTGGCTTAATGACTCTTCCTTTTTTAATACATTATGATAATCAAACAGTAGTTATTTTCTTACACATAAGTATAATGGTTCATTCTTTTTATTTCTATTATCTCTTGTAAATTGTTGAGGTCTTTTTTATTTCCTCTTTTATTTTAAATACGTCACAAAAGTATTTCACATTCCAAATATTTATTTGACCCTTTAGATATTTTATATTTTAAATAAACTTGTATATGCATGGTCCTTCAAAACTTACTTCATCCCACCATAACA
The DNA here is from genome assembly GCA_028583015.1 of Wollemia nobilis. Taxonomy (NCBI): domain Eukaryota; kingdom Viridiplantae; phylum Streptophyta; class Pinopsida; order Araucariales; family Araucariaceae; genus Wollemia; species Wollemia nobilis. Next base: position 858,019 of record JAQPPZ010016912.1, on the reverse strand, counting down.
TAACCATATAGAAGAAAAAAAATTCCCTTTATTGAATAACTATCTATATTAAGTTCCATGTTGTTGGATCCCTAAGTGATGATTGCTTCCTTAACAATTTTATTACATCTATAGAACCTACATACTTCTAAAGTAATATTTTTGCCCAAGTTTTTCGTTGCTCTTTGAATAATCTCCATCCAAGTTTTTCCCTAATTTCAAATTATAATTCTATAATTTAGCAAACTTGTCTCTCCAATATTCTTTCCTCTTCAAACTAAATTCCATTTGTAAAGAGGAAATTTAGATATCTCCTTACATTCTTTCCAAAGAAAAACTCTTTGAAGTTTGTCAAATTTGAATACTATGCTTACTCATAATCTTAAAAGTGACATCATATATGTGGGGATTATGTAGCCTTTATGAGTTTAGTTTTTCATTTATGATTAGGAACTTACTGTTTCAACTAGCTCAACAAGATTACATTTTATCCAATATTAGGTTCTAAAGCTCCTCCTTTATTTTTTCAAATAAGTGAATACCTAGATATATTGATGGAATTTTATCAAACTCTAAGATCTTTGCAATAATTCAATATAGATCAAGGGTAGTGTTTATAGTAAAAAGACTTCATTTTATTAAATTAATCAATTGTCCAATAGCATTCTCATAACATTATAGTATCGATTTAAACTCCATGCCTTCACTAACTAAATAAAGACCTAAAATAAAAGTGTCATCAATGATTTAGAAATGATATTTGACGGATAATTTTTCATAACAAGGATACCTTTGATTTTTCCTTCTAGATTTTCCTTTAATCAACAAGAATAATAAAAATATAAGGAGATAATAGTGCAACATGGAAAAAGCATGAGTGATTCAAACTATCCAATAGGAAAACCATTGATCAAAATATAATATTTTGTGTTATAACAACATTCCATTCATAACAACCTTGATCAAAACCAAATTTTTGAGATTATTATATAGAGAACTCAAAAAAAATATCATGTGTTTCATTCACACCCAAATTACAAGGATACATACTTTATCATTAATTGAAATAAATATATTGCCTCTGGTGCAATATTTATACCATCAAGTAATTTCTTACCATAAATAATAGTGTCTTATTCCTTTGAGAAAACAAAATCTATAATGTTTTTCAATCTATCTTCCATAATTTTCTCAATTATCTTATAAATCAAGTTACAAATTTTATGGGATAAAGATGGTGTGCATTATTAGGGTGGAAAGAAAAATTTACCTTTTTATCTCCTCCATCAATATCTTCCCTAACAAGATTTAATTTTATCTTCATGTTATATTTTATTGAAAATTTTGTAAAATCTCAACTTGAGTCTTCTTATCCTTCCAATTTGTAATAGAATGTATTTGAATTAATTGATTGCTTTCTTGTAATTCACAATATTTTTTACAAACATCCTAAAATATACATTCACCATAATTATATGTAGAAAAAGGAAGAAGGGAAAAAAATAAGTGTATAGATGAAAAATAGATAAAGAGATAAACAACATAAAATATAGAAGGAATAAGAGTGGGTGCCTACACAATCTCACATATTATCAATTGATTCAATGGATTAGTAATTGGAGGTACTTGTAGTTTATTAAATCCCTAATTAAGTATTAACCTCAAGCAGACCTGAATTGAAGGTTAAATTACAATATAATAAATATATTACCCTCTTTAATCAAGGTTAACCACAAGGTGGATTAACCAATATCACTAAGGATGAATATATCTAAAGTGTCCATAGACTTACATCAATATGCTTATAGGCTTACATAGAAATATGTATGTAGGCCTATATATACAATTCCCATAGGCTTACATAGAGAATTTATGAATGCTTACATAGCACTTGCTCATAGGCTACATTGAGAACACTTGTATGTACTTCATCATTTTTTATCTTGGCCTAATAAGGTTATATTACAAATATTTCAACACATCCTATAATTTGAATTGAGGGACCAAGGAGAGAAAATATTAGAGATAATACATACCACCCATAATGAATGCCTGTGTGTCAATGTATCTCGTTATCTTATCTTACCAAAGGTATATGAACTGGATCAAACCTCTCCCCAAAGATGTCATAACTCTTTTTGAGTGGTAATTTTACCCAATTGCAAAATCACCATCACAATCAGGATTTTGATTAGAAAACCCTCTCTTGCAAAGAAATAGAAATTTCTCCAAGGTTCCTTTTACTTAATGTGTGCTTGTAATATTGTGAATATATATCAAATAAGTGCTAGAATACCTTAGTGATTTGCAAGCAACTGTTAACAAGGGGCTTGTGTTGGTATTACTTTATTATGCTATACTATTTATTGTTCATGAAACTTAAAAGAAAAGAAAATGTAAATGTAATTGGCCCTCATATGACCACGATGTAAAGTTGAAGTTCATTTTATCTTGAAGTATTTTAGATATATTTTATCTTCTTTTGTTAAGTATATTTTAAATAAGTTTTATCTTCTTTAAACCCTGCTTTGAGCATGAAACAAAAGATTAAAATCTATCTCTAAAATATGAATATGAAATGATGAGTTGATTCATTTTATTATTGCTTGATGAATAGATTCTATGTTGCTTTGTTAAACCTTTAGCATGAAATAACATCATCTAAATGACTAACTTTGAAAGTATGATGGTCTTTGAAATGCCACATAAATTATCCCCCTTTAATGAAATTAAATTTTTTATAAAGGAAAATTAATTTATAGCTTGTAAAATAAAACTGCAAAGCTTGAAATCTACCTATCCTTCAAAATGTGAAATCATGCTAACTTGAAATTACAAAATTCCTTTTAAAATGTGAACCTTACGTAAAATTTTAGAATTTTGAATTTGTTGCAAAATGAAATCAAAACTGCATAAAATGAAACATTAAAGATTATTCTTGGGATCCGTGCATCTATTTTTGGAGTTTTAATAATTTTTATATATTTTATTTTATTTGCAAAAGTTTAAAAAAATGAAAAAGACAGGGTTAGAGGAATAAAATTAAAAATATATAATATGGACCATAATGATGAAAATACTAAAAAATAAAATACTATCAGTATAATTCAACCCTAACCTGCAAAAATAGAGATGTAAGAATTTCTAAATATAACCTAAATTAATTGAAGATGCATTCACACAATCCGAAATAAACTAGATGCAATCTTCTAAGGAGAAAAAATAAATTCCATGCTTCTAAACATTCGATAGTGCAACCATTAAAATGCATTAAACACTATCTATAAGCCTAAAAAGCATGGAAAGGAAAGATAATAGTTAGCCCAAAATATTCAAAAAATTTCTCCTCCAATTTTGCTTATAAGGTGCAAGTTTTTGGAGTATTTTGCATTTACAACGAAAAAATAATGTCCTTGCTTTTCCAAAAAAATTCTAGCCCTGGTTCTTTGTTTCAATGTTGTATTTAAAATTTTATAATAACTTTTCATGACCCCTTATCTGGTTTCGAAACCTCCTTCTTAATGGGAGTCTCCTCATTTTCATTTCCTTACACTTGACCATATCTTTGTAATATTTTCTTCTACATAATACAATGGTCAAATCTTCCCAGTGAAACGGTTTATTAAATTATCTTATGATCCTCCCTAGCACATGACATTTGGACTATATATAATATAAATGTTACCCCTGGGCTATAGATAATATAATAATTACACGACTTACCCGAGTTGATCCTATGGTCAAATGCATTGACCAACAAGCATGAATTCCTTGCTTTTGGGTTCCAATTAAACTGACATCATCCTGTCACATAATGCAATATTAAAACTTTGCTTTTGATTGTAGCTGTAATTTTCTAATTTCTCATATTTTCTTAAACAAGTAGTGAGGACCATTTTAATCATGCATTTAACCTTCAATTTATAACACTTATACACACAATGACATATTGTATTATTCTTCCATCATACGTTTGTAACCTTGTGATTATATTGGCCATTTGGTCTTCATGGCCAACATTCTACATATGTGGATCTTGAAAACCTTGGCCACGCGGCCAGCCCAACTATAGTCAAAATGGCTATGGAACACTCCTCTCAACGTCCAACCTATATAACTAATTTTAGAATAAATTTGTGAATACGTGGCTTTGCCCACAATGTCTCTACAACCATACGCTACATCACAGTGATCAAGATGCATTCTATAAAATGCATGATATCCTCCATACACATACACTATGTCTAAAATTCATCATCTTTCAAGAGCTCCATGGTATCGCAGACCTTCTCAACGATCACCTCAAAATTTGGTGGGTTCCTCTTTTATAATCATAATTGTTGGGCATTCATCTTGTTCTCTACCTAACCATCCAGCATGTCACCATAGCTCCAAGAATTCTCTCTATGTTGTCTTAAAAATTTATAACTTATTAAAACAATACCATTTTTGCTTTCGCCTGTGCAAACCTTCATGGCATTATGCATCAAAACATCATATTCCTTGAGGATGCACTTTATCTTCAAAAATATATAAATCTTGATGTAGTTTTCTCTTAACATAGGCCCTGTGCCTCCATTGACTTCAATGGAGACTGTAGATAATTTTTGCTTTGCTTGGTTCTGAGCTACATCATGAAATATGTGATGATATGTCCATTTTTGCAATATTTGATTTATTGTACTGATATAGTCATTATACAACTTAAATGTCTTATGATGAGTATGAATGTGCCCTCTCTATGCACTAAATATATTGACCTTATCCTGTGGCATGGCACTGCACTATGTTACCTCCCAAATTATGGGAGTTTGCATGAATTTCATCTTATAAAATGTCCATCATGTTAACACCCCCTTCAATACCTCCATTGATCGTTGTAATTTTTTGATGATGGTATATGTGTAATCACACTATCGATATACTCTGGTGTACCTTCACCAATCATGCACTGTGCTTACGTATCGTTCCACCACCTGCTATGTTGTCGTTACCACAGGTTACCTGCTTTGCATTTATCAAATATTCTTCACATTTTCCATGTAGTACCAACTCACTATTGCATTGTCTATGGTTTCCAAGTCCTTGTTTTCAAGCTTAGGTCTATGGTATCCATACACCAATCATCCACTATGTCATGCATATCCTTATCATGCCATGTTAGTCCAATTTTATATGTTTTGAGTCACTAGTGTACCCTGGACTCCACCGTTGGTTGTTGCCACATCGCCCATATCCTGAAATCATGCATAGACTATCGTGGTGTGGACGTGGAAGACCACATCACCATTTAGTCTATCCACATCAAGCTATTCTCAGCATCACCATTCAGGCTATCATGGTCATCGTTCATCTTGGTTGGGCCCACGTACCACTTTCACATCATCATTTTCCATGTCCACATCATTGTCGTTGGGTTTAGATTGTCTAGGTTCAAGGAGCCTAGTCCGAGTCACCCCTATGGATGCTAGGTAGCCAATACTTGTTACCCACACTAAAAACACTTCTAGAAAAACTGCCATAAACAAAAAAAAAAAGTTACATAACCTAAACTTAATTTTATGAAATCGAATTAAATCTTCATGTATTAAGATTATAAATAAACCTTAAATAAATCTTCAACATAACTAACTTGAACCTTCTCTAATCGAGGGAAAGAAAACCGACCTCAATGTACTTATATATATGGACTTCGCCTTTTTTATCTAATATATATATATATATATATATATATATATATATTATTCATTTAATTTTCATATGAAATAAATATTAACGTGTAATGAAAATAACAAAAATACAACAATTTTATTTTTGTCTTATTTTATTCAATTGTCTTTTTCTTTTATTATCATGTTTTATTTATTTAATCAATTTCAAACCTTGATTTGTGTAAAGGTAATACAATAAAATTAACCCTAAAGCCACAAACAAGACAAAGAAACAAATCTTGACCAATACACCTAGACAACTCACAAGACATCAAAGAGGATGTTGACCTTACCCAAACCTTGGAACCTATCAAAAATATCACTCAAGAAAAACCAAAAATCCCAAAGCAACAAAATTTAAGGTGGGTCCCCAATTTTGGGGTAAGTTGTGCAATGGCCACAACAACTCCATATCTTGGATCAATATGTTGAGCTTCCCATGAGAATAGATTCAACATGCACTATGGTGACCATAATCTATACTCCAATCTCAAGAGAAAGTAATTGAATCATGAAGAAGTGGGCAATTCTATAAATAATTAACCCCAATGGTTAGAAAAGGCCCATAAGAACAAGGTATACCTTATACTAATCATCCAAAATATACTTCTCTTATAACAAAAATTTACCATTCACTATGTCAACGGGTTGTTGGAGTTAGACCAAACATCCATTATGAGAAAAGAGAAAAATAAATAAAGGAAAATTAAACTCTCAAATATAGTATAGCTCACCAACAAGCTCAATTAAAGTTAGATTTTTGGCACTTCATGGACACATAAAATCTATTGTGATAAAATAAATGAGAGGAAATAATATTTTGAACCTACAAACTTCTTTTAAAATAAGACCTTTAAATCACACATGAGTTGAATGCGAGAAAATTTTCCAACTATCATGCCAATGGACTATTGGATTCAATGTCTAACCAAACAACCCAGGTGTTGTAGGTGAGTTGGAGAGGAGAGGGTAATCCTCCAAGGGAGGTCCCAAGTTCGAATCTCCACCCTACCAAAAAGTTGAATTGGGTACTCAAAATCCAATTGATAATGTTGGTGCGGGCAGGGCCGGGCGTGACTCCCGGGTGACTTTGATGGTGTAGAACCCTCTGGTCGTGGTCTCTCAGACCAAGGCAGCCCCGCAAGGGGTTTTTCACTTTTAAAAAAAAATGTCTAACCAAACAAAAGAATGCCAACTAGGTCCACATTGAATAGAAAAAAAATCCCATATAAAATAGAAAAAAGGTCCTTGACCTAATGTCACCAATCTATAGAGGAAAAACTATGCAATTTGAAAAAAGCGGCCCAAAATATTTCTATATGCAAAAGTTATAGCCTCTAAACATTTAGGCATATTAAAGCTAAAAAGAGAAAAAAAATTAAATAAAAAACCTTACAAAGAAATTGACCAATCGAAACTACCACTTGTCAACTTTATGTACCACCTTTACTAACATCACTTGGACTACCAACTAGGATGACAAATATCAAATTAAGTATTTGATGTTTGGATAAGTTTGATTAAATAGCTTTCTCATATGTGTATTTTAAAACATTACACTTTTATTTCTAATGCCCAAACAACTCAACAACAAGGATGAGATTCAAACTCGGATCGAAAGGTAGGAAAATCTTAGAGCCAATATGCTAACCACCTTTCCAAGTTCTTTATTTAAGAGAAAAAAGTTGCGTCTACCCCTTGAGGTAGGTAAGATCCAAAAAAAATCCCTCCAAAACCATGTAAAAATGTGTTTCCTTTTTTTTACATGTGATTTGAACCTTCAACCAAGTGCTAGCCAATGTATTAAACAAGGTGGATACATCCTTATGTCATAGCATGATATGAGGATAGAAATTACCCAATTGCTTTACATTATTTAAAAAATATATATTAAATTTAAACAACCTACCATCATGGAAGTTTAAACCTAGAACCTCCCAGCTACAAGGTAAACTCCTAACCAATGTGCTATGGTTATATTAGTAAGAAAGTGTTTTTTTTTTACTTCTATATCCCATCTCTGCTAATGAACCCAAAATAGTTATGTAAACCAAGAAAATATTATTGGAAAGTAGCATGTTGTGACTCGAACTCATGACATGAGCCCTAGAAATAAAGTGTCTTACCATTGCATCATATGCACAGTAGTAGTTACATTGGATTCACCTTAATTTTATATAATGTGTTCACTTTTCAATTTTAAAAATGACTTTCAAACTTGTGACTCTTGTCATTCAATAGCATCATCGTACCGTTGCACCATCTAAGCAAGTGATAGTGAAAAAAAACCATGACAAATATTTCCAATGCATTCATAGTGCCAAGAATACAATCATATGTAAACCTATATTTTCCCATTGTAATAGGGAATATTTTGTAAAATGTTCTATCAATTAGATTCAAATTTTTAAAATGATAGAGGGAAACTAACTATTTCATGGACTCAAAAGTAAGCATTTAAACAATGAAAACTCCAAAAATGCTAAACTAGAACCCTTCCTAAAATTTTGAAAGGAATCCACTGGAACTAATTATTCATCCATATCTACCACAGTTTGTCCAGTATAATCATTTTGTGTGATTTAACAAAGTTGTTTTTTTTTCTCTAATACCATGTTTGAATTCTCAATATTTTCTACAACCATATTGAAATATACATTCACCATAATTTTATGTAGAAAAAGGAAGAATAGCATATAGATGAAAAATAGAGAAAGAAATAAATGACATCAATAAATAGAAGGAATAAGGGGTGGTTATCTATAGGCACCTTACAATATCGCATATCACCAACTAATTCAATGAACCTGTCATTAGGAGGTATTTATGGTGGCACCAAATCCTCAATTAAATGTTAACCTCAAGCCAACTTAACTTGACTTGAAGGTTAAATTACAATATATTAAATATATTACACATTTTAATCAAGGTTAACCACAAAGGAAAATTAACTAATATTATTGAGGGTGAATACATCAAAAGTGCCCATATGAATACATCAATATGCTTGTAGGCTTACACATAGATACCGATAGGATTACATAGAAATATGTATGTAGGCTTACATATAGAAATTCCAGAGGCTTACATAGAAAATACCAAAGGCTTACATAGCACTTATATGTAGGCTATATCAAGAGCACCCATAGGTGCTTCATCATTATTGGTTTTGGTCTAATAAAATTAGATTATAAATATTTCAACATGCTTCCTTCTCGATCTCTTCTTCTTCAGTCAAAATATTTTTAATCTAAGGATAAATCTATTTTAATTGTAGTGGAAAAATTAGTATTTCTCTCACCTGTATTAAGTCATTTTTTTCTACATTTTTGGATCCAATATGATTCTTCCTTTCGTAGTATGTTATGATAATGAAAAAATAATTATTTTTCTTGCATATAAGTATATTTATCCATTTCATATATTTTCACTATCTTCTATAAATCCTTGATCTTAGATTTAGTTTTCTCCTTTTATTTCAAATATGTTATCAAAATATTTGATATTCCAAATCTTTACCATCCCCTACTAGATATTATATCTTCTAAATAAATTTGTAGATACATGAGTCTCCAAAATTTTCATCGTCCCACAAGAACATAACCATATGGAAGAAATCAAGGGAAGGATCGACATAGACTGAAAATAAAATGATTTTGGATGACCATTATTGAGTAGATCATATCTTAAAAGAATTGGTTTGCGATTTGGCCTTGCTCATAGTAAAATGACTAAAGATCATATAATTTATTTGTATAGTAAAGAGACCATATATTTTATTTGTAGCCATCTATTGGATATCAAAAATATGTCCAAACTTTCTACCACATGAGATTATTTAATAAGCTTATTAATCCATGTATAATAAAAGCTTGAAATAATGGCATCCCAAATTCTATTTAAATTGACAAAGGAAATAAAATCATCCATTCATCTAGACCATCTAGAAATACCATCCTTGTCTTTTAAGGAGATAGGATTATGTTGAAGTCCCTTCCCAGAAACCAAATATTACAATTCATAACTGAAATTGACATGAATAAACTAAGGTTCTTCCAATATGTATATGAAATACTGACTATAATTAGAGAATAAATAAATTTATTTATTTATTTATTTATTTATAACTCTAGTTTTCATCTTTTTTTGTGCAAAAAATATGAGGCATCCAATTACGTATTGCTTCTTGCCATTGTCCCATACTATTGTAATACCTCCTAAATATCCTTAGTGAAAAATTCTAAACAATCCTCATATTTCAAATATTTTTAAATGTTTTTTTATGTTCTTCAAAAACTATTTTTATTTCTTTTGTTTAAATAAATTTAGGAGTAAACCAACCTCTTAATTCATTGATAACTCTTTTTTACGGCCATATATATACTCCAAATATTCCAAGATATTGTGTCCATAATTTTTTACTTTTATTTATGGGATCAGCCCCACTTTTTGTTAACACTTAGAATATTTGTTTTTTGTTTCCTAAATCAATATCCTTTTTTCTCCCTGTTCATGCTTTGAGGGTCCTCTCCTGTTTCCATTTCTATAAATGCATTCATCCTCAACAATCTCTTCCATTTTTCTATGTTTTTAAAAAAATTAATTTATCATACATACATATATACATATATATGTATATATACATATCTATATATAGTATAGAAAATAAGGTAGTTCCAAGGCTATGCCTTGCACTTATGATTCTCCAAGGTGATATATACATACTTACATACACACATATATATACATACATATACACATATACATATATATGTATATGTATATATATGTATGTATATATGTATATACATATACATATATGTGTATGTATATATGTGTATATATATATATATATATACATATTCGAAACAAGGGCAGTGATGATTTTTCAAGTTGCAAAAAATAAAATTGCAAAGTGCGAAGGATTAGATTTTTTTCCTAAAAAATATCTCATCATTTAGGAGCCATATCTTCGCGGAGAGTTACCCGATTCAGCTTATTCTTGGACCAACTTATGCAGAACTTGAATAGTTTTAAAATGAGTGGTCATATACAAAACTCCAAATAATATTTAGGGAGATATGACCCTATGAATTCAACCATTCAAAACAAGGGTAGTGATAATTTTTCAAGTCACAAAAATCGAAATTGCAAAGTGCAAAGGATTAGGGTTTTTTTCTTGAAAAATATCTCATCTTTTAGAGCCATATCTTCATGAAGAATTATATGATTCAATTGATTCTTGAACCAACTTATGTAGGATTTGAATAGATTTAATATGACTAGTCATATGCAAAAATCTAAGCAATATTAAGGGAGATATGATCCTGTGAAGTCAACCATTCGAAACAAGGGCAATGATGATTTTTCAAGTCATGAAAAATGAAATTGCAAATATTTTTCAACTAGGGTTCAAGTGATGGGAAGAGCAATGAAGGGATATAACTTCAGTGGGGCAATACATTCTATCTAGACAAAGAATTTTTTAGCTAAGTTTTTTTTCCTCTTAGAAATTGTACATAAAAATTTTATAAAGTTTTTATTAAATATTATATTTGCTATAGGATTTTTAGATAAATTTTAATATATTTTGAGTTTTAGTTTCCTTTCCATGGATATATTTATAGTTAAATTATTAGAATCATATCTAGTGGTAGATTTTAGTGATCACACCTTAGAGAGATCCTCATTGCTCCAAGATAGGACAGCTTTTGGTAGATTTATTGGGTATTGGCTAGGGGCTTTAGCCTTGAGAAAATGGATTGATAGGAGTTATAAGTCTCCAAGAGTATTTCTATAATTTCTTCCCAAAGGTTTCTTCCTAGCCATTTTTTGTTCTAGGGAAGAAAGAGAAAGAATCCTAAAGGGGGTCCTTGGTTTATGGGAAGAGCAGGAGTCTTCCTTACCCATTGGTATGAAAACTTTTCACCTAAAAATGTAAATTTATCCCTAGTACCAGTCTGTGTTAGGATGTTTGGATTACCCAATGAATTTTTTAAAATAGATACCTTCAAGGTAATAGGCAACATTCTAGGATAATTCCTCAATATTTTAGATACAAAAAAATGATGTTTGGCTAGTAATGCTCGAATATTGGTCATGATTGATATAAGTAAAGTTTTACTAGAATCAATCATTCTTAAGTATGGGGATAAGATGTGGATCCAAACTATAGATTATGAAAACATATCTTTTAGATGTATAATATGTCATGAGGTGGGGCATATTGAGATATAATGCCCTAAGAAGAGCCCAGTAGAATCAGTTAAATAAAACCGTAAGAGAAATTTACAAATGGTTATGGATGAAGATGGTTTTCAACTTCCAAAAAATAGATCTAGAAAAATAGAAGAAAATAAACAATGGATACCAATAAGGAAGGATATTGGAAGAAATACCAACTCTTTTGAGGCTTTAGCCTATGAATAAAAAGTAGATCAAAACTTAGAGGATACAATACAATAATTTCAACATATTAGCAAGGAACCGTCTATTCAGTATGATCTTAATTTAAGGAAAAACATTCTTGATGAAGCTAAGGAATGCATCTCATCATATTTTGAAGACTCTCTTGAAGTATCATGCACCATTCAGGAAAAATCAATTGGTAAAGAAAATACAATTTTAGAAGTTAATACCTCTGCCATTAATAAGAAAATACCAAAAAATGAGTAGGACAAGTCAAAAGCTTCTATAACAGAGCCAGGAGAGGATAAATATGATGAAAAAAATTGTGAAATAATATTGAGGAATATAATAATAAGACCTACTCCTAATATAGGTAAGGCAAAAATATAAATTTCCTCAAATTATCAAGCAAAATCCAGGGAAGCAAAATCTAACATAGAGAAAGGAATACAAACTAAGTTGGTTGAACTTCTCTTTACCAGATAACAAAATGATATTGGTAATATGTAGGAGGGGCCAAAAGTCCCTAATGAGACATGATTATCATATCATGGAATATAAGGGGTGCTAATACCTCCTCAAAGCATAGGTGTATTAGGGACCTATATTTAAGTACTAAACCTGATATTCTCTATATCCAAGAAATTAAAATGACAAAAGAAGAAATTTTAAAAAATATGAAGCAGTTTGAGCAAGATGTGAATGCGATGCTATGGATTATGAAGGAGCGACAGGAGGAATTCTAACTTTTTGGAATCCTTATAGAATATCTTATGTAACCATTCATAAAACTAGGTATTGGATTACCTCTTTGGTCACTTGCTACTTTGCAGATATTTTTTCATCCTTATTAATGTCTATGGACCTATAACTCAATCAGGTAGATTAAAATTTTGGAGTGGGATTGAAGACTTTATGAGAAATAAATACCAAGAAACCCAATTCATGGTCATTAGATATTTTAATTTCATAACCAAGTTGAATGAAAATTTTGAGGGAATTAGGAAATTGACCCAAAGTATGAAATATTTCTCAGCTTTTATTCAAAACAATAATCTATGGGAAGTTGAGTTTGAAGAAGACAACTATACTTGGACCAACAACAAGAGAGTCCAGAACCTAATAGCAAAAAAAATAGATAGATGCATTCTCTCAAATCATTGGCTAGATGAAGGAACTTGTGCTAAAATTAATATCTTAACAAGGATTGGTTCATATCACTAGCCAATAAGAGTTACACTAAACGGTAAGTGAATTTAAAAAATATCATATTTTAAATATGAGCAGATGTGGGAAGGCCATCCTCAATTTGTTGATATGATAGCTGAAACATGGAATTATTTAGGTAATGGTGGGTTGTATGCTCTTCCAAACAAAATTAAAGCTATGACATCTAGATTAAAAGAATGGAACAAGAACACCTTTGGAAATATTTTGAGAAGAATGACGATCTAAAAGATAAACTTTCAAAATTGTAAAAGGGTGATGATAATAATCCAACCTCATAGGAAAGGGAGTTGCTTAGTGAATATCATAATATTTTGAGTAAGGAAGAGAAATTCTGGAGATTAAAATCAAGACATACTTGGTTAAAATAAGGAGATAAAAATATAAAGTTTTTTAATATGATGGCTATAATACAAAGATCATCTTCTAGAATCGGTAGAATTAAATCAATATAAGGGGTTTGGATTGAAGATCAAAGTGAAATTATAAAAGAGGCAAAGTCATTTTATCGTAATATTCTAGGTTTAGAGGATACCAAAGTTCTTAATGATAAACTTCTCCAAGATGTTCCTTCATTTATAACAAATGAAGACAATAGGAAACTGATGGAGCCTATTACTCTAGAAGAAATTTATTTAGCTCTTTTCTCTTTTAATAAGGATAAATCCTCAGCTCCAGATGGGCTTTCTATAAATTTTTACCAACATAATTGGGATATAATAAAGGATTCTTTATTAGTGGCAGTGGAGCAGTCTAGGGTAAAACAATACATTTTTTTGTTAAGTTGGAAAAGTGCATTTTTGAAAGGAATGATAACCTTTTACATCAACAAATATGGCCAATTTCGATTTCACCAAGAAGGATTTCCCACTGGAATAAAGCCTATACCAACCGTGTAACAACAAACACACTTCACTAACCACATCTAAACCTAGAAAATCAGCATATACCTTACATATCTAAATATCATATACTTAATGCTTTCCTGGCAGCCTCTTCCTACTGATCCCCATTGTCAATTCTTGTGGTATTATCATTGTCAACTAAATTATTTGTGCAGTGGTATATCATTCTCCCATTACTTTCTGGCATCTGCCATAACTCCTTAGTTAAAAATATCATCTGCTACCCTGTTGGCTTCTCTATATATATGATTTATAAACACATTATTGAGTCTATCCAAAAGCACACGAGCTTCCACCATCATTAAATCAATAGTCTAGGTGACTATTTGTTCTTCCTTTAAAATGGTCACAATATTTTGTGTCTCCTTCAACTATGAGCTTATCTAGATTGTAATTGATAGCCAAAGAAATTCCTACATAAGCCGCTCTTACTTCAGTAAAATAACTTATCTGTTAACCTAGTGGTTCAAAAAAGGCTTTGATTACCTTACCCAAATGATTTCGGATCACCCCTCTAGCTCCCATAAACTTAGGATTACCTTTCAATACCCCATAAAAATTTAATTTGAACCATCCAACCGATGACAGTATCCATTTTGCATGAGTTCTAGGATGAACTTGAGGTATTGGTAATTTCTCTCTAACTCCCTAGCATTCCAATATCCACATTTCCTACTCTGATTCCCATCCCTCCTTAAAGTGGATAGTGTTAAAATTCTCCATTAGGAGACTTATTTCTTGGTTCCAAACCATTTCCCAGTACATCTTCAAGTTCTCAAAGATTTTGTGTTTTCTTTCATTCCAGACTCTCCACCAGATATGTGGAAGGATTAAAAGCCACAACTTCGTAATTCTTATGCCTTTAAAAGGAGGCTCCCATTACAAGTTCAAATCTAAGATAGTTCTAGGGAAAACCCACTAAACTTGGAATTCACTATAGAGCTGATCAAACAATTTTTTGGTAAAGGAGCACTTAAGAAGTAGATGATCAATGCTTTCTTTCTCTTTTTCACACAAAACACATCTATTTGGTAAGGAGAAACAACATTTTTTCACATTATCCTAGGTAAAATTTATTATGCATAACCAACCATTGAAAAATAGTCATCTTAAGGATGAGATATTTGTCCCAAACCTTTACATGGGGCCACACTAACTATACACCTTCAACCAAGTTATAACCAAACTTCACTGAATAATCTCCACTCTTTGTTTTCATCTAAATAAATAAACCATTCGGTCACAAATGGCTGAGGGTGTAGGTATAAAGGCATCTATTAAGACTTTCCAGGTGTGGACACAAGTCCTCATTGATGTTCTCAGCATAAATCCACTTTCACTTCTTGATGCCATTTTCTTCCACAATATAATCTCGAACCAAAAATCCATAAATAGGAGTCAGGATTGTTCTTAAGTTTGAAAACCTTAGGATCTCACAAAGGGAAGAGTTAAAATCTAAGTATCCAAACAAAATCTCATGTTAACACCATCTCAAATCTACCATCTACAGCCCTACTGGATCAAAGGTCTTACCTATTTAAGGCTATTCCAGAAACTAGACCCCTTAGGAGGGTTGAAACTTTCCAAGAAGGAGGAATTACGTAAATACTTAGATTTTACAATTTTGATCTAGGAAGTGTCTTCTTCCTTCACCAACTTCCAACCCAAATTTCCCATTAAAGCTTCATTTATTTTGGGAAGAGTTCTCAGTTTCAATCCCCTATATTTTTTATAGGTATAAATTTTTTTCCAAGCAAGTAAAGGTATCCTCTTCTTTTCCTTAGCCCCAGACCACAAAAAATCCTTTGGATATTTTCAATATTTTTATAGAATGATACTGGCATTTTAAAAATAGACATGAACTGAATATGAATACTTTGAAGGAAGGATTTCATAAGATGGGCCTTTCATGCCTAACTAAGAAGAGAGTCTTTCCAAGAAGATAGTTTCTTTGTAACACGTTCAATAACCAGATCCCACAAGGTTTCCTTCATACTCCCACTAAAAATAAAGGCATCCCTAGATAGGTTGTTGGAAAATAACCTATGTCACAGTTGAATATTCTTGCTATCTGTAGTTAGATATATCTAGAGGTATTCAGAAAAAAAAAACTTGCTTTTATTAAAATTTACCTTTTGGCCTGTTGCACGCTCATAGAAATGTAAAATCATATTAATATATCTTTCTTGTGAAAGATATGATATTTTTGAAATTAGAGTATCATCCACAAACTATTGAAAAGATATTGATTCCATAGTAGAAGCTGGTCTGATACCTTCTTTGTCTCCTCTATTCGTGGTTGATGTGAAGGCTCTACCCATAGCTTCAACTAAAATTATAAATATATAAGGGGACAAGAGGCCCCCTTGTCTTAAGCCCCTCTTGATAGGAAAATAACCCATTGTAGATCCATTAACTAGATGGATATCATCACTATGGAGATGTAGTTTTTCATCATAGAGATCCAATCCTCATGAAAACCAAAATGTTGGAGCACTTTGATCAGGAAATCCCAAGAAACTCTGTCATATGCTTTATTCATATCTAGTTTAAGAAACATACCTTCCTTTTTTATATATATATAGAGTACAAAATCTCATGGATTGAAATGATCCCATTAAGAATCTATCATCCTTGAATAAAACCCCTTTGGTGTTTATCAATGACAAAAAGGAGAGCCATTTTTAACCTGTTTGCAAGGACTTTGGATACAATTTTGTAGAGAGTATTACAAAGGCTAATTGGGCGATAATCTACAAAATATTTAGCACCTGCAATATTTGGTATAAGGACTAAGAACGTACAGTTCACATCAGAAGGGATCCTTTTAGAGGTCTAAAACTCCTTAACTACCAAGGTGGCCTCATTTCCAATTATGTGCCAAAATTTGTGATAAAAGAGCATCGAAAACCCATCTAGACTAGGATATTTATCTCCCTTCATGGAGAAGATCACATTTTTAATTTCCTCATCCATAAAGTGGTTGAGGAGATAGTCATTTATTTGGTTTGTAATATTTAAGGGAATATGACCTAAAATAGGTTCATTGCCTCTTCATCTAGCTTCGAATCCACTCCTAATATGTCTTGGAAATATCGAACAACTTCCCCTCTAATTTGGAAAGGATCCCTTGTATAATAACCATCAGCAATCTTGATCTCCTGGATTTTATTAAAAATTCTATGTCTGAGATTTGAAACATGGAAAAACCTTGTATTTATGTCCCCTTCCTTTAACCACAAAGCTCTTGATTTTTTACTGCTAGAAAGCCTCCTCACATGCTAGAGTATTGTACCAATCACATAGAAGATCATTTTCTCTAGTTTGAACTTCCTTCGAATACTCCCCCAAATGCAAAGAGTTTTCTAAATCCATGAGCTATCGTTGTAAAGTTGCCTTTTTAACCATAATATCTCAAAACGCCTCTTTATTCCACAATTTTAAGTTCATCTTAACAAATCTTAGTTTCTTTGCTACTTGAGTCACCAATATTGAATCCTACTCTCTAAATCATAATGAATGATCCATATCTTTTCAAATTGTAAAGGGGTACCAAAGAGCCTTCTCCTATTTTATTTTTTCAAAATCAAAGGATTATGGTCTAAGTCAATTTTTGGGAGGGCCATGAGAGTAGTGTCCCCAAAAAACACTAATATATCCTGATAAATCAACACCCTATCCATTTTGATCTAAA
Source organism: Wollemia nobilis (assembly GCA_028583015.1). Lineage (NCBI taxonomy): Eukaryota > Viridiplantae > Streptophyta > Pinopsida > Araucariales > Araucariaceae > Wollemia > Wollemia nobilis. The sequence goes on along the minus strand of JAQPPZ010016912.1, from coordinate 840,095 downwards.
TTAATTGACTCTTTAGGCTCCTATTAGTCTAGGTTGTCTAATCTCCAAGTCCATCAAAGCATTTGAATTTATAAAATCACCAAACTCAGTCATACTCCCTGAATATCCTTCAATGCCTCCCTTCTTATCATATAGATATAGAGGGGTATAGAAGTCCCCTAAAATGATCCATGGTATTCCTATAAAGACATGCCTGAGTTCACTCAGTTCCCTCCATAAACTTCATATTCCAACCATAGTAGTGGGTGCATAGACATTTGTAATGATCCAATGGGAATTGTCTTCCTTTGAAAAGAAGTGGATAGCACAAAATATGTCATTTGATATAATTTTTTGTCCTTCCAATTTATTTGGGTCCTAAATACACATCGTTCCTCCTGAGGATCTCATTGAGGATTGAGAAACAAAGTCTTCTCCTCTCCAAATATTGTCTTTAACCATTTCTAAGTTTACTTCTACCACCTTTATCTCTTGTAATAGCAAAATATCTAGGTGATTATCTCTTCTCAATGTTTGTATTGATCTATGTCTTCTAGTCCTGTTGAGACCTTGTAAATTCCATGAAAAAACCTTTATTTTTTAGATTTAGTTGATTTATTCCTTCCTCCACCCATATTGATGATGGTTTGTATCCCTCTAGCCACTCTGCTATTGTTTCCCTCTTTATTACCTCTGTTAAATGGATGTCTTCCTACAATGTGTTCCTTGCCAACATCCAAGGGATTTCTCTTTGCTTGATTTCTAGTCACCCTTGAGGGCATCATAGAAACCTCCTCTAAATAGAAATCCTCCCATATTGGAGTTGCAAGATTCACCTCTATATTTTTTAGAATTTGCTTATCTTCCTTTAACACTTTTCCAACTGCATATTGTATGTCCCAATTTGTAAGAATCGTGTCAATAGGGTTAACTTCTACATCTACTTCTAGAGGTTTTAGACTCTCCTATTGTACCCCCTCATGATTAACCCATTGTGTATCCTCCATAAATTCCACAACTTTGGTTGGGTCTCCCATTTCATCCTCTTTAGCTTATCTCAAGCAATAAAAAGAGTTAGGGTCTGCAAATTCAAGGGATTCCATAGCTCCAAGGGGGCTGGACTACCACAACTCCATAAGAGGGATCTTCCATGTGTTTCTCATCAACCACTACATATGGCTGGTGTGAGTTGCTTTCTTCCATATAATTATCCACCATGAGATTTATGCCTTTATCTTGCTTTGCATATTTATTATGCTTCCTCTGCCACACTTTCTTATTAGGAGTTTTCTTCTTCTTTGGACATAAGCTTGAGATATGACCTCTCCCTTTACAAAGATCACAAAGGGTGGAATATTTTCATACTCTAGCCTCTGAGTCTAGGTACCCACTTGGGACTTTAGGTCTATTATTTCTATACGCTTTCTATCCAAATCAACATTAACACAAATTTGAATAAAAACCATATGGGACTTCAGCCTAGTTACCCTATCAATGGTAACAAAGGTACCAATACCAATTGTAATAGCCATTAAAACTTCATTGTGCCAATATTGAAAGGAAATGTGATGTAATCTTAACCAAAAAATAGTTGTGTTGGGACTTTGGATGTGAGGATTAAAATCCACATCCCATTTTATGAGAAAAAGGCTACGCTTCCCCATCGACCATGGTCCTCCATCTATAATTTTTTGCATTTCACTTACCTCAATAATTTTGATCCTAAAGAACCCATTTAGGAGCACCACAATATCCATGTAGCCTGTTAATTTCCATCTAGTGAAGGCCTACCTTTGAATAGTATCTATATTTGAACTTACCCCAAAAAACTTGCCCACCAAATTGTGTTCCCCTTTTGCGTTCATTTTCAAAATTATCTCTAAGGGAATTTTGAGAATGTCATCTTTAACTCTCAATTTTAAGTGGCTTACCAATGGAGGAATAGTAGTATCAAGTTTAGAACCATTTACCACTTGGGCCCAAGAGTATTTATGTCCCACTTATGGGGCATGATTCTCTTGATTGTTTTCAACCTCTACTTCATCTTGCCCCTTCTCTAGGACCACTTTGTTGGGAGGTTCTTGTATTTTTCTTCTCAAAAATTCATTCTCCAACTCTTCATCCAAGGCCCCATCCATTGATGTACCTTCCAAGGTCCCACTCTGGACTTACCCTACTCTGATTCCTATGCCAGTCTCTCCCCATATTTCTCCAATCGCTCCAAACCCTGGTTCATATGCTCCTTTTCCCACCTATTCCATTTTTAACTCAAACATCCATTTATGGGTTGAAAATAATTGAAAACCCTATTTTATGGGTTTTCCTGCTTTCCCATTTTAAGGTTTTGATTCCTCACTGGTTATTCACCCTACCTACTACTCTCGTCAACCAAGGGTAAAACAATACATTCCTTATAAAAAAATGTAACTTATCTTACCCTAATTCCAAAAAAAAATGATGTTGAATTATTTGTTTCTTTTAGACCCATAAGCCTATGTAATATGGCTTATAATATTATTTCCAAAGAGATGGTGAATAGATTAATGCCATTGTTAGATAGAATCATTTTAGAAGAGCAAGGAGGATTTGTGAAAGGGAGAAAAATAATTGATGGGATCATAGTAGCTCATGAAGTTATACATTCAATAGCTTCAAGAAAAGAGAAATCTATGATCTTAAAGCTTGATATGAGTAAAGCATATGATAGGGTTAATAGGATTTTTTTTTTCAATTTTAGATAAGTTTGGTTTTGAGAAGAAATGGGTTATATGGATTAAATCTTGTGTCTCTACAGTTTCTTATTCAGTTTTGGTCAATGGGTTAGTGATATATTCTTTTAAAGCCAAGAGAGGCCTTATTTATTTATTATTATGACAAAAAATTTGAGTAGAAACTTAAAGAAGGCTTATAAGTGGACTTAAGGGTAGTAATAACATTGATAACATCACCCATCAATAGTTTGTAGATGATATAGACATTTTTGGAAATGCAAGGATAAATGAGGTCGGAGCTTTGAATAACTTTTTAAAAGAGTACGAAAGAGCTTCAAGGCAAAAATTTAATAGGACTAAATTCAAAAATTACTTCCTTAACACTCCTACTAATATCAAAGCAAAAATTTACAAGTTGCTTCAAATGGAGGAGGTAAATTTACCAACAACTTATCTAGGCATGCCTTTATTTAAGGGGAGAATGAGGATAGATTTATAGAATCTGATTATTAGTAAAGTTTAAAATAAACTTCCATCTTGGAAAGGTAGATGGTTATCGTTAGCAGGAAGAGTGAAGTTAATTAAGTTAGTCTTACAAGCCATTCCAACATATTATATGTCATTGTATTCTATGCCAAAATCAGTTGAAAAAAATTAATCTATATTATGTGATCCTTTTTATGGTGATGTTTACATGATAAAAGGAAGTTTCCTCTGGTGAAATGGAGCAAGTTGTGTGATGATAAAACTAGGGGAGGTCTTAGGGGAAAATTTATATGGATATTTTACAAAGAGATTCAAATACAATGGGAAATAATTCTTCCAAGTAAGTATGTTGATCCCAATGACCCAAGTTTAATATTTACAACATTCTCTCTTCCAAATGGTTCTACTCTTTAGAATGGTTTAAAAAATATATTGATCTGACGATTAAAGGTTTAATATAGGTGATGGAAACTCGAGAAAATTTTTCTATTTAGATGGATACTTGGTGTGATAAAAAACCACTTAATTTAGATCCAGTTTTGAAACCTTGGATGAGATTGCTTCAAGACAAATAGGTTGATAGGGTGTCAAACATTTTGTACAAGGATCGAGAAGGAAGATACAAATGGAAAGAAGATTTGTTTACAAGTATACAAGACATTGATGCAAGGAGGTAATTTGGTAGAAAGATAAAAATTGTGATTATTCTGAGGGGTGCTAAATTGATTTAGGAGTTGACTAGTTTAGGAGAATACACAACTAGAAGTGGATATAATTTTCAACACCAACATAATAATAATGTCACTAGAATATGGAGAGATATTTGGGATAGCCCAAACATTCCCAAAGTCAAAATGTTTGTTTGGATAGTAGGTCATAGAAGAATTCTATCCTGGGATTACCTTATGAAAAGGGGTTTTCATGGCCCCTCTCAATGTGTTTTATGTAATAAGGAGGAGGAGAGTATAGACCATCTCTTGGGACATTACTCAATAGTCTAGAATATATGGCAGTGGAATCTTAATATGTTTGTTAAATGCATGATGATGAATAGTAGAATTGAAGATTGGTTAAAGCAATGACAGAGCAATTATAAAAGTGAGGCTTTACATACAATATGAGATATATAAAAAGGTACAATACTTTGGACTATATGGCTAGAGGAATAGAATAATATTTAAAGGAAGGGAAAGCAACTTAGAGGTAATGAAAAAGAAGATATGTTTAGCCATATAGGAGTCTAAACCAACCCTATCAACTCACCCAATCCCTAATTTTTAAGTAGGGAGTCTTGATAGATGGAGTCAAGTCATTAAATGGAATTATAATGTTGGGTATAAGAGAAGAAAAAAGAAGGCAAAAAATATAAAGTGGAAACCACCAGATATGGAGTGGATTAAATTAAATTTTGATGAAGCGTCTAAAGGAAATCTAGGACCAGGAGGAGGAGGAGGAATAATTAGAAATAATAGAGGAGATATTTTGTATCATTATGATTTCAATGGTGGATTTAAGACAAATGATGAAGCTGAAGTTTGGGCAACTTTAGAAGGGTTAAAATATGTAAATAAACGAAATGGAATAGAGTATGGATGGAAGGTGATTCTCTCATAGTAATAAATGTAATTTTGATGAAAGCAAAGGCTCCATGGAATATACAAGAGATAATTGGGTAAATTCAATATCTTGCTAAAGAGTTTCAAGAAATCAAATTTACACATATATTAAGGGAAGGAAACAAATGTGCAGATAAGCTAGCCAATAGAGGGGTTTTAATTTAGGATCATGAAGTTAAATTCTCCTTTCCATGGTTAGAGGAAGTAGAAATTTTAGTTGAAGCTGACAAAAAATGTTGATTGCCTAAATAAATTAATGATTAAGATTTACTTTAATGTTTTCCATTGGTAATATCTGCTTTATTTTGTAACATTAATATTTTTTCATTTAGAATATTTATTATAATTTTTTTGGTTGCACTTGTGTTTCAAGAAGGAAACTAGTAATCCATATTTGGTAAAGTGGACTATGATAGTGCAATGTTTTGAAAATATTACTCTACTAAGATGTAAGGCATAGATAGTAGAGGTGAATTTTTGACATTGTGAAGGCTGCTATAGGAAAATATCAAGAAAGATGCTAAATTCTGAAGTAATTGTATTCATACAAAAATTTGAAAAGATCTACAAAATGAAAATTAAGAATTCATATATTAAACATTTTATGTAAAATGATGTAGGTTTCTAGCTATAGCATCTCAATTGAGATGAGAAGTGTATCTATTTGTAAAATTTCAAGCTCTAAAGAAGAGATGTAATTTTTCAAGGGTGGGGGACCCAAGTACAACCCCTTATTATCCAACAAAATATATATATATATATATATATATATATATATATATATATATATATATATACATACACATATATGTATGTATATATATATATACATATATACATATACATACATATATGCATATACATACATACATACATACATACATATACATATACATATACATATATGTATATATGTATGTATGTACATATGTATATGTATGTATGTATACATATACATACATATATATGTATGTATGTGTGTGTATATATATGTATGTATGTAAATATGTATATGTATATGTATATGTATATGTATATGTATATATATATGTATATATATATGTATATGTATATGTATATGTATATGTATATGTATATGTATATGTATATGTATATGTATATATACATATATGTATGTATATGTATGTATGTATCACCTTGGAGAATCGTAAGTGCAAGGCATAACCTTGGAACTATCTTCTTTTCTATACTACCTTATAAATCATTAAATGTAAGGGGAAACCTTCATAGTACTTTTATCTCATGCTATCCTAAAAAACCTAACATGTAATGCATAATTTCTATATATCTTACTTATTATGTTTTCTTGAAAATCCTAAAGTGCATGGGATAACCTTTAGACTACTTTCATTTTTATAGCAAGGAGATGATTTTCTACTATTTGAGGAGATTGGAAATTATTTGCTTAGATCAAATTCAACCTATTTTTCCATCTCAACTTTGAAAATTGCCTTTGCATCTACCTTCATCACTTTAATTCCTTTTTTTGGAAAGTTGAGCACTTTGGTTGTCATTGATGTCAAAGTTCCATGGTCATTGATGTGAAAGATTAATGTGCAAGAGAGCAAGTGCAAAATGATAATATTATAATATGTTATCTTGGCCACCAGGGACTTTCAAATAGGAGATTGAATAATGCATTGGCCAAAGAGTTTATCAAGGAGCTAAGTATATTATTTAACACTAAGGTTAAATAATATAATTAATTAATATTTAAACCTAAGGTAAAATATTAATAAAAATAATAATTAAATTGAAAGCGCCAAATTCGAATTGCAAGTAAGTCGATGTCAAATATAACAAGGCATGTGTATTTATAGGCTAAATTTTAGCCTAAGATAAATGGTGTTTTTTGAATTATTTTATTCTCCCAAATTATTTCCTTGCTCGATTTTTGTTCGAACACGATGGAGGAAAATACAGCAGCTTTCATGATTTTTGGAGCAGCGTGTTGGTCAAAGGTTGGAAGGAGTTTGTTCTCACCCGAAGTGAGGTGGTAACTGAGCTGGCAAGATTGGTTTGCATAGCACATGGAGGGCAGAAGGTGCAGTGTTCGATTCACATGGAGGCCCTTTTCATTTGCATGGTCGATTGTTTTTAGCATCGACAGTGGAGAATATCAAAGAGCTCATTCTCTTTTGGTTCATGTGGGTAGTTAGTCCTCGCAGTTATTGCCCTTGTGATAGGGCACGGTGGCCAGCAAGGTCATGGGTTCAAGTAGCAATGGCAGTGCTTTGAGGAGGATTAATTTTTGTTAAGGTATGTATTATGCACCTTGGTTTGGGAGTCATAAGGGTTGATTAAATATTTTTGATGTGCCTAGATAGGGAGTCATAAGGGTTTTTGTCATTATTTTTGATATGCTTGGCTAGGGAGCTATAAGGATTAGTAGGGTATTTTGAATATTATTTTTCAAGGATTGAAAAGTAAAAATTCAGATTGCTAGGGTTTTGATGATGCATGAAATGATGTCCATTATTTTTAAAGAAGGAGATATAAGGTGTATGTGAGAAATTTATGTGTGTAATTTCTAGTTTGGTTGGTTGAGATTTTATTATGCAATATTAGGAGTAATAAGGTGTTTTAGTGGTTGATATTTTATTGTATTCTATGTATGGTGAAATATCTTTTGAAGTGAAAATTCATGTGGATATTTTAGAGATAAAATATTGCTATCTAACCTTGAAGTGGCACAAAAGGAATTGGTTGTTTATGAGACATTTTTTGAAGACATATCTCCATCAAAGAAAATAAAGAGGTATGGGCACATTATTCCTTGTTTAAAAGTGTTTTTTTGAAGTGAATATTTTGGAATATAAGGTGGAGAGAAAAGGATTGTTTGATAAGCATTGTTGGAAATATTTGAGTATTGGATTGAGTGTTTTGTGAATGAGCAAGTATTTTAAGAAGGCTTGAGGACAGATTTGAAAAAGTCTTTGAAAATACTTGAGAGCAGTTTTATGAGCAGAGCTAGAGCAGAATTGAGGCAGAGTTTGGTGCATATTTGTAAGCAAAATTAGAGAAGAATTAAGACAGAGCTTGGTGTAAATTTGTGAGTAGAGTTAGAGTAGATTTGTGCTAGAGTTGGGATAGAGTATGTGTAGATTTGAGACAAAATTGAGAATAGGCTCTAGAGGTGATAGAGCAAAGAGGATAGCAGTCTCTAGCGGATAGAGATCCATCAACTAGGGCAGTGGGGATAGAGGTCTCCTATGGAGAGATATCCACAAGCCAAAGTAGTGGGAGCATAAGTCTTCTAGTAAATCACCAGCTAGAGCATAGGAGATAGAGTTCTCCTATAGAGAGATCCGTAAACTAGAGCAGTGGGGACAAATGTCTCCTATGGAAATAAATCCATAAACTATAGCATAGGGGATTGGTATCTCCTTTGGACAGAGGTCCATAAACATTATAATAGGGATTTGATTCCCAAATGTTCATTGAGAAAATTTTATAAGGAATATTTTCTCTGTGAAGTAGCCCACATTGGGTGAACCACGATAAATTGTGTCTCTCATGTGTGTGATGATGTGTGTACTATTTAGTGCTTTGATATTATTATGGTTATAATTTGGATTGAAAAGTAAAAAGTTTAATTTTATACTGTTCACCCCCCTCTTAGTATAAGCTTATGTTCTTCACCTTTTACATTTTCTCTTATTCACACTTCTTCTTTTCTTCAAATGTTTACTCCAAATGGACCATTATGGATTTTTTATTAAAAGAGGTGCAAGGGATTTCTTTATGATTTTTTTGGTTTTGGAAAATGTTTTGATCTAAACCATCTTCTACTACAATATGATCTTTGTTTATATTTGAGTTTGTATCATTAAAAAAAATCTCTTTTTCTTGATTTTTTTCACTTTACAATCCCTTGCCATGTGCTTGGTTTCATAACATTTATGACATTGAAAAGTGATATTTTCATGATTTACTTGATAGTCACAATCTCAATTTAGACTTAACATTACTATGTTTTGAAAAAGGTTTTAAAATATTCATAGCAATGCATATTTTGTTATAAATGTCATGCTTTCATTCCTTAATAGTTGATCCCTCTTGGATGAGCTTCACTACACATTATCATTATTCTTCAAAACCTCCTTATTTATTAGCTAATATGGTATTCCAAAAACCCTAACCTATTCTAGAAAAATTTCTAGAGTTTATATCTTCACATAAAAATACTCACTCCATGGGATTATTTTATACTTGAGTTTTAAATTAGAGAAGATGGACCTAATTAGTATCTGTTGAACTTACATATTAGTCCTCTACTTTCAAGAATCATTAAATCATGCTTGATCATCTAATCCTTAGTAATAAGTTCATATGTATCATTTTTCTCATATAAGGATCACTATAACCTCATTCTTCCTTTTGTTCTTTATTAGTAAAATATTACTTTCCCCTAGTAGGGTATCCTTACTTTTGGCTAGGACTTCTTTAAATGATATTTCTTTCTTACCATTGATCATTTTCTAATATGATTTCTTGCTTGCACTCTTCATAATATTATTTGTTCTTTTTAATGAGTAATATGGGATTGAAATGAGCCCCACCTATATTTCATCATGCTTATATAGTGATATTACATTAGCTTGGTAATTGTGCATGTATAACTTGGCAAAGTTTAAATACTAATATATTCCTTGAAACTCAAGTCAAGAAATTAAATCAACTAAGCTCATGTTATTTAAAAAATATTAAGCTTCATCCATAGGATTGGAAATTTTGGTCTACAATTCCTAATATTGTTTGTTATTCAAGATATTTTTCTTCTTTTTCTTTTTATTATGGGTCCTTACATGTTGCTTATATTCATTTTCTTATTCATTAACATCAACAAGCATTCTTATAAATATACTATTTTTCTCCACTTTAATACCATAATTTGATGGTCTTACCATTTCTCCATTCCATGTTGCACAAATTCTATATTCAAAATATTTGTGTTTTCCATATTCATGCCAAGATTTACTAATCAACCTGAGTGAGCCTAATAGTGAAGGCTTGGGTGCTCCAAATAGGATATCCAAGGTTTGAATCCTAAGGGAGGTAAATTATGTATGCCTTGTAAGTAAATATCACAACATAAGTTCCTTCCCCCAGTAATAGTAGACCCAAGTTGTACAAGGTGGTCTAATATGCTTTATGTTCATGGACCTTAACATTTACTTAACTTAGAATGAATCATGTAAAGATAAAAGCATAATAGGTATAAATATCTAAAACACATCATGTTTAGGAGACTACTTATATGGGCACCTTTGCAGACCATATGAATGAGCTTGGACCTTTCCAAGACCAAGCAATGGTTCTAACCACTCATTTTAGGCATTCTAGGCCTATCTAGCCTTAGTCACTTATGGCATTAGTGGCTAAGATCTTAGTCATTGATGATCATAGCGGCTAAGGGTAGCCTACCCCTAGCCACATTGAGTAAGAGCAGCTAGCCCTGTAACAAAATCAACCTTCTTGAGTCGAGAAAAATCAATTACAATGGTTTTGGAGGGATTTTAGGTTGGGAAGCTTTTAGAGGCTTCCTCCCAACTACTCAAGCTAACTAATTCTTGATCTTGGCTTCCTTGAGAAGCCAATATTGGGATTTGTGAAAGTCTATTTATAGATCCCCCAAAGAGGTATAATGATCAAGAATTCATTGTAGCGAAGCTCTATCGATTTGAAGACTAAATTTACAACCCTTGAGGAGTAGTGAAGTGTTATCAAATTGGAGAATGACACTTGTTGCTATGTCAATGGATTTTCCAATATCTTGAGGAGCAATCTTGCAATTCTCAACCAATCAACTGTGAATATGAGATAATACGCCACCAATTCCATGTTCTGAGATACAAGCGACCTTGTGAACACCAATTGAACAAAGAAATTAAGAATCCACATACCTGATTTTAGGAGCAAGATACTTTTATTGTGGTCATTGTTGTTCATAATGGATCGTAGTCTTAATTGTAGTTGTCAATAGTAGCTAAAAAATCCAGTTGCTATGAGCATCAGTGGCTAGGGTTTGACATGTTTAATTCTTTGAGTTAGCCATAGATTTACATTTCTTAGTATCCATTTAGCTTTATCTAGTCTATATTAGTTATATTTCATGCATTTCCATGGTTTATTAGTATATTAATAGGTATCTTTCCTTACATTTGTGTATTTCATGTTTACCTTTACACGCTTCATATTTCAGGTTTCTTTATGCTTAATATGCAATATTACATGCATTTCTAGGTTCCTTTATATACTTTAAGCTTTGCTTCATACTTATTCAACAATATTGTAGGCAACGGTATACATATTTACATGTGTTCATGTATTATTTACATATTTGCCATATTTCTTGCACCCTCTTAGAAATCAGCCTCATTGGCTTCGTGTGCTACTAATGTGCTTTGTTGTTTCCTTGCATGTAGGTGACAGATTTCTCAAAGATAAAGTATCTTTCAATATTATTCCTCTTGACATTGAAGGAGGCATCCTAGTAAGCCCTCAAGCAAATTTTGAGGATCTTAAGAGTCTATTGAAGGCATCTACCACATGAGTTGTGGATTGTAATATGTATCACAATGGTTAATCTTTAAGAAGTATTTTCTTGTAACCTTGTTGTAAAAGAGATTCATAATTATTAATAAATATGGGCACATTATTTTACTTTCTTCTTTGCACTTGGTTATTTTATTAATCTTGTCTGTTTGATATCATATCGCATTGGTTGTTATAATTTTAAGGCTCCTTCAGTGGTGATCACGACTGGAGGGGCCTATTTTTGCATTGTTTACTCATGATTTTTTCATTTTTCTTGCTATAGGTACCAACTGCTTTTATTAATAGTGACTAAAAATCCTAGCCATGGATGATAGTGGTGGTTAATAGATCTAGCTACTTTTGTTAACAATGATCAGCAGAAAAACCTATAAAAATAGTAAACGGCATGGTTCTACATCAGATGAAGATCTCCAGGTAGGTGGTCCCTCTGCATTTTTCATGTTCTCTATATTTTTTGTGTGTTTTAGGAAATAATTAAATCACATAATGAAATCATAAGAGAAATTTATGAAAATATCTTATATGCTGCTAGTCACTACTAGGAACAACAGCCAGTTCTATCGGTTGCCCTAGTCTCCAGTGGCTAGGATTTCTAACTGGTTTTCTATCTAGTGGTTGAGACTAATGTCTGCTACACAAAATAGTAACCACTGTGTAGTATGTGTGTTATATTTTACTTTCTTGAGGCCTAATTAAAGGCTAATTTCATGAGAATTTTACATTGCATACTTTGAAATTCAAGATCATCTAGTTTTGCATTTCTCTAAAAATTAAACATTATTTTCTAGGCATATAGAGAAAAGAATCATGAATGCTTCTTGATGCATCTTTCATTAATGCAAAATTAAAAGGAACACACACACACCATGATTCAAAATAAACATCAATGACGTTGGGCCTTCACATCCAACCCATTGATCGAGACCAACAGTGGAAGTTATTACCACTCGGTTGGCTTGTGTGAAATTGTATCATCAAGACCTATCCATGGCCAAGGCTAACCCAAGAACTATCATATCCATATAAAATCACACGCACTCCTCTTCGAATGGTGTATAGCTGACTATGGTTTGTTGGGTGAGGGTTTTTAGTACCTATGCTACCTCATCGAGTATAGATTTTACTCTCATATTTTGGTGTGTGCGAGTATATAGGTGAAAATATCATGAATTCTTCTTGATGCATCTTTCATTAATGCAAAATTAAAAGGAAAACACACACACCACGATTCAAAATAAACATCAATGACGTTGGGCCTTCACATCCAACCCGTTGATCGAGACCAACAGTGGAAGTTATTACCACTCGGTTGGTGTGTTTGAAATTGTATCATCAAGACCTATCCATGGCCAAGGCTAACCCAAGAACTATCCTATCCATATAAAATCACACGCACTCCTCTTTGAATGGTGTATAGCTGACTATGGTTTTTTGGGTGAGGGTTTTTAGTACCTATGCTACCTCATCGAGTATAGATTTTACTCTCATATTTTGGTGTGTGCGAGTATATAGGTGAAAATATTTTAATAATATAAAAGTATCATCAACATTTGCAAAAACACGATAAGAGTTAGACTATATACTCAACAAATCAAAATGCACTAAAAAGTTTTAGGACACACATCTAATCCTTAAAAGAGATAATCATATTGTCTACTTTGTGTGTTTCTTTATTGTTTGGGTAATCAACATAAGATCCTCAATCTGGGACCAAACCCTAATTTTTCAAACAAAAAAAAGTTATAACAAACATTTTATGTTGGTAAAATTGTTACTTTTTTATTCTACATCCAATAAATCAAAAATCATGCAAATCAGAGCTATAACAAAAAAGTTATGTTGGTTTTATGATTACTCTATTTTTGAGTGATTTTTAAGCCAAATATAGGGAAAAATTACATTAAAACAGTAGTAAATAGACCTAGACAACCCCAAAATTTACCAAATTTATTTTGTTGTCTTAGTTAGACCCTTGTGCACCCCTCATAGCATTTTTGAGTCCCGCCTCCATATTTTCCCAAAATTCTAAAAATTGGTCATTTTCCCATGAGCCTCGGTTGGCCAAATATTCCAAAAATATAAATTTTGACCCAAAAGTCACATTTTGGATTCCTAGTCCATTGTTATCAGCTCATCATGTTGATGTTTTTGGTATATAACACCCAAGACTTTTTTAGAAGTCAAATTTCACAAGGTTATGGTCAATACACGGGGTCGTCCTCAACCTAATACTGAGGTGGCACCCAATGCACCAAAGGGTCCAGACTGCCCTAGAGGCAACACGCTTATCCCTAACATACCTAAATAAATTTTAGGTAGTCTTAGAGGAGACAACATCACTCATAGTGGTTCTCATCGAGAAATCCCACCCAAGATAACCAACAATAGATCTTCTCATGATCCAAAAGAGATCATTTCCAGGCCTACTTCATCTCATCACACAGAGGGCTAGATCATCCTAGTGAGATGTGAGATAGATGGGATGCAACCATTTGCATTCCTATTGTAATTCCAAATCCTTCCAAACATGGAGGGTGTCATTTATCCTATCACAGTATTGGCAAGGAAGGTACACCTCTTGCCCAACCTTGGAAGGTCCATCACCTTGACTTCTTAGATCAAGGTGCTGGAATATCCCAACATGGGACATTTGAGCATGGAAGCATATATTGTGATCGTACCCCTCATGGATTTATTGGATCCACTAAAGAGTACATCATGCATGAAGGAACTATAAGTTGCATCCTATTCATACCGACGATGAGTGTTACCAATGAACATGTGGTACCCCCACAACATCCTTCCATGAGGATTGTACCCCTAGGGAAGAGCTTAATGTCAATGCAATCTTGACTCATCAAGGAAAATGAGTTGCTAATCTAGTTTTGCAATTTGAGATAAATAAAACCCCTCGTATAGAGTTACAAATCCAAAGGCCTCATACAACAAACTGATCATATTGGTCACATAGATCATATGCAATTCAAAGAGAATAAATTCTCTAAGATCAATTGGAGGATTTATGTATCGAGCATGAGAATTTAGAAAACTTAGAATGATAAAGCATAAAACAACGGTTATGCCAAAAATGGTTATATGAACACTGCCTAGAAGAGCAGTGTCTCCTTGATCTAAAGGAGTGCAAAGAGTGATCAAATAGATTGGCTTGATCTATAGTGAGTATAGGTAGTAGTGCAATGAGATACATGCTACATCACACCCTGAGTTGCTTACATAGGGAGTAGATGATAATATTCACCATACTTCTCAACATGCTTCTTGGCCACATAAGTGGTTAGAGCTAAACCAGCCAGAGCATACTCAGTATGAAGAATCATAATGGGATGATTAGGATCAGTAGTATCTTGAACCATCCTCGATAGACATGGTCGATGAATACAATCGACCACACCAAACTCAAAGGAACCTACCCTCACTTGCACCCCAAATACCCCTTAGGAAGGAAGATATCATCTCTTATCAACCCTACAAAGTTCTTATCGAGAGAGTCAAATCTCTCGAGAAACAAGATGTGTCTTGTCAAAATCCCACTCTAAGCAAGATACACAATCAACCATTGTGTCCATTAGTACCAAGCCCTGCTTACCCTAAGCATTTCAAAATGCCTAAATGGGATAATTTTAAAGGTGATGAAGATGCACAGGAGCATATAACAAGTTTTATGAATGCATGTTTTCAAATGCAACACAATGATGCCTTGTTATTGAGAACTTTTGTTATCACCCTCTCGAGCATAGTTGTCGAATGGTATAATGAATTACCAAGGCACAGCATCACCAACTTTTAATATTTGGTGAATGCTTTCCTTAAGTTCTTCTCATTTGGCACCAAAAATAAAACTAATCTATCTAACTTGACCAATCTATGACAATATGATGATGAGTCAGTCATGGATTATAGGAATATTTGGAGAAAATTAATGGTAAAATTACTATTCTATATTTCCACTATTGAACTTACCTAAATTTTTATGAAAATTTGTGCCAAGAACATATCATTATTGCTCTAATTGCAACAATATTCAACATTCGAAGAGTCTTTAGTGTAAGCTAAGGTAATTGAAGATATCAAGCTACAAGAAGGAGACATGAAGCTCTAAACCAAAAAATAATGAAACAACAAGAGCACATGACATCAACCACAGCAGACCAAGCTTGCGCATGTCAACAAGATCATGTTAAACATTCCAAAAGCATCACAAAGCCAACAACCGCAAAACTATCAAGCTCAACCTCCTCCTGCGTATTACAACAAGCACAACAGGAATCAATGCAAGGACAAACAAAAGTGTCCACATCATAACTATATGCCATTACCAGAATATTTGGCATCAATTTTCAACCACCTTTTTAAGGCCAAGGCTTTAAACTTGCTTGAGGTGCGCACCTTGGATCCTAATCGTCCAAACATAAGGGGTATAGGAAAGACTTGTACTATGCCTATCATTGCCAAAATGGCCATGATATTCAGGATTGCATTGCATTCAAAAATGTGGTGCAGAATATTTTGGATAAGAATGAATTACAAATAGATAGCCCCTTAGCTATCAATAACCAAAATATCAACATATTCAAAAATCCTCTACCCAACAATGATGCCAACAACAATCAAGTTGAGGATTTCAATGAAGTGCATATAAAACCCACCTGATGAGGGCTTTATCGATATGGTAAATATTACAAAAAAATAATAAACGCATTAATCAAGATACCTTACCACACATTTCAAAGAGAGATGATCATGGGTTGTGACCCTTGCAAACATTGAATTCAGTTCAATTGCATAAGGATCCTGTGATTACCTTTCACAAACAAGAGATTAAGCTAATCCCTAAATATGAACCTGATCCCCCTCTACATGTCATATCAAGTATCAATCAAATTCTCTACAAATGAGTCTTGATTGACACTAGGTCATCTATCAACATCATCACAACTGCATATTTGAAAAATTTAAACTTTTTGCCCTCACAAATTAAGGACTCAACATTCACATTGATAGCCTTCAATGATGCCACCTCCCCAAAAATCGGTACAATAATTATACCTATACAGGTTGGGATAAATATGGTACCTACATTGTGCCATATCCTGGGGGGTGAGAGGTAGTATAACATATTGCTAGGTAGACCATGAATGAAGGATATGGAATGTGTACCTTCCATAGTACACCAAAACCTAAAATTCATACACCAAGGATAAGTGTATGCGGTCCCCCATGAGCCTAAGTTGTTCAAATATTACAAGAAATTCAATAAGACACAAGAAACTCTAGCAACATGCGAGCCTCAAAATGTTCATTCGGATAAAATCATCAAAAATTCGACTAGGCTTGCATCAAAAAATTGTTACCTTCTTCCATCACCAAAAATCATGGTATCATATTACCTAATGAGGAGAAGAAAAAAGCAATTAGCATGACTGATACAGAAGCACCTCAACCAGTTGATGATCTTCCCATAACTGATATGAAATCCAAAGCACCTTCTTACGAGTTCATGGGAATGGTCAACATCAAGATAGAGGATCGAGTGACTCTAAAGTAGATAAAACAATAGGTAATGCAATCAAATATTGCTTCCATATCAAAGGTGTTAGAACCTTGGAAATTAGTCACCCCTAACTCATTTCTCATGGCACCTCCTCAAGATCAATAACGGATGCCTCCCCCATATCAAATTGGGGGTGTTCAGGCTCACACAATTCAAAAATATAAAGTAAAATAGAAGTATGAGCTGAGTAGCCAAGCAGAGCATGTGGATACCACTATCGAAGTGGATCATCATGGAGCGTCCACATCATCTCAAAGTAAATAAATGGATGATTTGCATTTACCTAAGGGTTCCATAGCACCCACTCTTTCACATCCTTCAGTCGACGATGATATTTTGAGCCATTCACTAGCAATACACCTAAGAGCCTTATCAATTTTATAACATATACAAGATCACCTGACTAATCTAGAGGTACAAATAGAGCAACAGAATGAGGCATTGTAATTTATCATGATCCAACTTGAGAGCCAGGAAATACAAAAGCAACCCTCATCTGATGGTGAACCACCTCCTATTCAATTGCAAGAAAAGCCTCAATAATAGCAAGGGCCAACTCAACCGCCCCAGCAACCTAGCAAGTATCCCTCGTTACTCGAGCTTGCAGTAATAGTTTTCAATCAATTATACATCACAAATACCATCACCTTACCTTAGGTTTGCTAGTTAAATCCAAATCATTCAAAACCCCAAGGGTATGAGGAAGAGTTACACTATCTATATCATAGATAAAATAGTCATGATATTCAATCATGTCAACGTTTCAAAGCCATAGTATACAACATGTTTGAAAAGAAGCAGCTTTAGATTGTCAACCAACAAATAATCATAGTTAGCAATACATCCCTTGCACTAAAAAAGCAAGAAGAGCCCCCTAAGCAAGCATGGGCTGAGCATCAAAAACACCAAAAATGCAGTTGGACTCCTTTAAACGAGTCTATGTCTATCATTTTTCAAAAGCTACAGGAAGCTAAGGTTATCACCGCACATGAAATTAACTCTTTAGACCCAAATATAGCCATATAGGGTGGATCACTTTGACCTCTACCATCGAGTAGAGGTCCATGGCATTTAAAATTATTATAGATTCAAAAATGTGGTCTAGGATCTTATTGATAGTAAGTTTTTATCCATAGATGGGTCACACATTGTGCCTCAGCCTACCCCAGTTCAGGCCACATCATCCCATGTGTGATCCCAAGATCAGTCACATCCTCATAGGCCTAGCAAACCAGCTCATCAAGTAGTCATATTTCATATGACTACCATGACCCTATTTCAAAAGCTTTATGAGGCAAACGCAATTGAGTTACCAGAGGTTAAACCTAGGTCACATGATGAAAGCCTCTATTTCATTTATCATTGTATATAGAGGCATGACATTCATGGCTGCTTTGCATTCAATAATTTGGTCCAGGACCTATTAGAATGAGATGAACTCCGCACAGAAGGTTCACTCATTTCATCTCATCAGGACATTGGCACCTCATAGGGGTCCACACCCAAACAAGGAGAGTTGATTTCAGTCACTCTTCCTAAGAAATTTGATTACATTATGATGGATGACATACACAATGGGATTCCTCAAGGTAGCACACTTTCCCCATCATCTACATCACTATCAATGAAGCAAAGTGAGACCTCCAAAGGTATCGCACCTTCCTCACTTTCATTGAGAAGTACACGCACTGGGGGTACCTAAGGTAGCATACCTTCCCCCCTTAAAAACATTAAAATCCAAAAAAAAAATCATAAAATCATAAAAAAATTCAAAAACAAATAAAAAATAATAATAAAGTTCAAAAACATTGCAAAACATCAAAAACACAAAAACATTTACATTATGCATTTTCAGTTTTGCACATGCATTCATTTAATTGCATTGCATTAGGTATTTTCATCCATTGCATTTGCATTAGAATAGGTTGTGTTTACAATCTTAAAAATAACACCATGTTTGAATAAAGAAGGTGATTATCCAATTTTTGGAGCTCTGGCGATTTGGCAGGAAACTTTCTGAACTGTCGTCGGCCGAGGCTCTAGGGTTTCTGGTGGGAAGATTCTACCAGGGACTCAGGTGGTTTGCTGCTGTTTTTTGCTGACGGCTCTTTCGTTGCCCCGGGAGGGCCCAATGGGGTCTCCTCCAAGATTTCTCGATGGGAAGAAGACCTCTTATGCCGAGATATTAAGAGAAAACCCTGCGTCTTCCTCCGACGAAGCTCAGCGGAGTGCTTACCATTTGCTATCCAGGAATGCGGGCAAGGGTTCTCCTGTGCATAGAGTCAATGGATGTCTCCCGCAATCCGCTTCCAGACCGAATATTGTCATAGAACCAGAGCTGGTCGAGGACACGATCAACTACCGTGCTACTCATGATCTGATTTGCAAATTCATGGGCATCCGACCCACCCTGCACTTTCTGCACTCCTGGGTGAGACAAAACTGGGAGCCTATCGGTGAGTACTCCTTATGGCCCATAAGCAATGGGTATTTTATTATTAGTTTTTCCTCCTTAGCGGATAGAAACAGAGCATTTGAATCAAAAAAGAGGAGCCATGGCCCGGCAGGTTATTTGTCCAACCGTGGAGAGCGGGCTTCGACCCTCGCATTGAGCCCATGGCTGTCCCGATTTGGATCCGACTGTATGCTCTCCCGATGGAGTTTTGGGGTGAGCAGACTCTTGAACTGATAGGTAACTCTCTAGGTAGATATTTGGGAGTTTCCAAAGATACCATAGAAGGAAACACTGTTGTTTATGTGAGAATTTGTGTAGAACTGGATATTAGCCAGCCGCTACCAGCTGAGATGGAACTGGAGTTAGTAGGACACTCCTGGATACAACAGTTAGACTATGAAGCCCTACCTTTTCGATGTAGAGTTTGCCATAAGCATGGCCATTTGGCAAGGTTCTGCCCAAATATCTTGAGCACCAAAGCGGATGCTCCACAGGGAATGCCAAATCGCCCCCGAGAGGGTAAGTCCACTTCGGTCAAGGAACCACCCATCATTCCCCCTGGTTCTGATGCCCAGAAAGATGGCTTTGAACAGCAGAAGAGAAGAAGAAACAAAAAGAGAAATGGCAAGGAGCAAGCTCATCCCAAGCCAACCAACCGGTATGAAATCTTCAAATCTCTTGTGGATCAAGAAGACCAAATTATGGAAGGAGCAGATGGGAACCTTGAGGATAATATCATCCTTTCTCATGCTCCTCCCTCACCAACCCCTGTCCTAGAACAGGTGATTGACTCCTCTGAGACTTTGCAGCTAGAAAACCCAGGGGCATTGGTAATCCACTCCCCAACACAGCCAGCTATTAAAGATGTTACCATGGGAAATGTAGAAAAGTTCAGAGAAAGACCAGCTCTAGGGATTACCCAGGTGGAGAAGAGGTCAAAAAATAGTAATTCCCAAGGGGTGGGCAGGAAATCCAATAAGGATCTAATTGCAGTGCAAGGAGATAAGCTAATCAATGGAGGATTGGCAAGAACAATTGATTCGTATTGCTCCCAAGGTTTCCAATGATTATTCAATCTTGGAATGTGAGGGGTTTAAACAGTAGAACCCATCAATATGCTGTTCAAAGACTTTTAGAGAGAAGTAAAACAGACTTTCTGCTCATTCAGGAGACAAAAATGTCTTTAGACCTTATGAGTAAAACTGTCAGTCGAATCTGGAGGGGTGCTGGCCATATGGCTGTGGCTGCTCTAGGTGCCTCGAGAGGGATTGCTACTCTTTGGAACCCTTTGGCATGGATAGCAATAGAACATATAGCCTGGAGGGGTGTCCTCACATCTCTTTTTAGGAATATTGTTACAGCTGAACAAGTCTTAATTACAAATTTCTATGGGGCTCAGAAAATCGATGGTCTGCGGTTTCAATGGAAAGATGTTCAAAACATGAGGTCCTCCCGGGAAGATTTTGATTGGATTATTGCTGGGGACTTCAATGCCAAATTATCTGCTAGGGATCAGGAAGGTGGCATCCCATTTTTGGATATAGGGGACCGGATTTTTATTGCCCAAGTCCAGGCCTTTAACCTTGTTGATATCAAAGGCCCTGGTACAAACTTTACCTGGACTAATAAGAGAAGAGAGCCATACAACAGGAGGGTTAAGCTTGACCGGTTTTTGGTCTTGGAGGAAGCTTATGTTAGATGGAATATCAAATTCCAGATTTTGGAGGGCCCAGTCTCAGATCACTCTCCCATTTTGCTGGAGGGAGGGACTATGTCAGGGCAGTTTTACAAACCATTTAAATTTGAAAATTTTTGGTTGCAAAAAGAGGACCTCCGAAGGAAAATTCCACAGTGGTGGGAAGAATGTCGTCTCCCTTTTGGGATAGCTATGTTCAAATTTCATAAACAACTTCTTTTTGTTAAGAGTAAACTAAAACAGTGGAGGCAAACTAACAAATCTGATTTCCAGCTCCAACGGGCTCCCTTGTTGGCCAAATGGAATGAGGTGCAAAAACAATTCAGAGAAGGAATCATTTCTGAGCATCTTAAATCCGAGGATGATGCTTTACGCAAAGCGGTTGAGGACATTGATAATCAAGAAGAGATCTACTGGAAACAGAGAGCAAGAAACACATGGTTATTAGAAGGAGACAGAAATACAAAATTTTTCCATCGCTCTGCCTGTGCTAGAAGACAATTGAATAACATGGAACTCCTTCAAGATGAGAACGGAAACTCTTTTGACACTCTCCCTGATATGCACTCCCACTCAATGGAGTATTTCTCAAACCTCTTTAAGGAAAGTATGGAGAATGATGTGGAAGCCCAAAATGAAGTCATTGATGGCATTCCCTCTATTATCTCTCATGAAGAGAATCAGGCCCTTCTTAAGCCCATTGATCATGATGAACTCAAGAAGGTGGTCTTTGGGATGTGCACTTGGAAAATCGCCTCGGTCCTGATGGCTTCCCTATTGAGTTTTTTCAGGCCTTCTGGGATATCCTGGAGGAGGATGTGCTAGCTGTCATTGAGGAGTCCCGAACTAACAAAAGAATGCTCAAGGCTCTAAATCACACCTTTATTACCTTAATTCCAAAAGGAGAAGGGGGGGCTCACACTTTTGATTTCAGACCTATTGCCTTATGCAATGTGATTTACAAAATAATCACTAAAATTATGGCTGAAATACTAAAACCTCTTCTTCAGAATATAATCTCCCCTGAGCAAGGGGGTTTTGTTGAAGGGATACAGATCTTGGATGGAGTGATCTTGGCTCAGGAGGCTATCCATTCTATGCATAATTCAGGTAACAAAGGAATGTTCATCAAACTGGATATGTCTAAGGCTTATGACAGAGTAGAGTGGGGCTTCTTGGTCAAGATGTTGGCAGCCTTTGGTTTTTCTTAGGACTGGATTGCCTGGGTCATGAGCTGTATCTCTACGCCTTCCTACTCTATTTTAATTAAGGGGCTTCCCTTGCCACCTTTTGGAGCCTCTCGGGGTCTCCGCCAAGGAGACCCTTGCTCTCCTTATCTCTTTCTCATCTTGGCTGAAGGATTAGGCAGACTCCTCCTGAGAAGAAGACTTCAAGGACAGATAACAAGAATTAAAATCGGGGCTGAAGTTTTGACTCATTTACAGTTTGTGGATGATACTGGTTTGGTGGGAGTGGCCAGCCTCAGGGAAGTAAGAGGAATCAAAGATTCTCTTAACGTCTACCTTCGGGCTTCTAATCAAGTCATCAATGAAACAAAATCCAAAGTGGTATTCTTTAATCTTGATCAAAGGTCACAAGACAAAGTTATGGAGATCTTGGGATTCACTAGGACCTCTCTTCCTATTGTTTATCTAGGGGTTCCTCTGCATTTCAAAAAACTGAAAGCTGATTTCTGGAAGGACCTTTTGGATGGCATCAAAGAGAGAATGAATCACTGGTCTCATAGATGGTTAAGCTATGGGGGCTGACTGACTTTCCTGCAGTCTGTTATTCAGGCCATGCCAATTTATAAATTCTCTATTCTGGCTGCCCCTCCATCAATTTGGAAAGAGCTGGACAAAGTGGCTAGAATTTTTCTTTGGGAAGGTGCCAAAGGAGAGAGGAAATGGGCCTTGGTTGGATGGGATAAGGTCACCCAGCCCAAGGAAAAAGGTGGGCTGGGATTAAGAAGCTCCAAGTTTAACAATCAGGCTCTGGCTGGTAAACTGTATTGGAGGTGGATTTCCCAGCCAACGTCCCTCTTCAGCAGAATCCTCTCTAGTAAATACTTGGGTCTTGTTCACCCCAATGACTTGGGCCGCTTTCCTTTGGAGGGTAATGGATCATTAGTGTGGCAGGCGCTCAAGCTTGGATCTCGCATTATCAAAGATCAATTGTTCTGGAAAGTTGGGAGAGGGGAGAAGGCCCGGTTCTGGACTGATTCTTGGGATCAGAATCCTCCCATTCTTGCTGTGTTTCCTGAATTGCATCCGTTAAAATTAGCTCTTGAAGATAAGGGATGGATCCATATTGAGAGCTACTTCAATACCAGCCAATTGGGGGAGTATAAGGTTCAAAAGTTCAAGTGGCTGGGTGAATGGCCTATTCCAATCCCTCCGGAGCAGGCTCCAACTCTGGAAAAACTCTTGTCAGAACGGTTTCTTACTGGGAGAGATGAGGAGGATGAGCTTGCCTGGGGCTTTGGGAACCTTGGGGTTTATACTGTGAAGGAGGGCTATGATTCGATCCTTCCAGAGCCCCCCCCACACTCTTTTCCAGTTCAAGAATGGAGGAAGATTTGGCATCCCAAGGGCTGGCCGAAAGTGAACTTCTTTGCCTGGCAGCTGATGCACAATGGAATCCTGACCTTTGACAATCTCAGAATCAGAGGCATCATTGGTCCTTCCCAGTGTGTTTTATGCTATAGGAATGAGGAAACTGCTGATCATCTTCTGTTTGATTGTCCTTTCACACAACAGATTTGGCATCGTTGGTTCTCCCATTTTAAACTTCAGGCTATTGGAGACTTGTCTCGGACCAATTTATGGGAAAGCTGGAAGAGAGGTAGATTTACATCTAAAGCTCTTCATACTGGCTGGGAGCTTGGTTTCCTTTTTATTTGGTGGCAAGTTTGGTTGGAAAGAAATGCTCGTATTTTTCGTGAAACCTTCTCTTCGGTGGATGGGATATGGCAGGTCATCTGGAGCAAAGTTGTGGAAACCGTTGCCATCTATGCTGAGGAGGAAAATTAGCCTGCTTCTAAGCCTCTGGAAGAGAGAGCTGCTGATCTTGAGAGACAGGTAAGAAGTTGTTGGAAACCTCCCCCAGAAGGCTGGATCAAAATCAACACTGATGGAGCTGCAAAAGGCAATCCGGGCAATGCTAGAAGTGGAGTAATCTACCGTGATCATGCTGGGGCTGTGCTCTATTGGGAATTTCAAGGTCTGGGATATGCCACAAACAATGAAGCCGAGGCCTTTGCTATTAAATCTGCTTCCATCTGGGCCGTCAGCGGGGGTCATAGAAAGATAATCATTGAGTCTGATTCCCAAATCCTGGTTGGCGCTCTTGATTGCATGAGGAACTTTGCCTTAAAATCTTGGAGGCTACGAATTCTGGTCTCCCAAATTAAAGAGCTTTGGAAGGAATTAGAGGATGTGATACCTATTTATGCTAGTAGATCTCTTAATAAAGCGGTTGATTTCCTTGCTAAGATGGGTGCTGAGAGAGAGGTTGGGATGCATCTGCATAGTAATATGCTTGTGGAGGATGCAGAGATTAGACAAGGCCTTGAACAAATTTTCAAATAATGTGCAGTGTTTTTTATGCTAAGGAATTTTTTTGTCGTGATATCACGACATGTAGTGCTGTCGCGGCCTCTAGCTGGAACCTGTCGCGATATCGCGACAGGTTGAGCCTCTGCGGCCTTTGGTGGGTTTCTGTCACGATATCGTGCTATCGCGGTCCTTGTTGAGATCCTGTCGCGATTTTGCACCCCTTTTGAAAACAAAGTTGAAATTTCGTCGCGTTATCGTGACAAGTTGGAGAGTGGGAAGCTGCAAGGTAATCTTGTCGCGATATCGCGACACGTTTGGCACTTAAGCGGCTGGGAGGAAAATTGTCGCGATATCGCGACCTGTAGCGCCGTCGCGGCCTCGAGCTGGAAGTTGTCACGATTTCGCGATAGGTTGAGCCTTTGCGGCCTTTGGCGGGTTTCTGGCGCGATATCGCGACATGTCATGCTATCGCGGCTCTTGTTGAGATTATGTCGTGATTTCGTGCCTCTTTTGAAGATGAAGAGCAAAGTTGATAATTCGTCGCGATATCGCGACAGTTTGGTAAACTGGAAGCTGCAAGGTATTTTTGTCGCGATATCGCGACACGTTTGGCACTTAAGCGGTTGGGAGGATAATTGTCGTGATATCGTGACCCTTTTGTGGCATGAGTGTTGTTTAGGAACTTCGTCACGATTTCGTGACTCCTTTTGCGGGCGACTGCCGAGGGCCCTTCCTGTCGCAATATCGTGACATGTCATGATTTCCGACATGTCACGATCTCGCGACATGTCGCGATCTCGCGACATGTCGCGTTATCGTGACTGTTGGCGCCGACGCGGTCGAGACGGGGGTGATTGTCACGATTTCGTGACATGTCGCCTTTTCACGCCCTATTGTTTTCTTTGCCCTGTGGTTGCTAGTGCTGCCTTTGTGCTTTGCCCTTGTTGTGTTGCTCTTTGCTCTGGGTCGGGATGTGTTCTCTCCCGTTTGTATTTGGTCTTTGTATTAATACAAGTTTTCATTTTTTCAAAAAAAAAAAAAAAATAACACCATGTTTGTATACCAATCATGCATCTATTCATCATCATCATCCATCACCCCTAAGAGTAATTATGTTTTTCAACACAACCCTTCATGTTTCTATAAGGTATATACTAGGGTTTTCGAGTCTTTCAGCCATACCTAGTGATCTTCTTAGATTTTGTAGAAATTTATCTTCACTTTCATAATATGAGGTCTAGTTTTGATAGTACCTTGCATATATCAAAATCCTATCACATTTTAAACATTAACAATCCTAGTTTGAACAAGGAAAGATGAACACTATAAAGTGGTCTTGGTTACCTTAAGCAAAAGGTTTTTATTTGCTCATCTTGTGATGCACATAGTCTAGTATGTTGATCATTGGAAAAATGTAAATCTCCTCCCTAAAAAATAAATCCCTTGTTTTCATACAAAATAAGCAAAATACCAAAATCAAAGCAAATCCCTTGCTCAAAAAAAAATAAAAATGTAAAATAAATAGTGATTTTCATCACTAAGCATGAGAAAGTATCCCAAAAAATGAAAATAAAATAAGGGGGTGAAGATATTGAATCCCTGGAATGGTTAGTATTCGAAGCCATTGAGTGATCCCCATTACAACAATGGGTTGAATGAATCCTGCCTAGAAATGGGGTAGTTTTAAGCAATTTACAAATGAGCTAGCTTTAGGTGGCTTGTATTACCTAGTAGTCTAATCCAACTGCGTATAAACTTAGGATCATGGTGAAAATTTGGTGATCCTCATTACATAAATGGGTTGAATGAATTCCTCTTGGAAATGAGGTAGTCTTATGTCTCATCTAATATATTCATTTGCACACACAGGGATAGTGAATATCTTAGGCTTCTTAACAAAAGCTTTTATCTTTCAAGAGTCCTGTATAGTCATTATACAAATTTTTATTAATAAACCAGGGTGTTTGAGTCTCATGGAAAACCTCAAAATCCTCTATAGCAACAAATATTCTCATCAATCAAATCGCAACTTTTCTTATGAGGTTGTGTTTATTAAACGATGTTCATAAAATAGGATAGATACCGGATGGATATCAGCAATGATATTTAGATGGCCACTGATTATTTTTTGAATATCATTTAATTTACAGAAGCTTATAAGTCAAACACATACATATCACATCACCTCATCTCACACATGGATGCTTCAATGATTATTTCTTATAATAATGTTTATCATTTGCATTCATGATTTTCATGCATTCTATGGTGTCACCATGTAGTTTGTTAAGCACGTCTTAGTTTCATCCTTGTTTTTTAATTGATTAAAGCATATAGGTGCATTTTTTATTAGATCATCCTCATGTAATTTATGCGTTACATTATATGTCATCTATCATATTATATCACATAGAATAGATGCATAAACAATTGAAACAAATTAAACATGCATTTAACATTCACCATGGCATCCATATATGCATACATAATAGTGCATATACACATCTAGATCATAGCATCTAAACATACATATATCATCTAGCTAGTGTATGTCATTGGTACATCACATACATCTAGCTTAATCACAACGTCATATAGGAATTACTTCTATTAATGCATACATAAAAAAATTTAAAATTAACAAAAAAATAAATAAATAAATCAAATTTCAAATATGACTCGTACCTAGTTATTTATTCTATACACTTGGCGGTTGCAGCGATTTTTGATCCATGCAATCCGGCAAGATGAGTAAACTACCATAAGGCTATTTGAGCCAAATTATTCATTGTTGACTTGAAATATCTCCACTTAAATCCCAAAAAATGCCATGGTGGCCAGACTGCCCCATGGGAGTGAGGTATTAATTTCATTTCTACTATGAAGTTCATCAAATCATCTAACATAGTGATTCAACACAAGCTTAATTGGAATTGCTATCATCTTGATTCCCTAAGAAGGTCATTGTTACTGAACTGCTCTATGGGATAGAGATGTACAATTACTATTGACAGTTGAAATCATAACTATAATAGGACCTGCCTTATAACAAAATGCAAACATCTTGAACTATCCAAATCAATCATATTGGTCAAGCGACTCATCGCTTTAATCACTTGTCCTTTTCCTCATCGACTTATCGCTTAATGGGGTAGTCATAATATCAACATTCATAATCAAAATCATCAATTGAACACTTAATCGTGTTAATCGTGTTCATCTTACGAATTATTTCTAACAACTATCATAAGCTTCCCCATTTACAAGGGCAAAAAGCAAAATGATGAGATAAGCCTTTGTCACTCCGTATATCAATCCTATACAATTATACCCAAAACTGCTAGAGCACCAAATTTAAGCCTTCCACACCATTAGAAGCAATGATTTTGAGATGTACATCCTTTACAATATTGGAGCATCTAGCATTGCCATATCAATGAACATCATCAAACCTATAATATGACTTTAGGTTATCTATTTTTGCTTAGCATTGTATTTTCCCACAACACATCCCAAAAAGGGGCATCTATAGATACTTAAAACACATCATGTTTAGGAGACTACTCATATGGGCACCTTTATAGACCATATGAATGAGCTTGGACCTTTATAAGACCAAGCAGTGGTTTTAACCACTCATTTTAGGTATTCTAGGCCTATCCAGCCTTACCCACTAATGGCATCAGTGGCTAAGATCCCAGTCGCTAATGATCAGAGTGGCTAAGGATAGCCTACTCCTAGCCATGATAAGCAAGAGTGGCTAGCCTTGTAACAAACTTGGCCTTCTTGAGCCAAGTAAAATCAGTTGCAACAACTCAAATAGTAATTTTTTGAAGCGATTTTGGGCTAGGAATATTCCAAAGGATTCCTCCCAACTTCTTAGGCCAACTAATTCTTGATCTTGGCTTCCTTGAGAAGCCAAGATTGGGATTTGGGTAAGTCTATTTATAGACCCCCCAAAGAGATATAATGATCATGAATTCATTGTAGTGAAGCTCAACCAATTTGAAGACTAAATTTACAACCCTTGAGGAGTAGTTAAGTGCTATCAAATTGGATAATGAAACTTGTGTCAATGGAGTTTCCAACAACTTAAGGAGTAAGCTTGCAATTCTCAACCAATAAACCATGAATCTGAGATAATACGCCACCAATTCCATGTAATGAGACATAGAAGACCTTGTGAACACCAATTTAACAGTGAGATTAAGCATCCATGGATCTGATTTCAAGAGCAGGATACTTTTCCCGTGGTCATTATTGTCAATAGTGGCCCGTAGGCTTAGCTACGGCTATCAATAGCGGCTAGCAGAGCCAACTACTATGAGCATCAGTAGTTAGGATTTGACATGTTTAATTCTCTAAGTTATCCATAGATTTACATTTCTTAGTATCCATTTAGCTTTATCTATTCTAGATTAGTCATATTTCATTTATTTCCATTGTTGATTAGTAGATTAATAGGCATCTTTGCTTACATTTGTGCATTTCATGTTTTCCTTTATATGCTTCATATTTCAGGTTCCTTTATGCTTAATATGTAATATTACATGCATTTCTAGGTTCCTTTATATACTTTAAGCTTTGTTTCATGCTTATCATCAATCTTGTAGTTAACGTTACACATTTACATGTGTTCATGTATTCTTTACATATTTGTCATATTTCTTGCACTCTCTTGTAAATCAGCCTCATCATGACAGGATTCATGTGCTACTAATGTGCTTTGTTGTTTCCTTGCATGTAGGTTATATATTTCTCAAATATAAAGCATCTTTCAATATTATTTCTATTGACATTGGAGAAGAAGGCATCCTAGTAAGCCCTCAAGCAAAGTTTGAGGATCTTAAGAGTCTATTGAAGGCATCTACCACATGATTTGTGGATTGTATTATGTATAAAAGTGGTCAATAATTAAGAAGGATGTTCTTGTAACCTTGTTGTAAAGAGATTCATAGTTATTAATAAATATGGGCACATTCTTTTACTTTCTTCTTTGCACCTGGTTATTTGGTTAATCTTGTCCTTTTGATATCATATTGCATTGGTTAGAATTTTAAGGCTCCTTTAGTAGGTAATCTAAGTGAAAAATAAATCTATAGGATATACTTAGGGAATTGATTATTTGATAGGTTATGCATGGTTTTATCCACTAAAAGGTTAGGTGATAGTTAAAATAGGAAACCAAGTTCTACGGAACGTAATGATAAAAAGGTGCATTATGGTGCATTATCAACAAGGCTAGACCATGCATCAATGGTCATTAACAAATGGTCCAATGTTGACCTATAGATTCAAAACAAGTCAATCTATCCTATAATATGAGGTGCAGTTTTTCAATGGGTGAAGAAGATATTTTAATTCAAAGGCACTTCATGATGCATCAATTACAATCCCAATGTATGAATAAATGACCTAAGTCAACATTCGTGGGATTATTGGATTCATTTAGAATAATTTTAGGATACTAATTGCAAAAATATCCATAAATTCAAACTAAATATATAAAATTAGATAAATTTCAATTTAGTTTGAAAATAACCCAGGCGTTGTAGGTGAGTTGGAGAGGAGAGGGCAATTCTCCAAGGGAGGTCCCAGGTTCAAATCTCCATCCTACCAAAAATCTGAATTGGGTATCCAAAAATCCAATTGATAATGTTGGTGCGGGCAGGGTCGGGTGCGACTCTCGGGTGACTTTTATGGTGTAGAACCCCCTATTCATGGTCTCTCAGACCAAGGCGGCCCCACAAGGGGTTTTTCGCTTTAAAAAAAAATAGTTTGAAAATATTCAAGCAAATATCGAGCACTTATTAGCTAAAATTATCACACCTCACCTTGGAAGAACTCTCTTAAAATATTGCTTAATGTATTGATAGCTGGTTTCAATATTTAATATGTATGATACATGATTTTTTATTTTGAGTAAAATGATGTTGTACTACATTACTTGATTTGCAAGAGTAGGTACTCTCGTAGGTGGATATTGACCACCAGATATGCGAAGGAAAATTATGATAATGACAACTCAACCGGGTAAGTGCTCATGTTCACATCATTACTAGTCTCCTTCATGATGGTTGGTGATAAGTAAGAGCATATTACAATACCCGTTCACTTAAAGGAATAACGGTGATGAGGAATCTTGAGCATGCATCGACTGCTTGTGCTTACCATATGTTTGTTATATATATTATTACACATAATTTTGAAATAAATTAGCATTTTACCTTGGAAAATTCACATTAAGTGATTATGTTGAGTTTGCATCTTACCAAATTACTTTAGAGATATTTGGAATACATTTGAAAAGTTTCATAATTTTTTGTAGACTTTAATGTGATTTTGAGATATTGAATGGAACAATTCTTAATTTACAAAAAAGAGATCTATTTTTATGAATATGGTTATTTAACATAAATTACATTCAGTTTAGAAAGAAATTAGGTATATTTGTTTGTTATAGAACTTATCCAATTTTGATTGGACAAAAATAAAAAGAATATTTTCTTATATTAAGGGATTATCCTTTCCTCCACATGGTTGCTTCATTATGGCTAAAATGATAGGAGAGATTTTCTCTCTTATCTCTAATAGTCTCAGTTTTGTATTATCCATATGCTTAATAATTGTAACTTTGTAGTTGCCCTAGGGATGGGGGAACAAGACAAACAATATGCCCTTATCTTATCTATATGGATATCCTTTCCATTATAATATTAGCTTGCACATGGAGGGAAAGAGATAAAATTAATAAAATAATAAGATGGTATCTTTCTTATTAAAAATAAATCTTTAAATTGAGAAAAAGACTTATAATTAAGGGAGGCTAGAATGAGGAGAAAGCGAAAAGATATGATATGCAAGTAAATTTGAATCACCACCTTGTTGGAGCTCCAGGTGGGAGTTTTTTTCTTCTATACTATTTAGTTTGGCATTAACAGATAGTCTTCGAATTGTTTACGCTTTGCTTTGGATGTAGAAATTTGAATGATGATTATGGTTCTTCTTGCTTTGATATTTAAAATCAACCTTGTTAGCCTTAAAATGTGAAAAAAAATTCTTTCGTTGCCTTATGCAAGTTTAATATGAGACATAATTGATCTACAATTTTGGTATTTGTGCCCACTTGTAGGCTTAAGTAAAAAGGATAAATCAAACTTATTTCCTTCCTTATAACACTTGTGCTACTCTTACTGTATTTTGGTGTCTTTGACTGCTAACTAACACATAAATTTCTATAAATTATGCATGAATACTATGATCAAACCATAGTATTGGTTTTCATATAGTCTCCTTTGCTATATTAAAAACTTATCCTAAACTCTTAGAAACTTCCAAGTTACCCTACAAATACTGGCATGTTTTAGAATCCCTTTGGACCAATTAGATCGTGGATCAAAGTCGACACTTGAGCTTTATTTATGAGGTGGCTATAGATGGTTGAACATTGATACATCCTAGATCCTTACTATGGCTTCATTCCTGTAGACATGCACATGTTTGTAGTGATAAATGACCCCTTCGCCTACACAATTTACTCCATTGTTGTCCAGAGTACTTACCTTTTGCATTAGAATTCTACCCAAGTGTGCAGGTCATCCAGCGTTGCTAAATCCTCATTGAAAATAACCCTATTTCACCCTTACAGACTACGATCTCATGGAGGAACTAAAATCTTGTTTATCTCCAACTTAGTTTGAACTGAGTTAGATTATGATATACCAGTTCAGTCAACCGAATTCCTTGATTTATGTGTATATATGGTTGTTGTATGTGAGTGTTTGATTAATAGCCCAGATTGGTAATAGTTTTATTAGGTCCAAATGTCACTTATCAACCCGTTGCAAGCATGACGTCTGTGAATGAGTCATTTTCAAATATATTACTCTTTTAAATCTCATATAAAATGTGTTGTGGAAACTACTCTCCTTAAAATAAACCAAACACCAGGTAAATAATAGTCAAGTTTTGAACCCTTGGTTCCATGACTAATCTTGAAATTGATGGCCAAGTTTATCACCTTGTGGGTGTTCATTACAAATCTCGATGCGTGCTTGACACTTATGTTCCCTTGACTATATCCGTTGTCTGATTTGTTTGGGTTCTATGCATTAGTTTCTCTTGACAGATTTATACTATGCTCGTGTAGTTTGGAATGGCATTGGCCCTTAAAC
The DNA here is from genome assembly GCA_028583015.1 of Wollemia nobilis. Lineage (NCBI taxonomy): Eukaryota > Viridiplantae > Streptophyta > Pinopsida > Araucariales > Araucariaceae > Wollemia > Wollemia nobilis. The sequence goes on along the minus strand of JAQPPZ010016912.1, from coordinate 807,267 downwards.
CTACCCTGTTGACAGCGGTTGACCACTTGTGCATCATCATGTTTGTGCTGACATACTACCATTATTTACCTCAAACTATGTCATTTTGTATTCATCCAACTTCTAGCATGTATGGATTACTCTGACAGATGAAGTTAGGTTATGATGACTTGTTAAACTATGTTGTGATGTATTAAACCCTCCCTTTGGGTTAAGTATTTACATGAATTGGAAACAACACCAGTGTCATGTAAAATTATGTTGTAAAACCCCCTTTTGGATTTAGCAAATGTATAAGTTAGAGACAACACTATTAAATCTATGGATAAAAATTATATTAATATCATATTCTATTGAAATTGATGTTATCATAGGTTAAATAAATGTGAATAAAGTTATTTTTGTGTTGTTTATGCTTTGAGAGGGAAATGAGCTTATCGAATACCTCCTCTTATTGTATATAGATTTGTGAAAGCATAGAGAAAGTTTTGAGGTAAGTTTTGAAGGAAAATGAATCTATAACATTCCAAAAGCTTGTCTTCCTTATAGTATATTGGACATGATTCTAATACGTAATCTAAATTTAATTAAGTAGTGAAATCAAAAGATTATATGTTAAAGGTATAAAGTTTGAGATCTCTACGATTGATGATTAAATAAAATTTATGATAAATTTCATAGTAGAGTTAAATTAATTAGTTGAGACCTCTATTTGTAAACTCTTTTGTTGATTGTTTAGACATAAATAATAATTTATCCTATGAATGATAAAGTAAATAAACCATTTGGAAAATTTATGTAATCCCTTTAGTTTGAAAGGATGGATTGGTGTCCATTATTGGAAGAGGTATGGGACTCTTCTAGGGATTTGTGTTAACTGAAATTAATTACATTTTATGATAGATGGAAATAAGATAATAACCATTGTGGTAAAAAGTAGTTTTGTTGGGATGAATTATGGGAATTAATGCTTAGAGTTACCGATGGGATTGAATTGTACTTTGCATTATGATAAATGCTTGATGCATGGTTGTAAGTAAATTGAGATAATCATGGGTTGCTTGAATTGCATTTTTTACATGTGCATTACGAGTTGTCTTGATCCCTTCACCATCATCTCTCATGCAATGAGTAATCAAGAAGCTAGAGAAGACCCAAACATTACTATTGAATATTATCATGTTATTTGTAAATTTAAGGCTTAACTTGTGAAAGCCTATTGTAATGTAAATAGTTGGAACAAGTTTTGATTACTCAGCAATGATTTGGTAAAATTTGATGTATATATATTAAGGAAGCTCAAGTGTAGTACAAAAGAGGACTTAAAATGTAGTATGTACCTCAGAATTCTATTGGTGCTATATGTCATACTATCAGAATAAATCTATATTGGATAAATAGAAATTATTTTTGGTTATTGCATCTTAAGAATTGTACTAGTTATAGATGATGAATGGATTTATGGTATATATGTTCTTCTATCTTTTATTAGCTTAATTAGTGTAGAATAAACCTTGTTAGTGTCCTTCATAAAAATAATATATAGCAAATTGATATACGAACTAATAGAATGAGAGGACTAATAATGAATCAAATAGACAATATATTTTGGGAAAGACTATGAACAATAATAAACCTCATAAACCTTATAAATGAGAGGGGAAGATAATTATGCTTAAGATGGTTATTCCAAGGCCTATGTAAGTTTATCATGTGGAGTGATAATTACCTTAGTTACCTCATCGTGGAGATGAGGGTTACTAAGTAGTCAAAGGTTGATTACCCACCCTAGAGGTGTAACATCTAATCTTAAAGGCATCCTCCTAAATACTAGTCTTCATGGATAGTATGGAGATGGGGCAATTCCCTTTGGTGAGGGATAGAACTCCTAACACTATGGTATAGCCATTGAAACATTCTCATACCATGGTGGCGGTATGATGGTTTTGTAGAAGTAGGTTGCTTCTACTCAAGAGTAACTATGATCAAGTCACAATATCTCTTGATATTTTGATGCCTTGGTAACTTACAATTCATTTGGAATATCATTGTCTTAGATCATAATTATGTCCTTCACTCGTTGGAAGGTAGACAAACAAAAATATATATAGTTGGTTGAGTAGTAACAATTAGGGTTGTTACAGTTGGTATCAGAGCGTAGTTCGTAGGGTAAACTACTTATATGAGAAAAAACTCAAAAATATAAGTTCCATAACTCTAAACAAATACATACTTAGTAAGGACAAGGTTAGTACTTGAGACTACTGGTGTTCAAGTTCCTTTCTTCCACAAATAGATCCACTATCAGTTGAAATTGGAAAATTTAAGCGAACCCTCCACATCTCATGGGTCTTAAGTGATGTACCTTAGACTCTTTTGGGAATTTACTTGGCATCTATGTCTTTTGACTTGCTTTTTCCTTATTTTTAAGTTTGTATAAATAACAACAAGAGTTGATGGAACAAACTATGGAGTGAACCTAGGAATAGTTGACTACTTTGGGAATTTTATATTTAAGAAATCTACGATTAGGTCACATAGTAAATAATAGTAATCTAGAATTTCAACTTGGAAAAAGATTGAAATTTGACACAACTCTTTATTCCAGGAGAAACATGGCAACAAATTTGAGAAGTAAAAAGAAGGGAACTTTCCAAAAAACTAGACTAGATAGTACTGAGACCAGATAGATAGGAGAGAGTTTAGAGAACTCTAACAAAGATATGGAAAATCTTACTGTTGTTGTCTCCATGATGCAAGGATAGATAAACCAAATCTTGTAGACTATTAGCTCTCAGCACAACAATCTTGAGGTGGGGAGTCTAGAAGTTGGGAATCCTATAAATATTGTGAATGGAAACCTTGAGAACCCAGAGGTTAGGGAACCTATAGTTGAAACTATAGTTGAATATGATACAGATTATCGATAAGGTATGGCATGCATTGAGGCAAAAATGGGTAAGGATATAAAAATATTAAGGTGACTAATTTCACTAGAAAGGGAGGTGGAGTTACAGCTGAGGCTTGGCTAGATGAACTGGAAACTTATTTCTCCTTGAGAAAATATTCCTCTGGGACCAAAACCACATTGGCTACCATTCATCTAGGAGATACGGGATGAACATGGTGGAATACATATAGAACTGGACATAATATCAAAGCAATTCATCTGAAATGGGAAACTTTTGTGGATGCTTTCAAGAAAATATTTCTCACTAAGCAATTCTACTTAAATAAATATAAGGAATTTTCTATGCTTCAACAAGGAACGAAGTCTATGGAAGAATATTTTGAACAATTTGTGAGATTGCTCAAATATGTACCATCATATGATCATGATGATGAGATGAAGATACACAAGTTTATCCTAGGAATGGAGCCTCAGATAAGAAATGTGATAAGTGTGCACAATCCCAAAACTATACATGAAGCATATGATCTGGCTCAATGAACAAAGTCCACCCTATCACCCACAAGGATCAATAACAATTCCACAAATTGGTCAGACAAGGGATGATAATTTTAGAAGAAAAGGAAGTGGGAACTCAAATAGGGTCAAAAAAACAAAGGGAATCCAAGGTTCAAAAGGAGGAACAATGGGGGTAAAAAGAACTTCAAGAAGGGATTCCAACAAAGGAACAACAACCATAACCACTTCAACAACAATAGAAACTTCCAACCACCAAAACAACTAGTACCTTTACAAGTAGTTGATACAGGGAAACAGGTTCAAGAAGGAGATTCGACTCAAAAAATTAGGTGCTTCAATTGTGGAGGTCCACATTTTATAGCTAAATGTCCACTTCGTGCAGGACCAAGCACTAGTACAGTTGGGCCTAACCATAAGATATATGCAACAACAACAAAACAAAACTTGGAGGGACAGGCTACACCTTTACTCCTGAATGGTAAACTCTTTGGTAAAGAAGTTAAAATTTTGATTGATAGTGGGGCTACTGATAGCTTTATTTCTAGTAACTTAGTCAGGGATATGCTAAAAAATCTAGGATCTTTGGCACAAGGGTGGAAAGTTGAGTATGGGTCTAGGTAAACTTATTATGTTGACCAATGTTTTTCCCCAACTAGAATCACTCTACCCAATGGATTTACCATGTGGTATCTATATGTAGCACCTCTACATGCTTTCGACATCATCTTGGGAATGGATTGGTTGAAGGCCCATAAAGCCTTGATTAATTTCCAAGAGAGGTGGATTGAGTTTACCAATGAAGATAAGGAAAGGTTGAGGATGTATAGTGAAGTAAGGGATTTTCAACCACTGTTAATATCAACAATGCAATTGAAGAAAACCATCAAAAAAGGAGGATTAGTTTATGTGGTTAAACTCAAGGAAAATGAGAAAGTCTCAAATGAAGAAGTAATTAAAGATTTCCCAATCTTGCAAGAGTTTAAGGATGTTTTCCTTGATGAACTACTTGGATTACCACCAAGGCATGAATTTGATTTCACTATAGAATTAATGCTAGGCACTGAGCCTATTCATAGAGCTCCCTATAGGATGAACCCTATTGAAATGCAGGAGTTGAAAGTGCAACTTCAAGAGTTGCTTGAGAAAGGGTTAATCAAACCAAGTGTATCACCTTGGGGAGCACTTGTTTTGTTTGTAAAAAAGAAATATGGCTCACTAAGGTTGTGCATAGATTACAAAAATGCTAAATAAGGTAACCATCAAGAATAGATATCCTTTGCCAAGGATAGAGGATTTGTTTGATCAATTAAAAGGTGCCACTATTTTCACAAATATTGATCTAAAGTCAGGATATCATCAATTGAGAATCCGAGAGGAGGATACTCATAAGACTACATTCAAGACTAGGTATGGATATTATGAGTTCACAGTCTTACCTTTTGGGCTAACCAATGCACCAACAACTTTTATGAATTTAATGAACAGTGTGTTCAGAAAAACAACTGGATCGATTTGTCCTAATATTTTTAGATGATATTTTGATTTATTCCTGCAATAGAGATGAACATGATAGGCACTTGAGAATAGTGCTAGAGTTGTTGAGGAAGAATCAACTCTATGAGAATTTATCTAAGTGTGAATTCTATGTTCCACAAGTACATTACTTGGGACATATTATATCTATAGATGGAATTGTAGTAGATCCAAGGAAGATCGAAGCCATTCTGAATTGGCCACCCCCTACAAATGTGATAGAAGTAAGGAGTTTCATGGGTCTGTCAGGTTACTATAGGTGATTTGTGAAGGATTATTCCAAGATTGCTTATCCAGTAACTAATCTACAAAAGAAAGGAAAGGAGTTTAAATGGATAGAAAAATGTGAAGTTGCATTTAATTTGCTTAAACAAAAGCTTACCTCAGCTCCTATACTAAAAATTTTGGACCCCTCAAGGAATTTTTTTGTTTGTACTGATGCCTCTTTGGAAGGATTGGGAGGAGTTCTATCTCAAGATAAATATGTTGTAGCATATGAGTCTAGAAAACTCAAGAAACATGAAGTTAATTATGCTACTCATGATTTGGAACTTGTTGTGGTTGTTCATGCTTTGAAAATTTGGTGATATTACCTTGTGGGTAGACCATTTGAATTAAGAACCGACCATCAGAGTCTGAAGTATATTTTTACTCAACCTTTGCTAAATGCTAGATAGAGAAGATGGATCGAATTCTTAGCAGAATATGACTTTGGTATTGAATATATCAAAGGTAAAGAGAATAAAGTCATTGATGCCCTAAGTAGAAGAAAACATATAGCCACTTTGACTCGTAGTCATGTAGACTTGATGGGTCAAGTCAGGAAAATGCAATACCAGGATCAGGAATGTAGTGAGATTCAGGCTAAAATAGAACAAATCCTTAATGAAAATCAGAATTATAGCATTAAATATGGACTTTTATGCTTTAAGGATCGGGTGGTTATACCTAAAATTGGCAATTTGAGGAGATTAATTATGCGTGAGGCACATAATTCTCCCTATTCCGCTCATCCTGGAGGGGCCAAGATGAGGGAAAATATGAGAAAGACCTTTTACTAGTCTGGTATGAAGAAGGACATTACAGATTTTGTTGCATGATGTTTGGAATGTCAAAAGGTAAAGGCTGAACATAAACACCCAGCAAGGAAATTGTATCCCCATGATATACCCATACAAAAGTGGTAGGTTATATCAATGGATTTTATAGTGGGGTTACCTAAGACTAAGTACCAACATGATGCAATTTTTGTTATAGTAGAAAAATTGACCAAGGTTGCACACTTCATACCAGGGAGTACTAAGGATGATGTTGTAGTAATTGCCAATAGATTTTCCAGGGAAATTTTTAGGTTATATGGATTTCCTGAAATGATTATCTTTGATAGGGATTCTAGGTTTACATCTGAGTTCTGGTGGGCTCTCCATCATGCAGTTGGCACAAATCTGAACATAAGTTCTGCATACCATCCAAAAATTGATGGACAAACTGAAAAGGGTTAATCAAGTCTTGGAAGATATGTTGCGCATGTATTGCATGGACTAGAAGTCTCGATGGGAAGACTACTTGTATCTGGTTGAGTTTTCTTATAATAATAGTTATCATTCTTCCTTGAAGATGGCCCCTTTTGAAGCCTTGTATGGTAGAAGATGCAAAACTCCATTATCTTGGGACAATCTAGAGGATCGAGTTGTCATTGGACCAAAAATAGTCATAGAAATGGAAGAGCAACTAAGACTAATCCGATAGAGGCTTAAGGAAGCCATGGATAGATAGAAAATCTATGCTGATTTAAAAAGGATGCCTAGGGAATTCTCTGTGGGTGACAGAGTGTTTCTAAGGGTAAAACCTATGAAAAGTGCCATCAAATCAACTAAACTAGATCCTAGATTTGTTGGGCCATTTGAGATTATGGAGAAAATAAGTCTAGTAGCTTACAGACTTGACTTACCACCTAACCTATCAAAGATCCATAACTCTTTTCATGTATCCCTACTTAGAAGATATATTGTTGATCCTGACCATGTGTTAGATGTTTCTAAATTGCAGATGGCAGATCCAAAAACCTGTGAAGATCTTGGAATTTCATTCCAAGATGATGAGAAAATGAAATATTAATCAATGCAAGGTCCAGTGGGACTAGTATTCTGATAGGAATGCCACTTGGAAAAAAGTGGAAGACATGAAAAAACATTTTCCTTATTTATTTTATGATATTATGTAATAATACATGTTGAACAATGTACCACTTATGGAAAGTGGAGACTATGCAAACCTATGTTTTATTTGATTTTATGTAATATTGTAGGGAAAACACAAGGGACTATGTTTAATCCAAGAGGGGGAGTATGTCACACCCCACCTTGGAAGAACTCTCTTAAAATATTGCTTATGTATTGATAGTTGGTTTCAATACTTGATATGTATGCAATATGATTGTTTCTTTTGAGGAAAATGATGTTGTGTTGCATTACTTGACTGTAGGAGTAGGTACTCTCGTAGGTGGAGATTGACCACCAGAGATGAGAAGGGAAATGATGATAATGACAACTCAACCAGGTAAGTGCTCATGTTCACATCATTACTAGTCTCCTTCATGATGGGTGGTGATAACTAAGATCATCTTAAAATACCCGCTCACTTAAAGGAAAAATGGTGATGAGGAATATTGAGCATGCATCGATTGCTTGTGTTTGCCATATGTTTGTTATATGTATGATTACACATCCAGTTTGAAAGAAATTAGTACCCTTGAATCTTACCTTGGAAAATTCACATTAAGTGATTATGCTGAGTTTGCATCTTACCAAATTACTTTAGAGATATTTGGAATGCATTTGAAAAGTTTCATAAAGTTTTGTAAACTTTATTGTGATTTTGTGAAATATTGAATGGAACAATTCTTAATTTACAAAAAGAGATCTATTTTTTTGAATATGGTTATTTAACCTAAATTACATTCAGTTTAGAAAGAAATTAGGTATATTTGTTTGTTATAGAACTTGTCCAATTTTGATTGGACCAAAATAAAAAGAATATTTTCTTATATTAAGGGATTATCCTTTCCTCCACATGGTTGCTTCATGATGGCTAAAATTGTAGGAGAGATTTTCTCTCTTATCTCTAATAGTCTCAGTTTTGTATTATCCATATGCCTAATAGTAGTAACTTTGTAGTTTCCCTAGGGATGGGGGACACAAGACAAACAAGCTACCCTTATCTTATCTCTATGGATATCCTTTCCATTATAATATTAGCTTGCACATGGGGGAAAGAGAGAAAATTAATAAAATAATAAGATGGCATATTTCTTGTCAGAAAGAAATCTTTAAATTGAGAAAAAGACTTAGAATTAAGGGAGGCTAGAAGGAGGAAAAAGCAAGAAGAGAGGATATGCAAGTCAATTTGAATCACCACCTTACTGGAGCTCTAAGTGGGAGCTTTATGCTTCTATATTGTTTAGTTTGGCATTAATGGATAGTCTTTGAATTGTTTACGCTTTGCTTTAGATGTAGAAATTTGAATGATGATTATGGTTCTTCTTACTTTTATATTTAAAATCAACCTTGTTAGACTTATAATGTGAAGACTTTTTCTTTCGTCGGCTTATCCAATTTTAATGTTAGACATAATTGATCTACAATTTTGGTATCCATGTCCACTTGTAGGTTTAATTAAAGAGGATAAATCAAAATTCTTTCCTTCCTTATAACACCTATGCTGTTCTGACTGTATTTTGGTGTCTCTGATTTCTATTTAACATGTAATTTTCTATAAGCTATGCATGAATACTCTGATCAAACCATAGTATTGGTCTTTGTACTATATCCTTTGCCATATTAAAACTTATACTGAAGTCTTAGAAACTGCCAAGTTACCCTACAAATATTAGTGTGTTTTAGAATCCCTTTGGGCCAATTTGATCGTGGATCAAAGTTGACACTTGAGCTTTGTTTATGAGGTGGTTGTATATGGTTGAACATTGATATGTCCTAGACCATTACTATGGCTTCACAACTATAGAAGTGCACCTATTTGTAGTGATAAGTGATCCCTCTGCCTACACGATTTACTTCATTATTGTCCAAAGTACTTACCTTTTGTATTGGAATTTTACCCAAGTGTGCTGGTCATCCAGCATTGCTAAATTCTCACTGATAGTAACCCTATTTTACCCTTATAGACTATAGTCTCATGGAGGAACTAAAATATTATTTATCTCCAACTTGGTTTGAACTGAGTTAGATTGTGATATACCAATCTAGTCAATCGATTCCCTTGATTGATGTGTATAGACGGTTTTTGGATGTGATTTTTTGTTTAATAACCCAAATTTGTAATAATTTTATTAGGTCCAAATGTTAGTTATAAACCTGGTGCAAGTGTGACATCTGTGTGTGAGTCATTTTCAAAGATTTCACTCCTTTAAATCTTACATAAACTGTGTTGTGGAAACTACTCTCCTTAAAATCCTAGGTAAATAATAGACAATTGTTGAACCCTTGGCTTTATGATTAATATTGAAATTTATGGTCAATTTAATCGCCTTGTGGGTGTTCATTACAAATCTCGACATGTGCTTGACACTTATGTACCCTTGATTGTATTTGTTGTCTTAGTTTTTTGGGTTCTATGCATTAGTCACTCTTGACAAATTTCTATTATGCTCATGTAGTTTAGAATGGGATTTGTCCTTAAACCTACCCTATCGACATTGGTTGACCATTTGTGCATCACGATGTTTGCGCTGACATACTACCATTATTTAGCTTGGACTGTGTCATTCCATGTTCATCCAACTTCTAGCATGTATAGATTACTCTTACAAATGAATTTAGGTTGTGATGACTCGTTAAACTATGTTGTGATGTGTTAAACCCTCCCTTTAGGTTGAGTATTTACATGAATCAAAAACAACACCAGTGATATGTAAAATTATGTTGTAAAACCCCCTTTTGGGTTCAGTAATTGTATGAGTTAGAGACAACATTATTAAATCTATGGATAAAAATTGTATTAATATCATATATTGTAGAAATGGATGTTATCATAGGTAAAATAAATGCTATAAAGTTATTTTGGTGTTGTTTATATTTTTAGAGAGAAATGAGCTTGTCGAATACCTCATATTATTGTATATAGATTTGTGAAAGCATAGAGAAAGTTTAGAGGTAAGTTTTGAAAGAAAATGAATCTATAACATTCCAAAAGCTTTTTTTCCTTGTAGTGGATTGGACATGATTCTAATAAGTAATCTGAATTTAATTAAGTAGTGAAATCGAAAGATTATATGTGAAAGCTAGAAATTTATTTGAGATCTCTACGATTGATGAATAAATGAAATTTATGGTAACTTTTATAGTAGATTTAAATTTATTAGTTGAGATATCTATTTGTAAACTCTTTTTTTGATTGACTAGACATAAGTAATAATTTATCCTATGAATGATAGAGTAATTTAACCATTTAGAAAATGTATGTAATTCCTCTTGTTTGAAAGGATGGATTGGTGTCCATTCTTGGAAGAGGTATGGGACTCTTCTAGGGATTTGTGTTAACTAAAATGAATTACATTTTATGATAGATGGAAATAAGAGGATAACCCTTATGGTGAAAAGTATTATTGTTGGGATGAATTATGGGAATTCATGCTTACAATTACCTATGGGATTGAACTGTAATTTGTATTATGATAAATGATTAATGCATGATTGCAAGTAAATTGAGATAAGCATCGGTTGTTTGAATTGCATTTTGTACATGTGCATCATGAGTTGTCTTAATCCCTTCACCATCATCTCTCATGCAATGAAGAATCAAGGAACCAGAGAAGACCCAAACATTACTATTGAATATTATCATGTTATTTGTAAATTTAAGGCTTAACTTGTGAAAGCCTATTGTAATGTAAATAGCTGGAACAAGTTTTGATTACTCAATAATAATTTTGTAAAATTTGATGTATATATTAAAGAATATCAAGTGCAGTACAAAAGAGGACTTAGAAAATATAGTCTATACCTCAAAATTATATTGGTGATACAGGCCATACTACTCGAATTGATCTGGATTGGATAAATAGAAGTTATTTTTTGTTATTACATCTTAATAATTGTAGTGATGTTAGATGATGAATGGATATATCTTTCTATATTTTATTATCTTAATTAGCGTAGAAGAAACCTTGTTAGTGCCCTTCATAAAAACAATATATAGCAAACTGATATATGAACTCATAGAATGAGAGGGATAATAATGGATCAAACAATCAATATAATTTTAAAGACTATGAATAATGACAAACCTCATAATCCTTATAAATGAGAGGGGGATATAGTTGTTCTTAAGATGATTATTCATAGGCCTATATCAGTTTATCACGTATAGTAATAATTACCTTATTTATCTCATCGTGTGGATGAGGGTTATTAAGATTCTAAGGTTGATTACCCACCCTAAAGGTGTAACATCTAACCTTAAAGACATCCTCCTATGACATACTAGTCTTCATGGATAGTATGGAGATGGGGTGATTCCCTTTGGTGAGGTATAGAACTCCTAATGTTATGGTATAGCCATTAAAACATTCTCATACCATGGTGGTGGTATGATGGTTTTGTAGAAGTAGGTTGCTTCTACTCAAGAGTAATTGTGATCAAGTCACAATATCTCTTGATATTTTGATGCCTTGGTAACTTACAATTCATTTGGAATATCATTGTCTTAGATCATAATTATGTCCTTCACTCTTTGGAAGATAGACAAACAAAAAAAATTAGTTGGTTGAGTAGTAACAATTGGGGTTGTGACAAAAATCAACATCCAAATAAGGTCTATAATGGTTTTGGAAAGGTCCTAGGAAGGCAAGGAAATTTGAAATCAACAAGAAAGATATAACCCAAGTTGACGAATTTTCTAGTTCGATTCAAGACCCTAATAAAGTGTGAGGAGCCCTTGCAAGTCAATATAGTACTAAATTTTGAGCACTTGGTAGCACTTGAGACATAGAACAACCATGAGATGACAATTACCCTTACAAATATTATTTTATCATAAAAATATCTTGTCATGTCAAATGTTTGATTTCAATATTGTAATTAGATTTTATTTATGATTTAAATAAGGAAATTAATAAAGTAAACAAGTGAGATAAATATTCATGAATATAGAGCAAATAGGTGCAAAGCATTATTTATAAATAGGATGTCCATTTTATCCCTCATTATGTGCCTGTTAGAATTAGGACAATATTATCTCTTAACATACATAATGGTTAGGATTTTTCTAGTTGTTATGGTACAACTAATTAATTTTTAAATTTTATAATCTATATAGTATAGGCTTCCTATTTTAGGCATCAATTGTGTTCTTATTTTCTTGTTGGGTCATATATAATAGGATTGTCATTTGGGATGTTGCCCTTAAAAAGGGTTTAACAATCAAAATACGTATTTGTATCTCTATCATTTTGTATTTGCTCTTACATTGGAATTTATTCATTGCTTAGTCATTATGTGAATGTATATGAATATTTTGACTATGGTCAAATGATGTGATGATATTAATATGTTACTAAGAACATGCTATGTTAGCTAAGTAGAATGTTGTTGTGAATATGTACTTTTTTATATATATTTGATTCTATTATAAATGGTATCAAAGTGGTGATCTAGCAAAGTTTCTTCATATGGATACCAACAATGTAGCAAAGAAAAGTAGATCGGGATAAGGGTCAGGAAATTTTTGCTCATAAGAATCAGGATTTGAACCAAATGTTTTCTCTAAATTTGTAGGATCCAAACCTTTTGGGAGAATTTTAAGTTGTTTGAAGGATTTGATTTCGTCAATCCAATTTTGCTAAATCAATTTAAATTTTGGACTTGTTTACATTTTAAGGGATACATGCCATCGTATTTGCCTCATTAAATTGTTTGTATTAGTACCAACCACCTGTGAGATAAAATATAGGCCCCAACCATTGGTTATTGGATTTAAATTATGGGAGGTTACGGATGATATACACTATTTAATGTCTCATCAATTTAGATTCTTTGGAATTAATAAGATAGTACATTACTAGAATTTAGAGGATTATTGCTCCAATAGTCTAAATGGGTATAAGTAAAGATATTATGTCATAGAAGTTACATCTTACTCTTAGTACACTTTGCATGGTATCTAATAGGTGATGAGGTAGTGTGATATTTCATCATTGTAATCGATATAGATTAGAACATTATCCCATAAAGAAATCGTCAAATACTATTGTTATAGTTAATGGTCCAAGTGACTACAAATTGAGATTTTATCCCATGAGGACAATTTAGTATCATTATAGTTTACAAAATACTTTATAGAGATGATAGATTGTGTGATAAAGATCTTTATTGTGTATTATGGATGTTTTTGTTGTTTGTGTGGTTATTCAAATTAGGATTAAGTTCATGTTTATTTATCATATTTATAACTAAAATTCAAATTTGCATATGTATGTGCAATGAAAGGATTATAGCAAACTCTCATGTGATTATAGTAAATATTTGTTGCATCAAGAGGTTTATCATATTTGATTACTCATTCCTTTTCTAAACAAGAATTACTCTTTTTTATTAGTCGGTTTGACTCCTTGATCAAACACCCATTTCTACAAACAATATATATATATATAGCGGCATCAATTAAATCATCAATTCTATTAGTGCGCTTTTTCTAAATTGTCGCGATTTCGCGACGTGTTGCGTCGTTGTGGCTGCTGGTGGATTTTTGTCGCGATTTCGCGACATGTTGCTCCGTCGCGGCCAAGGATGGATTTTTGTCGCGATTTCGCGACAGGTTGACTTTTTTGCGGTCAGAGGAGTCTTGTGTCGCGATTTCGCGACTTGTAGCTTTTTCGCGGACAGAGGTGAAGTTGGTGTTTGTTGCGTGTTTTCACGATAAGTTGTATCAGACCTATCAGCTCTCTCAGCTAGCTTGGTATTGGTTCAAGAGATTTGGATTCAGTGCAAATCTTCCTCTTCTCTTGTAATCATGTGCTTTCATTGTTTTCGGTTGGGATGTGTCTTATCCCAATTGTAACTGATTAATGTTTTAATACAAGTTTTTTTCAATTTTTTCAAAAAAAAAGATGCAAGATACTATTAAACCTATGCTATTACAATACCAAATGCTAATGGATATTGAGCAATTATTTTGGACAAAACACGTCAATATGCTTGTTTTATAATTTTCATCAGTAGCTTTTTAAATTTTGTGTATGAAATTTACCTTTGCCTTTCTAATTTTGTTTTCTTGTGAAGGAAGATTGAGAGACAGACCTTACCTTTTGAGCAAATTTTTTCTAGTTGACTAGTACTTGTATGTCTTTCTTCTTGATTCAAGTGGAAGAATTCTTATCCTTAACTTCTCTTTCTTTTTAAGATATTTGGGCGCTGAAAAGAAACAAGTTTTGGATTTCTTAATTAACAGATATTAGTTATGGAAATTATAATATCGGTTTCTGGTATAGAATATTTCATCATAGGAAGAGAATAGAGCAAAGGAGTTAGGTTAATTTTCCTTTCTAATCAAGTGCTTAAATGTGAATGAATGTAAAGTTTTGTTCCACACCAGAAGTCATTCAAGAATAGAGGTTCCTGACATTCTGATAAGGTTAGTTCGATCTTGCAGTGAGAGAGGAGATGCTAGACTCTCAACCAATTTGTAGATGCTAGTCAAGTTTAAGTATAAATATGTTCTTTGCCTTTCAAAGAACAAATCCTTACCAAAATTATTAGTTTAAAATTTCCTTGACTTTTCGATCCTTCTGGTTTCTTTCTCATTCAACCTCTTTTATAGTTTTCCCCTCATCGAAGGGTTTTAGAGAGCTCACATTATTAAGCTACATGTATACTATAAGAATTGATAGTTGTAGTTCTTAACTAAAAAATGACTATATGTAGATAAGAGACCTTCTTTAAAGTTTGGAGGTTGTTTTCTATACATACTAAACCTATAATACAATTTTTGAATCAAATAGCATGAGATCAATTGGTTAAAATTGTAATTTCATAATGTAGAGACAAAGGTTCAAGTCTTATGAGGCGAAATTTCCATAATAGCCAAAATTTTAAGTGGATTATTGAGTAAATTTCTTTAAGTTTCTAAAGTCTCTGGTGCAACGATGACAAAACAAGGGAAATTATTCATCATTATGTGATCTAATACATCTACTATGAATACAAATCATGCATAGAGTCCATCAAAAATAACATATTTCAATATTCCAAAATTAAGTTTACGATAAAACCCATTCAAATCTAACCATCTTGTAAAAATCAAGGTTGATGAGTAAATTATGAAGCATATATCAAAACATACCTAGGATCAACAAGAAGGTAGTCAATATGAATAGAAATTTGGAATTGCAACCAAATTCAATCCTGTTGAGTCCAAGATCGATTGATTTGGTAAAGAATCAAGCTTTTTTTAGTATTTTTTATTTTAAAGACCTTAGTAGAGGGTACTGGTAAAAAATCAAGAATATAATTCGTATGCGTGTGGTTTACTGGCATGTATACCAAATTCAACTGTACCAAAAATATATAAAAAAATATTAATAAAAAATAAAAAATTCGAAAAAATATAGGCAAGTCATTTTTTCCGAAGCCTCATTTGGATCATTTACCAAGAAAGCGATTTTTTTTCGAAGACTCATTTGGATCCTTTATCATGAAAGTGAGTTTATTAGGTAAGATCTTGGCTTGGCAACCATTATTTTGAGGCGTTAGATTGAGGGTCATCCTTCACAGGTTTTTAGGGTACATCTTTTTCTAAGACCCAGTTTCAAGACTATGGAAGTTCTCGAGAAAGCATCCAAGGATTTCACTTTGTGATGATCAAATAAGGGGTTTTTAGGGTTGTGATATATATTTCTATCAGTTTACACATGCACCTCGTGTATGGAACTTAATAATTTTGTTTTGTTTTTATTTTTAAAGTAGGATTTTGAAAGGGTTACTTTTTCTTTTTTATATTAACTTAGTTACATTGAGTTATATAGTCTATTTGGTACCACATATATTTGAACCTTAATATGGGCTACATCATTTATTTGTCCCAACCATTGAACCAAGGCCCCATTGACACTTATGGAACTCAACAAATACAAGATCCAAAATTATTGATATTTCACATCTGGGAATTTATTTGTCTTAACTATATATGTAGCATTTGCATTCTCTTTTATTGTAAGCACTTTTATTTGCCTCTATTTCATATTAAAATAAGCCATAATCTTCAATATGATTGTGCATTTATTACATTAGACTATATCTCTTTGGTTTTTGCATTGAATGGAAAATTTTCTTCACCTGATTTATCATCAAGAGTTTAAATTTAAACCCTTTTTTCCAATCTATTAATTTAAGTTTGGGATTTCATATATGCAAGTGCTTATGACCTATTAGATCCAATTGCAACATGATAATAAAAATGGGACATCATATCGTGAACTCCAAATGGTTACATGGAAAGCAAATGCAAACTTCTTTCTCACACATCCTTTAATGGTTGAGAAGTAGGCTGGTTTTTTGGTTTTATACTAGTTGCTCAAAATTAAGGATTCATCCTACCAAGAGGTTAAGATTCATTCTTTTTCTATATTTTCAAATAGTTAATTTGGTTGTATCTAAAGGGGAAAAAATAGTTCATGCATGTGCATTTTTATCTCTAGGTCTAAGGTTTTAATTGAGAAATTTGTTTGCAAAATACATTAGATTTATTTTCAATAAATATTCTCTATTATTTACCTTGAAGCAACTAGGTTACGATGATAGTGGAAGAAGCTAACCTTTATAACATGTTGCTTAAGGGGGCAAGGATATCTTCTGCACATGATGGGAAGAAAATCAATTGGGCTTCTACAACACAAAAGGCATCAAATACCTTTTTAGATTATTGAAGTAGTTCTAACTTTGACAATGGTAACGACTCAAACAATGTTGGAACAACAAAGAGGAAGTAGTTCGAGTATCAAATATATCTAAAATTAATGTGTTTTAGTGACAATCACAACAATCGCAAGGATTGCCACGATGATTCCAACATCGAATTATCCATAGGAAGTGATTTGTACAAATACGAAAAGGAAATGGAGCAACTTGAAAAAATGCTTGAGCTAGAGAGGAAGATGATTTGGCCATATTGGTCATTGATTAAGGAGAATTATTTGATGCGCAAGAGGATAGACACAAGGTAGAATGATAATAGGAACAAGAGCAGGATAGATTTTGATAGATGTAGAGATATGAGATTGTCATCTTCACAAATATTATCTTTTTTAAAATCTAGCAGGTTGTGAAGGAAAATGCTCTAAATGAATTAGTTACAAGGTAAAAAAAGCACAAGATTTAGACATGCAACAAAAATATAGGGATATTGATGGTTCTTCCAAGGGGTGAGACTTTTAGCTTGGTAGAAGAAATCTTGAGCTAGCCCTAGCCTCAATCCTTCATCTTCAAGCAATAGGGACCAAATACCGAGTAGCAAGGGTGATTCAAATGAAAGAAATGGGGATAGACCCAATTCTATTAATGCACCTAACTTCAAAATATCAAAAGCATAACTAATCACAATTCCAATATCATAATTACCAAATGATTAATGGAATCGTCCTTAGAAAATATTGTTGTGGGTTATTTTGAGAGTTTGGATAGATGACTAAGCAAGAGCAACGTATGTACTAACTTTGTATTGTGGGGAATGTTAATGTAGCCAAGCCTAAGAAGTATTGTATTATTTATAAGTACTTGAATGTTGTGTGGGATGACAATTTGGCACAATGAAAAATGGAGAGGGTTTCCAGTAAACCTCCTCTAGAGAAAAAAAAGTGTGGAGTGGGAATGTGAGGTGGAGCAAAGTGGTAGGAAGATGATAAGTCAATTTAAAGTAGAGGATAAAAGAAACATTTTAAATGAGATAAATAACTTTGTGTATTCTGCAGAAACAGTTAAGCAGATGCTTCAGGAGAAGAAGATGGCTTCTTCTAGGCCATTGAATGTGGCTCTGGAGAAGGATAGGCTCAGGAAGGAGATGGAGCTTGCAGAGAGCAGACACGATCATTCGGAAGTGGAGACAACCAAAAAAATTTGATTGAATGAGATGTTTTTTCTTATAAGGAAAAGCAAGGATTCAAAGGCCCAAATGCTTGCAGAGATGAATAAGAAAAACAAGATTGAAAATTTTAAGAATGCATCCATGGTCAAGCCTGTGAAGTTGAATTTAAAAGCTGGTGAAGCTGGATATGATCCTTTCTCTCATCATTGCACATGATCAAAAAAATATTATAGTGCAAAAAATAACACTTCTAAAGCAGACAAATAGTTATAAGCAACCAAGGCAAGGGAAGTTACAACATTTGCAGCATTGGAAGTTGTTGTAGATGCTATAAATCTTGTAGATATAGAAGCTACTGTACCTATTGCAGATGCTAGAAAGCTTGTAGACATAGAAGCTACCATAACTAAAAGCACAAAGTTGTTTAATTTGTATAATTTTGAGTTTTTTTTAGCTAAATTATCACAAGACCCAAACATATAGGATCTTGAGTAATCTCAAATATTAGAGCAACTTAATATGAATGGTCAAAATCAATGAACATAACATTCATGAAAATAACAATAATAAGATATAAATGGTCAATATCATTCATGCAAAAACATGAAGAAAAATTATAATATAATTGCTCAAATATTTTCATACAAGTTTTATTCAAGCTTGATTCAATATCCAAATATTCTTCAATACAATCTTCAATCCAAGATTCTAATCTTTGATCCAATATTTCCTATTCTATGCATAGGAAAAACCTCTCATACCTTTTGGCTTCTCATATTGCCACTTGTACACATGACTCTTGATTCTCTATTTACTCTTGCACACTTTATTCTATGATACTTGCACACTTTACTATATGACACTTGTGCACATTCTTACTCTTTACACTTGCATATATAATTACATGACACATGTGTATATCCTACACATGAACACATACATAACGATAAATATAAATCACACTCCTAAACTATAGACTCACAACCTAATCTATTACATATTTACAATTGTACCAACAAGGTACCATGGGGGTACATTGGCATGTACCAATTTTTATAATATTCTCCAACACATATCACTTGTTGGGTTGTGGAAGTTTTGGGGTGCTCAAGTTGGTCACCTGGTGTGTGTTTTTTCCTAGAAAGCAAAGGATTGAGGCCACTATTGAAGTTCAAGTTCCAAGTGATGATGGAAGGAGATATATGCAAACTCTAACTAATAATTATTAAAAGTGCAAAAGAGGTTTGTTCTAAAAATGAAACCCATTATTATTTGTTTTTATGTTGTTTTCTTCTATTTTTAATTGTGATATGATTCATCATCCAATGATATTATTTTGTTGTTTATTCTCTCATTTTATATGGTATAATTGGTTGCATGCATGCCACTCAAAAAGTTGATGTTCCAAGTGCCTTTGTTGTTTAATCACTATATAACTTGTTATTGCTTTATTCAGTATTTACATGTGTAGTAATTTAAGAATGATTTTGCAAGCTAAGAGAGAGTGTGAACCGAGAGGAATTTTGAGCCAAGAGGAAGTGTGAGCTAAGAGGGAGTGCAAACTAGGAGAAAGTGTAATCCAAGAGAAAGTGTGATCTAGGAGGAAGTGTGAGCCAAGAGGAAGTGCTAGTCGGAAGGAAGTGTGAGCTAAGAAGGATTGCAAGTCGAGATTCAATCATGGTGGAATATCAATAGGTTCATACTGAGTGCATCAATGCTTCAAATCCTTACCACAAATATGTGGAATATAATTATCAAAAAAAATTGAAGCGAAGGAAAATCGAGAAAAAAAATATTGAGGCTCTTGTGAGCCAAAAGGGAGTGCAAGTCAGGAGTGAGTGCACAGTAGGAGAGTGCAAGTTGGAAGCAAGTACGAGCCAAGAGGGAGTGCAAGCCAAGAGCGATCTTTATTAGCTAGTATAGAAGGAAAGTCATATTTGAAAGCCCTAATGGGAAGTTAGGATGCCCTAGTTGGAAGTATGGAGGCCCAAGTTGGAGATAAGCAAAAGAGCAAATACATGGTAAGTTCAATCCAAGTAGCAAATGTTACACCAAAAGTAAGTATCAAGGATGAGATGATTGAGCATGATATAATGGTTCTTAAAAGTAGAGGGTTAATATGTAAGTTCCATAGATCATGGTCAGGGTTTTTGGAGATTCAAAATTGGATCAAGTGGAAGTGGGGATTAAATTCAAATTACTCCGACTTTTCTTCCTAATGGTTTTTTCCTTATAATTTTTTCCAATTCAAAAATTAGGGATAAAATAATGGTTGGTGGCCCATGGTTTAGGGGAAGAGATGCACTTTATTTGAGACCATGGAATGAAAAAAAATGTTGAGACAAAAACTATTAAGAAGCTTCCAGTATGGGTTAGGCTTTTTGGACTTCCATATCAACTTATAAATAAGGATGTTTTGAAGAATATTGGAAATGCCCTAGGGGAATTCATCAAGGAAGGACTAACTACTAAGGAGTGAAAGCATGCTATATATACATGTGTTGTTATAAATATTTCAAAATATTTGCCACAATCCATTAAGACTAAATCTAAATCAAGAGAAAGGGATCAGCAAGTAGATTATGAAAATATTGTATTTTGTTGCCGCAATTGATATGATATTGGACACATGGCAAGATTTTGCAAATTGAAAACTATAAAGAAAGAGATAAAATTCTAGCAATGAGATAAACTTCAAGACAAATCAAGAAAATTATACAATAATAGAAGATAGATCAGATCAATGATATTCCACTCTGAAATAAGAGGCAAAGAAATCTTATATGCAGTATCATTTGGAAGTTTAGAAGGAATTAAAGGTGCAAAAGAAGATGTGGAGAGAAATCCTAAAACAAAGACAACAAAAGAGGTCAAGTTTATTCTAGGTAAATCATCTTCATTTTCCTCAAGTAGTATAAAATCCTCTCTAGGTAATAAAAGTGAAAGGGGTGAAGATGTTATCCCTTGCACTTTAAGGTTTCAAGAGCAACATAATAAAGAAATGAGGATGGAGGAAACCCATAACAATTTAGGTTTTTTAGGGCAGAATAAGAAGGTAATTGCTACAAAAGAGCATCCTTGCACTTTAGGGTTTCTAGGGAAACATAAAGAAGATTGTGTTTTTGAGGTTATTCCTTGCACTTTAGATCATTCAAAACAAGGCAAACCTAAAGATAATAAGTCTTACTATGAGCAGTGTGAGAATATTGAAGAGATTGATGAAGATGAAATTATTGCTATAAATGAAAAAAAAAAGACCCAAGAAGGAAAAACAAAGAGAAAAATAAACCCGAAGGAATATTGAGGTGGGAAAACAAAAGCAAATATCACAAGTGCTAACAAGAAGTGGGGCTAAACCCACAAATAAAAATAAAAATAACAATGAAAATAATATTTTGGAATATTAAGGGAATGAATAAGAACACTAAAAAAAGGTATTAAGAAATTGTGATGTTGTTATAGACAAGATATTTATAGATATAGAAGTTGGACAGCAAATATTTCAGCCATTTGTGATGTTGAATTTCATCTTAGCAAAATTGAAATTTTGAAAGGCATCTGATATAAAAATAGTTGATTATGGAAACTTAGCAGTTTGAGGAATATGGAGAATATCTTTGATAGAAACAAAAATTTGGATATGCTTTAATTATTTTGTTATAAATGTAATGAGAGCAATGCAATGTTTTATTTTTGTAATGGGAGTGGCCCCCAATAGAAGCCACACATAGCTTATTTAAAAAAAAATTAAGAATAATTTTGATGGTTTGATGCATCCAAAACGAATTAAACATAATGTGTTTAAGAGCATTTTCATTGAATAATAATTAGGAATACTATAGGTCATACCATGTCCATCTAATTGTAGTTTTGCATCTTCTATGTTCCAATTGAAAATTGCATATGCATTATGCTTAGTCAAGAAGATTGTATACATAAATTTTAGAGTTAAAATATGCATTTTCTTAGGGTATTATTCCATATTTGAAACATTATACGTAGTAGTGAAATCAACGAAAAACAATGAATATATATGGTTTCATTTTCAAAACTAGTGTATGTCATAGTTGGAGTTTACAATATCAAATAAAAATAACATTAAACAATGAATATTTGAGTTCATCTGCAATTTACCTTTTTAGTAATGTATATTAAAAAGCCAAAACATTTGTTTTGAGTTTTAGAAATATAATTTTATAATTAGTATTTCTTATTGTTTGGTCTCTATTTGGAAGCTTTTTCGGATATAGGCGTCAACATGTATTACAATTAACATGTATTACAATTATCAAAGTTATGATTTTTTTCCAGATTTAAAAATTAGTAATTATGTACATCATTTATCAGACTATATATTAACTTTGTCAGAAGTTCCATGCAAAAAATACCCTAATTGAAAGTAAGAAACAAAAATTTGCCATGTTTACAAAATTTATTAGATCACACTTATCATGTTACAGTTAACATAACCAAATAAACATAGAAAATTTGATAGTTGGATATATAAAATAAAATTCAATAGTTGCTTGGACAAATTATAGCCATTGGGTAAGTGAAAAGCATATTGGTTAGGTCCTTTTTCACCACAATTTCATTCCTTAATTTTAATGATAGCAATCTAACTTTTTTTATTTCTTATTTTTGAAGAAAATTACTTCATGATTGTTCGAAAGTTAATCCATACTCCAAAAAAATACCTAAATTAGAATCTTAACAGCTCATGTGAACATCTTTAGTGCACCTAGGAAGTTCTTTTTTTTTTAAATATACAAGCAATTGTGAAAAGGGAAACATCCCCTTGTAAAGAAGATCCAATCGATGTTAATTTGCTACCTAGAACTCCTTACAATCAACATATTGCAAATTATTGCAAAGGTGGAGTTTGCTATTCAAGTTTCTTTCTAACTCAAGATGGTTGTGGATCCACTCATGCACTTTCGTAAGTTAATATTTATATGCACAGATTTTTCTATTTTAATTTGTTATATTTTTTTGGAGTTTTTGTATCTCCTTAATTCTATTCTATGTTTATGCAAGTTTTTTATGGGCATTATTAAATGGCATTTGCCTAATGAATGAAGTGGTTTTATTTTTTGCAGTGACATGGAATGTAACATGCATAGACTCCAACATTTTAGCTCAAAAAACTATAATGAAACAACTTCTATAAACAATAAATATAATCTTAAATCTCATAAATGAAAAATAAGAAGCATACATAAGAATAAAATTCAGATTCCACAACAAAATCATAAAAAAAAGTAACAAATCCAAATTCTAAGTCTTAGAACAATCCTAACCACTTGAAGAGGTGAATATCTTAGCCACTTAGAGATGGTAAAGTATCTTATGAGCACCAAAGGCGACAAAATATTATGAGTATGAAATAATAAAAAAACTACAACACAACTCATCTATTTATAATATAAACAATTAATAGAACCTAACCCTAATGTTGAAGGGCCAACTAATATTAGGGCCCAAGATAATAATATTAAAGATAGTTGCCATGGCTAAATTGAATCTATTATGTGGCTTCCCCTCAAAGATATTTTTCCTTAAATCTGGAAAATATTGAAAAATATTTGCAAGCTCCCACGTTGCATCTTCATCTAGAAAATCCTACCACTTGATGAGGAATTTCTACACTTGTCCAAACTGCAGATTATGGACCCAAGACTACAATACTGTCTCCAATTGTTGGTCAACTCATCCTTCTTCATCTAGTACTAAGCTCCATCTGGGACTTAACCTTCTAACTAGTCACTTGCTTAAGACAAGAAACATGAAAATCATGATGGATTTTGGAAGTAGGAGGAAGCTCCAACTAGTATAACACGTCTCCAATACCAAGAATCGCCTTGTAAGGACCATAGAACCTAAGTGTCAATTCCTGATTGGACTTGGTCTTCAAGGATAACTGCCTATATGGTTGTGGTTGCAAAAAGATCTTATCACCCACCTCAAATTTTTGCTCTAAGTGGTGTAAACCCTGATGTTGCTTCATACGGTTGTGTCTCACAAATATTTTCTTTGAGCAGTTGAAGGACAATCCATAGCTACTAAATAAAATTATTAACTTGTGCCACCAAGGAGGATCTCAAAACATAGTCTATCACAAATTGAGTTTTTGGCCATACAATGCTTCAAATGGGAACATCTTGAGGGAAAATGATAAGAAGTATTACACCACCATTCTCCTAAGGAAATCTATTTAACCCACCCATATTATTTGTGTTAGGCAAAGCATTGAAGGTAGATACCCACACACTTGTTTATAATCTCAGTTTGGCCACCCAACTGAGGACAATAAAAATAGTTTATATTAAGCTTAGTGCCACTGAGAGTGAACAACTCCCTCTAAAAGTTGCCACTGAATATAGGATCATGATCATAGACAATGGACTTGGAAGCAAAGTCAAGGAATACTTTGGCTACCTTGCTTGTAATGAATGGGTGCTACAACACACAAAAGTGGGCATACTTCAAAATCTACCACTACAAAAATCATTGTATATCCTTTTGATTTGGTAAGATCCTTATTATATTCCATCGAGAGGTGCTTACATTGGTGATTTGAGATAGGTAATGGTTGCAAAAAACCTGGAGATTTAAGTGTCCCTCTTTATTCCTGGCGCACCTCACATTCATCCACAAACTACTTCATATTTGTTATCATTCCTTCCCAAAAAAGTACTACTTCACTCATTGATAGGTTTTAAGAAACCCTAATGCCCTGCAAACTAAGATATCATCAAAAAAGACTAGCACAAACTTAAAAATAAGAGGATAAAAGATAGAATTTAAAAGGTTTGGAAAGTGGAAGGGGGCATTAGTGAGACCAATAGGCATGACCAAGAACTCATGATGACCTTTGTGTACAAAAAATAATTTTAGAGATATCCTCTTCTCGCACACTAATTTGATAAAACCTTCAATGCAAGTCAAGGTTTGTAAAATACTTAGCAGCATGCAGCTCATCCAACAAATCATTAAATATAGAAATAGAAAACTTATCTTTGATTATAATCTTGTTGACTGGACAAATAATAGGGAACATATGCCAAGAATTGTCCTTGAGTCAAACCCTAACTATAAAATATGAAGAAGGATTGGTGCTAGGATAGATAATACTCTGCTACAATTATCTCTTAAACAAGCTTCTCTATTGTGGATTGCTAGGGATGGGGACAACAATAAGGATAATATCGGGTGGTCGACTACCAAGAACTACATGGATGGCATGGTCATGGGTCTACATTATATTTATCAACAAGAGATGACATGTCAAAAGGAATATCATAGGAAAATTGCTCAATAGATCATGCTTTCATGCAACAAACTTGGGAAAAGAAGCCTCTACCACCCTTCTTCAATATTGTTTCCACTTGGTGGGAACTAACGACCTTGGAAGGTTGGGGTTGTACCTTAGAGAAAAATAACCTTCTTATTTTTTGTCAATTGTACATGCAATCATTGTAGGTACAAATTAACATCCCCTACTTTAGACAACCATTGATCTCCCAAGATAACATCCTCATTCTCTAATTCCATTGCACAAAGGTTACCAACCAGGTATAGGAACCCATTAGGATGTGGACATTAGTAATATAACCCATACACTAAGCTTTATCCACATTGGCAATCAACACATGGACTTTGTCCTGGTCATATTTATTGATATCTAACCCTAAGGCATTGGTCATCTTATTATCAATAAAATTGTGAGTATTGTCCGAATTAATCAACACATTGACCAATTGTCTTTTGATGTGGCCTTGAACCTTGATAGTGTGAAAAACTTGCAATCCCATTAGGAAGAAGAGGTATTAAAGTGGAATGAATTCCAACATAGGAATATGCCACTGCTAATAGATCCATAGTATCAGTATCCTATGCAAAATCCTCATTTTTGTTGATACCTCCTATTGTGGTAAGGCAACAACTTCCTCCTTGAGGGCTTCTTCCTCCTCCACTCCCTTCTAGAAATTGTGTTGCTCCTCACATGGTTGATCCCTAGGATGGAAATATCAATATCTATAATAGAAGAAACCTTGTGGCCATTCCTCATTGTGGTTAATGAAATAAGGTTGATGAGGATTGAAATCATTTCGTTACTGGGTTGAGGCAAATGGGGATTTTTATCAAAATAGACCAAACACTCAATCATAGAGGCTATACGAATCATCATATCTACCTCCCTCTTGATATCATCCTTAAGGCCATGAAAAAATGTCAACACTACCATAGTCAAATACAAGTGATATGTTATGTGAGGAGACCCATTAACTCATTACAATAATATTTTATTGTGCTACTATTTAATTTGCATTAACTAGACCATATAAGAGGTAGAGGTATCCTTATTAGAATTGAGAAGGAACATCTTATTAACTCTGACCACAAAAGATAAC
Organism: Wollemia nobilis; assembly: GCA_028583015.1. Taxonomy (NCBI): domain Eukaryota; kingdom Viridiplantae; phylum Streptophyta; class Pinopsida; order Araucariales; family Araucariaceae; genus Wollemia; species Wollemia nobilis. Next base: position 780,819 of record JAQPPZ010016912.1, on the reverse strand, counting down.
AAGCATGACACTTTAGTTCATAAAGTAGTCATTGATGAGCATGGACCCCCTACTTAAAGTAGCCAAAGTGACCCTACCATTCTCAGGAACACAATAGAAGTGTATGAGGTAATCCATCTTAGATATCCAACCATGAGGATTGTTACCCTCAAAGGTGGGAATATTGACTCTAGAAACCAAAACAGCATATGACTAATCAAGCAAAAATGTGTCACCACTTGCAATGGAATCAATGTCAATAGTAAACTCTAAATTAAGCTTGCTTGTACTTAGAGGAGATCCTATGGTAGAGTGGATATGCATATGGGAAGTACGGAAGCAATTGAGATCTCATTCAAAATGTAATCGTTGGCAACATCCTAGACACCATATGGCAGTCGTTAGAAGTGCTTTGGATCCATATACTAGAAGTTTCCAAAAAAAGTGGTAGAGGGACATGCAATTTATGGGATCCATCTACTAGAAGTTCCCAAAAAAAGTGGTAGAGGGACATGCAACCAAGATCTTGTCCATAAGGCAGTCGTTAGAAGTACCTTGGATCCATATACTAGAAGTTCCCAAAAAAGAGAACGTTATTTGACTAATGCTTAGGTCTTTTTTGCTTATCTTTCTACTACACATCGAAAACCTATTGGAAATTGTTCTCCAATGAGGATTCAGTGTGGAAAAATTCACTATCATGCTTCGTAAGTAACTAATCTAACTTGGTATCCATGGTGTCGAGATGATACTATTTGGTCAACTCAAATAAGTGTTATCGGATATATATATTGTTTTGATCAACTCAACAAATTGATAAAAATAATATGGGTCTCGCATAAGGTTTGGGATGCCTATGATACTGTTTTAGGAGTTCAAGGAATGCAAACAATGTCCTCTAAATCATAATATTACAGGATAAAATTTCACCTAAAGATTGTAGCAAGAAAAAAATTGATCAAAATTACTTGAGTGGATAATGTTGATCTGGTCTAAATAGGTTCTTGCATAAATTGCATGTACCTCTACCACTTTTTGAGCCACCTACAGGAGCCAAGACCAATGTTTTGATACTACTTATAACAAAACAATTTCTAGAAACAAGAAATACAAAAGCAAATCTCTGAAATGCAAAATAGGAAACATATGTGAATGATAGAATTCAGATTCCATGACACTAAATTATAAATGAAGTAACAAATCTAGATTCTAATTCTTAGAACAATCCTATCCACTTGGAGAGAGTAAAGTCTCTTAGCCAATTTGAGAGGGCAAAGTTTATCAAGCACACTAGAGGTTATTTTTTTGTGTGGAAAACACCCCTTTCAAGGTGTCACTTTTGGGTAAGACCCAAGGAGGAAGGGGTATTTATTCCATCAAAATTGCCCAGAGCTCGCACCTGGCCTGCCCTCTTCAACTCACTCAAGGAGCATGCCTAAAACAATAAAAACGTAAACACAAACCAACAAGCACAAAAACACAAACACACAAAAACAATGACAAAAATAACAACCAAACACACACAAAAATACAATAACAACAAACAACACACAAAACAACAAAACCATACCAAAACACAAAAACACACACCGAAAATTTAAATCAATGGAAAAAATAGATTACATTTATGGCCTTTCCAAGCCAACATGCCTTTTAACCAAGAATAAACACAAGAAACATAAGAATGATCTATCTGATCTGGGGACCTAAAATACCTTGACTGGACCAAAGAAAGGCTAATACAAAGTAAAAAGGAATTAGGTACCTCTAGTACTGAATCCATCTAGAGAAAGGATAAAAAGAAGAGCATCACTGATATGCGAAGCCAAAATAAGAGCATCCCTGATATGCGAAGCCCACCATCTAGGAGGGTGGTCGTAGCAAGTAAGATCATCTTTATCCAATGCATAATTAGCTAAAGCATCAACAATCCTATTATGTTCTTTGACCACATGATTGTATTCAACTTTCAAAAAGCCCATATGGATTAATTGAATCTTCTCAACAATTATTTTTATTCTCTAATCAACTTTATGATTCTTAGGAGTCTTCAATAGATTAATCATGACTTGGGAGTCATATTCAACCAGCACCTTTTGACATCCAACCTTAGCAGCCTCTCGAAGGCCTTTGAGGATATCATACCCTTCAACAAGGTTATTGGAAAGGATACCCAAATTCTCAACAAAAATGAAAACCAAGGAACCATCTAAAAGTCTACTAATTCCACCAACACTAGCTTTTCCAGGGTTACCCCTAGAGGCTCCATCTGTATTGACTTTTCGAAAATCCTTTGGAGGAGGCTGCCAACTCCTTGTCATTTTCATCTTCTCATATTCCCTTCCAGATGGTTGCCAATAGTAGAGTGAATCTTCAATATTTGCATAACTTGATCTCATCGTTGGTGGGAGTCTTGGGGGTGATTAAGGAGTTGTTGGACTGATTCAGCTAAGTTGGCAATGGTCTTTTTCCAAATATAGTGAATATCCTTCCTTTCATGTTTGAAAATCTGATTGTTTCTTTCCTTCCAGATATTCCAAGGCAAGATGGTAGTTCCCATCCAAAGTATCTAACAAAAGGATCAACAGCCTCCTATTGAGGCCAATCCCTCCAAAGTTGTTCAAGATTACAAAAATTGGACCACTGTAAATCGAGTAAGGTAGCCATTCTCCTCCACAACTCAAAGGCTAAGGGACACTCAATAAAAATATGGCTAAGTGTTTCCACATTATTTCCACACATCTCACATCTAAACGAATCATGAAAGCCACGTTTCATAAGTTGCTCACCAGTGAGCACCCTTCGATGTAATAAAAGCCAAATAAAAAACCTCACCTTAGGCCAGAGCTTTTGAGCCCACAATTGCGTAAAATAGGTAATAAAAATTTACAAGTATAAATAATGAAACAATTACAATTCAACTCATCTATTTACAATCTAAACAATTAGCAAAACCCTAATCCTAATGCTCAATGGTCAACTAATCTAACCTAGGGCCCTAGGTAATAATATTAGAGATAGTCAATGTAGCTAATATTGGTGTCATTACAAAAACTCCAATTTGTTGTGTATCCCTATCATCATTCTATAATGATACAAAATTTTCATGTCCAACTTGTACTTGTAGTTTCTAGAACAATCTCATACAAGTGGGCACTTGTATCCAACAAGTTCACTTATTGCCCAGTTCACAATAATAATTATATGGTAGATGCACATGTAACATGGTGATTGTCCACCCAGGTGTTGTAGGTGAGTTGGATAGGATAGGGCAATCCTCCAAGGGAGGTCCCAGGTTTGAATCTCCACCCTACCAAAAAGTTGAATTGGGTACCCAAAATCCAATTGATAATGTTGGTGTGGGCAGGGTCGGGCGCGACTCCCGGGTGACTTTGACGGTGTAGAACTCCCTGGTCATGGTCTCTCAGACCAAGGCGGCCCTGCAAGGGGTTTTTTGCCTTAAAAAAACATGGTGATTGCTTGATACTCATCAGTTGTGTCACATGATTCGAAGATTTTAGGGCTTGGAGTTCTAAATTCATTGAATTTGAAAGACCAATGTTTTAGTTTGTTTAATTTCAATATTTGAATTCCTTGTTATTCAAAATGAATAAAATTAAATCAAAAATTGATGGGCCTATGTATGGATGCTCGAACTCTATTTTTTTCCCATGTTTTCATTCCTCATCGTTTTCTCTCTAATTTTGAATTTTTTTATGTTTTACTATCTCAAACTCTTCTGATAAATTCTATGTCAAACTTTTATTGTTGCCAAAGTTATTTGGAATTTCAAACTGATCAAATTCAAACATAAACTCAAACCTTGTGAGGTAGGAACTCGAACCTTGTAAGGTAGCTCATCAGTATGCATTATTGGTCAATGTATATGAATGTAAATCTCTAATATATATGTATATATGTGTGTGTGTGCTACTGAGATATGCATCCCACTTCAAAGGGAGTTGTTAAATTGGTCAAAGTATTTTATTCCTTGCTAATAGGATATACCTCTTAAAAATATCGAGGTGCTTCGACTATTTTTGCCAAATGTTTCACTTTGTGTTGGAGGATAGGCAAGTCATTTCTTCTTAGATTTATACTCCTTTGTATCACCACTACCAAGCCTTTGTATTCTCCACGTACATCGTATTCTACCTTCGTGAAGGAGTTATCAAGATTTATTGATATTATATTCACAATACAAATGTTCATCCCTAATGTACCTTGTTCCTTTAGAATGCTGATCTATATTCTATAGAGTTTCATGCAAGACTGTAAGACGCCCCATAGATACTATGGCACTTTAAAATAGATATAGGGGATATGATATTATATTGTTTAAAGGTATTATGGATAGTTGGCATGGGCCACACATAACCTAAGGTTGATTATATTATTATATTATTTTATAATAATGAGTGGAATGAAAGTTTAACAATTGTTTCCCCAAAGTAGAATTAAAATATGGGTATATAAAAAAGAGATATTGTCATTGTAATCATCGCTCATATGAAGTGCTACTTATAATCATGTTTTACTCATGAAGTGGCTTATGAGACTGTCTTCTCTAACAAACACTTTCATCTTGTAAGATATTGTGGAGTTATTCCTTCCTTAAGGAGTATTATTGTTGTCGTATCCTAAGGGTATTGTTTATCTTTGTCTCATTTTGTAGATTGTTATTGTGGATAATTATTTATGGATGAATGATTTGATATTTTTGCATAATGGTGAATGAATTCTGCTAATAAGAAAAGTTTCATAACAAGTGACATTAGAGCAATGATTATAGCAAAGTAGGATTGTCTTGTGGATTGCAAAATTTTGGCAAAGTTCTAAAAAAACGTCTCATTTTGGAAACCATATCTTGGTGTAAAGCTATCCAATTCGAACAATTCTTGTCATTTTGTTCTAAATTTGAAGAGTTTTAAAATGAGTGGTCACATGAAAGAATCCAAGCAATATTGAGGGAGGTACAACCCTATGAAGTCAATCGTTTGGAACATGGGCAATAGAGTTTTCAAATCGTATTATTTTCCAAAAAACAAAATCGCATTATTTTCCCAAAAAAAAAAAAATCACATTCTCTTCCAAAAAACAAAATATGAGAAATCTATGGGTAACCAATTTTTTTTTTCAATTGGTTATATGGGATTGAGATGGGTCCCACTCGTATTACACCATCACCACATAGTGGTCTTACAACAAAGCTTAAATATTATCCATGTATCGCTTGGCAAGATTTGAACCTTGGTTTCCTCCTTAAATGTTCAGGAATCTAACCGGTTGAGCTAATGCCACTTGATCATGGGCAAGCAAATTTTATTTTCTTCTTTTTTTCTTTTTTATCTGAGGGAGGTCTTATTGTTTATGTGGAAATTTAACTTCAAAATCTATGGGGAGATACATTTTTGTAGAACCCTAGTTTGTGTTACTTTTTTTAGGAAGTGATCCCATGGCACTACAAAATTTTCTAGAGGAGATGACATTGGTGCTAGAAAATGAACATTTTAAGTTTGTATATTTTGTTGATCCTTATTGGAAATTCCACTTAATACATTTTTAGAAAATGAAGCTAAAATATGGTTGTTAAGTTTTATGACTGAAAAAGAATAATAGCCCCACTTAGAAGAATTGAAGTCTGCATTCTTAAGTCATTGGGACCCATATAAAATATAGTTAATTTGAAAGATACACTCAAAAGCTATGCAAAAGAAATAAACATGCTTCAAAAATAACAAAAAAAAATAAAGAGTAAGCAAATTTCAAAGAAGTGGTAGAAGGGAAAAAATATGTCAATATACATATTGAAGAAACCACGCCTTTGGTGACATATAAACTAAAAAATGGACAAAGGGATTTGTTTGAATCTAAAAAATTTATTTTGTAGGTTCAAGGTTGTATTTAAATGAATAATGTTATTATTTCCATTAACCCTGGAAACATAAATATAATTTTATTTATATTGCCTTGGCTAAGAGGTTGCAAGTTCAAATAACAAAAATTAAGGACAAATATTAAGAGTGAAAATGTTCAAATTCTTTAAAAATTTTAAGATCACCATGGATAAATATATTTTCCATTCAAATTTTCATGCTATTAAAATAGATGAAATGGATATTATTATGGGTTGTCCTTGGTTGGATTCTTTGGGTATTGTTAACATTAATATGCAAAAGAAGTTTATGAAGTTATGGTAAAAAATAATAATAATAACATTGCAGGATATTTCTCAGCTTAAGAAGCAAAGATCCAAGGAGAAGCAAGAAACAATTATAAGAGAAGTTAAAAAAACAACAAAGAATCAAAAGTCGAATTTACAATAACAACAACAACATATGCAACAACAATGTCCAAGGAAGCTCTATTAGAACACAAGGACACCCCAAAAGAATGGCACAACAGAGATGAGCATGAGAAATAATTTAAAATAAAAACAAAATGCTAAAGAATCAAAGGAAAAACACTTCAAGTTAAGGATGTAGCATATCGCCACCCACACCACCATAAGTGCCAACAATATTGAAGGCAATGCTTAGGGCATCAATATTATTATGGATCTACATAGTCAAAAAGGCATCAAGTATAGCAATGGTTGTCAAAAAGACATCAAGTATAGCAATGTTTGTCAAAAAAAAGCATAGTGGTTTTGGATTTCAAAGTCGTGCAATAACAAGAGAGAACAATAAGAACATTAATTCAAAATATCAAAGTAGAGCAACACATGCAAACCAACAAAGCAATTATGATAAAGTGGCATAATGGCAGATTGGCATCATCAAAGACCACCACCAATCCAGATTTCACTTGGATGCATAGATGATCAAAATTGGTACTAGTTGTTAGCATGGCTTTATTATTTAGATTATTCTCATGTTTTAGAGGACAAAACATTTGTCAAGAGAGTAGTTGTTAGCATGGCTTAGAATGTCATATTATTTAGTTTCTTCTCATGTTTTAGAAGACAATACATTTGTCAAGAGGGTAGAATGCTATGGGACCTAAGAATAGGTATAGGGAGATACAATATTATATTGCATAAAGGTATATTGTATAGTTGGCACAGACCACACATAACCCAAAGTTGATTATATTATATTAAATTATTATAATAAGTGGAATAAGGGTTTTAATAGTCTGCTGCCCAAAATAAAATTAAAAGATGTGTATATAAAAGGAGATTATAATCGATTGGATTCCTCAACATTCTAGAAGGAGACCAATGTTCAAATCTTGCCAAGTGATAAATGGATAATATCCAAGCTTTGTTGTAATACCACCATGTGGTGATACGATGTAATATGGGTGAGGTCCATTTCAATCCCATATAACCAATTGAAAAAAAAAAAAAAATGTCATTGTAATCATCACTCATATAAAGTAGTACTTGTAATAGTCTTTGTATGTGACTTTGCCCTCTCTAAGTGAGGCTCTCATCTTGGAAGATCTTGTGGAGTTATTACTTCTTTAAAAAGTATTTTTGATGTTGCCCTACCCTAAAACCCTAAAGGTCTTCTCTATGACTCATTAAATGAATTGTTATTGTGGATAATTATTTGTGGATGAATAATTTGATATTTTTGCATAATGATAAATAATTTTTATAAATGGGAATAAAATTTCATAACAATAGCACCCTCCCTATACTATTGCATTTGCAAAACTGCACATAGATTTCAAAACCAAAAAAAAAAAAATTGCAAGCATACCACGAGAAAGCCAGAAAGCCTTGTCCTCTACAACAAGACTTGTCCCAAAACCGGGTATCGTTTTACTATAATAAAATAGGACAAGATCAAACTGCTCCTGAAGGGAGCCTATGAGAAGCCTTGTCCTCTACTACAAGACTTGTCCCACAACCGGGGTATTGTTTTACTATCATCAAAAGGGGCAAGATCAAACTGCTCCCGACGGGAGTCCTCTGATTCTCATAAATGAGACAAAAACAGAAGCAGACAACAAAAGGAAGTGAACCTTTAACACTCGGAAACAAAGATTTCAACTTTCACACCCAAAACAAAATAAAAATAAAATCAAAGGAAAAAAGATAGTCCTCTGATTCTCATAAATGAGACAAAAACAGAAGCAGACAACAAAAGGAAGTGAATCTTTTAACACTTGGAAACATAGATTTCAACTTTCACACCCAAAACAAAATAAAAATAAAATCAAAGGAAAAAAGATAACAAATTAGTAGGCTTGACAATGACAAACAACTATTAACAGAACCATTCAATATGCAAACAAGCACAATTTTTATCCATCCATATAGTGGCCCTACAACAAGCTGAATAGCCAGAACCATGTGATCCTACTAGTCCCAAGGCAAACCTCTGGAAAACCTATTGAGACTTAGGCATTCAAATGAACAGGACAAGTTTTTGTCAATCTTACCAGAATAACCCATTATGTTCATGTCTACCCAGAAATTTATATAGAGGGTGGTTATGCACTTATTTCAGGAAGCTTCATGCATTTAGGTATATTGTCTCAAAATCTAGTGTCCAGTGATCATTGGTGAAACAACTAAGCATACAAAATGTTCCACTGTTTGTATTGAGACTGTTGGCTCTAAGGTTTGTTGGAAACTGATACCAGAGCAGCCTAAAATTCGGGTGAGATGGTTTTTTGCTTTCTAGAGCTTCCATTAATCTATGGTAGTTGTTGATTTTCTTGCAACTTACTGGTGATTCAGAAACAATGGTATTCCTAGTAACCAATGGTATTCATCAAAAAGTTGCATATTCCACTCACAAATTGAAAAAACGTTTGAGCCATTTACATATCTATATGAATTGGTACATATGATTCTCTCATTAATAAACTATAAATCGTATTTGGAAGTTGTATATCTCAAATCAATTTTGGTTGTTGAACACGTGAATCAAGAACTCTTAACAAAACGCAGGCAACAAACAAAGAAAAATGTCTAGAATAAGGCCACCATGTGACCTGAAATACTCCAAACTCTGTCCAAGGCAACAAATAGTCCTCCTATCTCCTGAACTTCATCCCAACCGTATCTATTACTGCTCTTCACAATCAAATAATTCAATACTCTAGAAGGACATGCAGTTATAAGTTCTAAAAGGTTAAGAAAATGTGTGAATTTTCAGGTATGGACTAGCAAACATTTGCCCAAAAGGCATGTTATTATACTGTTGAAACATGCGATGCCCCAATTTAAATTGACAAAATATTGATTGGGAAATCTATAATTACCTTAAAACCAATTAATGTTAAAGTACTTTCAAAGTACCAAAGTCCTTGTTTGAAGGGTAAACACCACTAATAGTCTGCTGAATGGAAATTTGTTCCCCTTAAATAATAAACATAAAAGTTCAAGGAATATTAAATCTTCCAAATCAAAAATTACAACTGCTTATTGTCTCAAAAAGGAAAGCAAAAAATCTTGTTTTATAAATATTAAATTTAACCATTAGGCATAGAAGTCATCTGCTATTGGAGCATGTAATGTATTTTACCAATTTGAAAAACTGTGGTTTTAGATGACAACCACCTTCATTTCCTTTAATGCCTTGCCTAAGCCTATCCATATTAGTCTATTGCATGGAAATTTATCTGTACCTAGTAAAAAAATACCTTAACAAATAACATAAACTTCTAATTTGGAACATAAACGAATTCTTTCAAACAGAATATCATTTCACTTTCCAAATATATTGAATTCAAGTTGTTACCAGCTTTTAGCCATACGAAGCAAAACCTGCTTCTACGTACAAAATAAAACAAATGCTAGCCCAATACAGAAACAATAGAAAAGACCCCAGATTTAAAAATAGAAATAGCAGTTCAAGAAGCAGGTTTGAAGACTATAGAGTTTCAACTTGGAAATCACCTATAGCAAAGGCAAACTCACAAGCGTTCAAAAATAAAATCAAATCAAATCAAATAAAAATTGAACTGCAGAATTTCTCCTTATATTTAGAGTTCTTTTTAATTTTTTGTCTTTTATTTTCCTTGTCTTCCAGACCCTATTTAAACATCCATCAAAAGATTTTGAAGAGCAAAGACTCAAAGTTAAGACTCAAACCCATGGGATCTTTATGCCAGGAGAAAGCTAATCTTCTATAAAGCAACCAATACCACTGAAACTCCTCCACTATGACTTGGCCTTTATATTGATGTATAAACATTTAATCATAAAACATAAATCGAATGTTTAACTGTATCTTCATTTTGGATTTTTCAATACTAAAATCAAAAGTTCACCCATCTCCATTTTTATTTAACAATTTATCCATGACAACCGCATACTAATTGACTAGTTTCTAATTACTATATTATTAGTAGGAATCCTCTATTTTAATGGTGAGCTCTTTTCCCCAACTCATCCAATTTACGGGAAATTGTCTAGCCAACACTGAAACTTGTTTCCTCATCCTCTCCTCACATTAGCTAAGTTTGGGTATAACACAGGCATGCACACATATCTACATCCAAGTACTAGGTATACAGTTGATGAAAGAATCACAAGAAACATATGCCTAAATCCATTCTCAAATGCATGAACACTTAAAGATCAATTACAACTTACAGCTATGCACGTTCAAAAATTTACTTTTCCGAGGGGCTGAAACCCCTCATAATGCTTGCAATGTTACTTTTGCACCGGCTAAGTTTGAATCTCGTCAAAGAAAGCACCGATAACGGGAAATGCAAAAGCAGAACAATACAACTTCGAAAACATTAGAAAGACTTCATCAGTTAAAGAAGTACCACATGAATACAGCTGCTCATCTATGTACCCAATGCACGTTACACGTGTAGAAATCCATTTCAATTAGATCCACTTATTAGTGAACATCAACCCGGTGAACATCTCCTGGAATGATCATAACACATCTATGCAAAGATGACAATAATTATAAGAGCAAAATAGGCAAGTTGCTGCAATTTGCCATTTGAAGCCTCAGTGTATTCAAATTGATAAATCTGATATTTCATGCTGCATAGTTGAAAGCCATACATTTATTTTGTAGGTGCTAAAAAGGCAATGAAAATTGCCCAACATAATATTACTATTTTACATGGACATGAGCATTTTATCATATTGTCAAAGTCAGATGGTGGAAGCAACTCTCTTGACAGTTAGCCTTTCATCGCAGAAACACAAAAGCGAACAAAGCAAACATCCCACTCAACAGCATAGAAGAGTACTAGTGAATGTTCCAAGCATTGTATTTGGCATAGGCCAATAAGTACACAGATTGGGTACCAACGATCCTTCTGGCTAGGAAACATGTATGCAGCCTACTGCTTTCATCTCATCCCCTACAACAATGAAGCAGATCTGGAAATTGCAAAAGTGAAGTCATTAAAGAGGCAACCAAAATAAGAAAAAGACCCTTGAGGTATGAACAAAACCAACTAAGCAGCCAATCTTCTTCTCTTAGACAGAGGAGAATCAGGTGGAGAAGATCCACATTCAATATCAGGCACTAGAGGAGCATCATAAAATTCAAAGAAACCAAAGTCCTCCCTCCGTTTGCCTTCAGTTGGACAAACAATTTTTCGAGGCCAATAAAGGCCAGATGCAGTAGGTGGAGAAGGCATCTCAGGCACCTGTGCCAAACAGTCTTCAACATTTACGTCGTCCACACTAAAAGAGCTTGTGGTCCATTCTAATTCTCCAAAATTGGCATTATCCGCCTGTAACAATATTAAAAAAAAAAACGAAGAACAATGGATTTTAGCGCTGAGGAGAAAATCACATCCCTATTTAACTATCAATAACCACCCTCCAACGAAATATATCAATACAGATATATAAAGCTGCTAAAATTATTACCATTTACAAAATGACCAATATAAACTAGAAGATAAAACCAAAAAACCCTATGAAATGTATTTTGCAAAAGTTGTATTTCAAGTCACAAAGCCATAACATATGGAACCTTTCATTAGAGACAGATTTTTGTTTCACCATATAACTTTTAACTGCATGCACTTACTGAGTTTGACATAACTTTTACTTTGAAAAAAAGATTGTACATTAACCTCTTCCCCTAATAGGGATTATTCTTTGAGAATCCTAAGCATGAGACAACAATTAGACTACCATTAATTAGTTGAACCGGTTTTGTAATTAATTACAGTTACTTCTCATAATTTACTGATAAAAACAAAAAGAGTGAAATCATACAGATAATCCATATTTTATACTGGGAAGAAGATAACACAAAAAAAGGGGAGAAAAGCCATATGCCCCAAAGATTCTGGTATTTTGAACCTTGTTTTTGCCTTGTAAAATTGAAATTTGAAATTTCATTAATAGATGCTTGAAATCTTGACATGGATTATGCTTGCTATCTGTCCCTACACTAGTATTTTTTTAAGGGCCATTTTTCACCAGTTGGCTAATTTAAAAAAATAAATATATAACTCTCGTCAATTCCAAAAATATCCCTGTATATAGAGGGAGAGGGCAAACCAAACTTCCTCATAAAAAATGAATATAATTACAAAGTTAACAGTTATCAAATTAGTCAAAAATCATTGTACAATTAGTAAAATTTATGATTTTCCTTAAATATTGGTCTGTATAATATAGACTTCAAGTATTTTGGTATCAAAAATATTGGCTAACCACTTTATACTCGTAAAAAGTTTTCCACCCATTAAACTTTTTCCAGCACATACCTTTGAAGAGCCTGCTTCATCATAGACATAGCCATTGTCCAAGTCAGGCATAACGAGAAATTCATCCATTCTCCAGTCTGCTAATGATTCTGTAAAATACTCCGAAACGCTGCTTCCTTTTCGGGCCAGACCTCCACTTCCTGCTCCCTTCGGTACTCCTTGTTGACATGCTGCTGCAGAAACTTCCTTTGGAGCATTACTTCTCAAAGGTTGTGTCTTCTGATTCTCTTGGGCATCAGATACTGCAGCGGCAGCAAAGTCACAAGAAGATGAAGGAAGGTTGTTCAAGGGTTCAAGCCCAACTCTCACTCCACTCACTAGAAATCTTTTATGGGCAGCCACAAGATGGTTTACAGAATGTATCGAAACATCGCACTGCCGGCACAGAATAGCTCGATCTTCTAAACAGAAAAAGTACCCACACTTCTCCTGTCATTCAAAAAAAAAATCATCATTCGTCCTGTCGATGAATAAGGAAGCTTAACCCAAAACATCCATCCATATATTACCTAATCCCCCTCCACGTTTTTATCTAGAAATTTTACATATCAACAAAATTACTCCGTGCACAATTTTTAATCCACAATTTGTACTTCCATCAATCATCATGATGATGGATCAATAAGTGTAACCCAAGACATCAATGCCTCATCAACTTCCCATCCACAAATTTAATCAAATAACTTTACTTTTCAACAAAAACACTTCCCCTACAAAAAAATTTAATTCAAAACCTCAACTTTCAAACAAAAACATGAACCGTGCAAGTTAAAATTCTCTAACCAACCAAAACTCTCTCAACCCCCTTTCTCATTAACTCCAAGAACCCAATAACAATTTTAAAAAATTAAAAAAATAAATAAAAATCACCTCAGAGATGAGAGGCTAATGTTTCCAGTGGCACTCTGGAAAACCCCTTACACACTGCAAAAAAGATGGGAAGACAGTGTTGGAGATTGTGTGTTGCTTGCCAATTTCAGTGACAGTGAAAACCCTAAAACATTGCAAAGAGACAGGACAATGTCTGTTGGAATTTGCCACTGAAAACTCTAAAACCCCACAATTTGTTGCCAGTGCCTTTGGCCCTGAAAACCCTAAGACATCCATAGAATAGAAAGATACCTCAATTTAAAAATAAAAGAAGAGGGCACCACAAAGTGAGAGAGAGTGACTAACCTCTCCCACTACCATAGCACTGCAAACCCCAAGAGATCACGTAGAGATAGAAGGAGAGGAACATGACCTAGAGATAGTACGTAACCTAAAGATAGAAAGAGAATACTGTAACACCACCTTAAGATAGAATGAGAGTACAGCAACATAACCTAGAGATAGAATGACAGTACAACAACATAACTTAGAGAGAGAAAGAGAATGCATTGTGTCAAATTACCTGGCAGATATCACATTTAGGCAACTGAGAGGAGGCAACAGGGTTAATGAGGGGAATCCTCTGGTGCTTGCTGGCAAGCTTATTGGCAGCATGGATCTGCTTGTCACAGGCTGAGCAGAGGGCTGCCTCATCAGCACAGCACACCAAGGTGGCCTCTGCCTTTTCACATACATCACACTGCACCCTCATCTTCATCTGCCTTCAGGTCTCCACAACTGCTATGTTTTACACAAAAGGAGGACCAAACAACTCTCTTTCTCAAGATTTAGCGTTGGTCCACGGGGCTTACGTGGATAGGTCCTCAGCCGTTGGATTGGAAAGATCTTTAAGTCAGCAATTAAGATTTGTAGTGAGGCTACCAGGCCTTGGCAGTGGTGAGTGGAAGGGTTACCTAAAAAAGTCGGTTTAATGGACTTAATTGTGATAATTTTTAAATTTTAAATAAAATGTTTAAGATTTAAATTTGTTTTCAAATTTTAAATAAAATATTTAATATCGTTTTACAAGATATCTTAGTGATATGTTATTGGGTTGTTGTTCAAGCTATCCAGGTTCAAATCACTGAGAGGGAGGACTGTTGTGTTCTCGGGAATATGGTTCCAGTTATGCCACCTGTATTACTTCGTTTTGATATGTCATTAGTTATACTTGGTCTTAATGTTATTGGGCTGTTATTTAAGCTATCCAAGTTCAAATCATGGAGAGGGTAGTATGTTATTGGATTGTTATTCAAATTATCTAAGTTCAAATCACTAAGAGAAAAGTATGTTGTGTTTTTGAAAATGTGGTTCCAATTATACTACCCGTTATACTTTTTATTAATACTTGATCTTAATATTCAAAATTTAAATAATATAAGTAAATAAAGTTATACATTAAATCTAAGATAATAATGTTGTAAATGAAATTGCAATCAAAAGATTCGAGAAGATCTTCTTGTTTGGAAGTTTTTGCCAAAATAATGACACTTAGATGAAAAGTTGTTTTTATTAGATATTGAGTTTGAAATTACAAGTCCAAGTTCAACGAATCCTTTCACACCTTTGTCTGCATTCCATGATTCTTCAATCTACATGGGTTTTTATGCCTTATTTTTAAATGGAAAATGGTGGTTGTCAAATTTGACGACCTTGCCGACTCATGGATTCCCTTTCAAGAGAAAGGTACAATATCAGATTTTGTATGGTTGACATTAACCTTACGCACTCATGGATACCCTTTCAAGAGAAAAGGACAATAAAAAAAATTGAGTATTTAACATAAGACTTCCATAGGAAGAAGACATTGAAAACACATAAATTTACAATGAAATTTTATGGACTATAGTAGATTTTATCATTTAAGTATAAACTAAAATTTTATAACGTATAATTGATTTTAACATTTATAAAATCAAAAATGATATGTTTTGTTATATATGTTTATCTAATGAAAGATGAATTATAACATAGTATTATTTTAGATTTAAACTTTCGTAAGTTTTGAAGCTTTAAATGTAAGGCCATTCAAATGGTATTTATTATTGTAAAGTTGTTTTGATGAAAAAAAATTTATTATGTAATTTAATATTTAAAAAGATATTTAAAATGAAACTTATAAAGTTGAAATTTATTGGTATAAAGATAAGTTGATATGAGAATCTTTGGATTGATGTGTAGATTTTGTTTCTTATTGTTGTTTCTTAAGTTGTTTATCAACTTTATTAATATATGTAAAATGATTATGGGTTTTATGGATTTAGTAAATTACTTTTATTTAAATAATAAAGATTAAACAATTATTAGTTAACTGGTATTAGTTTAATTGGTTTGATTTCTTAGTTTTAAAAGAGGAGACTTAGGTTTTAATCTTGCTAAGAAAGAATAATCAAGTTGTTGGAATACCAAATATGGTGATAATATAATTTGCGTGTGTAACAAGGACAACACATTGGTTAGGGCTTTAGCCTCTCTTTGGGGAGGTCTAAGGTTCAAACTATGGCATACCTAGAAGGCGATAAGCAATAGGCAGCTTGATTATGACTATACTACCATGGTTTATCGGGGTTACTCGTGACCCTTTTTTATTTATTATTTTTTAATCAGGTTTGTTATCGATCGACAAAAAAATCAAATAACACTACGTGAACAGGGGAGCTCTGTAATAGGGCCAATAGAGCTGATTTAAAAATACAAAAAAAAATTGTGTGTTGGCTTGATCTTACTCGGCCACCTATGCCTAGATGCAGACTCGCTAAAATGAGCTCACGGTCAGCTAATAAGGGTAAGATTCAATACAAGTACCATGACCAAATCACTCTAATACCAATGTAGGAAATTGAATAGATTATTATTTATTTGGGATGATTATATACAATGAACTAGCTTAAATTAACCAGTAACAAACATGCCATATATAAACCTAAATTTTGTAGCTCTAAATAACTGGTTAACTTAGGCACTCACTAAAAAACAATTACAGCACATTTGCTTTTGGAAGGTCAACCTAACGTGCACTGCATAATAAAATAAATAATGTAATAAAACTATAGCCTATAGCCAAACATCCTCCCCTTATTACATGATTTGAAGTACATAGAGAGTTGCGAAACAACTCAAATTTGATACATGCAAGTGCCTTAGTGAAAACATTCGCAACCCATTCATCGATAGAAATGTACTGAAGTTGAATCTTGTGCTTTGGAACTTCATCTCAAATACAGTGGCATTGAGTGTCGATATGTTGTGTTCGTTCATGGAACACTCGATTCTTGACTAGTTTTAAAACACCTTAGTTATCACAATTCAAGTGTATTGGAAGATTCTTCGGAAGACCCATACTTGAAAGAATGTGACGTAACCATATCACTTCTCACACTGCTCCCCGTGCTACACGATATTCTATCTTTGTAGATGAAAGTGCAATAACTTGCTGCTTCTTATTGTGCCAAGAGACAAGTCTAGATCCAATATGAAATATGTATCCTAATGTTGATTTTTTGTCATCTATAGATCTAGCATAATCTGAGTCGATATATCCTTGCAAGAACTTATCATTCTTCTTGTACTCTAGGCCATATTTTGTTGTGTCATGGACATAGTGTAAAACTCGCTTCACTGCCTTCCAATGACTGACCTTAGGTTCCTACATGAACCTTGAAAGATAGCTCATAACAAAGCTTATATCTGACCTGGTATTAGTCAAATATATGAGACTCTCAATCAACTGTCAATAGAGAGTTCCATCTACCTGAGGAGATGTATCATAGCGATATAGTTGTAACCCTATTTCCATTGGTGTTTCTTTGGGTTTACAATCTATCATGTGATATTTTTCAATTAGTGCCTTGGCATACTTCATTTGTGTGACCTTGATGTGGTTCTTTTTTGTACTACTTCCAAGCCAAGACAATAATGTAGAAGCCCCAGATTTGTCATTTCAAATGACTTCTTCAATTCACCCTTCATTGCTTCTATCATATTTTCTGAGCTGCCAATGATGATCAAATCATCAACATAGAGTACAAGTATCACTATTTCAAAACCAACCTTCTTGAAATAGAGATTGGCATCTAAGGTACTTCTCTTGAAACCATGTTGCAAGAGGTGATTATCAATCCTAATGTATCAAACTCTTGGAGTTTATTTCAATCCATACAAGGACTTTATCAATTTGCAAATATTTTGTTCTTGTCCTTCAACAACATATCCTTTAGGTTGGATCATGTACATTTATTATTTGAGAACACCATTCAAAAAGACACTCTTCACATCCATCTGATGAAGTTTCCATCATAATTGAGTTGTCATTGCACAAAGTACACGAATGGTGGTCATCTTTATCGTTGGTGTGCATTTTTCTTTATAATCTGTCTTCTTTTTTAGCATAGCCCTTTGCAACAATATGGATTTTATGCTTGTCGATAGTTCCATCTACCTTATACTTGACTTTGTATACCCATTTTCAACCAATGTATTTCTTTCTAGTAGGCAGATCAACTAGCTCTCATGTTTTGTTCTTCATAAGAGATATATATTCGTCATCTATAGCTACCTTCCATTAAGGCACACTAAGTGCTTCTTGCACTGATGCTGGTTCATGCTCCACCACTGAAGTCACAAAATATCTACCTTCCTCTTCACTTATTTTTTCTCCATCATCATCTTTTTCTCTTTCTTGGCGTGACATACGTCGAGTACGTGGTTGATTGGAGTTGGGATCAGGAGGTGCATCCAATTTTACATCTCTTCTTGTATTAGGGAGAAATTATTTTTATGTACTTAGGACCTTCGTACATTAGAAAATAATGTCATAATATTTGGCCAATAGGACTACAATGGTAGGGCATCCCACTCCAATCAGGTTACAACAATCAGATCCCCCGCTCTAATGGGAGTAAAGCTCTTGGGCTCTCTGCTACAATATTTAAGTCTCCTGCTCCAATCGAATTAAAGCACTCATATCCTTTGCTTCAATCATGTTAGAGCGGTCAAGGTTTCCCACTCTCAACACATAAAAGCATTCAACTCTCCCTCTTTAGTGAAATCAAAAGCGCTCGAGTCCTCCATTTTAATAAAGTGCTCACCTTTCCCACTCTAGTGAGAGTTAAGCACTCACTTTTTTGCTTTATGTATTGTCCATCCAATAAAATTGCAGCACTCATCTCTCCCACTCCAATGGAATTGTAGTGGGAGAATCTTCCATTCTTATATGGATAAAGTGCTTAGACTTTTCACTCCTCTTATTTATCTTAATTATTTGAGAGCGATGACTTTAGGCCTTAGTAAATGAAAGAAATTATATTTTGGGGACCTACTTTGCAGAACTAAAGGTTAGGGCAAAAGGGGAATTTAATTTTAGATGCTTACTATGGTATGAAGCTTAGGTGATGAAAGGCATTTATCTTTTGGTGGGGAACTCCTTTAGGAATAAATTTTGTGCTGAGGAAAAAAATGATGATGAACAAATGACTTGGGATTTTTAAGATTATGAAATTATATGCAATGAATGTTGGACCTAGGGAAAATTTGATGGAGATTGAGAGTTAAGGATTTTTCAAAGAGACCTTGGGGACTATGGGAGACTTCAAGGGAGATTTTGAGAAAGGACATGCTCTTAACCAAGGTATAAATTTTCAAAGGGATTATATAGACATGACCATGGGCAAAAAATGAAAACCTTGACATTGATGGCTTTTAGGGTTATTACAATGATTTGAGAGTCACCAAACTTGGACTAGAAAGACTTTGACTTAATATAACCACAAAACATCCTAGACCTAAGACCTTTACAAGACTGTTCAAAATTTAAAATTAGGGGTACTTTTCAAGTTGGATTACAACTCCAACATTGGCTTCGATTGGGACAAGTGATGAAATATTGAAGCACTTGAGAACCTTAGAATCTCTAGTTAGACTCACTTTGTAATCACATCCCTAAATCACCTAAAATATATGGAAAGAAAATATATTCTACCTAATCACCTATATGAATACATTGAAACAGAAAGGGGACACTCTTCTTCCTAGTCACATAAAAACTTTAATATGAAAAGACTTGAAAAGAAATTTTTTTGCAAAGGACCAAAACAAAACATACTTTCCTCTACCTAATCACCTAGGGACAGACTCAAAGGACTTGAGAGACATTTTTTTGGAAGACACAAGTAGAACTTATTCTCTTCTGACCCCAAAGCAAGGGTTGTACAACTTTAAATGTTGAGTATTGATTGGGATTCCAATTTGGTCTCCTTCCAAGGTTTGTAGCCTGTAAGTATGTTGACCAACACTCTAAACTATTTGACAAGGCCCAAGCCACTTAGGTTCTAGTTTTCTTTTTTTCCAACGTTTTTATTCTTAGGATCCCAATGTATCACTATATCTCCTTCAAAGAATGGTTTACCTCTAGCTTTCTTATTAAACATCTATGATGTTTTCTATATCTGCTCTATTATCCTGGTTAAATATTACCTTCTCTCTTCTTGCAAGTGTGCTATATGATCTAGCCTTCTTTGTAAGATATTAGGTCTTTCATGGTCTTGCAACAATAGAGATAAAATAGTTCTCTCTACTTGAGGAGGTAATTGGGCATTTTCTCTATATATTAACTCATATGGAGATTTTCCTATACTTCTTTTGATTGATAATTTGTCTGCCCATAAAGCATATTTTAATTCACTATCCCAACTTATCTTATTTTTACCAAGTGACCTCTTAATTATGGTAATCAAATTCTTATTTGATGATTCTACTAGGCTATTGCCTTGAGGATAATAAATTACAACATGGGAAAGCTCAATATTATATTCAACACAAAATTCAATCATTTCAAATGAGGTAAAGTATGTGGTATTATCAGTGACCAACTTTTTAGGGACCCCAAACCTGGTCAAAATATTTTCTTCTAAAAATTTGATAACCACCTTAGTTGTTGACTTCTTTAATGGAGTTGCTTCTACCCATTTAGTGAAATAATTAGTTGTTGTGATAATCCATTTGTGGCCTCTTGAAGAGTTGGGGTTTATCTCACCAATGAGGTCAATTCCCCATTGTGTAAATGGAGCATCAATAATTACTAGCTTTAGAGGCATGGCTACTAAGTGTTTCTTCCCTATAAAAACTTGATAATTATGACACCCTCTCACATATTGATGAACATCTTTGAACAAAGAAGGCCAGTAGTAGCCAACTCTCATGATTTTGTTAGCAGTGGCTTTAGGTGCAAAATGACCTCCACAGAATCCATCATGAAATTATTTAATCACCTCAAGAACCTCCTTTTCAAATAAGTAGAGCAATAGAATTCCATTTGGATATCTCCAATAAAGTTTACCTTCCTAAACATAATATTTTTGGGATTGTTGCTTCATGGATCTCATTTTATTTGTAGATATACCTCTTGGGAAAGATAAAGTTTGAAGATATGACAATATGTCATCATACCATTTGCATTCTACATTATCAATCCTTCTAATGTCATGCATTTCATCTACCATAACAGTGTTGTTCATGTTTTCTCCTTCTTTGTTAGCCATGTACCTTGCCAACCCCTATCCCCTGATGATCTAAACTACTTTAAATTCTACATCATACTATAGTAATTTAACCATCCACCTTGCAGGACTGTCTGTGGGTTTTAATGAGTAAGGACATCTTTTATAGCTATATAAGGAATGCAAGCTATGACTTTGTTAGATCCAAAAATACCTTTGAAATATTCTAATGCTCTTATTAAAGCATAAGCTTGTTTCTCTATCATGGTATATTTTAGTTAGGCTCCTTTTAGTCTTGTACTCATAAAAGCTATGGGTCTTTCATTGTTCTCTTCATATTTCTTAGATAAGACTACAACAATAGTATATTCTGAGGCAAAGGAATATATGTGAAATTTTTTAGAATAGTTAGGACAATTCAATACTAGGGCAGTAGTAATGGCATATTTAATGCTTTGAAAAGCTCTGAAATTCTCATCTATCCACCTAATATCTCCATATTTCTTTATCATGTCATTTATTGGTTTAGCAATCTCAACAAAATTTGGAATAAATCTCTTGATAAAATTTATCTTACCAAAGAAAGACCTAACTCCTTTTAGGTTCTTAGGGGGAGGGATCTTGGTAATAGCTTTAGTCCTTTGTGGATCAATACTAATCCCTTCTTTTGATACTACATGCCCTAATAAATTTCCTTGTGTAGCCCCAAAAATACACTTCTTTGGATTTAGAGATATCCCATATTCTTTGCATTTGGAAAACACTATGGCTAAGTGTTCAAAGTGATCCTCTAGATTCTTTGAAAATACTATTATGTCATCAAGGTAAACAACAACTATTTCAAACATGAGACCTTTGAATGCAAAATCCATGGCTCTCTAGAAGGTTGCACCTGCATTCATTAATCCAAAAGGTATCCTAAGGTATTCAAATGTTCCCCAAGGAGTAGTGAAAGTAGTCTTATACCTATCTTTTGGATTCACCAATATCTGATTATAGCCTGAAAAACCATCTAACAGAGACATTCTAGCTGATCCAACAACTGCTTGCAATAGTTGCTCCATGTTTGGAAGTGGGTAGTTATATTTAAGTGAATTCTTATTCAAATTTCTAAAATCAATACACAATCTGATTTCACCATTATTTTTCCTAATAGGTACCAGATTTGCAATCCATGAAGAGAATCTGACTTTTTTGATAATTTTTGCATCTAACAATTTATGTACCTCTTTCTGCATGATTGGGTGCAATGTAGGGTTGAATTTTCTTTGTTTTTGTCTAAATGGATTTGTACCTTCCTGAAGGGGTATGATATGTGTCATTACATCTATATTGAATGTTCTCAAGTCTTCATAACTCCATGCAAAAACATCCTTATTCTTTTTCAGGAAGCTAATGTATTGTTTTCTTTCTTTACCTATCAAAGCCTTATTTATTTTTACTAGTCTAGGTTCTTCTTATGTTCCAATATTTACCTCATTAGCTTGTGATTCCTGGAACAGTGGCTTGTAAGCTCTATCAAAGTCATCAAATAGACTTTCTAATGAAATGAATCCATGAGGGATTCTATTAGTTTTTAATTGTATCACTTCCATAGGTTCTCCTATGACATCTTTTAATTTTGCTTCATCTTCCTCATCACATATTAGATTTGCATATTGATTCTAGAGGGTCATGAAGTCTTTGATATCTATATCATTCTCAAAAACTTGAAGATACACAACATTATCTGGTATAGAAGGTTTGTATACAGAGATAGTGGGAAACCTATCCATATACTTTGTATCTATTTCTGCATAGTCTACACCTAAAGCATTAACAACTAAAATATTTACAACCTCATTTTGATTCCTGGGAATATATTTCAAATTAAATGCTAGAAACTTATCAATCTCATCAAGTACAACTTGTTTGTACTATCTCAACCTTGGGTGTTTAGCTTGGTACTTTCCTTTCACTTGTTGTATAATAAGTTCTACATCTCCAGACACAGTTAAGAAATTGATACCCATTTCCTTGGCTTTTCTTAACCCAAGCAATAAAGCTTCATATTCTGCTACATTATTTATGCAAGGGAACTCAAGTCTGTATGGTATACCAAGATAATTTCCTTTGATATCAATCAAATTAATGCCAACACCAGCCCTTGTTTGTGACTTTGCTCCATCAAAAGTCAAGGTCCACATTTCTTTAGTTAACACCCTATCTGATTTTGCATCAACTTCTGCTATAATCTTGGGATCCATATCTTTAGCTTCATAGATATTTTTTAGGAAAGGTGTATGCCATATTGAATATACCCCCATCCCTTTTTCTTCCATAGAGTTGACTAGATTAATCATTGTATTGTTAGACTTCCTCAATTCTATAGAATACCTGTTGAAGGGCTCACGTCTGAGAGTAAAATTTTCTTTCCCAGATATTGGGATGGTGGCATAAGACCAATCTAGTTGAATTGAACCACCTAGTTGTTCAGCCCAATGTCTACTTAACAATAAGGAGAAGAAAGGATCCACATCTACAACTACCACATCCATAACTATTCCTTTCTTGGGATATTGGTCTAAAAATACAAGTAGTCCAGTTATTATTCCCACACAGGGCACTTGTCTACTATCCATTACAAAAATAGGAGGAGAAAATCTTGCACATGTTAATATTAAATAATCTGCTATTTGCTTTGGCATAATGTTATGTGAAGCTCCACTATCAAGCATATAGTTATGGATTACATACTGGCCTCCTAAATCTAAAGCATATCTAAGGGAAATATAAAAATTTCTAACTGAGGAAGGAGTTCTAACTGGAAGATTTTATGATGTAGAAGCATTGTAGACATGTCCATCTACCTGATCAACTAACTCAAAAGCTTTACAAACTTGGTTTCTATATTTCATAATGGACATTAATTCACAAAATGTAACATTTACTTTCTATTTGGTTAATTCTAATCCAAAATCATATTCCATTTTCTTAACTTCAACTAACTTTTGAGTTTCTTTTTGTTTTAGAATATCTTCATTTATTTCAGTAATATCAGGAACAACCTGTTTCTTTTCACCTTTTTTGATATTTTTCTCTTTATTTTGAGGGGGTGTTCCTTTAGAATCCTTTTCTATTCTATCTGGTATTGTTCTATTTCTTAAATTCACTACATGAATTCTTTCTAATGATTCTATCTCTTCTATTGTGGGAGCTAGCTTGCCTTGTTTCATTCTTTCAAATATACTATCCTGAGGTTGTTGCAAGATCTCAATATTATCAAGGATGAAAGCTCTAGGAGGTTGACTAGAAGTAGACAAATTAGCCATTTCATTTTCAAATTGTAACTCTCTAGTTTCATCATCTTGATTCCAACAAACGTTAATTTTGATATCCTCATCGAATCATCCTCAAGATTCACATTACCATGCAAGCTCAAGTATATACCACAATCAATAGAATTATGAGGAGCATCACAAGCAGAACAATAGAAAGGAAAATTTGTAGCTATGTTAACTGAAGGAACTATATCTAAATATTTCAAAATTTCTTTCTTCTTCTAGTTACCATTATTTCCCCCATTTTTACCATTTTCATCTGAGTTATTTCTATTCCAATTTCTATTGAAATTCCTTCTAAAAGGGGGCTTATTATCATTTTGAGATGGTGAAGGCTCTCCATTCTCTGTTTTCCCTCTTTTAATCCTGGCTAATCAATTATTCATAGTGTTGAACATCTCTGTCATTTGATTAGCTAATTTCTCCATAGGGTCATGTTCTATTTTTCTTAGCATTGTGAACCCTACCTTTTTTGGCTTTTTCTCAAACTGATTCAGTTCTAAGGAATAGGGTTTCATTTTTCCACTATCAATCATGTTTCTTTCAATATCAATGGCTTTCTCCATACATTCATCAATAGTAGTGACTCTTTGTTGTCTTAATTCATAATTAAATTCCCTAGGAAATGCATTTTTATAAAAGTAGATTGACTGATTGTCATTTGGCCTCAGGGTGATAGGAATTTTATTTCTTATCTTAAAAAACCTCCTATTAAAATCTTCCACAGATTCATTCTCTTTATTTTTCATAGTGGCTAACTCTATCAATAAATATTGTTCATTCTTTCTTTCCCCATACTTCTTTAGAAAAATATCCTCCATACTATGGAAATCAAGAATATGATTATCTAGAAGACTATTAAACCACTCCCTGGCATATTTTTCTAAAGTCTAGAGAAATAATATAAGAACTACATCTTCTTCCTCTACCTCAAGGCTATCCATGGCATATAAGAAACTCTTGATATGGTCTTCCCTTGTTACTGCATTATTTCCTTGAAATCTTGGCAAGTACTTATGAGCCTTACTAGGGAGGTTATGCAAGATTGCAGGTAATTGAAAGGGTCTATATCTATTAGTTCTCCATAGATGGATATTCTGATTATTCTGATTATTTATATTATTTTGAAGTGGAGGAGGGTTGGCCATATTAACTTATGGGGGTATTGACAACAAGATTTACAACAACACTCACAGTAGGAATAATGAATAGAATTATTCTCAATAGGAGTAGAATTAGATTTATCTCTAGAAACAAAATTTTTAGCTATAGGGCTTTTATGGGTATGGATAAATACCTCTGGATTTGATAGTTCTAGAAAAATACTCTTGTCGCTTCTTCTTGTGGATGCTAGATCATATTCTTTCTTCTTGATTCTTGATTTTTTTGAATTCATTCAAGTCGAAGTCGCCAACACCAATGTGTAATTTTTCAAGAAAAGAATCACTCTTTGGCTAAGATTGCTCAACCTCAAAACTCTCAATCTCACAAAATCTCTCTTCAAGGGATTATGGAATTTGGCAAAAAAGTTTAAACATTAAAAGAATTGATAAAATCATGACCATTGTTTTAAAAAAATTGAGAAATTAAAGTACAGGTAAAAAAGACTCAAAAATATTAAAGATTAAAAACAAGTTCGTCCCCGGAAATGGTGCCAAAAACTATTGTGGAATTATTTTGTGTCCTTTTAATTTCAAGTGTCACGCCACATAATACTTCTTTATCACAAGCAATATTACAAACTTTAGTGGATCTACCTCTTTAACCTAGGAATAGATTATCTAATGACTCTAAATAGATTAGGTTGGGTTAGGATACCCTTGAGGTAAGCTTAAGTATTGATTGTTAAGCTCATGCTCATCTGGATGAATAAAATTGATTAAAAAGGTTTGATGTTCTTTGATCAAGATTCACATAAACTCATACATTTACCATTTGACCAGTGCCTTGTCCATTGGGCCAATTATAGCAAGATTTGTTAACACAATTGTTGTTAAGAAAGAAAGGAGAAAGAAATGTTGGGTTGATTACATTCATTCAAATTATGTAACAAATGTAATTAATTAACCAATGAAAGAAAGCATCAATTACACATTCAGATTATGTAACATGTAAATGAGACACACACACAAAACTAGAAACAATGAATTCCAAAGGAAGAAGCTGGAATTTGTATTAATATCAAGATTTTACAATGGAGTCTAGCTCAAAATGGCACAAGACTCAATAGATGAATACAAAATCAATATTCTCATTCAAATGATGAAATAAGAATCTATCACCCTCCCATTCCAATGTGGTAACAATAGGTTTCCTAGCTTCTGGTTCAGTCACTAGAAATGATCTCAACTTCTAAATGCTTCCTCAAAATTCTTGCACAACAATGGGGAAGAATTAAGGGATGACAAAGAGAGAAGACACAATGGAGAAATACAATTGATAGACAAGAACACAAGGTTGTACCTTTAGGCAAAATTTGCTATGCAAAAACTTGATGCTTATTCTAGTTGTTGAAGCTCCTTTTATAGATTTTAGGGGATCTTGTTTTGTTATGGCTTACATGTAGTGGATCTATCCATGTGGTGACTTCTTAGCCATTTATTATTTGAATTAATTATAGCAAACACACATCTGTCTTAGGCTATTTTATTCAAAAATTTACCCTCTCCCTTTGCCTATTGCCAAGACTAGGTTTTCAACAAGAAGTGGAAAATAGTTGTATGGCATTTATGCCTTATGACTCACTAGTCTCTTGATCAATATTTTCTTCAGTGGTGGACCCAACATTGACTTCTTCAGCCTTGTCTTTTTGTGAACTTTGCCCTTGCTCTAAATTCTTACCTTGGGAATATGTGGTCATGGAAACTTTAAGGCTACTTTTCCTTATATATTTCCCCTTATTGATTTCATCCCAAAGGTCCTTCACCTCCTTGTCAATATACTCCCAGGCTTCATCACTAAAAGTCATAGCAAATTTTAGCATGTTCATATTTTGTATGATCTTATTCTTAATAGTTTTTTACCATTCTTTGTTGTCTTGAGCAAATATGCATAAGTGATCCACAGTTTCTACAAGAAAGTTGGTCTACCTAGCCAATTCTTCTTCATTATTAGGATCACAGTCGAAGCTTTGTATTCTATTTAGGATTAAATCTTCAACATTGGCCACTTGTAAGTATTCTTCTAGAGTGAACTCTCTTTCAAATAGCTCTTCATTAATCCTACTTTCCCATTCAACCACCTTTTTCTCCCAAGTCTGCCATTTTGGCCTATCTATTAAAAATATTGAGATCTTTGCAAATTCCTTAGCATACAAGATAACAATACCATCGCCCATTACTATATGTCCTTCACTCATCTCCTCGTAGTATTCTTCAAACATTTGAAAAGTGGGGTATATTTTGTTCACTCTTTGGTCTGCTTTTTCTAAGAGAAGTTTCAGGTCATCTATAGTGAGCTTAATCAATCCGATGTTGTAGAATATATCTCTTAGATCCCCTGGCTCATTTTGAATTTTATTTTGCATATCTCTTTTGAATTTGGAAATGAATTAGAGCAATCAATATTTTTAATGATAATATATTTTTCTACATTGGGAGTTGTAGCTTGAAGACTTGATACCTATTGTTTGAGTCTATCTATCTCAACCTGCATTTGATCCACTTTTGCTGCTTTATATTTTAGTTCATTAATTTATTTTTCTATAGCAAGTGTGAGTTGTGCATGTGCAACAACTCCAAACTTCATCATACCTATTGGGTCTCTTGTAGCCTGCATCACCCCTCTCTCCAAGTCAATTTGAGCCTCTTTTGCATTTCTTGGTAAAGGGATATCAATGGTGGCGGTAGATGTATCATGGGCACTTTGTTCCCTGGGTTCTTCAACTGTATATTGTCCTACATTAGGATCTTTTCCTTCTTCCATATCTTGAATTTTCCTTTCTTCATCAAGCTCAAATTGTATGGCCTCTTCTTCTACATGCACCAAGGTGAGACTTTTGTGAACATTTGAAGAAGGGGTCATTTCAAGTCTAGGCCTTTTATACTTTGGAAAAGTCAAAGGGGAATCAATTTTGATCTGGTGTCCTCTCAGTAGATTAGACAATCCTCTTGCCTCTTGGATTTTTTGAATCACTAGTGGGGATATTTTGCACTCCTTATTATCTATAACTATACCTATGGGGACCACTTGAGGTTTTTTTACTACGAGCTCAAACCCTTGTTTTGAGGCCATTGGTGCTTTAGAGAGCTCGGAAGGAGTGGCTTTTTTGTCTTTTTTTTTTTTTTTAGTATTCTTTTCTCTTTTGTTGTTTGCCTCTCTATCCCTGTTTGATGGGGCCCTTGGGAGGTGGAGTTATTCCTTCCTTAAGGATTATTCTTGGTTTGCCCTACCTTAAGGGTATTATCTATCTCTCTCTCTTTGTGGATTGTTTGGGGAAAATATTTTGGGGGAAAATGTTTTTATTTTTTTGGTATTGGGGAATGGTTCTGTTAATAAAAAAGTATGCAACACTTGAACCTATGTAGAGGAAGAAGTAACTATCTCTTTGCCCTTGATTATTGCAAGGAGTGCTTTGGGAAGACTGTTCAATTGGAGGGTCTTCTATTTTTGCTTCTACCACATCAGTTACTTCCACCAACACTTCTACTTGTTCAGGATCCTGGTCTATGATTTCCAACATAGGGTCCTGTAGGTCTTCTATGGGAATAGCTAGAATTCGTAGGGTAGTTGATTCTATTGCAGCACCTCTAAATATTCTCAAGTCACTAGGGTAATTCCCCACCATCTCTATCCATGTATGAGGTATATCTCTCATCTTCCATACCAATTCCAATGATTCCTTCCTTATGATTACTCCTTGCATTGCATCTTCAAAGTCATCTACCCTATGATTGACCTAGGCAAGACTTAAACTCTTTATCAACTCATAGTAATGACCAAAAGGATCATAGGGCCTCCAAGTGATCTCAAAAAATCCATAATAATCCATATCCCAGATAGCTCTCAGAAGGCTAATATGGCCTCTATATACATAATGCCCTAACTTGCAAGGAATGTCTAGCCAAGGAATTTTTTCCTTTTTCTTACTACCCTCATTTTCACCTCTTCTACTAGTTGTCTTGTGATTTCTAAGACAACAATGGACATAGGACAAAATTTGGGCAATGCTTTTGGTGGGAGCTTGGCCCCAAACAATCTGATATATGTGAATTCCTCTACAAAGAAGAAATCTCCTATTTTATTTTGATGTAGAAATGTGGCTATGCTGTTGTCAATTCTTCTAGGATGAAAGCCACAGAGTCGTTCATAGATGATCATGAGGAATCTCCCAAAGAAGTAATTATAGCTAGACCAACCTTCATGAATGCAAGGAAGCCTATCTTGGACGCCAACAATCTTCTATCCCTCCCAATTGCTTGACTAAGGATGGCTCCATATGTCCCACTATCATATGGATTAGAAAATAGTAGTATAAAAAAAGAGGTATTATTTCTCTCTTCTCCTTAATAACTTGTTGTAACTCTTTTAATTCAATGTCTATATTATCACTTATGATATTTTCCCATCTATACATCGGTATTTACCTTATTTTATTGCATTGAACGGCCAAAAACATAACTTTCTGGCTGACCCAATCTAAATATTTGCTTCTAAGTACTATGTTAATCATATCTACATAATCCTTGGCCCAAGGGCAAAGGGTAGACTTGTGAAAAGGAAATTTGCTTGGTATTTATTCATTGTAATTGAACAACCTAGTGTAAAAAGAAGTATCAAGCATATATTTAGCTTGCACAAAAATTACTTGTTTATCTAGTATTAGGGTGGAGGCACTCAACTGAAAGACCTTTTTGATTTTGTCCAACGTGATTCTAAATACTGCTTGGTTAGTATGGTCTCTCACTGTTTTTGTTTTTTTGAATCATAGGCAACTGCTAACCATGACAATAGGTTTGAAGAGTGGTACACTTTTGGACATATCAACTTTCCCGGATTGCTGGCCCACCTATTGCATAGAGAGACTTTCTCTGAATTGAAGTTTTTGGGCCCTTTTGAATAGCCCTTTTAGTAGTGTTGCATGGTGCTAGTTATCCTCTTCTATGGGCTCATAGCTATAGATGGCCATATTTTCAAGTTCTCCTTGTTGTTGGGGGGTAAGTTCCCCACTTAGCCCTAACTCTACAACAAATTCTTTACGGTCTCTCACCATAGATTTCTATTTTAGTGATTGGTAAGGCAAAGCTTCCACCAATCCTTTTATTTGAGCTTTGACATTCATGGTGGTAGCACAAGAAGTGCTTTTGGGTGCCATCTTTGCAATTTTAATAGCTCTTCTAGAATTCAATAGCTTGGGTGACTTCTCCTATACCTCTCATGCTCGACTGTGAGTACTCTCTATGAGTGAACTTCAAATGTTTTATGCAGGTTTTTTATGGTAAGCCTCGCATGCGTTGACTTTAATTATTCTCAACCACGTCCTTAGGCTGGCCAGTCAATGTTCTCCACCTTTTCCTTGCACAACTGTATTAATGGTCATGATGTAGTGCTTATGTTCTACTATTGGTGAGGAGGATCCTTGTCTAGTGTGCCGCGAGATGTCTAGATCTGATTCATCAATGACTATTGAGTTGTCAGGTATCCTTCTTAATAGGTGTGCCAAATCAGTTTGATTTGTTATTTTTCTAAAAGGGTGCTTTTGTCGTGACTTCCTCATTATACGTCTTCTCCCAGCTAGATTTTCCAACTAGTGGATGCTTTAATGTGCATGTGTTGGTTTGGTGTGCCAATAAAATCACAACGCTTTATTATTCTCACTTGAATCTATACTATCGGTTCATTTGGTAGGTATTTTGGTCATTTATTTTCATAGAAACCAAATTTAAGGCATTAGTAAAAAGTAATATAACTTCAAATAAATAAACTTACAATCGCTCATTATGGTACAACTTTCTTCTTGGAAAATTTTGGATTGTGCACTTCTCTATTAGCATTATCATCAGGGTTGTTCATTCTTTGAATAATCGAAATGTAGTGCTTGAAGTTGTTCACTTGCACATTCTTCATTGATATACTCCAATACGGGCCTTTATTTCACAACCAATCAAAATACAATTATGGGCTTTCTTTGCTCAAAATTGGGCCATCGATCTCTTTAGTGTTGTCATTTTGAGTCATTGATCTGGTAGCCCATGAAAGAGGAGTGCCCAAATATCCCACTAAGGTTTGGGCTACTTGCTTCATGACCATTGAGATCTCAGTGGTGAAGCTTCCCTCTCGATTAATATCAAAGCACTTGGATTTTTTGCTCAATGCTCAAGTATCTTGCTATAGTAAAATCAAAGCGCTCAAGTTCTTCGCTTTATCATAGTTTTCACTTTTCTTACTCTAATGAAATATTAGCACTAAAAATATCACTCCAATAATATCAAATCTCTTAGGTCCCCTACTCATTTTGATTTTATATCCAATAGAAATATAGCATTCAAGTATCCGCTCCAATGAAATTAAAGCGGTGGAGCCTTCCGCTCCAATGAGAATGCAATGCTCAAGACTTTCGCTCGTTATATTTTGAATAAAGCCTTGGTGAGCAGTTTAATTTTAATTCCATGGGAGCTGAGATATTAAACCTTAATGCATGGAGTTAGAGTGGAAAGAGGAAAAAATTAAGTCTATGTATTGAGGGTCCTTAGAACTTGTATGAGGGGGATGCTTTTCAGGGGTCTCTCCTAGGTAATAGACCTTATGGATTGCATAGGGGAAAGAGGAACATATGAAAGATCTAATAATGGTAAATGGGCTTTAGACTTAGGAAATCATGACTTCAAGGAGATGCAATGCTTTATTTTTGACCTTTGACATTACATGAGATGGGTATTTCTAAAGGTAAAACCTTATAGAGTAGTATTAATTTTTGAAGGCCAGGGAGGGAAATTATTTTTATGTACATAGGACCTTTGGACCTTAGGAAAATAATGTCATAAAATTTTTCCAATAGTACTGCAATGGTAGGGAATCTCTCTCCAATCAAGTTATAGTGGTCGTAGCCCCTGCTCCAATGGGAGTAAAGCTCTCGGGCACTCTGCTACAACATTTAAGTCTCCTGCTCTAATCAAATTAAAGCACTCATATCATTCACTCCAATCAGGTTAGAGCGATCAAGGTTTCCCACTATCAAAACATCAAAGCATTTAATTCTCTCACTTTAATGAAATCAACAACTCTTAAGTCTTCCATTTTAATAAAACGCTTACCTTTCCCGCTCTAGTGAGAGTTAATGCTCACTTTTCTGCTTCGCGTATTGTCCATCCAATAAAAGTGAAGCACTTATCTCTCCTGCTCCAATGGAATCATAACAGAATAATCTTCCACTCTTATAAGGATAAAACACTTAGAATTTCTACTCATCTTATTTGAATGAAACCTTAGGGGATCTTAATTATTTGAGAGCGATGATTTTAGGCCTTAGTACATAAAAGAAATTACATTTAGGGGACCTACTTTGCAAAACTAAAGGTCAAGGTGAAAGGAGAATTTATTCATAGATGCTTACTATGGTATGAAGCTTAGGTGATGGAAGGAATTTATATTTTTGGGGGAAAATCCTTTAGGAATAAATTTTGCGCTGAGGAAAAAATGATGATGTGCAAATGACTAAGGATTTTTTTAAGACTATGAAATTAAATGCAATGAATGTTGGACCTAGGGAAATACTTGATGGAGATCGAGAGTTAAGGATTTTTCAAAGCAACCTTTGGGGCTATGGGAGACTTCAAGGAAGGTTTTGATAAAGGGACATGCTCTTTACCAAGCTATAATTTTTCAAAGGGATTATATAGACATGACCATGGGCAAAAAATGAAAGCCTTGATATTGATAGATTTTAGGATTATTACAAATATTTGAGAGTCACCAAACTTGGACTAGAAAGAATCTAACTTGATATAACCACAAAATATCCTAGACCTGAGACCTTTACAAGACTTTTCAAAATTTAAAATTACGGGTACTTTTCAAGTTGGATTACAACTCCAATAGGGCTAACACTATTTGTATTGATTCCTTAGATATTCATTATTGTCTTTCTTTGGATGGTACTTAGTGTTCTATTTTTTGCTCATTTTTTTTGTGCTTTTGCTCTAATTTGACAATATGTTTTAATGTCTTTTCCAATATCTTGAATTTAAAGAGGCCATGTTCTCTTGAATGTACCATTGCATCCCACTATGATTTTTTAGGATCTAATGACTTTTAATATCTTGAATACCTAGGTTTAGAATGAAAAGCATCTATCTAATATTAAATAGATTGATCCTTACCTTGATATAATTGCTACCATCACATGTATTGGTCTTCATAGGCTCCCATGGGATAATCTTCCTTGATGGACTCCATAAAATAATCCCATGTGACCATTACTTCATATTCTTCCTCATCCTTAATCCCATTACAATATGTTTCCCATAAATTTCAAATAGGTAATGAAGCTTTCAAGAGTGCAAAAGTGATTTATCACTATCATTAAATTTATTATAAAAAACTATGAAGATGACTACTCCAACCAATTTTCTAGGGCATTAACATTAACTTTTTCTTCAAAAGTAGAAATATCAAAACTCACTTGCATCTTAAAAGGTTTAGGAGCAGTACATGGGGCTAGGGTAGTGAGGGTTGTACAAAGGAGGCTATAAAGTTTAGAGTAACAAGTTTGCCACGTTCAACTAATAGATTTTCATATGCAATGGCCTCTTTTGGATCATGATTCATTGATTCCAAAGGAATCCTTAGGAGAGGTACAACCACTCATTGTCACAATGATCTCTAAATCTATAATTGTTCGTGTTGAATCTAAGGATGAAAAGGATGTTTGCTTTATCCATTTGGAACCATATGAGCCTTGGTCAAAACAAATAATAGCCTTTCTCAAGTTTGAAACACTCTCATCAGATATGTCACAGACTACTAAACACACTTTCAAGCAAAAGGTAACTCATTTTACTCTCTTGGAGGACATGTTGTATAGACGTGGTTATGACAAAATTCTCATTCGTTGTCTCGAGTATGCTAAGGCACAAAGAGCCATAGCTAAAGCTCATGATGGTACTTGTGGTATTCATTTTAGTGGAATGGCCATTGCAAAGCATATTTTATGCATGGGTTATTATTGGCCCACCATAGAACATGATTGTTGCACCTATGTCAAACATTGTAAGCAATATCAAGAACATGCTAATTTAACTCATGTGTCATCATAAGAATTACAACCTATTCAAAGCCTTTGGCCATTTTCACAATGGAATCTTGATTTAATTGGCAAAATCTCACCTTCTTCCTTGGGACAACATACATTCATCATTATATCCACTGAATACTTCACAAAGTGGGTTAAGGTAATTCCTCTAACCAGCATGATAGGACCTAAAATTGTGGAGTTTATACTCAAGCATATCATCTGTTGTTTTGGTATTCCCTAAAAAATTATCTCTGATAATGGCAAGTATTTCAAGAACAAGGATGTTTGAGCACTTTGCGAGAAATATAATATCCAACACAGTTTCTTGACTCCTTATTACCCACAAGAAAATGGACAAGATGAGGCTACCAATAAGACCTTAATTGCTATTCTCAAGAAACTTGTTAAATAAAATCATAGAGATTGGCATACACAAATTCCCTTGGTATTATGGGCT
The DNA here is from genome assembly GCA_028583015.1 of Wollemia nobilis. Classification (NCBI taxonomy): domain Eukaryota; kingdom Viridiplantae; phylum Streptophyta; class Pinopsida; order Araucariales; family Araucariaceae; genus Wollemia; species Wollemia nobilis. Next base: position 745,806 of record JAQPPZ010016912.1, on the reverse strand, counting down.
TATAGAACAAGCATCCACACGCCTACTAGGGCAACACCATTTTCATTGGTCTATGGAGCCGAAGCAATCATGCCTCTTGAGCTTGAGATCCCCTCATTGTGAATTTCATTGCAAGAATTCATAGATGACGATACTGCTAGATAAGCACGTCTTGACCAACTCACACTCCTTGATGAGAGGTGACTCAATGCTTTAGAGCATTTATGAGTATATCAATACCACCTAAAGTGTGCTTACAACACCAAAGTTCATCTACGTGAATTCCAAGTAGGAGATCTTGTTCTTAAAGAGAATAAAAAAAATACCAATGCTTTACCGCATCTTCGTGATAAATTCATGGCTAATTGGTTAGGTCCATACATTGTTACTCAAAAAGTGGGTAAAGGAACTTATAGGCTTGCTAATCTAGAGGGAGTTGAAGAGCCCAAACCACTTAATGTTATACACTTGAGATCATTCTATGCATAATGTGATATATATATATATATATATATATATATATATATATATATATATATATATATATATATATATATATATACATTGCTATTACATAAAAACACATTGCATTACACACATTTCATTTCATTTCATAAAATTATATTTCATACATTTCATTTCACAACTCACATTTCATTCATTGCATTCACACCATCATTTTCATACATTTCATATTTCATATTAGGGATCATTTATTCAGTTCAGATATTAATTGGTCTAATAAAGTCATGTTGCCTTAATCAGGGGAACCTTCAAAACATCATCCATTTCATTGCATCATTTCATAAAGTCAAATTGTCATTTGCAAAAGCCACATGTCCATAATTCCTAGGTGTTTTTGATCACTCAACCACTCCTAGTGTTTTAAGCAAACTCCAAATACATGTTGAGTTTTCTTTAGGACCAAGACACATTTTCACTAAGAAAATCTTGAGTTCTAGGAATTGACTCCAAAACATTCTTGAACCAAACACAATTACACATCTTAAAAACATCTTGTGTCAAAGAGGGATAACACCATACTTGGGTTGTACCTCGAAGTGAAAAGGGTATTCCTTGCTTGTCCCATCATGCAACATAGTCCACAAAAATAGTGGTTTTCACCACTATCACAAATTTCAAAATAAAAGAAAGAGTAGGGTAAAACCCCTAAAAACTCTAAATATTTTACACATCACACACCACTGATCCTCAAGTTGTAAGGATAGTACTACATTTCCAGTCAGACGGTTAGGTAGTCATCCCAAAAACTTAGAGATCAAATTATTGGACTATGGAGCTAATCTCCATCGGGGCTATAGATGCTTGACTGGCAGTGGAGTACACTCACGCGTGGTGACACATCTCTTTTAAAGAGACCTCTGACCGCACATAAGGACAAGCTAGCTTCTTGGTCTTCTCCATAATAGGTTTCACCCAATTTACTCAAGATGAGTTAATGAACTCACTTGCACACACATTGGTTCTTGATTGCCTTGAGTCATTACCATGCTCATGATTCGGTAAATGAATTCACTGCACACACATTTGGTCTTAGAGAAATTAGGTAGTATTTAGTGAGTTTGTTTGATGCCACTAGTATGTCTGAGTCTCTACAAAATAATCAATTTTCCATATCAACATCCATATCTTCTTCCATATCAACATCCATATCTTCTTCCATGTCTTCTTCCATCCATCACATTACATGAGTTTTCCATTTTCACATACCACCAGTTTGGTGCCCCTGATTAAACAATAATGCTAAAAACATGGCCAAGCAAAAATCTAAAACTATGAATGATCATTAGAACATTTGCATTCATACACATTATCACTTGCATTAATCATCCATATACACATGCATCCACACAAAATCATAACACAAAAGTAAAAGTCATGTATATATATATATATATATATATATATATATATATATATATATATATATATATATATATATATATATATCACATGTACAATGAATGCCCAAAGGCTATATACAATGGAGCACCAAGGCTCATATACAAAAAGTGCATCTAAGCACTAGCTAATACCTATAAGAGGACCCATGTGACCCTGAAGGAGCCCTAGACCTAGAGCTATACCTAGACTCACTAGGCCTAATAGACCCAGATATGGATGAGGAGGGTGGATCTGGAAGCCCAATGTCATGCTCCATCAATCGATCCTCCAACAATCATATATATCCATCTCGAGCCTGAAGGTGTTGTACATCATGTCTCTATTGATGACTCTTCTCTAGCAGCTCTGCCTGGAGCCTCATGATCCTATCCTCACCTCCACCTGTAGGCTCATACCTCTAGCTCTACCTACAACTGAGCTATCTCCACATCTCAAGCCACCATCTCCACATCCCATAACTGAGCTATCTCTATATCCTAAGCCACTACCATAGCATCCCACTCTACCACCAACTTCTCTAGCCTAGCCCAATCCTCCTCACTTCGACCAAGAGGCCCATCCAAAATCTCCTCCCTATCCTCCATGCCACCTCCATCACCTCCAATCTTAGGTGCCTACTCAGCTGTACCCCTAGACCACCTCCTTCGACTGCTAGATCGAAGGTGCCTCTGATGCTTAGGAGCCTCATTGGCCTCCTTAGCCTCTACCTCATCCCCATTCCCCTCATCTACTATTAGACTCAATACCCATGGTAGTTGTGCAGTGAACCATGCATCGTACTCCATAGTAGTCCTTACATCATCCACATCTAGGAGATCCATCTCCTCATCATCCTCATAGGTCATCCTCCATGCCTTAACACAAGGTAGACTCGTCTCATCTCGATGATGCCTATAGAGCATCGATGCCTCTAGAACTCCTTACCTTAATCCGAACTATCTCAATACCTATGAGAACTGAATCAACTCCACCTCACTCATGTGCCTCCCAACCACCCACCTAGCCTACCACACTCTATACAGTTGCTCCCCATCACTTGTCCACATGGCACCTCACCATGGCCTCCATATCACCTGAGCTGATGTCAATCCAACCCATAGATCCCTGTACCACTGACTCATTTGAATAGGATGACTCGATTGCACCTCCTCTACCATTGGCCACCTCATAGCATAGGGCTACTCTCTATCCCATGCCATAGCAGGCAAGCCCACCGGTCGAGCCACACTAAAGTGCTCCTAGCCCTAACATTGCAGTAGCAAACTGCACCCTAGCCCCTTCTACCTCTGCCTCCTCACCTCATACAACTCCTGGTACAATTACACCAATAATGTAGGAGCCCATGCATACACTCGAGGTGTGTCGATCATGTCACACACCAACTCGATAAGGTTCCATGGGAACCGATAGCTAGTGCTATTCAGGGCCACTATGTTGGCCAACATGAACATCACCAAAGCGGGAAGGGCATCTAACTTCTTGTCCATATACATGGACAAGTATGTTATCCCTCCACCCTTCACATCCACATCCTACCACCCATATTCGAACAATCGGCTCATATCATGTCCCTTATCATGTCCAACCTCGACACGTAAGCCCTCCACTGGAAACTTGAGGATGCGATATACATCCTCAAGTGTCACTATCATCTCTCTAGTAGGGAGCTAAAATGTCCCCCTATCTGGATCCCATCTCTCTACCAAGGTAGAGAGATACCCCTCATCCACCCTCACCACATCTATTCGAGCTGCCCCAACCAGCCCCATAGCCTCTAGCCACTCCCACTGGTCCTCCTACACCACCTTCCTCATCCTCGAGATGAGAGGTGAGAACCGATGTCGAGGCTCCAAAATCCTCAACTACAACACAATACATAAAGGCAAAACATTAATGTCACAAAAAAAAATTTGCACAAATCAACAAAATAGCTTCAAAGGTATTTACCTTAGCAAAATGCACATCTACTCCCACTCTCGCATCTGCACCCTCCATCACCATAGCTTCCGTAACACTTCACCCACTCACTCCACTCCACTCCACTCCCTCAGATGTAACTTCAAAAATTTGCAAATGCAAGAATGAACTTGTTTTCCCTTCTATAGGCTATTTATAGCTATTTCAGGTGCATTGAAATGCCCATGGGTGCTTCCAGGTGCATTGAAATGCCTTCCTATGTTTGGAGAACAACAAACTCTGGTGGGCGTTTACACATGCAGTAGGCACCCACCGACGTTTGTCGTCAAAGTTGACAAAAGACCAAAAATGATCCAAAAAGGTAGCTTACCTCCACAAAATCATTTCAAATTGCATCCATACATCAATTTCATCATAATATCATATTTTGTGAAAACCAAAATCGATTTGGATTCATAATTTTTGCTTGCGACCAAAAGTCATAAAATCACATTACAAGTTACAAAATGCTTCAAAACGGTCCAAATTTTCACAAAATGACCATTTTCATCATTCTCATCATCCATTCCATCATTGCATTCAATTTCATGATAATATGAATTGATTTGGATGGCTAACTTTTATTTACACCCAAAAGGTGCAAAATTATCCAAAATTGCTTCAAAATGCTCCAAATCAATGCAAAATTTCACAAAATTGCTCAATTCAATCATCAATGCATTTCTCATCATCACATATTCATTCCAACATCATTTTCATCCATCAATCATTGCATTTGCATATTTTCCAAGTTCATACACAACTTCAAGTGAACCTCGTATCTAGTGGTCTATTCTATCTCCTTGGCGATTGCAGCGATTTGCATCCATGCAATTTGGTAAGATGAATAAATCACCATAAGGACACTTGGTCATATTCATAATCAAATATCTCATTGTTCAAAAGAAAAATCATTTTTGGTCCCTCATTTTTTGAGTGAGACTATGCCACGACCAATTTGCTCAACAATTGTCATTGATGGCCTTGTTCGTGGGGCTTGAAACATGGATAAAATCATAACTCATCATTCCTTTTACATTGAAAGTCATCATGGAGACAAGCTCTAGCTAGGGTGATTGGTTCCAATTGTGGGAATTATCCGACAATCACTAGTAGACCCTCCAAAGTTGACTCTTTTTCTTTTAATGCATTTTCATCACTTTGCATTTCAATGATGCCAAAAGGTATTTTATTCAACAACATGGAATCACCCCAAACTTGGGGTAACCAAAAAATTGATTTTGAATTCCCACAATGGGATACATCTTACATGATCATGACATCTACACTTGGCAAAAACCCCTTTCTCTGTTAGGGCAAAAATAGACTCAATCATTTGCATTTCACAACAATCCCCTTCCACCATTGGGGCAAAAATGGCATCACATTTTACATCATTCATATCATCAGCATTTACACCCTACATTTGCACTTGCACAATTCCATTACATTCTTCACCCCACAATTCTATCAATTGGCTCGTGAGACTCATTTTTCACTCATTCACCAATTGAGGGGGTAAGCTACACACTCCAAATTCTTTTGTCTTCCAAGATCATTTTTGCATCCCAATGAAAGAAAGTTGCGTCTTCATCAAGCCAAACCAGGTGTCTCGTATTTTTGCACCACATTGTGTTTCACACAACGTGGTACAAAAAGGGGCATCTATAGACACCAAAATCTAGCCACTTGTCCTCCATCCATAGCTTCCCACCACAATTATCCATTATTTATATATATTTATATATATTTGTTTAATATATATTTAAATAATAATATTTTATATATTATATTTATATATATTTAATAAATGTATGTATATATGTATGAATTAATCCCAACCATCCATCATGTTTTAATCTTAGCCATCCATCCACCTTAATCCATGCCATTTACCCAAATTTAATCTCCACCCTTCATCATGTTTTAATCTTGGCCACACAAATTGTGTCGTTGAAACCCTAACATGTCTAAGGGAAGATTATAAAGAGGAGTCATTTTGATGACTCAACCCCTAATTGCCCTAGGTTTGCTAAGTACCCTAAGTTTTCTAAGTTTTTGAAGTCCTCAAGCATCCTCACCATCATTTGCATCCATCGCCACCGTTTGCATCCTCCACTTATGTCTTCGCATACCTTCCCCTCAATCATCGAATGCCCTTCAAAGATTTTTGAGCACCCGTTGGAGTATGCAGAGCACCCACCAGAGCCTACCAAATGCCTCTAGGTGTTTCTAGTTAGCACCAAGCACCCACATGTGTTTCACATTCAGATCTATAGCCCTACGATCCTCGAGTGACTTTTAGGGCTTCTGCGTAATCACTCCCCACATCAACGATGAAGATAGAAACAATGTTATTAGACAAGGTAATATCTCATTGTCTTATTTCATATTCTTATCATTTTTTTATAGCTTTATTTATGCAATATTAGGGTTTAGTGATTTCATTTTTTGAGGGTCTCACATAGTGGAGCCCTCACAAGTATTATTAACTCTTGTTATTGTTTGTTGTGTGCAGGTGTGAGAGCAATATTTGTTGAAGGTTGTTGAAGCTTGGGTGGCCCTACATAGGATACCAAAGCCCACTCACCACACTTTTGGGATCAAATATGAGCAAGAAGACACCATCATTCATTGGATTAGGGCCTCGAAAACCCTAACATTGTAACAATTGTATCAAGAGCATTGTAAAGACCCCATATTGGGGTACATTATTTGTACAATTGGGAGATCCACCCACATTCAATAAAAGAATATCTCTTCTGTGTAATTTTGTGTTATTTGCTTGTGCTTTTGTTACTTTTATATATTGTATTGGTGTTTCATTTTTGCATTCATAGATAAATAGATCTAATACTACCAATCTAAAACTTAGAATTTTGAGTTAAGGAAGATAAAGAAAGAGTGCGATCTAGAAGTAATAGAGTATAACACATTAGAACAAAGAAATACAAGACAAATAACAACTTGATGATATTGCTCAACAAATAGAATATAATGCAAATAATCTTTGATGGAAATATTTGAGGCTTATTTATTGATGAGGCCCAGAAATACCTCATTTTTGTTATATTTTGAACATTAAAATACTGCCATAAAAACCAAATATAATATTATTTTATGCCAAATGTGTGATTAGAATGCATTATTTGTTATTGTTTGCATGATTTAATGTTTAGGAACACTGTACCCCTATTTTGACTATTTTTAGCATTTTTATGACTATTTTTGCATGATTTTTGTTGGTAAAATAGCATAGAAAAATAAGAGAAAATAAGCATGTTATGGTTTATGGCTAACTCAAGCATTTTTGAAATGTCATCCCACCTTAAAACCAAGTTGTCAAGTTGATTTGGCACCAAAACAGTCTCTATTGTAAAACAAGGCATTGACAAATTCTGTGCAACATACAAATTCCAGCCAGCTATCATATTTAAGGGGAGCATTGAAATAGTCAAAAAGAGCAAGTAAAAGTGGATGGAATATGTTCACGAAGACCAATGAAGACCTCTGATCCACTTAGATGCATTCCCATGTGGTCCAAATGAGAGCAACAAGGCACAAAGGAGAAAATGCAGGGACAATTGTAAACAACATACAAAAACCAGTCCTTTGCAACTTTAAAGGAAGTCACAGACCAGGTCAAAAGTGGCAAGTGTGAATGGTTGGAACATGTCTAAAAGGGTAAGAAAATAACTAATTTCACATTTGGAAGCACTCCCACTCGATCTGAATTGGTGACAACAATACATTCCTACAGTTTTACCTTATATTTTGGAGCTCTCCGAAATGAAGGGCAAAAACAAACTATTTCAACTGAAAAAGCATAGTTTGCATCCATTTCGGAGGAATGAAGGAGAATAGGGTGAAGACAAGTGTAAAAACCGATCCTAAACTATTTTTGACTTATTTCCACCAGCTTGGAGGATGCATGGATAAGTTGCTACAGCAGATTGTGTCCTAATATAGACCAAGTCTCCTACAATAACTTAGGCAAATCATGCATAGACAACATATAGGATTGATTTAGTAGTTGCAAGTATTCATGTAGAAAATAATATAAATAGGACACTCCCTCATTGGTTGAGCTAGTCCGAATAGAAGTCCATAAGTCAGAAGCAAAAAAGTCATTGTAACCATTGTGTTTTGAATTCAAATAAAGTGCAATTTTCTTTACATGTGTGAATTTGTGAGTATATGAGTGATTAGTTTTTAGTTTTGGAGTGAATATTCTTTCTTCTAGACCAAGGAGCAAGGGCCCACTTTGAGGACTGGAAGGAAGGAGCAAATGTTGTAGGTTTTTGATAAATTTTGTTTTGTAGCAATTCTATCAAATTCTTGCTTAATTTGTGTAATAAAACTAACCCTTGTTTTAGCATAGTTATTTTGATGTTTTAAAGTGTGATTTGTGTAGAATGTTTATAACTGGTTGACCTCTATTTTGAATGTGTTTAATACCCCTATTTTTTTGTACTTTAATTTTTGCAACAACTTTTTGACAAGTTTTACAACTTTTTTTGACAAGTTTTTGTAGCATTTTGTTTTGATAGTTTTTAGCATTGTGAATTTTAGCATGATTAAATGTAGTTGATTTCAATTTAGCATTTTCTATTTCTGCCATTTCAATTAGCAAGAGTAAAATAGGTCTTTCAATTATGCAATTGTCAATTTCTGCAACTGTAGCTTAAATGTTGAATTCTGCAATTTCAATTTTGTAAGTTAAATTAGCTTCCATTTTGCAAATTAGGATTAATGTGACCTTGAAAAACCAAATAAACATTTGTTTCACCGAATAAAGCTTGTAAACTAATTTCTTGAACTATAACTTGCCAAAGCCTTCTATCGTAGATAACCTTGGACACCACCCTAGATTTGATAAATATTGAAAATTAAATGATGACAATAATGACACTCATCATTTTTGGCACCGTTTCTGAGGAACATAGGTGTTGTTAGGAGATAAAATAGTCCAATAATTGATGCTTATGCCAAGTTGTGACCTGTAGAGTAAAATTTTGAAAATAGACCAACTTGCATGAAACATAGTTGTGAAACTGATAAGTTGCAATTCAGAACATTAGAAAAACAAGCAGAATGAATGAATAGGTTAAGGGATGAAAAATGAAGATTTCTTAAAACCCCTTTACCTACCATAGGTAGGTGATACTCATGCCAAGGTGGTGAATTGCCTGCATTTGAGCTTCCTGACGTATTTGAAAGAAAACCACCATCTCCACCATCAGGAAGTATTGAGTCTCTTGAGAGAGAAATTGTAGAGGAGCAACTTGCTAGTACCTCCTCACCTACTCTTGACAAATCCTCATCATCAGGATAGTTTAAACAAATTTATAACAATATTTGGGAAGATACCATGGTAGAGGGACAAGGAAACCTAGATAGGGGCAACAATGTCCATAATCAAGTAGAAAATCCTACCCTTGCAAGAACTTTCAAATATCCTATTCGATTGAATCCTACACAAAATTCTCCCATGAAAATAATTTCACCTTTGGTACTACCTACCTTTCAGGGGGTTGCATCTAAAGATCCTGATCAATTCTTGTTTGAATTTAAGGTTGTGTGTCAAACATATGATTACATAAATGATAACCAAAAGCTGAAAGTTTTTCCCTCCACACTCAAGGACTCAACTTTGCACTGGTTCATGAGTCTAGAGCCCGAATCAATCTGAACCTAGGAAGAAATGGAAAGAGTATTTCTGGATAAATACCAGGAATACTATAGGGTGAAAAATAGGAAGGATGAACTCTTTAGAATCAAACAAGAACAAGATGAAACTCTAGAGGATTACTTGGATAGTTTTACCTTTGTACAAAAGAAATGTGGGCCTGTTGAATCAGAAATGTGTAAGGCCATATTTTTATGAGGATTACAAGATGATTCTAGAGAAGTGCTAGACTTAATGGGCAAGGGAGATGTAAGCACCCTTGACATTGATGAAATCCTGGAGTTATGCAAAAATTACTCATGCACAAGGCAACAAAGAAGAAATAAGAGTCATAATGGTAGTGATCTAAAAGAGCTTATGGAAGAATTTGCCAATCTAAAAACTGACATCTTAGTACATCTTAATACCACATTAGGGGAGATGAATGCAAAATCCAACTCTACACCACCCCTAGCTATTTACTATCCAAGATGTAAAAACAAACATGCTCTTCAAGACTATCCTCTGAACAAAACATCCATATCTGCTATTTGTAGCATTTGTTCCAAGGGACATATCACTGACCAATACCATCTACTTCTAGGACTCAAAAATATTTTGGAAACACAAATAGAAGAACTCAACTTTGTTGGGCAAAAATAGGGAGGCAACTTTTCACAATATCAAAATGCCCCATGTTTTCCCACAAATTGGGGATAAAATCATTGGACTATGCCATGGGGTTATTCAGAACCACCATAATAGTCTTGGAATCAACCTCCATGGAAAAATCCTCAAGATTGGTCATAATCTGGGTGGACAAATCCATAATGGAATCAACCCCATCCACCTTGGATGCAAGCCCAATCTCATGGATAGAGTTGGGGATAATAATATCCATCATAAGGATAGCTAGATATCAAGGACAAAACCAAAATTTGTTGCCTGGTCTTGCTCAGAATTTCCCTCAAGGAAGACCCCAACAACAACAACAACAAAGGTAAAGCAACCACCACTTCCGACCCAACCTATGGCCAATCCTAATAATACAAGATAGGCAACCCCTATCTATATAGCTGAATCTAATGAAAATATTACAGTAAATGTTATTGACTGTAGCAACATCCAGCTGTGCTCAGGCAAGACATTACCTGAGCCTGTTCCACCCACTATTGAAGAAATAACAAATGAGAAACAAGAATCCTTTAGTCCAAAAACATAGAAATCAGCCCTGGATAAAGGAGAAGAAAAAATAAAAAATCTGCACATAGAAAATTCACCTTCTTTAGAGAAAATACCATATCCTGAAAGGTTTAAAAATTCTGAAAATACTCCTGAATCATACCTAGTAAGAGAACTCAAAATGTTGACTATTTCACTTCCTTTGTTGCAAGCAATCAAGGATGTGCCTCTAATCAACAAAATTGTTCAGGACTTGTGCATAAAAATATCAGGCAAAAAAATAAATATTTTCCTAAAACTATGCAAGTAGAAGGAAAGTTGGCTGACCTACTTTCTAGGAAGCTTGTCCCACCAAAGTATAGTGACCCAAGAAGTCCAGTTGTCACCATAACTATTGGATCAATGCAAATTTCTAATGTCTTGGTTGATTTAGGAGTTGCCATTAACGTTATGACCAAAGACACAATGCAAAAATTATAGTTAAATAATCTAAATCCTACATCTACTATTTTGGAAATGGTTGATAGATCTGTTGCCAAACCAAAAGGGATTATTGAGGATATTCCTATAATAGTTTCCTCATGGGAATACCCTATTGATTTTTTGGTATTGCAACCTCACAACTTTATGAATGGTTATCCAATTATCTTGGGTAGGCCTTGGCTTGCTATTGTAGTTGCTTTCATAGACTGTAGATCAGGGGAGATGACTATTTCTAATGGCATTGATCTAAAAAATATTTCCTTGTATCCACCTACAAAACCTTCAACAAAATTTTTAGGTCAGTTATGGTATCCTGATTCTGATGAGGAACAAGAAGAAATTGTTTCCACACTAGCCATAGTGGTAGTGAAAGAACACATAGAAGAGATAAATTCACATGAGAGAGATTTTTGAAGATGAAACTATCCTAGTGGATACACTGCATGAACAAGGACTTGAGGATGAACCAATCACTGTTCATCATTTGTTGTGGAATGATGAAGGTCAGACATCTGAACACCTATCATCCATTCCATTGCAGGAAAGTCCCTTCACACTACCACATGGATGGCATCATCACCTTCTTTCCTCTTTTCATTATCCTATGCAAGAGTTGATTCCATCAGGGATTACTATTGATAGGGAGACAAGAGTCTTTCATTCTCTTCAACCACATCACTGCCCACTGAACTATTTAGTCAAAAAATATGAGGGAGTTAATTCTGTCCACCTAGGGACAAAACAAATTGAAGTACAACCAAGAAAATTCTTGAACATTAATAACTGGTTGACTGATGAACAAGAAGCAAAATTATTTGTTGTTTTGAAACAACATGTTAAAGCCTTTGCTTGGGACTATAAAGATATATCAGGAATTCATCCTGATGTATGCACTCATAGGATATATACTGAAGATGTCAAACCTGTGAGACAACCCCAAAGATGATTAAATCCTGCTCTAAGAGATATTGTCAAGGAAGAAATAGAAAAACTCTTAGAGGTTGGATTCATATATCCAATTTTTGATAGTCGATGGGTCTCTCCATTGGTTATCGTACCAAAGAAGAATGGAAAATTGAGAGTGTGTGTAGATTATCGAGAACTAAACAAAGTCACACATAAGGACCATTTTCCATTGCCATTCATAGATCAAGTGTTAGATACACTCATAGGAAAGAAGTATTTCTGCTTTCTTGATGGTTTTAGCGGGTATAACTAGATACAGGTTGCACCCAAAGACCAAGAGAAAACAACCTTTACTTGCCCATGGGGAACTTTTGCTTATAGGGTTTTACCCTTTGGTCTGTGTAATGCCCCAACAACTTTCCAACGAGTTGTTTTGGCTATTTTTTTATTTGACCACTAAAAATGTAGAAATTTATATGGATGATTTTACAGTTTGTGGAGAAACCTTTGACTTTACTTTGGAATATCTTGATAAGGTTTTAACTCACTGTGAAACTTACCATCTATCCTTGAATCCTGATAAATGCTTTATGATGATGGAGGAAGGGATTGTTCTTGGTCACCACATTTCTTCTAATGGGATCAAGGTTGATCCTAAGAAGGTTGAAATCATCAAGAACCTTCCTCCTCCAAAAACCCAAACTGATGTCAGGAGTTTCTTAGGACACATTGGCTTTTATCATAGATTTATTCTAAATTTTAGTACAATAGCAAATCCTATGTTTGCATTATTGACCAAATATTCTGAATTTAATTGGACTAAAAAATGCCAAGAATATTTTGATGCTTTAAAGGAAAAACTAACCACTCCACCTGTGTTACGAGGTCCTAATTGGGGATTGCCATTTCATATCCAAACTGATGCCTCCAATACTACAATTGGAGCAGCATTAGGGTAGATAGAATATGGGGAACATTATGCTATCTACTACATAAGCAAAAACCTTACTAGAGTAGAAAAGAATTATACTACTACTGAAAAGGAATTTTTAGCAGTAGTGTATGCCATTAATAAATTCCATCACTATATCACTGGTTATCAAGTATTCATCCATACTGATCATTCAACCATCAAATACTTGATGAACAAACCCATGGTTAGTGCAAGGATCATTCGCTGGTTATTACTATTACAAGAGTTTGATATTACAATAGTAAATAAACCAGGAAAAGCTAATGTAGTAGCAGATTTCCTATCAAGGTTGAATAACACAGGGGAAGAGGAATTAGTTGAGGATACCTTTCCAGATGAAAAATTATTTGCTATATCAGTACAATCACCTTGGTTTGCAGATACAACTAACTTTTTGGTAATAGGAAAAATTCCTTCCCATTTCACTTCCAAACAAAAGAAGCAATTGGTAAGACAAAGTTCATCTTTCAAATGGATAAAAGGTCTACTTTTCAAGTGTGGTCCTGACCATGTTTTACGTAGATGCATTCAAAAGGATGAGGTGTATGATATCCTCCATGCTTGTCATGATGAACCATCAGGAGGACATTATTCAGTAAAAAGCACAGTTCAAAAATTTTTAGGCATTGGTTATTATTGGCCATCTCTTCACAAAGATGTAAAAAGGTATATTCGACATTGTGATGCCTATCAGAGAATGGGAAAACCCACACACACAAATGAAATACCTCTACATCCTCAAGTGGTTTTAGAACCATTTGAGAAATGGGGGTTAGATTTTGTGGGACCTATTGACCCACCATATCAAGGAAAGGTGCATATCTTGGTATGCACTGATTATGTGACTAAATGGGCTAAGGTGCATGCTTTTAAGCATGCTCATGAAGAGAAGGTTGTTGATTTCCTTTACACTCAAAATTTTTAAAGATTTGGAGCTCCACGATCTATCACCATAGATCATGGGCCCCAATTTGCATCAAAAGTAATTGAAGCTTTTACTAAACTCTATGAAATCAGGCATAGAAAATCATCACCCTATCACCCCCAAGAAAATGGTCAAGTTGAGGTAACCAATAGGGAGTTAGAAAGAATTTTGACCAAAATAGTAGACTCACATAGGAGAAATTGGTTAAATAAATTACCAGAAGCAGTTTGGGCATACAACACAACATGGAAATCCACCATGGGTTTCACACCTTATGAACTAGTTTATGGTAAGAAACCTCTTCTTCCTATTGAATTTGAGTTACTAACACTTTGTACATCTTTGGAAATTGGTATTGACTTATCATAGGCATAGATGGACAAGATTCTGCAACTTAATGCATTGGATGAACTTTGGTTGGATGCATTGCACCAAATGAAGGTGATCCAACAATAATGAAAGTTGTGGCATGATAGTCATATTCAACAAAGGAAATTTGAGCAAGGAGATTGGGCTTTGTTGTTTAATTCTTGTTATGAGGATTTTCCTAGGAAGTTGTAGACAAGATGGCTTGGGCCATACCTGATTGAAGAAGTGTTTGACAATGGAGTAGTTCATCTTTCTCCCATTGATGATTCAAGGAGAAAGTTAGTGGTAAATGGACATCACCTTCGAGTATACCATGAACCATTGACTAAAGAAGAATTTTTGAAGTAGATCGCATAGTTGGAGTTACATATGTTAGAAGAGACACCCTCTTCTGACACAGATTCAGAATGATTTGAGAAAAAGTTTGAAAAAAAAAAAACAAGAAAACAAAAACAAAGAGAATAATCTTGATTGTGAAATTCCTTCATGGGCACAATTTTAGGGAAATTGTGAAATTCCTTCATGGGCACAAGCAAGACAAAAAAAAGATGAAAAAAAGAAGAATAATTCAATAGTGAAAACCTTTTCGAAGGCGCTATTGAATTAAGACTTACATGAAAACCGGTTTTCAACATGTTTGTCTTTTTGATCTATCCATCATTGTTCCACCATTGTACAAATCTCACCAACTGCACATATGCTTTATTTTTTATTTCAGATGCTCAACTAACGATCATCAAAAGCAGCAATTTGTAAAGTGTATGATAAATTTTTAGGACAACCAGGTATGTGTTTCTTGCATTTTTTCATAGTAGGCATTTAGCATGTAATGTATGATAATTCAATGTTTGGCATAAATAATTTATAAACCTGGCAAGTAAAAATGGATATTCTCTCCAAAATGTCAAGAAGCACCCTATTCTGCCCTTGGTTGAATGAGAAATTCAGGTCCGGTTGCAAGAAAATAACAGAAAGAATACAAAGCTCTGGAATGAAATAAAGCTTCGAAATGAATACAGTTCTGGATGTATATATGCAGAAAAATCATGCGAAATGAAATTTCACGTTCTGGTTGTATGTATGTAGAGAAAAATATAGAGCTCCGGAATGACATAGAGCTCTGAAATGAAATTTCACGTTTTGGATGTATGTATGCAGGAAAATAACAGAGCTCTGAAATGACCTAAAGCTCCGGAATGAAGTTTGAAAATTCAAAATTGCACGGTAGCACAAAAATTCAAATCCAATTGGCACGCACGTGTGGGATAAAAAAAATCCATGTGATGCACCTGCCATAACCTTCTGTGAACTTGGGCATGAGTTTTTAGGTATACGTGGCAGCAATCCAACAGGGCATCGTCCAACATGTTTTACAACATCCGATCATACCTAGTTTTCATCACCCGATCTAGACCCATGTGATCCGAGCACTTCAACACGTGCAATCACATGAACCAAGGAGGTGGGCATCCACGTTTTTCATAAAATAAATCCAAGTTGGTTAAATCAGACCATCCAAATCAGCTAATAATTTTACATGCATGCATCGTAATCTAAAGTTATATCAGCCCGCCATCCTTTATTCATGCATGAAATCAAAAATTCAAACTCCCAATAAACCAACATACGCCACATGTCTGGTCATTGCATGTAAGTTTCAGTGTGTTTTGCACCACCTTCCAAAGCTGAACCCTGTGTGTCAAAGCCACTCATTACCGAGCTCCATAATCACCGATACTTGTAGAAGACGTCAGATCGAAATGCTGTGACATTTCTGAAGAGTGCATTGTGTTACAAAACTAATTTTCCAGGACAAAACCAGTTGAGTGCAGTAACCATAATCTAAAAATTTGTAGTAGAGATTGATGCAGGTTGCAGATAACATGGGGTAGAAGAATAAAACCAAGTCAGATAACTTGGAAGAATTCCAAAACTATCCTAAAATGGTGTAGATTTTTCAACAGTAGGGATTAATGTCATTTCTTGAGAAATTTGACGGACATTCGAAGAGTTTGACAATAGAATTCGCTTGCACCCTCTGCAAAAATAGGGCAACCATTAGCAACATGTGAACATAGCAACACAACAATATATAGAACAAGAATTAACATCTGAACAGAGGGATGGAGAGAGGATTGTTGATGTCATAAAAGGTTCACATACCTTGGAAATACAGTACTAGAAAAACAAAAATAGGTAATGCACATTAGAAAGTGAGGTCCCTGAAGCACAAGCAACCCCACTACAAGTGAGCACATCACCTCAGGCATATCCAAATCAAATTTTTGTCAGTTTTATTTCAAAGGTGCAAACAACAAAAATAGGAATTCAAGTTAATTTGTTGTTTGAGCATAAAAATCCACCGGTAGTGCATCCACCTGATATGATTCCACTAGCAAAGTATAATGAAGATATTTCAAGGTGGATTTCACACTACCAAACCTTGGAATTACGCATTGTAGCACTAAAACCCTTGGAAAAGCAAAAAGAGACACAGGCTACAAAAATTGCTAATTTGTAGGAAAAGGCGCAAAGTTTATGTCAGATTACAGAATGTTTAATACAATGCAGAAGACCTGCTATGTTATACAACCTACTTCTCATAGAAAGCTTCTTCATATGGCAGGTAATGCGTATTTGCTCAAGGTTAACTTATGATTTAAATATTAATCTTGATTTTCTAGAGGCATATCTACAAAGCCTCGAGGAGCAAAAAAATCTACTATGTGAGTTTTTCTTGCACAAATATATCATGACATAGGATGTATAATTTTTACCCCATATCTATATAGGGGATATACAACTTCAGTCCTTCATCTCCACTTTGAACAATCAACTATATTGGGATCAAGAGAAAAGAAAGAATAAGAAAATTGAATTAGAACTTGGCCTGCTATTAAGGCATATTCAGCCAAATCACAAAGCATTAACAAGCCAACATTTCAACATGATGGACAATCCAAAGATCAAAATCACTTATTTAAATAATATTAAGGATAGTATGGTTTGTTTTCAGCAATTTTGTATAGGTAATTTTATAAAATCCTTGTCAGCATGCAAAGTTAGATGGGGAGAATTACCTATTTCCTTGCAGAAGAGGGAGCCAATGTCACCAACTAACATGTTATGGTCACATAGGAGGGTAAAGGTAGTAATGCAGATGATATTAGCATTTAAGCATCAGTGTATAGGCTTAAGATTTAGGCCACCCAATATTATCATGCCTATACCATTCTACTTTGATTTTGATCCACAACTTCATGAGCCATTTTAGAATTGGTTAATAAAGTTGAAACAGTGCAAAGGATATTATATTGGAGGCTTAATATTTTGGGGAACTTGGTACAAAGAGTTGGACCTTAGTGCATCTGTAGCCTAATAAAATGCATGAGGGCATGCATCAAGTCAAGTTGGGGGATGATGAGTCCCATAAATACCTCATTTTTGATATATTTTGAACATTAAAATACTGCCATAAAAAACAAATACAATGTTATTTTAAGTTAAATATGTGATTAGAATGCATTATTTGTTATTTTTTACATGATTTAATGTTTAGGAACACTGTACCTCTGTTTTGACTATTTTTAGCATTTTTATGACTATTTTTGCATTATTTTTGTTGGTAAAATAACACAGAAAAATAAGAGAAAATAAGCATGTTATGGTTTATGATTAACTCAAGAATTTTTGAAATGTCATATCACCTTAAAACTAAATTTCCAAGTTGATTTGGTGCCAAAACAGTCTCTGTTGTAAAACAAGGCATTGCCAGATTCTATGCAACATACAAATTTCAGCCAGCTATCACATTTAAGGAGAGCGTTGAAACAGTCAAAAAGAGCAAGTAAAAATGGATGAAATATGTTCATGTATAATAACGAAGACCTCTGATCCACTTAGAAACATTCCCACGTGGTCCAAATAAGAGCAACAAGGCACAAAGTAGAAAATGCAAGGATAGTTGTAAACAACATACAAAAACCAGTCCTTTGTAACTTTAAAGGAAGTCACAAACCAGGTCAAAGGTGACAATTTTGAATGGTTGGAACATTTCTAAAAGGGCAAGAAAAAAATAATTTCATATTTGGAAGCACTCACACTCAATCTGAATTGGTGGCAACAATACATTCCTATAGTTTTGCTCTATCTTCTAGAGCTCTCCAAAATGAAGGGTAAAAACAAACTGTTTCAACTGAAAGAGAACAATTTACATCCATTTCAAGAGAAATGAAGGATAATGGGGTGAGGACAAGTGTAACAACTGATCCTAAACTATTTTAAACTTATTTCCACCAGTTGGAGGATGCATGGATAAGTTGTTGTAGCAAATTGTGTCATAATATAGGCCAAGTCTGGTGTAATAACTTAGGCAAATCATGCATCGACAACACATAGGATTGATTTTGTAGTTACAAGTGTTAGTTTAGAAAATAATATAAATAGGAAACTCCCTCATTGGTTGAGTTAGTCCGGATAGAAGTCCATAAGTCAAAAGCAAAAAAAGTCATTGTAACTGTGTTTTGAATTCAAATAAAGTGCGATTTTCTTTACATGCATGAATTTGTGAGTATATGAGTGATTAGTTTTTAGTTTTGGAGCAAACATTATTTATTCTGGACCAAGGATAAAGGGGCCACTTTGAGGACTGGAAGGAAGGAGCAATACTTGCAAGTTTTTGATAAATTCTAATTTATAACAATTCTATCAAATTCTTACTTAATTTGTGTAACAAAACTAACCCTTGTTTTAGCATAGTTCTTTTGATGTTTTAAAGTGTGATTTGTGTAGAATTGTTACAGTTGGTTGACCTCTGTTTTGAATGTGTTTAACACCCCTATTTTTTTGTACTTTAATTTTTGTAGCAACTTTTTGACAAGTTTTACAACTTTTTCTGACAAGTTTTTGCAACATTTTGTTTTGACAATTTTTTTTTTTTTGGTAATTATTATAATAAATTAACAGTGGGTTTTTATAGAGGATCCCAAAACCTTATGTACAAAATTAGCCAACTTTCTAATGATGCATCATACCTCTTGGCTGTAACAATAAACCTAAATGAAAATAAAACCATCCTAATGCTGCAGAATTGAAAACAACAAAAAGGGCTTTTAGGCCTGGAGACCCAACAACAAAGAAAACAGGACAGACCAGAGAGAAACCCAAAAAGAGGCTAAAAAAAAGGAGATAGACACCATGGACTGCTAATGATGATCCTCTTGTCCTCCCGAATTTGGGCACTTCTGGTTCTGCTTCAGGATAGAAATCATGGAGTTGACAAAAGTAAGAATGGAAGCAGCCAAGTCCAGGAGATAATTACCGTGACTCTCCTTGTCGCTCTTTGTGTCCGACGGGATGTGCTGCGGATGGACATCCTTCTCCACCTTTTAGAATTTCCGCAGGCACTGGGAATATCTTCCAAGAATGGACACTAGCTTCTTTGCCACACCATCCCAAAACACGTCGGAATGGGCCTTCCAAAAATTGTGCAAGAAAAACATCAGGAAGGGATGTCTGCCCTGACCAACCTTTCCACCTCGGATGGGAAGTGAGACCGCCACATAACTGGGCATGTGGTCACAAGCCCTTTATTGGCCATGTTGTTAGCCACACAATTTCCTTCTCTCAAAATATGATTTGCTTCCCATCTACAGCAATAGGAGAGAAGAGATCTAGCCTTGAGGATGATGTTGTAGACTTTCCAAGATGGATTTTTGGTACCAAAAAGGTAATTCACGATGTTGAGCGAGTCACCCTCAATGATAAGAGGTTAGGGACCCTTAGAGAGAATTCGAATACCATTCAGAGCGCTAAGGGCTTCAGCATAGTGATTCGTCTGGGAGCCCAAATCTTCACAATAGGCCATCACAATATTCCTGTCATGATCATGGGCAACCCCACCAGTGCTAGCGGGCCTAGAATTCCCCTTAGCCGCTCCATCAAATTTTAATTTAATCCACCCCACAGGGGGTTTGGTCCACACAACATTCCTTCAATAGGACCCTTTAACAACCTCCAAAAATGGCCAAAGATTCATCATTTTGAGAATAGATTCTTCGCTCGAAAGATGGGGACGGGGACTGGGAACCGCAATAGAATTATCAATGGTGTAAAATAACACCCTTTGAGCGACATAAGGGGGCCCTCTAGGAGTTCTACCAAATATTTTGGCATTCCTCTCTAACCAAATTTGCCAAATTAAATGGTGGAAGGAGGCCTCGAGGAGGAAGCGAAGCTTGGGATTCTTGAAAGGATTAGGCCATTGGTGAAAAGCATCTCTAAGGGATCGAGGAGAGCACCAAAGGATCTAGAAGGAGGATAGGACAATGCTCAGAACAGAGTGGGAAAACGGGCAATGCAAGAATAAACGATCCCTCATCTCATAATCTGCTAAACATAAGTAACACCTATTGGGGAAGGCAAAACCTCTCTTGTGAAGGTTTTCAATAGTTAATGCTTTATTGTGGAAAGCAATCCACACAAAGAAGTTGATTTTAGGAACAACTCCTTTCCTCCAAACAGTATTCCACCTGTAGTCCAGAGCAGTCTTGGTGGTGAGAAGCTCATATGCTGATTTAACAGAGAAACACCCATCCTCCGTACCACTCCAGATGATCCTATCATTCCTCCTGGAAAAAGGAATTAAAACTGACTGAAGGATATTATCAAGGAAGGTAATCTCATTATTAAACCCCTCCATAATAGGAAGCTTCCACCAAGGGAAACGGGTGCTCCGATCAATGAGATCCGCCACCCTGAGCTGGGCGTTAGGGTCGGTCAAGCTTCTCAGTCCAGCGAGGTCCTCCCTCGACCCAAGGGCTTCTTTAGTCGCCCACCTATCATTCCAAAAGGAAATGTAGTTGCCATCACCCAAAATCCAGTGGGCTCCCAGAATGATCAAATGCCAGGTTTGGAGCATAGATTTCCAAAAGATCGATGCCATAAAGGATGTTTCAGCATCCAAGAAGGAGGTGGGGCCAAGATACTTCATTTTAACCAGTGTAACCCACTCCATCGGGTCGCTAGACATAATCCTCCAAGCGTGCTTCACGATCAGAGCCAGATTCATAAGTCTTGATCTTCTCAACCCCAAGTCGCTTTGATCTATCCTCGAACACACCTTGTCCCAGGATACAAGGGGAAGTCTAGATTTATCTTCGTTACCAGACCAAAGAAAGGTCCTCTGAATCTTCTCAATATTGGAGTGGACTGCACTCGAAAGCATGAACATCGACATGAAGTAGGTCGGGATCCCCTGAAGACAGGCTTTGTTAAGGGTGGCTTTCCCAGATTGCGATAGGAGTTTGCCCTTCCAAGTGTCGAGTTTCCTATGAAGGCGCTCAAGAATCGTGTTCCACATGTCCCCACTAGCCCGCCCGCTATAAGATAGAGGCAACCCCAGATAGGATGTAGGCAGGGAATCAATAGTGCATTCAAGAATTCTAGCAATCCGAATTTGTCTGCGTAGAGGAGTGTTAATAAAGTAAATTTTGCTCTTGATGTAATTGACCTTTTTTCCAGTAGCTTGCTCATAACGGGACAGGATCCTCTTGAGCGACTTGGCTTGAGCAACGGATGCCCCAGTGGAAATGAGGGTGTCGTCGACAAATTGTTGATGAGTGATAGGATTAATTCTAGAAGTTGCCAAGATGCCAGAAATCTTATTTTGCCGAAGAACCTCTTTCATGGACCAACTCAGAACCTCTGCCAGAAGAATGAACAGGATGGGAGAAAGAGGATCACCCTGTCTGAGGCCTCTGGAGCTTTGGAAATACCCAGCTGGGGACCCATTGACCAAGATAGAAAAAAAGGGAGTGGATATACATCTGTAGACAAGGTCAATCCAGTGGGGATGAAAGCCGAACTTGAGGAGGACTACACACAAAAAATTGTGGTCGACATGGTCGAAGGCTTTGTTCATGTCGAGCTTAAGAAAAAGAGCAGCATTCTTAGAGCGGTAAGCGAAATGAAGGGTCTCATGGATAGTAATAACGCCATCAAGAATGTTTATGCCTTTGAAAGTGCTTCCCTGACAAGGATCGATCAGGAGGGGGAGGACTATTTTGAGTCTATTGGCTATAGAATTGGTAAGGATCTTGTAAAAAACATTGCACAGGCTAATGGGCCGATAGTCAAAGAAAATTTTGTAGGAAGGAGACTTAGGAATGAGGGCAAGAAAGGTGGAATTGAGTTTTGGGTGGATAGATCTGGACGCTTGGATAACCCAAATAGCATCACACACATCCGGGCCCATGACCTCCCACATGACTTGGAAGAATCGGGGAGGGAAACCATCGGGCCCAGGGGCCTTATCTGGTTGCATGGAGAACAATGCTTCCTTAATCTCAAATGAGGAAAAATGTTCCAAAAGTTTCATGCTTACCTCATGGGGAACTTTAGTCAAAAAATTGGCGAGCATAGATTTTTGGACTTGGAGGTTGCTATCTGGAGGAGTGCCAAGCAAATCCTAAAAGAAATTAACCGCTTCGCTCCTGATTTCCTCAATCTCCCTGGTAATGTGCCCATCCTTACAAGTCACTTCTCTGATCTTGTTGGCCCCTCTGTGCCTCATAGTAGATGCATGAAAAAATCTCGTGTTGGAGTCTCCATTCTTCAACCACAGGTCATGAGATTTTTGGTTCCAGAACGTTTCCTCCCTAGCGAGAATAGAATGAAAGTCCACCAAAAGGCTCTGCTTTTCCAACCTGAGACCCTCAATGTAACCTTCGGTAGCCATCCTTTCCTCCATAGCCTTCAGGTTCTCAGCGATGGATTTTTTGGACTCAAAAATGTTGCCAAAAACCACTTTGTTCCAAATCTTCAATTTTTCTTTGACCATTTTGAGCTTTAAAGCCACCCTCTTAGGAGCGCTTCCTTCCACCTTCAATTGCCACCATGCTAAAACCAATCCTTTGAAGTCTTTGTGGGAAATCCACATGGATTCAAATCTAAAAGGGGTCATAAAAACAGGCCCATCATTTGCCTCCAAGAAAATAGGGTTATGGTCAGACCCAATCCTTGGAAGAGCCTAAAGGATAGCCCCGCCAAGGATGGGAATGGCTTCTGGGGAAATGAAGAATTTGTCAAGTTTGACTTGAATCAAACTGCCCCCAATCCTTCTATTACTCCATGTGAAGGAATCCCCTTTGAGTTCGATGTCAAGCAGACCATTAGCAGAGACAAAATCTCTGAAATATTCCAAGCTGTGGCTGGAGTGGTCAGACCCTCCTTTTTTCTTCGAAGGATGAAGGGGACAATTGAAGTCACCCCCTAAAACCCAAGGAAAGTTGATAAAATTCTCCCTCATCATAGAGATAGCTTTCCACATTTTTGCTCTCTCTGTGGCAGAATTGGAAGCATAAACGTTGGATAGAATCTAGGAAAAATTGGAGGTTTTGGACTAGAACAGTACATTGATGATTCTATTGGAAGTTGACAACAAGCTGCCCTCAAACCTTGAAGGGTCCCACAGAACCATGAGTCCTCCCACTGTTCCCACTGTAGGGCTAGACAGACAATTTGCCCTAGCCCAAATGGCCTTCGCCACTTTGTCAGAGGAGATAGCATCAAGCTTGGTCTCTTGCAAAATAAGAATAGAAGGGTTAATCCTCCTACAGAGATCAGCCACTAACCTTCACTTAGCTGCACCGTTCAATCCTCTCACATTCCATGAGAGGACTTTCATCTGAACAGTTTGAAGTTTTTCTTGCCTCCCCTTCCTTGTTGAGGGGGAGGTTTTGATGCATGAGCTTCATCTAAATGTGTGTCACAGTCATCCAGAAACAACACACGCTAGGTTCCATTTGCAACGTCAGTTGCAGTCTCTTTGTCTCACCTTTCCTTGTTAGGAGGATGACCCTACTTCCTCTCACTACCAAAATCCACACTTTGCTTTTGGCTTCTCATATTTTAGGGGCTAATGTGACCAGATTGTTCACCCCTCCTTCCTAAGAGGTAATATTCTAGTAGTGTCTATGACTGACTGAAATTGGGATGACCCGTATCTTGGAGCAGAGGAACAGCCTGAGTCAAAACTTGGGAAGGGGTCCGTTCCATCTCTTCATGCGATTTGCTTTCCAAGTGGGAGTCTGCTCCTTGTTGGTTGTCAGCCTTAAGATGCTCAGGGTCCGATTGGAGAGAGGGATTCTCTTCAAGTTGAGAGAGTCTGCCACAGTCTCTAGAGGGGCCTAGGGATACATGGACCTTCACGTCTGGAATATTTGGTTGCTTTGCCTGATCTTCCTTGTGCTCCAGGGGGTTATCGTTTTCATGTTTTTGTTTTCTCGATTTTTGAAGAGGACACTAGGACTAGAGGTGCCCTTGGGACCGACACTGGGTGTAGAAAGCTGGTCTATTTTCATAGACAATAGCTTGTTTATGAAGAATGGTGCCTCCAGACCGAAGAGTGATGGAAGTTGGGAGTTCTGCCTCCAAATCTGCTAGAACGCAAAATCGAGCCTGGACGAACCTTGTTTGAGCTCGGGTGGGAGGGTCAATGGTGACCAACTCCCCAATGGAATGCGCAATACCTCTTATGACATTTTCATGCCAGCAAAAGAGGGGAAGATTCGAGAGCCTAACCCATATTAGGGCAATGTTGATGTTCTGGGTCTTAGGACTGAAATCCATGTCCCACTTCCTGAGAAATAAACTTCTGCGGCCCAGAAACCATGGCTCGCCAGCCAAAATTTTACAGTAATCCTCCTTATTGTTCAATCTAATGGCAAAAAAACCTCGGGATAGGGCCGCTAGCTCCAAATGCCCAGAAGTCCTCCATTTGCTTGTTGCCCATTTTCGGATAGTTTCCATGTTGGGACAGCCTCCAATGAATTTACCTATTAGGGTAAATTTCTCAAACTCCATGAAGCTTGAAAGAACTTTCATCGGGATGTCCAGCTCATCCCCAACCAAAAATAACTCTTTGGTAAAAAACCCATTTAGGGTTTCTGAGGCCGCTGCTTGGGCATAATACTTTTGAGCCCCACCACCCCCTTTTTCTGGTGGGTCCTTACCTCGACCAAAACCATTGCCAGTCCGGTCATATTCAATGGGCCCGAGCGTTTTCGCTCCCCCAAAATCATGATGCCCTTCGATTGCTCCGATGCATCCAAGAACCGAACCACCGCAGATCCTGATCTCTCCTGCAAACTTCTTGCCCATCGACATCCTCCCACCTCCCTTATCGGATGTCTCGCAAACCTGCTGCTTTTACAAAAATAGTAGTTTAACTTGACCTAAACTAGTCTCTTGTTTTGACAATTTTTAGCATTGTGAATTCCAGCATGTTTAAATGTAGTTAATTTCAATTTAACGTTTTCTATTTCTATCATTTCAAATTAGCAAGAGTAAAATAAGTCTTTCAATTTTACAATTTTTAATTCCTGCAACTGTAGCTTAAATGTTGAATTTTGCAATTGTTAATTCCTGCAACTGTAGCTTAAATGTTGAATTTTGCAATTTCAATTTTGTAAAGTTAAATTAGCTTCCATTTTGTAAATTAGGATTAATGACCTTGAAAAAACAAATAAACATTTGTTTCACCGAATAAAGCTTGTAAACTAATTGCCTGAACTGCAACTTGCCAAAGCCTTCTATCGCAGACAACCTTGGACATCGCCCTAGATTGACAAAATATTGAAAATTAAATGATGACAATAATGCCACTAATCATTTATACACCTTTTAATATTTTTTTACAAGCATGGGTGCATATTTCTTTATACAATATTTGGTTTAATGGAAATCCCCTGTATTGAATATGGAAGGTCACTGATATGAAAATATGGTGGTTCACCTTCCATGACTTAGAAGGTCACTCATACGGAAATGTGTTGGTTCACCTTCCATAATTTATGTGGTCACCCATACAAAAATGTGGTGGTTCACCTTTCATGATTAGAAGGTCACCCATATGAAAATGTGATGGTTCACCTTCCATGAGTTTAAAAGTGCATAGTAAAATAAAAATTACATATGACTTGTCACTTTGTGTTTTATCTTGTACTTATGTGTCAACATGTCTAGAGATGCATCTTGACTATGAATATATAAAAATTAAATAATATATATTTTTAATAAATATTTTATTTTGCATTGTTAGGGCCTCTAGAGCATGCTTTTTCTCCCATGTATTTGATTTGAAAATTCATGCCAAGAATTGGCATGGATTTTCATCCCAAACTTCTTGTTCTTCCTCTAAGATTTCCAACTTATTTTGAATGGATTAAAATGAAGTCCATAGCACAAAGTTATGTTCCTAAAAGTATGGATAATATTAAAATGTATATTTTTAGGCATAAATCCATGCCCTAAAAAGGTCACATGCTTGGATAAACTACTACCAAGATGGTTGCATTGGTCAAATTTCACTTTAAATATTCTTACCCTTCATTTGCAAGTTGATGATAGGATTACTAATTTGAATAATTTTTAAATAATCCTTTCATAATATCCTACCAATCCCATAGAACCTTTGGTATTAGAAATATTGATAGGAGTTGGTCAGTCCAAAATGAATTTAATCTTTGATGGGTCCAATAATATACTTTTCCTTGATAGAATATATCCTAGATATTGAATTTTGTTTTAAAATAAAGAGCATATTAAAATATTTGCATATAATTTTTGCTCTCTAAGATATTACAATGATTATCTTAGATACTTCTCATGCTCCTATTCATCCATGGAATAAATCAATGTCATCCAAAAAATACAATAAACTTGCATAAATAATTCTAAAAAACACTATTCATCAATCTCATAAACATCATTGGCATATTGTTTAACCTAAATAGGACAACAATAAACTTGTAATACCCATAATGGATCTTGAATGTTGTTTTATGAATATCAATGTGCTTTATGTATGAATGATGATACCCTGATCTTATTTCAATCTTTAAAAAGACCATTGACTCTCATATCTAATCAAATAGGTTATGAATGTAGGACAAACGGTATATGTTCTTGATTGTGGCTTTATTTAATTTTTTTTTTGATAGTTATAAGTGTTTGTATTTATAGCGGGTTTTAACAAGGATCCCAAAACCTGATTACATAAGCAATGGGCCTAGGGCATCAATCCCTTGAAACTGAACACCAAAATAGAAATCCCGCCCAACGGTAACAGTAAGCATGAAACAATCCCTCTTAGCGGGAAACAAAAAATAAGAAAGAAAGTAGTTTTGGAGATCCCGCCCAGTGGGAGTAGCCAAAAACCACCATCGAGAAGATCTCGCCCAGCAGGAAGCATAGAAAAACTGTTACAATAAAATCTCGCCTCGCGGGAAGCAGTCAAAACCACCACAAACAGTCTCGCCTAGCGAAAACAACAGGAAAATCCCGCCATCTGGGAAACCAGCAGAAAAGAAAGGATCCCGCCTTACAGGAAAACCGGCGAATTTTGCGGATCCCGCCCTGTGGAGAAACCATCCCGCCCACCGAGAAAACATTCAGTTCAGCGAGAGCCATCCTGCATGAAGCCGACAGCCAGCACAGAGAGGATCCAGCCCATCAGGAAGTGACCAGAGAGTTGCACCACAAGGAACCCGCCCTGGGAAAATAGAAGAGGATCCCAGCAGCAGGGACCAAGAATCTCGTCCAAGCACAGAGCCCGTCGAGGATTCACAAGAAAAAGGGGGAAGTCTGTCCAAACCCTAAACCGTCACCTCCACCGCACCGAGAAACACAGGGGACCAGATCCACGCGAATAACTCCGCAAAAACCCCGTGGGGAAGCCTGAGGGAAAAAGGGAAGGGATCCCCAACCAAATAGGGATCCCTGGGAAGCACCAGTCTGAAAAAACAACTAAGGAAACCCTAGCCGGCCGAGAGGGGCGCAGATAGTGGAGAAGGATCTCCCCCCAGGAGATCATCTGCAAACAACCACTCCCCGGGAGGGATGACCTGGGTTGAGCCAGGGACTGGGCAAGAACCAGGAGCCATTGGAGGGGGAGCAGGGGAGGGACCAGAGCCCTCCCCTCTCTAAACATATTAATTATTTTAATACTATATTAACTATATACTAATTATCCATATTGCATAATAAGTGAAACCCAAGATTCCAATCGTGGCTTTATTTAATTATCTATAATCAAATCATAAAATTATTGATCCATCCTTCTTACTTACAAATATAAAAAATACCTCCATGGTGATACAATAGGGTAAATATGACCCTTATCAAGAAATTATTAAAGCTACATTTTAAGCTAATTTAAATAAAAAATGCCATTTTGTAAGGTTCCTTAGATATCAAATTAGTTTAAGGCACAATCTTAATGGAAAAATCAAGCTCCTTGGTAGTTCATTTCCTTGGTAACTCATCAAGAGATATTTTCAAACTCTATAAAGACAAAAAAAGAGTATGTGGTTGTTTTATTATTTTTATTTTGACTATCATGAACCACAAGAATGAATAGATGTTATCCATTCCTAAATCTTCTTTCGAATAACATTGTTGATATCATCAAGATATAGGATGGGTCACCCATTTGATTCTTATCTTCTTTCCCATATCATAAACTTATTCAACACTCCTAATATAATAATTGACTTTTACTCAATGGTTGGCTAACTAATCCATGTACATAATAACATAATAAGATCCCAAGAGCATCACCAAGAGATCTAGGCACGTGGTCTAATTTCAAAAATATATTACACACTTTTTGACTTCACTTCTAATAGCTTAGGGAGTACATGATGCCATCTCTATTTTCCATGGTCCACCTAACTCGTGCTATACTAATCTAAGTTTTCCTACTAGTTTAGAGTTAAGAAATAAATTAGAAGCTCCAAGATTGATCATAATAAAAATATGTTTAATCTAGACAACCCCATGGCCAATCTGAATGACCTGGTAAATCTAGCGTCGACTCTGCTCCTCCATGCTATGAAGGTGATCAACAAGCTAAGGAACCAAAATAATAGAATCACTTAGGCCATGGATGATGTTCAGAATACCATCAATGGTGAGCAGGACCCTCCTATAGCTTATGAGTAACCAAGGTGCTTCTATCTTCTTCATCTTCCTTGTTTTTGGGATCCTCATTTTTATCTGCATCTTGGGGTGATGGTCTTCCATCCCCTTTGTTTTCATTTTGATATTTTTGTCTTGTCAACTTGTTGAGATCATCTCCTTGTTGGATACCTCCTTTTGGCTTTCTTCTTTGTAAAAGGTTTGGGGACCCTTTTTTTTTTTTTGAAAAAAATGAAAAACTTGTATTAATACAAAGAACAATTACAAGCGGGAGAGAACACATCCCAACCAAGAACAGCAAGCAGCACAACAAGAGAAGAGCACAAAGGCAACCCAGCACAACACAGAGCAAAGAAGTCAACTGGGCATGAAAAAATGACATGTCACAAAATCGCGACATGTCGCGAGATCGCGACAGTCAACCCCGGCTCCCCCACTGCGGTGCCAACAGTCGCGAAACCGCGACATGTTGCGAAATCGTGACATGTCATGATATCGCGACATGTCGCGATATCGTGACATGTCACGAAATCGTGACATGTCGCAAAGTCACGACGACAGCACCCACCTGCAACCCTTCGACAAAAGTGTCGTGAAATCGCGACGAATTCACCAAATGGCAACCAGATCGCAAAAGCGTCGCGATATCGCGACAGTTTTCGCCAACCCGCTGGAAAGCCAAAATTGTCGCGATTTCACGACGGGTTTTCCTTATGACCGCCAAAAGTGTCGCGATATCGCGACGGTTTTTCCTTTCGGCTCCCAGTTCTCAAAACTGTCGCGAAATCGTGACGAAATATCCTCTCGGCACCCAGTTCTCAAAACTGTCGCGATATCGCGACGAATTTTCCACTTTGCTCTCCATCTGCAAAAGTGTCGCGATATCGCGACAATTTTACCAGTTAGCACCAAATTGCCAAAACTGTCACGAAATCGCGACCACTTAACCAAGCGCCTTCCCCAAGGGTCGCGATGGCGCGACATGTCGCGAAATCACGACAAAAACCCGTCAAAGGCCGAGAAGGCACAACCTGTCGCGATATCGCGACATGTCGCGATATCGCGACAAAAACCCGGAAGAGGCCGAAAGGGCGCAACCTGTCGCGATATCGTGACATGTCGCGATATCGCGACAGAAACCTTCCTTAGCAAAAAAACACTGCACATCATTTCAGAAAATGTTCAAGGCCTTGTCGAATCTCTGCATCCTCCACAGGCATGTCACTGTGTAGCTGCATCCCAACCTCCCTTTCAGCACCCATATTAGCAAGGAAATCGGCCACCTTATTGAGATCTCGATTCACATAGACAGGTATCACATCATCTAATTCCCTCCAGAGCTCTTTGATTTGGGAAACTAAGATCCGCAACCTCCAAGCTTTCGAGACAAAGTTTCTCATACAATCAAGAGCACCCACCAAAATTTGGGAGTCAGACTCAATAATAATCTTCCTGTGTCCTTTTTTGGCAGCCCAGAAGGAGGCAGATTTAATGGCGAAGGCCTCGGATTCATTGTTTGTGGCACATCCCAGACCCTGCAGTTCCCAATAGAGCAAAGACCCAGCATGATCGCGGCACACAACTCCAATTCCAACACTTCCCGGATTGCCTTTAGCCGCTCCATCAGTATTGATTTTGATCCATCCTTCAGGAGGAGGTTTCCAACTACCACTCACCTGCCTTTGTTGAAAAACAACTCCCTCGTCCAAAGGCTCAGAAGTAGAATGAAATTCCCCCTCGGTATGAATGGCAACCGTTTCCGCCACTTTGCTCCAAATGACTTGCCATATTCCTTCTAGAGAGGAGAAGGTTTCACGAAAAATACGGGCATTTCTCTCCAACCAAACCTGCCACCAGATAAAAAATAAACCAAGCTCCCAGCCAATTCGAAGAGCATTGGATTTAAATCTACCTTTCTTCCAGCTTTCCCATATGTTGTTTCGAGACAAAACCCCATTAGCCTGAAGTTTAAAGTGGGAGAACCAGCGCTTCCAGATCTGTCAAGTGAAAGAACATTCAAACATTAGATGATCCGTCGTTTCCTCCTGCTTATGGCATAAGACACATTGGGAAGGGCCAATGATGCCTCTGAGTCTGAGATTGTCATAGGTGAGAATTCCATTATGCAAAAACTGCCAGGCGAAGAAGTTCACTTTCGCCGACCACCTGGGATGCCATATCTTTCTCCGACCAAGAACCAAAAAAAAGGGTGGAGGGGGCTCTGGGAGGATCTCACCATATCCATCTTTCACAGTATAAACCCCAAGGCTTCCATAGCCCCAGGCCAGTTCATCCTCCTCATCTCTCCCAGTAAGAAATCGTTCTGCCAAGATTTTTCCCAAAGTAGGTACCAACTCCGGAGGGATAGGTATTGGCCACTCATCCAGCCGCTTAAACTTTATGAACTTGTAGTCCCCAAAATGACTAGTGTTAAAATAGCTCTCAATTTGAATCCATCCCTTATCTTCTAAAGCAGATTTTATCGGTTGCAATTCAGGAAAGACAACAATAATGGGAGGATTCTGGTCCCAGGAATCAGTCCAGAACCGAGCCTTATCCCCTCGCCCCACTTTCCAAAAAAGTTGGTCTTTGATGAGTTGAGCTCCAAGCTTGAGCGCCTGCCACACTGGTGATCCAAAACCTTCCAGAGGAAAGCAGCCCACATCATTAGTATGAACAGAACCCAAGTATTTGCTAGAGATAATTCTGCTGAAGAGGGATGTTGGCTGAGAAATCCACCTCCAGTACAGTTTGCCAGCCAAAGCCTTGTTGTTAAACTTGGAGCTTCTTAGTCCCAAACCCCCTTTTTCCTTGGGTTGGATAACCTTGTCCCAGCAAACCAAGGCCCATTTCCTCTCTCCCTTGGCACCTTCCCATAGAAATCGTCTAGCCATCTTATCCAGCTCTTTCCAAATAGACTGGGGAGCAGCCAGGACGAAGAATTTATAAATTGGCATGGCCTGAATAATTGACTGCAGAAAAGTTAGACGACCCCCATAACTTAACCATCTATTAGACCAATGGTTCATTCTATCTTTGATGCCATCCAAAAGGTCCTTCCAAACATCAATTTTTAGTTTTTTGAAATGGAGAGGGACCCCCAGATAGACTACTGGGAGAGAAGTCCGAGTGAAACCTAAAATATCAATAAGTCTGTTATGTAACCGTTGATCAATATTGAAGAAGATCACTTTGGATTTATTGTCATTGATGACTTGATTAGAGGCCCGAAGGTAGAAATTTAGAGTATCTCTGATTCTTCTTGCTTCCCTAAGGCTGGCCACTCCCACCAATCCAAAGATCATCTACAAACTGTAAATGTGTCAAAACTTCAGCCCCGACCTTAAAACCTGTTATCTGACCTTGAAGTCTTCTTTTCAGAAAGAGTCTGCCCAATCCTTTAGCCAAGATGAGGAAGAGATAAGGAGAGCAAGGGTCTCCTTGCCGCAATCCACGAGAGGCACCAAAAGGAGGCAAGGGAAGTCCCTTGATAAGAACAGAGTATGAAGGCATAGAAATACAGCTCATGACCCAGTCTGTCCAGTCCTGAGAGAAACCAAAGGCGATCAACATCTTTGCCAAGAAACCCCACTCCACCCTATCATAAGCCTTGGACATATCCAGCTTTAATGAACATTCCTTTGTTCCCAGTTTGGTGCATTGTATGGATAGCCTCCTGAGCAAGAATCACTCCATCCAAAATTTGCCTCCCTTCAACAAAACCCCCTTGCTCCGGGAAATTATATTATGCAGAATAGGTTTTAACCTTTCAGCCATAATCTTCGTAATTATTTTATAGATCACATTGCATAAGGCAATAGGTCTAAAATCGGATAAATGAACCCCCCCTGCTCCTTTTGGAATTAAAGTAATGAATGTATGATTTAGAGCCTTGAGCATTCTTTTATTGGTTCTGGACTCCTCAGTGACAGCCAGAACATCTTCCTCCAGGGAATCCCAAAAGGCCTGGAAGAACTCAATAGGGAAGCCATCAGGACCAGGCGATTTACCAGTACTCATCCCAAAGACCACCTTCTTAAGTTCATCTTTATCTATAGGTCTAAGTAGAGCCTGGTTTTCTTCAGGAGAGATTAAAGAAGGAATGACAACAATAACTTCATCTTGGGCTGCCCCATCTTGCTCCATGCTTTCCTTAAAGAGTTTTGAGAAATACTCCATTGAGTGGAAGTGCATACCAGGAAGAGTGTCAAAAGAGTATCCATTCTCATCTTGAAGGAAATCCATAGTATTCATTTGTCTCCTAGCACAGGCAGAGCGCTGAAAAAATTTTGTATTTCTGTCTCCTTCTAATAACCAAGTATTTCTTGCTCTCTGTTTCCAGTATATCTCTTCTTGGTTATCAATATCCTCAACCGCTTTGCGCAAAGCATCATCCTCGAATTTAAGGTGCTCGGAAATGTTTCCTTCCCTGAAATGTTTTTGCACCTCATCCCATCTAGCCAACAAGGGGGCCCGTTGGAGCTGGAAGTCTGATTTGGTAGTTTGCCTCCACTGTTTCAATTTACACTTGAAAAATTGAAGCTGTTTGTGAAATTTGAACATTGCAATCCCAAAAGGTGGGCGGCCATCTTCCCACCACTGAGGAATTTTTCTTCGGAGATCTTCTTTTTGCAGCCAAAAATTTTCAAATTTAAAAGGTTTATGGTACTGCCCTGTCCTAGCCCCTCCCTCCAGTACAATGGGAAAGTGGTCTGAAACTGGTCCTTCCAAAATCTAAAATTTAATATTCCATTTCACAAATGCTTCCTCCGAGACCAGAAACCGGTCTAGTTTTACCTTCCTACTGTGTGGCTCTCTTCTCTTATTAGTCCACGTAAAATAAGTACCAGGACCTTTGATATCAACAAGGTGAAAGGCCTGGACTTGAGCAATCAGAAGCCTATCCCCTGGATCCAAAACTGGGAAACCACCTTCCTGATCACTGGCAGATAATTTGGCATTAAAATCCCTAGCAACAATCCAATCACAATCTTCCCGGGAGGATCGCATTGAATGAACAGCATTCCATTGAAGCCGCTGGCCATCAATTCTTTGAGCCCCATAGAAGTTTGTAATTAGAACTCGTTCAATTTGTAACAATATTCTTAAAGAGAGATGTGAGAACCCCCCTCCAAGCCGTATGTTCTATTGCTATCCACACTAGAGGATTCCACAGAGTAACAATTCCCCCCGAAGCTCCTTGGGCCGCCACATCCATATATCCAACGCCCCTCCATATTCTACTAGCAATTTTACACATAAGATCTGAAGACATTTTTGTTTCCTGAAGGAGCAAAAAGTCTGTTTTATGTTTTCCTAAAAGTCTTTGAATAGTAGATTGATGGGTTCTACTGTTTAAACCCCTTAAATTCCAGGATTGTATAATCATTGGAAACCTTGGGAGCAATACGAGTCAATTATTCTCACCGATCCTCCATTGATCAGCTTGTCCCCTTGCGCTACTATTAGATCCTTATTGGATTTTCTACCAGGTCCTTGGGAATTACTATTCTTAGACCTCTTTTCCACCTGGGTGATCCCCAACGCTGGTCTTTCTCTGTTCTTTTATGCACTTCCCATGTGGACATCCTTAATAACTGGTTGTGCAGGAGAATGAATTACCATAGCCCCTAGGTTCTCTGGCTACAGAGTCTCAGGGGTTTCAATCACCTGTTCTAAGACAGGAGTAGATGATAGAGGATCATGAGAGTGGGTGTTAGTATCCCCATCATTCCCAACTACTCCTTCCATGACTTGGTATTCTTGGTCTACAAGGGATTTGAAGATTTCATATCGATTGGTTGGCTTGGATTGGGTCTGCTCTTTGCCATTTCTCTTTTTGTTTTTCCTCCGCTTCTGCTGTTCAAAGCCATCTTTCTGGGCATCAGAACCCTGGGGGATATTGAGGGGATCTTTGACCGAAGTGAACTTACCCTCTCTGGGGCGATTTGACGCTCCCGACGGAGCTTCCGATTTTGTGGTCAGGCTATTTGGACAGAACCTAGCCAAATGGCCATGCTTATGGCAGACTCTGCATCTGAAAGGTAAGGCTTCATAGTCTAGCTGTTGTATCCAAGTTAGTCCTGCCAACTCCAATTCCACCTCGACAGGAAGTTGCTGGCTAATGTCCATTTCTACACATATTCTAGCAAAGACAGCAGTATTTCCTTCCATGGTATCTCTTGAAACTCCCAAAAATCTACCTAGAGAATTACCAATCAGCTCAAGGATTTGCTCACCCCAAAACTCCATTGGGAGAACATACAGCTGTATCCAGACCGGGACAGCCGTGGGCTCAATGCAAGGGTCAAAACCCATTCTCCACGGTTGGACAAATAATCCTGCCGGGCCGTGGCTCCTCTTCTCTGATTCAAATGCTCTGTTTCTATCTGCTAGAGAAGAGAAACTAATAATAAAATACCCATTGCTTATAGGCCATAGAGAGTACTCACCAATGGGCTCCCAGTTCTGTCTCACCCAGGTGTGAAGGAAGTTCAGAGTGGGCCGAATACCCATGAATTTGCAGATCAGATCATGGGTAGCACGGTATATAATCGTATCCTCAACCAGTTTTGGCTCTATGACAATCTTTGGCCTGGACGCAGATTGTGGAAGGCAGCCGTTAACTCTGTTTGCAGGTAAACCCTTTCCAGCATTCTTAAATAGCATTTGATAAGCACTGCGTTGAGCTTCATCGGAAGAAGATGCAGGGTTTTCTTTTAATTTATCTGCATATGAGCTTTTCTGCCCATCGGAAGATCCTGGAGGAGACCCCATTGGGCCCTCCCAAGGCAACGAGCAATCCTTCAAAGAGGTGTAGAATCAATCCACAGGAGGATGTGGAAGAGACTTCCAACCAGAGACCCTGGAGCTTCGCCTGGTGCCTGCACAGAATGTTTCCCGCAAAAATGCCAGAGCTCAGAAAAAATTTAAGATTTGGGGACCCTTTCAAAACCCCCTTTTATCAATTAAAAAATAAAAATATGTTGACCAAAGATGTTACTTGAATATTCAATCATTGTAGCTTGATACTCAGTTTGATGGTCTTTCATAATTGCATACACCCCATGTTGATTAGGTGCATTAATTCCTATATGATTTGATTATTGCTAACTTCTACTACTCTTCTAAATATCTGGTCATCTTGAGGGTATTCTCTTTCAAAATGGGGACCTCCATGCATGGATCATCCTCTTTGTGGCCACACACTCTAAGCACAAGTAATAAATATTATGATTATGTTTCAAGGCCTTAGATTAAAATAGTGCTTATTGAGTGAGTGTAGGAGGTCTATGTGGCATCCCATGCCTTACAAAGCCTCCCTTGAAAGGTCAAGCTCTAAACTTCCTTTAAGTTCTTCACTTCTTGAACTTTCTTTGAAAGAGAATATTACATTATTTGGTACATGATAATGTACCACCTTGGTAAATTATTGTAAATATTAGATTAGGGTCATGTCCTAGATTAGTGAGTTAGTTAATATTTTATGTAATATAATAATGTGCAGGAAATGCACACGTGTCATGTAAATATGTGTGCAATTGTTATGAGTGTAGACGTGCACAAGTGTCTAATATGTAAGTGTGCTCATGTTTTCTTAGAATAGGAAAATGAAGAGTTATTAAGAAAAGTGAATGTCAAGAGTGCAACATATGAAGAGATATACAAATATATATTTGTGACTAAGCATTGTAATATCAGGAAGGTGAATCGAACGTGCAAATATTTATACTTGCATTAGTAGACCTTTATTCAATAACATTTTTAGTATTTTCATGTGCAATATTGTGAGCATGTTTTTGTGAGTATTATTATGAGTTATTACATTTTGAGATATTATTTGGTTCATTATATTTCAACTTAATTATATTAGATCATGTGATATTTTACTGAGATGATTTATATTAAGTATTAGAGTATCAAAAGCTAACATTCCTAACCTTTGTTGAAACTGAGAAGAATTAGACCTTAATTATTTTTGTTGTTATTAATGTTGCTCTTATGTGGAATTATCATTAAATTTAGGAGGATTTTATGATGATACTTGGTATTTATTAGGCCCTTAAAAACAATTTATTTCTCTTGCATTAAGAAGCACATTCTAGACCATATTCCCTAAATATGGCTTAACAATAAGCCTCCTTCCATGTTAATGGATTGTTGATCCTAACAATTTGAGCTATCAATGATCAAAATTCCATTAGGAACCTACTCACCTACATTACCTCATTTTCTATTGGAGGTATTTCATTAGTATTTCTACAAGCATTTGCTTATATTCCATAATTAGACATTCTAGCCCATATTTCAATACTAAGGCTTATAAATAGCCTTCTTCCAAGTCAATGTATTGTTTCTCCTAACAATTTGATCTATCCACAATCAAAATTGCATTAAGAACCTATTCATCTATATTATCTCTTTTCTATTAAAGGTATTTCAATTAGGAGCTCTAAAAACTTTTTCTCATACTCCATAACTAGCCTATTCATTTGTTGAGGGTTATGAAACTCTTGAACCCTTTGTTGACTATACACTTGGGATATCTATTTATTTTTAGCCTTTCTTAGTATCATTCTGAAATGATATCCACTTGGTCATAACCCATATTTAGCTCCTTTTTGTGCCACCAAGAGGTAGCACATTCTTAAAAGGTGGCTATATTTACTTTTTCTTGGTTGGTATAATCATTGAAGTAATATTATATCTTCACAAGTCAATCCTTAGCTAGTTTTCCTTCAGCTAATTTTGATAGCATAGGTGGATCAACATTTTTTAATTTTTAAATATTTATTTTTGACTATATCTCTAATCAAATTGGTGATGTAATACATTATCTAAGATAACACTTATTGGTCTTCATTTATTCCTCTTATACGGTGACCATCCACATTAGGATTCTCCAAAAGTCGACCCATCCTATTATTGGTGATGTTATAGATGACCTCTTATATTGTTTCATTTAATCAGGTCATTTACTTTTGGAGGTATCCTAATTTTGTTCATCCATTATTGTATTAAAACTCCCTTGGCTAGTTTCCTTTGGTACTTCATGGATTGACTACTCTCAAGATTCTCAATTTGTCATCTACCTTTTCTTATTCCAAGATTGGTTCTATCCCCATAGCAAATAGACACGTGTCCTCTCTTTCTAGGTGCCATCATGCCATATGCAATCAAGTAGCATAATACATATTATTTATAAATTAGAAGGTATAACCTACACATATAAGGACCAAGTGTTGAAATCTAGGCTCTAATACCATATATGGTGCACTTGCCTTGCACACCAAACATATAATAACACAATTTAAAAAAATTATAGCTAGTCTTTTTAATAACACTAATACAAAATTTGTACATCACGATAATGCATTTATGACAAATTAATTGAAGTATTTAGAGAAAAATTTATGTAATTCAACTAGATGTGATTAAACAATTTAGTTACAAGACATTTTTTAAACTTTAAAATCGTAAACAATGGATTTAAGTCAAGAATTTGAGACCATTTACAATCAAATTTTGACTAAGATTTTAAATTACCTTAAAAGTAAAAAAGTATTTCTTCTAATATGCACCATCAATAGGTATAATTTTGTTAAAACGATGTCAATGGCAACTTACCATTGTATAGGTGATATAGACATAAAGAACTTCATAGTAATTTACAAGTATCAATCATAGACTACATAAGGATTATGGTCAAGGTCAAACATTATTGATATGAATTTTAATGTTTGTAATTAATATTATAGGTGGTATTATATGATGTTTGCTTGCTTCCTACTCAAATATTATACCTATTGTTGAAATATTGAAAAATCTTACTCCTCATTGTTATAAACCCTTGTTGCATACTAATTTTATCTTGTGGGCCAATTACTTTTTAAGGTGCAATCCTTCCAAGGATATTTTTTTTTTGTGTGTACCTCCTTTTGTGTGCAGTTCCTTATACGTTAACTAGTTCTCCCATTTCCTCTTTTCCTCTCTTTGTCATTAACATGCTAGCCCCATTCTTGGTGCAACCATTATCTTTTTCTTTGTTTTCCTCTTGCCTCTCCTATTACATTGCCACTATTGTGTTTTCCTCCAACCAAGCCTTTGAATCCCAATATGTCATCCTCTATCCCTCTTTCATGAGAACATATTCTCCAACTCAAGTGATTAAGCATAATAATATGTTTCAGATAATTGTCACATCCACTTTCAAGTCATTATCACACATGACAACTATAGGGTTAGTTTTTAAATTGTAAATTTTCAAAGTTAATAAATAAAAGGGCATTTTATTTTTTCCTATAATTATTCCATCAAGGCAACTAGGTAATTCAAGGAGGTTAAGCAATTAATTAATCACCTATCTTGATTCCTTTAAGTGTAGTATAATGTTTCCCTTAAATATATTTATAAGCATATTTTAAAACATGTTATTTTTCAAGGTAGCAATGATTTATTAAAAACAATTTTGCATTAAGTAAATTTATGAATATTATCATAGTATCTTATCATTTCCATGATTTTGAATCATATATATCAACTTATTTGACACCACATATGACCAGTCAAATTCATAAGAAATGACAACAACTACCTTAGTTCACAAGGTCTCATGGATTTTTAGACCATTTTTACTCATTCCCAATTATGATTCCATATATGATCACAACATGACTTAACTTCTAGCATGCATTAGTATATAGAAAATAATTAATATAATTCATGTAAAGTAAATCATAGTTCTACAACACATCGTAAATTAATCATTTCAGAACTTCAATATTTATAAATCAATAGCATTAATTAAAAGTAACTTGAACATTATTTTATCAAGCATTAGCTCAATCAACTAGATTCCTCATTATTTAAATAGGAAACCAAGGTTCAAATATTTCCAAGTGATACATGGACAATATCCAAGATTTTTTTGTAATACCACTATGTGGTGATGATGTAATGCGAGTGAGGTCCGTTTCAATATCATATAACGAATTGAAAAAACTTGAACCTTATTTAACCATTAAGTTTTGATTTGTATAAAAAATATGCTATTTCAAGTATTAAATTATCCAATTAGGAATATATTAACCATAAAAAGTAAAATACTAAATTTCTCAATGGAAAGAATCATTCTAAGAGAGTCCATCCTAGATACAAGTGCAAATGTCTTAGAGTAGTCCACTTCTTCTTGCTGACAGAAGCCCTTTGAAACAAGGAAAGCCTTGTGCTTTTCAATCTAACCATCTGATATGTACTTAATCTTGTAGATCCACTTACACCCCATATCATTATTCCCTGCTAGAAGAGTAACCAAGTCCCATGTTATTGTTTCATCAATACCTCATATTATGCATCCATAGTATCTTCCCGTTCAAGTTTCTCCTTAGTTTAGAAGTAGGTGATAGGATCCTATGAATGAGACACCTTTAAAGCTCAAGAAGGAGCCTTATGATGCCACTTAAGAAATAAAATGGGTTGATCATCCTTCAAAATCATCTTAACCCACTTAGAGGTAGGACATTTGGAAGAAGCATGAGTATCTTGCACCATCTCAACATCAAAAACAAAAATAGAGGAGTCCTACTCATAAAAACCCACCTCATCATGAAAAGCTAGAGCATTCTAAACTAAACCTTCCTACTCATATTATCCTGATCTATAGGAAGAGAAAACTTCCTGAGAAACTGTGCATGATGGAGTCAAATTGATAGGTAAAGAACAACCATTATAAGAAGAAGATGCTTTAATAGAGATGGAACAAACTAAGATATCTAAATAACCTACTAGATTTGGAATAGAAAAAGAATCAGAGGAATCAAAAGATTAAATATCAGGAGGGGTAGTGAAAGGATTATCTAGAAGAACCTCACTAAATATGACATCTCTCCTAATTAGCACCTCATACCTCTAAGGATCATAGAGATTTTATTCCTTTAAGATATTTGAATATCCCAAAAATATACAATTATGGCTCTTAGGTGCTTCCTTTTTCTAAATATTCTTTGGTATATGATCCAATGTTGAAGACCTAAATATATAGAATATATATACATTAGGTTATTCTTTATTAATTTCTCAAGAGGTTTCACTTCTTGACAACCCTAGTAGGAACCCTATTGATGATATACCCTGGACAAGTGACTACCTCACACCAAAACCTATAATCTAGTCCCTTAGCATGAATCATACAACGAGCCATCTCCATGATTACTCTATGTTTTATTTTTCTAAACTATTATGTTCATAAATATAGTGAAATATATTTTAATGTGCGATTCCATGAGTGGCCAAAAAATAATAAAAATCATAAGTGACATATTCACCAACCCATCTATTCTTAGACATTTGATCCTTCTGTCTATCTAATTTTTAGAAAGGGCATTGAAATTTTTAAACCTTTCAAACATGTCATCCTTGGTATAAATGGTATATATCCCCATATATCTAGATAAGTCATAAATGAAAAGGAGAAAGTACTTGTTTCCTAAAAGAGAAGGTATACCCATGGGTCCATAGCTATCACTATGAATGATCTCCAAATGATGAGATGCCCTCTTGAAAAATCCTTTCAAAAATGTCTCCCTATGATGATTTCCCATAATACATCCCTCACATACACCACTTGGAGAATATATGCATGTAAGTCCAATAGCCATCTCATGCTAACTCATGTACTTTAAGGAATCATAATTAATATGTCCAAGCCTATGATGTCACTTTTAATTTTTATCATTTGCATGTGCTGCCATTGCAATAAAATTCTTCTTTCTAGAGGAGGAAGAGGAAGGAGTAGCTTATACATATGATTAAATTCATCACAATATCTAGAAGAAAAAATCCTAAACCCATTGTCTATATCCTTAATCACCCATCTTTTAGGGAAAATTTCTATTTTTTGTTTGTGTAAGTAATATGATAAATAGAAAAAATGTTATGACCAACATTGGAAATATGAAGTACCTCATAAAATGACGAATATCCAATCATGATGTCTCCATTTTCAACCACCTACAATGAAGAGACATCCTTAATCAGAACACATTCTCCTACATGACTTTTGTTATAGCCTTGAAGAAGGTGCTTGTGCTTCGTCATATGTCTAGTTGCCCTTGAATCAACTGTCCACTCATCTGATGAGGTGGATGTTCAATATGTAGAATGGAATGCAATATGAGCCAATGAAGTTTTTCCTTCAAATTATTCTTATCCTTGATCATATAAGAGAGCAACATCAACATCCCCTTTCTTGCTATTTCTTCTAAATTCCTGATCTAAAGCCTATAAAATTTTATCGCGTGTCCTTGCAAAACTCACGGGTAGATTTCTTGAAGGGCTTCTTGGATTTTTCCTCATTATGTTTGGCCTTTTGTCATTCTAATTTTGCACCATAGCTTATTTTGGATGTGCTTGAATAAAAATATAATTGCCCTTATGTCTATTTATTCTAGATTAATGATGCAAGAAATACTTAAATACCTCATTAATAGAGTCCAAGAAGTATATGTGTATCATTTTGAAGACCATAACAACTATCTCATATGTTCTTGACATATTATTAAACACAATATTGAGCAACTATCTATTCCTATTTTTCTATAGTCTCTTATATCCTTCCCTTCTTTCGTTAGGTAGTCCTCTCAAAATTTGGATATCCTCTTGCAAGATATTGAATTAAATAATGTAATTATCAATGATATCAAATGATTCCATGGACAAGATTTCAAGCTCTACCTCTAACCTATTGATCTAAGTGGAATAAATCCAATCACATAGTCAATAAAACTTTTCAAGCAATGTCTTGGGATTAGTGGTGCTACTTACATGGATGTCATAAAAATTGTCCACATGGAGAGCAATCACACCATGAGACTCATCCTTATTATCCCCATGTAGCTGCTTTATCTCCTCAAAATTA
Source organism: Wollemia nobilis (assembly GCA_028583015.1). NCBI lineage: Eukaryota > Viridiplantae > Streptophyta > Pinopsida > Araucariales > Araucariaceae > Wollemia > Wollemia nobilis. Next base: position 702,545 of record JAQPPZ010016912.1, on the reverse strand, counting down.
GTATCTGTAGGTTACTCATTCACATACTTAAGTAAAACCTTGCTTTATAATAGAGCATCGACCTTAATTTTCCATGTAGCATAGTTTAGACAACTCAATAGGCACATGGTGATCCATATATTTTTTATGAAAAACAAAAAAAATTGTAAATAGTTGTGACTAGAACCAACACTACCAATACAGAGAGCTTGATAAATTATATAATTTTAAAAAGGATCAAAATACTTTTATATGCAAACGTTATGGGCCCCATAAGTTTAGTCCTACAATAATAATAATTTGCCCCAAAATATTTAAAAAATAAAAAATATAGTACCTTCAATAAATGAGAGGACACCACATGTTGTATTATGAGCGGTTGAGAAGGTACTTACTATGCAGTGACTATGTAGGATATTGATGAACCACATTGTACCACTTGTCATTGCGTGATTCACATTGAAATTTATGCACCACCAAGTTTACTATTGATTGTGTGAGTTGCTTATCAAGTTTAACAAGATGGTAGAATATGATTGGTCAATCCTATTTTTATAGGCACTAACATATGGTTTTCTACGTTGGCCACTATATGGTCAACCATGTCAACCCAATAAAAACATACCACATGTCACCTCAAAGTGTGTTCCACTCCAACTACTACATGTTGGACTACATCACCATCCTAGAATTCCACCTCAACTACCATGTGTTTTCTTAGGATTCGAGCACCACTTGTCAAGTTACCTACCATATCAGTTGTCATGTATCACCTCGAGATGCATGCACCTATCAACTTGATCATATAGACTACCATGTGTTACCTCAAAATATTTTCCACCTCAATAATACAATCTATAATATTAGTTGTCACATATTGCCTTAAGATGTATACACCTACAAACTTAACTGTAGGATAGTTGGATGTCACCTCAAAACTTGTGCCTCCTCAACTATACAGACTACTATGTGGCATTTTAGGATCCCATCCTAACGTTATTTTGTAATTCTCATTATTATGTAATGACCCACTTCCAACGTGGGTGATCCCATATATAATGTTATTTTTTAATGTACATGGCATGTTATGCTCCTAGGCAAGTGGGGCCATTTGATGTAACTGTTATCAAGATTGTAACCGAAATTTGGTAGAAGATTCTAGCTCAAGTGGCATTTTGCATGTAATCCAACTCTTGAGCCTAGTGTTAGGGTTTCCATGAATTCTTTCTTTTAAAATTTACGAAGCCATGTACAAATCACCCTTTTGGAAGTTAATGAAATATTGAAGGAGGTTGCCCCCTTGAAGAGGCCTACGATTCTGAGTTATTTGTGAGATTGTTTCAATTCTGTAATTGCTTTCTGCATAGTATTATTTTGTTATTGCATGTATTTCAGTTATCTTTTAGTATTTTGTGTGTGAGAGCTTTATTTCAATAGTATATTCCTAACATGACATCCATATAACCCTACCACATTATCGCTACCATGCAAACCAAAAATGTGCATCCTCTTTTTCCTTGCCTATGATGCATGCTTGTGTCAGCATTATGCAAATGCAACGAATCATGTGCCTTCCTACCAAAATCAAGAATATTCTTCAAAATAATCAAATTTTAAAATTTTAAATTTTAAATTTTAAATTTTGAAGGGAAATACAATTTGTTTCAAGCACAATTTTAAGGTACCTAGAGATGAAACAACAAAAAGTATTGAATTGCGACCCCCCTAAAATTTTACAAATATCTAAAAAGTTGATGGTTCATCCATATCTATTATGGTTTGCCCTACACAAATTTTTTTTTGAACATAATTGTAGGTTGATTTGATCACCCACATTCACAAATCCTTGTAAACCTAGATAGATTATGATTTTTCTTTTCTATCATCATGTTGCTAAGGAATCATCACAACTAGACTGGAAGTATCTTTTGGGTATAATTTAAAGACCAGATTAAAGTTCCTCATAAATATTGAGCTACAAAATAAAAGTGGAAGATAAGTCAGAGGACTATAGGGTATCTTAATACCCAATAACACCTAGACATATGCAAAAGTTGGCTAAGGTAGGGTAGTCTAACATTTTGCATTAGTTACAGACTAAAAATTTAGCTAAGGCATGATACCTGGTACGTAGAAAAGGTAGCCATACTTTTCATTAATCTTATTTAAGAATAGGTGCTATAAAATTTTGGTATCCAACATCCATAAAAAATGGCCAGATATAAATTTTGGCTAAGGCAAAGCATCTAGTATAAAATATCAACCAGGCTATCAAGGAAGCTAATGTCATCACAAGTATTGAATTCATTTGGTATCAAATTTGGCTAAGTTTGGAGTTTGTTCTAGCAAGTAATTAAAATTCTAGAGGCACTAACATCATCCAATGCAAATAAAAGTTTCGTATCCAATATTCAAGGTTATACACTATCAAACATAAAATTTGGCTAATTATGGAGAGCAAGCCAAAAAGTGGTCAGACTATTAAGAAAGCTAACACCATCCACAAAGCCAAAAAATTATAATGGAAAAATACAATTCCAAACTTAAAATTCTACTAAAGCATGGGGTTTGACATGAAAATAAGTAGAATTAACAAAAACCTAACAATGCTCACAAGCTCTCACATCCGATAGAAGGCTCTCAAACTTGTTCCAATAAACAATATTTGTGCATGTCAACCAACTGCCTAGAATCATTTTTGTCTAAAATATCAATGGTCAAAGGTTTCCCCATAACACACTTATCCCTACATAGTTGGCTCAGTCATCAGTAATAGTTCAAGAAATTAGACTTGTCAGAAGATACTCGAGATTTTATGGTGCAGTATGAGCACCAACTTCTTAGAAAAAAATTGACCTAGACATGTAAGCAAACCATAACCATAATGGTTAAGTTTGACTAAGCTAAAAATAATGCCCACTCCCTAAATTCACCCTAATAAACCTATAGGGAATATTCGATGAAATCATTATGAGCTAACATAATACAATGCAAATTTGTAAATAGTTGAAGTTAGCTCAAAATAAGGGTCGACTCTCTAGCTTTTACAATTGCATAATTTGTATGATAAAAGGCTATACACCTCTTAATAAAGATTTAAGTTTTGTTTGGCCCCTGTTTGGATATGTAGAACATGTATGTATGTGAATTTTATTGAATAAGCATTTATGTTAATGTTGAATGGATATTGTATTTTGTTAAAGTTATTCTACTAACTGGATAACTCCACGGATTACTATTTGTTTAATATCTTGAATGCTTAGCTATGGATGTGCTAAACTGAATGAATTTTTTGTAATATTAAATGATAATTGGTTTGTTAGAAAATAAAATTGAGTTGAGGAAAGGAGACTCTCATGCACTTATGTCTCTTATTGTTATTTAATCTTGACTAGTTTTCACTTCTAGCTTCTAACTCTTTCCCATTTCTTTCTTTAGTCTTCAACCCCATTGTTAGATTAGCTAGTATCATAGGAACCAACCTACTCTAAAGGTTGATCCAAAAGCTATTATGGGTCTTTCAATCTTGGTCGAGATCTCAAGGGTGCATCTCATCCACATAGGTAGATTTTAGGCAAATAGTTTATGGCATACCCAATGGGACCCATATCTCACCTCCTTGATTAACTAGAATCTTGGTGAAGTTTTGATCTAATAGATCAAATTCCCAATCACCTGACGACTTTGTTGAGAAATAAAATCTCATTATTGTAGGCCCAAAATGGCCACATACTTAGGAAAATTTTGCAAATTTTGCCTAAGTTGTAAAGTCCTCATTCCGCACACCTTACAATGTATTTTGGAGCGGATCCACAATAGGAGGCATGAGCCCGCCCGACACTTAGTAAATTTTCATGCTTGGAGCGATTTCGGGAGACTTCTTTTGTTTTTGGCTCCGGACTAGCGACGCCTCTCGAATCCACAAAATTTTTAAGAAGAGATGACGTCAGCGATAAAAAAGTGTGGATTGGCGACCGCTCGATATTTTGAAATACTTCACGAGCGGCTAAGTGTTGGAACACCCGATTCTGGAGAACCCATAGAGTATTTTCACCCGAAATGGTGACAAGGCGGGATGCTATGAACAAAGTAGATGCGGATTCATGACAAGAGGTGATTTTGACTAACTCCTTTCTAGAATGGTGACAAGGTGGATGTTTTATTCTAAAGATAGTGTGGAATGGAGGAGTCACTTTGCACTATGATGGGTCTAGATTGATGATCATATGCCAATGCACTTGCTCAACCGAATGGAATCTTAAAAGTTGTAAAGAATGGATGACATCATCAATATTTTTGTGCGGATTGATGGATACTTTATGGATAATGAAGGAATCTAAAGAACAAAGAGCGGATTCGATTCCACTTAGCCTTCAGGTCATTTGGAAGCCGGATTGGTGTTCCATAGTTTCTAAGATAGAAGGATGATGTCACCAACATTTTAAAGTGGAATGGCATTGTGTTCTCCTCACCATTATAAAAAGCTTATATCTAGATGGATCATAGCCATACGATGGGGGAGATCAATGGTGAAGATTGTGTCAAAGAATCTGAGGTATTTAAAGGTAATTCTTCACTAGTAATAGTTAGTTGGAGAGGAAGCTGAAGCATCGAGGGTTTTCAAGAAGATAGAACTAGAAGTGGTTATAGATCGATGGTCATAGATGGCTTCCAAGAAGGATCAATGATGATGCATAATCTCTAATGGCCTGAACTCTAGTTTGCGCCAAACGACCAACAAGTTGTAGAGGCCTCGAGCTGCCATGGTGGTCCACTTTCAGCGGATTTCTCGGAGGGTGTACCAGTAAGCAAATGCCAGCAAGAACTCTCTGTTGTTCTGTTAAATTTGAATCTTTGTAATGATTTTAATTTTTGCAAAACTATAAATAGAGGTCGAACCCTCATTTTTAAGGGTCGGCTCTAGTGTGTTTGCCTGTGCTACTGTAAATATTCCCAAGAGCTAATGGAAGGAGCATTACATTGATCTTCACCTCAAAATTTGTATCTTCATGCTTGATATCAAAGGTTCAAATTCTTTAGCTGCATTTCTATGAATACTTAAGTGGTTAGTTTGTGCCAAATTAATGGATTACTAGCTGTTAAAGTAATTGAAATCTACTTCTGAGATTGATCTTTATTGTTAGGAAGTGCATTTCTATAGAATCTAGATATTGGTGAATTTTGTTATTTGGATTATCATTGTCTGGATATTGAAATCACTGTCTACAATATTTCTCTGTTGTGCTTTAATGAATGAAGAGTCATCCAATTTGTGATAATGTTGATCTGAGTTATGTGTCTTTGGGTTAGTTTTTCAGAGCTTTTTATTGTGGTGCAATGTTGTTAGCCTATCCATCCACTATTGTTCACATTTCTCTAACCCTAACCTTTTCTTACCCTAACCTTCAAACCCTAAGTGAGCATAATTGTGTCAACACCCTATTTAAGTTGACAAGGAACCAACCTACTCTGGAGGTTGGATCGAAAACTCTATTTTGGTCCATCCAATGTTGAGTGTTGAGTTGTAGCTATCGGGTGCAAGCCTGGATAGAAAATAGGAAGATAGACAATCATAGTATTGAGTGAAAACTTGATGCAATTTAGTGCCCAATAGTTTTTGGCATACCCGGTGGGACCAGTTCACAAGGAACATGAAACCCATCAAATGAGTTACTATTATCTCAACCCAAAGGAATCAAGATTTGGTGAATTGTCTTGACCTTGTAAGTGGAGAAGAGCAAGTTCACCTGGCGACTCCCTGGTCTTTAGACTCAAAAAAATAATTATCCCTGTAGACCAGTGTCCTTTCATGTATACTAGGTCTTTCAAAAGGAATAACCCTAACTCCTATTTTTATTGTGAGTTACCTTATAGAGGGGTCTGTTGTTCAGAAGTTTAGATCAATATTTCCTCATAGAGGAAGAGCTTCTGGAAGAGGATCTTGTAGTCCATCCAATAGTTCCCCCAATAAGACCTACAAATAAATATGGCACAAAATGTGGCTCCTAATCAGCCATTATAGAAGTATCCCAGTTGGAACACAATCGGTCCTCTCAGATTAGCCCAAATGAATGCCATCCCTCAAGCTGTATCTAAAGCTATCCCCACTTATGATGGATCTAGGAAAATAGCTTATGAGCACTGTCAGGATATCTTGAACCTGGCAGTAATCCACAACATAAAGGAAGAAGATATTATTGTAAGGATTCTAGCCCTGTCCTTCAGAGGAAAGATATTGCATTGGTTTAGAACTTTGGAAGATAATACTATCACTTCATGGCAAGCGTTAGCTGAGCCATTCATAGAGGAATTTAATGAATCTATTGACCCATTTTCTCTTCTTAATCAGTTTACATCCATGCAGAAAACTCAGCAAGAAACTATCTCAGATTTCAATTTGAGATTTAGCAGAACATGGAAAAGAATTCCCCCCACTGCTAGACCAGCTACATGTTTGGCTTATATGTATTATATCCAGGCTCTTGGATCAGATTTGGGGCTGCAGACACAACAATCAGGAGTAGAAACCTTCCCCCAAGTTTATAATGTAGTAGTTCATGCTAAAAATATCCTAATCAATGTCGGAAGACTTCCCCCAAAACTATGTTGCCTTACAACTCAGAAACCACTAGTAGCCAAATTCAATCCACAAACCCCTCTTACATAGACCCTCTTTCTTTATCATCTCCATATCCACAAATGAATGTGATCCCTCAACCAAAGCCTATATCCTCTGTAGCTCCTTTTCCTCCCCTTCCTTCTCAATCATCTCAGGAGTTTTCTGCTATCCTGGATATACAAAATACTCTAAAAACTCTGAGTAATAGAATGAATTCAATGGAAAAGAGAGACCAAGAAAGGTCACAATAGAGGATATTCCCATATGTAAACAAATATCAGAGACCTGGTCCGAGTAATATTGGGGTCAGGGTGAATGCAGTATATGAGGAGCCAGAATGTTCTTCAGATACTACTCTTGCGAATGTTTGGTGTTTAGTATGCAATGACCCCCATGACTCACAGTCTTGTGTGATGTACCAACACCATGTTCAAAAAGCTATGGATCAAGCTGAAAGGAATCAAAAGGGGAGAGTTAATATGTTATGGCACCCTGATCAAATCATGGTTGGGAAAGAGTCAGTTGAGGAAAGCCCAATTGTCGTTATGACAAGGTCTAGGAAGAAAGCTTTACAAGTAGACCCCCAAAAAATGGGGCAATTCCAAGTCCCTTCTCAGAAGAGAGTTGATCCCCTCCCTCAGAGTAGTGACACCTTCCCTATTCCTCAAGCTAAGGGAAAAGAGAAGACAGATAGTCTTCCTAAGAGATCGAAAAAGGAAACAGAAGGAGACCGAATGAGATCTAAAGATGAAGATCAAGAAAGACTTAGGTTCCCCTCTATTACTAAAAGACAAATATTAGAGGCTACCCAAAAATATAAAAGAAGATATGGTGAGCAAGAAAGAGGGCTGGAAAGACTCTCCTTGACTAAGTCTGAATACAACATTGTTGAAGAGATGAAAAGGATTCCATCAAAAGCTAGCCTGTATGACACTCTGTTCATCCCTGGTCAGATTGACCTGCTTAAAGCTTCCCTCAACAAAAATCCTCAGAATAGGTTGGCCACTACAATCCTTAGTATGCCATCAAAAAAGAAAGAAATGACACCTATTATTTTAAATAATAAGCCTCCCCCTTTCTATATATCCCTAAGAATGGAAGGTTGGGTAGTCCAAAATTGTATGATTGACTCAGGAGCATCAACTACAGTTATGCCTAAAGTAGTCTATGAGGAGATGGGTATGGAGTATACCCGATCTTGTCTTGGAGTGTTACAACTAGATGGGACACCTGTCAAGATAGTTGGGGTCATTAAGGATGTACTAATGAGGTTGCACAGAGCCCTTGAGGTGACAATAGTACAAGAAATAGTTGTGGTTGACTTAGAACCCTATTTTGGATTATGTCTTTCAAGAGAGTTTACTGCAAAGCTAGGGGGATGTATGTACATGGATTATTCTAGCATGGTAATCCCTTTCAAAGGAAAGAGAATAAGGATAACACCTAAAAAACTAGTAGCTTATCACATTGAAAATATTGAAGAGGATATGTGCAATCTTAATCCCTTGGAAGAATTTGAGCTGGTGGAAAACATTGAAGAGTTGGACATTGAGGATGAGTTGCCTTTCAGAGAAGATTATAGTCAGTTTGGAACTGGTATGGGAACATATAACATCTCAACTGAATCAGAGAAGAAAATCCTTACTATATCCAACCAATATCTGAGAGAGAAAGAAACATGGGTCATGCACTTTGATGGTGCTAAATGCAAAAATGGTGCAGGAGCTGGTGTGGTCCTACAATCCCAATCAGAAGGTACAAATAATTTTGCTTACAATGACATGGTCATGTACTAACAATGTTGTAGAATATGAGGCCCTATGTCTCGGATTGATACAAGTAGAAAGTATGGGCATTAATATTTTGAATATATATGGTGATTCTGAGCTAATAGTCCATCAAGTAAGAAATAGGTGCAGTAGTAAGCACCATTACTTAAAAGCTTATAGAAATAGGGTATGGGATTTAATGGAATCTTTTGATGCCTTGAATTTAAATTTTGTTCCTAGAGAAAAGAATACTCTAGCTGATTCATTAGCAACAAAGGGAGCTAACTTCAACCCTTCTGTAGACTTTGGAATCAAGAAGGCCAAGGGAATTAAAATGATTTTCAGACCTGTAGTACTAGACAAGCAGATTTTTTGGTAGGTTTTTGAAAGTGATGAACAAATAGTTGATTTTTTGGTGAGAGAAGCATGTCTCTCCACTATCCAAGAGGAGAATTCAGAATAAATTGATCAGTAAGACATTATCCAACTAAGAAAAAATCATATCCCAAGAGGGTTGGTCACCCTTGAGAGTTTGTTTGATAATGAGGATAGAAAGAAGACCAAAGCCATGAAGGTCAATGAAAAAATCTATAAAGAAGTTGAAGTTGGTATAGAAAAGAAGCTCAATGTTGGAGTCTGATGTTCACCTGAGGAAGTAGAAGATATCAAAGCTCTATGCTTAAGATACCAAGACATTGTGGCTTGGTCATATGAAGACCTCAAGGTGTATGATAAAAAGGTTATCCAACATACTATTGAGCTAGAGCCTGATGCAAAACCATTTAGGTAGAAGTAGAGGCTAGTCAATCCAAGGATCGAGGCCATTATGAGAGAGGATCTCTTAAAGTTATTAAAGGCTAAGATCATATACCCAATAAAACATTCTACTTGGGTAGCCAATTTGGTACCCATGAGAAAAAATAATGGGGATATACGCTTGTGTGTGGACTTTAGAAATCTGAACCAAGCATCCCTTAAATATCACTATCCTCTCCCTCAGATTGATCAGATCTTGTAGGTAGTGGTAGGAGCAGAAATATTCTCACTATTGGATGGTTACTCTGGATATAACCAAATTTGGGTGAAATATGAAGATCAGTATAAAACAACATTCACCACAAAATGGGGTACATTTGCCTACCAGAGAATGCCTTTTGGGTTGTCCAATGCAGGAGCCACATTTTAGAGAGCTATGGACTATGCCTTTGGAGCACTGATCAACAAGGTTATTCTGATTTATCTAGATGACATGACTATGTTTTCCCATGATAAAAAAGACCATCTATCACACTTGGAGCAAGTTTTTCAAAAGTGCAGAGAATTTGGTATTTCACTCAATCCTAAGAAGTCATTCTTTGCAGTCCATGAAGGAAAGCTACTAGGTCATGTGGTCTCAAAATATGGCATGGCCATAGATCCAGATAGAATCACATCAATTCTTGCTCTTCCTTTGCCTACAAATAAGAAGACCTTGTAGTCTTTCCTAGGCCAAATCAATTTTGTCAAGAAATTCATTTCTGATTTTGCACAGAAAGTAAGGCCTATATCTGAGCTACTCAAGAAAAATGTCGAATTCAAGTGGACTGAAGTCAGGAAATAAGATTTTGAGATTATCAAGCAATCCATTGCAACAACCCCAATATTGGTAAACCCATATTTTAGTAAATATTTTATTCTTTATGCATATGGAGCTGAAGAAAGTTATGCCTCAGTACTCACTCAGAAATATGATCAAGGGGAGGAACATCTTATGTTCTTTTGGAGCTAGACACTCCATGATTATCAGGTCAAATACAAATTTATTGAAAGACAAGTATTTGTTGTGATGAAGTCACTAAAGAAGTTCAGGCAGTATTTGGTACAGAGCAAGACCCTGGTATATGTGGTTCATCCAGATGTAAGAAGTTTTATCCTTAGGGTGATCTAGGAGACAAAAGAGTTGGTTGGATTACCAAAATCCAAGAATATGATGTAGAAATACACCCCACCAAGCTAGTGAGAGGTAGAGCCTTATGCCAAGGGTTAACAGAAGTTGCAACATTGGTAGAAGTAACAACTTGCTAGACAATAGAAGAAAATTAGGTCGAAATAGTACAAATTAAAGACTCTGATTGGATTGACCAGATGATTAGGTATTTCCAGAGTGGAGTATGCCCCCTTAATATAAATGCTTCCCAAAGGAGGAGATATAGGCTTCATGCTTTGAAATATGTATTACTACCAGAGGGCTTATACAAAAGAAACTTGGATGGAATTCTTCTAAAATGCTTAAAGGATGACCAACAAAAAAGGGTCATGGAGGAATTCCATGGAGGATCAACTGGTGGACATAGCTCAGGTAGGGTTACAGCTTTAAAAATCATAAGAGTAGGCTATTATTGGCCCACTGTATTCACTGATGCTTTTAAAGTCACCTGGGCTTGTGACAAATGTTAGAGATATGTTGGAAGGACAAGGAATGCTTCATCCCCCCTCAAGCCCATTCAAGTTGAAGAGCCTTTTCAATAATGGGGGCTAGATTTCATAGGGGTTATCAACCCTAATTCCTCAGTAGAGCATAATTTTATCTTAACTACCATATATTATCTTACCATATGGGTAGAAGCTATTCCTACCAAGAAATCAGATCAAGATGTTGTGATCAATTTTATGGAAAATTTGATTTCAAGGTTTGGAGTCCTAGAAGCTTTGGTGAGTGACAATGGCCCAAATTTCATAGGAGCCAAGTATATTGAGTTTTCTAGTAAGTATGGCATTACTCTTAAAAATACTTCAAATTATTATCCACAAGGTAATGGACTTGCAGAATCTACCAACAAAAACCTATTAAGGATTTTGAGGAAATCACTTGAAGGTAATAAAAGAAGTTGGCACCTATTGTTGGACCAAGCTCTGTGGGCAGACATGATTACTATTAAGAAGTCCATCAATACTTCCCCTTATGCACTAGTATATGGCAAGGAGGTAGTGTTACCAATCCATTTGGAGATCCCAACACTTAAGCTTGTCAATTCAGAGGAAGAGTCAGAAGAAGATCCTGTGAAAACTAGGTTGACACATTTGCTGCAATTGGAAGAGAGTAGAGCTCAGGCATATGATAGTTTTCAAAAGCATTCATCAGATATTAAAGCATGGTTTGATAAGAAAGCCAGATTCAAGAAATTCCAAGTTGGAGACTCAGTTCTCAGGTGGAATGTTGATAGAGCAAAGCCAGGCAAGCATGAAAAGTTTGATTCTTTTTGGGATGGTCCTTTCAGAATAGTAGATGCCAAGGAGTCCAATGTATTTCAGCTAGAAGATCCGGAGGGAAACATACAACCGATTCTAGTGAATGGTTTTCATCTCAAGCTCTACTATGTGTAAGGAGTGAGTTCACTGTAACATATGTATATACATTGTATAATTATTTTCCCTCCTTTCTGCACTTTGTACTTTAATTTCTTTCTGCACTTTGTAATCAGTTTTTTGAAAAATCTTGAAAAAAAATTGCAAGAATGACTAAGTATGGACTAAGTACACAACAAGTTTCATTCCACACTCAATTCTATGTAAAGTCTTTAGAATGATGTGCACTCTTGAATCCGCATCAAAATACACTAAGATTCTCATGGAATGGTGAGTCGATGGTCAAAAGAGAGCAAAGGCATTCCCAATCTGGGAACCTTTCAAAGCTAATGTAAGAGTGAAATCAAGATGGAAATTCATGCCTAGAATTTTCTAAGTGTTAGTGGACTCAAAAGGCTCTTAATTCATCGGTTTCAAAATCAAAGTGGAGCCAAGCAATAATTTCAATCGTGACACATGGAAATTAGAGAATGATCCCACATTCAATGCTAATGAACTCATGCCATAACCAAAGAGTAGTCGAAGGGGTGTAGTGAGGTGGTAGCACAATTTGAAATTTTGACCAATGAAAAGATAGAATGCCACCATTGAGCCATCGAAGGGAATGATTAAAAGTTGGAAAGTGTGCCAGTGGGAGGTCATGTAGTAGCTGCATTAATGGTGGAGGATACGCATTCCAAAAAATAAAAGTGATGAAAAGCATACACGAGGCTCATTTGGTAGCTATTTGCATCCCTAGAGTGGTAAGAAGGTAGAGTGATATTCTAAAGAATTTACTATGAATTGTAGGGAGAACGAAGTCTTACTACTATCAAAATGGTTTAGAAGACATTCAGGAGTTTGAAACTCTGGAGAAGAAGGTGGTGGCACCATATCTTGACAAGGCCAAAGTCGTGGACATAGAAATGGTCTATAGAAAGAAGGAAGCTAAGGAGGAATTTGAATGATAGTTACAAGAAGAGAGCTCTTTGCTGTGGAAGGTAGATATAGCTATAAAACCTTTCTTATCTCTCTTTATATTTTTGATTCTATTCATTCCTACCCTGAGTTGATAGTAGCTATAGTTAAGTTTTATGACCCATTGGCTAAAGCAGAATAAAAACCTCTAGGGTAAACCCTTTTCAATATCACCATCTCCTTTTGTCATAGACTATTTGCCCTAGGGTCTGACCCGCCAGTAATACCAAAGCCATTTAGGGTCATTGAGCAGACTAGGTTTTACTCCACAGAGAAGCGAGCTAATGACGATGAGTCATTTAAAAATTGGGTTTATAAACATCTTAATATTAAGTCCAAGGAAGAGAAATTCTGAGGTCCCTATCTCTATTGATAAATTTGTAAACCCTATCCTATTTTCTATGTTGGCTTGCATGGAGGGTTTAGACTCTGATAGAATGGTACATGGCTGGAAAATTTCTAGCTTACTGTATTTCTAATGAAAGAATGTATGAGAAAGATGCGGGACAAAAGGGGATTAGGGTGATTTATTTTGATTGGCCAACTTTTCTCGCATAGAGGATACATGAGCAACTAGTAAGTATGAAAAGGGCGTTGATGCTCCTAGTTTTAGGCATTGCTCAAGTCTGGTGTGGATGTTCTATGCTACCACTAAAGATAGAATGTCATGGATTTCGATCAAGGATAAAACCAATGATGGGGAACCCTTGTCGGTTTATTATTGGATAAGTCATTTGAGGAGCAGTGAGTCTTATTATAGATTCAATTTGGAATTTTTGGGACCTACCCTAAGAATAATGTATGGTAAATGCCCTAGATTTCCACCTTTGATTGAGTATATTTTGAGAACAAAGGGTGCAGAAGAAGGAGACTGGTATTTTTTGACTGAGGGCATAGTAATCAGATTGTATGGTTTCATGGGTAAACCTTTTCTCCTACCCCACTTTGTCATGGAGAGGCTTTTTGCCCTAGAATATCTGAGGTAGGTGGAGTACATTGATGCGAACTATGGTTCTAGGAGAAAGAGGAAGTCTTTACTTACCCACCGCACTATGGATGACATTACCATCACCAAGAAGGGGTAGAGCCAAAAAATTGACCAATACCTTGATAGGTTAGGTCTATTTTATATTCCCCAAATATGGAGTTATGACCCTGATGGCATTTTTACTACAAGGAATAAAACCCTAAATGGACCTAAAGCCTATAAATTTGAAAGGAGGCCCAAGGCTCATTTTGAACAAGGCAGAAACAATGATGAAACTACTCTTTTAGAGTGGAATGTCTCAAATATGGGTCAGCTGCCTCCATGGTTGGATTTTTATGAGCAAGTTGTTGATTTTGACCCTAACAATAAGCCAAGTCATCGGATTACAGAGGCTACAATTAGTAATATTGAAGCTGAGTCTACAAAGAAAAAGGATCCTCCGCCTGAGGAAGAGGTTGCTGAAGAAGAAGAGGAAGAAAAGGGACCATGGAATGTAGCAAAAATAATATATTGGTGGAGAATGAGGGTTGAAATTGGAAAGCCTAAGTCCAAGTTTGGAATGAAGATTGATAAAGAATTTTCAAGGAGATATAATAAAAACATTGGAACTTGGAGACAAAAGGATGTCAGAAACATAGTATTAATGGTTGAAAAACCCCAATATGGCTCTGAATCCCTCCCTCCACCTACATATCAAGAGGCTCAACTAGAAGAGCTAGGAACTCCTTTGACAATGGCTGAAGTATTGAAAACCTTTCATCCTACCACTGAGCAGGTGGAGAAGTTTCCTAAGGGGGCTAAGTTGATGAGCAAAATGCAATATTCTAAGGAAAAAGTTGTCCGATACTCCAGTTATTGAAATAATATCTAGGCCTAAACGCTTAGCTCTGGGGGGTCAGCCTCTAGACAAAGATATTGACTAGAAAAAGAAAGATGAAAGTTTTAAGTTCAAACCCCTTTCTTTTACCCCTGCAACATCAATTGAATTACGTCATGTTTTTGAGCAATCATTACTTTTTGGAGTAGTGCAAGAAGATGTGTTGGAAGAAGATTCTAAGAATGAGATGGCTGCTTTTCAATTGGTTCATAGAAGGACTAAGAGAGTTCCTAGAAAGAGAGGAAAGAGAAATTTCAAAGAAACAAAAATTGGATATGGAGGAGATTGCTAAAGAGGTAGCTGATTTTGTTATGGAAGAATTGATTAATCAGGAGTAGCAACAAGATATAGAGATAGAACAAGAGCACCCTACATTTGTAGGTGAAGGTATGGCTTCTAATCCCTCTTCTCCTCTTCATCCTCATGAGTCCCCAAAGAAATCTCCCTCCCTTTCTAATCAAGAAGATATGACAAGTGTACCTCCTCCCTCTCATAGTCCACCACATGTGTCATCAGTAGCCATTGAGGTACAAGTCACTTCTGTTTCATCACAACCACCTCAAATCCCATCTTCAGCATCTGAGGTTCCCACTCCCTCATCTACCATCACTTCACTTTCATATTTTTCATCACCACCATCAATGGGACACTATGTTCCAAGTACAACCATCCATCCAATTGTTAGTCTTGCATCGGTTTCCATGAGTCTACTAGTAACAACAATAGTAGTTATAGAGTCCACTATTGTCACAGAGGCTATTGTAACTATATCCTCACCCCCATCATCAGTAGTTTAGTCTCCCTTTCATTTCTAGTGTCATCATCTCCTCTGGTTGCTGGTCTTTCAAGACCTATCACTGTATCAAAAGAGCAGGCAACCACTCAGAGTATAAATGATTATTGGGTAGAGAAGCTTACTAAGCCTTCCAACAGGATGGCTGTCAGAAGAAGAAGCATGTATGTTGATCCTATTTCTAGATAGAGAATATCAAGATCTATGACTCCATTGGTGAGCAAACCTAAAACTGAGATGACTGTTCAAGATTATCGAGTGGAGGAGGTCACAGAAGATATTGATAAGCTTCCTGAGGAAGATGAGCTAATTATAGCCAAAGCCCACTTGGATACCTTCTATGTGAAAAATGATTTAGTCAGAGAGAAGGTAGACAAATTGGAGAAATAGGTTGAAAAGCTTAAGAAGAGTCTGAATAATCAAAAGGAAGTAGAAAAGGCTCTGAGAAAAGAGGCTAAGGGTTGGCAAGAGAAGTTTCAAGAAGCCAATAAATTAAAGGACCAATTAGAAGAGCAAAAGAAGTTGAATGAAGATCAGGCGAAAGAAATTCAGAATTTAAAGCATCAACTTCAGATTGAGAAAGCTAAATCTTCAGGATTTTCTAAGAATGAGTTGAAAAGTATTAGAAAAGAGTTGCTTTTTGAGGTCTAGGAGAAATGTTTAGGGCTTCAACTTGTTATTGATTATCTTAATGATGCCATCCTACTCTCCAATATTTAGAAAGAGCTAGATCAGATCACTGGAGAGTTGTAGCCTATGGTGATTTCAGTAGAACAAATGTATAGGTTGGTTGATAGCAGACTCAATGATTCTGCTAAACCTATTCCTAATAAATAATGGAATCTCACTAGAGTTGCTACCAAGATAGTGGTTAAAAAGCATAGGGCACTTCAAAGAGCTTGGCTGTTGTTTGATAGGATTGAAAAGGTGATTAAGGATGTTGTTGAATTGAATAAGGAAATGATTCAGGTTGGCTTCAAAGGCCTCTGGAAGGAGGATCACAACTTGTTATCTATGGAAGAGATCCAGTAGAGCATTAATGAGAATTTGTAGGATGAATCTGGAATAGATTCTCTAGAAGAGCCACTACCCCAAGAACAAGTTGTCCAATTGATCATTGATTTTACTCGGTTGAGAGATCTCATGGAAGATCTGGTGAATAGAGGGAATGCTGCTAACTATGAGGACATTGGAGAGCTACAATATGTTTATAAGCAGCTCAAGGAAACATCAAATCCCTCTGAAGAAGCCTAGAAATAGGCTCTACAATATTTGGAATTAATGGTTCAGTTGTTTGGGAATACTTCTAGAGAAAGAAGTCAGAAAACACCTACTCTAGAAGAAGAAGAAGAAGAAGAAGAAGAAAAGGAAGAAGAGGTCATGGAAGAAGGGGAGCTGGATGGATCAGTTACAGGCCCATAAGGGGCTCACACTTAGTTCATTTTTGTTTTGTACATATGCATAAGTTTTGTATTTTTTTTTGACTCTGACAATTGTCAGAAATGAGCAATAAAGGCATGAAGCCTACAGAGGCAGAAGAGAACTATATGTGAAGGCATTTCTTGAAATAAGGCCTTATAAAAGGAGTAGAGTTGTGTCTAGTTTTTGAAGATAATGGCAAGACCTGTATTTCTGACACAATCTCTGTATGAGCGAATGAGTTCTATATATTTTTGGCATCATTTCCATATGAACCTTTACTCTCTAGGCAGATTGTTAAAATTTTTAGAGAGTAGTGTTTATATGGAAGTTATTCTATAAAATATATTTTTGAAGATAAATATGTTTGACTCCTAAGGCCCAATGGATAAGACTCTGAGTTCGATTGGCTTTGCAAGCAAATCCACCTAGGAGGCGCTAGAATGTAGGCCCAAAATGGCCACATACTTAGGAAAATTTTGCAAATTTTGTCTAAGTTATAAAGTCTTCATTCCGCACACCTTACAATGTATTTTGGAGTGGATCCACAATAGGAGGCATGAGCCCACTTGAAACTTAGTAAATTTTCATGCTTGGAGTGATTTCGAGAGACTTCTTTTGTTTTTGGCTTCGAACTAGTGATGCCTCTCGAATCCATAAAATTTTTAAGAAGAGATGATGTCAATGATAAAAAAGTGTGGATTGGTGACCACTTGATATTTTGAAATACTTCACGAGTGGCTAAGTGTTGGAATGCCTGATTTTAGAGAACCCATAGAGTATTTTCACCTAGAATGGTGACAAGGTGGGATGTTGTGAACAAAGTAGATGCGGATTCATGACAAAAGATGATTTTGACTAACTCCTTTTTGGAATGGTGACAAGGAGATGTTTTATTCTAAAGATAGTGTGGAATGGAGAAAGAGTCACTTTGCACTATGATGGGTCCGGATTGATGATCATATGCCAATGCACTTGCTCAGCCAGAATGGAATCCACAAAAGTTGTAAAGAAAGGATGATGTCATCAATATTTTTGTGCGGATTGATGGATACTTTGTGGATAATGAAGGAATCTGAAGAACAAAGAGTGGATTCGATTCCACTTAGCCTTTAGGTCATTTGGAAGTCGGATTGGCGTTTCATAGTTTCTAAGATAGAAGGATGATGTCACCAACATTTTAAAGTGGAATGGCATTGTGTTCTCCCTACCATTATAAAAAGCTTATATCTAGATGGATCATAGCCATATGATGGGGGAGATCAATGGTGAAGATTGTGTCAAAGAATCTGAGGTATTTAAAGATATTTCTTCACCAATGTAATAGTTAGTTGGAGAGGAAGCTGAAGCATCGAGGGTTTTCAAGAAGATAGAACTAGAGGTGGTTATAGATCGATGGTAGATGGCTTCCAAGAAGGATCAATGATGATACATAATCTCTAATGAACTGAACTCTAGTTTGCGCCAAGCAACCAACAATTTGTAGAGGCCTCGAGCTGCCATGGCGGTCCACTTGCAACGGATTTCTCGGAAGGTGTACCAGTAAGCAAATGCCAACAAGAACTCTCTATTGTGCTGTCAAATTTGAATCTTTGTAATGTTCTTTGTAATTTTAATTTTTACAAAACTATAAATAGAGGTCGAACCCTCATTTTTAAGGGTCGGCTCTAGTGTGTTTGCTTATGCTACTGTAAATATTCCCAAGAGCTAATGGAAGGAGCATTACATTGATCTTCACCTCAAAATTTGTATCTTCATGCTTGATATCAGAGGTTCGAATTCTTTAGTTGCATTTCTGTGAATACTTAAGTGGTTAGTTTGTGCCAAATTAATGGATTACTAGTTGTTAAAGTAATTGAAATTTGCTTCTGAGATTGATCTTTATTGTTAGGAAGTGCATTTCTGTAGAATCTAGATATTGGTGAATTTTGTTATTTGGATTATCATTACCTGGATATTGAAATCATTGTCTGCAATATTTCTCTATTGTGCTTTAATGAATGAAGAGTCATCCAATTTGTGATAATGTTGATCTGAGTTATGTGTCTTTGGGTTAGTTTTTTGGAGCTTTTTATTGTGGTGCAATGTTGTTAGCCTATCCATCCACTATTGTTCACATTTCTCTAACCCTAACCTTTTCTTACCCTAACCTTCAAACCCTAAGTGAGCATAATTGTGTCAACACCCTATTTAAGTTGACAAGGAACCAACCTACTCTGGAGGTTGGATCAAAAACTCTATTTTGGTCCATCCAATGTTGAGTGTTGAGCTGCAGCTATCGGGTGCAAGCCTGGACAGAAAATAGGAAGATAGACAACCGCAGTATTGAGTGAAAACTTGATGCAATCCAGTGCCCAACAATTATCTCAGTTTCTCAAAGGACTATTGATCTCATAAATGGAGAATTCATGTTCACCTAATAACTTTGTTAGTACAAGAATAAAAATAGTTAATGATCCCATTGGTGGAAAAAATCAAAATTAATGGTGATAGGACTAGAAAGCTAAGATATCTCACTACATACCAATCAAATGGTAACACAAGTATTAAAGTATATTCTTCCAGGTCCATGGTTGGGAAAATTTGTACATGTAACAATGTCAAATCTCTTAGCATTACAGATCTCCATGAGATTCCCCAAGTTTCATTGAAGGCTTTGCCAACTTATGATGGTAATGGAAAGACTACTTATGAGCACTATCAAAAAGTTGTTGCTCTAGCCACCATTCATAATATTGCATTTGAAGATGTGATGGTCAAAATTTTTATGTTGACCTTTTGAAGCAAGGTGTTGTTATGGTATCACTCCTTGGAAGATAATAACATCAAGATCTGGGTAAACCTAGTTGATCCCATTATATTAGAATTTTATGACCTAGGAGATTCCTTCTTTCTAACCTTTCTATTTTCCTTTATGCAAATGTTACCTCAAGAGAGCATCACTAATTTCAATATTTGATTTAAAACAACATAGAAAAGGATTCCCAAAGGAATAAGGCCTACACAAGAACAAGCATGTATCTATTACCTTTATGCTATGAGTCTAGATCTAAGATCCAATAGTATAATGAAAAGAGATTCCCACAAATTTTCCAAGTGGCCATCAGGGCAAAAAACATGCTCATCTTAGTTGGAAATTTGCTACCCATAAATACCATGTTAGATATCCATCAAATTTACCAGACAAATTTATAATTTTCCTCTCTTGCTCTACCTCTCCTACCACTGGAAATTTTTCCCAGAAAATATCCCTCACATTCTTCTTCGACAAAGAAGATATCCACTGTCACCACCCTAGAGTCCTAGACAATTTAGGAGTTGAGAGTTGTGATTCAGTGCTTAACTAATGATCTCAATAGGATGAAGTAATAAAATATTTAAGTAGGGTGCTAGGAATATCCTTAAGAGGAATCTTCAACAAAGGAACAAATTATGCACATTGTTGGATTTTTATCCAAACTATCATAGGTCCCAATTTTCAGGATCACAATATATTATTCAATATATGCACTCAATATTAATAAACAAATTTTCATATAAAATAACATTAATATGAAGTAAAATGACCAATATCATTCATGTAATAACATGAATAAAACTTACAATAAAATTGCTCAAACTATATATAAGCTTCTATAATATCAACGCTTGAATGACTTATTTTATTACATTACACAAAGCTTTATCTCCATAATATAGCCTTCGAAAGATGACTCTTCAATACTTGACTACTGAAATCCTCACATATCCAGGAGATACAGTCTCATATTCCACACATAAAAGACAAACCTCTCATATCTTTTGGCTTCTCATCTTGATACTTGTATACATGACTCTTGACTCTCTATTTACTCTTGCACACTTTACTTTATGACACATTGCACACTTCTACATCTATACACATGCACACTCTATTACATGACACTTGCACACTTTTTTGCTCTTCACACTTACACACATATTTACATGAAACTTGTGCACATCCTACACATGAACACATACATAAAGAGGAAATATAAATCACACTCCTAAACTATAGACTCACATCCTAATATATTACATATTTGCAACTATACCATAAAGTACCATGGGGTACATTAGCATGTACCAAATAATGTAATATTCTCCCACCCCTCTATTACATTATTTGGCTAATGAAGACTTTAGTCTTCAATTTCTATCTTTGATTCTGCTAGGTAATCTTGCATTGTGCTTGCTCTTCTATTTGAGGTTCTTTCCTATTCTTTTGTTTTTTACTCTTTGCTATGATCTTTTAGATCTTGCTCTTGGACCGCTTGAGATTCTTATTTATGGTCTTGATATTGATCTTGATATTGATCATGATATTGTATTGTAAATCTTGAATGTTCACATAGTGAATCATAATAAATTTCTAAATTTTTTGAATCTTTATCATCAATTTCATTATATTATTTATCTGAATGAAACACTTTACTTGTGTCAATTTTTTTTATCAATGATTTTTCTTTTCAATCAACTCTTCTTACTTTTGACTTTTATCTTTATAGATTTCAAGTGTAAGCAATGCCATATACATTACACTACCTATATCAATAGGTATTATAATATCATATTTAGAATTATCAATAGCTTCAACAAGTTTTGAGTGCAAATAATATCCAAATGTTTCAAAAATTTCATCCATAGCTTCTTTGTAGATGAATCTCATTATTATATTTTGTTAATCCTCAAATTTTTTAGTTAATTGTTGTATCTCAATTTTCAAGACTTCTAATTGTTCCTTTCTTATTATAGCCTTTAGATTATTTTTTCCAAGATAATTTCCTAGACGTAGAAGTCCTTATTTATCCAAGATTATATCAAATTCTTCAATCTTAAATTTGCAAAATCAATAATCAAATTTTCAAATATTTTGAAGTAGAAGACCTTGTGCCTCCCAAAAGTCACATGATTAATTTTATCAAATTTTGTAAAACAATCTTCAAATAAAAAATTCTTTAAAGTAGGCATCCTTATAGCTCCAAATTTAAATTCAATCAATCAACAAATTTTTCAATATGCAAAAATATTTACTTTTGCATTCACTTTTCAAAAATCAAGTTTTTGAAATTAATTTCAATTTTCCTTCTAGAGCAGAAAACCTTCTCTCTAAACCTTAATCAATTTCAATTTGCAATTTCAACTTGCAAATATCAAATTTTAAAATTTTAATTTTCAAAATCATTTTTTTCAATTAGTTATATGGGATTGAAATGGGCCCACCCATATTACATGATCACCACATAGTGGTATTACAACAAAGCTTGATATTATCCAAATATCGCTTGGCAAGACTTGAACCTTGGTCTCCTCTTTAAACATTGAGGAATCTAACCGATTGAACTAATTCCACTTGATAAAAAATATAAGTTTACACAGGTTTTTAAGAGGGGTCCTAGTCCCCTCACACAGAGTGGGGTTTGAACTTGAGTCTCTCAAATGAAAACCCAAGAACTTTACCACTATGGTAAGCTTGTAGCTAATTCTCAAAAATCAATTATCAATATTCATTCAATATTCAAATTAAAATTTTATTTTTGCGTAGAAAACCTTTTAACTCCCTAATTAAATAATTCTCATTTTTTACTTTTCAACTTTGCAAAAAACAAATGTAGAAGTCAAACTAATTTTTTAAAAAATCCTTATCACTCTAAAAGTAAAAGCATTAAAAATACTTATAAAGCTTATCACCCTTTCAATAATGCACCTAAATATTTTATTATAACCTTATTACTCCAACTATTAAAGGTTCTAATATTTAAATTTTCTCTAATGAATATATACCAAAAATAGATTTCAAACCTTACCTGATATTTGCGTGATTTCCAATGCTTCACCTTCTAGTTGTCAAGTTGAGTTCAGGTATATGGTAGGGCAAAGTCAGGATGCACAACCATGTCTCAATGAATGATATTAACACTTTTCTAGGCAATGTTTCATTGGTGCAATCAACAAAAATGTTTGGTGTATGTAGTGCTTGCTTGTATTCAAACTTAGTGATGCATATCTAGTTTCATGGTTCAAAATTTTTTTACTTCGCACTGGCTTACTCTTGAATTTGCTTTGCTTCACTTCAATAGGTGCAAGATACTTCAGCTCTATGAGATCGTTGTGTATTCTATTTTTTAGGGCATTTTTTTTCTAGTGTAACCAAAATAACTTAAAACAAAATAAATATGAACACAGAGAAATAAAATTACCAAAATTGCTCTTTGTATTGATATTTTGATACAGTGTTACAAATGAATCTTTGAATTGCCCCAAATGTATTGGGGGTAATGTTACAATGCTCTTTCTCTCTGTATGATACAATGCTCTAATGATGGAATGGGGGTCTTCCAAGTCTTCCACAGGGACGTATGTTCTTTGTTCTTTAGCTGCAGCTCCAAGGGGTGAGTGGGCTTTGGTATCCGATGCGGGGACCACTCTAGCTTCAACAACTCTCCAAGATGCATGTTCCCTACACACATAAAAACCAAATCAAAGTTAGTAGCACCTATAAATCAAGATATAGACCATTGCTATAAAACCCTAACTAGAGAGAACATGTAGTGCAAAAAACAAGAAAATAAATAAACTAAAATGCCTTACTACAGATAATACTTACTGATATGATTCGTCATACTTTTTTGGATCTGAGAAATCGTAGGCATGTGGTGGTGACTAACAAACCGTGCATAGGTGATGGGAAAACCGTACATATGTGGTTTTGACTCTAAAATCATAGACGTGCAGTTTCAACTAAGTAGTAGATTGTTGTGAAATGGGACCTTTGTGCTTTGGATCTCTCTTCTCCTTAGGATGTGTGTAAAGCTCTAGTCCTATTTTGGTAACTTGAAGGTACAAATATTCAACATATTTCTATGGATGGGGTGAAGGTTCCTTTATAGGTCCCTTAGGGTTTTGGAGGGAAATTAGAGGTGGTAAGCCAATATTACGAAGTGGTAATCTAGGGCTGCCAAATGGAGGGTTACCCCATGTGAAGGAACAAAGGGGACAAGGGTGTATAATATATGGTAAGGGATGCTGGTGAGGTGGCTAGGACACATGTCTAGTGGGCAAGTAGGGTATCCTAGGATGATTTTCTAGATTTAATAAATCTATAAAATAGGATAATATGCATGATTTATATACATAAGTCTAAACTTAGGCATATAAATTTATTATGTAGAATTTGATGTGGGGTGCTAAATGTGACTTTGTGTATGCCTAGGTTTTGATGTCTACATATGCCCCTTTTTGTATTGTGTTGTGTGAAACACGATGCGATGCAAAAACCAATGACACCTATAGTTATTGGATGAATGGACTCAAATCTTCTCGATGCATAAGAATGACCAATTTTTGAAAAATTTGATGCTATTTTGATTTGTTTGCTTACCCTGTTAATTGTCAAATGGGTAAAGGATGAAACCCATGATCCAATTGACCTATTATGGATGATAAGATGAGGTGAATGTTGAATGATGTGAATTTTGTATATGAAAATGTAGGTATTAAAATCAACATGATGCCCCAAGTTTAGGATTGTTTGTGTTTTACAAATTTACCTTCAGTTGCGTTTGTGGTAAAACTATCAACCATGTTTGGAGTTCTAGTTCCCTCGTGATTTTAGCAATTCTTTCCAAATGATGGGTTCAAGGAATCAGTCATTCTAGGAATTTGATGCTTAGGTGATTTTTGATAATTACCAAAAAAAAATTATTGCTTTTCACTTTTGATCCAATATAAGGGGTTTAAGGTTAACCTTGTGCAAATCTGGTTTGAACACAACTAAGCTCAAATATTGAGGGACCTAGCCGATTCATGCCATTTTTATTTTATGATTAGTGTCCTTATGGTGAGCTATCCATCCTACCAGATTGTATGGATTACTAATCACTAATACCGCCAGGTGTATAGGGTAATCCACTAGATATGAGGTTCACTAAATGATGTGATGATGATGTTTGTAAAAATGCATTGTGATGGATGATGTTGATGTTTATGCATGTGTTAATGATGAATTGATGATGGAATTGATGATTTTGATGATGATGTGATGATGCATTTGGTTTTTTGGATAAGTTTCCTTATGGTGAGTTACCCATCCAACCAGATTGCATGGATTTCTAGTCACTACACCCACTAGGTGTATAGGATAAGTCACTAAGTACGAGGTGCACTCAATGATGATGATGTGCATGTTTGATGGTGGAGAACAGATCTAGCACAAGACAGGAAACAAGAATAACAAGAGCCAAATTCCTTATTCAGTAGCTTCAGAAATATTTACAGAGAATATACAGCAATCTGCCATTTTGCCAACCCCTTCTCCTTACAATTCTTGGGTTTTTATCGAGGTCCCGACCCTCTGTGTTTTCAAACTTCCCACGATCTGCAATTGCCACCTGGAACAATACTGGAAAGTTGCATTGATGAGACTCTGGGTGAGGTGCGCGACTGGCTGCCATAACCACCGGGATCTTCTTCTCGAACTGTTGCTTCGTTGCTAGTTGCTATAAATGCGTCTCTAGATATCATGCGCGAGTGGCCAACATGCTTGTTGGAATCTTCCTCTAAAACTGCTGCTTCACTACCGCTAGCTTGTCGTGCACGAAGGGACGCATTTATGAAAGCTTGGAGTGCATGTTTTTCTATTTGGTCACGATATCGCGACATGTCACGATATCGCGACAATTTCCTTTCTGTGCTTTCTTTCTCCTGCTCTCGTCGCGATATCGTGACATGTCGCGATATCGCGACATTTCTTCCTTCATGCCTTCTCGCTTTCGCTTTGGTCGCGATATCGTGACGTTTTTCTATTGCGCCTCCGTTCTTCAGTTTCGGTCACGAAATCGTGACATGTCACGATTTCGTGACCTTTCATCCTCCGCGCCTTTGCTCCCTACCTTTGGGTCATGATTTCACGGTACACTTCTGTCCTCCATGCCTTTGCTCCCCTTCCCCCTTTGGTTCACATTCTTGAAGTCATGATTTCGTGACCTTCCGTTCTCTCCAGCCTTTGCTTCCCTACTTTGGTCATGATTTCCTGACATGTCACGATTTGTGACCTTGTCACGATTTGCTTCTCCCTTCGTCCGTTTTCCGTCCGCTTCTCTATCTCCTATTTTGGTCACGATATCGCGACACTTTTTGTGTCGCGATATCATGACACATATTTTTCTTTGCAAAACACTTAGAAAAATTTGGTTGATGCAAGATTGCTCTGCTGCCCTCGGATGCTCCTGCATCAGACACCCAGGGTGGATTGAGAAGTGATCCTCACTTCTGATCTTTGAGAGGAAGACCCAGGTGGTCAACCTCTGTCTTTGACAACCAAGTTGCATCTTCTACAGGTCTGCCCTTCCACTTGATCAAATATTCAGAATACTGTTTGTTCCTGGTGCTTCTGCCTTCACGAGTATCTAATATTTCCTCGATCTCGTCGGTGGTTGGGTTAGACGCTGGAATGCTCCATAACTCTGTACTTGGTGCCTCTGTACTGTCTCCCTCATGGTATTCCACTAAATCTGATATGTTAAAAATAGGTGAAATGTCAAGCCCATTTGGCAATTCCACTTCATATGCATTGCCTGAATCCCGTTTTTCCAGTATTCTGCATGGCCCAAACTTCTTCATCTTCAACTTGTTATAAGTTTTGGCTGGAAATATTTCTTTTCTGAGATGGACCATGACTTCATCTCCCACTTCGAACTCTTTGAACCGCCGCTTTTGGTCTGCTCTTTTCTTATACTGAGTATTCATTTTTGTAATTTGTTTCTTCACTTCTTCATGCAGGCTTTTCATCTGTTTCGCAAATTCCTCAGCCTCGACACTGCACTTTTCCCCTTTCTCTAATTTCCTCAGCTCAAAAACATTTCTTGGGCTGTTTCCATATATGACTTGGAATGGGGATTTGTTTGTACTCTTGTTGATAGAATTGTTGTATGCAAATTCCGCCTGCGGCAAAACCAAATCCCATCCCTTGGGTTTATCTGCTATCAAGCATCTTAATAAATTACCCAGACTTCTATTTACCACCTCTGTCTGTCCATCGATCTATGGGTGGTATGCGAACTGAACTTCAGATCTGTCTTCAACTTCTTCCACAATGTTCTCCAGAAATAACCAACAAACTTTGTATCTCTCGTAGAAACTATGCTTTTTGGTAGACCGTGAAGTCGTACCACTTCCTTGAAAAATAACCCTGCAATGTGAACCGCGTCACTTGTTTTCTGGCAGGGAATAAAATGTGCCATCTTGGAGAATCTGTCAACCACCACAAATACGGAGTCATTTCCCCTCTGTGTTCTCGGTAATCCAAGAATGAAATCCATGCTGATGTCCTCCCATGGCCTCTCAGGTACAGGTAACGGCTGATATAATCCTGTGTTCTGCTTCACGCCTTTCGCCATCTGGCATATTCTGCAACATTGCACAAACCTTTTCACATCTTGCTGCAGTTGCGGCCAGTAGTAGTTCTCACTCACCAGGGCAATGGTCTTATCCCGACCAAAATGTCCAGCCAGTCCCCCGTTGTGCTTCTCCTTGACTAAGTTTTCCCGCATGGAACTCCTTGGAATGCATAATTTACTTCCCCTGAACAACATTCCATCTTGGATTAGAAAATCCAACCACTTTGTCCTATCCACAGTAATAGGTGTCAAGCAAGCCGTCCAGGCTTCTGCAAAATCAGGATCTTCAGGGTACAAACCTTTCAGTTCTTCAAATCCTACCACTTCCACTGTCATTTTAATCAACAAATTTTGCCTTCTACTTAAGGCGTCTGCAACTCTGTTTGACTTTCCACTTCTATGCTTCAACACAAAGGTATAACTTTGGAGAAACTCAACCCACTTCAAGTGCCTCTGATTCAGTTTTGTTTGGCTGTTAATGTACTGTAATGCTTGATGATCAGTAAATAGAACAAACTCTTTTGGCAACAAATAATGCCTCCACTTCTTTAGAGCCTGAACTATTGCATAAAACTCCTGATCATAAACTGAATACTTTTTTCGAGCATCATTGAGTTTCTCACTAAAGTAAGCAACGAGCCTGCCTTCCCGACTCAAGATAACTCCTATTGCACTACCACTGGCATCACAATCTACCTGAAATACCTTGTTAAAGTCTGGGAGTGCCAAAACAGGTTGTTCTGTGACCTTCTTCTTCAACAGATCAAAGCTCCTATCTGCTCCTAAGGTCCACTTAAATTCCTTCTTATCCCCTCTCATTGTTTCTGTGAGGGGTGCACAAATGCTGCTGAAATTTCTAATGAATTTTTTGTAAAAGCTGGCTAGACCATGAAATGATCTTACCTCTGTTGTGCTTCTCGGAGTAGGCCATTCGATGATAGCTCTCACCTTTTTTGGGTCCATTTTTAGACCTTCTACTGAGATTACAAATCCCAGGTATACTAACTCCTTCTTTACAAAATTACACTTTTTTAGATTAATTAATAACTGCTCCTCCCGCAGCTTCTCAAAAACCCTTCTGATATGCATCAGGTGCTCCTCCAGGGTTCTGCTAAATATTAATATATCATCTAAATAGACAATGACAAATTTGCCTAAAAACTCTTTCAGTACCTCATTCATCAGCCGCATGAAGGTACTTGGTGCATTGGACAGCCCAAATGGCATGACCAACCACTCATACAAACCCTCTCTGGTCTTGAAGGTTGTCTTCCACTCATCTCCTTCTCTGACATGGATCTGATGGTAACCACTCTTGAGATCAATCTTGGTGAAGTACTTGGCTCCACTCAAACAGTCCATTATGTCATCCATTCTTGGCAATGGAAATCTGTATTTTATTGTGATCTTGTTGATGGCTCGAGAGTCTGTACACATTCTCCACTCTCCATATTTCTTTGGCGCTAGCACTGCAGGCACTGTGCATGGACTCAAGCTTTCCCAAATCAGTCCCTTCTCCAGCAACTCCTGGACCTGCCTGTTTAGCTCCTCAGTTTCTACAGGCGTCATTCTATGTGCAGCTTTATTGGGCAAGCTTGATCCTGGCACCAAATCGATATGGTGACTGATCTTCCTTACTGGGGGTAAACCCTCAGGCACATTATCAGATATAATATCTAGAAATTCCTCCAACAGATCTAGGACTTCTGTCGGGGTATCTTTGCATTCTTTCTCCCTGACTCTAGGAATTAATGCATAACACATATGTTCATGCTTCAAATCATCTAAAAATTTTCTCCCGTCAACCAAGCAAATTTTGGCACTGCCACATACCTTTTCTTCCACCTCCTTCAGGGGTTTCAGCTTATGACGCATTCCATTCTTTGTCACGGAGTAGGTGTTGGCATGACCATCATGAACCGCGCACCTGTCAAACTGCCATGGCCTTCCCAATAGCAAATGGCATGCATCCATGGGCAGGATGTCGCACAGGACCTCATCACGGTAATTCCCAATACTAAATTTTACCAGGCATTGTTCACTGACCAACACCTTATGGTCTTTCTGCAACCACGCGATCCGATATGGATGCGGGTGTCTCTTCCTCTCCAGTTGTAGCTTTGTAACCATTCCTTCTGAAACTAGGTTATCCGTGCTACCGTTGTCAATAATAATATTGCAAATCTTACCCGCGCATTTACACCTTGTGCGGAATAAGCTTTTCCTCTGATCTGCGGCCCCCTCTTCATTCAGCAGGACTCTCCTCATGATCATTACTTCTCCTCTCTCTGCTTCTTCAGAATGCTCAGATCCAGCATCTTCATCAGCGACCGTGGCTCTGGCATTTCCTTTCGGCCTCCTATTATTCCTTTCTCGTTGTTGTGGACACTCGTATTGGTGATGTCCCTCTTCTCCACACTAGAAACAAGTTCCATGGAATCTTCCTCTTCCCTGGCCACGTCCAGCTCTGCCCCTTCCCCCTCGGTAATCATTATTCTGATTACGGGGCGGTAGGTATTTTCTCTCCTTTGTTCCTGATTAATGCTACCTTCTCCATTCTTCTGAGGATCTTCATTTCTTCTTCCACTGGTCCTACCATCGGTTCTTCCGCCATGACCTCTTCCTCTTTGCTTGTTCTCAAACCTCCTATTGAGCTTTTCTTCAACCTTTAGGGCAAATTGGTAAGCGTCCTCTATGGTGGTCATCCGGACCAGACTTAATTCTTCTTGAATACTTGCTCGTAACCCATTAATGTAACGGGCTACCTTCTCCTTGTTGGCCTCTGAGTGGCCTGTTCTGATCATAATTTTATGAAACTCTTCTATGTATTCTTTTACAGACTTACTTGATTGCCTCAACCCTTGCATTTTCTTTAGCAGGTCTAACTCATAATCACCAGGGATGAACTGCCTCTTCAGATTTTCTGCCATCCGTTCCCATTTTGTTATTCTCTCTTTTCCTCTTTTATTTCGCTCCAGCTGCACTCCCTTCCACCAAATGCTGGCATGACCTTTCAGTTTGGTCTTAGCGAATCTGACCCTATCAGGATCCTCAACCTCCTCGTACTCAAAGTACTCTTCCGGATCGTTGATCCAGTCGATCAATTCCTCTGGATCAAGGTTCCCAGAATACGTGGAAACCTCCATCTTCGGCCTCTTCCCAATCTGGGATATGGCTTTGTATAGTCTAGCTTGAGCAGGATCTACTGCTTCTTCTTCTTCCTCAGGCTGGCCTTCTTCTTCGTCATCTTCCTCTTCACTACCTTCATCTCTTCTTGGCTCCAATCTTCTACGCATCTCTTCTTGCAGGGCTTGCATTTGCCGTTGCAAAGCTCGGACATCTTTCGCTACCGCCATGCCTCTCCCACCAACAGGGTTTCTTCTTGGAGGCATTCTGCTCACTCAATCACAAGCCCTCCCATAGATCCTGGTGTAACTGCCTCACGTCCGACGATCTGTTACACACTCAGGAACTTTCGGCTCTGATACCACTTGGTGGAGAACAGATCTAGCACAAGACAGGAAACAAGAATAACAAGAGCCAAATTCCTTATTCAGTAGCTTCAAAAATATTTACAGAGAATATACAACAATCTACCATTTTTCCAACCCCTTCTCCTTACAATTCTTGGGTTTTTATCGAGGTCCCGACCCTCTGTGTTTTCAAACTTCCCATGATCTGCAATTGCCACCTGGAACAATACTGGAAAGTTGCATTGATGAGACTCTGGGTGAGGTGCACGACTGGCTGCCATAACCACCGAGATCTTCTTCTCGAACTGCTGCTTCGTTGCTAGTTGCTATAAATGCATCTCTAGATATCATGCGCGAGTGGCCAACATGCTTGTTGGAATCTTCCTCTGAAACTGCTGCTTCACTACCGCTAGCTTGTCGTGCACGAAGGGACGCCTTTATGAAAGCTTGGAGTGCATGTTTTTCTGTTTGGTCGCGATATCACGACATGTCACGATATCGTGACAATTTCCTTTCTGTGCTTTCTTTCTCCTGCTTCGATCACACGGATATCACGACATTTCTTCCTTCATGCCTTCTCGCTTTCGCTTTGGTCACGATATCGCGACATGTCACGATATCGCGATGTTTTTCTATTGCGCCTCCGTTCTTCAGTTTCGGTCATGAAATCATGACATGTCACGATTTCGTGACCTTCCGTCCTCCACGCCTTTGCTCCCTGCTCTGGTCATGATTTCATGACCTTCTGTCCTCCGCGCCTTTGCTCCCTGCTTTGGTCATGATTTCGTGACCTTCGGTCCTCCGTGCCTTTGTTCCTTGCTTTGGTCATGATTTCGTGACATGTCACGAAATCACGACATGTCACAATTTCATG
This sequence comes from Wollemia nobilis, assembly GCA_028583015.1. Lineage (NCBI taxonomy): Eukaryota > Viridiplantae > Streptophyta > Pinopsida > Araucariales > Araucariaceae > Wollemia > Wollemia nobilis. The sequence continues at coordinate 671,034 of JAQPPZ010016912.1, read as the reverse complement.
ACCTTCGGTTCTCCGCGCCTTTGCTTCCCTGCTTTGGTCGCGATTTCACGACATGTCACGAAATTGTGACATGTCACGATTTCGTGACCTTCGGTTCTCCGCGCCTTTGCTTCCCTGCTTTGGTCACGATTTCGTGACCTTCGGTCCTCCGTGCCTTTGCTTCCCTACTTTGGTCGCGATTTCGTGACATGTCACGAAATCATGACATGTCACGATTTTGCGACATTCTGTCCGCCGCTTCTCTATCTCCTATTTTGGTCGCGATATCGCGACACTTTTTGTGTCGCGATATCGCGACACATATTTTTCTTTGCAAAACACTTAGAAAAATTTGGTTGATGCAAGATTGCTCTGCTGCCCTCGGATGCTCCTGCATCATTTGATTATGAGTTGATGATGGATTTGATGATGATGATGATGTGATGATGCATTTGGTTGTTTGGAGGTTTTTTTTTTAAAGAAAAAATGCATGAATGTTTGTGTTTTTATGTTTTTGTATGAGAAGAATACATAAAAATATTTTTGGTGTTTTGTTTTGTTTTGTTTTTTGAATGACCTGTTTACTGATTTGGACTTGTTTGTGCTTTTGCTTTATTGCATTAATGGATGCATATGAGATGATGTGATGATATATTGAATGGATGATGAATGCTATGCTCTAATGACCATTTGGTATGCTTTAGAATTTTTCTTGATCGATTGTATTCTTGTCACTTAATCAGGGGCATTAACATGTGGTATTTGTGAATGAAATGTATAATGAGATGTAATAATGTAAATGATAGTAGATGGATTGGATAGATGATCTACGATTGTTTTACAAAGACTCAAACATCTTAGTGACCTCAAATAAACTCTTTTTTGTATCTCACAAATCTTCATGATGCAAAGGTATCCTAGTGTTTTCAAACTTCTCAAGGACTAGTTGTGTGTGCAATGATTATAAGCTAGGTCAAACTAATCAATTGTAACTTATGCCAATAAGCTAGCTCATCCAAGAACATCCATAGATCTCTACAAAATAAGGTCGCTAATGTGATAGACATGGCACCGCGTGTAAGGATACCCCAATGTTAGGAAATACGACACTATTCCATTAATCAAATGATAATTAAATAGTACAATAGAGTCCTGGATTAGCCTGTAACAACCAGAGCTATCTAAACCAACGAAGTCTAATTTAGGTGTCAGTTCATAAGAAAATGATACGCCGCCATTATTACAACAATAATGTAATAATAGTCTAACTATATGCTGTAAATAAAATATACGCTAACATCCCCCCTTATTACATTATTTGGGTAATAATATAACTACTAGCTATACTAACATCCCCCCTGATTACATCATTTTGCAATACAAAGAGAGCTGCGAAACAATTCAAATTTGACACGTGCAAGTGCCTTAGTGAAAATGTCTGCAACTTGAGCATCGGTGGGAATGTGCTGAAGCTGAATTCGGTGCCTCGAAACTTCATCTCGAATGAAATGACATTGTGTGTCAATGTGTTTTGTTCTTTCATGATGGACTGGATTCTTGACTAGGTTCATAACACCCTGATTGTTGCAAAACAAGTGTATTGGAGATTTGGATGGATGACCCATACTTGTCAGAATGCGACGCAACCATATCACTTCGCACACAGCTTCACGTGCGACGCGATACTCTGCCTCTGTTGATGAAATAGCAACCACCTGTTGCTTCTTGTTGTGCCAAGAGACAGGACCGGATCCAAGATGAAAAATATATCCTGAAGTTGACTTGCGATCATCAAATGATCCGGCATAGTCGGAGTCCATGTATCCTTGTAAGAAGAATTTGTTGTTCCTCTTGTATTCTAGGCCATATTCCATTGTGCCATGGACATAGTGAAGAACACGTTTTGTTGCTTTCCAATGAGTGGTCTTAGGCTCCTGCATGAACCTCGAAAGATAGTTGATAGCAAATACGAGATCTGGCCTAGTATTGGTCAGATATATGAGACTCCCAATCAACTGTCGATAGAGAGTACCATCTACCTGAGGTGAATCATCATATCGTGATAACTGAAGTCCAGTCTCCATCGGAGTTGCCATTGGCTTGCAATCAGTCATGCGATATTTTTCTAGCAATGTCTTGGCATATTTTTTCTGAGACACTTTGATGGAGTGCTCCTTCTGGCTGAATTCCAGACCAAGAAAGTAATGGAGAAGTCCGAGATCTGACATCTCAAAATATTGACACAAGTCTCTTTTGACAGTAGATATCATAGTTTTTGAACTCCCCGTAATGAGCAGATCATCAACATAGAGTACAAGCAACACTATCTCAGAACCCTGTTTCTTGAAATAGAGGTTTGCATCTGACGGACATCTCTTAAAACCATGCTGCAGGAGGTGATTGTCCATTTTTATATACCAAGCTCGAGGAGCTTGTTTCAGGCCATATAAGGATTTGACCAATTTGCAAACTTTCTCGCTGTTGGCCTTCCACCGCAAATCCTTCCGGCTGAGTCATATAGACTTCTTCTTGGAGATCACCATTCAGAAAGGCACTTTTGACATCAATTTGATGAACTTTCCACCCAAACCGTGCTGCCATAGCACAAATAACTCGAATTGTTGTCATCCGAGCAGTAGGTGCAAAAGTTTCCTCGTAGTCAATGCCTTCCTTTTGAGCATAGCCCTTTGCAACAAGATGGGCCTTATGCTTATCAATTGTCCCATCTACTTTGTACTTGACTTTATACACCCATTTGCAGCCAATGGGTTTCTTTCCATGTGGCAGATCGACAAGCTTCCAAGTTTTGTTTTTCATCAAAGACTTATACTCTGCATCCATAGCAGCCTTCCACTGAGGCTCACCGAGAGCAACTTGTACTGATGCAGGTTCAAGATCATCTATGGAAGACATAAACACCTTATCACTATCAATATCCATATCTTCTGTATCTCTTGCTGGATCTACATAAAGTTCTTCAAAAGACTGACACAGATCATCAACCCCAGTATTCTCTGTTGCAGCTTTCTCCTGTCGAGCCATGCTGCGAGTACGAGGCCTATCCAAAGTCAAATCTGGTGGAGTAGATAGCTTAGAGTCTTTGATTGTATTTGTATACCACTTTGGATTCTTCTTCTTAGGTGTTGAAGAAGATCCAGAAGAACCTCCAACCTTTGATGAAGGAGATTTAACAACCTGAGTTTCCACAAGGTCTAGGTATACATCTGATGTGTTTGCCGATGTGAAAGCCTCATCAAAAACAACATCTCTACTTATGTGAATCTTCTTGGTTAAGGGATCAATCAAACGATAACCCTTAGAGTGCTCATCATACCCAAGAAGAATACACTTCAATGACTTCTCATCTAGCTTCTTCCTTTTCTCTTTTGGTATGTGCATGAAAGCTTTACACCCAAAAATGCGTAGATGAGAAATGGAGGGTTTCCTACCACTCCATGCTTCCGGTGGAGTCATTCCTTGTAGGGCCTTTGTGGGTGCCCTATTCAACAGATATACTCGCTATGGTGACAGACTTTCGCCCAATATAGTTGCTCAAGTCTAGCTCCTGTGAGCATGCAACGAACCATTTCCATGATGGAACGATTCCTCCTTTCAAGCAACTCCATTTTGTTGAGGAGTATAAGCAGTAGTTAACTGTCTTGTGATCCCATTTTCTTTCAAGAATGCAAAAAATTCTTTAGAGGTGAACTCCCCCCCTCGATCTGAGCGGAGGGTCTTTATAGAAGTCCCTGACTCCTTCTCAACAGATTTCTTGAATTGCTGAAAGAAGCCAAATGCTTCAGATTTCAGTTGAAGAAAGAATACCCACATCTTTCGTGAGTAATCATCCACAAATAACTAAAAATACCTCTTACCCCCACAACTGTTGGGAGTGAAGGGACCGCACAGATCAGTATGAACCAACTCCAGAGGTTTCTTTGCTCTAGTAGAGCTCTTTTCAAAAGGCACTCTATGCTGCTTTCCTGCCAAGCAGTCGAGCAAACCGGTAAAGTGGTAGAAAGGGAAGGAAGACCCTTAACCATCTCATACTTACTTAGCTCAAGTAAGTAACCAAAACTCAAATGTCCATATCTCTTGTGCCATAGGGAAGTTGCCTCCTTTGTAGAGATTGTCATGGCAACATGTGGAGTAGAGATAGTATCTAAGGCAAATAAGCCATGCTTATATGAAGCGGTTGCAATGTTCTTACCCCTCCTGGTAATAGAACAACACTTCTTGCCTCCCTCAACACTAAAGTTCACAACCATATCTTTGTCCAGAATTTGTGTGACTGACAACAAATTGTTTGCCAATCCTGGAACATAGAGGACTTTATCAATCTGACACTTGCCATCAGGAAGAGTGACTGAAACAGTGCCTTCTCCCTGAACCTTGTAGGTTTTATCATCAGCAATAGTGACAGGTTTGCCCTCTTTGGCCTCAAAAGACTCAAACCACGATTTGTCACCAGTCATGTGCTTATTGGCTCTAGAATCAACATACCATATAGGATCCGTCTGCTTGGACACTGTGGTAGTCATGAGAACTTTGTGAGCTCTCTCAGAATCCGTGTCAGATTCTTCAACAACAACATTCACTTGTTGTTTGTTCTTTTGTGGTTTGTTTCGGCCTTTCTGTTTTGATTGCTTATTCTTATGCCAACATCTGTTTGTATCATGACCTTCTTTGTCACAGATCTTGCAATATCTCTTTTTTTGTTGAGGTTGTTGAGTTTGTTTCCCTTTTGAATCCTTTTGTGAATTCCCTCCCTTCTAAAAATTACCCTTCTTCTGGTTCTGCCCTTTCCTGTTGATGTAGAGAGTAGTATTAGAAGAATCATCTCTCTGTAGTTGGCGTGCTTCCTCCTCTTGAAGCATATTAACCAATTCTACAAAAGTAACTTTCCATTGTGATACATGAAGGGAAGTAATCAACACCCGATAAGAATCAGGTAAAGCTCTCAATACAACTGAAGTAAGGAGCTTGTCTTCAATTGGTTCTCCCAAAGAATTCAACTTTGCTTTCAATTCAAAAACTTTGCAAAGAAAGAATTCAACTGTCTCACCCTCGCTTCATGCTCGATCGTGTAATTGAGATTGAAGAAATAGAATGGTGGAATCATTCTTTCCCTCATATATAGTATTAAGGGCATCCCATGCCACTTTACTAGTTGCACAGTAAGCAATATGGGGTTGGACTTCATCAGACACAACAAGCAAGATGAGCACTTTTGCTTTACTGTCTAGCTTATCAAAGTCTCTTTGAGCATTAGATGGAGTTGTAGCACCAAGCAATAAGTGAAGGTCTGGTTGTTGTGCCAGATACAACATCCCATAAATCATCCATTGCTAGGATGGCCTTCATCTTATTTTTCCATGGTGTGTAATTAGGACCTTTCAACAACTGATGAGAATCAGTCATTAGTTTTGCAGACATGATGAAGGTTCCTTATAACACCAATTGGTCCCCCTTTCGATATACCTTTTGCTAGGCCATTATACCATACAAAATACCCGCCCTTACGTGAGGGAAACTATAGGTATTTAGAAAGATCAACAAAAAATCACCCGCCCTTACGTGAGGGAAACTATAGGTGATCTTTAGAGATCATACGATACGTGGAACATAAGCAGTACTGAAAGGGAATCGCCTTGTTGATGGCACCTACCATAGAAGATTCTTCTCATGCGTGGGGCGTAACTTCCCCTAAACACTATGAAGAATACTTCGTCAGGATTTATGCCTAAACACAAGAGCGATTAAGGGTAGTGGATGGAGTAAAAAAATGCAAAATTGGCAAACTTATCTCTCCCCGACGATTTATAGAGAACAAGCTCAGACGTCGTTGTAGCAGCTATATTAGGTGGCGGATACAGTAGCGCAATCACGATAGCTTTACCTGTAAGTGCTAGCCAAAGGTATCACAAATACCGAACGCTGCAGTGCAATAAATTGCACGGATGGGTTTTAATTATTCCGGGGACTTAGGGAGTGAATTTGATTTTAATTTTTAATGTTATAGTGCAAAAAAAAAATATGCAACATACAACAAAAAAAATGCCCACAGGAATAACCCACTAGGTGTCGGGCGCAGCCGAAAATGCACCTTTACAATAATGCCAAAATTGCTTTTCAGAAAATTACTCTCTTTCCCTAAGGTTGAAAAAATCCCTCCTTTTCAAGTTTGAAAAAAATAATTTTCTAATGTTTTAAGAAATCAAATTAAAGTTTAATTAAATAAATTATTTGTTTAAAAAAAAGAATATTTAATAAGCTTTTCTTTAAAAAAAATAATTCAATATTTAATTAAACTAAAAAATAATTAAAAAAAAACATTAAAAAAAAATCAAACTTAAAAAAAATAATTTTACCTTTCAGAGGGGGGTCGGCGGGTTTTGAACCCGCGACCTCGGGGCTCCCTGAGCCCTACCGCTCAGCCCACAACCAAGTGGGCTAGCGGGCTGATCTGAAAGGATCAGGGGAGCCCTCCTTGTTAAGGAGGCTCCTCTATCCCCACTCACGAAGGGCCGCAACTCCTTCACTCAGTGGTGGCTCCGCTCAGTGCTAGTACCCTTCGGATAGTCTTCTGCGGCTACGCTTCTGCTCCGACAATCGAAACCAAGGAAACCTCATATTTCGATCTCTGCAAATCATCGTTGTCAGTGTATCCAAGAACTATGAAGGCAAACGCGTAAGAGATCGGAACCGCGACAATGCATTACGCCTTTAAAAATGATCTGCACTCACTTGGCGAATAACAAAGGGATTAATACCCTAAAGCCTTCATATTCGAATTCGAACCGGTCTACAAATTACTGCCATTCAGGGCATCTCAATGTCTACCTACAATGCTGGAAATCTTCGCGACAAAAACTGCCTCTCGAATGTGGGTCAGAAACTGACAACAAAGCTTTGCACTTTATCCTTGATCACCGCTGAAAACTTCTTCTCGACTTCTCAAAGGGAAAATCGTCAACACATTACATCTACGTAATTTGCTGAGTGCGTCCTTTAATGCAAAATTTGTCGAGTGCGTCCTCCTTTAACACGTGACTTTTTGTTACGCAAACTGTAGGGATCTACTAGCAGACGCAGCATAGTCTTTGGCATTCTCTTCCTTCGGGCCGATCTCCACTTGGATATCTATCCAAAAGCAAAGGGGGAAGCAGAGTAGCTGTGGATGCAAATCACAGCAACATGGGCAACACCATGCTTCCGCTGCATGACTCTGATATCCAGAAGCTGAATGCACCCTTCAAGCGTATCCTTTAAGTGGTGGAAAGCTTGGAAAGTGACAGGACTGAATTAATGGAGAAAAAATTCCTCCTCACAGGCCAAGAGGTACTCCGCTCTGATACCATGTTAGGAAATACGACACTGTTCCATTAATCAAATGATAATTAAATAGTACAATAGAGTCCTGGATTAGCCTGTAACAATCGAAGCTATCTAAACCAATGAAGTCTACTTTAGGTGGCAGTTCATAAAAAAATGATACGCCGCCATTATTACAACAATAATGTAATAATAGTCTAACTATATGCTGTAAATAAAACATACACTAACAAATAAACTCGTTTATGATCTCACAAATCTTCATGATGCAAAGGTTGTCCTAGTGTTTTCAAATTTCTCAAGGACCAATTGTGTGTGCAATGATTTTTTCCTTCATTATGAGCTAGGTCAAACTAATCAATTGTAACTTATGCCAATAAGCTAGCTCATCCGAGAGCGTCCATAGGTCTGTACAAAAGAAGGTCACTAATGTGATAGACGTGGCACCACGCGTAAGGATACCCCATTGCCAGGTGGGATTCATTCAGCCCATTGTTGTAATGAGGATCACCCCATGGTTTTTGAGACACTAAGAGTTCCAGGGATTCAAGCTCCTTCCCTTCATTTATTGCTTTGGATTTTGGGATTTTTATTTTTGAGTTTGCTCATTTTTGTGATGGAGCAACATGCATTTTTTTTGGATACTTGCTCATTTTGAGGAAGAGCAAGGGGAATTTATTGCTTTGAGATGCTTTTTGGGATACTTGCTCATTTTGAGGAAGAGCAAGGGATTTTATTGCTTTTGTAATATTTTTGGGATACTTGCTCGCTTTGAGGAAGAGCAAGGGATTTTATTGCTTTTGTAATATTTTTGGGATACTTGCTCGCTTTGAGGAAGAGCAAGGATTTTCTTTTTTTTTTTTGGGGGATGAAGGGGGAGCTTGTCCTTTTGTCAACTCTGTAGCATTCTAGACCATGCACATAATTGGATGAACAGGGGAAACCTTTCACTTATGGCAATAGCAACTTTTGACTTCGTTATTCCCAAGGTTCACAATGTTTTAATGTGTTTTAATGTGTGTGGTCCAAGAGGAAACTTGATTGACCAGGAACAACTTATTGCTTCTAAATATTGTTTGACTTTGAATTGAGTTTGCTCAAAACACTAGGAATGGTTGAGTGATTGAAAACATTTGGATTTTGCTTATGGATTGATGTGGTGTGTAATGTTTTTGCGATACTTTCATTGCAAGCTTTTGAAAATTAAAATGTGCACACAAAATAGTCAGTGGCCGCATAATCATTATTGCTAACAATTATACGGTATCTATCCTACTTTATGTGAACCCCTTAATGATCAAAATATTATAAGGAAAGCTGCAAATTATTGCGATTGATGGGTTGATGTGTTGTGCTTGATGTAAGGTGCCCCTGATTAAGGCAACAAGACATAGTAGACTAGCGATCATCCAAATTGACCAAATGATCCCTAATATGATGAATGGTATGAACAAATGCCTAAAATGCATGTATGTAATGTAGGTGGAATGCATGGATGGATGTATGAATGCAAGAAATGCATGGATGGATGTATGAAATGCAATGAATATTTAAGTGGAAATGCATGGATGGATGTATGAAATACAATGTGTATGAAAATATTTTTGTCTTTTGTTGTTTTTTTTTTTTTTTTAAGCCATGTATATTTAATGCTTTTAACTTGGCTCAACTTGTTCTCGTGGAAGGAGCAACTAAAATATGGGTTGATTGATAGGAAACATTCTGATGTAGTACTCATATTTCTCATCAATGGGCACTATGGGGGCCACATCTTGGGAATCATCAGAGGTGATAGATAGGACATCAAATTCCCCCCAAGTCTTCCTCATAGTCATCATCGAAGATATAATCATCAAAAATGTATTCGATCATGGTCGTTTGTAATGTAATCTCTGGAAAAGCCTCATTTAGATAAGGTGCAAAGTTAGGGTCCATGTACTCATCATCACTATCATCACTTTCCTCCTCTTCTTTGGACTCAAGGGTGAGTCATTGGAGTGTATGCTCGAAAGAGGAGTTTGAGGTAGATGGCCTATATCCTAAGCCAGAGAAATCATGCATTTCTTGATATTCAGGCTCAATAATGTGATGTGGACCCTGCTCATGTCATCCAAGGTCGTATCCCTACTAGTTAACCCTACAAAAATATTGTAAAGGGAAATCTGGGTTGGATAGATATTCTAAATTGGCATTAAACTCTTGTATGGGTTCCTCATTAGGAGGAGGTGGATTGGATGAAGAATCCACTCCCCCATATATAAATTTGATCTGATTAGGCTCAGAACCCATTATGTACACTACACCTATAGCTAAAGGTGGGTCGCATGGGTGACCATAATCTCTGACTGACTCAATAGGTGGTGTAACTATGACACTCTCAATAATGTACTCACCAATGCCTCGGATTGGCAAGATGCACTACAACTTGAGTTGGTTGGGATGTGGATGGCTCAGTGGATGAGGAGGGCGCTTCGGTGGTGGCTTGTGGTTTAGGTGGAGGTGATGGCTCCTCTCGGATAGGTGATCCTATCTATGAGATGATGGGTGGTGAAGCTTGAGGTGGATTAGGCTTGATGGGGTTGTTAGTTGATGGAGTTGGTTGGGCTGAAAATGTGAATGGTGTTTGTGAAGTGGGCGGTGTGGCTAATGAAGTTGGTGATTGGTTAGCAGGATGATCGAGTGTGGTGGAAAAATGAAATGTGGTGGATGAGGGTTGACTAGAGCTGATGCTTTTGGATGCAAAAGTAGGATCAACTATCGATAATTCCTCTGGGATGGGGGCTTTTGATGAGGTGATGTTAGTGGGAGTGGTTTGGATGATGAGTGGTTGAATGGAGAGGTGGGTGGATGGAAGTAGTGGCTCATAAGGATTTGAGATCAAGTTGCAATATTTAAATGGCTCAGTGTCTGCTTGGATGCAATGTACTTTACCCTCGTGTACATATTTTAGACATTGGTGTAATGTCGAGGGCACACACTTCATCTCCCTGATCCAGGGGCATCCAAGAAGTATGTTGTATTGCATCACCCCTTCCAAGATGTGGAAGAGTACATGGATAGTCTTCACCCCCATGGTGATAGGTAGAACTACGTTCCCCATAGTTGAGCATAAAGTATCATTAAAGGCCCTTAAGGTGAAGGTGGATGATGTGATATGGGATGATGGTAGGTTTAGGTGCTTGATGGTGAGTGTGGTAATGAGGTTGATGGAGGAGCCAGTATCAATAAGCACCCTCTTGAATGGCTTTCTATCAATATGAGTGACTATATGCAATGGAGGATCTAGTAAATCTGATGATACACTCTTCTCCTCAAAGTCATAAAATACTATTGAGGGCTCCATGCATTTTTGTACACTCCCCACAAAGGTGTTGAAGGTATTAGGGTCTTCTGATTGCACTTCAATGGACTTTAGAATCTCCATCAATGCATCATGATGTGGGGGTGACTATTGTATTAGCTCATAAATTGATAGTTTTGTTGATGCTATTTTCAAACTCTGTGTTAACCGACTTCCTAGGGTGATGATGGGGTGAGATGGATGACTTGGATTATGGATGGGTGGAGGTGGAATGGATGGTCCTAGTTGTATGGGGACACTAGGTTGTGCTGTAGGAGCTTGGGTTGTGTGATTCACTTGTCTTTACCCATGGGTGACCACACTGATAGCCCCTACAAAACCTTGGTATAGTTGAGACACATAGTTAACTTGGTTGGGAGGAACTATAGAAGTTGATGCTCTCGTTGCTTGTTGATTTACCTCATGATGAGGCAAAGGTGTCTGATATATCCCAAGGTTCTGATTAGGTTGGGCTAATGGATTGTCAACTTTGATCTTTCTCACTTCTAATAAATCTTGCACAATACCTTTAAACCTATGGTAAGTTTTGATGTCATGCCCTTTTTTTTGATGATAGATGCAGTATAAATGCTCTTTGTAGGCTTTTGATTTTGGCTTGCTAGGGTCTTCAGGTTTAATCTTCGATAATGTGAAAAGTTGTGCATACAACTTTTGAAAGATAGATGAGTAGGGCTCTTGCAATGGTGTGTAATTGTGTTTGGGCCTAAAATGATGTTGTTGTCTTTCCGTAGGTTGCGTTTGGTTTTGTACCTACTGTGGGGGTGGAACCGCTTGATAATTTAATTGTTGTGGTTGTTGTTGTTGGTGTTGGGGTTGTTGGATCTGAACTTGGGCTTGTTGATTTGGTTGTGAAGGTTGGCCCAAGACTATCTGATTAACCTGAGTGGCCTTGGACTGGCCATGGTTATTCCCCTTTTGGTTCTTATTTTTCCACTCTTTTTTCTTAGGCTTGATCTCACCCTCTTGAATCTTTATTTCCTCTATCACTCTGGCTTGGGTGAGTGCCTCGTTGAATGTTCTATATTATTGCAACTGTAGCAACAAAGAGATGGGCTTGGCATAACTCTTCATGAACATTCTTGTTAGCTCTATCATGGGGAGGGATAATGGTAATTTGATCATAATCACCCTCCAATGGTTACCAAAATCATGGATCGATTCATCATCGTATTGCTTCAAACTAAGAAGATCGATCAATGTGGTTTTCTTCCTAACATTCAGGGTGAATCAATCTAGGAATTGGTTCATGAGTTGCTCAAAAGTGTAAACACTCTGATGCGGTAAGTGGTTGTACCAATCCTGGGCTTCTCCCCCAAGTGTTTGAGGAAAGGTGTGAAGCATGAGTGCATCATTATTTTTGATCCTGAAACATGCATTAAAAAATCTAGTCACATGCTCTCGAGGGTCCTCATCCCCCTTAAATGTATCAAACTTTGGCATCTAAAAATCAGCTGGATAAGGTGGTGCGGGTATCGAAGCATGGATCGGGTGATTGAGTAGCTACCTTAAGGTGGGATTTTGATACTACAAACCTGGTGTCTGCATGGCAAGGCTATCAATCTGGTTCTATAAGAACTAGAACTTAGGATCTTCCATAGGGTTAAAACCCTGGTTTGCTTATTATTGTTGGTAATACTATGCATTGTAGGTGGAATACGGATGATGGGGGATGTTAGGCTAAAATGCATGATGATATGATGGTTGATGAGGGTTTTGATATTGATGAGGTGATGGGGGCATGATAGCATGCTGACCTGATGAGTTAGCATACATGTGATGAAGTGGGTTAGTTGTTATGGTAGTGGTTGGGGGTGCAATACCCAAGATGGATCTTGGATAAAGGTGTGGGTTTGATGAGATGTTGATGGTGGGTTTTGATCAATCCTCTATGACTATTGTTGTAGGTCAGGATTAATGCTATGATTAGCATTATCTAAAATCATTTGTTGCAACTACAAGAAGGCCTATTGCATGGCAATCATAGATGATGTGGGCACAATCACATATGAGGTGGACGATTGGGTTGGTTGTGAGGCAACCATGTCAGTAGATGTAGGTGGGGGGTAGGTGGCAAAAGGTATTGCCATCGAATGAGGGATGATGGGATGCATGGGGCCTATAGGGGTGGTATATGGAATGGATGTGAGGACCTACAAAGCAACTTGAGTTGGCGCTTCATAAAGGGGGTTGGTGCAAATGATGTTTTGATGTGGCAAGGTGATGGGTGGTTGGCTAGATGATGATGGGTGACTAGCTAGGGTGGTAGAAGTTGGCTCAAAAAGTGGATTCATAAAGGTTGGGTTGAACTATTATGGGTGTGTGGAGGTAGACTCCTAATGCAATGATGGCATGGTGTGAGATGGGATGGTGAGCGGTGGAAATGATGGAAAAACCATACTAGCTACATTCAGGTACATCCTAATGGTATCCATGTCTACAAGTGTGACACGACCATCCATTGGTGTGGGTGGCTCACTCCTAGGAGTCTCAGGAATAGTGGTATGGGTAGCTCTATGCATAACATCTATGTCTAAAATAGGGGCACTACTAGAGGGCCCTACATTTAAGTTCTGGGACATAGGAGGAGGTACACTACCTTGCCCTACCACCAAAGTGTTAGGGACCTGACTAGCCTAAGATGGATCCATAGGGGAAGACAACTGACTCTGAATTAGTGCTAACTTTCTGGCCTGACCATGGGTCGTTACCATATGCTAAGGTGTGATGATGTGTGAAATGCAAGTGTATGTGTGTGAATGCATGATGGAAACACAATGCAAAACAACACTCAAAGCAAACAAACAAACAAGGTTTTTGTTCCTAAGTTCACGCAAAGTTTGATTTTTTGTTTTTGATTTTTTTTTTAGTTTTGAAATTTTTTAATTTTTTTGGAGTTTTGAAAGTTTTTGGAAAGAAAGAAAAATCGATGTGCAAAATATTTGCCCTAAAATGAATCTAGGATTTCACCTGTACGCCCACACACACATATCCGGTGATGAAGTCTGGATTGTGAATCCCATCAGACTATGGAGATGAAACCCATAATCGATGAGGGGACACAGGTCCTACCAATCCTCACCCAGTCTCACTTGGGCAACGATACACCCTTCGAAGAGGAATGCATGCTATTTTCCAAGCTACGACGGTTCTTGGAGTCGACCTTGGCCATGAACAGGGTAATAATATGTTGGGGGTTGGTGATGAAGTCCAACCTTGTCCAACGTTCAAGTGAGTGTGTGAGGCTTGTTTAATTTATTGTTTGATGCAAACTATGATGCAATTCTATTTTTATGCCTAATGCAGAAAATAGGAAATAGAGAATAGCAGAAAAATTTAGATCAAGGGTTGAGATTGCTGATTTCAAGCAAGATCTAGCAAAGTTCTGTTGTCAGGGCCAAACCATGGGTGGGCGGTTGGTTCTAGTAAACCGTGTTTGCATGGTTTACCAATTGCATACGAGCATTTGGGAAATCCCACCTATAGGTGCATTATTCTAACTAAACAATAGAACATGGGTAGATCAGGCCTAAACCTCGAATGTGCCTAAGTTATTTCTAACTGGACTTATGCATATGCTCTGTTACCTATTATGAAAATGCAGATCCTTTTATTTGTTTCTTTTTTATGTTTTTATGAATGCTTTTATGAAAAGTAAAGATATCTATCCTAAGACCTAAATGCAAACAAGAGGCACATAGGACATAGACCTTTAATCTAGCCTAGATGCAATACTAATACTGAAAGCAAGGGAAAGAAAGTGCAGGGGTACATACCTGTGTTCCTTTCGCCGCTCCTTCCAGTGTGCTTCAATCATTGGTTCATGGTGTCATAGTGCTAAAATTTCCCACATGTATTTTTTAGGTGCTCCATCATAGGTGCATGGTTCCTTAGGTCTAAAATCATAGGTGCACGATTTCTAGTAACAAGATTGAATCAGCAATAAGTCTCGGATCCATCGATCTTAAGATCGAATCTTTACATGCTTCAAACTCTCAAAACCTACAACCATAGAAAATATAGATTAGTAAAGTAATTTAAGCAAGGCAAAAAAAATAAGACCCTTAGGGGGTCCCATTATGATCACCATTTTTGTAACAAAATAAATAACACCAAACAAATACGTAGAAATGAACACTTTGAAAATAAAAGAATGATTGCTCTTTGTATTAATAATGGTGCAGGCTGAATCTCCCAATATTACAATTATTTTGAACTACCCCAAGTATATTGGGTGCAATATTACAATTGTATGATACAAGTGCTCTAGATCATAAAATAGGGGTCTCTCCAAATAAACGTGTGTTCTTCCTTCCTCTGCTACAACTCCAAGGGGTGAGTGGGCTTTGGTATCCAATGCGAGGACCACTCCAGCTTCAACAACTCTCCAAGATACCTATTTCCTACACACATGAAAACCAAATAAGGGTTAGTAGCACTTACAAATCAAGATATAGAATATTGCTATAAAACCCTAACTAGAGAAAACATGTAATGCAGAAAATAAAGAAAGAAATAAACTCAAATGCCTTGCTGTAGATAATACTTACAATGTCATCTATCTTTGTCTGATTGAGAAATCCATAGGCATGTGGTGAAGTGATGATAAACCATGCACGAGATGTGGTTTCGACTATGAAACCATAGATGGGTGGTTTTAGCTGAGTGGTAGATTATTGCGAAATGGGGCCTTCCAAGCTTCGGATCTCTCTTCTCCTTGAGATGCATGTAAAGCTCTAGTCCTATTTTGGTAGCCTGATGGTACAAATGTTTAGCCTCCTTTGGTGGATGGGGTGAAGGTGCCTTTATAGGCTCCTTAGGGTTTTGGAGGGAAATGAGAGGTGGCAAGCCAGGATTACCAAGTGGTAATCCTGGGCTACCAAATGGAGGGGGTAGTTAGAGTGAGTCACCCAGGGTGTCTCACTTAACTAGGGTGAGGTGGATGCAAGTGGAGTGATATGTGGAGGGTTACCCCATGTGAAGGGACAAAGGGGACAAGGGTGTATGAGATGTGGCAAGGGATGTTGGTGAGGTGGCTAGGACACATGTCTAGTGGGTAGGCAGGGTATCCTAGGCTGATTTTCTAGATTTAATAAATCTAGAAAATAGGATAATGTGCAGGATTTATATACCTAAGTCTAAACTTAGGCATATAACTTTATTATGCAGGATTTGATGTGGGGTGCTAAATGTGACTTTGTGGATGCCTAGGTTTTTGTGTCTACATATGCCCCTTTTTGTACCGCATTATGTGAAACACGATGTGGTGCAAATGCCAATGACACCTATATTTATTGGATGAATGGACTCAAATATTCTCGATGCACAAGAATGATCAATTTTTGAAAAAAATGATGTTAATTTGATTTATTTTCTTACCACGTCTATCACATTAATGATCTTCTTGTGTACAGATCTAGGGCCACTCTCAGATGAGCTAGCTTATTGGTAAAATTTCAATTGACCTAACTCATAATAAGAAACGAACAATCATGGCACACACAGTTGGTCCTTGAAAATTTTGAAACCACTAGGACAACCCTTGCATAATGAAGATCTATGAGATACATAAAAAAAAAATTTAAGATCACTAGGATGTTTGAGTCTTTGTAAGAACACCCTAGATCACCACCTCAATCATACCATATCATTTCCATAATCACACGTCATAGTCAAAACCATTCATATGTGCCCCTGATTAAACAACAAGATAATGTTGATCAAGCAAGAGTCTATAAATACCAAATGAGCATTAGAACATAGCATTAATCAACATTACATCATACATCACATAATTTCATATGCATCCATACATATAATAAAATAAAAAGTGTAACACAAATGATCTAATAAAATCCATGTATATATATGTGTGTGTGTGTGAATCACATAAGTACAAAATACCCGCAGGATGTATACATCAGAGCACTAAGGCTCATAAACAAAAATAAAAAATGACAAAAAAAATTGTTTTTATTTATGAGCCTTAGCGCTCGGATGTATATAGTCTGTGGAAATTTTGTACTTATACAATTCACACACACACAGATATATATGTGTGTATGAATCGCATAAGTACAAAATACCCGTAGGATGTATACATCAGAGCACTGAGGCTCATAAAAAAAATAGAAAATGACAAAAAGAAGTAATAAAGCACTACTAGCTAGTTTTCCCATGACCTTGCTATATCCTGAGTTGATGCCTTAGAATCAGATAGATCATGTGAGCCATATAGCCTATGAGATCATGAACTACCTAACCTAAACTCAATCCACCTGCTAGAACCTAAAATTGATGATGAAGGAGGAACAGGTAGAGGAATCTGATGCTAATCTAAAATATTCTCCAACATAGCAATTTAAGTAGTATGCCTGTGGATAGTCCTCAAATACATCATTTGATGTATCACTCATTGTACTAACTTTACACTAATACCTACAATAATAGCACAACATCATCACCCTCGCTCGACCTAACATGTAGCCCATCCACCACCTTGCCCTACAGTCGAGTCACCTCACCTTGCAACCTCATGATCTCTACATCTCAAGCTGTGATAGTAGTAGTAGTATCACCTCCACTCGACCTGTCACACAACCCATCCAACTCACCCTAAAGTTGATTAACCTCGCACTTCAACCTCATCACCTTCTCATCCAAGTTGTCCCACTATGCTTGTAGTATCCCCACTCCCCCTCTATGTGGAGAGGAGGAGAATCCTATCCCTGATCACCTCCATCTCCACCATTATCACTATAATCACCTAAATCTACATCACACCCTATATCAACATCTTTCAACTACACATCCACATCATACTGCCTCTTAGCTCCATTGTCCCAATGATGCTTTGGTCATCGAGCTACCTGCTTACCAACATCGGGCTCATCCCCACTGACTATGTCATTCACTACCTAGCTAGACTTCCCCAAAGGTTGTGCTAAAAACCAGGAGTCATAGTCAATAGTTTTCCCTGCATCGTCTGCATGAGGGACATCAACTGCTATGTCATTTTTTTGCATCATCCATTGTCCAAAATTTTGGAGTCAAGGGGATACTAAGCTCATCTCCTCGCTACCTATATATCATGGGAGCATTTATAACTCCTTGGACCATGTCGAATTGTCTTGCAACTCATGAGAACTGAATGTACTCCATCTCTTGCCTATGGCTCCCTACCATCCACCTACCTCATCTCACCTTATGAAGCTACACAACATTATACTCCCAAGTTAGACCTCTCCAAGGTCTCCAGCAAATGTCATCATGCATCAAACCACTCAGGTTATCCTAGTAGGTCTCCGCGATGCAAGGAGGGTGAGTAGGAGAAGACTCCTCACTAACCCACCAGGGGAGAGCACGAGGAAGTGAACCATCACAGGCATAGGGTAGCCCCTTTGGAAGATCAACCTTGATGTGCTCCCATACCCAAATCTGGAGCACCAAGCTACAACCAAGGCCCCTTCGCTCCCATATCTTAATCTCATACAACTTTGCATACAATTAGTACAAGAGTGTGGGAGCCCATGCATAAATGTTAGGCTATGATATCAGCTACAGTACAATAGAGACCTGGTTTCAACAAAACCTCAAGCCCATACTATTAGGTAACAACATGTTGTTTAGTATATACATCATGAAGGTTGAAAGTACACCCAAATTCTTACCTTTTTAGAGCTCAAAGTAAGGAATACCACCCTTCCCACAACCAACATACCAATCATTTCCATAAATTGATCTAAGGGCCACCTACTTGTCATGGTCCACCCTCACTGGTAGACCCTCAAAAGGAACATGGAAGATGTGATAAACATCCTCTAAGGTGACAGTTAGCTTCCTTGTCAAAAGCTAAAACGAACCCCTATCAGGGTCCCATATCTCCACTAAAGTAGACAGTAGCTCCTCATCTGTATAGATAACCTCTACTTGTCTGCAACCCTCCAAATCCATAGCCTCCAAAAGCTTCCAATCATTAGTTGTGAGAGCTTTTTGCACTTTGGATATGGTGTAGGGCCATTAGTGTTTAGCAGTAATGAATTTCACCTGAAAGCACAAACAAAGTTCACATCAGTGCATATTAAAAAAAAACAAGAAAAACATAAAAACATTGCACATCATTTTGCACACATTACATCTCAAAAACAAGAAAAACACAAAAAAATTGCACATCATTTTGCATACATTGCATTTCAAAAACAAAAAAAAACACAAAAAAAATTGCACATCATTTTGCATAAATTGCATTTCAAAAACAAAAAAACACAAAATAAAATTGCACATCATTTTGCATACATTGCATTTCAAAAACACAAAAACATAAAAAAAATTGCACATCATTTTGTATACATTGCATTTTAAAAACATGAAAACACAAAAAAAAAATGCACATTCTTTAATGCACATCCGATTTCCAAAAAAAAAAACTTTCAAGCTTCCCCATTCACGCATTTAAAAACAAAAAAAGAAAAACAAGAAAACACAAAAACATTGCATTTCAAAAACAAGAAAACACAAAAAATTGCACATCATTTTGCATACATTGCATTTTTTAAAAAAAACTTTCAACCTTCCCCATTCACGCATTCAAAAACAAGAAAACAAAAATTTTGCCAGCCCCTCTTAGTGGTTGCAAAAAAAAAATATAGCCAACCCCTCTTAGTGGTTGGAAACCAAAAAATAAAAAACAACCAAAACACACAAAAACAACAAAAATAAACACAAAAACAAATAAAACCTAAACTAAGAGTTTAGGACACATACCTTGGAATAGCAAACTCCGGATTTTGCTCCAACCACTCCACCAAGCCACCAGCCCCCACACCTGCACCCATGCCAACTCCACTCCCCTCACCAACATCCATCCTCACTCTCTCTTTTCAAACCACCACTCAATGTCGTAATGCAATAATGAAATGAAAATGATCCCTCTCCCCTTTATATAGTCAACTTTTGCGGCAAAAAATGTGCACCTGTGATTTACGATGCAAAACACGGTTGCACGGTTAAAGGGAAACAAAACCATACATGCACGGTTTAAAAAAAAAAGAACAAAAAAAAAAACAATCCAAACCAAATCACATCATCCATTTTTACAAAAGCATCAACATCAACATGTCAATTAGTGAACCTCATATTTAGTGAATTACCCTATACACATGGCGGTTGCAGCGATTAGCAATCCATGCAATATGATAGGATGGATAGCTCACCATAAGGACACTCATCATCAAATCAAAATGGTATTAATCAACTATGTCCCTCAATATTTGAGCTTGGTTGTGTTCAAACCAGATTTGCACAAGGTTAACCTTCAACCCCTTCCGTTGGGTCAAAAGAGGAAAATAATCAAATCAAATTTGGTATGATCAGAAATCACTTGAGCATCAAATTCCTAAATGATTGGTTCCTAAAAACCCATCATTTGGTAGGAATTGCTAAAGTCAAAAAGGACCTAGAACTCTAAAAGTGGTTGATGATTTTACCACAACATTTTTGCACCTCATTAAAATCGAAGGCAAATTCAGAATAACACAAATCCCAAACTTGGGGCATCAAGTTGATCAAAATGTCATGCATTTCCATTCACAATCCACATCATTCAATCATCCACCTCCTTTCATCATCCACATTTGGTCAATTGGCTCGTGGGTTTCATCCTTTACCCATTCACCAATTGAGGGGGTAAGAAAATAAATCAAAATTCCATCAAAAATTTTCAAAATTTGGTCATTCCTATGCGTCAAGAATATTTGATTCCATTCATAATGCGGTGTAAAAAGGGGCATATGTAGACACCAAAACCTAGGCATCCACAAAGTCACATTTAGCACCCCACATCAAATATTGCATAATAAAGTTATATGGTTAAATTTAGACTTAGGTATATAAATCCTACACATTATCCTATTTTCTAGATTTATTAAATCTAGAAAATTATCCTAGGATACCCTGCCTGCCCACTAGATATGTGTCCTAGCTACCTCACCAACATCCCTTGCCACATCTCATACACCCTTGTCCCCTTTGTCCCTTCACATGGGATGACCCTCCACATATCACTCCACTTGCATCCACCTCATCCCAGTTAAGTGAGACATCCTGGGTGACTCAGTATAATTATCCCCTCCATTTGGCAGCCCTGAATTGCCACTTGGTAATCCTAGCTTGCCACCTCTCATTTCCCTCCAAAACCCTAAGGGACCTATAAAGGCACCTTCACCCCATCCATCAAAAGAGGTTGAACATTTGTACCATCAGGCTATCAAAATAAGACTAGAGCTTTGCACACATCTCGAGGAGAAGAGAGATCCAAAGTACAAAGGCCCCATTTCATAGTAATCTACCACTCAACTAAAACCACACGTCTACGGTTTTACACCACATCTGTACGATTTATCCACTGCCCGTGCACGGTTTTCCAATCACCACTGCATGCCTGTGGTTTCTTATATCTATAAAAGTATGATGAATCAAAATAATAAGTATTATTTGTAGCAAGGCATTTGATTTTACTTCTTTCCTTATTTTATACACTACATGTTCTCTCCAGTTAGGGTTTTATAACAATGATCTATACCTTGATTTGTAGGTGCTACTAACTCTAATTTGGTTTTCATGTGTGTAGGGAATAGGCATCTTGGAGAGCTTTTGAAGTTGGAGTGGCCCCCGCATTGGATACCAAAGCCCACTCACACCTTGGAGTTGTAGCTGAAGAACAAAGAACACACGTCCCTGTGTAATACTTGGAATACCCTTGTTCCATTATTAGAGCATTGTATCATACAAAGAGAAAGAGCACTATAACATTTCCTCCAATATTGGGGTAATTCAAAGATTCATTTGTAACATTGTATCAAAATATCAATACAAAGAGCAATTTTGGTAATTTTCTTTCTTTGTGTTCATCTTTATTTCATGTTCAGTTCTTTTGGTTACATCTAGAATGCTTCTCAAATATTCACAACCTTTTATCTATGTTCATAAGCTCTTTCAATGCTTCTTATCTTTGTTGTTTTTCTCTTTTTATTTTTCTCGAATACTTAGAACCTGTAGGTTCAATAGTCTCCTTCAAGAGGTTCTTTTTATCTTTCAAACTCTTCATCGGGTGGCTTTGACCACTCTTATAACTTTTTATTATTTGTGGCTTAAGCTAATCTTTATTTGGTTCTCTTTCTTCATAGAGAATCCTCCAAAATTAGGGTGACTTTTTTGTTCCCTCACGTCCAACTTATTTAAGAGTTGGTACTTCAATGTAGCATGCATCAACATCTTCTTAGATAATGTCCTATATTTTAACATCTCCAAATTTGGGTAGCTTTCCATGGCCCTCTCAGGCCACTCTACTAGAAAATTTTGTTATGCTTCTAGGCTCCCATGATATGTATCCAATCTTGTTTCTTATCCTCTATTCTTATAGATCCAAATCTTGCTCTCAAAGCTTTCATAGACTCTTGGTTGATTCAATAATTTTTTGCTCTCCAAAGATAGTAGTTCAAACCCCAATATTATTTGAGTCAAACTCAAATATAAAATCAAGTTTTTTTTTAAACATTTGAATTTGAATTCACATCGAAGATTTCTTTCCCCAAATGATAGATTTGTCCTAAGCCTTTTTCAAAATTAAATTCACATCGAAATCCTTCTCCAATGCTAGCTTTCAAATATACCTCTTCCAAAATGATGGATAGAGGATGGTAGCTCTTATACCACTGTTGGTTTTTCAATCAAATTATCATAGGTCCCAATGTTCAGGATCACAATATATTATTCAATATTTGAGCATTCAATATATGTGGCCAATATTAATAAACAAACATTCATATAAAATAACAATAATATGAAGTAAAATGACCAATATCATTCATGCAATAACATGAAGAAAACTTACAATAAAATTGCTCAAACTATATACAAGCTTCTATATTATCAATGCTTGAATGAATTCTTCTCTTATATTACATGGATATTTATCTCCATAATATAGCCTTAGAAAGATGACTCTTCAATACTTGACTATTGCAATCCTCACATATCTAGGAGATGCATCCTTTCATATTCCACACATAAGACAAGCCTCTCATGTCTTTTGCATTCTCATCTTGACACTTGTATATATGACTCTTGACTCTATTTACTCTTCCACACTTTACTCTATGACACATTGCACACTTCTACATCTATATACGTGCACACTCTATTACATGATACTTGCACACTTTACGCTCTTCACACTTGCACACATATTTACATCACACTTGTGCACATCCTACACATGAACACATATATAAAGAGAAAATATAAATCACACTCCTAAACTATAGATTCACATCCTAATCTATTGCATATTTACAATTATACCACAAGGTACCATGAGGGTACATTATCATGTACCAAATAATGCCATATTCTCCAACACACCCCTCTATTACATTATTTGGTTATTGAAGACTTTAGTCTTCAATATATGTCTTTGATTTTGTAAGGTAATCTTGCATTGTGCTTGATCTTCTATTTGAGGTCCTTCTTCTCATCCTTTATTATCCTGTTCATTTGTTTTTTACTCTTTGCTATGATCTTTTGTACCTTGCTCTTGGACTGCTTGAGGTTATTCTTTATGGTCTTGATCTTGATCTTGATATTGTCTTGTAAATATTGAATGTTCACCTAGTGAATCATAATAATTTTTTGAATTTGGTGAATCTTTATTGTCAATTTTATTACATTATTTATCTACATGAAAAACTTTACTTGTGTCAGTATCTTTTATAACTGATTTTATTTTTAGAGTTTCAATCAACTCTTCATGCTTTTGACTTTTGTCTATATAGATTTCAAATGTAATCAATGCAATATACATTACACTACCTATATAAATAGGTATTATGATATCATATTTAGAATTTTCAATAGCTTCAACAAGTTTTGACTGCAAATAATATCCAAATGTTTCAAAAAATTCATCCATAGCTTCTTTGTAGTCTCATTGCTATGTTTTGTTTATCCTTATATTTTTCAATTGATTTTTTTATCCCAATTTTCAAGACTTCTAATCATTCCTTTCTTATTATAGCCTTCATATTATTTTCTTCCATGATAATTTCCTTGAAGTAGAAGTCCTTATTTCTCCAATATTATATCAAATTCTTCAATCTTAAATTTGCAAAATCATTAATAAAAATTTCAAATCTTTTGAAGTAGAAGAACTTGTGTTTCCCAAAATTCACATGGTTAGTTTTATCAAACTTTGCAAATCAATATCTTCAAATTTTGCAAAATAATCTTCAAATAAACAATTCCTTTAGAGTAGACAACCTTATAGCTCCAAAGTGTTTTTCAATGAGTTTACACAAGTTTTTATGAAAGGTCCCAGTCCCCTCATATTTGGTGGGGTTTAACCTTAGAGTACCTAAAGAGAGGCCAAATCCCGTACCACTATAGTAAGCTTGCAACTTATTATAGCTCCAAAGTTAAATTCAATCAATCAAAAAAAATTTCAATAAGCAAAAATATTTAATTTTGTATTTACTTTTTAAAAATCAAGTTTTTGAAATCAATTTCAATTTTTCTTTTCGAGTGGAAAACCTTATCTCTCCAAACCTTAATCAATTTCAACTTGCAAATATCAAATATTAAAATTTCAATTTTCAAAAATCGATTATCAATATGCAAAATTTTAATTTTGCATTCAATCTTCAAATAAAAAAAATCTTTTTGAGTATAAAACCTTTTGACTACCTAATTAAACAATTCTCATTTTTTAGTTTTCAACTTTTCCAAAAAAATGTGGAAGCCAAACTTAAAATTTTTAAAAATCTTTATCACTCCAAAAGTAAAATCATTAAAAAAACTTATAAAGCTTATCACACTTTCAATCATACACCCAATACTTTTATTTTTAACCTTATTACTCCAAATAAAGTATTATCAGTTTAAAATTACCTTTATCTTATTTTTTAGCTTTAGATTTTTTAAGGATCATATTTAACTCCTTTGGTAACAATGTGACCCAAATTCTCTAATTCTTGCAATATGAAAGAACATTTTGACCTCTTTGCATAAATTCCTATAGGTAATAAATAATTTATATGTTTAAAATAGGTACAATATTTCGATAATTTTGAAATAGGTATGGTATTTGTGTGTGTGTAGTGGAACACAACCCTAGAAATTCCTCTAGTACTAAAGCTTATGTAGTGAAACACGATCCTATAAAGTTCTCTGATACCACTTGTTATGAACCTTCTTGCTCATACAAAAGAATTAGTATTGGTTTACAAAAATATTATATTTTCTTTATTACTCCAAATATTAAAGGTGCTAATAATAAACATTGACCTAATGAATATTTGCCAAAAATAGATGTCAAACCTTACCTCAAATTTGCATGATTTGCAATGCTTTACCTTTTGGTTGTTGTTAGGTCAAGGTTAGGTATATGGCAGGGCAAAGTCAGGGTGCACAAATATGTCTCAACGAACGTTATTAATGATTTTGTAGGAAGTGTTTCACTAGTGCAATCAACAATAATGCTTGGTATATGTAGTGCTTGCTTGTATTCAAAATTAGTAATGCCTCTCTAGTTATCTAGTTCCAAAAACTTTTACTTTGCATGGATTGTTCTTCAATTTTCTTTACTTTGCTTCAATAGGTGAAAGACAATTCAGCTCTGTGAGATCACTCTGTATTCTATTTCTTAGGGTGCTTCTTTTCCAAAACGCTTCTCAAATACTCAATATTTTTTATATGTTTATGGATTCTTTCAATGCTTCTTATCTAATATTTTCTCTTTTTATTTTTTCTCCAATACTTAGAACCAGTAGGTTCAATATTCTCCTCCAGGAGATTCTTTTTATCCTTCAAATTATTCCTCGTGTGGCTTTGGCCACTATAATAACTTCTTCATTGTGGCTTAAACCACTCTTTATCTGGTTCTCTTTCTTCATAGATAATCCTCCAAAATCAGGGTGACTTTGTTGTCCCCTCATGTCCAACTTCTTTCAAAATTGGCACTTCAATGTAGCCTACATCAACATCTTCTTAGACATTGCTCTATATTTGAATGTCCCCAAATTTGGGTAGCTTTTCATAGCTCCATTAGGTGACTCTACTAGAAACTTTCATTGTGCTTTCGAGCTTCTATGATCTATGCCCAATGTTATTGCCTATCCTCTATTATTCTATGTCCAAAGATAGTATTTTAAACCCTAATACTATTTGATTCAAACTTAAATATAATATCAAATTTTTTCTTTAAAGTTTTGAATTTGAATTCACACTAGAGATCTCTTTTGTCCGATGCTAGTTTTTGTCCTAAATCTTTTTCAAACTTAAATTCACATAAAAATCCTTCTTTGATGCTAGCTTTCAAATATACCTCTTCCAAAAAATTATGGATAGAAGATGATAGCTTCAATACCACTAATATATATATAGCCACTATTAATAAACAAACATTCATATAAAATAAAAATACTATAAAATAAAATGGCTAATATAATTCATGCAATAACATGAAGACAACTTACAATAGAATTGCTCAAACTACTTACAAGCTTCTGTATTATCAATTCTTGAATGACTTCTTCTCTTACATTACATGGATATTTGTATCCATAATGTAGCCTTAAAAATATGACTCTTCAATATTTGACTATTGCACTCCTCACATATTCGGGAGATGCATCCTTTCATATTCCACACATAAGACAAGCCTCTCATGTATTTTGGCTTCTCATCCTAACACTTGTATACATGACTCTTATCTCTATTTACTCTTGTAGACTTTATGACACATTGCACACTTATACATCTATAAACATTCATCCTCTATTACATGACTCTTGAACACTTTCTCACTCTTCACACTTGCACACATATTTACATTACTTGTGTACATCCTACGCATGAACACATACATAAAGGAAAAATATAAATCACACTCCTATAGACTCACACCCTAATATATTGTATATTTATAATTATACCATAAGTTACCATGGGGTACATTTTTTCAATGAGTTTGCACGAGTTTTTATAAGGGGTCATAGTCCCCTCATACTGATTGGGGTTTGAATCCCATGGGGGTACATTAGCATGTAACAAATAATGTAAATATTCTCCAAAACATCTAGGAGAGGAAAGAAAATAATATATTAATGTTGTTAGATATCATAAGTAGGAAGAATATTCTATGTCAATCAAGCTTAAGCACTTAACATTTGATAGTCATCACAATGGTAGTACCTATCAACACTATTTACATGCAATGGTAGCTTAGAAATCAAATGATTTTTTGGTCCTGAGAATGGATCTAGATCAATTCTCTATGATAAAAAATAGATCCACAATTTTTTGATCAACCCAAAATTAATATTGGACCATTTTGCTTGGCCAAAATTTACTCTAGAGATCAAAGAAATAGATATATCAAGAGTAAGAAGAGGAACAATATGAAGCAGAGGTACTATGCTCATAATAAAATCATCTAGAAAATCAAAAGTCAAGACTATGTGCAAAACAATGTTGTCCAAAAGCATTATGCTCACATTGTCGAAGAAAATTGCTTGTCAAAAATTATGCTACCCAACAATCACAAGAAAATAGATGGGATACATGGTCAAAATATATAAAAAATTGTCTTAGAGGTTAACTAAGTTGGAGGATACTTTTGGAGGAAGCATGGTGCAAGAAGAGAAAGACTTGAAAAAAAACTTGGTTGGTTTCTAGACAAGCAAATTTGGTTCAAGCAACTCTAAATTATCTAGTGGTTGGCAAGATTACTTGTCCAAAATATAAATTAGCACACAAGCATTCATCTCTTTATATGGGTAGGACTAATTCTACACCCTTTTACTTATCTTTGTGCTTAGAATGTTGGGTGCTACATAATTGTACAATAGATCTAAAAGCAAATGTCAAGATCATACCTCAAGCAACCTATGATACCATGAGCTTGGATTATGCTAGAATTGATTCTGGTAGACTGCATCTTAATGGAATGCAATTCGGGACAGTAGGGGTCATAGCAAATATTCCAATCGTACTGCATAGATTGTCATACCTTGTATTTATTAAAAAAGTGGTAATTGTGGGCCTACCACCATTATTTAGGATGAGCCTATCTAAAGAGTTATTGGCAAAAATAGGTGAACACCTGGCACAAAATCATGATCACGTGGCTTTTTCTTATATCCAAAAAATGGTCCAAATTTATAGTAAAAAGCTTAGATCGTATTATATCCAAAGATATAGAGAACAAAAGATATATTTGGTTAAAGAGATCTTGGATATAACTAATATAAAAGTAATCAATTGGCCAAAAGATAAGCAAAAGAGAATTTGCAATGATTTTTCTGAGTAGTCCCAAAGCTTAGCTTTTGTCAAATTTGAAAAACTATCATAATCTATATATTAGTTATGGTTTTCATAATACATGGCCAGTCACATATCATAACAAGAAAATCAAAAAAATTGATACAACTACTAGAAGAATTGCACTTAGATAAGGTTCTAGGCTATATATCAACACATAGGTTCTCATCCACCTTGGAACTTTTCAATTACTAGTTGATGATTTGGCACATGGACTAGTGCATATAGAAAATGTGATGAAAAAATCATATGATTAAGAGTGGACAAAATTAATTCCCAATGCCACCTCTTAGATAATCTTGGGATTTGATATGGGATCAAGGTCAATCCCATAGCAAGACAAGCTATGCACCTCACAAAATATATCAGAGTAATAATTTCAAATTCAATATTATATGGTTAGGCCATTGTAGGTTACAAGGATGAATTAAATCTAAACACCACTAACATGAAGAGACATGCCACAATTTTGTGTAAATAGGTTAAAAAATAAATAAAAGTTGAATATATCTAAAGAATAAGATAGTTGGCCAAGAAAATACCTCAATGATGAAAGTAAGGTTTTACAAAGCGCATTGGATAGATGAATTTGTAAATTGGTATATTTAAGGCAATATATTATATGGAGTGTTGATTCAACTGCAATAGAAATGTTCTTTTTTGGAAGCTAGCAAGGATTGGGAATACTGGGCCAAGGTTTCTTGAAAAGGTCCACCTTACAAGTTGGTAGCTTTTGGATTGATGAAAAAAAAGGATTGACATGGCATACCAAGTGATGACTTCTCCAAGCTAAAAAGCCCATATAAGGGGTTATTTACTTTCAAGTATTACATCACTTCTGAGGAAACCATCATCCTAAAGATACATTATGTATAAGTTGCTAGTATGGTAAGGATAATGGGAATGTGCACAAGGAATGGTCCTAGACAAAAACTGTAGATAGGTCTGAAGATTTTTGCACCAAGGGGAGTTGTTAAAGCATAAAAGGTGAAGTATAATAAATCTTAGCCATCCTAATATTAGCTAATATAGGTATTTAAATTGATGCCATCCCGATAGCAATCCTGATGTTAGTTAAAATAATCCTGGTGTTCGCTAAAGGTGCTCCTCCATTGATAATGCCTGCACTCCTCTTGGTCCATGATGGAGTCTAGTAGAGATAGCCATAACTTTTTGGTAATTGGGTTTCTCTCTTTCTGTAGAACGCCAAAATTATACCAAAATAGTGAAGTCCAAGGACAAAAGAAAAATAAAAGAAGAGGGACAAATTGAGAGGTCGATAAGGTTGATAAGCCTATAAATGTTGAATTCTTGATAAGCTTGTCAAGCGAGAGTGATTAACTTTAGATACCTCTTCAATTAATAGAAAATGATAAGATAAAGCATGGATAATAAAGAAAAAATTTAGAATAGACCCCACAGTCAAAATGGGGATGCTTCACCTTTTTTGCCTTATTGTTGTTTGAAGTCAAAGCAACAAACAATGGGGCAAAAAGGTGAAGCAAGTGTTGAAACGTAGTGTTGGGGGAATTTAGAGATATTATTCAAGTATACTTCTCTCATATTTTCCTCTCTTTTTTTGTACCCTTCCACCACAATTCATGTCCTATTGTTATTCCTTTCTCTACTCATCCCACTTACTCCAATGATTCTAGACTCACTTCTTCTCACTCTTCACCATGTTTCCCCAAAGGATTCCTAAATTTTTATCACCCCGTAACTACTTCATAACTTTGTAATATAATGGATAGATTAGTTCAGTTGAAAAGTTTCCCTTGCAAGAAATTGACAGTGTTCTAGTTGATTAAGAACTTGTGTGAATATGATATGCAAGCTTAAAGAAAATACATACGAAGGCTGTGGAATGACACCTTAGTAAGGAAAGCAAATGTGAGGTATCATTATAAGAAATACAAAGCTAACAAAATTTTGTTGGCTCCATAAAATAAAGTGCCATAATAACATGCTAAGATTTGGGAAGATCGGCACTGTTGAGACAAATGAATGACAAATGGCACAAAGGAATAAGGAAGAAAAGGAAAGGTGATATAACAAGCCATTACCTGCATACCACAACACTTAAATCATAAATCCAAGCATGTGATTCTAGAGGAGAAAAAACATGTGTGCATGATGCATAAAGTACAATTTATGTTTGGTGGTGCCAATAATGAAAAAAGTTGAGTTCAATTAAGGCTTTAGTTGTTACTAATCACCTACAAAGGCTATCAAAGAAGATAAAGCTTGTAGTGAAATCATTGAGCTCTGAATTGAAATCTCTTTAGTAGCAACGAATTCATGCATGTATTAGAAGATCCAAAGCACCACATAACTATCTGCAATCCTAAAGAAGAGTACTTGTATAGTTTTACAAAGAATAAGGTAGCAAAAAGCACATTATTCCTGAGTTTTTAGAATATTTACCTAAGTTATCTAAGTGACTTGCCTAGATCTATAACAACTTTCAACTATGGAAGACTATGCTCATGATGGACTCAATTTTTTCAGATTTATCTTCAACTATGTATCTCCTCATACTTTTCATTCCCTACCTCCCTACATATTTCCTTATTTTCATTTCTATATCCTATTTGCTTGTATATCTCTCCACCATTACGAACCTATCTATTTTCCAACGCCCATGCCTTTCTTGTTTTTTATATTTTCTTGCCCCTTAACACTATAGGTTATGCTAAAATGTACCTAAAGGGGATATAAACTAGACAAGGGTATCCTGATAAGTTTTATCATTAACATACAACAAATGCTCACTCAAGTGGTCACATCTCCGTATTTTCTTTCCCTATTACCTATTTTCTATTTTTTTATCCCCTATTACTTTAAGTTTTATTTCCTTTTAAATATCCAATTGTAATCAACTTATCTTCTAGCTCCCTTTCCTCCCAATATTTTTATTACCCCATATATGAGGCTTACTAGGTTTTCTATTTTGACAAGAAAAAATCCTCAAAAGTCACCAATAATGTAGATCAATTTGATCACCCACATTCACAAATCCTCGCAAACCTAGCTAGATTATGATTTTGATTTTCTATCATCATTTTACTAAGGCATCAACACAACTAGACTGGAAGCATATTTTGGGCACAAATTGAAGACTGGATTAAAGTTCTTGATGAATATTTATCTAAGTGGAAGACAACTTAGAGGATTGCAAGGCAACTTAATACCCAATGATGCCTAGCCAATTACAAAATTTGGCTAAGGTAGGGTAGTTCAACACTTTGCAACAGTGTCAGACTAAATTTTTAGCTAAGGCATGATAGCTGATACATAAAAAGCGGGTCAAAATTTTTCAAAAGCTGACATAAGCATAGGTGCTATAAAATTTTGGTATCCAAAATTCATCACAAATGGTCAAATATAAATTTTGGCTAAGGCAAAGCATTCGACATAAAATATGGGTTGAATTCTCAAGGAATTTGACGTCATCACAAGTGTTGAATTCATATGACATCCGACACATTATTGGACCCAAAATTTGACTAATTTTGGAGTTTGATCTAATAAGCAGCCAAACTTCTAAAGGTGCTAATGTAATCCAATACAAATAAAATTTTGGTATCTGGTATTCAAAGTTATTTACTATCGACATAAAATTTGGCTAAGTATGGATATCAAGCTAGAAGGTGGTCAAAATTTCAAGGAAGCTGAAATCATCCATAAAGCCAAAAAAATTGATACTAAAATACAATGTTAGACTCAAAATTTTGCTAAAGGATGAGGTCTGGCATGAGAGGAAGTTGAATTAACAAAATCCTAACAATGGTCCCAAGCTCCAACATCTCGTAGAAGGCTCTCAAACCTATCCCAATCAACAATATTTGCACGTGTCAACCATGCGCCTAGTATCATTACTGTCTAAAATATCAATGGTTAGAGGTTTCTCCATCACACACCTATCCCTACATAGTTGGCTTTGTCATCAAGAATAGCGCAAGAAAGTAGAGCTATCAGAAGATACTTAGGATCTAATGGTGTAGTATGAGCGCCAACTTCTTACAAGAAATCTAACATGGACACATCAGCAACCCATAATAAAAATGGTTAAGTTTGATTAAGCTTAAAGTGATGCCCACTCCTTGCACTTACCTTGATAAGCCTATAGGGAATCTTCCATGAAATTATTCTAAGCTAACAAAATGCAATGTAAATCTATAAATAGTTTAAGTTAGCTTAGAATGGGTGTCAGCTCTTTAGCTTTTTTTTTTTTTGGTAGATAAGATACTATAGCATTAATACCGGGTTTTAATGCTAATACCGAGTTTTACAGGTTGACCCAAAACCTTTTAAAAAAATCAGCCTAGGGATGTTGATGAACATGTCCTTACTAAGGATCCTATATATGTAAAATCTACATGCCGCCAAAGCCACTACATCCAGTAAGGCACATATCCTAATATCAAAAGGAAACTTCCCATACAACATTTTGGGTATACCCCGAGAAAACACACCTGCATCATAATTACAAAAAAAAGAAACAGGACACGGATCCCTTCCTTGAAACAGTGGAGAAACAAAAAGCTACAGACACACATAGCAGAGTACTAAAAAAACTCCCACAAGCTCTATATTGACAATTACTCTTAATAATTCTTTGGTAATTGCTTTCTTCTGTATATGACATGATTTGGGACCACATCCCGTCTTGGCCAATCAGCCTTGGAGAAGTGAACCTACTGGCTAAATTTATGGCGATGGCTAAATAAGTTGTATGATTAAAGGCTATACACCTCTTATGAATATTTAAGTGTTGTTTAGCCTATATTAGAAAATATTGTAGAACATGTATGTACGTGAATTTCATTGATTAAGCATTTTTGTTAATGTTGAATGGATAGTGTATTATATTATAGTTATTCTACTAACTGGATAACTCCCTATATTGTTATTTATTTAATCTCTAGATTGCTTAGCTATGGATGTGTTGAACTAAATGAATGCTCTATAATATTAAATGATAGTTGGTTTGTTAGGTAGTTTAATTGAGTTGAGGAAATGAGACTGTCATGCACTTATGTCTCTTATTATTGTTGAATCTTGGCTAGTTTCCACTTCTAACTTCTAACTATTTCCCATTTCTTTCTTTAGACTTCAATCCCAATGTTAGATTAGCTAGTATCATAGGAATTGAACTACTCCAGAGACTGATCTAGAAGCTATTTGGGGTCTTCTAATCTTGGTCGAGATCTCAAGGGTGCATCTCATCCACATAGGTAAATTTTAAACCAACAATAACCAATTAGGTCCTCTCATGCCTATGCAACAAAAAAGTTGCAAGACCACTTTTGCAACTTTATCAAGTGGCTTGGAGATCTTTGCTAAGCATGAAATCCTTCTCATAACTTCTTTGGCACCAAGGATTTGTCTAAAGAAATTTAGCTTATTTTCTTCTTTCATGGTGACCAAGCAATCTCTCCTCTCATCAAGGTTGTTGTTGGACATCATAAGCTGAAAGTGAAAAGGAAATGGATTTTGGAAAATTTGTTAAAAATAAATGAGATTTTTAAAAACCTCAACAAACTTGATCCTAAAACTAGGACATCCATCTAGTCTGTTTTATTAACAAAATAAGATGAAGTGTCAATTAGAAGGAAAGATGTATCTATCGATGAGTACTTATTCTAAAGAAAACATGCTAATCCTAGAGAGATTCTCATGGTTCAAATCCACTAGGGTTTTCTATTAGAAACTCTTCTTTAAATTACACCATCATATTCAAAAAATATTCTCCATAAGCTCCCATAAAAATCATCTTCAAGAGAAGATGGAAGAGAAAACTACTGCCAACAAAAGCAAATGAATAATGAAGATCCATACCTACTCTAATACCAAGTTAAAATTAAAATTAGTTTTAAAAATGAATGGAACCAAACATTACCCAGTATTGTTTGTCAAAATTAATATATAGCACATGAAAAACATAGTATATGATGGGGTGTCCATAGATACCAAAATATCTTCACTCAAAGAGAATCAAAAGTTACACTCAAACTAATAATGAAATGATTGATGAGGAGGGGTATTTATACCCAATTATATATTACATTTATGTCAAGGTTATGAGACTAACCCTCAAGAATAAAATATTTAAAAATTATTAAATTTACTTTTTTCAAGGTTTACGTGGGCCCAAAGGGTGAACATAACAAAAAGTTGGTCATGGCCTCAAAATAAGCTTAACCACCACATATTTCAACAATCAAAAGAAAAGCATTATATTAGATGTGATAAGTGGATGAAAGGATCCAAAACATAAGTTCAACATCTCTATTTTAGGGTAAATAAGGATAATAAGACATTAACTAGAAAATCGAGAATCTATGATAGTGATGATGGAACTATCAAAGATTATTTTGACTTTATTTTTTCTCGATAAAATTATAGATCTTCATTTGAGGAAAGGAATGAAGATTTAGGCTCCTTTTGTGTATCACCTATATGAAATGAAACAAGTGTAGCCTTGGGGTTGTCCTAACATTTTAGATTTATGAATATTAAAGGATAAGATCCAAACCATTTTTCAATTGACTATATGAGATAAAATGGGCTCTGTATGAATCATATCATGACCATGAAGTGGTATTACAATATCTTGGCTATTATGCATGTATCGATTGGCAATATTTGAACCTGAGTCTCGTTCTTGAAATTCGAGAAATTTAATCAATTGAACTAATATCATTTGATGATAAGATCCAAACCATTTTTATATAGGTTATGTTATTTATATTCAATAAGTAATTGATGTTTGTGTGGTGTATTCTCCTAATGGCTTTTGTAATTAAATTAAATTTTGGGAATTCATGAGTGAATCCCTTCCTCTAGTTGAATAGATTAAATGAAGCAACTTTAACATGACAAGAGGAAAAAATGATTGAATTTTAGACTATACAACACATTCTCTCCAATGAATAGTATAGTGAGTGGATCTACTATAGGAATAAAGTAGTAATAAAAGATATGCTCTTCAAAAAAATTAATTTCCAAAGAGACCATAGGTTTACATAGGTTGATTGTAGAGAAGGTGTTGCTCAAAACTTAAGTCATATTGGTAGATTTTATGTGAACTATTAAATTTTAATATAGACATTTGATGAATGGTTATATTGTATTGTGATGTGTCTACTACTCTTTTATATCATTGTCCTTTATCAGTCTAGATTACTTTTAATTAGGAGCATGATAATATGTATAATCTACCCTATAAATTTAATATCTCTCATCTGAATGACCAAAAATGTATGCAACCACTATATTTTATCTAGAATGCAATGGCTTGTTTAATCATTAAGACTAGTTGGATTAAGTGGCGGGATGATTTTATTAATTGATGCGTTGATTATCTCAATGGGTATGATATGAATTATGCCAGGAAGCATAAAAGAAAGGAGAGTTCTCTTTGACTACATCTTGAATCTAGTTGAAAGCTTTTGACTCAAAATTATTTTAATATAGAGCTATGATTTGATATAGGTTATGAAGGAAATTTGAGATAATTTAAAGCTTACAAAGGAAGAAGAGCTTATATAAAGTTTAAATACACTAGATTCAATAAGAATATAAGGGCATCATATTCTTCTTTAGGGATTTTATAATATACTTCAAGGGGGTTAGAAACTTATTTTATGATCATTAAAAAATCTTATTTTTGGCCATTAATGAGAACTTTGTCACTAATGTATTAAGTTGTAGCATCTTGTTTATGTGTAAAATATCTAATGGATTGAGAAATGCACTCAAAAAATCTCTCCATTGATAAACTTGAGGATGCCCTTTTATCAATGGAAATTAAAAAGCATATCTACGGATTGTCGATTGATATTTTCAAGAAAATATAGCTTATGATTAACAAGGGTTTTTTAAATATGTATAATAAAGCAATAACTTAAAGTTTCTTTTCCTCCTTTATTAATCAAGGGATAATCAAATTGATTTTTAAAGGAATAAAAAGGGGTTTTATTTTTTGTTAGCAACCTATTACTCTTAATTTTTTCCTATAATATTATAACTAATGTAATTTCTAGAAGAATAAGACATGTTGCTTATGATATTGCTACCAAATAGCACACAAGATTTCTCAAAAAGAAATTCATTCAAGATAATTTCATTATTGCATTCAAGGTTGTGGAATGAGCAAGATGTGGCATTTTATTACGATTAGCAATGACAACACTCATGATCAATTTAAGTAGGACTTCCTTTTTGATGTTATAATATGGATTGAATGGATTCAATCCAAGGAGGATCAATAGGATTGAAATATTGTTTGCTTATACATCATGAGTGGTTGTGAATTAAGTGTTGACAAAATCCTTTCCTCTCTAAAGGTTTATTAGGCATTGTTGTCCTTTACCCATTTATATGTACTTGTAGAAAATGCTTTATATTATATGTTGCTCTTTCATCTAGAGAGTATGTCATCAAATCACATCTTGTATATGAATTAATCATTTTCTTAAAAAATTGAAGGAGAAGATGAGTAATGCAATTCAAATTTGGACATCTTTTCTCAAACATGGCATCAACGTATGTTTAGAGAAAATATGAAATTCTTATTTATTTTTTATTGCTCTCATCTTATCCGCTATGGAAGCACATCTAACATAGGGTTAAAACTCAATGTATGGGTATATCATGTGTGCTTAATATCACTCCTTATTATGTGTGAAAATGATTTCTTGATTGGTTCTAAAATAAATTATAAACCTAGTACACTAAATTATCTTATTGGTTGGAACCTCTGAATACTATTGCTAGAAGTTTACAAGAGTTATAAGAAAGTTATTATGGACTAAGTGGGTACATTCCTCTGCTATGTATATTATTTCTTAGGTCCAATGTATCCAACCTTACAAAAAGGGAGGCCTTGGTATAATTTATTTGTGAACACAAGGCATATATTTGTTGCCAAAATTGGTGGGAAAATCAAAGTGGTGATGAACCATGTAAATTTCTTATGCATTACAAATTGGATAAGGCTATTACTTATGTCTTTTGGACATGTGTTAAATTTTAAAATAAATTCCTTTGTTCCACTCATTTAAAGTGCAAGCCTTTATACTAATAGGAGGAACTTGATTGCAAGGAAAATTACTTCGAGAAACACAGTTGTGGGATAGACTCTCTTTGCATCAAGGATTGAGATTATAACTTCATCTAGTGGAATATGCTTGTTTATCGCAATGCTAAACCCTCAACTTGTACTCATTGTTTGAAGATTATATCTCTAATTAATAAAGGTATTTAACCATTTGTAGATTTATTGGACATTCTAAAATAAAAATGAAAGTCATGGGATACTTTGAAATCCTAAATGTGTTTGTCATCAAAGGACTAATTTTTTTTTATGTTGTGCAAAACCCTAATGGAAAAGGATCTATGTTTCAAGCTATCTACCCTCCTACCTTGTAATTTTTGCAAGGATTAGGAATGTTCAAATGGTAGTTGGCTTAATTTGCCTTCCTATCAAGTAGTTTAAAGTCTTTATAGCTTTACTTAATGTTTTCCATAGATTGAATAAGAAACAAAATGTAAATACAATGAGTATTGGATGTATCGAGTTTCAAGTATTATAAGACAAAGGCCAATGCCTCTTTCCAACCTTTTATATGTATATTAATTCAATGCAACTTGTCTTATACACAACATCATCCATAGTTTTGTATTATTGATAGTAAGTGCAACTCATATAAAGGAATGAAGTCCTTAAGGCATGCATTATTTTGTATATAGGCCTAAAACATTTGGGAATCTATGCAATTTATATATCCTATTATGTTTACTTCTAAGTTATCATGAACATTTACATTAATAATCTTTGTTTCTTAGTAGAATATAGTCTCTAATAATTTAAAGAACATTGTCTTAGTGAGATGTCTTCGCTTTAATAACTACCAAATGCCATTTTCTATAATGTTTCAAAAGCTCTACTCTAACTACTTTATTCATATTTATATACTTACCATGAAATTGCATAACATTCTCTTTAAAATATAAGTTATCTTATTATATAGTCTTTATTGTACCTAAGCAATTTTAAAAAGGATAAAAAGGAACAAGAAAATAAATTTTGGATCTTCAATGAAACACATACTCCATTAATAAATTACCAATTATTGTTATAGTAAGAATGATTAGGAAATAATTTGTCGCATATGTTAAACTAATTACATCAAGTATCTTTGGTATACAAAAAGATATAAAATTGAAGCCTATTAATATACTTATTATTAAAGAGCATTTGGATTAGTATGTGCATAATATATTGATATTTTTATTGTTACTATTATTAGTATGATTGATGAATGCTCATAAAAAACTAGAGTAATTTATATACAAGATTTCTATGATTTACAATATATTTCTCCTTTAGAAGAGCCTTATTATGACATGTATGAATATTGTCATATCCTATTTATTAGGAGAGTCTATTTTTTGATGGTTTATAATTTTGTTATGTTAATGGTATGAAGCAATAGCTCCTAGTATTGAATTGTAATCCTCCCTTGTTCTTATCTTATACTAGTGAGAAGGCAACTAATTTATTAAAGTTCATCAATCTTTAAAAAAACATTGATGAACTTTAATTAAAAAACATTGTAGTAATATGATATTGAAGCTTTTATTTAATAAACTTTCCTTAATAAAAAAATATATCATATTTAAATTATGATATTAATAAATTCAATTTTAATATATAATAATTTTAATAAATTAAATTTATTTTATAATTAAAAATAATTATTTAAAAATATATATGCTTAAGAGAGAAAAAAAAAAGAATACGATAAAGCTTGTCAATTATGCGCCATGCTAAAAGGTAACACCTAGATATTGAATTTGGTATAAACATAGGAAGGAAATCTCTCACTCTGTGGTTATCACTAGATAGGAACATGACATGCAAACCGAGGAATTAAGGCTACTATTGGGTATATGGGACAACAGACAATTCTCAATATGTGATTCTAATAACCTTTGTTTATCAGTTAAACTCAGTGGTTTTAATACGAAAGAAGCAGGGTTATGTGCTTAAAACCTTGTTTTATAAGCATTGTTGTTGAAGCCATTGGATTGTGTGAAGAACTTGAGTTAAGGTTTTGAAAAGATCATGAGTATCATTGTTATGTGAAGATTGTTTTATAAGCATTGTTGATGAAGTGAGTTGTTGTGCAAAGTTTTAATTAAAGCTCATCAATCTTTAATGGTATATACTACATTTGGGTTGAAAGGCCTTCTAGGGACTTCAACTTGATTTAAGCAAAGCCACAAAGAAAATATTCATGAAGTCCAAGTCTTTAATCCAAGATACATGCTATTGTTGTTGAGTGATCGGAAAACCCTAGTATATTCCTTATAGCAACAGGAAGGGGTTGTGTTGATAAACACAGTTAATTCATCAATCTTTAAGGGTATATACTACATTTGGGTTGAAAGGTCTTCTAGGGACTTCAACTTGATTTAAGCAAAGCCACAAAGAAAATATTCATGAAGTCCAAGTCTTTAAGCCAAGATACTTGCTATTGTTGCTGAGTGATCGAAAAACTTATAGCAATAGGAAGGGGTTGTGTTGATAAACACAGTTACTCACACAGGTTATGAATGATGATGGATTTTGACAATGCATGATTGAGGTACAAACGTGAAGCCATTGAAATTGTATTCCTCACAGATCTCCATCAATGTTTATAACTGTCCCAACTGATCTTTTGCAGTGGGGAGTGGGTGGGAGGGAAAGCGATATAATCAATAAAAATTTGTAATATTGAATGATATCACTTTCAACTATATGTCCTTGAAATTATTTTATAGACTTGTTCATATTATGTACTCATTAGATGCTTATGTCTAAGGAAGCTTGACTATATATATACCATTAAATAAAATTTTAAGTTTTAATTAAAGTTCATCAATATTTAATTTAATAAGTTCTAAAAAGTTTATTTCAAGCTTTGTGGCCAGAAGGCCACACAATCCCTCGACTCTCCCTTGCCTCCATGGCCCCGCCTTCTGTCCCAACCACCAACACTTGGTCGGAGGTTCGAATTTATGCCTGTGTCGTCTGCCACCCTAGCCTTCCTTTCGCATGGCCCCATCCCTAGCACTCCACCCCCGCACATAGTGCCACTACGTTGCATTTCACCCCCCGTCGCTCCATCCCATTCAATTGCTCGTAGCCCTCGTAAAGCAGAGTAGATTGGTGATTTGTATGGCTATCTTTATTAATCTGGCGGGTAAGATATCAAGGGTTAGGTGGATTGGTAAGTGCTAGTTTGGTTGGACACTTACCAAGAAAAGATCCAGGTTCAAACCTTGGAAGCCTGTTGCAAAGGTAGTAGTTTAATCCAAATCCTTTGAGCATTAAGAGGATGGTACGAATCCTGAGCATCGGATCCTTTGAGTGCACGCCACATTAAGAGGATGGTACAAATCCCAGTGGTCCATTTCATGCCAGACTATAAAACAATGAGGTGGAATAGGTTTGGTGGATGCAGCCCCTATGGTTTGAACTCTGTGCTTATCAATTACTAAAAATAGTATGATGGTAACCAACTCTCCTATCAATCAAAAAAATCCGTAAATTACACTTAATGCAATCCCTATGGTTTGAACCTTGTGCTTATCAAAATAGTATGATAGTAACCAACTCTCCTATCAATCAAAAAATCCGTAAATTACACTTAATGCAATCCCTATGGTTTGAACCTTGTGCTTATCAAAATAGTATGATGGTAAACAACTCTCCTATCAATGAAAAAATCAGTAAATTACACTTAATGCAGCTCCTATGGTTTAAACCCTTTACTTATCAATTACTAAAAATAATATGATGATAACCAACTCTCTTATCAATAAAAAAATCCGTAAATTACACTTAAATTGGCAACGACATGACGAGCTTACTCATGTGCCTTACAAGCCCAAAATTTGTAATACAAGTCTTAAAATTACTATCCAATGGCACATTGTTGGGATTCCTTTGGCATTGTCAACCATCACCCACCATTTTTATTTTCAGCGACAAACTTACCTGTTACCTATTATTCTGATGGCGAATTTTTGATTCACGTTAGTTGTTTGTGAAGCTCACATTCTAGAGGTGAAAATTTTTGGGGTGATGGTGAAGAGCTTTTGACTCTAGAAAAAAAAACATGTTATATAAAATACAGAAAATCAATAAACAAGTAAGAGAAAACACAACGTATAATGTGGTTCACTCAGTGTGAGTTACATCCGCCAAGAAATTCCTCTTCAAAACATAAGCATCTCCACACAATTACTCTAACAATAATTCAACATGCAAACACCCTTGCATCAAGCTCTACACCAAGCTTCCTGATCTCTCTACAAGAGATGCACAATCCTATGCACTTCCCATAAACAAGATACAATCCTCTCTACTGGAGGTATTACATAAATAGGGAAACCCAATTACATGCATGCTAAAACAAGCATCCTATAATTAACCCAATCCCCACTTAAGGCCTAATTCAAACTTAAAAAGTTTACAATTAAAAAAAACTTAATTTTAACCAATCCTAAAATTAACTTTTTCTTTTTCCGCCTCTAGTTCGGGATTGGTCATCTACAATCCAGTTAAGGAACAGAGAACTGTTTTATCCATATTTAATCAAAATCAGACTCCACAACCTAACACACATTGTAGAAAGATAAGCTATGGATGGCTCTGTTGGCGACTGTGACGTTAACTGCCAATTTGGAGCTTTTACCTTTACCTATAGGTAGACGATGTCCAAACTGAAGAAACTGAACAAGTACCTTACACTCCCCGAATACACTCCACCATTTCCACGAGAGCTCCATGGCTATCGAACTACCCTCCTGTTGTTAATTGGGGCAAAGACAATTGTGTACGCTTGGGCCATATGTGGTGGGATTTTATAACCATTCGAAGCCCACCACTAACAAAAACAGGCCTGTATTTTTGGCAAACAATAACGAACGCAAGATCACCAACCGCCTAAGTAACCGATA
This sequence comes from Wollemia nobilis, assembly GCA_028583015.1. NCBI lineage: Eukaryota > Viridiplantae > Streptophyta > Pinopsida > Araucariales > Araucariaceae > Wollemia > Wollemia nobilis. The sequence goes on along the minus strand of JAQPPZ010016912.1, from coordinate 628,970 downwards.
ATCGATGGCCACATTCACATGCTTAGAAAATGGTTTATCCCACGTTCAAAAGTGTGAAGGCTCCTTTAATATTTTACCGTTGCAAAAGCCTATAATCGGCAGAAGGACCATATAAAAGTTTTAAACATATTAGGAAGAATATTCTCTGCAAATTTTACTTCAAGAAAGGTCATTCCCCTTATCTTTTTGCTGCCCAATAACACACTTCTTATTTTCTCAAATCTAAGGCTTCATCTAGTCCCAAGAATATAGGTTGATATTTACTCATTAAAAAGAATTTTTCGTGACCGATCCAATGGTATGAATGTTTTCAAGTTTTGTGAAGACCTGTTTAGGCTAACGAAGCGTCGAAGTTCAGATGTGACCGATCCAATGGTATGAATGTTTTCAAGTTTTATGAAGACCTGTTTAGGCTAACGAAGCGTCGAGGTTCAGATGATCCGTCTTCCAACTCCCATGCTCTTCAAGCTTTTCTCCTTTCTTTTTGTATGCATTGGAGTCCAATGCTTTTATTATTGGAGGAATGATATGGATTATATATTAATTAAACATTAGATTTTAATTAAAATTTATTAGGCTTTAATTTAAAAGATTTTGAAAAGTTTATGTCAGGCCTTTTGATATTATCCTGCAAAAGGGGGCATTTGTCTTATGTAATCTTATCTTGTTGGTCACTAATGGTTTTGGACCACTGGTTTTTGTCCATTTGTAAATGTTTATAAATATGATTTATGTTTAATGAAAAATCAATCGGAATTCAAGCTTGTCTGGTTCTATATATATATATATATATATATATGCTATTCACCAACTTGGATTAACTATATAATAAAATCTTGAAAAAAAAATGTAGGTGGATTGCTAATCAGTGTAAGAAGACTATTTCAAATCATATTAGAAACCAATTTGAGCTTCTAAAATACAATGCTCAGCTGTACAATTTAGGCTTGCTCCTTGACATGACTTACACCACCTTACCATGTAATGCATCATTATCATAAGGATTTGATGTCAAAAAGAATATTTTTAAACTATAAATGGTTTGAAGTATGTCTAACATCTCGTACTAAACCCGCCCTACCCTTATGTGCCTTTGTCTTTTAGCATTAATTTTAAAACCAATGCATAGACTACTAAAATTTGGAATTGCAATTCAACTTTGTTTAAGAATCAAATACCATGGCTTATGAAGCCAAGCACATGGATTTGCTATTGTAAAGAAAGATGTGATCCATATTAGTTTATAATGGCAAAAGTCAAATGTAAATTAGGGTTTGGCACTAGAACCACATTGAGCATGGATTTCAAATTATAATGACGACAATCCATTTTAGCTTCTAATTACACATCAACCAATTCAAAGATTCAAGGATTCATCATACGACCATGAATTGTACCACTAATATGACTTAATGCCAAACTGAATGGTGTAAGAACACTGATACAAATCATACTAGCAGTGTCTTATTTACATAAATCATACCAATTTGAGCTTAGAAAATGAATTCGGCTCAGTTGTACAATTTAGGCTTGCTCTTTGATACGACTTTCACCATCTTTCCAAGCAATGCAAGGGTATTAGAGAGGATTTGGTGAGAAAAAACAATACAATTTTAAGCCATAAATGATTTGAAGAGTGGTAAACGTTTGATACAAAACCCACCCCTCCCTTATGTGCATTTGTTATTCAGCATTAGTTTTAAGGCCAATGCATAGACTTTAAAAATTTAGAATTGCATTTCAACATTGTTTAAGATCAAATACCATGGTTCATGAAGCCAAGCGCATGGATTTGAAATTGTCAGGAAAGATGTGATCCATTTGATCTTATAATGACAAAACTCAAATGACTAAAGTTTGACACTAGAACCAGATTGAACATGGATTTCAAATTATAATTTTAGCTTCTAATTACATGCACCAACAAATTCAAAGATTTTAATGATCTATCATACAACCATGAATTGTGCCACTAATATGACTTGACACCAAACTGAATGGTGTAAGAACACCAATACAAATCATACCATGCAAAGTCTTGTTTACATAGATTGCACAAATATGAGCTTAGGAAATTCATTACGCTCAGTCGTACAGTTTAGGCTTGCTCTTTGATATGACTTCCACCATCTTTCCAAGCAATGCAATAGTATTATAGAGGATATGGCAAGAAAACAATACAATACAATTTTAAATCATAAATGGTTTAAAGTGTAGCTAGTCTCATATACAACCCACCCCTTAAGAGAGTCGATTTGCAAACAATTTTAAGAAAGAATCACACTAGCATGTCATGCATATGGAACACATACATGCATACATGCCTGTCCCCAATGAGATTCACACGAAATAACTTGTACACAATTGCTTGCAAACACAAATCCTCCTTTTTGAGAGAACAATGAAAAAAAACATCCAATGAGGATTCATCTTCACGTTACCAAGCACATATTAGAAGCGTACTATTATCACTTAAGTATTAAAAACCTATCAATGGAATTCATCTCCTTTGCGTTGACAACCAAGAAAATGGACTGAGTCAATGTAGGCTCACATACATAATTAATCAACATCCCTTGAAGTCCAGCAGTATGAACTTAAGTGCTCTACCGCGCATGCAACAAAAGAAAGAATATTAGTCAACACTTGCATGAATCAATCATCATCTTGGAGTTTCCATTCAGACCCCTCATTGTTGAACACCGTATGTACATCTCATTTAGGGAACTAAATGATGACAGACCGATATTTTCAAAATTAATTTAACACTGACATCATAGAAAACACTAGACACAAAATACCAGGACATCCTGGAGCTCACATCAGAAACCTCACTGTAGAGTACCATATATGCATCTCATTTAAAGAGAAGTAAAAAAATGAGCATTCCCAAAATTAATTTACAGAAAAGTGCACGCTTGCCTCAGACACAAAAATCCTGGTAGTTTTCAGGATTTTTTGACCTGGAAAAATGAACTTATTATAGTCAAAGATATCACAAGGCAGTTCTTCAGAGGCAAAAAAGTCCGTTATTAGCCTCCAGCATAGCACACCAATAACATGATAGATCAGAGAACTCAAATGCAAGGAAGCCAATAAGCATAACTTTTCATAAAAAGGATTCCTGCAATTTCATTTCATCCTCTGATCTTAGTGAACAAGAGCAAGCACGCACCCTCCTATCTTCCAAATTTGAATCATGGAAAATCTGTGTTACTGAGAATTTGTCACGTTTTCTGTATTCAGCAGTGGCATACATAAAGACCATCAAGGGCATCCCAGTAATTAAGAGAACATTCTCAAGAAGTTATTTGCATATGCCATGGGCTTCACATCAGGATGTGGCTGCCAACCAGAAACAGAAGGGAGAGGGTAAATAATATGCTCATGGGTCTGTAGATCAGAGCTCTACATAATGCAGAAATATTATAAGTAGTGTACAAGGAAACTATGAATATGTTATCAACACTGTTATTAACACAATAGTAAAGCCAAAAATATCTTGTCGAGTGTCAAAAGCATCAGTCCATGCACTACAAATCTCACTTTAAAAGCTCAATCTAACGGATTACAGATAGGGATTTACTCACCACCGCAGAAAAGGAGACAATTTCTGGCTTAAGTTCTGGAGCCCTGAACCTTATGAATGCACCTTTGTTTCCCATCTGAAAAACCCAAAAACAGGTAACACAAACCCATCAATACTGTAAGCTCTACAAAATCACTAATTGAACAGTTGTATTCAAGCACAATCTGCAAGTTGATTTTTCATGTCTCTTTATTGAAATAGGAGGCACATTTTTCAAATGTACAGTCCTAACAGCATAACACTTCATTTTAATAATATATGGCAAAACTCGCACAATTGAACTGTATAAATAGCCATTAAAGTGCTATGGACCCCTAGGGTAATAGAAGAATGATGATGCATGCTTTTGTATGTGCCCTAAAATATTTAACAATCTAATGATTTGTATTTTCATAAGAAAATTTCAATGTCCCTCAAGGTAAGAGATCCCGAATACCAAGGGTTGTAAGACTACATTTCAAATGACCTCACAATTAAGGCAACAGACAATTGAAGAACAGTTTACCCAGGGATACAACTTATAAGTCAACATGTTCAACATGTACTTGCCCCTTCAATTTTTTCCATTAAATTTAACAAAAATAACTTAATGCTGACCCGTGCTTTAAAAATAGTATATCTGTTGCCTTGTTCAATCCATTTCCTATTATCAAAAACTTAATCAACCCTCTGCCACAGTTTCCAACAACTTGATCATCAACATCTTCCAACTCGTCCAGAAAAGATCTTAGAAGTAAAACAAGTTACCTGATCACAATAGTTTGGAGCTGAGAAAACTGTAATAAGTTTGCCATCATGTTCAATTTCATAACCTTCATCCTTGACTTCATGGGATCTGACTACCAGTTCTGTTCAAACAACAATATTTGCTTAAACAGCTCCCTATAAAATTAATGCTCCCAGCTTCCCCAAATATTTAAAGCCAAAAAGGTAAGTAATACTGCACAAGTGCGAAGTTAAAATAAAAATTACCAAGATTGTTTTCTTGAAGAAACCTTTTTGTCACATCTTCACCAAATGACAAGCCTACACCTCGTTTGCTTGGCCCACGCCCTTGTTTAGGTTGGGGATCACTCCAAAGTATTTCACACATCAAACCTGTGAAGAGGATTTGCATTAAATTTAATAAATTTCAGAAGCTTTCGAAGACCAAAAACCTGATACCTTTTTGTATAGCCATTCCTCAATGCATGATGACAAATTCATGCATGGCGGACAAGCAAGCAGTGGAATTAGCAATCAAAGATCAGAATTCTAAACGTATTGACTCCAAGAACATACTAGCAGATGCAAAAAATCATTGTGACAGGTTTGTAAAATCTTGAAAAGCAATTCAGAAACAATAAGTTAAATGTGTATATGGTATACCCTCCGAAGCCTCTTCACTTGCGAAGAACTCCCATTTGGAGGAAAGTTTGTAGCTGATCTACAATCACATAAATGTAAATGCAAAAAATCTCCATTTGAATGCTAGAACTGGGAATAAGATTTGCATATGCAGTAGGTAGCACTCGCCTTATATTCATCAGGTATGGCCAGTGGGAATATTCTTCCTCACTTTTTTCTGTCCATGTTATAACACGGTGTTCATACACTTAGGTCCCAAAGACTGTTTTAACTGATATTCTAGTAAAAGAGAAAGAAAGTGATAATTGGAAATACAAGTGGATTCAATGAACCAAAATAGGATTCACAAACGTGTTCAGTGTTCTTTTCCTACCCCACCCCTGAGAAATCTATATCACTTTAATTTCTCAGTCAACTGTATATATGACTTTATGCCTATTAACGCTTGTCTGAACCCAAGCATGCCGATCCCAATGCCTAAATAATAAAACACTTATCTGGTTAAATCATCATGTACCTCTAGATGGTTCCGGTGATTTCAAATCCATTAGAATACTAGCCTCATTCATATAGTCAAGAAGCCATCCAAAACATATGGCTAATGGCTCCTAAATATAAAAACATGTGAAAATATATAAAAATGCAAAAACAAGTTCATAACATGAAATATATGAATTAATAGTGGCTCAGCTGAATAATAAAACCCTGATCTTGTTAAATCATCATGTACCTCTAGATGGTTCCAATGAAATTTCAAATTCATTAGAATACTAACCTCGTTCATATAGATAATAGTCAAGAAGCCATCCAAAAAATATGGCTAACAGATCTTTAAATAAAAACATGTGAAAATATAAAAATATGCACCAAAAAATAAATCAAATCATAACATGAAAATATCCATAAATAGTGGCCCAGTTCAATGGCATTTGCACCTCCCTCCTAAGAGGAAATAATATTGGTTTTTATTACTTTAGAGTAATTTATTCTAGTTTAGTTTTGTCACTTCTCATTTTGTTGTACTACGATGCATTGTACCAGTTTCTTTTCAACCAGTCTCGTTGGCCTACTTAGGTCAACCGTGGGCATTAATAAAATTATCTTATTAGTCATTTATGGTTTGTAGATTCTATGCAATTATTTCTTTCATATTCAAAAAATTTTAAACTAACGATTTTGCACTTTAAGGTATCAAAGAAACTTGATCCACAATTATCAGCTAGACAAGTTAGTATCTAAATAATGAAGTATTTAGACTGCATTCTAATGGTTTGCTAAGTTTTGGGAGCCATAATTAGATTGCCAAAGGACTTTAGGACAAACTCAGGGCAACCCTCAAAAACAATATAGTGAATCCAAAGTTCTCTCTATTGAGTAAACCTAAAGAACTTAAGATGAAAAAGTTGAGAGAGAGAGAGAGGTATAAGATAAAAGAGGAACAAGGAGGTAGAAGGCAACAATTATGTATACAACAAATTAGCTAGTTCCTAAAAATGATATATTAATTCAAAATCGCATTTATTGCTGCCTCTACTGATTTTCATCAGATATAATGTCACATTCTGTTCTTATGCTTATGTTTTACGAGTGTATGTGAATATTAACATTTATATTTTACCACACTGCTAATAAAACCCAAATGTCCCACCCAAACAATGCAATGCCAGTGAATCCTAACAACCCTGGTTTAAGTTAATAGAAGATCTCATTTACAGCTTATGCATCTATACCATTAAAAAACGGAAAAAGAACATTGTTTTCTGGATGATATGGGATATGCTACTTCGAACCCATTAATATTAAGATCAAAAGACAATTACCCTCTTCAGGTGGCTCCCGAAATCGATCAATTGCTCTGATATCAGAAAGTTTTACACCATCAACACTAAAGAGACCACCATGAACGATGAAGATCTTGTCATTAATGACATGAGCCAAAGGCAAGCAGCAAAAAACTTCAGCAAAGACCTGAGCCATGGTGTCATTGTACTTGGACTTCACTTCACCCTCAAAACCATAAATCTTGTTCATGCTTTTGCTCTCATGGTTTCCTCTAGAAAGATAAAGTCCTGTAATACAAAAATAAAAACTTCTTAGTTTTAAATCGCAAGAATGAACAATTGACTTCTCCGCTAAGACACCTTTCCATCTTATTCAATTTCACTTTTTATTGCTTACTTGATCAGTAATCAAGTTGTAAATATTTAGTATCCAAATAGCAACATAACTCAATGTAGAAAAGCAAAACATAATAAGAGAAGCATAGGAGAAAAGTCAATTGCATCTAAATAGGAAAAAGGAGAAGATAACATTACAATTACTCGTTTTCCTATAACAGAAGCATCTTACGAAGTGAAATGCAAACTTAAGCTAGTACGAGAATCACCAAACAAAACACAAACTAAATTCTCAAATCGCTTTCTATGTTGGTTTAGCTGGACATAACTTTCACAAATTATTAACATTAACACACAATGAAATTGGTTTAATTGGACATAACTTTCACAAATTACCATTAACACACAATGAAATAGAGAGTTCGATGGTCAAAATGTAATAACATTTCTACATTTTATTAAACAAAGCTGGTCATTTAACTTGTTCATTCACAACTATAATTGCTCCAATGAGAAATAATGAAGGAGGAAATTTCATAATGGTGAATCCTGAAGTGTCTTTCCTTATCATTTTAAAATAATCTAGCTTCATGTAAATCACTTCACAAGAGACATTCATGAAAGACTCCATATAAAGAAACTGTAAATGTCTATCAGATACACGACTCCATCCCAAAAATCAGTGAGAAGATTGGAAGATACACTACTGGAAAGTATCATGCTCTGCGCTGGACCATCAAGCCAAATATAATCCCAATTGCACATCCTGCAGATTGGAAACCATGCTATTCTAAAGGACAGTCAGATCCACAGATGGTTGAGAAGGTCTTCACGATTGATTTGACTGGGTGCTCTGGATTAGAAGCAAACAGTGCGCATGTACACAGAAGTCCACAAATCCCTAGTCAGTGTAAGTCAACAACAATTATACCTAACCCTGAAAAGTCCCTAAAGTCTCTGAAAAAGCAACAACAATTATACGTAACCCTGATGAATCATATAAGCACTCTACAAATAAGACAATCTTTTGTCAACAAGGAAAAGAAAAACATTTTGTTATACCTAACCCTGATGAATCATATAAGCACTCCACAAATAAGACAATCTTTTGTCAACAAGGAAAAGAAAAACATTTTGTCACAAATAAGACAAATGTTCCACATATAGACAAGACAAATGTGAAGGAGAAAATGAAGAGAAAATATGAAAAGGAGAAAAGAAGAAATAAATGCACACACAATCCTCAACCCTTGGCTTTCCTTGTTCATTTGAAGAATGAAAGGTCATTAGGAAAACATCAACATCTGGTATTGCAATATGATTGGGATAGATGGAAGTTTTCTGGGCAAATTTTAAAAAGTGAGGCTTATATGGAGCATTGGAAAGCATAACAAGTGAAGGAGGATCTGGTTTGGATAGATACGTGTTTTTTCTTGAACTGCCATGTAAATTCCATTGTTTTTGAAGAAATAAAGCATTTTTTCCTCTACTAAATAAGGTTTTTTCTCATTACACAAACGGCCATTCTCTTATGTGTGATGTTTAAAATCTGTTTATGCAGTTATTTTTCAGCTATGAAACATGGTATAACTTGTTTTTCCTAATTATGCCTGGTTTAAGCAAAACAAATAGCAACTAGTATATATGCGGTTTCAAAACCTGGTTTGTTTGCTCCCAAACAATCTGTTGAACAAACATCTTGGGGTGATTCCAGAACATAGTGTTATCAGAGCAATTAATTTCCTCTCTTGTAGGGGTGTATGGCCTTATATTGAACAGAAAAATAAAGGTTTTAACATCCACAAGGCCGTAGAGTCATATCGGGCACTTCATGTTTTTAACCAGAATTTCCACCTATGAAGCATGGTACTATTTGTTTTTCCTAATTTTGCCTGGTTTAATCAAATAAATAGCATCTAGTGTATATGGGATTTTGAAACCTGGTTTGTTTGCTCCCAAAAGATCTGCTGAACAAATATCTTGGGGTGATTCCAGAACATATTGTTATCAGAGTAATTTAAGACCTCTCTTGCAGGGGTGTATGGCCTTATATTGAACAGTAAAAGTATAGTAAGTTTTTAAAATCCACAAGGCCGTAAATTCAAATGGGGCACTTTATGCTTTTAACCAGAATATAGTAAAGCAACCAGATTCTGGAACCAGAACATTGTACATATACCCTACTGCTGTTAGGATTTGAACTTTGGATCTCATGTTTGGAGTACCCACGTCTTCACTATCAAGCCCACTCAGGCTGTACACCTGATACTGAAAGAAGGTGGTGGAAAGCTCATATAAAAGTTATGGCAGCAGAAGAGATAGAACCCTTTAAGCAGAGCCTTATAAGAATGGTGTCCCATTGGAGAATTTGATAGCATCTCAAGTAAACATGACAGCTACTCAGACCAAACTTGTGATTGCCATAGATAGATTCATGAATGCAATTGAGAAAAGACACATAACAAAACAACAACCTTCAATATGGAGGCCAAAAGAAAGTAGAGTCCTAAAACTACTGGTTTGAGCAGCTAGAGGCTGAACTCAAAATCCATGGCTACTTTATCAAGCACACAATTTCTTTTGCATGTCTTAAGTTGTTACAGCATGCTCTTGTATGATGACGGAGCAATTTGGAGTTACTTATGAAGAATAAGGAGCCCACATTCATAAAATGTAGTGCCTTCAAAGAATTTATGTGGAAACAATTTTACATTATTGGATATGAGGAGAGGAAACGTAAATGGTAATACCCATAGTTGGAAAAATCTCAGGTTTCCCATGATATTTTTTTTAAATTCTCAGCACCAAGAAAATCACTGATTTTTCCCACAATTTCTTGTCAAAAACTCGGAGAAACTTGTGGCCCATGGCAAAAACGGAAAATGAACTTTTTAAAAGCAAAATTGGCCCCATTCTTCCATTTTTTCTTCTCTCTTGCTCTGAGGAAAATTTTCTTAGAGATCGAACACCAATATTTTTAAGGTTTTTTTCAATGTTTTCTTTTTATTTGTTGTTCCTAAAGCATGTAGGCTAGGCCCTAGGGCATTTGTTTAGTTACTTATTTCTTACCCCCTCCCTACCCCCTTCGGAAAAATAGATGGATTCTTCAAGTGAGGGCCATGGAACCACCACCTGTAGCAATGAGTCAAATCCTTCAAGTTCAACCCCAAATCCAGGCCTAGGGAGGAACCAAATGTGGAAGCATGGGATTAAAGGAAACTTGCCAAATCAAGTATTTTATATACACTACGGCAAGGACAGGGGAGGAGGCATCCATCGCCTCAAATGCTATCTGATTGGGCAACCTGGGCATGATGTAGAGCCCTTCCCTAGAGCAGATGATATAATAAATGAGCTGAAGGCTTGGATGTGCAGTAAGGAGGCAAAAAAAAATAGAGCTCAAAAGGACAATAGTTGCAATTGGACATGCAGTAGGGCCTCGGGCCTCTTTTTATAGGGATGAGACCAAACTGGAGGATGTTAATGCCTTTGTCGAAGAGTTTTTTTTTAGTCCTCGCATCCAACGAGGTTGTGAGGTAGTGGGAGTGGTAGGAGTGTGAGTGTTGACCTAGGCTCCAACACAAGACAAATAATCTTTCAAAATACATGGGGGAGGGACAAGGTGAAGGAAGTAAGAACAATGGCAGCAAATTTTTAGTATTACTACAACATTCCCTTCAAATGTGCAAACAGCCCCTATTAGGAAGCCCTAGTGAGGGCATTGAGCAAGGCTAGCAAAGGGGTTAAGCCACTTTTGACAAAAGATTTTTGTGGGTCATTGTTCGAGGAGTGTGTCAAGGCTGCTGGTAATGCTTCACTGATTGGTGCATAAAGATGAGGACTTTGTTGATTGCCAAGGAAGCATCAAGTGTTGTGGAAAATGGATTCAGGGAACCTGCAGACTCGAGTATTTTATTAACCATAGAAAAAAAGAATATGGAAGAAGCACAAAGAATAGATGCCTTAACAAATACAAGCAGAGCTCTTGATACAACCATTTTCCCAATAATTGCAAATGTCAAGACTGCCAAAGGAGCTTGGAACAACTTGAAGAGAGCCCATAAAAGGTCTGCATAAGTGAAATTAGTGAAGTTAGAGATGCTCAAGTGAGAATACGAAAAACTGAGAATGGACAATGAGAATGTGGGAGATTATTGTGTAAGGTTGCATGACGTTAAGTAGGTGAAGAACCAAACAAGGAGATGTTGTCAAAAAGGTGTTGAGAACATTGACACCAAAGTGGAACAATCGTGCAATAATTATTTAAGTGAAGATTTGAAGAAGTGGGATCACCTCTGTCCCACAAGGAGATAATTAAAAATAGTGAAGAAGAAAGCTTGGAGCAAACTTTTGCTTCCATGGCAAGAGTGTCAAACAATAATGGAGCTAGCTCAATCTCTAATTCCCAAAGGTCAAAGAACAGAGCAGCAAATTCAGCATTCTCCAAGAGAAAGAGGCCATGGTCGAAGAGGAGGCTATAGTGGAAGAGGTAGAGGCAGATTTGTGGAGTAAGAGAAATGTTCAATGTCACTATTGCAAAAGGTATGGCCACTATGAAAGAGAATGTAGAATAAAGGCAAGCAATGAAGAAGGAAGAAAGGCAAACTTTTCACATGAAGAAGGTGAAAACTCAAAAAATATGTTCTTGTCATGTAATGTGGCAGAAGTTTAAACTAAGGAGTGTTGCTACTTGGATTCTGGTTGGTCAAATCATATGACCGATAATAAGGAGTTGTTTGTGGAGCTGGATGACTCATACAAGAGTGAGGTGAAATTTGGAGACAAAAAAAATTGGAGGTTGAAGGAAAAGGAACCTTACAAATTGACACGAAAGATGGAAAGAAAAATATACAAAATACTTACTTCATACCAGGCTCTAATCATAATTTTAGAGTGTGGGGCAGCTTCTAGAGAAAAACAACAAAGTGGTGTTCGAAAAAAAAGGAGTATATCATCTATAACAGAGCAAATGGGAACCAAGAACCAAGTAGTAGCTGTTATACCTATGACAAAGAACATAATGTTTCTGTTAAAGCTTGGAGGAGAAGAAAGCAATTTGCTTCATACATCCATTGGCGACCACAGCTGGTAACGACACCAAAGGTATGGTCACCTAAAGTTTCAAAGCTCGTATTTGTTGAATGCTAAAGGAATGGTCCATGGACTGCCTTGGGTAGACACAAGAAATGAATTGTGTGAAGGTTGATCAATGGTAAAACATTATAGAGAGATCTTTCCAAAAGAAAGAGCATGGAAAGCATCATATCAGTTGCAGCATATTCATTCAAATATTTATGGTCCAATGCACACACCAAGTGTTGATAATCCTTTATCACTTTCATTAATGATCATAGTAGAAAAACTAAGATATATTTTTTGAAGAATAAGGGTGATGCTTTTGAAATTTTCGAGAGCTCCAAAGCCATAGCAGAGGACGAAAACGGATATAGAATCAAAACATTAAGGACTGATCATGGTAATGAGTATTATTTCAAGAAATTCAATCAATATTGTGATGAGCATGGGATAAGAAGACAACTGACAGCAGCCTATACACCTCAGCAAAATGAAATGGCAGAAAGGAACAATACTACAATCATGGAGATGGCATGAAGCATGGTACTAGCAAAAGGTTTGGGCAATCGTTTGTGAGCCTAAACAGTTGCAACAGTAGTGTGTATCCTCAATAGATGTCCCACAATTGCAGTAAAGAATATAACTCCTTGTGAGGCATGGTATGGAAAGAAGCCTTCAGTAAGTCACTTAAGAGTGTTTGGTTGTTTGGCTTATGTTCATGTTGAAGATAAGAAAAAGAAGAAGTTAGATCCAAAGAGTCAAACATGCATTTTTGTTGGTTGTTTTGAAGAAAGATAAGCATATAGATATTATGACCCCAAATCTAGACAATGCATTGTGTCTAGAGATGTGAATTTTGATGAAAGGGGAGTACATGGACAGCAGGCACAACGGACTGAGAAGACAATCATAATTGAAGATTTTTCTGTGTCACAAACATTAAGTGGAGGCACAAGCACTTCTCCAAAGACTTTCATAAAGATAAGAGAACATAAGAATCACATCCAAGCTGCCAAATGTTGGATTAGAATTTTAAGAGGAGATTCAAAAGAAGCTAAGCACAATCCCAAGAACAAAGGCAAAATGAACAAGAAGATAATATAATGAACTATGCATTATTGTCCAAGACTGAAGTGGAGTCCTCAAGTTTTGAAGAAGCAGCCCAAAGCAACGGATGGACCAAAGCCATGAAAGATGAAAATGAATGCAATTGAAAAGAATAATATTTAGGAATTGTATGAACTTCCAAAAACAAGCAGTTGATTGCAGTAAAGTGGGTGTTCAAGACCAAGTACAATAGTGATGATCCAGTTGGAAGGCACAAAGCAAGGCTACTGGCAAAGAGGTATATACAACAAATTGGCATAGGTTATGATGAGACATATGCACCTCTTGCAACGCAAGACACAAATAAATTGGTTGTAGCCTTGGCAGCCTAAAAAAGATGGACTGTACATCAACTTGATGTAAAGAGGGCATTCTTGAATCACAATATTGAAGAAGTGTTTGTGGAACAGCACAAATATTTGAAGTGAAAGAAGAAGGATATGTCTACACGTTAATAAAACATTATATGAACTCAAAAAACCACGAAGGGCATGGCATTCAAGAATTGATGCACACTTCTTGAAGAGGGGATTTCTAAGAAGTATGATTAAGCCCACATTGTACCACGAAAGGGAAGGTAATGATATTTTGATTTTTTACTTGTATGTTGATGATCTAGTTTTTACAGGAAGTTCATCAAAACTTTAGTGAGAGTTCAAGCAAGCCATGATGCAAGACTTTGAAATGATCAATTTGGATTTGATGCGTTATTTTCTTGGCATTAAGGTACATCAAACACATAATGGGATCTTCATTTTCCAGTCTAAATATGCACATGATATGAAGAAATTTGGTAAGGAAAGTTGCAGAGATGTTGCTACCATGCTTGCACAAAGCGAAAGCATGTGCGAGGATGATGGAATTGGAAGAGTGGATGAGAGGAAGCATAGAAGTTTTATTGGCAGCCTTATGTACTTGACAACATAGTTACGAAAATCCCGATTTAATCCCAATCCAATCCATTTTTTTTGGATTCTGCAGGGTTGCCGATTCAAATCGCATCGAAATTCCAATATTTGAAAAAATCAGTGATGTTTGCCCATTTTTTTCCAAAAAATTGTGATATGCATTAAAAAGCTTTATTTCAATGAAAATTTGCATTTTCTTTGGGTTTTTTTTGGGGGGTCAATTTTTCCCAATTTTTTTTGCTGATTCCCGATTCTTTTTCCATACCAATTCCAATCCAATTCTAATTTTCTCAACTATGCTTGACAATAAGAAGACTAGATATTGCATTTGAAGTCTCTTTAGTTTCAAAGTTCATGAGTGAGCCATATGAGAGCAGCTAAGAGAATTTTGAGGTATGTGAAAAGAACTTTAACTTATGGAATCCATTAAACTTCAGCCATTAAGATTGAGTTGGTTGGATACGGTGATTCAGACTAGGGAGCCTCAAATGATGATGGGAAATCTACATTAGGAAATTGTTTTTAATTGGGAAATATATTGGGAAATTGGTGTTTGAAGAAACAAGCAACAGTTGCACTCTCAAAAGCAAAGGCAGAGTATATGGCAGCTACAACAGAAAGCACACAAGCAGTGTGGTTGAGTTGGATTCCAGAAGACCTTGGTGAAAAGCAAGAAAGACTAACTACCATTTTTTGAGACAACATGAGCGCCAATTCAAATGACTAAAAATCTTAATTATTGTACAAAATCAAAGCACGTTGATTTGAAGTATCATTTTATTACAGACTTATTTCAGGAAAATAAAGTTGAATTGAAATATTGCAATTCGAAAGTTCAGTATGCAGATATTTTTACAAATTTTTCATACAAAATCAAAGCACATTGGTTTGAAGAATCATTTTATTACAGACTTATTTCAGGAAAATAAAGTTGAATTGAAATATTGCAATTCAAAAGTTCAGTATGCAGATATTTTTACAAACTTTTCATGCAAAATCAAAGCACATTGATTTGAAGTATCATATTATTACAGACTTAGTTCAGGAAAATATAGATGAATTAAAATATCGCAATTCAAAAGATCAGTATGCAGATATTTTTAGAAAGACAATGGTAAAGATTCAGTTTATTTCACTCAGAGATAGAATGAAAATTTCCCCTTTCATTCTCAAGGGGGAGAATGTTGGAAATTGTGAATGAATGGGGAAATTGTGATACTGAATGAGATAAAGGAATAGAATAGGACAAGAAGACAAAAACCAGAGCAGGACAAGAATAAGACAAATCATAATAGGAGAGAATTGGAATTCCAAGTGATAATTAAAATAGGGAAAAAGAAATATTCTCACCCAGATTTAGAAACAATGTGAAGCACCAAGATACTTTTGAGACGACCAAGAGACATCCTAGGTGAACTGTTTGTTGGAGGGTTTTCGTACAATTTTGTTTTCTGTTCATTTCTTTCTTTCTATGCTGTGTTAATCTCTGTTTTAGAGAACCACAACATCTCACATCCTCCTACTTCCCCATTTACTTGTAAAATAACCAAAAATTCCTCACACACATAGGTACTATAATCCACTTCTGAAGAAGAATTTAACAGGATAATCTAAGGAACAAACTAGATATCTCCTACTAGCTAATTCAAAATTAATGGATTACTACCTCATACACAACATTTCAGTGAATATTTTTTATTGTTCAATAAACCAATGACAAGCTAATTCATGATTAATGGATTACTCCCTTAACTTTGGAGACTGAAGATATCAGTAAAATATCTATGTTTCAACAAGTTTCCTTTTTGGAGGGCAAGGAAACATGGGGAGGCAAAAAAGGGGACAAGAATGGGGATGGATGTTTTAAAAGAAACAAATAAAAATTACACATTTTATTGGCTTATAATCCATTTTCACTATAACTTATGCATGACAGAGAAGTTCTCAGAAAAAACAATGAGCTTCATCCCCATTTGTGCTGATTCCATTAACAGCAAGAACTGCACTTAAAAGGCAATTGCAAAGAAAAGCCTTAATTGAATGGAAAACAAAGTGGGTGCATCAGGAGACAAGGGTACACATACTTGCAGTTATCAAGTCAACAAGATGCAACCCCATGGAATATAGCTAAAAAACCACATTACACGAATTCCAAGAATTTGTTCTCAACCTCATCCTCTCTAGCAATAAAATGGTTAAACTCCTAAAAGCATGTATAGGCCCCCACCTATGGCATATGCAAATAGATTTTTAGAAAGCCAGAATGATCTTGTCCAATATGCCCTTTTAATAGGAGGAGCTCAATAACAAGTTACATTATGCATATAGTGTGCTTAAGGATATTACACGATTTCTGTTGGAATATGATAGGGATTTCTATTATTGTATTGTTTGTTACAACAGATTTTTAGGGATAACTTGTTAGGATTTTTAGGGATAACTTGTTAGGATTTTTAGGGATAACTTGTTAGAATTTTTAAAATCTGATTTTATGAGCACCAACTAATTACCAGACTATAAATCATTATAAAATGGAGCTGAGAAATGCAAATAGAACAACCTGTGTTATATTATTTTATGGTATCAGAGCCACAAAAGGGAAAAAGGAGTTTGTCTCACACCATTTGTTTCAGCCATGTCATTTTTTTATCTTTGGCAGTCAGTGCCTATGCAAATTGTTACTCTGCAGTCGGTTTTGGTGTTGCGTTGTCAATGGATGTTTTCTCCTACGTTGTGTTTAGATCTACTAGATTTGATAGACGATGTTTGGTGTTTTGATATTTGGCATTGGTGGTTTTCTCCTCACTTTATAAAGTTGACGCTCGCAACGTTGGAAAATTTGTTCAGGCTGTGGTTAAGCACAGCTCGGAGTTTACCAACATTTCCAGCTTGGGCAAAGCGAAACTTGGAATTTGCCCAAGTTTTGAGTTTGGGTGGAGCAGAGTGCAGTGTTTGGCATTTGCTGCTCTAAGTCTGGTGTTCAAGGCTTGTTTGCCATTCTCGTTTTGTATTTGTTGTTCAAGGTTGTCATTGGTGGAAGAATGGCAAATATTCAGACTCTAATTCTTCCAGATTCACAAAAAGTAACTGGAAGAATTTACAATGTGTGGAGCCATAACATACTTACAATTTGTGAGTATCGATATTTGGGAAATATTGTTCTCAAGAAATAAACCAGACTAGAAGATTATGCTGATGACTTCAACAAGCAACATAAAGAAGCTTCGATGCTTCTCAAATTGTCTGTTGCAGATGATTTGATTCCTGAAAATTGTAATGAAAATGATGCTACAATATTGTGGACAAAATTGCAGAACAAGTATTAAACATTTGAAATCATCAAGCAACATAAAGAAGCTTTGATGCCTCTCAAATTCTCTTTTCTTTTCCTTTTAATCAATACTTCTTATACACATCCGCCATGGGGGTTGGTCCCGGATCTAATCACCAATAATGCAAGTGGCATCATATCACATTCATTCTTTAATCATTTATTAACTTTTATTGTCTGTCATCCCTATGAGTGTGGTCTACCCGCAAGGACGCCACTTGCATTATCGGTGATGTGACCCGGGTTCAATCTCCATGGTGGATGTGTATAAGAAGTATTTACTCAAAAAAAAAAAAACTCCTATTGTCTGTCCTTTGTAAGCCTAACTGCTTCCACGTTACACTAAAACTTGGACCCAGGAAAATCAAAAATATAAGGGCATTTCAGAGTATAGAGGACATTGCTAGAGAGGATGTGAGGATAGCATACTGCTAAATCAAAGAAAAGATCTTAACAACAGGAAAACTAAACTAATCAATGGATTGTAGTAGCGGTTCCCATAGACAATTGCCTAGTGGACAATTCGGCAGCAGCAGAAAGGTCAAAGGGTGGCACTTCTTGGGCACAAGTTTTGAAGAGTGGTCAAAATTCGCAAGAAGAGGGATTTGTTTTGTCTCTAGATCAAGATGACAAAGTCCCAAAAATTTTGGTTGACAAAGTGATTCAAAAAGGAAAAAATTCTTTGGTTAGGAAATTTTTGGGCAATAGACCAGATTTAGATACAATAAGGAAGTGGGTTCGGGATAAATGGAAACTTCTGAGGCAGGAAGCAGTCGTGGCTTTGCCTAATAATTTTTAGTTGTTTAACTTTGCAAATCCGGAGGATATGGCAAATGTTTTGTTAAGGGGCCCATGGTTTTTTTTTGGGAAGGAAAGGGTTATTTTTACAAAAATAGAGCCAGGGCTTTAATCCAGCCACAGCCACTCTTCAATCAACGCCCTTATGGGTGAGTCTACCGGGGCTTCCAATGGAATTTTAGGATGACAGTATTATTCGCAGGAATTAGGATGACAGTATTATTCGCAGGAAAGCTAAAGCGATTGGAAAAATAATTGCTTTTGATCAAGCTACTAAATCCCAGACCAAAATGATAGCGGCCCATTTTTGTGTACAGGCGGATCTGGCTGAACCACTGCCTAAATCTATTAGGCTAGTTTCAGATTACAGGGAATGGGAACAAGATATTCAATATGAAACTCCCATTCCCTTGTGTAACCTTTGCAAAAGGAAAGAGCATATTTGGAAAACATGCCCAGAAAATCCTAGGGAGAAAGTGATGAATAATAGAACTGAACAGCCTTTGAGGATTTGGAGGAACAAGGAAACTAAGCAAGGAGAGGTGTGGGGCAGAAAGAAATCGGTGAAAGTAGTAAGGGTCCATCTTCAAAAAGCTTTGAAGTTCTTGCTACCCTTGATGGGGATGGCATTGTTGGAGGGGAAGAGTTTGTTCCAAAACTCAACTTGGAGGTATTAATGAACCGTTGACTGAGGCTTTGATTGAAAAGGAAAAGAATTCTTCTTTGCATGTAGAAGAGAATATTGAGAAAGAACCACATCTCCAGCAAGGCTGAAGGAAAAGAGCATAGAAACAAGGGTTTCAGGAGAAACTACTCAGCAGAATGTGACATTGATTAGCTATGGAAAAATAAAAATAAAAATATTAACATTATTCGGAGTTAGAAGATGAGGAAAACGTTATCCAGAAATTTTCTGCTGGAAGTATAAGGAAATCTAAGAAGGTTGATTTGGGAATTTCAGTTTCTCGAGGAAGGTCCAATCTTCGGGAATTGAGAACAAGAGTCATTGCTAAGGATGTAGCTGATGGGAAGCAAAGAATTTTGTCTTTGGGAAGAGGAAAACTTCCTCAACTTGATACAAAATGAATTTTCTATCTTGGAATATTTGGGAAGGTGAAGAATTCAATTTGGAAAACAACTCAGGTGGAAATGGTTCCTGCTGATGGTGCATCTGGGGGTTTATGGACTTTATGAAATCCGAAGCGGTTGGAGGGACAGTGTTCACATGATCTGCAAACTAAATTTAATAATTTCCTGCAAGATATAGTTGCATTCTGTTGTCAGGAGGCTAAGGAAATGGAAAAACTTGATAACTAGATGGTGCAAACTCTCGAAGATAGTACTTGTTTCAACTCTATTAAAATTTCAGATGGCAAATGTAGAAAAAGCAATAGGACAGGTTACTGTTACTGTTTTGGTCATTGCACTTTTGGTCAGAAAAGGCTGTATTGTTCAGAAAATGCAGAATTTGATTTGTAAGAAGATAAGCTGTTTTTTGTGCCTGGATTGATTCATTTGTTATTCTTGGATTTCCAGGAGTTGTAAAAGGGAAGGGCCCCTTTCAAAACCCTATTATTTACCAATAGCAAAAAAAAGACAGAAAGGACTATGGAGTGGCTGTATGAAAATCTTAAAAGTGGAAAACGGCAAAATGCAGGTTTGCAAAATCTCAAATTGTAGGCCCTTGTGAAAAGATATTCTTTCTCTAAATATATATTTGGCAATTGTGTCAAGGACTTCTAAAAGTGCACTGGCTGCATATTTTATCCACCTCCCTATAACATGAGTACCCAATACATATGGTTACATTGTAACAGTGCACGCTACAACATTAATCAATTAAAATCCTAATAAAGTGAAATTCTAATTAAAAAGTTTCAACTCTTTTAAATCTAAACTGGATTGTTTACACATAAGAATTCACCGGCAATGGATTTCTAAGGCAAAGATTAATATCAGCTAAAAAAACAGCTCTCCTAGAACCAAAGCTAAACCATGCAAATATAGTGCAAATGAAATATTTGAAAGTACTATTTGTGCAAATGGACAGTCAACTTACCACTTGGATACAAGCACTTAAAAGCAAAAAGTACAAGGATGACTTCAACAGAAAAGGATCCCCGATCCACAAAATCACCATTGAAAAGATATGGATTCTCTTCTGAAGGAAGTCCACTAAGCTCAAAAATGTTCAGAAGATCATAATACTGCACAATCAACCAGATATACAATTAAAATGCATTACAGAGAAGCAAAGGGATTACGTCATGCTACTATGAATTTATGAGCTAAAATTGCAACCACTATGAAGTCCAAGCATTTTACAAGAGAAGCCACATTCCTATTAACCTCGTCTTTAGAGGCACATGGATTAGTTTTCATTTTTTTTAATCAATTATATTGTTTTCATGTAAAATAAATAACCTTCTAACATATACAAATAAAACTTTGCAGAAGACTCGGACACAAAATATTTACAAATAAACATATATCTCCATGCATGATGCTTAAATTTGAAGAATAGGGATGGTATTGTTAAAATCTAAGCTCTTTTAAACATGTATTTTTCATAAACATTTGGCGGTCTCACAACATCAATTATGAAAATAATCCATAAATAGATAAAATTATTGTAGAATTATCGCATTTTGTTCTAATAGGTCAAAAATAAGCAGAGGTAATACACTTAATTTGTGGTAATTCGAGAATTAGATCTTACCAGAAGGCTTGAAGTGTGCAGGTAGGACATTTCTAGCTATCTCCTTCAAATATATTACATATAAGAGAAAGGATGCACGTCTCCAAGTAAATTACGTGCTTATGAATGCTAAACTGAATAAATCAGCAATGTATTATATTTTGTGTGAGGAACCCACACTACCATAAAATGCCTGGGTGGACATCCGTGACATCTGGCCAAGAGTGTTCATGACTTGCAATTCATCAACTACCGTAGTTAAGGATCACCTTCATGAAAGAAGATATTTAGAGTTTACTCTGCTTGTTCAGTACCTACTTCATCAAACTATTGTGTTAAACAGAGCGAACTTCAATATTTGCCTAAGGGCCTAAATTCCCCAAGAACTTACCATCTAGTACCGGTGCCCCCCTCACCACAAAATCTACATAGAACATACAAGTATATCCTGAGGATTGAATAGCTGCCAACTTATGCACTGTTCTTTGAATGACCATGAAAGGAAATCATTTCTCTTGACAAAAAGATGATCACATTCTTTCAAAGGAACATTTGTGGGATTCTATTAGCAGAGGTCTCAATTGTAAATTTTGGGACTTCTGGCCAACTATTTCTAGTGTGTATGGTTGACAGAATAAGAGTTGGACAATTTTAGAATTGGCCCTTTGACTTTCATGTCATGGGAATTTTTTTCTACATTTTCTAGGTGCAAGAACAAGAAACCCAACTTTGAAGCAAACCAGCTATATGCTTGAACCTTGCTAATTGCAACAAAAGTTGTAACCCACTAACAAAGGAATCCTCAATCATCTAGTTTTTACTAAAAAAATTCCAAACCCTCCCACCTCACTTTAATCAACATGATACTAAATGGCGCTGTTGTTCCCACTGCCAAATATCTTGTTATTTTTCCTCTCTTAAGGAACTTATTGCAAACATGTACTGCATTTTTTAACATGTGGCTGTCGGCAGCACAAGTGTCATCGGTATGGACAATATAACACTGTTGAGAAACACAAATACAATCCTAAAAATCAACTAGCAGGTTTCTAAAAGATCAAAAAGGGAGAAAAGAAAGGGCCTAGTATGGATAAAAAACTTCAAAGCAAGGCGATCAATGTAAATTTTCCCAACACTAGATAACTGTTGTCCGATGTTATTTTAGAATAAATCAGATCTGAAAAGAATTTATTTAAACATGCAACAGTCACACAGATGGCTGGAAAAATAAACAGCGTGAACAGCAAAAGTTAAATATATTTCTGAACCTGAAATATTACAAAATAAAGGAGGCTACAGCTACAGCAGGACACCCTGCTCTCTTGCTGCCTTTCTGGCCAGCAATTTCACTGTTCTTCTCCTCCTAAGCTTGCAGTTTTTCCTTCAGCAATTTGTTCTCCTTCTTTTTTTGTATAAAACACTCTTGACCTTCTCCTTTTATCCTTGAAAAAGGTAACCCTAATCTCTCTAACCCTAAGATTAGATCTCATCTCATCTTGAGATGTATGGTTAAAAATAAAAAATCACTTAAGTGAATTTCAAAATAGAATCACTTAAGTGAATTACAAAATAGAATCATTTAAGTGAATTACAAAATAGAATCACTTAAGTGAACTTAAAAATAGAAAATCACTTAAGTGAATTTCAAAAAAGAATTTGAAATGTCTCGAACCACTTCTAGCACATTCATACTGAAGCCTATGCAAGAAGTTCCTATCCGAGCTACATTTCTCAACACTCCCTCTTAGCGAGGAAGGAATTCTGCACCAATCCAAGTTTGTTTCTAAATGCTTCAAACTTCCCTTTCACTAAGGTCTTGGTCAGAATATCAGCTACCTACTGATATGTGGGAATATACTAGAGCTTTACGACTCCCTTCTGAATCCTATCTCGTATGAAGTGATATTTGATGTCTATGTGTTTGAACTTGTCATGAAATACTGGATTCCCAGATAGTTTGATACAACTCTAATTATCACAATATACAACCGTGGGATCCAACTCTTGATCAATCAATATTGTAAGCAACTTGCGAAGCCAAATGGCCTCACAACTAGCAATACTGGGTGCCATATATTCGGCCTTTGTTGAGCTAAGTGCCACAAAAGTCTGCTTCCTCCTGAACCAAGATATCATGCCTGATCCCAAGCTAAAGCAGCACCCTGAGGTGTTTTTCCTGTCTGCTACACTACCTGTCCAATCTAAGTTTGTATACCCCTACAACCTCACTTCACCATCTCCAAGATATCTCAAACCATACTCCATTGTGCCCCTCAAGTATCTGAGCACATGTTTTGTTGCTACCCAATGCTCTTGCCTTGGCTCCAATATGAACTGACTCAAGGTGTTCACTACAAAACATATCTGGTCTAGTGTTGACCAAATACATCAAGGATCCTATCAACTGCCTGTACAACGTAAGGTCTACCAATTCTGAATCTGAAGCTATCACCTTCTTCAGATTAGTGATCATGGGTGTGGCCATAGGTTTGCAGTCCTCCATAAGAAACCTCTTCAATATCTCAACTGCATACTTGCCCTGCCCAAGGAATATCTCCCCTGGTCTCTGCCAAACCTCCAAACCCAAGAAGTAATGCATCATGTCGATGTCCTTCATCTCACACTCAGCTACCATATCTGCTTTGCACCCTGCAATGAGCTCCTCTGCACCTGTAAGAAACAAGTCATCTACATATAGCACCAAAATGAGTAGATCAGTCCCAACAAATATGTAATATATATTAGGATCTGCATCACTTTTGGCGAAGCCCACACTCTGCAAGTATCCATCTATCATGGAATACCATGCTCTCGGTGCCTGTTTGAGTCCATAAAAGGCTTTCTTCATCCTACAAACATAGGACTCCTTCCCATTTACCTCAAACCCCTGAGGTTGCTCTATGTACACTTCTTCCTCAATGATCCCATTAAGGAAAGTTGTCTTCACATCCATTTGATGAATCCACCATCCCATAGATGAAGCTAAAGACATAATTGCTCTAATGGAAGTGTATCTGGCGACTGGAGAAAAGTCTCCTCATAGAACACTCCTTTCTGGGAGAACCCTCTCGCCACAAACCTTACCTTGAAATTCTCGATGCTCCCATATGCAACATGCTAAATTTTGTAGAGCCACCTGGAACTCACAACTGACTTCCCTCCAATCTTGGCACTATATCCCAAACATCATTCTTCATGATGGAGGTGTACTCCACCATGGCATCCTACCAAACTTGTTGGTTTGTTACCTCCTGAAAATTGGAAGGCTCTGAATTTATGATGTTACTCATCAATGCCATGTAGCTTGAAAACTTCCTTGGAGGTCTGCTCTCCCTAATCATGCTGCTAGGAGCCTCAACATACTCTTGAGCATCCCTCAATGTCTGTGTAAGCCATCGAGGTCTCCTAATAAAACTAAAAGGGGCTAATGTCTCCACCTCCTCACCTGAAGGTTGTTGTCCTGAAATGGAAACCACTGGTGTATTTGGTAACCCTAGCTCAACCTTCGAAGCTTCCTGCTCCTCATTCTCTATCACTGGAATAGACTCATGGAACTTCCTGGATGCAACGTCCTCCTCAAACTTTACATCCCTACTCACTATTGTCTTCCTCTTCTCTAGAATATAAACCCTGTAATCTTTTGAAGTCTCACCGTATCCTACAAATAAACGCTTCCTACTGGAGGGCTCCAACTTGGTCCTCTTCTCTTCCAGAACATGGATATAAACTGGACATCCAAAGGTGCGGAAATGACTCACCTCTAGTTTCACACCTGTGAATGCCTGCTTTGGTGTCTTGCCCTCCAAGATCTTGTGAGAACACCTATTATGGATGTAGACTGTTGCGTTGCATGCTTTTGCACAAAGAAACATCGGCAAGCCCTAGTCATGAATCATGGCCCTAGCAGTCCCTATGATGGATCGATTTTTTCGCTCTGCAACCCCATTCTGTTGTGGGTTGTATGGAACAGTCAGCTCCCTCTTGATTCCTGCCTACTTGCAGAAACCATCGAACTCCTTGGAGGTATATTCACCTCCATTGTTTGATCTCAAGGCCTTGATCTTCTTCTCTATCTGGTTTGGAACTAGAGCTTTGAACTCTTGAAACCTGCTAAATACTTCATCCTTGGTATTTAAGAAGTAGATCCATGTCTTGCAAGAGAAATCATCAATAAAAGAAACATAGTACATGCTACCTGAAATTGATGCTACTGACATTGGTCCACAAACATCCGAATGCACTAGATCTAGTATCTCTTTAGACCTATGCCCGTTGTTTGGGAAAACAGCCTTGGCATGCTTGCCAAGTGTGCACCCTCTGCATACTCCCTGTTGCTCAATGCTGAACTCTGGAAAACCTGTCACTATCTCCTTCAAAATAGGCAACGCTCTATGATGCAGGTGCCCCATCCTCTTGTGCCACAACTCACAAGTTGTTACTGTTATCGTCATTTATTCATATTCATATGAATGAATATGAATAATTTTTATATGCAAGAGACCAACGAGAAATCCTTCTCGAATTTGGTAGCAAACTCGTTCATTTGAGTTTCTGGACACTATGATGCATAATGGTCGTGCTTATGACAAATGAAGCACTTGATCTTGCTCAAGTCGTTCCCTGACTGTGAGGTTGACTCCTCGTTCTTTACCTTACCCTTGTTGGGTCCTTTACCCTTCTTGGTTTGCCCAAAGAGAGCTAGGTTATCGTCACCACCTTTCTTGTTGGCCTTTGACTCCATCCGAGTCTCCTCCTGGATGAAATCATCCCACAGTTTCTCAAAGGTGGGAAGGTGCTCCCGAGCACAAATGCCTTTGACAAATGGTTTCCATGAAGCTGAGAAATCATTAAGTGCCACGTTCACCAACTTTGTGTCTTTAAGCTTCTCCCCAACTGCTACCATTTGATCTCGAATCTATGTGATCTTCATCAAGTAACTGGTAATGATGTTAGATCTAGTCATCTCCATAGATCTGAGTTTGTTCCGCAATATCATCTTCCTATTTATGTCCCCGATCTAGTAGAGGCTAACCAGGGCATCGAACATCTCCTTTGCCTTAGTCTTCTCGGA
Source organism: Wollemia nobilis (assembly GCA_028583015.1). Lineage (NCBI taxonomy): Eukaryota > Viridiplantae > Streptophyta > Pinopsida > Araucariales > Araucariaceae > Wollemia > Wollemia nobilis. The sequence goes on along the minus strand of JAQPPZ010016912.1, from coordinate 602,928 downwards.
TATGTGAGGAATTAGGTGATCCTTCACTGCATCCAAGATCATTTGCTTGGCATTCACTTCCTTCTTTCTATGAGCTGCCAATTGCTGCGGATTTGTAGGCAAAGTCACACCATCCTTGACAATATTCCGGAGATCATTCTCTTCCAATAAGAACATTACCCTAACTTTACAAGACTAGAAATTGGAGGCACCTTCCAATCTATCCTCAAATATGGGGCTAGTTGCTGTCATCTCTGAGATCTACTGTACAAACTTTTAGATCTGATATGAATGACTAAAAAAAGTTATCCAGCAAATAAGCTTTGTCCTTCAAGCAAAAAATATGAAACCCTCTAACTGCTGTTTTTTTTAATATTCAGCAGGTGATCTACTGCTTTAAACACTTGAGGATCTCAATCATCAAACCTAGCCCTAATACCATGAAAATTTTCCTAACCCTAGATAACTGTTGTCCTCTGTTATTTTAGAATAAATCGTATCTGAAAAGAATTTATTCAAACATACAACAGTCACACAGATGGTTGGAAAAATAAACAGCATGAACAGCGAAAGTTAAATATAATTCTGAACCTGAAATATTACAAAATAAAGGATGCTACAGCTACAGCAGGACACCCTGCTCTCTTGCTGCCTTTCTGGCCAGCAATTTCACTATTTTTCTCCTCCTAAGCTTGCAGTTTTTCCTTCAGCAATCTGTTCACCTTCTTTCTTTTTTTGTGTATAAAACACTCTTGACCTTTTGCTTTATCCTTTTAAAAGGTAACCCTAATCTCTCTAACCCTAAGATTATATCTCATCTCATCTTAAGATGTATGGTTAAAAACAGAAAATCACTTGAGCGAATTTCAAAATAGAATCACTTTACTTAAAAATAGAAAATCACTTAAGTGAATTTTAAAATAGAATTCGAAATGTCTCGAACCACTTCTAGCACGTTCATACTGAAGCCTGTGCAAGAAGTTCCTATCCAAGCTACATTTCTCAACAATCAAGAGGGGAAAGAGACAAAGGGGAAAGAATAGATGAGGGATAGATAAATTCTGGTAGATAGTTGGAAAACTCAAACTCAGCAATTACTCAGCCGCCCAAAATTATACTTGCTAAGGAAGTCCAAACAAGAGTACTCAAAATTCCTCACAAGTTTTCCTATTATGCTTGTGGAATAGAGTAGAACCTAAACAGGAACTAAAAGGAACGGTAGAATGTTGAAGACATCTACCCATAAGTATGAAGAAAATTTCCTTAAAGGCAATATGGAGGAATGGTAAATAGGATGCAATTTATGAGTGCGCTCAAAGTCCAAATCTCCATATTGACATGGACAGTCCTGTAATAAGTTGGCCCATGATAATAAAGTTCATTGTAATACCACAATAATGTGGTTTCTTAAAAGACCATGATAATACATTCATGATGTAATAGGGGTGGGGCAAGTTTCAACCCCACATAAACCTTGGAAACAATTTTCCAGCCTACAAAGAATAAAAGCCTTGAGCCAGAGGCTCAAAATACTTTTAGCAAAACGCCTAGTCAAATTTTCCCAAGGTGGATGCCTCAAAAATGTCCCCAAATCCCCCTAAAACTCAAAATGAAAAGGGCCATTTTAAGAACAAAGATGTGTCCAGGCATCTCACACACTCCTCTCAACTAAAAAAATAAATTACAAATTTATAAAATAATAATATTTTTTTGCAATTCTTTTGTTAAGGCGGCATGGTGTCAACCGAAGCATGCTGCCAAAAAGGGAAAAGTTAGAACTACATTTTCCACATACTTTTTGCAATGGTTGCCTGACATTCTTAGTGATAGTCTGCTATATAGAATTTTGCTATAGGAACATAATCAAATGGAATCAATGCATTACCCAGATTCTAGACACAAAAAAAAAAAAAAATAGCACAAAGGAAAGAAAAGAAAGAAATGTGAAAGATTTGGAAGGTGTCCTTGGACACCATATAACTTCACCAACAATGGAATGATCACATAGCTTGATGTTACAATGACTTGCAAGAGCAGGTATTTATACTCTTCACAATACATTTCACAGATCCCAATAATGACATGAAATTGGATAGATAATTGATACAAAGACCACCTTACAAGGTGAATATGGGCTTACATGCCTTTTACACAAAGTTTGTTCATGGCCAACATGAATGACTACAAATTTCAACATTCACACGTTTTTTTTGTTTTTCATCTTACCTTACTCAGGCCATTTGAATCTATCCTTTATCACCTTGCACTTTTGTGCTTTTCTACATCTGACATTGACATGTCACACATGGTATACCAACTTCCGCATGAACAACAAGTTATTGCTATTAGTTTCATTGCAACTCTTTGGTGAAGGGAGTCCCTTATGCCATCCTCTGAGATTAGTGGGAGACTCTCCAGCCACATTCCTGTGAATTATCATCCATACCAACTATTATATCTACTATTAGTTCTATTCAAATCTTTTGGTAAATCGAATCTCTGTGATAAGAATAGAAATGCTAAGCTTAACGCATTGAACATTACGCTTTATGACCTTCAACTGAATTTTCATGCTTTTCCAGAGTTGATATTGACATGTCATACATAGCATGCAAACTTGAGCAAATGGACTGCAAGTTACTGCTGTTAGCTTCATTACAAGCACTGGTAAAGTGAGTCGCCTATACTATCCCATGAAATTTGTGGCAGTCTCTCCAGCCATCCCCAAAAAATGTTGTTAAATTGTAAAGCATATAAAATCCATAGCTCAAGTAGAGATCCCGGTAGATTTAGAAGCAGGAAGGGCACATGTACAGAAGGTAAAGGAAGAGAGAAATCTCCCAGCCAAGCCACCGCCTACATGGGTTTCATCTCGTGTAAGGGCTAAAACTGGTTTGGACATTCGCAGGATTATAGGAAGATGACACAGAAAAAGAGAAAAACAGATTTATTCTTTATTTGGTTCACAAACTTTATTATTATTATTTTATGACTTTCATAATATTTGAACGTATATGCATGTATGTATGTGTAAGTTCTTTCAGACATTTCAGTTACAAGCATGATTTGTTTTATATATATCCTGATTATTGCATGAATTTTCATTTTTCTGAGATGAGAATGGTGAAACAAATAACGCAGTTCTACAGTATTCTGATTTTGCAGAAATTGTTTTATTTTAAAATAAGATTTTGATCATTGTGTCAAAGTGTTACAGTATATGTATCTGATTTACCTATATATTCCTTTGCAAATGAATGAATATGAATAATTTTTATTGTTATTTCACTTTAATATTGTCATTTATGCATCAATATGATTAACGGTTATAAAAGCTATTTATGCATATATTTTACACGAATTTTGTGTAAGTTATTGTGTTGTTAGGTAAAAGTGTATGAAGTTGGCTGATTAACCAGGAAGTAGGCGTACATAGAATGGCTGGACGTATGGCACACTTACAGGCGTTGTGGACGAAGTGCTACAAAAAGGCGCTACTGAAAGCGTCTACCGAAAGGAGTGCTACAGAAGAGTTGAGTCAAAGTTGACTAAACCTTGGTGCCATGTCACATCCAGCACAAAGCATATTATGCACAATCAACTATTTGATGGTCAACGTGGAAAAAAAAAAGTATATTTGGCATCTTTGATTATCATCAATAAAAGTTGTAAAGATTTATTAAAAGTTGGAAGGATCAAAGTTGTTGATTTATTCCGCAAACTTATATTCTCTTTCCTTGAGAATAGGGCAAAAGATTATTCTTGTTATTTCTTAAATTAAGAAGTTGTTAAAGTGGTTGCCACTTGGGCTTACGTTGATTAGTCCAAGTTTTATTTGTTATAAAGTTGTATTTGTTTAGAATAAGTCGTTTAGCACTTGGGCTTGCATTGATTAGTCCAAGATCCGTCTTGTTATGAAATTGTATTTGTTTAGACAAAATGTTAGTACATAGGTTAGGATTTAGATTTGTTAGTTAGATAGAGACAGAGAATGTTACGGAAGACTTCATTAAACATTATTGTATAAATTACAACGAAGAGGCTTTTGAAAAGGTCCTCGCTCTTGTCCTCCGATGACCTTCTAATAATGTTTAATGAAGTCTTCCGTAATATTCTCTATCTCTATCTAACTAACAAATCTAAATTCTAACCTACGTACTAATATTTTGTCAAAGCAAATACAATTTATAACACAAGCCCAAGTGCTAAACGACTTATTCTAAACAACGCAATCCCAAGTGCTAAACGACTTATTCTAAACAAATATAACTTTATAACAAATGGGACTTGGACTAATCAACGTAAACCCAAGTGGCAACCACTTTAACCGCTTCTTAATTTAAGAAATAAGAAGAAGAATCTTTTGCCCTATTCTCAAAAAAAGAGAAAATAAGTTTGCGGAATAAATCAACTTTTTTGATCCTTTCAACTTTTAATAAAACTTTACAACTTTTATTGATGATAATCAAAGATGCCAAATATACTTTTTTTTCACGTTGACCATCAAATAGTTGACTCTGCATAATACACTTTGTGTTGGATGTGACATGGCACCAAGGTTTAGTCAACATTGACTCAACTCTTCCGTAGCACTCCTTTTGGTAGACGCTTTCAGTAGCGCCTTTTTGTAGCACTTCGTCCACAGCGCCTCTAAGTGTGTCATACGTCCAGCCATTCCACGTACGCCTACTTCCTGGTTCATCGGCCAACTTCATATACTTTTACCTAACAACACGATAACTTACACACAATTCGTGTAAAATATATACATAAATAGCTTTTATAACCATTAATCATATTGATGCATAAATGACGATATTAAAGTGAAATAACAATAAAAATTATTCATATTCATTCATTTGCAAATGAATATATAGGTAAATTAGATACATATACTGTAACACTTTGACACTCATCATTCCCCCAAACTGAAGGTGATGCATGTCCTCATGCATATAAGTTCATGGATTCACAAAAATCTTATATGTCATTTCCTGATTTACTCAATGTTTACAAACAACAATCATTCTAACACTATAACAGTTCAATTGAATGGATAATACATAAAATAATTTTCAGACATAATTGGCTGAAATGCACATAATCGGATAATACACAAATTTTCAGACATAACTGAATACACAAAATAATTTTATCTTTCTGAATGTTGTGACTAATAACAAAGACAGTTTTGTAGATAATAATATCTGCAACTATAAACAATTGTGGACACAATTACCTGTTCCTAAAAATATTGCAGTGTCTTCATTCGGAACAATTACTATGAGAAAGATATAACAATACTGCAGTCTTTTTCAGAAAGGATTAACATTTCATGCGAAATAATGATGTCTACAAAACTCATATGATGAAATAATCTTTGAAAAAACTGATAATGAACTGCAGCATTTGTGCAAATATTTTCCATCATATGCATCCTAAAAACGCATTGCAATGATCAGTATCTAATTTTAAAATAAAACAATTTCTGCAAAATTAGAATACTGTAGAACTGCGTTATCTGTTTCACCATTCTCATCTCAGAAAAATGAAAATTCATGCAATAATCAGGATATATATATATAAAACAAATCATGTCTGCAACTGAAATGTCTGAAAGAACTTACACATACATGCATATACGTTCAAATATTAATAAAGTCATAAAATAATAATAATAATAAATTTTGTGAACCAAATAAAGAATAAATCTGTTTTTCTCTCTTTCTGTGTCATCTTCCTATAATCCTGCGAATGTCCAAACCAGTTTTAGCCCTTACACGAGATGAAACCCGCGTAGGCGGTGGCCTGCCTGGTGGCCTGGCTGGGAGATTTCTCTCTTCCTTTACCTTCTATACATGTGCCCTTCCTGCTTCTGAATCTAACGGGATCTCTATGGCTATGGTTTTGATATGCTCTACAACCCCAAATTCACAACCACTGGCTAATATAAAATTGTTAAATTGTCCCACAGTGGTAGCTCAAGTAGTTATGTGCTTTGCCTGGCTGTGGGGGAGCATGGTTCAATATCTAGAGATGCCTATCACACTTCAAATGTATTAATGGAGTTATGTAAGTCTCCAAAATTCAAAAGGGGTTTATAACTATTAAAAGACGTGATTCTACAATTAGGAATTAGATGATCAAAGAAGTGTAGAGAATGAATCCAAGAATGACGGATAAATGCATACATTGGAAAAGATCAAAAAGCATCATAGTAGATTCTGACATTAACAGTCAACTCAAAAGTCTTTAAAACTTCAATAAATTGTACGAGGGTTAATGACAAACAGTCTACAACAAAGACAAGAACAAGCTCAGCCCATTTATAAAAGGCAGCAGCATCCTACCCGATAGTTGGCAAATTGCTGCATTGTTATTAATAAGAATCCAATTTATGTTAAACAGGCTTCTGTATTAATAGATATAATTTTTAAAATAGGTCCAAATCCAACTACTTGAACAGATACATGACGCAGGCCACAATAACTTCAAAGCGATAAAAACAAATGCTGTTATATTTTTGAAAGTGTCTGCCACAAAAAGCAGATACTGAGGGACCTCCCTATTCCTCTTCTTCACTCATAAGTAGGAGAACTACTAACCCCTGGCATACCCCTAGACTATAGTGTAGACAAACTAGACAGATATACGGTACCAGATCCCTCTGTGCATCTGGATGACCATCAGCCTTAGATTTTAGGAGAGTACCTGACAATGCCCTCCCAACAGTTCAGCCTGGCCATTTCAGTCCTGACACTCTTGCATGGATATTATCAAATCTTGTATTGGCCCCTACACAATTATTCATGACAACAACAGTTATTCTCTTTGCTCTATCAGCTTGATCATTCTTTTTGGCAGTAACTCTTCTGCAATAGATCTCTCTCATACATGACTATCTCTAATAGATTTGCACCATGGTTGTACCTGGATTATATTGTACTGTATTGTGTTTGTCATTTGACATTCTAGATTGTAGTACAAGGTTTATACTGACTTTTCTGGAGCTCTTCTTTTTGGGTCCCCATGCTATTGTAACAGAATGTACTTTTAAGTTCCACTGATATAACTTGATCGCTCACAGACATTAATATTATTTCTTTCTTTCTTTAGTTACTATATCACATGCCTTTGTAACCAATTAGTCTAGCAAGTTTAAAAGCAACTCCTTCCTTTGTTATTTTAAAAATAACAAGATGAGCTCATCTTTTTTACTCCCCCATGCTATTTTAATAGAATGTACTTTTAAGTTCCATCAATATATTTTGGTCACTCACAGACATTAATATACTTTCCTTCTTTTCTTTCTTACTACATCATATGCTTTTGTAACCAATACATAATGACAGTTTGCAAGTAACTCTTTCATTTCTATTATAAACAATAACTTGAGTACAAGCATATCGTTATATCCAAAAAATTCCATTGTAATATCAGAGTCATCATATAATGCCAAAATATTATATATGCTTCACGCTATCTCTAATCTCAAGATGGTATTTATGCATAGAACCTATGCTGCTCTCAAAAATTATGCACAATATTAAGTTCCAAACTAGTACCCAGACACCTTCATAGCATTCAAAAAACTCCATCCATTAAAATGCCATCAGAAAAGCTTCATAAAGACAGGAGTCCTATGGTTAATGAGAAGTGTCCTCTGGAGATGGTAAGTCGCCCTATGGCCCACTATAGATTTCAGTGAAAGAAGAGGGTCAAATGGAATCTAAGATGAACCTGTGCATTGAATCACCTATTAGAAAGAAAAATAAAAATCGTTCAGAACTGGGAATTATGAATATTCTAGCAATCTGCAGAATATGTATACCTTGAAATGTTCATAACAAAATACTGGTAAATAGAATCATACCTAAATAAGCCCTAATGTGCATTGGCCCCTAGCAAGAGACATGAACTTTTTGCTGATAAATCACTCCTTACCATAGCTAGAAAAGTGACCCTCTCATCATTTGTTTTGGTACCACTTACAAGGGTGCCTCAAGAGGAATCCAAAACGCTTGGTGAACCATAAATGGTCCAATAACTAGTATGTTTCACTAGCCTTTACAACCTGTTCCTGCTACATTAGTCTTATGATTAAAAAGTGCCTTCTTAATTTCATTAACGTATCAATAGGATTAATATGGTAAGTTTGTTGGAACCTTGAGTCTGTTAGCCCAAATCACAATCAGTGAAGGAAATGAGCATCAGTTGTGCCTATCTATGATATGTTTTATAATGGCCTAAAACTTAATAAGACATGAAGAACAAAGTCAACATAAACACAGATGATTTTTAAAGAAATGGGGTAAAAGTTCAATTTGGACCTTTCTTTCATAGATTAAAACATATACAGTATCAATTTCAATTAGGAAGTTGTCCTAACAGATATTCTAGCCCCTTTTAAAATGAGCTTATTGCTGATATGCTTCTTGTTACAGTTTGAGATGGTGAACAAAATACAACACATGACAACAAAGAAACACAAGACAGAACCGGATGAATTAAGAAAGATGCCTTCATAGGTTTCATGAGAGGCTTAAACAATATAAATGTAATTAATAACGGGAGAAATCCTATTTCCGTTTCAAGGTTATGATTTACTGCTTTTAGTACACTTATATTTTCAAACAGCTCCCTTATGCTATTTAAAACAGAACATCAAACACAACAATTGATATTGGCCGAGTAATTTATAATTATAAATAACTCAAGGGCAAGAGAATCTTCCCCAAACATGATTCCTTGAATCGCATTATGAATCAATCATCAACTGAAATCTGGAGAGAATCATTAGTTTACATTATAATGGCTTTGTTATAAGCATTTTAGGAGCACATAAGGCTGAAAATATTTTGGATAATAAGAAAGTTATTAATTACGTAGTCATGCTCTTGCATTATTCTTCTATCAGTATATAAATACTGACCTTTTGCTCTATAGTATTGTTATAATTTAATAAGGAAGAATATAATACCTGGCCATGAATATCACCACAAACTGTGAATTTCTTTCCATTTGGAACAGTGATATCAACTAGTGAGGGCAGAGCTCGCAGCAAATCCCTGGCTTGCAATACGATTTGGAATGCATACCTAGAATACAGAATAATTACATCAGAGGCAAATTAAATCATTATGTGGTAGAAATAAGCAGACTTTGTCTATAAACGATTTGCAGAAATATCTCATGACATTACCTTTTGTGTAAATTTTTCTGGCTTTTGAAATCCTCCATCATTTTCTTTACAAAATCCAATGTTATAGTTTCTCCTTCTATTCTAGCACCACTATATTGGGGCTCAACATCTACAGAGTAAAAGCAAGATTAACTTCAATACAATATCAGCCTTACTATAATCAGCAAACATGCATCTTATCTCTGAAAATAATACTAAGAACAGCACAAATATCTTTTACTTTAATTATTACAAAAACTTAAACTAACATTGGATTGCGCCAAGTGCAACTCTGCAACTCTAAAAATGAAAAGATTAAACTGGCAAAATTTACGCCCACAACAAAGGAAAGTATTGGAAACTAACTTGGCCTTTTTTTAATAGCGTAAATTCTATAAAACTTTGGCTAATCTGTAACAGACAGGTAACAAAACAAAATTCACTTGTGAAACCACGGGAAATCACAATTTTTTATGCCTGGTGAAAAAATCACCAAAAAAAACCATCATCAAGTTTTGATGAGGACTCGCCAAAAACCTTGCATGAAATCTTATAAGTAATCGCAAAAAAACACAGCAAAACTCAACCAAATTTGAGCAAAAACTGGTATGGCCAAGCTTTTGCAGAGTTTTGCAAATTTGGCCAAGTTTTTGACAGGAATAGTTTTTAAGGTTCTTTTATGAATTTAAGTATTTTCTTCAAGGTTTTTTCACCATGTTTTTGCCAAATCTGCAAGTACTCTTAACAAATGGGTTTGCCAAGTAATTGCCAAGTTCAACTTTTCCAACATTTTAAAATACAACGCTGTTATTAATGTTTAGTTCTTGCAGCACATATATAGGATTTGTTAATATAATATAAATTTATGACCATCTTACGTATCACTGAACAAACAATTCAGAGCATTTCATGCTTGGTGGCATACAAAATGCCAATGTCAGGGGATGGAAAACATAAGAATGACAACATACCAATTATTGTTTCTTTTAAATCAAATTATCTTTACCTTTATACAAAGGCGCCTCTTGTGACCAAAATAGCATGGCATGAAACAGGCACTTTGTAAAACCCTCTCCATCTTTCTCCATCCATATGACTAGCATTACCTAAATTGTCCATGTCCTGCATTGAGTGATTTTTATTTATGCAGGCTGCTCACCTCTTATGTCAAAGAGATATTGCATAATTGGATGCTGCACTCCTATGTTTAATACTCATTCCAGATGCTAACTGTCTATATTGGACAATTCACATGCTGAAGGCTATCATAATATCCCCTTGGCTACCCTAGGGCCTGAACAACATCTATCTTATGTTTTAGTATTTAAGATTCCATCAGGAAAAAATGCATTCACTCAAAGTAGCTAGGAGTTGGAGTGGAACATTATAATCCTTCCAACTAGCAAACCTGCTCTTTGGAGATTGAAACTAGTAAAACTGCTCTTTGGAGATAGCTAAGGGAGCATTTTACTTTTAGATGCTTGGTTGATTTTTTTTTTAGTTAAGTGGAAAAGGCATCCCCCGTCACTACCTTCTAGATATGTGAGGACTAAATATGTGTAAGAACTTTTGTAACAAAGAAAGAAATTATTTTAATATCCATGAATGACCAAAAAAGCTCAATGGGACTCAAAGAGTAGAGCAGATTACAATAGCAAATAAATGCCAAAAACAAAGTTTCTCATAGTCCTGATAAACAGAAAGGAGTAAACCCTAGAGTCTAGACAACCACTATGTACAAATACATATGATAGAAAAGTATCCTAATAAGGGAAAATCCCATATTAAAAGAGCGAACAGCCAATAAAGAAAGGGAAAAATAGAAGAATTAAAACAAGATTCTAGTCTGGATTTTTGGGAACAGATGAGGACACGCATCCCCAAATAGAGCATATGGCACAGAATGCTATCAATTAAGAGAAGTCCTTCATATTCTGAATCTCTTCCTTGCAGCAACCCATATCTCCAAATGGATGCATACAAATCTTAGACACCAATGAATTCTCTAAATCTGACAAATTGCCCTGTAGGAATGGCTTCCATGTGATAACTAAATCCAGCAAGGTCACTGCAAATGCAGACCAAGAAGTCAACATCTACCTTGATGACATCAGAATGTTTGACTTTTTATAGTTGTATTTTAGAATGTTTTCTTTCTTTATAGCATACTTTGTATCCGTGTTAATTAGCATTTTTCTCGTTAGAATGTTCTTTCTTTCTAATTAAAATTTTCTATCTTTCTAATTAGAACTTTCCAGTTACTATCTTTTGCATGTGCATTGTTGCCTTATCCAGGAAACACATCTTTATCCTTGTACATCTATTTCATAGATTCCAATATAGAGTGTAAATCATCAGTTTTGGCAGATGTCTTCTCTCATTTGTCCATGTTATTTAGCTATTTGCATTCTAGTCGGTGCATTTTCCTGTTATAATTTCACTGCAGTTACAGATCATTTGGTATACATCCTTGCTCACTTGGGACCCATCCTTGCTGAGTTTGCTCAGTCTCAATTTGTGATTAGTTGTGGCACCTTGCCCTGCTGTTCAGTTTTCTGCTTTTGCATTTGCTGCCTAAGGATGCTGTCTGTTTTTTTTTTTGCCCTGCAAACCTTGACATTGCAGGATTGCTGCAGTTTGCCACTTTGAGCAACATATGAATATAATTGAAAGGCTGTTTTTGACAGGTTTCAAAAGACATACCTATTGCATAAAGATGATCAGGAGTATAAATTCACTTCTTTTGTTAATCCTTTGCTTTTTGGTAGACCTGCAATAAAACAAGTCAATTTGCACAAATTTCTTACTCTTTGTATCCTTTGAGAAGATGCTCATTGCATTGCTCCTATGCTTGATCCCCCTCACCTACAACAACTGTTCATCCTTGAGACAAACGCTTCTCAGTATGCCATTGATGCGGTTTTTAAGCAAGGAGGACATCTACTCTATGATGGCTTTCAACCTTGGCCCCTATTTTAATAGCTCTTCCAGCCATGCATCTGACCCACAAGCAAAAGCAGCAAGACAAAGCTTCTGCTTTGTACAGAATTTGGCAAAGCCTCATGCCAACGTTCAGGTTAGTCTTCAGCGCCCACAAACCACATCCAAGGCACTTCATGATGGATTTTGAGTGCCTCATTTTTTCAAGTTGGCGACCATGTTTGGCTTCAGCTGGACAAGTTAATGACCATCTCAAAGCCACGTCACTTGGCGGAGAAGATTCTTGACACTCATCTTGAAGATCCAATTTGCCATTTTCAGGATGATATTTTTCCTTTATGTTTGGATTCCTCACCTATTGTAGAAGTTGGGAGCAACTTCCAATAAGCAGAAAGGAAATGATGAGAACAGTATGTTACTTTTTATAGTTATATATTGACATGTTCTTCTGCCTTGTAGCATACTTTCTATCCATGTAAATTAGCATCTTTCTAGTTAGACCTCTCTTTCTAATTAGAACTTTCCAATTACTATCTTTTTCATGTGCTTTAATGCCTTATCCAGCAAGCACATTTTTATCCTTGTACATATATTTAATAGATATTCTACTATAGAGAGTAAATCATCATCTCTCATTTTGTTCTTCTGTCTGTGTTTTTCTGCTGTTTGCATTCCAGTCAGTGCATGCTGCTGTTATAATTTCTCTGCAGCTAATGAAGTTTCTGAATTTGACAGATTGCCCTGTAGGTATGGCTTTCATGCGATAACCAAATCTGGCATAGGCCATTGCAAACGCAGACTAATAAGTCATCATCTACCTCGTGTGACAAGTTAATTTTAAGCCTCCAAATAGAAGAGATGCCTCTTCCCTTTCAACTTTCAGTGTCTTTTCAGACCTGCAACAGTTGATTATAGTTAGGTGCATTGATACCCTTGAGCCTTCTTGCATTTTTTCCCTTTTAGGATATGCAAGGCTCATGAGTCACATTAACACTCCAACTTGGTAGGCACACGCTTCACCTAAGGGCTGCTGTAGTAACATATTTCAGTGAATAACCATTTGATAATAATTTCTATTCCAATAATAGTAGACTGATTGATATTAGATACCAAGGCCTTCTAAAAAATTGATCATGCCTCATCATCCACAACCATAGAATATTATAAAATTTCATACATACTCTATTGTTTATCATTATGGTTTATAACATTTCAACCCTTTTAAAAAGCTTCCAACTTAAAGTTTTTACTAAAAATAACGGCCTTCTAGCTTAATATCAGAGAGTCAGAAAAAATAAACACCATTTTTGGGGGGATGTGACAAATATCTCTGACTTCATTGTCCCTTTTGCTAGCATATGATATTTTTGCATCCTATTGTGTTATATTTCCTGTGCCCTTTCAGTTGTGATATGATGTTGGATAGAATTGGGTATGATTTCAATTTACATCAAGAACCTTTCTGAACTAAAATGATTAATAGAAAATGCAAGCTTATGTTAAACTCAACTAAGGCTCATAACCATCCAGCTCTGGGGATTACAACAATGCCTCTAGGCAGTAGTGAATCAATAAGGATCTAAAATTCCAAATGATAGTGCTGCACCACCAAAATTAACTTTCCATTAAAATTCTACACATAGGGATTAGTATGACAATTTGCTTCCACTGTCCAGCGCACAGAAAAAAGCATTAAACAAGGAGCAGCACCATAGAGCAGATAAGGAAGGCTGCAGGACCTAAAAAGAATACTCTCAAAGGAACCTGCAGGGCCATCCCATGTTGATGCTGCTAGTATCAAGCTGAAAGTTGTTTCTGCTGAAGCCCCAGATCTGATTTCCTAAAGCTGATGAATTACGTAGTTAGTTTTGGTATATGCTGGTTGCGCACCCCCATTTTGTAGCATGCAGCTGAACATATCTACTTTGATGCTAAACCTGTGTTTTGGGTATTATAAATGGACAAGGAATATTTAGTTTTTTGATAGTTTTCACTGTAAGGCTGAGTAGAAGCCCTTTTAAACATCCCCCATTATCTTTAGCATACCCAAATAACCCTTATCACAGTACTTCCACCTTGTATGCAAGCTTGGAAAGAAAATTACCTATTGAATGGAAATCAACAGATTCAGAGACTAGATGTTTGTCATGGTCATCCACTGAGATGGCCTCTTCAAACCTAAGTTTTTGGACTGCTTTCTCACACTCTTTAAGCTTCCTGGAGGCATCAGGATCATTTGGAACAATTCTTTTAACCTGAATCACACAAATCAAAAATAACCCTAGACTGATTAAGTACAAGAGGATATGTAACAAATCAAAATCAATATCTAATCATGCATGTGAGCAAACTTTAAATTCAAAACTGCAAAAATAAGCTCATCCATAGACATTTACATGTCTATGTATGTGTATAATTAGATTTAAGACTGACAAATAAACAGAAGAATGACATTCCATATTTGTAATTAATTGCACATGCTTTACACAAATGGACTTCTTTGATATTCCTTTTGAGAGGTACCTTCGGCATTTGCAAAATGCAGCTTTACCTAAAATGCTATTCAAATTCTAGGGAGCCATGAAAACAACATTAATATCCTGTTACAGAAATACAGGCTTAAATTTCAAAGCCAGAGAATCCATGGCTTAGAAATTATGCAAGTATCTAATAAAAACTATCAGGTTACTTGACATGTTTGTCATGATCAAACTTATGACAATAAATCAATTATGAAGCTGAAAAACTGTACTTTTCCACACAAAGATTTAGAATATAGAAAATACCTGATGGAAATCTTTCAGAGCTTCCTTGAATTTGCCCATTGCAAGATACGCAGCACCTCTTCGGTAGTAGCCCTGCACTTAAAATGTTACTATAATTAAAAATCATCTAATATATCATGCCTAATAAAGGAACAAAATAAAAATCAGATCCCATCAACACAGACCTTAATATATTTGGGATCAATTTCGATCGCTTTTGTTGCATCTGCAATAGCACTTCCATACTCCTCCAGTTTTGTGTGCGCAAAAGCACGATTTCCCCAATAAATTGCATTTTGACTGTTCAATTCTATGGCTTGAGTATAAAGCTCTATGGCTTGTGAATACTTATGAGCTGTATATAACAAACAAGATGGAATCATTAACAGCATAGCAAAAATGAAACACCAAGTGCTCAAAAGACACTGACTATAAATGCAAATTGCAAAATTAAAAGGAAAAATGCGCTATACAATCTTAGATAAATCATTTGTTTGTGCTGAATTTCATGATGCTACTTTTGCAGAAGATATTTCTTTGCTATTCCAAGGCCCTAGGAAAACCATATATTTACTTTCTTGCACTCAATAATTAATATAGTTAGGCACAGTGGTTATGTAAGCTGATACTTGCAATGAATATATGAAATTGAGGGAGTGAATTAACAATGACCAAATTATGAATAAGACCAAAAAGTGGAAATGATTGAGGGATGGAATTTAGATAAACTGAGCATACAAAATACTGAAACTTCTCTTATTAATTGATTCAACTTCTCTGTTGCAAGAAGAGAGAAAGGGAATTACCTTGAAATGCTGCATTGGCAATAGCTTTTATCTCCTCTGCTCGCTCAACATCTGAAGTAGCAGTAGAATTCATGTTGGACGTGTCTCTAGGATGTCTGTCTCAAATATAATGTTCCTGGCTGCTAAAGTACAAACTCCATAAGCCACTCTTCAACCATTACCAAAAACACCATTTCTAATACCATATCAACTCAAGGTAAGCCTTCCTGAAGGATCATGGCCTAAATTAAACTGCTTCAGCAGTTCCTTTAGTACCCCTTGTCAAAATTCCTGCTGCAACAACAAAAACCTTCATACATGCTACACAAGCTCTCCTCACATTGCCCCTATAACATCCCAAATTACTAAGTGCATTGCTGTCAACATTCAACTGCTAATATTATCTTGCGATTTGTACTGTCCTTTTATTTATACCACAATATATTAGTATGATTGCAAAGCATATAATCATGAATCAACAGAGATAGGGTAAATTTTTCTCCAAAAACGACTCATCTTTCAAGAGCCATATCTTTGCATAAAGTTATCTGACTGACTCAAAAAATTCTTGCACCATTTTTGTGCAGAATTTGAAGAGCTTTAAAACGAGTGGTTGTACGAAATAATCCAATCAATATTGAAGGAGATACGACCATGTCAAGACAGCTGTCCAAAACAAAACAAGCATTAGGGCAAATTTTTCCAAAAAAATGTCTCATCTTTCAGGAGCCATATCTTTGCGAAGGGTTGTCCGATTCAAATGATTCTTGGATGGTCCACCCAAGATGAGGATGAGCCATATCTTTGCAAAGACCATCCTCAGTTTGTTGATATGATAGCGCAGACGTGGAATTATTCAGGAAAATTTAATGCATTCAGCTGCTTCTACAAAAAAGAGAGATATGAATAAAGCTTATGATAGGGTTCAATGAGATTTTGGTTTTGCAATATTAGAAAAGTTAGGATTTGGGAAGAAATGGGTCAGATGGAATAAAGCTTGTCTCTCTACAGTATAATTTTCAGTGTTGGTCAATGGGCTAGTAACAAAAACATTTAATGCCAGGAGGGGTCTTAGACAGGGAGATCCTCTATCACCATATATGATCATTATTATGAGAGAGGTATTGGGAAGGAACTTGAAAAATGCATACAAAGATGGGCTAATAGGCAAACTTAAGGCTAGTAATAACATCATCAACATCACCCATCAATAGTTTGTAGATGATACAACCCTTTTGAGAGAGCAATGAAAACCGAGACCAGAGCTTTGACTAACTTATTAAAGGAATATGAAAGAGCATCAGAACAAAAAGTTAAAAAGACAGAATCCAACATTTACTTCCTAAACACTCCAGCTAGAATCAAAACAGGGATATACAGGTTACTTCATGGTTGAGAAAATATGCAAAAAATCCCGATTTTGCCGATTTTTTCCCGATTCACAGGCTAGCCGATTTTTTGCCGATTTTGCCGATTTTTTCCCGAAAAAATCTGATATGCATGAAAAAAGCTTTTTTCAATGAAAAATTACATTTTCTTCGGTTTTTTCAATTAAAAAATGTCGATTTTTTTGCCGATTCCTATTCTTTGCCAATTTTTAAACCAGCCGATTTACTACCCGACTCCAATTTTCTCAACTATGCTTCATATAGAGGAGGCAAATTTACAAGTAACATATCTAGGGATGCCCTATTTGAGGGGAGAATGAGGATAGAATTGTGGAATCCAGTTATAAGTAAAATTCAGAATAAACTACCGGCATAGAGAGGTAGATGGTTATTGTTAGCAAGGAAAAGTGCAGCTAACTAAATCGGTCTTACAAGCCATTCCAATATATTATATGTCCTTGTATATTATGCTAAAAGCAGTAGAAAAAAGTTTAATTTATATTATGCGGTCATTTTTGTGCTCAGGATTACATGAAAAAATGAAATTTCCCTTGGTGAAATGGAGCACGGTGTGTGATGATAAAACTATGAGAGGTCTCGGTTTAAGAGTTCTTACAAATGCAAACTTAGCTCTAAGGGGAAAAGTAATTTGGAGATGGTACAAAGAGAGTCAAAGACAATGGGCAATAATTAATTGTTCTAAGTATGTTGAGCACAATGACCCAAGTTTAATCTTTACTCCATTCTCACTACCAGATAGTTTTGCACTACGAAACGGTTTAAAAAATCAATTGATCTAGTGATTAAAGGTCTAAGATATGTGGTAGGAACTGGAGAAAAAAATTCTATTTGTATGGATACTTGGTATGATAAAAAACCACTCAATCTAGATCCAATTTTGAAACCATGGATGAAATTATTTCAAGACAAATATGGTAATAGGGTTTCAAACATTATGTACAAGGATCAAGAAGGAAGATACAAATGGAAAGAAGATTATTTTACAAGTATACCAAACATTGTTGCTAGGAGGCAGTTGAGCAAAAAGATAACAACAGTGATTATTCTAAGGGGAGCCGAGGATAAGCTTATTTGGGAGTTGAATAGCTCAGAAGAATACACAACAAGAAGCGGATATAATGTAAAGCATCAACAAAATAGGAATACTGCAAGAATATGGAGAGATATTTGGGATAGCCCAAGCATTCCAAAAGTCAAAATGTTTGTATGCCTAGTAGGTCATAAGAAAGTTTTATCCAAAATAACCTAATGAAAAGGGATTTTCATGGCCCCTCACAATGTGTTCTATGTAAAAAAGCGGAGGAGAGTATACACCATCTCTTCGGACACAATTCGATAATCTACGAACTATGGCAATGGATTCTTAAATAGTTTGGTAAATGCATGGTGATGAATGGTCGAATTGAAGAATGGTTAAAGCAATGGCAGAGCACTTTTAAAAGTGATGCATTACAGACAATCTAGGATACATCGAAAGATACAATACTTTGGACGATATGTTGTAAGATGCATTACAGACAATCTAGGATACATCGAAAGATTTGTTGTAAAATTTAGATTATTCTAATGGCTTCTAAGTTCTAAATATTTTTGTTGCAACCTATTAGTATTTAGTATTTTTCATTTTTTTTATGTAAATTATTTTAAATTTCAAAAAAAATTAATACTATTATATTTGTCGTGCCCCAACCATCCCCTAAAATTGGCTTGCCCGTCCCCCACTATCCCCAAAACCCATCCCCCAGCCTCGTGGAACCTTGTTAAAAAGCCTATGGGGTTTGGGAGAAGTGGTAAGGGTAATGAGTTTCACACCATAAACCAAGGTTCCAAACCCATGGTTGAACCTCAAATTTAATCAAATGGCAGGAGCTCAACTGGTTAGATACATCAACTTTTAAGGCAGAGGCCAGCATTCTAATCCTGCCAAGCAATATATGCATAATTGCCAAGATGTTGTAATACTATGGTGACTCGGTTATCGGTGGAACCCATTTCCATCCCATATAATCAAATTATAGAAAATGCAATTGTAATCAAGATGGATTGCTTATAGAGAATATTCAATATCCAAATACACAAAAGAATGTCACCTACGAATATCACCTAGTGTAAATATCCCAAAATATGGTTCAGCACTCATCTTCACTTTAAGGAATTGAAACTGACAGCAATGGGTTACAAGGCCAGAAACTCTACACCAAGAACCCTTAATTGATCTTTAAGAAGTATAGAATGACAGCAATTAACAGCAGGACCATAAATCTTACATTCTCTTATTAAAATTAGTCCAGAATGCAATGGGGAAATGTTTTTAGTATATCATATTCTTGTTCATATGTTAGAATTTAGTATATAAGAAAGGTGCTTGTGAAGATCAGCACATAGTGTTCAGGCTCTCCCCGAATCTGCGAGCCTAGCGACCTTGCACAAATCATTTTGACCCTAGGAGAGTCTCTTTCTATAAAATGTAGTACAAGTTATATTTTTTTAATTTTCCATGTCATTGTGTAGCTTTGGACCAAGCCCGAGACCATGTCTAAAAAAATACAGCCTTGCCTTGCCGAGTTTTGTCCCAAGATTTGCACCGAGCCCGAGTCCATATCAAAAGATACAGGCTGCCAAGTCCGAGACAATGGCGCTGGGATTCTCGACTCACAATCAATGACGCAGAAATATCAAACATTGACAATGGCACGTTTCGAAAAAAAATGCAAATATATCAACATTTGGATTAGAATGAAGGAAAATCAGGCACTGGCAATGCAATGTTTGGATTCCTATTTGGCAATATAGTAATATTATTTTGACCTTTGTAATCTGTTTTTATTTACTTAATAGCAGAAAAAATACAAGCACCCGCAAAAAAGACAGAATTTTGTGACATACTTTGAAAACCTCCGTGAGCAACTTGATGACATATAATTACTTTGGTAAAACAAGAAACTTTGGTGAATGAAAGACATACATGCTGAAGCTTCTATAAAGAGAACGAAAATTTCCTTAGGAGCATACCATTTCATACACATATATGTGTGCGTATGCTTGCTATAAAGCTGGAGTAGACTAAGTCTAAAGATAACTTTTTGAAGATGCAAACTGAACAAAAAACATGATTTTCCAAAAAGCAGTTTCTTCTGTATACTGAAGAACAACATAGATTTCACAAATACCATAATAAACCACTATGTAAGAGTTACTAAAAATCGTCAGTGCCACATACAAAGATTAAGATTGCAATGAATAAATGTAGAAAAGGATTTTATGACAATCATTTTCTGTCACCGAACACAGAATTTAAACAAATAAAATATTTATATAAAAACCCTAATTCACAGGGTTTTTGAGATACTCATGAAAAAAAGGGTGAAACAATTATGTTGTATAGCAGAAAAAATAATTTTATTTCGTTCACATTGCATTTGTAAAAATGCAAATAATTATTGTTTACATAACAAACAGAGCTTAGGGCATATCTTTCATTCTGAAATTTAAAGAAAATGATTACCTTCGATATATGATATTAGTGGATGATTCTCTTTATTATCTTCCCTCTCCTTTCATCTGATGATACATGCAGTATAAAAAGGTTTGAGGTAAGTGGAATATGCTTCTACTTCTGCCCTTCCTCTCTCCCTATTATTGAGGAAAAACCAGATGTTTCACGAGGACGACGGGTGAAATTCTTTAATATGAAACCTACGCATCATTATATGGCAAGCAAATGAGGGCGGATATAGCGACGTGTGTATACATGTATATGATGTATAATGTTAAAGCGATCATTTTTTATGGGGTTCAAATTTTGTTTCTGGGACCAAAGTCAAACATTGTACTTTTCCATTCTAAAGATGAGGGGCCAGTGGGAAGTATGGCTTGTAAAGATGCTAATAGGAAGTATGGTTTTATTCTAAATAGATAAGTTAATTGGTAGAGGTTTAGTGTGTTGATGAGTTGTTCTGGTTTTATTTTTTTTGGATGATTCGATTTCAATTAACTTAGTTTTGATTTTATTCAAGTTTTTTATATTATAATAAAAAATAAATAAATATATTAAAATATAATAATAAATAAATAAAAATTATTGGATTTTTATTGGTGGGTTGTTTTGATTCGATTTTTTGGATGGTTCGAATCCAATTAACTTTATTTTTACTCAACTGGCTAGGGTTTACAAAAATTCTATGCATAATAAAAAATTTAAAAAAAATCGGGTCTTTGTTGGTGGGCTATGTTGATTAGATTTTTTTTTGGATGACCTGAATCCAATTAAATTTATCTTTACCCAAAGAATCAGGATTTACAGTTCTTTATATAACTAGTTCAGATATAAAAGATATATATCTAAAAACGTTGAAAGTTATCAATCCTGAGGTACGTTAGTCAGCTGTTTTAGTTTAAATATTTTAAATGTTCGATAACAGTTGGTTAATCGATTGTTTTAGTTTAAATATTTTAAATGTTTTTGTTAATGTCGGCTTTTTTTAATAAAAACAAATTGTTTACGGCGTGACATGTATGACCTCTTTGCCTCCTACCCCTGTCGGCCATTGTGGGAACGCTCCTCGGCATAATAAAAATAAATTTAAATAATTATAGGGGATAGTGCAGGTTTTGGCTCTTATTCAGGAGGTTCAAGGTTCAAAATGTGGTTGTGGTTGGGTGAGTGTGTTCATAAAAAAAATAAATAAAAATAAAAAATATGAGGGGTGAGTGGGAAAAGTCTTGTTTGTAAGATGTTTGTGAGGATGGCAAGGGTTTTTTTCTTATACTTTCAGGTCTTTTTAAATATATTAAATATATTTACAAAGCTGAAGATTGCATATTCATAATATATTATAATTGACTTTTAAATTGAATCTAGAATATAACAATAAGTCTTTAATGTTGATATGTTAAAATAGTTTATAATTTTTTTTAAATAAGTTATTTATAGTTTTTTATTTCTTTTAAAATAGTAAAATATTATATTGTTATGGACACATTGCTATCAATTTAATTAAATTATTTTTAACTTGTTTTTTAATGAATGAAAGATGCTCTTCATTTGTCTTTCTACCAAAGTGATTTATCTTTATTAAATGGTTTTAACTCAACTTTTATATTTCTCAATTTTTAAGGAAGAGATTTAGGTTTAAATCTTATAAGCAATAAGTGCATAACGGTTAAACTGTAATACATGGTCATAACTCAATTGGTTATCTTCATTTTTCAAGGAGGAGACCCAAGTTCAAATCTTGCTAGACAATACATATATAATTGTCAAGTTGTAATAGTCAAGGTGTAAAATGAGTGGGATTTGTTTCAATATCATATAACTAATTTTAAAAAGATATGTGTCACCATTATATGGTCATGATATACTATGAGTAGAGTTGTGTATTTGTTACCTAATTAATGTCTTTTTTTTTTTTGTTACATAGGAGAGTTGGTTACAACCATTTTTTTTAGTAAGTTGGTTACAGCCACTATTTTTAGTAACTGGCCAGCATAGGGTTCAAACCACATGGACTGCTCTCAAACAAACTTATTCGTCTTTTTCTTGTTGACTCGGCGTGAAATGGAGACCACCGGTCGCTCGAGGTTTGTACCGTTGTCGTCGGTCTAACACGCACTCAAAGGATTTAAAGCAGACTACTACCTCTGTTCCTCGTATCCCCTAGGGCCAGGATTTTTCGTTCCACGGGGCCTATCCCATTCAAGTATACCCCTCAGGCTAACCGAGGGTTTTTTTGTATTCGGTGCAAGTCATCAAGCTTAAACCCCGAACCTCCTTCTGATGATTGAAGGAACTTGCTAATAAGGTACTTGATACAGATAAAACCTTATATTAAGGAAAATCGTTCCCCGTATCCCCTCGAGGCCAAGAATTTTCTTTCCACAAGACATGTTCCATCTGGGTATACCCCTCAGGCTAGCCAAGGGTTTTTTGTATCCAACGTAGGCCATCAGACTTGAACCCTGGACCTCCCTTCGAGGATTGAGGGAACTTGCCAATAAGGTACCTAGTGTGGATTATTTAATGTCTTTTTATTAAGAGATAAAATCTCCCTTTGTCTATTTGCTACCCAATTTTCATATCTATTTGATAACCAATTAAAAAATTGTATTTGGTGTATTTACTACCAATTTCCATATCTATTGATGTATTTTTTATTAAGACAAAATATTTCATTTTCTATTTGCCATCCAATTTTCTATTTGATATTTTTTTCATTTAGAGAAAATCTCACTTGCCAAGTTATATTCTAAAGTTTGAATTATGTAAATATGAAAACCAACACTTTTATCATTGCTAAGTTCTTAGCATCAACTCTTTGATATTATTTTTTTGGATTTGGTTAGTGTGAGAAACCCTTATGACCGACACTCAAGGTTGGGCTCTCCATCCCACCATGACCTCTCATAAAGGAGAGAATTGAGCTTATCATAGGGAATTTAACACACAACCCCACACACATCGTGGTTTGAACTTTGGACTTCCCGAAGAAGAGCCAAAGCATCAACTCTTTGATATTATTTGTATTAAAAGATAAAATCTCACTTATTTGGTTGTCTTTTAAAGTTTAATTTTTGCCAAGATGAAAATCAACACCACGAATGGTTAAAATATTTTTTACAAGATTTCTATATCTATGAAAATCAACACTTTTCATTATTTTTCCTCAAATTTCTAAGTTCCTATAATCAAATCTTTGATGTTGTTTTTATTAAGAGATAAAATCTCGCTTTTTCAATTGATTTCTAGAGTTTGAATTTTTCCAAGCATTGCAAATGATTAAAATATTTGCTACCAAATTTTTATATCTATGAAAATCAACACTTTCATCGTTCTTTTTGAATTGCCAAGTTCCTACAATCAATCCTTTGATGTTGTTTTTATTAAGGAATAAAATCTCACCTGCCCACTTGCTCAATTGCCTTCTAAAGTTTGAATTTTGACAATATGAAAATGAACATCGCAAATAGTTAAAACATTTGCTATCCAATTTCCATATCTTAAAAAATTTATCAGACTTTCATATCTATAAATATGTTAGCTACAACAACCTATCAATTCTCTAATTATTTTGGGGTTATATTCATGCTTTAATTTTCCAGGATATCATTTTTAACAATTTTTTAGTTTTTATTTGTAGACTCTACTCTATTTCTTGTTTAAAAACAATTTATACATTGTATATAATTATTTTTAAAAAATTATCAAATGACATTAGGAGTGGGGCTCGTTTCAATCCCATATAACCAATTGAAAGGAAATATATATATATGAATGTAAATGGCCAAAATCATAATATGCCCCTTGCGCTTATTCCTGGATGCTCAACTAGAAAGTGGGCTACTAAAGGCATTCATACATTTAATGATATTTTGATTAATGGTTGTCTCATACCTTGGGAATGTCTTAGTGCTGCGTATGAGCTTCCACAATCTCAGTGGAGGACGTATTCTTTACTAAGGGATTCCTTTTTGCGGTATGATAGCCATGTTTTCCTTGATAATATTTAGCAATTTTATGATACCCATAAGTGGTTGGATGGTACGAGACTTAGAAGCATTAAACCCAAGATGTTATATAATTTATTGCAGGACAGTTCTGATATTTTGAGACATGTTAATAATTGTTGGCAGTTGTTACTTACTGTTAATCAGGGTCAAAGTATTTTACAGCACATATGGTTCAGTCCATTAGAGCCTAAGAAGGCATGTTTTTGATGGATGTTTTTGTTACACAGGTTGCCGATCTGCAAACAATCTAATAATTACTTGATGTGTTCATTATGTCGGTTACTTGATACTTTTGATCATATATTTTTTGACTGTTTATATGCTCGTGAGATTTGGGGCATGTTCTTTTCTTCTCTGCATGGTTGGAATATCAGTAATGTTCATATTAGACAGCATGTTATATTTGGCTTTATTCCTGGGTTGCATCACTGTTATAATATGTTCTGGTTATTGCTATCTACGAAGATTTTATGGCATCTGTGGTGTACTAGGAATGATGAGTTGTTTTGGAATGCTTTGAGAACCCTTACTGAGTCTCTAAGGAGACTCACGAAGTTTAAAATTTTGCTTCAGGTGTCCCGGGTTTTGATCACTTTCAAGGCAAAATTCAGATAAAAAAAGGCCAATGTTCTTCCTCATCTTCAGGATTTGCATTTCCAGCTTAATGGTTATTCACAGGTGTTAATTCTTCGTTATTATCTTCAGCTTTTTATTAATGAGTATAATTTGAAACATGTTGGCAGCTAACAGTCGGATCTTGTGCAGTTTCGTGTTCTTTTTGAAGACTCAGATTGTATTTTGAAGATTGCTACTGTTATGGTGGCTGATATTGGTTGGATCCCATGTATTTCTGATGTAATTTGTAGATTCAGCTTAGTTTTTGTTGGTCATCTGGATAGTTTATGGTTGTTGTTATTATTATACAGTTGTTGTTCACTCATGGATGTTTTATAGTTTGTATATGATTTCGTTTTGATAGCCTTCGGGCTGTAATCTTGTAAATTTTGTTTTTTATTAATGCAAGTAAATGATTTCTCATTTCAAAAAAAACATCATCCATGTACTAGCATGAAGAATACTTACAATAAAATTATTCAAAATTTGTATACAATCTTTATTATCAACGATTGTTATGTTTATCGCTATAGACCATTTTCCCTTAAATTCTATGGAGCTTTTTCTCAATAATATAGATATAGAAGATGACTCTTCACGTACTTGACTAATGCTCTCCATATAAAAGCTCACATGACCTTTGGCTTATCATCTTGTCACTTGTATACCAGACTCTTCACTTTCTTCTTACATGCACTACTTAACTCTATGACACTTGCATACTTCTACATGACTCTTACTCTTCTACATGCACTCCTAATACAAGACATTTAGCACATCCTCACACTACATATTTGTGGCCATAGCAGAGCGAGTGAAATCCAAGAGCAAAAATGTCTTATGTACCTAAAGTGGATAAATGCAAGATATGCTAATTACAAGGGTAGTTTAATCCATAAACTTGCAATATTATAACTAGGTGCTTAAACGTTCATAAAGAAGCAAAATATGCAAATATAATTAATTTCTTTCTCATATTCATTTTTTATTTTTATTTTATTAATAATTTGCTTATTAAATTTCTTTAAATTATTAAAATTAAATAATTAAAAAGATGCACTTTTTTCTCTCTTTCTCCTTTTGTTATTATTTTTCTTTCCTCTCTTTTTTCCTAAGATATTTTATATTTTTTTTGCTTGATAAAAAGGGGTTGTACTCGGGTCCCCCACCCTTAACAAATTACATCTCTCTTCTTTAGAGCTTGAGAGTTTACAAATAGATACACTTCTCATCTCAATTGAGATGCTATAGTTAGAAACCTACATCATTTTACATAAAATGTCTGAATTCTTGATTTTCATTTTCTGGATCTTTTCAAATCTCTGTATGAATACAATTACTCCAGAATTTAGCATCTTTCTTGACATTTTCCTATAGCAACCTTCACAATGCCAAAACTTCACCTCTACTATCTATGCCTTGCATCTTAGTAGAGTAATATTTCCAAAACATCGCACTAACATAGTCCGCTTTACCAAATCTGGATTGCTAGTTTCCTTCTTGAAACACAAGTGCAACCACAAAAATTATAATAAATAGTCTAAATGAACACACATTATTGTTACAAAATAAAATAGATATTACCAATGGAAAACATTAAAGTAAATCTTAATCATTAATTGATTTAGGCAATCAACAATTTTTGTCAGCTTCAACTAAACTTTCTACTTCCTCTAACCATGGAAAGGAGATGTTAACTTCACGATCCTCAATCAAAACCCCTCTATTGGCTAGCTTATCTACACATTTGTTTCCTTCCCTTAATATATGTGTAAACCTGATTTCTTCAAACTCTTTAGCAAGATCTTGAATTTCCACAATTATCTCTTGTATGTTCCATGGAGCCTTTGCTTTCCTCAAAATTGCATTTATTACTATGAGAGAATCACCTTCCATCCAAACTCTATTCCATTTCATTTGTTTACATATTTTTAACCCTTCTAAAGTTGCCCAAGCTTCAACTTCATTATTTGTCTTAAATCCACAATTGAAAGCATAATGAGACAAAATATCTCCTCTATTATTTCTAATTATTCCTCCTCCTCCTGCTGGTCCTGGGTTTCCTTTAGATGCTCCATCAAAATTCAACTTAACCCACTCCACATCTGGTGGTTTCCACTTTATATTATTTACCTTATTTTTGCTTCTCTTGTACCCAACATCATAATTCCATTTAATGACTTGACTCCATCTATCAAGACTCTCTGCTTCCAAATTAGGGATTGGGTGAGTTGATAGGGTTGGTTTAGACTCCTCTATGGCTAAACATATCTTTTTTTCATTACCTCTAAACTGCTTTCCTTTCCTTTAAATATTCTTCTATTCCTTTCTAGCCATATAGTCCAAAGTATTGTATCTTTTGATATATCCCATATTGTCTGTAAAGCCTCACTTTTATAAGTGCTCTGCCATTGCTTTAACCAATCTTCAATTCTTCTATTCATCACCATGCATTTACCAAACATATTAAGAATCCATTGCCATAGATTCTAGACTATTGAGCAATGTCCCAAGAGATGGTCAATACTCTCCTCCTCCTTATTATAAAAAACACATTTAGAGGGGCCATGAAAACCCCTTTTCATAAGGTTATCCTAGGATAAAATTCTTCTATGACCTACTAGCCAAACAAACATTTTGACTTTAGGAATGCTTGGGCTATCCCAAATATCTCTCCAAATTCTAGTGATATTATTATTATGTTGGTGTTGAACATTATATCCACTTCTTGTTGTGTATTCTCCTGAGCTATTCAACTCCCAAATCAATTTATCCTTGGCACCCCTCAAAATAATTATAGTTGTTATCTTTCTACTCAATTGCCTCCTAGCATCAATGTCTTGTATACTTGTAAAAAAATATTCTTTCCATTTGTATCTTCCTTCTTGATCCTTGTACAAAATGTTTGAAACCCTATCACCGTATTTGTCTTGAAGCAATCTCATCCAAGGTTTCAAAACTGGATCTAAATTGAGTGGTTTTTTATCACACCAAGTATCCATCCAAATAGAAAATTTTTCTCCAGTTCCCACCACCCATATTAAACCTTTAATCATAAGATCAATAGATTTTTTAAACCATTCCAAAGAGCAGAACCATTTGGAAGAGAGAATGCAGTAAATATTAAACTTGGGTCATTGGGATCAACATACTTAGAAGAATTCTTGCCCATTGTCTTTGACTCTCTTTGTACAATCTCTAGATAACTTTTCCCCTAAGAGCTAAGTTTGCATCTGTAAGAGCTCTTAAACCAAGACCTCCCCTAGTTTTGTCATCACACAACTTGCTCCATTTCACCAAAGAAAATTTCCTTTTATCATGTAAACCTGACCATAAAAAGGATCGCATAATAAAGATTAAACTTTTTCAACTGATTTTGGCATAGAATACAAAGACATATAATATGTTGGAATGGCTTGTAAGACTGACTTAATTAACTGCACTCTTCCTGCTAATGATAACCATCTACCTTTCCAAGCTGGAAGTTTATTTTAAACTTTACTAATAACTGGATTCCATAAATCTATCCTCATTCTCCCCTCAAATAAAGGCATCCCTAGATAAGTTGTTGGTAAATTTGCCTCCTCCATTTGAAGCAACCTATAAATTCTTGCTTTGATATTAGCAGGAGTGTTAAGAAAGTAAATTTTGGATTTAGTCCTATTAATTTTTTGCCCTGAAGCTCTTTCGTACTCTTTTAAAAAGTTATTCAAAGCTCTGGCCTCATTTATCCTTGCCCTTCCAAAAAGGGTTGTATCATCTACAAATTGTTGATGGGTGATGTTATCGATGTTATTACTAACCTTAAGTCCACTTATAAACCCATATTTGTAAGCCTTATTTAAGTTCCTACTCAAAACTTCTACCATAATAATGAACAAATAAGGAGATAGAGGATCTCCTTGTCTAAGGCCTCTCTTGGCTTTAAAATATTCTGTCACTAACCCATTGACCAACACTGAATAAGAAACTGTAGAGACACAAGATTTAATCCATCTAACCCATTTCTTCCCAAAACTAAACTTATCTAAAATTGCAAAAAGAAAATTCCATTTAACCCTATCATAGGCTTTACTCATATCAAGTTTTAAGATCATAGCTTTCTCTTTTCTTGAAGTTGTTGAATGTATAACTTCATGAGCTACTATGATCCCATCCAAAATTTGTCTCCCTTTCACAAAACCTCCTTGCTCTTCTGAAATGATTTTGTCTAACAATGGCCTTAATCTATTCGCCATCACTTTGGAAATAATCTTATAAGCCATATTACATAGGCTTATGGGTCTAAAAGAATCAAACAATTCAACATCCTTCTTTTTTGGAATTAGGGTAAGATAAGTTGCATTTATTTTATAAGGAATGTATTGTTTTACCCTAGACTGTTCCACTGCCACCAATAAATAATCCTTCACTATATCCCAATTATGTTGGTAAAAAGTTGTAGAGAGCCCATCTGGACCAGGGATTTATCCTTATTAAAAGAGAAAAGAGCTAAATGAACTTCTTCTAGAGTAATAGGCTCCATCAGTTTCCTATTGTCTTCATTTGTTATAACTGAAGGAACATCTTGAAGAAGTTTATCATTAAGAACTTTGGTCTCCTCTGAACCTAGAATATTTTGATAAAATGACTTAGCCTCTTTTCTAATTTCACTCTGATCTTCAATCCAAACCCCTTCTATTGATTTAATTCTACCAATTCTAGAAGAAGATCTCTGTACTATAGCCATCCTATGAAAAAACTTTGTATTTTTATCTCCTTTTAACCAAGTCTGTCTTGATTTTAATCTCTAGAATTTCTCTTCCTTACTCAAAATATTATGATATTCACTAAGCAACTCCCTTTCCTCTGAGCTTGTATTATTTTCATCACCTTTTTGGAATTTTGAAAGTTTATCTTTTAGTTCTTCTTTCTTCTCAAAAATATTTCCAAAGGTGTTCTTGTTCCATTCTTTTAATCTAGATGTCATAGCTTTAATTTGGTTTGGAAGAGCATACAACCCACCATTACCTAAATAATTCCATGTTTGAGCTATCATATCAACAAATTGAGGATGGTCTTCCCACATCTGCTCATATTTAAAATATGATATTTTTTGAATTCACTAACCACCATTTTAACTCTTATTGGCTAGTGATCTGAACCAATCCTTGTTAAGGTATTAATTTTAGCACAAGTTCCTTCATCTAGCCAATGATCTGAGAGAATGCATCTATCTAATTTTTTTGCTATTAGGTTCTGGCCTCTCCTGTTGTTGGTCCAAGTATAGTTGTCTTCTTCAAACTCAACTTCCCATAGATTGTTGTTTTGAATAAAAGCTGAGAAATATTTCATACTTTGGGTCAATTTCCTAATTCCCCCAAATTTTTCATTCAGCTTGGTAATGGCATTAAAATCTCCAATGATCATGAAATGGGTTTCTTGGTCTTTACTTCTCATAAAGGCCTCAATCCCACTCCAAACTTCTAATCTACCTGATCGAGTTGTAGGACCATACACATTGATAAGGATGAAGTGAATATCAACAAAGTAGCAAGTGACTAAAGAGGCTATCCAATGCCTAGTTTTATGAATGGTTACACAAGAGGTTCTAGAAGGATTCCAACAAGTTAGAATTCCCCTTGCTGCTCCTTCAGAATCCATAGCATCCCATTCACATCTTGCCCAAACTACTTTCATAGTTTTTGAAACTTCTTCTTTTGTCATTTTAGTTTCCTAGATACAGAGAATATCAGGTTTATTACTTAAACATAGGTCCCTAATACACCTATGCTTTGAGGGGGCATTAGCACCCCTTATATTCCATGAGATGATAATCATGTCTCATTAGGGGCTTTTGGCCCCTCTTGCGTATTACCAATATCATTTTGTTGTTTGGTAAAGAGAAGTTCAACCAACTTAGTTTGTGTTCCTTTCTCTATGTTAGCTCTTGCTTCCCTGGATCTTGCTTGATAATTTGAGGGTTTTCCTCTTTTTGCCTTGCCTATATCAGGAGTAGGTCTTATTATTCTATTCCTCAATATTCTTTCACCATTTTGTTTTTCAACATATTTATCCTCTCTTGGCTCTATTATAGAAGCTTTTGACTTATCCTGCTCATTTTTTAGTATTTCCTTATTAATGGTAGAGGTATTAACTTCTAAAACTACATTTTATTTACCAATTATTTTCTCTTGAATGGTGCATGGTACTTCAAGAGAGTCTTCAAAATATGATGAAACACATTCCTTGGGTTCATCGAGAATGTTCTTCCTTAAATTAGGATCATATTGAATAGATGGTTCCTTGCTAATATGTTGAAATTGTTGTCCTGTGTCCTCTAAGTTTTGATCTACTTTTTCTTCATAGGCTAAAGCCTCAAAAGAATTGGAATTTCTTCTAGTATCCTTTCTTATTGGTCTCCATTGTTCATTTTCTTTTATTTTTCTAGATCTATTTTTTGGAAGTTGAAAACCATCTTTATCCATAACCATTTGTAAATTTCTCTTACAATTTTCTACAAATGATTATGTTGGGCTCTTCTTAGGGCATGATCTCTCAATATGCCCCACCTCATGACATCTTCTACATCTAAAAGATATGTTTTCATAATCTATAGTTTGGGTCCACATCTTATCCCCATACTTAAGAATGATTGATTCTGGTAAAGCTTTACTTATATCAATCATGACCAATATTCGAGCATAAATAGCCAAAAATCCATCTTTTGTTGTATCTAAAATCTCAAGGAATTCTCCTAGAGTGTTGCCTATTGCCTTGAAGGTATCTATTTTCCAAAATTCAATGGGTAATCCAAACATCCTAACCTATATTGGTACTAGGGATAGATTTACATTTTTAGGTGAAAAGCCTTCATACCAGTGGGTAAGGAAGAGCCCTGCTCTTCCCATAAACCAAGGACCCCCTTTTAGGATTCTTTCTCTTTCTTCCCTAGAACAAAAAATGGCTAGGAAGAAACCTTTGGGAAGAAATGATAGAATCACTCTTGGAGACTTCCAACTCCTATCAATCCATTTTCTCAAGGTTGAAGCCCCTGGCCAATACCCATTAAATTTACCAAAAATTGCCCTATCTTGGAGCAATGAGGATCTCTCTGAGGTGCGCTCACTAACCTCTACCACTAGGGATGATTCTAAGGATTTAACTATAAATCGATCCATGGAAAGGAAACTAAAACTCAAAATCTAATGAAATTTATCTGAAAGTTCTATAACAAATATAATATTTGATAAAAACTTTATAAAATTTTCATGCACAATTTCTAAGATAAAGAAAGGGAAAAAAGAACTTAGCTGAAAAATTCTTTGTCCAGATAGAATGTCTTGCCTCACTGAAGTCCTAGCCCTTCATTGCTCTTCCCATCGTTCGAACCCTAGTTGGCAAATATTTGCAATTTCATTTTTCGCGACTTGAAAAATCGTCACTGCCCTTGTTTCGAATGGTTGACTTCATAGGGTTGTATCTCCCTCAATATTGCTTAGATTTTTGCATATGACCACTCATTTTAAAGCTATTCAAATTCTGCACAAGTTGGTCCAAGAATCAATTGAATCGGATAACTCTTCGCGAAGATATGGCTCCTAAAATATGAGATATTTTTTAGGAAAAAACCCTAATCCTTCGCACTTTGCAATTTTATTTTTCACGATTTGAAAAATCGTCACTGCCCTTGTTCCGAATGGTTGACTTCATAGGGTCGTATCTCCCTCAATATTGCTCGGATTTTTGCATATGACCACTCATTTTAAAGCTATTCAAATTCTGCACAAGTTGGTCCAATAAATCTAAGGTATTTTATATTAAATATAAAATATAAAACTGATGTGATTTTGAAACTCCTAAACATAGCCCAAATAAATGATTAATAAGGGTGTCAATATTGTAGTACCTCCAACCATGTACCTACCATGCGATATAGTTCACACATATTCCCCCAAGCTTCTGCTATATTGCAAATCCATTCCAAAGGAAAAAAAAATTAGGTGGGGAGGGGGTGGAATATAATTAAAATTTCATGCAAGAGGAAATAATTTAAAAGTGAAGAGTGATGTGTAGGAAAGGCGAAAATAATTAAAAATTAATGTGACAAATAAATAATTAAAAAATCATGCACAGGAAATTAATCCATATGGACAAAGCCATATCGTCATCCACCTAACGAGCAAGACTTCGTTAGTAAAACTTCTTCCACTCCTTTGGTCACATGATCAATACTAAAGGTAGACTGGAGTTAACCTTGTGATAACAAGATCTCATCACCACCCAAACCAATGGACTAGAATGAACACCCAAGTCATTGGTTAGAACCTACAACTTCGATACTAATTGATGTGGATTAAAACTAGCTAATATTTTATTGCTCAAACTAAAGTTTAAATAGGCACTTAAAGATGCCTTTAGTTACAACTAATAGCAAATATATTCATAAAAACTTATGTTTAGATCTCAACTATAGGATAAGGTACTAACTTAAGACCTAACAAAATTATGAAACATAAAACTAAAATCTTGGACTATCATAGGAACTACAACTTACAATCCAACTAACTCTAGAAATAAACGGGAGAAAATAAAACTTATGTATATGAATAGAATATTAGAAATAATTCTAAAACTAAAATAATTACTCCATTCTAAGACTAAATACATCATGTGAGCACAGTACATAGTACATCATGTTATTGCCTCGTCAAGTTATGTGGATGCATCAAAATTATTAAGAAAATAAACCAACCTTATAGATTTGGTTACATGGACCTTCATCTTAGAAATTTTACAATTCATCAAGAAATATATTAGATGGTTGATTAATGAAGAGAATTCTACTAATTTTTAGTTTAATACTTCACTATCCTCTTATTTTTATCCAATTTGACATCATTGACATGTAGAGGTTCAAAAGTCAAATATCAAGTTAATGTAAGCACCATGTTTGTATTAGATTTCTATTAGCAACCGAGACAATAAAGATATTCTTAAAGAAATAACAAATGAAACCCAAAGGTAAGTTAGGAGTTTGATTTCTCCAGTCCATTTTACCATGAGTCTATGTTGATCCTTTGCATTAACTCAATCCTTCGATATCACCCTTACAAGTATCTTAAAATCCTTTAACCAAGTGACTACACATTTTTCCACACTGAGACTTCCCATGATGAGCACCATGCATGTAAACATTCTACAAGAGATTCAACAATACGAATCCAAACTTGAGTGTAATTTGAGTTTTGTTTTTGAGAATTTTATTATTCCTTTCAAGTCATAAATTTCAATAAATAACAGCAAGACCAATCCCCAAAATTATTTTTAATGCTTTAGCTTTGAAATAATTTATCTAACATTCATCAACTCTTCTAATGTCAATTGAGCAACCAATATATTTTCATGTTTTTGAAAATGTACGCCTAAATGGTGGAAGCAAAGAAACAATCAATAAGTAGATAATCTAAAGCTTCTAGCTCCTCCTTAAATAAAGCAGACCTAAAAGGTACATGATATCCTGTTCTTTGTAAATTGTTACTTGTAACAATTTTATTTTGGGCTCACAACCAAAGGAATATCGAGGCCTTAGGGAGAGCTTTAAGTGACTAGACATTATTCCAAGGGATATGCTTGGAAGTAGGAATTTTTGATTGCTCTAATGCCTCATATCCCAACTTGATAGAGTATCCACCATCTTTTGATGCATTCCAAACCAGCTCATCCTTTTGTGGAAAATGGGCAATTTGAACTCTTGAAGTGTATTTCTAGTTTATTCACTGTTTTTTTTAGGTCCTCTCCCACAACCAAATTGCTAATAGAAATCCAAGATTTGGATTTGCTACTCACATCAATATAACTTTTTACTTTTGAACCTCTACCAACCATACAAACCTGATACAATGGTTACCATTGTTTATCATAAATAAATCTTCCATTTTGTGAGTCTCCACTTCCAATTTTCTTTCCTTTGCAAACCTTATCCCATTTGCAAAGAGGAAACTTCAATTTCTCCTCAAATATATTTGAATTTTGTCAAATTTATATGCTCTGCTTGACCATAATCTTGAAAGTGACATCCTATAGGTAGGGATAGATTGCAATGTAGCCTTTATAAGTTGAAGTTTTCCAACCATTGTTAGGAACTTACATTTCTAACCTACCAGAGAAGATTTCATTCTATTCAAAATTGGGTCCCAAAGATCCTTCTACCTTCTTGTTGTGACTGTCGCACAACTTGCCCCAAAATTGGGGACCCACCTTTCATTTTGGGTATTTGGGTGTTTGCACTTTGTTTTAAGTATCTATTGCTTTGCTTTGTTTTGGGTTTGCAATTTTCGCCATTTTGTTGTCGATGATTTTTTATTGTCAATTTGTTGTCAACGATTGTTTTATCGTCAACTTGTTGTCGATGATATTTTTATCGTCAATTTGTTGTCGATGATATTTTTATCGTCAATTTGTTGTCGACAATTTTTTATCATCAATTTGTTGTCGATGATATTTTTATCGTCAAGTTTATTGTTAGCTATTTTGTTGTTAAATTTTGTGTTTTCTTTCATGTATATGTTTCAAAAAAAAAAAAAAAAAAATAACAAAAAAAATTAGAAAAATGAAAAAAAAAAAAATATATATATATATATATATATATATATATAAGAATAATGATAAATGTAGTTGTTTATATATATTTCATTGTATATATATATATATATAAAAGTAAAATGAAATCTAAAAGAATGATATAATGACACAATGAAGGTATGCATTGTATCAACATGTTTATAGTTCTATGTTTTACTTTATAATCGTGTAAATCTTTATGGTTATGATATTTTATAGGGTCTAATGCAAGGTTTGTTGTGTGCAGGTGATAACGGATATCGTTGGATGACTAGGACAACAATCTATTGGTAGGGGATCATTACAAACCAAGCGTAAGGGGGACAGTAGCTTGGGCATTGTTGGTAATTGACAAAAATTTGGATGATTTGGACACAGTAGAAGAAGAGGTATTGAAGTGGAATGAAAGCAGTGTTCATCGATGACGTGGGTTGAAATTTGGACAGAAGATGCGACCAAATATGGAGGGTTGAATCAGCAAGACGTATTGTGTGAAATGATGAGGAGCCATCAACGGCGAGTCAGGTAAATGACAACGTGGCAATAACAACATAGAGGCTGATGTGGATGATGTAGATTGCCAGAGACAGATTCTAGAGACGCTGTCGGGAGAGACGTTGTCCACATGATCGAAGATCCTAATATAGAGCCATACGCAATGTGATGTGGTCGGAGCAACAACACCAGCAATAAGCGATTATGCCAAAATTGTAGCTGAAGACGTTACCGAAGGATATTCAAGGTTTGGGAGCATCCGATTTGCAGTAGAGGAACATTGCAAAGGGTAGGTCATGTATCGCTTATCAGTCCTACACCACAATAGAGCCAATATACTATTGCTAGGCATATCACCATTGCTACTCATGCACTACATCCAACGCCATAAATGTTCTCAACTAATGATATACGAAAGTTTCACGAAATTGTACCTAGACAGTGCATTTAGTGTGGTGGATAAAAAAAAAGAAGTTTCAAGCACCTCATGTTTTCACATAGTCTTCGACGACGACGAAGCGTAAGGAATCACATACAAAACTGGGTATAGTTCTACTTTCTTTCGACGTCCAGTCTACACCGGGTACATGGAACTCATCTCTACCGTGAAAGACCAATATGGAAAAAATATGTTGATATTTTTTTGATTACTATGGCACCACCGAAGGTCGAGAAGTGGCTTGCTAAAACTGTGGGCTTCCACATGGGTTGGAGCGGCAACCATAGACGAAATTACCTTTGATCGAAAAACGTCTAAACTATATGGAAGTGGTAGATTCGAAAAGGATATCGTCTACAATTTTATTGGGAATTTATTCATCGTCAAGAAGGGGCTGTCTCAAAACATAATATAGTCTCCCAAATAAAGTATACATACATTAACGCCGATGCAGCAGGTGTAGGAGGATTCCAGACAAAAGGGCATTCGGCATTGATTTTCCAGTTTAAGTATTCTAACCGAAGGGCTTGTGATCGAAATGCACATATTGATGGAGGTGTGGGAAGATGTGCCATGATTAGGGTACACGTCGGACGCACTGCGTCAGGGTCATGTGAAGGCCATATGAAAATAGAAATTAAAAAAATAAATCAAAAGTTATGGTGTTTTGAAATGCAGTCGCCCACGTGGATGTTATTACTTATAAGAATATAGTAGATGCCCTCTATGACATATTGTTAGGAACAATAATGCAAGATTTTTTTTACACCCAAAGACGTTATTGAAATATACTTTTAATTTATGTAATGATTAGTCATATCTATTGAGGCATGTGAAGTGGAAAAGAGACATTTCGAAGCCATTCGAGGGCAAACGAAAAACCTTTAGGGGAAAAGAAACGAAGAGTTTTTTTTTTGACGTAGAGAAACATGTCGAAGGGGAAAATGAAATGACGGAGAATGGAACGAAAGGTTCATGGACAATTTTAAATATGAATTTTTGAGAGAGAAACAAGGGTTGGTTTTTTTTGCAAAGACCATAAATGCTGTTGGAAAAATTGTGCAAAAGAGAAACATTATTTTAATGCAAGGGTTTTTTCAGAAATTTAGATCTTATTTGTGAAATAGGAGTAGAAAAAGTGTTCTGCATGTATGGATTTTATTTTCTATTTTTTTCTTTTCAGGTTTTGGATTATAAATGATGTTTAATGCATTTTAAATAATTACATCATTAAATGTTTAAACCCTGACATTTATTTTGTGTCCTTAGGAGTTAGTGCTTTGTTTATTTTGATTGTGTAAATGCAGGTTGGAATAGATTAGGTTGCATGTATGAGTTTCTAACATCTTCGGTTTTACAAGACGGGGTGCCATCAAACTGATAAAGCTTTGCATATTTACATTTTTAGCATTCAAGTTATTTCCAGATTTTCATTTATTTTATTTTATTTTCTAACTTTTCATTTTGCAGAGTTTTTTTTAAACTTCGGACATTAAAATAAAAATTGAAAAAAATTAAAATGACAAAAATAATTACATGGGAGTGAAGAATGAGATACAATCTATTATCCGAAATAAATTCGAACTCATTCCGAAGTCAAGTTGATTTTATAAAAATTGTTGAAAATGATTATTTTATGCAAATTTTTATAATTTTGGAATTTGATTTCGGACATTAAAATAAAAATCGAAAAAAAATTAAAATGACAAAAATAATTATATGGGAGTGAAGAATGAGATACAATCTATCATCCGAAACAAATTCAAACTCATTTCGAAGTCAGGTTGATTTTATAAAAATTGTTGAAAATGATTGTTTTATGCAAATTTTTATAATTTTGGAATTTGATTTTTTCACATTTTGGAGGTAAATTAGATTTTTAAACTTTGCATTTCCATTCATAAGCATAAGATGACCTTTCCTTTATGAAAAATTCAATTTCATTAAAGAGGGGTAATTTTTATGGCATTTCATTGGCCATCATTTAAGAGCAATAAATACCCTTCTCTTTATGAAAATTTTGATTTCATCAAAGAGAGGTAATTTATCATTACATCAAAGGCTAGTGTTTTAAAACATTAAATTATTTCTTCTTTATGAAAATTGATTTCATTAAAGAGGGATAATTCATAATGACATTATGAGGCCATTATTTTAAAGCAATAAATTGGTCTCTTTATGAAAATTAATTTCATCAAAGAGGGACAATTTATTAATTATATCAAAGGTTATCTTTATCTTCATGATAGAAGCTACATTTAATGAATTCTTTCATCATTTGAAATTCATATTTAGAGATAGGTTTTAATCTTCTATTTCATGCTTAAAGTAGGATTTAATGCAAGATAAAAACTTGTTTAAAATCTACTTAATCCAAAGAAGATAAAATCTACCTAAGAACATTCAAGATAAAAGGAATTAAGGATACATCGTGGTCATATAAGGGCCAATTCACATTTGCTTTCTTTAAAGTTTATGAACAATCATTAGTATAGCATGATAAAATAAACCAACACATCCCCCTTGTTAACAGTTACTTGCAATCACTAAGGTGTTCCTAGCATTGAATTGATATATCTTCATTGAGATTACTAATACACATGTGCAATGCTTACATAGCGGAACCTTGGAGAAGTTGTTTTGATTTCTAACTTCTTTGCAAGAGAGGGTTTTGCTACCAAAATCCTAAGGTGAGTGTGGTTTTGCAATTGGGAAAAATTACCACTCAACATTTCTTTAACCAAATAAGGGAATATCCTTCAATTTTCCTATTATAAACTCTAAAATCTGTGCAATAATTTGTTGAAATTAAAAAAATGGTCAAATAGTTACTTCCTTTTTAAGCTTAAAATTGCTTTGTATCTAATTCAAAAAAGATACGTGTCACCATTATATGGTCATGATATTGATGTGAGAAACACTCTTAAATGGTAACACAAAATGGCACAAATGAAAACTGACAATTACATTAATCAAAAATATATTTATAGACATGTTTGCCTTTACAAGTCAGCATTTAATATGCATGATTCGTGTCAATATTAAATGCAATACAATACTAATCCCTATCATTCCTCCCCACTGAGAAAGCATTGGTCCCAATGCGTACAAGTGTGGAAGAGAAATATGGGTAGCTGAAGAGTGTTGGGTACAATCGAAAATGCACTCTTGATACAAAAAGAAGAAGACCAAAATGATGAATTTGAAGAGGTCTTCATAAAACCAAAATCTAATGCTTGTACTGAAATAGGCTCAAAAAATGCTTTCCAAGGACTGTAAACACTACTATACCGACAAACAATTGAAATGGGTCCCTCAAAACAACAAAAGAAAACAACTAAAACTTCGAAGAAGATGCAGCGAAAGATACCTCGAAACACGTGTCAAACAAAAAATTTAATTGTTGTAGCATTTAAGACAAACGGGCATGCATTGAATTGGTTGAGCTATGCATTAATGGAGATGGGAAAATATTAAATTAAATTAAAAACAATTTAATTTAATTTAATTAATTTATGGTTAATTGTGGGTCGCTTGCATTAAATTATTGGTGGACCAGGACAATGGTCATTAGAGACGAAAGTTATGGGTTTATGGAAATGTGAATGTGCAACGATCAACAAAGAATATTTAATTTAACGCATAATTATGGTATTTAAAAATACGTGTGGTATTAAATATTGTAATTTTAAATAAAATTAAATAAAATTTAATTTAATTTAAAATTTTCTCCAAGGGTCGTGCTAAATATGCTGAGAACAAAAGTCCTTAAGACCTTTTTCGCTATCAACTTCCTACCAAAGGTTCAGATATTTTAGCAATTCTTAATACTGGTGAGGATTTGATAAAGAAAAATTTATTTTGGATCATTCATAATGGTCAACGGGTAAATTTTTGGACAGATTCTTGGGATGGTCACAAGCCTTTGATAACTCAGTTTCCTGATTGGAGGCCTTGGATGGAGGAGCTTCACCGAGCTAACTAGATAAAGGTGGCTAATTACTATCGGTACCATACTGGTAATTCAAAGGTTGGTAGATATTGGATCCCTATTGAGGACTGGCCTATTCAAATCCCAAAAAGGTAAAGACAAGATATCCAAGGCATCCTTCATATGAGATCTCTCTCTTGGTCCCATGAAAAAGATTGTTTTGGATGGAACAACACTACTAAGGGTGAGTATTCAGTTGCTCAAGGTTATTTGACCTTATGTCATAATAATCCCAACTAATCTTCTAATATATTTTCTCAGTTGTGGGCTCAAAAGCTCTGGCCTAAGGTGAGGTTCTTTACTTGGATTTTATTGCATCGTAGGGTGCTTACTGGTGAGCAACTTATAAAGCATCGTTTTCATGGCCATTTTAGATGTGAAATGTATGAAGAGAATGTAGAAAATCTCAACCATATTTTTATTGAGTGTACTTTAGCCTCTGAGCTATGGAGGAGAATGTCCACTTTACTTAGCTTATAGTGGTCCAATTTTTTTCCTTTTCAACAACTTTGGAGGGATTGGCCTAAATAAGAGGGTGTTGATCATTTTATTAGGCAGTTAGTTTGGATGGGTTCTACCATTCTTCTTTGGAATATCTGGAATGAAAGGAACAACTAAATTTTTAATCAAGATAGGAAGGATATTCACTATATTTGGCAAAAGACCATAGCCAACTTAGTTGAATTAGTCCATAAACTCCTTAATCACCCCCAAAAATCCCATCAAATATGGGATCAAGTGATGCAAAGATTGAAGATTAAATCTTCTAAGGGCAACCTGTAGCACCCTAAAATTGGCGCAGTAAAATTGTAATAATTACATTCACCTTAGTAAATAATTTAAATTCAAAATTTAACCTCCCAAACCGCCCGTTAACCGTCGGGTAATCCATTTCCCCCTTTTTCGTGCCATTTTTAGAGGTTGTTTTGACCGTTTGACGATATCGTCGCCGATCAGACGATATCGCCCCAGATCTGATGATTTCGTCTGGACAAGGACGTCCAGACGATCTTGTCGCAAAACTAATTTTGCACAATTAGCTTCTGTTCCAACGGGCCTCTAATCCGGGTAGAAGCGTGTCTGCGCCGTTAGAGACCCTCCCCCGTTGGAGATCTCCCAAATAGGGATGATCTCCAACCTCCTAACTATTCCCCTAAGCCTATTTAATCATTAGGACCTTCCCTTCCCAACCCCTGGCTGAATTTCTCTATGACTTGATTTTGCGTGCATTAGAATACCCAGAGCATCATTTTGCATTTGTTATTTTGAAGTTTTCTTGTAGGGACCTCATTGATTTTCAGTCGAAGCATGCTCAGATCGTCGTAGACGATCTCGTTCAAATCTCGGACGATCCTATCACAATTCGGGACGATTTCATTGCTTTCGGACGATTTCACTGCTTCTAGACGATTTCGACTGCAATCTGCATTGGGGGCAATCAGTGCCCAGAGTTTGCGCTTTCTCTTATTCATTTTGCTATTTTATTCTGCATTTTAATTAGTTTTATCCTTATTTCTTACTATTTTGCATTTGGAGTTCACCCATATAGCTTAAGTTGCATGATAAGATCATAATTTCTCATTTGAATGTCATAATTTGTTTGAATTTCTATTCATAACCATTGTTTAGTATTCATATTGTTATTTTGTGTTGTTTCCTCTCATCATAGTTGCATTCTCTCGTATTTTGCATCTGTTTTTCTGTTTGCAGTGTCTCTTGACTGAATTCGTCGTGATCTCGGACGATCTTGTCAAATTAGAGGCGATCCTCGATCGCTTCAACATCGAATCTTCATCGACATCCGGATCGGTATTCTCTTTTAATCTTCTGTAATTTCTCTATTTTTTGTCCTTAATTCTGCTTTCTGTATTCATTAAATCTGCACTTGCATATAGATTAATTTAGATTCATTTGGCCAAACCTAGGATATGAATGCTTAAGACTAAAAACGAACACATAAAAACACATTCCAAACCTAGGCGTGGAAACTGCCATTAAATGTTTCCTAGTGAACCCACCATCCATCGAAAAATCACCAATATACACCTCCCTTGAGAGGCGGGACCTTCGCAAGTCCTCTCAATCCGAGGTACCGCGACATCCTTTTCCCATCCTCCTTCCGGGCACGGATCCTATAGCCTGAAGGTAAGGATGCGAAAAATTTGGAGCGATACATTTTGGTGAACCCGACGTGAATGCATCATAACCTTTTGAAAACAAAAAAAAACAAAAACAAAAACAAAAAAAATAGAACAACTAAAACATAGATGCATTTTAAATCATTTAAGTTTAATATCATGTTTAGATGGTAGCTCCTAAGAAAATATTAGCAGTTACTATAAATGTAGAAAACCAATTGGCAGCCATAGAAATCAACTCTATGCTTAATGTGCCCGAAACAAATAGAAATCAATTCTTGTGGAACGAACTTGATAGGAGACTTAGTGTCATTTCATCTAGGTCAACGAACTTAAACAGATCAAGAGGCTAGTCCTAGATAGAATCCTGGATCCTCATCAACTTGTCTTTTATCATGAACTTCGGAGAGCCTCGCCATAGAT
Source organism: Wollemia nobilis (assembly GCA_028583015.1). NCBI lineage: Eukaryota > Viridiplantae > Streptophyta > Pinopsida > Araucariales > Araucariaceae > Wollemia > Wollemia nobilis. The sequence continues at coordinate 559,660 of JAQPPZ010016912.1, read as the reverse complement.
GGTTAGCTTATAGGAGAGCTCTAGTATCTTCAGAATTGTTCACCTTCGAGGAATACCTCGAGAACGCAGCCATTGTACACCAGTTCCTAGGTTGTGTAGAAGACCAAGAGGTTGTTCTTACAGATAGGGAAATATGGAATAGAGTTCCGCGAGCTGTGTTATATCGAGAGTATTGCCACGAGCTTTACTTCTATCAACCAGCATCTGAGACAGATAATATCACTATAGCTCTTTTCATCAAATTTTTAAAAGAAAACTTTCAATTTGAAGAAGAACACTTCATGACTCCTGAACAACTCGAGCCTATTAATGATATTTATAAATTGTTTATAGAAAACTAGATTATTACTTTCAGTATTATTTCTTGCATTTATTGTGTTGATTGTCTTTACAATATTATTTCAAAAACAAAGAAAAACTAAAAATTAAAAACTAAAAAACATAGCAAAAACTTAAACATTTCATTTCAAATATTGTAGTAGGTATATAGTAAATATATACCTCTTAATTTTGTTGCATATATATATATATATATATATATATATATATATATATATATTTGCTGAAATCAAAATTTAGCACCATGCCTAAACTTAGGAATGGTAAAGAAACTTTAGGAGAAGAAGAAGATTGGTTACAAGATACAACTAGAGACCCAAATGTCCTTCCTGGAGATCCAATTCTAGAAGGAAAAACTCTAGCTCAACCAGAAGATGACCTAGGTGAAGATAATGAACAAGAAGGAAGTGTTAAAGAGGATGGATCCTCATCCCCTAGAGTAGCTCCAGATGGAACTATTGCTTTTGACAACATAGATCATTTCAAGAACTTTCTTAATGATAATATTGATGCCCTTAATGTGGCAGTTCGTATTGATAAAGGGCAAATTAGTAACACTCAAGCAGCCTTGGAACATGTGTTTGATGTACGCACTAATCCCTTGTCTTTCATTGATCAAGAAAGTGATAAGGCTGGGCCATCCAATACAGACATGGTCACTATGATTCAAAACATGTCAAAACAATAGGCTATCCAACCTCCTAAGGAACCTGTTATTCAACCTAAAATCATTCCCACACAAAAGAAACCTTCCTTCACTACTTTATTCCGCCAAACTATTGAGCAATATGCTTCAAGTAAACAAAAACCTAAAACGAAGCCAAATACCAATTTTCAACAATCTGAAATACATCATAATACAACTTCAAAATTCCTTCATAATACTTTTCCTACCAATAATTTACACAATAGTAACATGGCATCTAATCTTCATGTTCCTCCATCATATGCCCATAAAACCCATGTCAATGCCCTACCAAACCAATATGGTGGGCAAACTAGTAATCTGGAAGCCATGGTGAAACAGTTAGCTTCACGTATGGACCAGATAGATCCCTACCGTCCCTCGTATAATTATCGAGAGATATGTAGTCAACCTTTGGATCCCATAGTTGTAGCTCAACCATACCCTAAGCATTTTCCCATGCCCATCCTAGCCTATATATAAAGGAACCGAAGATCCCATAGAGCATCTTCGCATGTTTAGGATAGCATGTCATGACATATCACATGATGACTTGCTATTACTAAAAATGTTCCCAAAAAGTTTAGGTGGAATGGCATTAGAGTGGTACTATCAATTGCCCACTCATTCTTTGAGAAACTTTGAAGAAACAACTTGAATCATTTGTCCATCAATTTAGTGCCTACATCGAGAGGCATGTAACTATTAAAGATTTATACAATTTAAAACAAGACAAAGATGAATGTTTTGCCGATTTCTTAGCTAGATGGAGGCAATTGATAGGAAAACCGCACTTTGTGCTACCTTATAGGGAAATGTTGGACATTTTTATCAATAATTTACAAGAACAAATATCTTATGAGCTATCAACCGCTACTTTAACTACCTTCGATCAAGCTATAGATTTAGCTCGAAGAGTAGAAGATGCCCTCATTAGGAGAGGCCAACTTAGGAAGAAGGATGATGAGAAAACATCCAAAAATCAATATAAAAACAAACAAGTTGTTGGTGACGGAGTCACTGACAACATAAATGTTGCTAATATCAATGCAACGAAGACAACAAAAAAATTTATATTGAAACCTCCTGATAAGCCTCCTCGAGAATTCACTAGATTAAATCAACCCTTATCAACTATTTTACCTCAATTACTCGAAAGAGGTTTGATCCAATTACCAGCTATCCGGGAACCCGATCCAACTATACCCGGATACGTAGCCGACTTACACCGTGATTTCCATAGAGGACCCGGACATTCTACCAACGCTTGTAAAAGGTTGAAACATAAAATACAAGATTTGATTGATAATAATGAAATGGAAGTGCAAGCCTTCCAACCTAAACAAAACCCTCCTAATAATACTCAAAAGACCGTTCCCCAAAATCAAAATCAAAATGCTAATCAAACATTAGACATATTTCAACACCCTTTACCAAGACATGGTAAAGAGGTAGCCAATCAAATCGAACATCATAATGTTCCCCCTCCTACCCGATATGTAGGAACCATTAGCGGACAATTACCTGTTCAGGATCCTCAAATATTTGACACAACCTTATCCCTGGTTACGACCAGTGCCCTTACATAATTTTCAAACTTCTGATTCTAGTGATGTAGAATCAGATAGTGAAAGTGAACTAGACATTACTTCAAACCAATCGAATAGTTCTGAAAATGAATCAGATCCTATTCAACCCATCACGGATGCTATGGTTCCAGGAAGAACCATTTCCTAGAAGAGTTACTACTCGACCTTCTTCTAATATATTCCTTTCTAATGAACAAGCCATCAATGCTAGACCGAGACCAGTTCAACGTCCTCATTATAACATTGTAGGTACCATTGGAGTCGTCACCCGACAACAAGCTCAAAATTCCCAACAAGAACCAAACCAGAACGATGGATCAGCTCCATTCGTTCTGAAAAACCCCAATAAAGGGAATCATGCTCCTAATGTTCAACCTAAACCCCCTTACAATATTAATGAGCAATTGTCCAATACTACGGCCAAAATTTCCCTTTTGGATTTATTAAGATCCTCTCCCACCCATAGGGATGAGTTGATGCTTACATTAAGCCAAATGATGGTACCTCAAAACATTCAACCTGAAGCTATGGCCAATACTATCATCACTCGAGAGATTGATTGTATTGACTTTCGGGATAAAGATATCCCACAACACAGCTTTACATAAGGATAATCCCTTATACATTACTGCTCTAATTGGGGATGTAGCTATCAAACGAGTCTTGATTGATAATGGCTCATCTCTAAACATTTGCACTTTTGACTTCTACCAACGATTTGGCTTTAGAAGTGATGAAATGAAGAAAACTGATATGATTATCAAAGCTTTTAATGACGAAACACAAGAAACGTGTGGAGTTATTACCCTCCCATTGCAAGTTGGTCCTAGAACCCTAGAAACAACCGTGTTTATTGTACATTGCCCAACATCGTACAATATACTTTTGGGTCGCCCTTGGATCAATGCCATGCGAGCGGTCCCATCAACCTTACACCAATGTGTTAAATTTGAGTTTAAAAATCAGTTGGTCACTATCCATGGTGACCCTAGACCTTTTGATATGTGTGCTTTGGCAGAACCCGTTGGAGTGCAATTTTGCCCTGCTCTGTCATCCACACATCCTAGTTCTTATTTTTCATCTAAAACTGTGAAACACACACCCATAACTTCACCTATTTCCCCTCCAGTAATTTCATCCTCCTATATAGATCAACAACCCTCTAAACAAATCACTCTAGAACCTCAAAAAGATCTTAAATCTACAACCAATCCTTCATGTTCTATCCCTATAAATTCAAAACCTACAGAAACATCAATCATACCTTCCACATCTCAAGATATAGGTAATAAGCCTTCTACATCTTATGCCCTTCTCGATGAACTTTTACCGGATTTATCCACAACCTTAATATCAGAAAAAACAAATGCTTTCATGCAAGATTCAATTCTTTTGAATAATTTACCGCCATCTCCTCGTACTTTGGGCCTCCCACAACCTATGGGAAGTACTTACCAAGTCGGGAGTTGTGCCTTCATTTATAAAGGATATGATTGGGGAAGAATCCCTCGGAATATCAAAACTCATCATGAGGGATACGCTCGGTGTTATTTTACCAATGATTATATTAAAGCTAAACCCATGATGCTTAAAATGGGATATAAAGGGAAAGGCTTGGGACCTTTCCAAAATGGCATGAAAGAACCTTTCGAGGTAGAACCGTGGCCTGCCCGCTGTGGTGTGGGCCTATTTCCTAGTAAGGGTCAACCCTTTCCTTTTGAAGATGATGATCAACTCATATGTTATCAAGATTATTTGGATAGGCATGTTGATTTGCCTCTTAAAAATCAGTCGTTTTCATGCAACATGCTATCCATAGCTTACCCTGAAATGATTGCTGACCCCGATGAAGAGTTGGAAGGAGATATCTTCCATGATGTCTCTGTTGAAGAGATGTTACACAATGGATTTTATTTTGATGGTTCTATACCAACTATAGCCCAACTTGAGGCCACTAATCCTCAAGATGAATTATCTAAATTAACCTTACAAGAATTACAAGAATTGGGTGTTTCACCCGCCCCACCTAATTTTGAAAGAGATCTACACATGGAGGTAGAAAACGTCATTAAAATTAATATTGGAACCGAGGATAATCCTCACATAATCAATATTGGATCAGAATTAAGTCAAGAAAAACAAGAACAATACATTGCATTCCTTAAAGAGTATGAAGATGTCTTCGCTTGGACATATGAAGATATGCCAGGTCTAGACCCTTCTGTAGTCATGCATCATCTAGTGGTCCATCCGGATGCTAAACCTGTTAAACAAAAACTTAGAAAAATGCATCCCAAAGTGGCTCTGCTAGTCAAAGGGGAGTTAGAAAAACTCCTGAATGTTATCTTTATACAAGCTATTGATTATGCTGAATGGATCTCAAATGTAGTTCCAAGTCACCAAGAAAGAAGCTACCAAAGTTAGGGTTTGCACAGATTTTAGAGATATTAACGCCGCATGCCCTAAAGATGACTTTCCTCTTCCAAACATGGATCAAATCATTGACTTTACTGTCGGGAGTGGGATGATGTCCTTAATGGATGGATTCTCCGATTATAATCAGATCAGGATAGCTCCTGAAGATCAGGCTAAAACAACCTTTATTACCCCCTGGGGTACCTTTTGTTGGAAAGTGATGCCATTTGGCTTAAAGAACGCAGGTGCAACTTATCAACGAGCTATGACCTATATTTTTCATGATATGATGCATGATATCCTACATGATTATGTAGATGATATTATAGCTCGCTCTATTATTGAAGATAACCATTTAGATGATTTGAGAAAAGTTTTTAATCGATTACGAGAATATCTTATTCGATTAAATCCAGCAAAATGTATATTCGAAGTTAAGTCCGGTAAACTATTAGGGGTTTTAGTTTCTTTACGTGGTATTGAAATCGACCCTCTCAAGATTGCGGCCATCACTGATATGCCCGCACCTACTAATATATCTGAGTTACGAAGTTTACAAGGTAAACTTCAAGCTATCCGTCGCTTCATTGATAAGCTGGCGGACAAAACTGGTCCCTTTCTTAAACTCCTTAAGAAGGATGTCCCTTTTAATTGGGACACCGAATGTAGAGAAGCTTTTGAACTTCTCAAACAATACCTCCTTAATCCACCTGTGCTTTCACCACCTAAACCTGATCGCCCATTTCTCCTATATATTTTAGCTTCAGATTCTGCCTTAGGAGCTATGTTAGCTCAACTTGATGATGAAAAGAGAGAACGTGCTAATTATTATATTAGCCGAACCTTCATCAGTTATGAAACCCGCTATACAACATTAGAAAAACTATGTCTAGCAGTCGTGTTTGCTACGCAAAAATTACGACACTATATGCTTAGTCAAAAAATGTATGTCATTGCCAAATACGATCCCTTAAGGTATCTCATGAGTCGACCTTATTTATCGGGTCGCACAGCCAAGTGGGTTCTTGCTCTAAGCGAGTTTGATCTCACATTCATAGGACATAAGTCTCGTTAAGGGTCAAATCATAGTAGATCAATTAGCTGCTGCACCCTTAGAGTCTACCCATCCCCTCATCATTGAGTTTCCTGATGAATGCCTTCAATTAGAGGCGGACCATATTGAACAATGGTCCTTATACTTTGATGGAGCCCGATGCATGAGTGGGGTCAGTGCGGGTATTATTTTAATATCCCCGCAAAAACATCTTATTCCTCTGTCCTTCAAATTGACATTTGCTTGCACCAACAATACTGTTGAGTATGAAGCTCTAATCCTTGGATTACGAGCTGCCTTGGCACTAAAAATTAAACATCTGTTAGTTTTTGGTGATTCTCAACTGGTTATAAACCAAATTAATGAAGTTTATCAGACCAGAGATGATAAACTGCGCCCATATAAGGCCTATGTTTTACAATTAATGTCTCTATTTGATCAAGTTACCTTAGAAGCTATTCCTCGAACTAGCAACCGTGCAGCTGATGCTATGGCCGTACTCGCATCTCTCCCGCCCTTGGAGTTAGATGACGAATATGCCACTATCATTATTCATCGACTCCAGGAACCCTCTTCAAATAAGTCATGCTTAGAGCCTTTGGATGTGTTTCTAATCAATGAAACTACTCCTGAACCTTGGTATATGGACATATTTGATTTTCTCCAAAATGGGACTTTCCCTGCCAATTCTAATAGAAACCAGCGTCGGTTATTACGTCGACGAGCAAGTCGATTTGTAATAATTGGCAATACTTTATATAGGAGATCTTTTGAAGGTATCCTATTAAGATGTTTAAACTTAGAAGAGTCTAAATCAGCCTTGAGTGAAGCCCATGATGGATCTTGTGGAGGACACTTTAGTGGTAGCGTCATTGCTAAAAAGCTCCTTCGGATAGGATACTTTTGGCCTACCATGGAAACGGATGCACATGAGTATGTGCGCCATTGCGACAAGTGCCAAAAACATGCTGACCTTGTCCATGCGCCTACACAAGAGCTGCAGGCTATTTCATCTCCTTGGCCCTTTTCCAAATGGGGCTTAGATATTATTGGCAAAATCAATCCTGTGTCATCTGATGGACACAAGTTCATCATAACCGCCATTGAGTATTTCACGAAGTGGGTCGAAGCTATGCCTTTAGCTTCCTGCACCGGCACACAAGTCTCTAAATTTATTTTTAATCAAATCATTTGTAGGTTCAGAATTCTTGCAAATCTCATCTCTGACAATGGAACTTGTTTCAAAAATAAAGATGTTAAAAAATTATGCCAAAAATATAAGATTCAACATCGCTGGTCCACTCCCTATTATCCTCAGGGTAATGGTCAAGCATAAGCATCTAACAAAACCTTAATCAAAATTCTCAAAATATTGGTCAATAAAATTGGCCGTGACTGGCACATCCAATTATATCCAGCCTTGTGGGCCTATCGAACTAGTGTTCGAACCCCCATTGGAACTTCACCATTTGTTTTGGTTTACGGTGCTGAGCAGTTTTTCCATTTGAATTGGAAGTTCCTTCTTTGGCTCTGCTACTTCAAGATACCGAAGTAGGAGATGAATATCGTGTCGGAAGACTCAGTCACTGGAACTCCTAGATGAAAAATGCATCAATGCTTTGGAGCATCTCCGTGCCTACCAAAACAAGCTTAAACGATCATATGCTAAAAAGTTCGTCATCGATCCTTTGAGATCGGCGACCTTGTTTTAAAAGAAAATAAAAAAATACAAATGCAACTAAGGACCTTAAAGGTAAATTTGAGCCCAACTGGCTTGGACCATACATTATTACTCGCTAAATTTGAATCAGGAGCATACAAATTATCTACCTTAGATGGTAAAGAACTTAAAGAACCCATGAATATTTTGCATCTTAAACGTTACTATGTATAAATTTGGTCACTTCATCCATGTATATATTTGTTCAAAATCACTATCTTGTATTTCTTTCAAATTTATAAAATCCAAAAACATCAAAAACATTCATAATCATCAAAATCTTCAAAACTATTTGTTGCATTTATTTATGGCACTTGTTACATTTAAAAAAAAAAAAAAACAAAATAAAGAATAAAAATCAAAACAACAATATGCTTGACTCTTTCGAAACCAAAACAATATAAAGAAGAAAGAGAGAGTCAACATTCTCAAAACTTCTCAAAAGTGTTTATATATATTTTCTTACAATTATTGCAGTTATATGTTTCAAATTATTTTGGATAAATTAGCATTTATTTGGAATCCCTCACTTGCACACTCACAACAATAAATATCTTGATTTTATCTGGCATGATTACTAATCTCTCTTATATCAAAGTTCACAAAATTCAATTAAATAAAGTTTGAGCATAGAGAATTGATCTTGTTATTTACTTAAACCAAGCACATCTTTTCACAATAAAATGATTATATTTGTAATTTCCATGTTTTGCTACATAGTAGAAGTGATTTCTTGAGCGAAAAGTTTCCCCTGCTATCCTATCATGCACATGGTCTAGAATCTTTGAGAATTGGCAAAAGGACAAGCTCACCCCTACCCGAATAAAAATCCCTTTCTCTACAGACTAATCCGAGCAAGTATCCCTAGCAAAGAAAAAGAAAAGAAAAGTTCAAGAAAAAGAGAAAAGAAAAATGTTCTTTTATATCATTAAAGCAATATTTCAAGCACTATCTCAAAAATCAAGCAAACAAAAATACAAAAAGAAAAAGAAGCAAAGTTCAAAAGAAAGCAGAAAGCAAGAAAGCAATAAAATCCCTTTCCCTACCCTTTGAAAAGAAAAGAAGGGTTGATGAGCTTGAATCCCTGGAATTCTCAATTATTCGAAAACTGTGAGGTAAGCCCCATAACAGGTGGTTTGTGCCCAACCCGCTTGGCCTTGGGTAACTCCTAGCGTGGTGATATGTCCGTCACATTAGCGACCTTCTTTTGTACAGACCTATGTCTCGCTTATGGATTAGCTAGCTCTTGATAATCCGACCTACATAGTAGTCTAGTATGGTTATATGCATCTACATCATGGTTAATGAACACTTATTTGGTTTCTTCAAATCACTTGTATCATATTATCTTGCTCAAAACTGGTAAATGCACAAAGCAATTGCACACACATTTGTATTTGAGAGATTTTGTGTATCATTATGATAAATCAAGATCGGAAATGAATTCACATATGCACATGGGATTCCTTATAAATCTAACTTTTGTCTTCAAAATACTTTGAAATATTCTTTTTGCAACTTGTTTGGAATAAATCAAGTACAGTTGCTTACCATAAAGACAACTATATAATAGAAAAATCAAAAATTTCTTTCAAAATATACAATCAAAACATATATATCTGGTTGACTTTCGCGACGATGGTATAGTTCCAAAACCAAAATTGGAATTTTATGCCTAGCGCAAGTCCTCATCTTCATATTTTCTGTTTATTACAAAATCAACCATGCAATAAAACTATCTCTTTTTGATTTTCGCGATGATGGTATAAGTCTATACCTACATATTCTATGCCTAGCGCAAATCATTGTAACAATTTTTATTCCCCATTTATTAAAAATCATGAAAACCATATGACTTAATTCATTATGTTACACAAATTATGCTTTTAAAAAGCAAACACATTTTCATTATTTCATGTCATTATGTCAACCTTCAATTTTGCAATGATGGTATAATTCCTAAAGAATTATCCAAAAAATTTATCACACTTAGGAATTTATGCCTAGCAAAAATCATTTTAACATTATTTCATGCATACTATTTTCATGAAAATCTGAAAAACAAACCATCATCACCATCATTTTCACCATTGCACCAAAGTCTTAAGACAGTCTCTTAAGCACTCTTTTACTTTTAACAATATTTCTATACTGGGATTAGCTTGACGACCGAGTGAGCAGACGACTCCATGAAATGGTCTATAATAGCGACAATGTCCTTTGAAATTATTGTTAGAAGTCTCTTTTTATTTTTTATTACATCACATTACAAACAATCAATTTGTTACATCAGATTATTTCATTTAAAATATTACCGCATGACATCAAAATTATAAATTTTCAAAACGACATAATTTCATGAATCCTCAATCCAATTATCAAATCAATCAATCAAACATAAAAGCATCATACACATACACATAACACAAGTCATATGATCAAAAACATATCATATATATGTCAACAGTATATATACATCATCAAAACTGGATTGGTATGCCACAATCTGTACCTCGGCATACTCAATCCTCTATCAACAAAAAAATAATAATACAATGCTATCATGTCAATCTGTACAAAGCTGTGCAGTCCTCTAGCCTCGAGAGCCCCTCGAGCTCTCCGCCTCATCTCCTCCCCCGCCCTGAGGTGGACGAGGTGGCCCCATCGTAGTCTGAGTAGTACTGTGAGTCCTAGTCCTCGATCGGGACGAGGTCCTCGATGACCCGATCTTGATCGGATCTACGATGTTGGCTGGCAGGGGTAGTCTATCCGCCTCTGGCACCAGCTGATAGTACAAATTCTGGTAGAAAGTAAGTTGGGCAATAGCCCGTGTCAGCTCCCCAATGCTCGCCCCTCCGCCCCATGCCCTGAGGCATGCAATCTCGTCTCGGAGCTGTGTCACCTCAGCTCGATGGCATGCAGCCTCATCCTGTAGAGTCTGCACCTGTGCCTGGAGATGATCTCTCTCCGCTCAGAGAGTAGCGGTCTCGCTACTCTCCCCCGTGTCAATGCCCTTGCCCTTATCGGGCGATGGTGGCCTCTCCCTCTATGGAGATGGGGGTCTCGCCTCCCTCCTCTCCCTCTCGCCACGGCCTCTCCTGTGCCTGTGGCCTCCTCGGCTCTCTCCCATCGTGACCCTGGGCCACCTCCATAGCCGCCTGGCACCGCCTCCCTATCCGATGCATGACTGCATGTATCGAACCCTGAGCCCTCGTCATCCGAGGAGGGTGGATGCCTACGTACCAGGCATCGTAGCCATCGGCTACACTTGCGTCATCCCCATCCACTGGCTGAATGGGGGCATCGTCTGTGTCCTGACTCTAGAACCGCTGCATGTCTGGAGCCCCGCTAACTATGGTGTTATCCCGGATAGTCCGAGAAAACTCATAATCCCTCAGAGATGGGATCCCCTGCTGTAGACCGAACTGACGCAAAACTCGGTCATAGCGATGGAGCTCCACCTCTCCCCTCTCCATCCATAGCCGACAAACTCGCCTGACGCGAGCCAACTCCTCGTCCATCCTCGGCCCACCCTGGATGCTCCCTCCATGGCCTCCAGGTGATCTGGTCCGGGACTAGGTCATCTAATAGTCTCCGGGACATAGGAAGGTCGATCCGCCGTCGTGACCCTCTCCGGAGCCACCAGTAGAAGACTCGGGGCCTCTCCCCGTCAACCCCTGTCAAAGGAAGCCCTACCGGCCTCCGCACTGCAATGTGCTCCCAACACCAAACCTGTAGAAGCGATGTCATCACCAGACATCGACCGCCCTTGTACACGACCCCATACAGGATCCTGTACAACCGGCATAGTACGTAACTGCCCCAAGAGAACCTGTACCCATGGTCCCGCATGTCGCAGATCACATCTGCCAGCATCCACGACACCCTGCACCCGCTCTGGTGGCACAACAAAAGTCCACCAACCACTCCAGCTAGAACCCGTGTGAGTCTAGATGCCCCAGGCATCTGACGCAGTGCCTCGATATTCACTCCGCCCTTCTCCAGGGTGAAGCTCGGGTCACCACACAATCGTCCCATAGCATGGCCCTGATTGGCCGTAGGAGTGATCAATCGTCCTTGTATGGGGATTCTTAGAATCCTCCATACATCCTCTAGAGTGGGAGTCATCTCCCCTGTCGGTAGCCAAAAACATGAGGAACCCGGATACCATCTCTCTGCTAGGGCCGTCAGTAGCCCCATATCCGTAGACACCTGTGGCATCTCTGCCACATGCTGCAAGCCGGCCTGTGCCAGCTGATCTCGCTCTGCCTATGTAAGAGCGGCCAAGTCATCCCTCAAACCTCCATACTTCCATTCCCTGCTCTTTAGCAAACCTCTCTGCAACATAAACAATGAAACAACAAACAATCATTAATAAACAATTCAAGTAATTAATAATGCAAGTTAAAGTTCAATTTTATGCAATTGATGATATCGCCCACTATTGGACGATATCGTCCCAAATTTGAGCAGAATCGTCTCCGATTTTGCAGGCCGAAATCGTCTCTAATTTGACGAAATCGTCCCCCTTTCGCCGATTTCGCCCTTGGACGAAATTGACGAAATTGAGACGATTTCATCGAAATCGGGACGATTTCATCCCGACGACGTCGACGGCCCAAAAATGGCCGCGATGCTCAAAATTCATCTAAAATCTACCTAAAAAGCATGTAAAATCAAATTAAAGCATTCTAGTTAAGTCTAGACTCTTACCCGTAGACCGCGCCGGACCTCTGTTGATCTGTGCGTCGTCTCCACCATTTTTGCTTCAGAGCTCTAAAAACCAGAAAATGAACAGTAAAAATGAATTAGGGTTTTACCCTATTTTTCTTAATTTTATTCAAAAATAATTTTGCTTTTTCGTGTTTTTACCTCAAACGTTCGATTTGGGTAAAAACACGGAGGGGGCACCATAGTAAGCTGTCGTACGATTCGACCAAGAATCGTCGCCTAAAAATGGGAATAATTTTTTGCTTTCTCGTAGATCGAGAAGAACTCATCTTTAACGCATTTTCTTCGAAAAATTCGCTAAAGAGGGGGCAAAATGTAGCACCCTAAAATTGGCGCGATAAAATTGTAATAATTACATTCACCTTAGTAAATAATTTAAATTCAAAATTTAACCTCCCAAACCGCCCGTTAACCGTCGGGTAATCCGTTTCCCCCTTTTTCGCGCCATTTTTAGAGGTTGTTTTGACCGTTTGACGATATCGTCGCCGATCAAACGATATCGCCCTAGATCTGACGATTTCGTCTGGATAAGGACGTCCAGACGATCTTGTCGCAAAACTGATTTTGCACAATTAGCTTCTGTTCCAACGGGCCTCTAATCCAGGCGAAGCGTGTCTGCACCGTTAGAGACCCTCCCCCGTTGGAGATCTCCCAAATAGGGATGATCTCCAACCTCCTAACTATTCCCCTAAGCCTATTTAATCATTAGGACCTTCCCTTCCCAACCCCTGGCTGAATTTCTCTATGACTTGATTTTGCGTGCATTAGAATACCCAGAGCATCATTTTGCATTTGTTATTTTGAAGTTTTCTTGCAGGGACCTCATTGATTTTCAGTCGGAGCATGCTCAGATCGTCGTAGACGATCTCGTTCAAATCTCGGACGATCCTGTCACAATTCGGGACGATTTCACTGCTTCCAGACGATTTCGACTGCAATCTGCATTGGGGGCAATCAGTGCCCAGAGTTTGCGCTTTCTCTTATTCATTTTGTTGTTTTATTCTTCATTTTAATTAGTTTTATCCTTATTTCTTACTATTTTGCATTTGGAGTTCACCCATATAGCTTAAGTTGCATGATAAGATCATAATTTCTCATTTGAATGTCATAATTTGTTTGAATTTCTATTCATAACCATTGTTTAGTATTCATACTATTATTTTGTGTTGTTTCCCTCTGTTATCATAGTTGCATTCTCTGTATTTTGCATCTATTTTTTTGTTTGCAGGTCTCTGACGAATTCGTCTGACGAATTCGTCAGATCTCAGACGATCTTGTCAAATTAGAGGCGATCCTGACTGCTTCAACATCAGAATCTTCATCAGACATCCGGATCAGGTATTCTGCTTTTAATCTTCTGTAATTTCTCTATTTTTTGTCCTTAATTCTGCTTTCTGTATTCATTAAATCTGCACTTGCATATAGATTAATTTAGATTCATTTGGCCAAACCTAGGATATGAATGCTTAAGACTAAAAACGAACACATAAAAACACATTCCAAACCTAGGCATGGAAACTGCCATTAAATGTTTCCTGGTGAACCCACCATCCGTCGAAAAATCACCAATATACACCTCCCTTGAGAGGCGGGACCTTCGCAAGTCCTCTCAGTCCGAGGTACCGCGACATCCTTTTCCCATCCTCCTTTTGGGCACGGATCCTATAGCCTGAAGGTAAGGATGCGAAAAATTTGGAGCGATACACAACCAACTTAAAGGGAATGTATGTGTAAGATAGATAGGACAAGAAATTGGCAACCTCCTCCTAAGGATTTTGGAAAAGTCAATACCGATGGAGCCTCTAGAGGGAACCCTAGAAAAGTTAGTGCAGGAGGAATTGGTAGACTTTTAAATGGCTCCCTGGTTTTTACTTTTGCTAAGAATTTGGGTATTCTTTCCAATAACATTGCTAAGGGGTATGGTATCCTCAGAGGCCTTCAAGAGGCTACTAAGGTTGGATGGGAAAAGGTGTTAGTTGAGTCTGACTCTCAACTCATGATTAATATTTTGAAGACTCCTAATAATCATAAGGTTGATTGGAGAATAAAAAGAATTGTTGAGAAGATTCAATTAATCCAGATGGGATTTTTGAAAGTTTATTACAATCATGTGGTCAAAGATCAAAACAAGAGTGTTGATGCTTTAGCTAATTGGACTTTGGACAAAGGTGATATTACTTATTATGGCCACCCTCCTAGATGGTGGGCTTCACAAATTAGGTAAGCTCTTCTTTCTATTATTTCTTTGGATGGCTCCAGTTCAGAAGGTACCTTGTTTCTTCTTGTTTTATTTTTGCTTCTCTTTGGTTCGCTCAGGTTATTTTAGTTCCCTAGCTCAATCTATTCTTTCTTTTGTTTCCTTTGTTGATTCTTGCCTTAAAAGTCTTTTGGTCTAGAAAGGTCATTGTTATGTTCATTTTTTTTTTCTTTTTTTGTTTAGTTTTTTAAGGTGTGTGTGTTCTTTTGTTTTGTTTTGTTTTTGTGTTCTTTGTGTTGTTTTTTGTTGTTCTTGTTCTTGTGTTTCTGTTTGTTTGTGTTAATTCGTATTTTTATGTGTGAGTGTTTTCTATGTTTTTTGTTTTTGTTTATTGTCTGTTGTTGGTTGTTTTTTATTTTATTTTTTAAATTTTTTAGGTTTTGGTTGTGTTTATTTTTCATGTTTTTTTTGTTATGTCTTTGTAGTGTTTTGTTGTTTTTGTCATATTTGTGTTTTGTTATGTTGTTCTTGTGTTTTTTCTATGTGGTTCATGTTGTTTTTTTTTATCTTATTGTGTGTGTGTTTGGTTGTGCTTTTCTTTTTGACACACTCAAGGAGCATGTTTTTATTTTATTTTATTATTTTTATTGTTATTTATTTATTTATTATTTTTAAATGTTTTTGTGTGTTTGTTTGCTCCTTGAGTATGTCAAAGGTGGTAGGCCAGGTTTGAGTCCTAGGCATTTTTGATGGAATGGATATCCCTGCCTCCTTGGGTCTTACCCGAAAGTGGCATCCCTTCTGGGATGTTTTCCACAAATAAAAAATATCTCTCCAAGGGAAAGGGAGCAATGACTATTGTGTAATGGCAACAACTAATTCAATGGTAACATAGGCAAGTGGCAGGCATGTTTGACTGGTGATAATGACTATTAATCAACACAGGGTGAGAGGGGGAGGCCATAGGGGTGTATAGGCTAGAGAAACAAATCGTTGATCTATGACGGTAAGGAACGGCCAAAACAGTGCTTGAGAAATCAAGAGCAGATCAGATCAACATCAAAAAAGAGAGATGACACTAGTAAACATTAGATCACCATCAAAAATGTGATGATGTAGGCATGAAGTGTGGAAGCAATGCTCGAAAACACAAAAACGTGTTGAAAAGCCATAGAGGAGCTGAGGAACCACTAAGAAAGACAACATGAAAGTCGTGGGTAGTGGATCATCACCTAAAATTAGGAGATCGTCACCATAAAATAGTGAATCATGTAGTGGCGACAATAATTCAACGTTAAAAAATAAGAGAACATCGCTAGGAGGAACAAGAGGATCATGAAGTGCAACAGGCACAATGACAAGGGCAGATATGGCAACAAGGTCTTCAACTTCAATGGTTTTTGGAGAGCTTGGATCTGCAATGTTTGAATGGGCCTGATCTACAACAAGAGCTTCAAATGAGCTCGAATCTGCATTAGAAGCCACATTGTCTAGTGGAAAGATGTTGGGTATATCACCTAAAGACCTTGGTTCTAATCCAGGTGTGGATACAAGTTTTGGATCAGGGGCAGAATCTTGATCTTCTTCACTAAGATCTACGTTGGCATGAATGAGATATTTAGCATCTGGTTCTTCGTCAGCAGCAGTGATGATGTCATCTTTGAGCTACTGAAGACTGGTGATGAAAGTAGCTTGAATGTTGATAAGGTTGGCAAAAATCTCTGCGAGACTCGACATCATGAATGATGATCATGAACAAAGAAGGTCAATAAATGACAAATTCAAGATGAATTCTCGGATCAAGAGCTGAGGGTCAGGAGTCAAAGGGACCCAAGCTAAGAGTTTTCAAAAATGAAAGTGCTTGAAGGTGTCTACGAAAGGAAAAAAATGTTCACCACTCAAGATCCAAGGGTTGGATTTCTCGTTCCTTTTTGAACCAATATGGTCTCAGGAAGAGGATACTTTCCAAAAACCCTTGCACCTGCTCTAATACCAATGATGTGGGAAACACTCTTAATAGATGACACGAAATGACACAAATAAAACCTGAGAATTGCATTAATCAAAAACATATTTATAGGCATTTCTGCCTTTACAAGTCGACATTTAATACGCATGATTTGTATCAAAATTAAATGCAATACAATATTAATCCCTATCATATATACTGCAAGTGGAGTCGTGTATTTATGTATTTGTTACCTAATTTCTATATTTATTTAATATCTTTTTTATTAAGAGATAAAATCTCCCTTCATTTATTTGCTACCCAATTTCCATATCTATCTGATAACCAATAAAAAATTTGTATTCATGTATTTACTACCAATTTCCATATCTATTTGATGTATTTTTTTATTAAGACATAAAATCTCCCTTTTTCTATTTTCCACCCAATTTCTATATCTATTTGATGTCTTTTTCATTAAGAGAAAATCTCACTTGTCAAGTTGCATTCTAAAGTTTGAATTATGTAAAGATGAAATCCAACACTTTTATCATTTCTAAGTTCCTACAATCAACTCTTTGATATTATTTTTTTGGATTTGATTAGTGTGAGAAACCCTTATGACTGACACTCAAGGTTGGGCATCCCCATCCCACCATGACCTCTCATAAGGGAGAGAGTTGAGCTTATCAATAGGGAATTTAACACACAATCCCACACACATCGCTTTTTGAACTTTGGACTTCCTGAAGAAGAGCCAAAGCCCGAACCGTTCCTACCATCCACTCTTTGATATTATTTGTATTAAAAGATAAAATCTCACTTATTCGGTTGCCTTTTAAAGTTTTAATTTTTTCCAAGATGAAAATAAACACCACGAATGGTTAAAATATTCGCTACAAGATTTCTATATCTATGAAAATCAACACTTTTCATCATTTTCCTCAAATTGCTAAGTTCCTATAATCAACACATTGATGTTGTTTTTATTAAGAGATAAAATCTCACTTGTTCAATTGATTTCTAGAGTTTGAATTTTGCCAAGATAAAAATCAACACTGCAAATGGTTAAAATGTCTGCTACCAAAATTCTATATCTATGAAAATCAACACTTTCATCGTTCTTTTTGAATAGTTAAATTCCTACAATCAACCCTTTGATGTTGTTTCTATTAAGAAATAACAATCTCACCTACCCACTTGCTCAATTGCCTTCTAAAGTTTAAATTTTGACAATATGAAAATCAACATTGCAAATAGTTAAAATATTTACTATCCAATTTCCATATCTTAAAAAAGTTTTCAGATTTTCACATCTATAAATATGTTAGCTATAACAACCTATCAATTCTCTAATTCTTTTGGGATCATATTCATTCTCTCATTTTCTAGAATATTATTTTTAACATTTTTTTTAATTTTTATTTGTAGACACTACTCTATTTCTTGTTAAAAAATAATTTATACCTTGTAATAATTATTTTTAAAAATTTATCAAATGACATTAGCTCAACCGGTTATATTCCTCAATATTTAAAAAGAAGACCAAGGTTCAAATCTTGCCAAGCGATACATGGATAATATCCAAGCTTTGTTGTAACACCACTATGTGGTGATGATATAATACGAGTGGGGCTCGTTTCAATCCCATATAACCAATTGAAAGAATATATATATATATATATATATATATATCATTGTAGAGGGGAAAAACCACCCTATCGCGTATAATTCCCAAAATGCTAGATCCGCAAGAGAGAAGAGAAGCTTTATGGAGTGAATCGCGGGGGCTATGTTGTTCTCTAAACTCGGTTCTAGGGGGAAGGGTTCACGAGGGTGCGGTTTAAGGACTCGCTTCAAGTCCTTTGGTTTTCAAGAATGATGTATTAGATTCAAGACAAACACCTAGAGTTGGCCTTTCTAGATCTATGCTATAAAAGATGAAGGATAATGCAGAAATATAGAATGTAAGAATACAAGAGCTAAATCCTAGAATGATTCTTTATTTGAATGCTTCTCTAACCTAGGGTTCTAATCAAACAACCTTTAAGCAAGGGCTTAATAAGAGATGCACAAAAATAATTAACCCTAAGTGCACACTATATGTTGTTTTTCTTTCAATGCCTAGAATTAAATAAAGTATATTTAAAATTAGATCTAGGGTTTTACAACAGAAATAAAAGCATTCAAAAAACAACCTAAAGGACTACTCAAATCACTTAGCTTATTCGGTGATTGATCCTTGCTTTTATCCCTTTTATCTAATATTAATAATACATGTTCCTGCAAGATAACTCAAGAAACACTTGAAAATGGAATTAGC
This sequence comes from Wollemia nobilis, assembly GCA_028583015.1. NCBI lineage: Eukaryota > Viridiplantae > Streptophyta > Pinopsida > Araucariales > Araucariaceae > Wollemia > Wollemia nobilis. The sequence goes on along the minus strand of JAQPPZ010016912.1, from coordinate 540,659 downwards.
ATTAGGGGGCTTGCTTAAGCTATTGTACAACAATGCTTGGAGGCACAACAATCAAACCCCCTAGGTCCTTTTAGTTGACCTTTGATAATTAAAAGCATAAATTGACCTTTGGAGGAAAATAAAAGTTAATGCAATACAACAAAATAGAATACATAAATCATAGAACAAAATATGCCACTATGCTCTAGATGCAAATTAGAATACAATGGTGAAAACAAAGATAGCAAATTACCCCCAGTTTGGTCTCAAGAAAAATCGTGCCTCGTAATGGGCGACCGTGATAATGCCAAGCAAAGCCGCACCCCATAGTAGATCGGGTGCAATTTCGAATAAGCTATGCGAAAATGAAATATAAATGTAGAAGCTCAATTATGTCATTCAAAAAACTTAAATGTACATGCAAAAGAGCGAATTCACCTAGAAAAGTGTGCAAAAGTAAAATAGAAGGGTTTGGGATCTCCCGGATGGTCAATCTCTCCTTAAGGCTCCAACAACAATCCACCAAGATCAAACAACAATAAATCCGATGCAGTAGACAATCAAACTCCAAACTTCAAAGTTGCTTGTGAGAGAAGAAGAAGAAAGATGCAAACCAAATAAAACACTTTGCGAGAAATCAAGTGCGAGTAATAAGATCATTAAATGTCGATTATGTGAGCGTATGTTAACTTGTGTGTGAAAAGTGAATTCAAACCCTCCTTATATAGCGGATTTGAAGGTGAAAAGATCAGGAAAACCATGGAGGGCCGACGTAGAACATGCCAACCTTGAAAAATTAGGGCTTAAGTGCATCAAACCCTAAAAAGGTGAAATCACGTCCCATCTTAGGCCGATCGCGATATCTCAATGCGAATTCGCGCCCCGTTAAGGATCGGGCACAATTTTGCACAGAGAGGGAAAATAGGCAAAACAGGGGGGAAGGCCTTATCCTTGCCCTAGGCAAGTCTAAGGGGTCCCCTAGAGGGCTTAGGGAAGATTGCCCACTAAAGTGGGTCAATTTTCTGTGTCTATATTTTACCCCCTCTTTGACGCATTTATGGCCTAATAAATGTGTCAAAGAAGATATGTAAATACCCACAAACAAAAAATGACAAGCAAAAATGGGGTGGTTGGTTTAGAAGAAAGGGATGATGCAAAAATGGTGTTATTCCGAACACTTTCAAATTTTACACATAAATCGAGGCATTAGGGACATTAATGCCTCTAAGGCCAAGGTGCCCCCTCGAGTTTTATGAGGGACATATTCCTCATAAAAATTCAAAAAGGTAGACTCATAAGAAGAAGAAGTGAGAAAAAAAAACAAAAAGGAGAAAAAGCGTGCAAAAACAGGGTTAAAAGTGAAAAGGGGGCAAAACCCTAATTCATTTTAATCATGCAAGGGAGAAGAAAGGAGCTCTGGAGAAAAGGAGGAGATGGTGCTACTAATACACCATTCAATGATCATGAGGGGTGAGGCTAGCACGAAGGTAAAGCGGGCACAAGTAGGATCGAAAACCCTTCCTTGCATGTCAATTTTTCAAAAAAATTCATGCATTTTTAGTGGTTTTCTGCCAAAATCGATGGTTTTTCGCACACGACCCGGGCATGATTTTTTGGTCTAGCCACGATTTCGTCCTAGGCAGCAGTGGTGAAATCGCGCCTAGAAAAAATTGACCAGGCGCAATTTCATGAAAATGCGCCTAACGAGTGCGATTTTGCCCAAAAAGGGGAAAAAAGAAAAAGGGAAAAAGAAAAGAAAAAGAAGGAAGAAGAGAAAAAAAAAGGACGTAAGCAAACAACTTTAAAGATGTAGAATTTGATTGTTCTATGGATTTAGATTGATTTAAATTTAATTAATTAATTTTAATGTATTAAATTTTTAATTAAATTTATTAATGGAAAAATTTATTTTGTTGTTATTGTAGCTTAGGGTACTCGAGAGCTACGAGTGGAGAGTAGGCTCCTTGGAGGTGGAGCTACATGCACTCAGGTAGGTAGAGAGGGATACACTAGGGATGATGGGCCTAGACCACCTGTCTAGATTGCCTCAGGTGGAGGTAGACAAGGCTTTACTAACGACACTAGAAGAGGTGGTACTTGGAGTCGTCTTCCTTTCGGTTACCTACGGGAGAGATGACCATCACACTGGAGGATGTGTGGTGCATCTTGCACATCCCCATAAAGGGGAGAGAAGTTTAAAGAGCACAAGGTAGGCCAACTACCTTGCAGCGATTATCAGGAGGTTGGACCCACTAGGTGCGAGAGAGCACCATAGTCGTAGATGACCTAGTGGGGTGGTATGGGGCAGACCCATTGATGACCATGCTTTGTAGGGTGGTTGTGGGTATGTTGATGTGCCACACTAGTAGGTGACATCTACCATGGGCGATGGTGGGTGTAGTGGCAGACATGTGAGACCAAAGAGCTAGGTTCGCATGGGGTCCATATGTGCTGGCCCACTTGTACATGACGTTGTACAATATCATGTACAAGCGACATACAAGGATAGTGTGTATGACTTTGCTCTAGGTATGGAGCTGGGAGTACATAGCGGTACAAATACTGGATGCACTACTAGGTCCATTACACAGTCTAGAGTGACCAACAACATACGGGTGGCCTAGATCCTTAGAGCAGGCCACAAGGACCTACGTCGAACATCTGCTACTAGCGAGGCAGATAGTAGATGAGCTGAGGAAGGCCAAGATAGTATGGAGACCCTGACATCTATATCAAGGATGGGCTAAGGATAGGATGGAGTTGGTGAGGGTTAGGAGGATCAGGTGGCTGACTATGGAGAAGGGGGAGCCAAAGGTCTTCAGATTTGATCGAGTCTTGAGGTAGTTTGGGATCTTACAGGGCATCCCGGACCTGGGGGACTAATAGTACAGGAGAGTCTACTGGGACCCAGCAAGGGTACGAGGCAGGCAAGACCTGACTAGGTGGACCGATAAGGACCTAAATAATCCTCCTTACATGGATCCCAAGATGGACAATGCAGGAGTGGTCTTCAAATACTAGTAGTGGTATAGAGGAATCATGCCCTGTAGGGTCTCCCTACTAGTTTTGATATAGAGGCACCAGGTGATGGGCTCGAGCATGTAGCAAGTGTTCTAAGAGGTTGCTTGTAGGGCCACAAAGAGGGCTTAGTAGGGACCAGTAGCTCTAAGATAGAGGCAGGCTCAGGTCAGGATTGAGCTGGTGAAGGAGGACACCAGCGTTGCCAGGACCAGGGAGGCAGGGGCATCTGGAGTTCCCCCCATAAAATCTAGGGTACCACCATGCAGAGGATTTGGAGAGGCCTCCACATTAGTGGTAGCTAGCCAGGATCAATCTCCAGAGTGAGGGGATCTAAGGGAGGAGGCAGAGGCGCTACAAACACAGGTGGTAACTCTGCAAAGGCAGGTGGACCTACTCCAGGAAGATAGGTCCAAGAGGATCGAGGGACTATGAGGCTCATTGAGCATCGTAGAGAGGGAGAGGGATGCAACTCAAGTAGAGGTCAATCATCTTCAAGGAGAGGTGAGTCAATTAGACATAGAGAACTAGAGAGCTCGATCAAAGGGGATGGTTGTCGTCAAGAGCATCTAGGCTAGCGATGAAGTCCACCTTTTACAGACAAAGCTATAGAGGGTAGGGTAGAGGCTGGAGGTGGCTATTCAGTGGGCTACCTTTTATGAGACCATGTACTACTAGGTAGTACCAACGGAGTAGAGAATGAAACTCCCTCCGTCCCTCAAGTCAACTAGCAGGTCACAGTCTTGGTCACAAATATTCTCGACATCTTCATTTATGGGTATGCAGTTGCCTGGACCACCTCCTCCATCGAGAGAAGTAGAGGAGATAGGCTCTCAGAGCTAGGCTGAGGATCGGGATGACATGCCAATTTTGATTATGGCATGCACCCCTAGGGATTTGTTGAGTGTACCAGGACTAGACTGTGGTACACCAACCAGACACGACTGTATCTCTCTCTTTTCATCGAGTAATACATAGTTGATTTCTCTTTTTATATTTTGTGAATGTGTGCATGTGATTTTAATTGTTATCTTAGATGTTTCTTTTAATTTAATATTTTATGAATGCAATCTATCTTAAATGCAATGCTATATGAAATGCATGGATGAACAATGGATGAAATGGATGGAAGGAAAAAAGAAACATGAGATGAAGAAGAAGAAGACGAAGAGGAAGATGAAGAAGAAGACAAAGAAGAAGACAATCCAAAGGTCAACCATATGAAATAGAGAAGGATGGGTGAAACATAGTATTGAAATCAACGTAGGTCGCAAGGGACCAATGTGACTAAATACTATGAATCATACCAAAAAAGAGGGAGCTAAACCCGCTATGGGTGTAGTGCTCACCATAAAGGATGAGGTGTTGGAGTCTGACCTACTATGGGTGGTTACTCACTTATTGACTATTGTGGGGTGATTACCCACTAGGATGTATGCTGAGGCCTACTGAAAATGGCCAAGGAGATTATCTTGTAATGGGGTGTTGAGCCTACTGAGTCAAAAGGGAGTATAACCCAATAGAAGATCATATTCAATAAGATACCCGCTAGGATGTATAGTTATCCCATGTGGGGTGTAATATATAAGGATAAAATATATATTAGGTGAGCGCTACCCTCGATAGGGGTTTAGAAACTGAACACAAGTGAGTGTGTGCAAATGTGTAGAGAAGACAACTTAAGAATGACAAAGGAAGAAACAAAATGCACGTATTTCCTTTCCAAAAGCAAAATAAGACAAAGGAAAAGAAGGCAATAGAAAAATGACAAGGAGATATTAACGAGCTATCACCCTTGATCTAGGAGATACTCTCACTATTTTCAAGATTAAGGAAGATATTTGAAGAAACAAAAAGCAAGAAAGAAGACTTGAAAAAGAAAAATCCCTAGGTGGGGGTCTTACTAGGCATCAGAATCCTAGAGAGAGTGCAATGCATGTGAGCTATGACCTAACTAGGTATCATCACATGCCATTGTCGTAAGATCCTCAAAAATCTATATGATCAAGCAATCATGAACAAGCAATCATGCAAAATATGACATTCAAGCATGCAGGTTGGATTAAATGTTAGACAAACAATGAAAAGGATGATAGATAACAATGCAATATGAGCAAGCAAATGGATGCAATGGAAATGCAAATGCATAGCTAAATGATGATTAATTGATTTGATGCAATTTTTATTTGTTTTTATGTTTTATTATTAAGTAATTTAAATTAATTAATTTAAGCAAGCAGAATGAAAGTCGACACAATATCTAAGTGTGCCGCCTTTCTTAACAAAAAGAACAGGCATGCCATGGATTGTTTTATCAAAGAAATCTCTAAAAGGTAAGCCTTCTCGATAATTAGAATTATGGAGAGGCTCCTTCATAGCTCTTTCTTTGGTAGCCATAGCACGATAATCAATGCACTCTCAAACATAACCATTCCTTTTAACATAAGGAGGAGCAATTCCTAACTTCGCAAGATCACTATAGGACAATGAAGTAGGGTCCTCTTCTAAAATAGAAGGTTTAATTTTAGAACACATAGAATAAATCATATTAAAAAACAAGACATTAGGAGAATAAGGGGGACCATCATCCTCATCACCCACTCCTCACTTTTGATAATCCATATATTCAACGTAAGTCATGAGATGATCATCATTGTCAAATGGTAAATTTTGGTCTTTGCTAGGTATAAAACCTATGCCACATCTCCCAGGACAGATTTCGACATCCAAAGGCTCTTGAATGCCCTTCTGTTGTGGCCCCAATCCTTTACCTACATATCCCATACTAGATAGGATCTGTTTAGGAAGTGGGTAATCATTGGAAAGGTAACAATGAGCAAATGAGTGCTCAACGAGAGAGGGGTTGCTACCACGTATCTTATCTTCGAAGGTAGTTCCTATGAAGATAAAGGTACACATGCCAAAGTGTACAACATCACCTTTCTTATGGGGTAAGCCCATGGTTCTTGGTGATGGTGGTAGCCTAGCTAGATCTAGAAGAGGTTCTTGAAGAAACTGATTATCATGATCCCGAGATGAAGAATTTAAGATATGTTCCTCACTCATTTTTAAAATTTGAAATTGTTCTGATATTTGAGATGAGGAACGTGGAGAGACCATTGAAGATATTGAGGGACATAGGTTGAAATCAGATCGAGCTTACTCTACATTTGAATAAAATTCAAATGGTCGAGGGTCGCCCAGAATGGTGATAACTTGATTCTTAAACTCAAACTTGAGATATTGATGAAGAGTAGAAGGGATGACCTTCATTACGTGAATCCAAGGACGTCCGAGAAGAAGATTAAAAGATGTAGGACAATGTACCACATAAAAAAAAGTATCCAATATTTTAGGCCCAACTTTGAGAGGAAGAGATATGACACCACAGGCTTCTTGGGACTCATTGTTGAAAGCTTTTATAATGATATCGGATTTTGTTAAGTCTTCCTCTTTTAATCCAAATTTTTGAAAGAATTGATATGTACACAAATTGAGGGAAGAACCATTATCAATCAAAATTTGTTTGATAAAAGTATCCCTAATAAGTGTGGTGATGTAAAGTGAAGAATCTTCTTGCAAGTTTAAGGAAGGTTTATCATCATCCGAGAATGAGATATGATGTATCCCAAGAGAACCTACGACATCAACTATGGCATTGGGAGAAATATCTGAAGGAAGTGATTGTTGCTTTAAAAATTCCATCAAAGCATCTCTATGGTTGGGAGAGGTTTGAAGGAGTTCTAAAACTGATATCTTTTTTGGAGTACTAGCCAACTACTTTTGGAGATCAAATGAAACCTTAGGTTGTGGTTTCAATACAATAGGTGGAGTCCTTGTATCTGAAAATTTTCCTTGATTATTCTTCAAAACTGAATTGGATTGTAACACAAAATTATGTCCTTGTTGAGGATGTTGAGTTTGAGCTTGTCTTCTTGTAGTTATCCCAACCATGCCAACCATATTACCATAAGGAGGAGGCTCATTCTAATGAGCCACCTGATTTGTTGCTTGTTGATTATGTTTTGGTAATGGATCTTTAAATATTTCCATATCTTGATTGGTAGTCACATTTTGTTGGATAGGTACTTGATTATTCACTGCTTGAGAATTGCCTAAGTCAATGTGTCCTGCATCAATCATATCCTAAACCACATGTTTCAACTTCTTGCAAGAATTCATCCAATGCCCTTCCACTCTATGATATGTACAATGTTGACCTACCTTATACCAATGAGTTGTAGTATCTGGTTGTCTAATAGGAGGTAACTCAATTACCTTAGCTTCTAAGAGTTGTTTCAAAAATACTTCCATAGACATATTAAGCCTTGTAAAATTTATTTATGGAGGTTTTTGAAGTACTATCTTTTGTAGGTTGTTAGTAACATTATTAATAGGCCTACTATCCATTCCATTATCACCTCCTATATGTCTATTTTTATGTTGAGACTTAGTAGGTTTTTCTTCCTTAACTTTGAGTTGACCTCTCCTGATGAGAGCCTATTCTACTTTTCTTGCTAAATCAATTGCTTGATCAAAAGATGTAATAGTAGTAGTCTCTAATGCATAAGATAACTATTCTTGTAAATTACCAATAAATATCTTGAGCATATCCTTAGGAGGTAAAGTATATCTCAAACATCCAACTAAACTTCTCCAACGAGCCAAAAATTCTAAAAATATTTCTTCTTTACTTTGTTTTAAATTATACACATCTTTCATTGTCACTTCCTTTTCAATATAAGCACCAAATTGTTGAACAAATAATTCTGTTGTCTCTTCAAAACTCTTTAAGGAATAATTAGGCAACCGATAATACCATTCTAATGCCATGCCACCAAGGCTCTTAGGAAATGTTTTAAGCAACAACATATCATCATAAATGAGATCATGGCAAGTTGTTCTAAATATTCTTAAATGTTCTATTGGATCTTCTGTCCCCTTATAGATAGGAAAAACTGGCATAGAAAAGTTCTTAGGATAAGGCCTAGCAACAACAATAGGATCCAATGGCTGATTACACATTTTCTTATAATTGTAAGTAAAACTTGAAGGCTGAATCATCTCAACTTTTGAAACCAATTGCTTCACCATATTTGCCAAATTTTGTACTTTTGGATTATTGTTATGCATTGTTCCCAAATTCCCATATGTGTGTTGAGGAACAAATGCTTGATTCAGGTTGGAAGTATGGATGTTATTGTTATAGGTGGCACCTTGTGAAAGTGGAAAACTAACATTGGGAAGAAAAGAAGCAAAAGTGTTGATATTAGAAGATTGAGGAAGAAATTGATAACATTTTTGAGTGATACTACTAATTGGAGGAGCTTGCATATTCCTTCCAATGTTGGTGGTAGTAGTAGTATCAATAATTGAGTTCAACTTATCAAGATGTACTAATTTAGGCAAGGGGTTTTCCTAGTTAAGCATAGGGGAGCTTATTGGAGGAGGTGGAGGAGTCTCATCTCTTTCGAGGTGAGCTTATCGCTCCATGCCTCCCAATATCCTATCCCTATTAGCTTTCATGAAACCTCAAATATGCTCAAATGATGAAAATACAAAGCTACCATTAGGTCCCTCATAAGGATAAAAACTCATCTCAGTATCCATGTTGTCTTTCTCCTCTAGATCTATGTTAGGATCTATCAATCTGATCATATTTCAAAGAAATAAAATCAGATTCAAGATGCTTTCGTTGACTTCTAAGGACATGGGCCATTAGAAGAATGAAAAGATCGAAGAGAATACTAACAACATAAACAAAAATATTTCTAAAGATATTATTAAGATTATTCAGCCATAAAAACAAATTTAATGATATTGCTTAAAAATATTTAAAAAAAAAAATGAGGTGTTCAGGTCGGGTTCACCAAATATGTAGAGGGGGAAAACCACCCTATCGTGTACAATTCCCAAAATGTTGGATTCACAAGAGAGAAGAGAAGCCTTATGGGATAAACCGTGGGGGCTGTGTTGTTCTCTACACTCGAGTGTGAAGGATAGGAGAAGGGTTCACCAGGAACTGTTTAAGGACTCTCTCCAAGTCCTCTGGTTTTCAAGAATGTTTGATGTATTAGATTCAAGACAAACACCTAGATTTGACCTTTCTAGATCTATGCTATAAAAGATGAAGGATAATACAAAAATACAAAATGCAGGAATACAAGAGCTAAACCTTAGAATGATTCTTTATTTGAATGCTTCTCTAACCTAGGGTTCTAAGCAAACAACCTTTAAGCAAGGGCTCAAGAAGAGATGCACAAACAAAATTAACTCTAAGTGCACACTATATGATGTTTTCCTTTCAATGCCTAGAATTAAATAAAGTATATTTAAAATCAGATCTAAGGTTTTACAATAGAAATAAAAACACTCAACAAACAACCTAAAGGACTACTTAGAACACTTAGCTTGTTTGGTGATTGATCCTTGCTTTTATCCCTTTTACCCAATATTAATAATACCTATTCCTGCAAGATAACTCAAGAAACACTTGAAAATGGGATTAGCGTTAGGGAGCCTACTTAGGTCATTGTACAACAATTACTGTTTTATGTCTTTCAGGAGATCTTATATGCGATTAAAATTATTTTATATTTGTTAGGAGATCCTTTATTTTGGGAGTTTTTATTATCAAAATACAAAAGGGTGTTTTAAAATCATTATGATCGAGTTAAATCAATTATCTTAAAAATATTAGGATCAAATATAGTGTGGTCTTGTAGTCAACCTTGAGTATCTTGATATTCTATCAAGTGGTCAATATGAATGATTTGTTTTAGGAGTGAGTATAATTTATCCAAAAATGTGCTTTGTCTAAGGTTAAATGTCTTTGACTCAACCAATGTTTGCAATGCAACCAACATCTTCAATTACTATGGATAAGACATATGGATTGTTTTTTATCTTTCAGGAGATTGTATGTGAGACTAGCCAAATATTATTTGAATATTGTGTATCATAAAGATGATTAGATCACTTGATATTTGAGACCTATTTTCGAACATGCCATTTCAAGTGATATCTAAATGAAGGCTATGATGGCGATACATAAGACAATTTAGAACTGAAATATCATTGATGAAACACATGTTTAGTTGATGGATCTTCGATATAAAGATTATTGTTTGGCATATTAAAGTTTGATCGAGACTTTGGTTAGGCTTGTCACTTTGGGTGAAGCTCATTACTTAGATGGTTTGGATTTTGATGTCCAAAGATTAGTCTAGTTTGTGGTGTACACAATTCATATTTTGATCATGATTTTGGTTAGCTTGGTTCATTGCTTAGATGGTTTAGAGTATGGTGCATTGGTGTTGCAAAACCTAGAATTAGGTTTGGCTTTTGGTTTAACCAAGTTTTGTGGTCAATTATAACTTTCTTCTCGTTGAAGTCTATAATTTAGTTTAACATTTTATTTCGGGCTTAGGATTTTTTAGTTGATTCTCTAGTATCCTTATTGTGTTTTGTTTTATTCATTGTTTAACACCCCCATAATGTAGTAAGACCTTATAAGGGCATGCTTGTGCATGTTTTAATGACTAAATCTTCTGTTGTATTCGGTTTAGCAACTGAGGGGAGGGGGTGTTGGAATAAATTTAGAGATAAGTATAATAGCATAATTGCATTTCATATTTAAGTCTAAGTTAAACTACCAATTGAGATACTTTATTATCAAGTAGTTAGCTATTTGAGTTTTGTAATATGCTACATATTCTTGTGATATGGTAAAACGAGTATGTGTTTGTTATGATTATTATAATTTCACTATAAAATTTGCTTATTTCTTTATACACATACAATAAACTCATGTGGTAATGCATACAGGTATTCCATACCAAAGTGTGAGTTGCCATTTCATTCGAGGGTCTATAACCCAAATGCCAATACTTCAAGAGCAAACTTAAGTTTAAAAATGACCAAGTTCCCCTTGGAAGTTTTCTCAATCTATTAATTTAAACATACAATAATGAAACATGCCCATCGGCATAAGCATATCTCAAATTTCCCTTGAATTTATGATACACAATATTCAAAGGATATTTATCTAGTCTCACATACAATCTCCTAAAAGATATAAAACAATCCATATGCCTTATCCATAGCAATTGAAGATGTTGGTTGCATTGAAAACATTGGTTGAGTCAAAGACATTTACCCTTAGATAAAGCACATTTTTGGATAAATTATACTCACTCCTAAAACAAATCATTCATCTTGACCACTTGATAGAATATCAAGATACTCAAGGTTGACTACAAGACCACACTATATTTGATCCTAATATTTTTAAGATGATTGATTTAACTTGATCACAATGATTTTAAATCACCCTTTTGTATTTTGATAATAAACACTCCCAAAATAAAGGATCTCCTAATAGACATAAACACTCACAATGATTTTAAATTTGAATTGTGTACACCACAAACTAGACTAATCTTTGGACTTCAAACTCCAAACCATCTAAGCAATGAGCTTCACCCAAAGTGATAAGCCTAACCAAAGTCTTGATCAAACTTTAATATGCCAAACAATAATATTTATATCGAAGATCCATCAACTAAACATGTGTTTCATCAATGATATTTCAGTTCTAAATTGTCTTATGTATTGCTATCATAGCCTTAATTTAGATATCACTTGAAATGACATGTTCAAAAATAGGCCTCAAATATCAAGTTATCTAATCATATTTATGATACACAATATTCAAAGGATATTTGTCTAGTCTCACATACAATCTACTAAAAGATATAAAATAATCCATATGCCTTCTCCATAGCAATTGAAGATGTTGGATGCATTGCAAACATTGGTTGAGTCAAAGACATTTATCCTTAGATAAAGCACCTTTTTGGATAAAGTATACTCAATCCTAAAACAAATAATTCATCTTGACCACTTGATAGAATATCAAGATACTCAAGGTTGACTACAAGACCACACTATATTTGATCCTAATATTTTAAAGATGATTGATTTAACTCAATCACAATGATTTTAAATCACCCTTTTGTATTTTGATAATAAACACTCCCAAAATAAAGGATCTCCTAATAGACATAAACACTCACAATGATTTTAAATTTGAATTGTGTACACCACAAACTAGACTAATCTTTGGACTTCAAACTCCAAACCATCTAAGCAATGAGCTTCACCCAAAGTGATAAGCCTAACCAAAGTCTTGATCAAACTTTAATATGCCAAACAATAATATTTATATCGAAGATCCATCAACTAAACATGTGTTTCATCAATGATATTTCAGTTCTAAATTGTCTTATGTATTGCTATCATAGCCTTAATTTAGATATCACTTGAAATGACATGTTCAAAAATAGGCCTCAAATATCAAGTTATCTAATCATATTTATGATACACAATATTCAAAGGATATTTGTCTAGTCTCACATACAATCTACTAAAAGATATAAAATAATCCATATGCCTTCTCCATAGCAATTGAAGATGTTGGATGCATTGCAAACATTGGTTGAGTCAAAGACATTTATCCTTAGATAAAGCACCTTTTTGGATAAAGTATACTCAATCCTAAAACAAATAATTCATCTTGACCACTTGATAGAATATCAAGATACTCAAGGTTGACTACAAGACCACACTATATTTGATCCTAATATTTTAAAGATGATTGATTTAACTCGATCACAATGATTTTAAATCACCCTTTTATATTTTGATAATAAACACTTCCAAAATAAAGGATCTCCTAATAGACGTAAAATAATTTTAATCTCATATAAGATCTCCTGAAAGACATAAAAAAATCCATATGCCTCCTCCATAACAATCAAATATGTTAACAACGGGTCCTTGGTTCAATGGTTGGGACAACAAATTGATGTAGCCCATACCAAGGTTCAAATATTTGCGACACCAAATAGCTCAATGTGACTAAATTGATGTAAAAGGATGGAATGAGATTGAAGTTGAAGGAGCAGCAATGTTCAAATTCTATAGAAAAATGAAACATATTAAAAATAAAATTAAAGGATGGAATAGAGGCATAATGAAAGCTAAAGCTAAAAAGAAGAAATAAATATGTAATAGCTTGGAAGAATTAAACAACCTAGCACAAAATAAAATAGATACATATTTTAGTAGATATTAGGAAGCTAAGTTGATTGCACAAATGAAGGGATTGAGGAGGAGAGTGATCTATTAATATTAAGAGAAAGAGTTCTCTAGGCATAGAAAGGATATGCAAATTCAAATTTTTTTTCCATAAAGCCTTCATTGCTTATAAAATGAAGAACTGCATATCATGTATCAAGCAAGACAATGAAGAGGATATGGTAGAGGATAATGAAATATGAAATGCTGCAAGGAATTATTTTCAAATCATATTATCAGATGATAACATTAATAGAAAAGAAATCCAAAAAGAAGTTGAATTAATACCAGAAGTAGACACACAAGAAATGAATAATCATCTAATGAATGAAGTTAGAATGGAAGAATTAAGAGAGACAATGTATTCATTTAAGCTAGACAAAACTCCAAGTCCAAATAGATTTCTAGCAAAAATATTATAGGAGCATGGAAAATTATAGCTAAGGATCTGCTAGCAATGGTGGAAGAAGCGAGAACAATAGGAAAAAATTTAAAGTCAATAAATTTGACAATCTTAGCACTTATCCCAAAATAGGGGAAGACAAGTAAGTTTGATAGATTTATACCCATTTCTCTATGCAAATTTTTGGTGTAGATCACGTTACACAAACAACACCAAAAAAATGATACATAGGTATTTTTCCTTTGAACAAGTTAGAGAATCAAACCCTTTTTTACTTTCATGCCAAAAATAAGGATACAAGAGAAAAGACCCCTTTACAATTTCAAAAATTCCCTCAAATACCCTGTTTTCCCCTTTTCCCACCTAAAACCATTAAAATTCAAATTTGAATTTTGGGGGCAACTTGTCGAGGTCATAACTTCGCACTCATTGACTCGATTGACTATTACAGCATGTTTTCGAAAATAGCATGAAACGAGCTAAGCGAGATGAGTTATGCCAAGGCTTGCGTCTAGCCAAAAATCCTCAAATTCGACCTCTAAGACCTTCAAAAATATCCTGCAAGTTAAACTAGTTTTACAAAATTAAAAAATTACAATTTTTTTTTCGAGTGATGCAAGATCACTCTTACACCACTAGATGCTCTTGCATCAGACACCCAGGGTAACTTTGAGAAGTGACCTTCACTTCTCTATTGTTGGAAGAAAACCAAGGCGTTCAACCTCAGCCTTCGACAACCAAGATGAATCTTCAATAGGTCTGCCTTTCCACTTAACCAGATATTTTGCATACTGCCTGTTTTTGGAACTTTTGCCGATGCGTGTATCCAGGATCTCTTCTATCTCTTATGTATTTCGAGTCGATGCTGGAATATTCCACAATTTTGCTACTGGTCCCTCACCATTGTCTCCTTCATGGTATTCTACCAAATCTGAAATGTTAAAAATAGGTGATATGTTAAGCCCACTTGGCAATTCCACTTTATACAAATTGCCTAATCTCATTTTTCTATGATTTTGCATGGTCCAAACTTCTTCATCTTCACTTGTTATAGGTTTTAGCATGAAACCTTTCTTTTCTCGGGATGGACCATAACTTCATCTCCCACTTCAAATTCCTTAAACCATCGCTTCTGGTCTGCCCTTGTCTTATATTGAGTATTCATCTTAGTAATATGCTTCTTCACTTCTTCATGCAAGCTCTTCCAATGCTCTGCAAAGTACTCAGCCTCAACACTGCACTTTTCCCCTGTATCCATATTCCTCAACTCAAAAGCATTTCTTGGACTGCTCCCATATATTATCTGGAATAGATATTTGTTAGTACTCCTATTGACAGAATTGTTGTATGCAAATTACACCTGTGGCAAAACCAAATCCCATCCATTGGGCTTATATCCTATCAAGCATCTCAATATATTACCCAAACTTCTATTCACCACCTCTGTTTGTCCATCAGTCTGTGGGTGGTATGCAGAACTGAATTTCAAATATGTCTTCAATTTCTTCCACAAGGTTCTCCAGAAATACCCAACAAACTTGGTACTCTGTCAGAAAATATACTCTTTGGTAGACCATGAAGTCGTACCACCTCTTTGAAAAATAAACCTACAACATGAACTGCATCATTAGTTTTCTAGCAGGGAATAAAATGTGCCATCTTTGAAAACCTGTCAACCACCACAAATATGGAGTCATTTCCTCTCTGTGTTCTTGGTAGGCCAATAACAAAATCCATGCTGATGTCCTCCCATGATCTCTCTGGTGCAGGTAATGGCTGATATAATCCAATGTTTTGTCTCACACCCTTCACCATATGGCATACTTTGTAACTTTGCACAAATCTCTTCACATCTTGCTGCAACTATGGCCAATAGTAGTTCTCACTAACAAGGTCAATGGTATTATCCCGACCAAAGTGTCCAGCCAACCCTCCATTGTGTTTCTCCTTGACTAGATTCTCCCTCATTGAACTCCTTGGAATGCATAATTGATTTCCTCTAAACAACATTCCATCTTGGATAAAAAAATCCAACCACTTAGTCTTGTCCAAAGTAACAGGTGCCAAGCAAGCTCTCCAAGCCTCTACAAAATCAGGATCTTTAGGGTACAAACCCTTAAGGTCGTTAAACCCTACAACTTCCACCTTCATTTCTATCAACAAACATTGCCTTCTACTTAAGGCATTTGCAACTCTGTTTGAATTTCCGCTCCTGTGCTTCAAAACAAAGATATAACTCTGTAGAAACTTAACCCACTTCAAGTGCCTTTGAGTTAGCTTACCTTGGCTATTAATATACTATAAGGCCTGATGATCATTATATAAAACAAACTCTTTTGGCAATAAATAATGCCTCCACTTCTTTAGAGCTTGAACTATAGCATAAAACTCTTGATCATAAACTGACCCACAGGTCCCAAGATCGAAACTTGGCTCTCATACCACTTGGTGTAGATCACGTTGCACAAGCAACATCAAAAAAATGATACATAGGTATTTTTCCTTTGAACAAGTTAGAGAATCAAACCTTTTTTTACTTTCATGCCAAAAATAAGGATACAAGAGAAAAGACCCCTTTACAATTTTAAAAATTCCCTCAAATACCTTGTTTTCCATTTTTCCCACCTAAAACCATTAAAATTCAAATTTGAATTTTGGGGGCAACTTGTCGAGGTCATAACTTCACACTCGTTGAACCGATTGACTATTACAACATGTTTTTGAAAACGACATGAAACAACCTAAGCGAGACAAGATGTGCCAAGGCTCACGTCTAGCCAAAAATTCTCAAATTCCACCTTTAAGACCTTCAAAAATCTCTTGCAAGTTAAACTAGTTTTACAAAATTAAAAAATTACAACTTTTTTCGGGTGATGCAAGATCACTCTTACACCACTGGATGCTCTTGCATCAGACACCCAGGGTAATTTTGAGAAGTGACCTTCACTTCTCTATTTTTGGAAGAAAACCTAGGCGTTCAACCTCAGCCTTCGACAACCAAGATGAATCTTCAACAGGTCTGCATTTCCACTTAACTAGATATTCTGCATACTGCCTGTTTCTGGAACTTTTGCCGATGCGTGTATCTAGGATCTCTTCTATCTCTTCCATATTTGGAGTAGATGCTAGAATATTCCATAATTATGCTACTAGTCCCTCACCATTGTCTCCTTCATGGTATTCTACCAAATCTGAAATGTTAAAAATAGGTGATATGTTAAGCCCACTTGGCAATTCCACTTCATATGCATTGCTTGAATCCCGTTTTTCTATGATTTTGCATGGTCCAAACTTCTTCATCTTCATCTTGTTATAGGTTTTAGCAGGAAACCTTTCTTTTCTCAGATGGACCATAACTTCATCTCCCACTTCAAATTCCTTAAACCGTCACTTCTGGTCTGCCCTTGTCTTATATTGAGTATTCATCTTAGTAATATGCTTCTTCACTTCTTCATGCAAGCTCTTCATATGCTCTACAAAGTCCTCAGCCTCAGCACTGCACTTTTCCCCTGTATCCATATTCCTCAACTTAGAAGCATTTCTTGGACTTCTCCCATATATTATCTGGAATGGAGATTTGTTAGTACTCCTGTTGACAGAATTGTTGTATGCAAATTACACCTATGGCAAAACCAAATCCCATCCCTTGGGCTTATCTCCTATCAAGCATCTCAATAGATTACCCAAACTTCTATTCACCACCTCTGTTTGTCCATCAATATGTGGGTGGTATGCAGAACTGAATTTCAAATTTGTCTTCAATTTCTTCCACAAGGTTCTCCAGAAATACCCAACAAACTTGGTATCTCTGTCAGAAACTATACTCTTTGGTAGACCATGAAGTCGTACCACCTCCTTGAAAAATAAACCTGCAACATGAACTACATCATTAGTTTTCTGGAAGAGAATAAAATGTGTCATCTTTGAAAACCTATCAACCACCACAAATATGGAGTCATTTCCCCTCCGTGTTCTTGGTAGGCCAAGAACAAAATCCATGTTGATTTTCTCCCATGGTCTCTCTGGTACAGGTAATGGCTGATATAATCCAGTGTTTTGTCTCACACCCTTTGCCATCTGGTATACTCTACAACTTTGCACAAATCTCTTCACATCTTGCTGCAACTGTGGCCAATAGTAGTTCTCACTAAGAAGGGCAATGGTCTTATCCCGACCAAAGTGTCCAGCCAACCCTCCACTATGTTTCTCATTGACTAGATTCTTCCTCATTGAACTCCTTGGAATGCATAATTGATTTCCTCTAAAAAACATTCCATCTTGGATCAGAAAATCCAACCACTTAGTCTTGTCCAAAGTAACAGGTGCCAAGCAAGCCCTCCAAGCCTCTGCAAAATCAGGATCTTTAGGGTACAAACCCTTAAGTTCAACAAACCCTACAACTTCCACCTTCATTTCTATCAACAAACATTGCCTTCTACTTAAGGCGTTTGCAACTCTGTTTGACTTTCCGCTCCTATGCTTCAACACAAAGGTATAACTCTATAAAAACTCAACCCACTTCAAGTGCCTCTGAGTTAGCTTCCCTTGGCTATTAATATACTGTAAGGCCTGATGATAAGTATATAGAAAAAACTCTTTTGGCAACAAATAATGCCTCCACTTCTTTAGAGCCTGAACTATAGCATAAAACTCTTGATCATAAACTGACCCACAGGTCCTAGGATCGAAACCTGGCTCTCATACCACTTGGTGTAGATCACGTTACATAAGCAACACCAAACAAATGATACACAGGTATTTTTCCTTTGAAAAAGTTAGAGAATCAAACCTTTTTTTACTTTCACGCCAAAAATAAGGATACAAGAGAAAAGACCCCTTTACAATTTCGAAAATTCCCTCAAATACCCTATTTTCCCTTTTTCCCACCTAAAACTATTAAAATTCAAATTTAAATTTTTGGGGAAACTTGTCGAAGTCATAAATTCGCACTCGTTGATCCGATTGACTATTACAACATGTTTTCAAAAACGGCATGAAACAAGCTAAGCGGGGCAAACCTTGGCTATTAACGCCAAGGCTCGCATCTAGCCAAAAATCCTCAAATTCGACCTCTAAGACCTTCAAAAATCTCCTGCAAGTTAAACTAGTTTTACAAAATTAAAAAATTACAATTTTTTTTTTGGGTGATGCAAGATCACTCTTACACCACTGGATGCTCCTGCATCAATTTTCCTATAAAGTAATTTAAAAAATAATGGCTAGTAGATTGCAAAAATGGTTGCCTATGATCATATCAAAAGAGCAAGGGGGAGTAGTTAAAGGAAGACAAATTTTAGATGAAGTTATTATTACACAAGAAGCAATTCACTCTACAGTTAAATCGAGGAGAAGGACAATCATGATCAAACTTGACTTTTCTATAGCCCATGATAGACTTGACAAGAGATTTCTCTTTATGATCATTCATAAAATGAGGTTTTGTGAGTAGTGGGTAAAATAGGTGGAAGGTTGCATCAAATCTAGCACATTCTTAGTTTTAGTCAATGGAGGACCATCTAATTTTTTCAACTCTTCTAGAGGCATAAGATAAGGCTTCCCATTATCACCAACTTTATATGTCATCATGGTTGAGGTATTGAGCTATCTTATCAAGCAAGAAAGAATGTAGGGATAGATTGAAGGAGCATCAATTACTTCAAATGTAGTAAACACCACCCACCTACAATTTATAGATGACTCTATGTTAATGGGACAAGCATATATTAAGGAATCCAAGAACATGAAAGAGATATTAGATAAATTTTGTATATAAACAAGAGTTGTTATTAACCGCGGTAAGTTTTTCCTTTATGCATATAATAGCTTAGTACCTTTCAAGAGCAAACTTGCCAATTTTTTTTGCTTCAAACTAGGCAAATTCAAAGAATTCTTTGTGTATCTAGGGATGCCAATTGACCCAATAAGCATACCAAAAATCAATGGAAGAATATTCTCAACAAAGTAATATAGAAATTGAATATGTGGTCCCATAGATGGTTGAATCTAGCTAGGAGAGTAATTATAATCAAAATAGTTTTATCCACCATCCTAATATATTTAATATCATCTATTTATGCACCACTAAAGGGTAATTAAAAACTTTGAGAAGATAACAAGGACATTTCTATGGGAAAGTGTCAAAGAACAAGAAAGAAAGAAGTTCCATTTGTTTAAGTGGGATATTGTATGCTTACCCAAAAAATGGGTTGGAAAGAATCTGTACTTATTGCCAAAGGTGTATGCAGCTAAACTAATATGGAGATTAATCAAGGAAAGCAACTCACTATGGAGTAAGATCATGGTGAACAAGTATCTTGGAGGCAACCCACCAGAACATATACTAAAAATGAATGTAACTTCAAATCAAGGATCTACTACATGGTCAAATCTATGTGTAGTGCTATCCTTTTTTAGAAAATATTATTTGTGGATCATTTGTGATGGCAAAAAAGTAGACATATGGACATATGCAATTAATGGTATGCCACTAATAGGAGGATATCTAAAAATACTCTAGCTAAGAGATTGTTTTAGAAGCAAAGATATGGATTTTTTTTTTAAATTTTTTAAAGTTGAGAATTCTTAAAGGGAATGGCCTAAATCTAGAATCAAATATTAGGGGAATGGGAGATTGAATTAGAAGACCTAAAGAATGAATATTAAAAACTAGCCAATTTATTAAGAGAGAAATGTCAGACTCAAAGATGAACCAAACCAAATAATATGAAGACCAATAAAAAAATAGAAAAATATCATGTCAAACAAGGATACAACTGGCTATTGGATGATAAAAATTATCACTTAATTCCAAAAAGTGTTGGACAAAATTATGGAGAGTAAGATCCATTCCAAAAATTGATTTTATTTGGATCTTAACTCACAAAGTGATTCTGACTATTAAAAATCTAAGTAGAAAGGGTATACATGGGTCGTCAGTATGTATGTTATGTAAGAAGAATGAAGAAAATTCTGAACATTTGTTCATTCAATGTGAAGTCTTGAACTAACTTTGGAACTTCATGTTGCAAGCATTGGGCTTTAAATTTGAAATCCATTCTAGTAAGGAGTGTGAGGATTTTTTAACCAAATGGGACACTAATGATCCTTTTTGCAAAGATGAAAAATCAACAATGAAGTTAATTTGGGAAGTATTACCGTGAATTATAATATGGAAAATATGGAAAGCTTGAAATGCTATAATATTTTGAGCTAGAAAGATATAACCTTTTAGAAAATATTTGTGTAGCATAGCAATCTTCAAACTCTTAATTATATCCAATAGAATTAGGATTGAGAATGAAGACTCATTTGTGGAAGCTAAAAAAAAAAAAAAAGTTCAAAATTCTAAAAATACCATTCATATCAGCATGCATGTGGTCTACCGATAAGGATGTCACTTGCATTATCCGTGATGAGACATGGGTTCAAACCCAAAGTGGATATGTATAAGAAGTATTGATCAATATCTATATATATCATTTGTAATCAAGAAAGTAAGAAAGATGATCCCCTAAGATTTAGTATTGGAGCATACCATCTTATTTTTATGGTGTATCAAAAAATAATTTGAGAACAACAAGAGTGGGAGGGATTATAATGAATGACTCCTAGAGAGTATTGGTAGAATTCGTTGAAGGATTAGGAATGAATTCAAATAATTTTACAAAGTTGTCGAATTTAAATAAAGGATTAAAAATTGCCAAGTGAAAAAAGTATATGGAGATTCAAAATCGCTCATTGAAGCAATGATCATAGATATGGAAATATCAAATCTAAAGCTAGATGTGATTCTATAGGAGAATTAAGAAAAATGCAACCATTTCAAATCCATAAGTTTGTACATGTGAAAAGAAATAAAAAAAGGTTGATCTTGCCAATGGAGTTCAAATGGAGAATGAAAAGACCAAAATAAGATATTTAAATATTGCTAAAAAGGAGTTACTAGTGAAGGAGTAGCATGATTCACATGAGCTACAAAATAGTACAAGAGCAAAAAAAAAGTGTGATAGATGTCGATGCTACATATTTTTGGTGCTACATACGATTGGAACAATTATGCTAGTGCTACATTCCAATGGGGCTACATGTCACTAGTGCTACACATCATCGATACCACACATCATTGAAGCTACAAATGATTGTATTGCATGTCAGGGGTACTACATCCTAATAGTGTTGTAAATCATTGGTGTCAAATTTTTAATGTAATTATTGTTATGTGTTATGTGTGGATCAAAAGATTCAAATTTTTAATAGTAATGCATATTATATATGTTACTTATTTCACTAAGCATAGGATAGTCCATATCAAGAGAGAGCTTGGCTTAGATAAATAGTGGCTAGATCATATATTTTGATTTTACCCATGAAAATTGGGTAAAATTTTTGTATCATAAGCTTCTTTATTTATTTTAGCTTGAGAAAAGGGTTGTACTCGGGTCCCCCATCCTTGAAAAATCATAAGTCTATATTTTTTGGTAGGTAAAATTGATTAAGTGTAGGGTTTAAATGGGCCCCAAACCCAAGTACATAAACTGGTAGCTAAACCAATACCATAAGATGACACAAGCCTGCATATTGGCAAGAAATAACCTAAAGAAAAAAATCCAAACAAGCAGAGAAGGCTGAATGGACGCCTGATGTGACAAAAAAAATGTAGTCCAAGCAATACCCACACAGGGGTTTCTTAAGAGAAGTAACTATCTAAAAAATCTGTAAAGGAGCTATGACAAATACCTACATAGGGGAATCTCACAAAAGATACATAAAAACTATAATAGATACCGTGGGCCAAGGCGTAGGCAGTGACTCATGATCAACATCAACACCCTTCCACTTGAAAATATTTGAATGATTTGGGAAACCCTGGAGCTCAAGTTCCCAATTATGACAATATCTTCACACCGCTTACCATTTCACCGATAGTTCTTTCACCTCAACCATTAGCTTAACAGTAACTCTAAAATGAAGGTTACACACAACAACATAACCATTATTCCATGAAATTAAAGGCTTCAATGATATCTTGCTCAACCCCTTTGAACTTGCTTAGAAGCGAAATGAGACCATTAGCTTCCAAAAAGGTGTGAGATAGGGGATAAATCTGAAGGGTAGATAGCTCAAGCAGGGCCATATGGGAAATATTGAGGAGAAAGGAAGACCACCAAATCTTCTTATTACCTAGGACACACAATGATGAAAAAAAATAGATGGCAATGGACTGACACAGACCAAGGATGTAAATATAGAAATTTTTGGTACAATAGACACCCTTTTTGAAAGCTGAGTTGGTGTGATTGGTAGACCACATAATAATTCTCCATAGAGAATCGACACCAAAAAAAACAAACATGGCACAGGATAGACTTCACACATGATAGGGCTAGGATAGGATTGGGAGTGCCAAATGATTGAAATAATGAATCTCAAAATTCACAAGACATAAAATTAAGCATCTCGAGACTTGATGCATATTGAAATTATTTGATAACATCAAATTTCACATCTTAGACCTACTAAGGGACTTGACGTACTTGGAGAAGACAACCATGAGGTAAACACACTGATAGGGCCTATCTTGGGACATTGCATACTTCACAAAAGGGAAAGGAGAGAACCAAATGCCAACACTAATAGCAATGCAATGAGTCATACTAATCAGAATTTTTTTGCAATAAGAATTGGAACCAAAGAAACACATCATGTTGAAAAGGGTAGAGTCAACATTGGAGAAGCTGACCCGCCAAAACCTGTGACCACAACTTTCAAACCAAATCATTATTAGTAGCATTTAAAACTTCTTGGGAAAATATTTCTTTCCAAATGGATAAATATTTATGGGTAACTCCCCAATTGGCAAGAATATCTACAGGTCTGTTAGCTTCGCGGTACACATGGTTGATAGAGATATCATTGAAATTTTGGGACAACTTCTTAGCTTCTTGAACAATAGTTCTGACATTCCAAGAGGACACCCTATTATTTTTAAGAGCATTTATAATGTTCAAAGAATATCCCTCAATAAAAATGTTACCTTTATAATCCTTGAGAAGATCTAGCCCTCTCCATAGTACACACCCTTCAACAAAATGATTTGTTTGGTACCCCAGATACTCAACATAAGCTATAATAAGTTGACCACTGCTATATCTGACTAGGCCACCTACACCAGCATCCCTTGGGCTTCCTTTGGAGGCAACATAAAAATTAAGTTTTAGCCACTCACTTGGGGGAGGAATCCTATGGGTACCCACTCTGAGATGGGGGGTTGGTAAACTAGAACTGGAGTTGCAGGGAATATTTAAAGAAGAGAACAAAATAGACTCCAATCTAGAATCAGGCGGTTTGGGACAAGGGAAGAGCTAATAATTCTCGATAGCAAAGGCAATAGCTTTGTTGGCTACAGAGATGGGATCCTTAGAGGAGGAAAAGAAAACCCTACTATTTATTTCAAGCCATAATTGCCATAAGATATGATGAAGGCTCACTTTCCATAAAGAATATAATCTAATATTTTTGAATGGAGTAGGCCATTGGGTGAAAAGGTGACTCAACGAATTAGGAGGAACCCAAGAGATATGAAAAGTGGACATAAGGTGATCCAAAGCTATCTTGGAGAAAGGACACTACAGAAGGAGGTGATTGGTAGATTCCCAGGTATTCATGCACAAATAGCATCTATTGGGGATAGACATGCCCCTTTTCATAATATTATCAATCGTTAGAATCTTATTTTGAATGGTCAACCAGTTGAAATAAGAAACTTTCAAAATGAGGTATTTAATCCACACTCGATCATAAGGGAAATGAACCACTTGATAATCAATAGTAAGATCATGAGCATATTTAACAATGAACTATTAGGGTAGATATTAGGGTAATTTTATTTTTTACCTTAGTAAATTGTTAGTTGTTACATTATTTTATTTACCATGAAGCTATTCATTGTTCGAATAACTTATGGTTAGTTTGTTAGCTTCGTGAGCACCATATTATTTTGTGGTTAGCTACGAACCGGGGCATATTGTTTTTGTTGTTAGCTACCTTCATGCTAGCAACACGTTGGCTATCTTTAGCCCATCGCATTGTATTTAAAAATTAGAACATCAATAATATTTTCTAATGTTCGCTTGAATACTTCATTAGTATTAGAGCACTTGACTTGGGAAAGGTGACTGAGTGAAGCGAACTAGCAGACACTTTTTTGAGGAAGCAACTTGACTGGACACAAGGGCCTAAATCCCAATTTGGAACCCCCTCTTAGATCTTGCATGAAAATTGAGGCACGATTGGGTGTAGAATCTCATATTTTTCTAGAGGAGAAATATTTTCTATTGCACAAAATTTTTTGTGGTGCTCCTGCATAGAATTTAGGGCACACTGCACTGTTGGTGGCATTCCTAACTGATAGCTGACAGTGGCAGAGGCTGTCCCCCACTCAGGTAGGCATCTATTGGTTAGTTGTAATAGCCCGCACTGACATGTGGGCACTACCAACTGCAACACTCACCTCCACACTACCGCTAACAAAGCTGCATGCACACCTACGGAGGGACTTGGACGGGGCACTGATGGCCCAAAACTTTCAATTCTAACTCCTTGAAATCAAGGTGCAGATCCCACAACACATATCTGACATCCTAACTCACTGACAGCTCACACAACCAACCCTATGATCTGAGACACTAACTCCAAGATCTGCACATGATCCAATGAGCACAAATTTTGAGGCACAATTTTTGAGACCACATGATAATCCAGTTGAGCAAACTTCAATATAGACATAGAAATCGAGGGACACATGGCAACCTTCGATGACCTAACATGGCAGACTCCTCTTCAGGTGGCAAAAGGGTAGCTTGTGTGATTTCCCGAAGGCAATCATATATTACGCGACATGTTCACCATTTTATATTGGTAAATCAACATCCACCTCATGGATGTGGGATATTAAAATCCCATTGCTTTTAAAAACTTTGGTGGTCGATGTCACCTTCAAAAGTGCACAACACCTTTCTACTCACACCAACGGTGGTAGCTAGGGTGGTAGGGTGTTGAGATCTAAGGCGCTAGCCTGTGGGACTTCATAAAAATAAATTTTTGCTTAGAAATAGCACAAAAATATTTTCAAGGTAACATTTTTTCATTTATTTATTTATTTTGCAACTATTTTTATTTGTTTTTTAAGTTTTTATTTATAATAATTTAATATTAATTTAATTAAAAATCATTTATTTTTTTAAAATTAATGATTTTTTAGTTAAATTGTTTTATTATTAATTAAATCCTTGATTAACATTTTAAATTCTACAAATTAAAATCAAAATAAAAGGAGAAGAATACCATTTTTTTTGCAAATTTCAAACAAAAGAGGGCTTTTGTTTTCTCCAAAAGGGGATGTAATACAAAGAATAACTCTATTTTTTTTGTAAATTAGTTTAAAAATTTCTCAAATTTTTTCTAACACACTAGTTTTGAGAGTAAGAGTTTTTCTCATGAAAAATAGACCTTGGGTCCACTAATACCAAGTCGTGTGTCGACTGGTTTTGGATTACCTTTCAAAAGCTTGTCGTGTGTCGACTTGACTTGAAAGGTGTGCTACCTTGTTAATTTTGCAAAACAAAGGGGGGACAAGAAATTGTGATTCTTTTTTGCAAAATTGTAACACAAGGGGGGGGGAGAAATTGAATATCAAAATTATTGTAATAAGGTACATTTTTGATATCATTCGACACATTTTGTTAAAAATTTGGCATTGTTAAACTTAGGTGCATTTTCAATGGAATTCGACGCCTTAGAGTTACAAATTTGTGGGCACTTTTGAATGTTTAATTGCACTTAGTTTCCTATTTTTTGCAATTACATCTTAAGTTTAAAATTAAGTGAACTTAAGAACCCAAATTTTACACAAATTTGTGTAATTTATTGCATAGGTAGAGCCAATTTTTTACTTTTTGATATTCACCCATAAAAACCCTAATTCATTAATCTTGTTTAGCTCAATTTCCTCAAACTAATCATCCTTCTTCAGGAGGATTTTTAGGCAGGTGCCATTAAATATCAATTAGAGCAAATTCTCTTTCAGTACTTTTTTTTTGGCTTAATTTCCTCAAACTGATCATCCTTCTTCAGGAGGGTTTTTAGGTAGGTGCCATTAAATATCAATTAGAGTGAAAGAGAGACCATTTTGGTGCAATAAGGAACTTTCATAATGGCTACAATAACCAAGTATCTCAATGATACCCAGTTGCTTAAAGGTTCTAATTATTCTGATGGACAACTAAAATGAAGGCCATTCTTACTGTAGAGGAATTGTGGGATATAGTGATAAACACTGTAAAAAGGCCCACTACACCAGGAGTAGATAAAAATGCATAGGATAAAAAGGACAACAAACTTCTCATCCTGATTTTGCTAGCTACTACTGATGAAATACATCCTCATATTTGTGATGCTCAACATGGTAAAGATGCATGGGCTACATTATATACCATTTTTAAGGGAAGAATCAAGCTAAAATTCTTAACCTTCAAACCCAACTTCATTCTCTCCATATGAAGTAAGGTGAAATAGTAGAGTTATTCCTCTGTAGAGTGGCAGAACTCAATTCAAAACTAAATGATTTGGGAGAAAATGTTGAAGATAAGGTCTTGAATTTAGTCATTTTAAGGGCTCTTCCAGACTCCTAAATTTTTTTAATAACATCCCTTCAAGTGTCTCAAAGACAAGTGAGGTTTCTTGAGTTGGTCAATTTGCTTTAAACTGAGGAAGAAAATCAGCTACAAAGAGATGAAGTATCCAAAAATGCACTTTATACAAAAAAATAGGGTCTAAAGAAGGGTAATTTTTATAAGGGGGTCATATTTACAAAATAAGTTTTGCACAACTTGTAAAAAGGACGACAATTATGCCAATCGATGTTGGTTTAAGAATAAAGGAAAGAAAAAATCACAGAAAAACATAAGCAACAACGGGACCATATTGCTAGTGAGGACTTAGGTTCTAATTTTGAACAAGCACACAAAGTACTTATGACCCATACAACTTCTACACAAAAGGATTCTATGTGGTACATTGATTTAGGTGCTAATCAACACATGATTGGTGACAAATAGTGGTTTGAGACGTTTGAGGCAAAGGAAGGCAAACCAGTAACTATTATTGATGATAAAACCTATCGTGTCCAGGGAGAAGAGAATGTTTATGTTACCATTCCAGATGGAAAATGTCACATTCAAAATGTCCTTTATGTTCCAGAATTGGCAAACAACTTGTCGTCAGTCCATCAAATTTTGGATAAAAACATGGATGTAAACTTTAGAATTGAGGATGGGAAAAAGTATTGCTTTATTACAAAAAAAGGGTAAACATATAGCAACCACTTCATACAAGCATGGCTTGTTTGCATTAGATGCCTTAAAAATTGAAAAACCTCAAAAAGAGCTCCATACTCTCATCAATAGTGACAAATGCCATATTGTTAAAAACATTGATGAAGATGAAGAACTTGGGTGTTTTAACAAACACACAAAAGACATTGGATCCAAACTGATGAAGAAAATGGGTTTTAATGGAAAAGGATTAGGTAAACATGGGAAAGGCATTAAAACTCCTATAATGCCAAATATCAGGCCAAAGACTAAAAGCCTTGGTTATGATGGACAAGCAAGTACCAGTAAAACCATGTTTGTAAATCCTAAATCTCCTACAACTCCTACAAAGCATTGTTGTAGTCATTGTAAAAATACTAAGCATGTAGTAGCTAGGTGTTGGAAACTACATCCTTGTGTTTTTTGTGGATGTACAAATCATTCCTCTTCAAATTGTTGGTACAAAATGAAAATGGCCAACAAGGTTCATATCGATTGTAGACGGACAAATATCACACAATGGATCAAAATGAAAGAAATATTGTATGGCTTCTACAGAAAAGGTAAACTTTATGGTAGACCCAAAGGCAAATCCAGAGGCGATGTTCCAGTGATAGTTCCAGAGGTACTATTCCAAAGGTAATCTTAGAGCCATGAGCCAAAGACAAAGCCAACACAAAATCATCTTTCATTTTCTCTCCTTCACATTAAGGGGGAGTTATCTAAATTCCCACCAAAAAATAGGTTGTAGATATATTCACTAAGGCACTTGCATGTGTCAAATTTGAGTTGTTTCACAACACTCTTTGTATTTCAAAAATAATGTAATAAAGAGGGGATGTTAGGGTAGATATTAGGAAATTTAATTTTTTACCTTAGTAAGTTGTTAGTTATTACATTATTTTATTTACCATGAAGTTATTCATTGTTTGAATAACTTATGGTTAGTTTATTAGCTTTGTGAGAACCATATTATTTTGTGGTTAGCTACGAACTAGGGCGTGTTGTTTTCGCTATTGGCTACCTTCACAGTAGCAATGTGTTGGCTATATTTAGCCTATCACATTGTATTTAAACCTTAGAACATAAATAATATTTTCTAAATACTTCATGAACAACCCATAATCAGTTTCTTTCAAAAAAGGAGAGTCAGGGGAATTACCAGTGGGGATGATTGTTGCATTTAGGATGGTTTTGAAAAATTTTGAGGCAACAAAGATTTGACCATTAGAACATGGAATATGAAAATATTTTCAAAAATTGGAATCCGATGAAATATCAGTAAAATTTTCAACCTTTCTACCAATTAAAGTGTCCAAGAAATGCTGTAAGACATCAATTTCATTGTTCTCTAAAAGCGGTTGATTAGAAATCCACCTGTCAGCTAGAAATTAATTTTTCTCCCTATGCTTAGTTGCCACCTTATACCCTTTTGAATAAGAGATCTAGTTTGGATAATTGATTTCCAAAAAGTGAAGCCATCTCCAAGAACATCATCATCCAAGAAACACCGATTTTGAAGATATTTTCTATTGACAATTGAGACCCATTTAAGGTTGTTGTTGGTGAAAACCTTCCATGCTTTCTTGGCTAACAAGGCTGTGTTCATATTAAAAAATCTTCGAAGCCCCAATCCCCCCTAAATTTTTTGGGAACACACCTTGTCCCAACTGACTAGATGAAATATTTTCCTGTCCTCAACACCTGCCCATAAAAATCTCTTCTGGATTTGCTTAATTTTCATGTAGATAGCAACATAAACTTTGAATATGGACATGAAATAAATAGGAACACTTTGGAGACAAGCCATTATCAGGGTGGCTTTGGCTGCTTGAGAGAGGAGGGTCCCTTTCCAACTTGATTTTTGTAGATTAAAGATACAACGCCAAACAGAAATAAAGAAATCACAATAAAGGAATGCAGAACGGTTGTACAAAATGAATGATTTTTATTAATCAATGGAGTTTAGAAACTCCTTTTAAGTACAACGGGGCACTGTAACCCTTTTCGTGATACAAAGTTACAATTTGTGCTAGGGTTCTCCGAAACCCTAGCTGGCATAATGTTGTGGCGTCTCCGAAGAATGTATCCTTAACCTCAACAGAATGAGTGGGCTTCGTTGTATCCTTTGGCTCGGACCACTCCAACTTAAGCAGTTGCTATCAACAAATCAGATCTACCACTAGAATCCTGCACACATTAAAATTATCAAAGAGTTAGAAACTAATAAGAGGGCTCCACTGTGTGAGCCCTCAGAAACGATCTAAAACCCTAGATTTATGAACTAAAATAAAACAAAATGCAGAAATTTACGATAGATTAATACATAAAAAAAAAGGGTTACATGCTTTGAACGAATCTATACCTTTTTCCTGTTAACGCGACGAGACCAGGCGGCGGCGATGGATGCGGCGAAAGGGTTTAGTTCAGACTTAGGGCCGTAGAAGACTCAGAAGACTCAGGATTAACAGCAATAGCCAACTCCAGACTTAGATTGGAAAGATAGGTAGGTTTAGCCGAAGAGATAGATAGGGTTTGAGCCATCAAGGTGACTCAATTTATAATCTACTCTTAGGGCACACTTTAGGGTTTTAATGACACTTTGAACGTGTGGCTAAGATTAAAGTGGATCCAAGGGTAGAGAATAAATCTAGGTTGTGAAATGGATTAAGATGGATGGACGGATGAGATTAAATGAAGGATGGACGACTCAGATTAAATCACTTAAACTTTATTTATATATATATATTAAAATATATTAAAATATTAAAAAATATATATAAATATTAATTTAAATAAATTTGGGGATGAAAAATGGCGGGAAAAGTGAAATTGGGCCAAATAATGGTGGGAAAGTGTGGATTTGGGCCAAATAATGGCGGGAAGGATGGATGACTGACACGTGGCTGGCAGGAAGGTATAGATGACTTACAAGTGGCTGGATTTTGGTGTCTACAATTTTTTTTAATCCTCTCAATAACATTACTCCACATGGATTCCTTCGTAGCACTGGTGAAAAGAGGGAGGCCCAAATATTGAGTAGGTAACTAAGATATAACACATTGAAAAATGTGTGCAATATTTGCTTGTATCTCTTGGGGAGTGTTTATGAAATAGATTTTGCTTTTAATATAATTTATTTTTTGACCTGCAACCTCCTCATAAGTATCAAGAATACTCTTAATGGATTTTGCTTCCCACATAGAAGCATGAGTAGCAATGATGGTATCATCAACAAACTGCTAGTGAGATAGGGCTCTTAAATTGGATGTAACCTTAAAGCCTAAAATTATGCTATTGGAGAAGGTGTTTTTGAGAACTCTACCCAAGGATTTAGCAAGAATGATAAAAAGGATGGGGGAGAGAGGATCTCCCTGTCTGAGGTCCCTATTACTAGGGAAAAACCCTACTGTAGATCCATTTACTAGGACTGAAAACCAAGGATTAGAGATGCAATTGTGAACAAGATCAACCCATTCCCTATGAAATCCAAATTTGAGAAGGAAAATAATCAGGAAATCTCTATTAACTTTGTCAAAAGCCTTATTCATATCAATTTTAAAAAATATGGCAACTTTTTTGTTAAGGCTGGTAGAATGAAGGACTTCATGTAATGTGATAACACCATCAATAATATTTCTTCCTTTGATAGAGCTACCTTGACAAGGGTCTATGATATGAGGAATGATCTCCTTGAGTCTTGTAGCCATGGATTTAGTGATATTTTTGTAAAGAACATTGCAAAGACTAATGGTTTTGAAATCTGACTTAGATTTGCAAACAAGCCCTTTGAGAACCAAGGCAATGAAAGTGGAGTTGATACTTCTGGGTATATATTTAGTTTGCTAAAGTTCAATTATGGCATTACATATGTTAGACCCAATGATGTCCCAAAAGGTCTGGTAGAATAAGGGGAAAACCCATCAGGGCCTGGGGTTTTATCAGGGTGCATAGAAAAAAGGGTCTCTTTAATTTCACCAGAGGTGAGGGGTTTGATAAGAGCCAAATTCATATTTGAAGTGACCAGGCTGGGAATATGGTGGAGAAATTGTATACCAGCCTGGGCAGTATTTTCGGGGTTGGATCCCAAAAGGCCTTCAAAAAAAGACAAAGCTTCATTTTGGATCTCAAAAATATCCTTGATGATGGTGCCATCACTTCTGGTTAATTCTATAATTTTATTTGAATTTCGATGCCTAAGGGTAGTGGCATGAAATAATTTTGTATTAGACTCCCCCTCTTTGAGCTAAAGGGCCCTTGATTTTTACCTCTAGTTTATCTCCTCTTTAGCTAGTACATTTTGATAGTCTGCAAGAACCTGTCTCTCTTCATTTTTGAGTTGTTCATTGAGATACCAATTTTGAATTTGGAGTTCAATACTTTTTAGCTTTTGCAAAATATTCTCCCTATTTTCAAAGATGTTACTGAAAAATTCTCTATTCCAAACTCAGAGTTTTTATTTGACACACTTAAGTTTTTGAGAAACCCTAAAAAAAAGGACCCATGATAGTAAAATTAACACCCGTCAGCAATTTGCATCCATAAATCTGGGTGCTGAGTTCACATAGCTTCAAATCTAAAGGGGATTTTGAAACAAGGACCTTTATCGACTTCAAATAGTAAAGGACAATGATCAGATCCAACTTTGGGAAGACAGATAAGAGTGCCATCACCCATCATCGGTATAGCTTCTTGAGATAAAAAACCCTATAAAGATTAACTTGAATGTGTTGATCCCTAATTCTCCTATTTCTCCAGGTGTATTTTACCCCTTTAGTCTGAACATCCATCAACTCAAAATCAGTGACAAAGTTATGAAAATCCTTAATGTTTTTGGAGGGCATCAAATTCCCTCCCTACTTGTCAGAAGGAAAAAGGGGAGAGTTGAAATCTCCAGCGATATTCCATAGAAGGTTTAAAAAAACACTTCTCATCTGACTCAAAGTATCCCATAGGCCCCTACGACTGAGAGGATTGTTAGGGGCATAGACATTGGAAAAAACCCAAGAGAAATTGCTGCTTTTATAGAAGAACATCATATTGAGGACCCTATTGAAAGAGGAAATGATTTTGCCTTCTAACTTGTTTGAATACCAAATATAGAGAAGTCCCCCAGACGTACCTTGAGCAAGGCAAAAAGTAAACTCACCATTTTTCCAGATAGAAGTGGGTCTATGTTCTTTCCTCAGAGTGTAAATAAGCCTTTTCTTGAAAACACTTTTGAGGCCTCTCACATTCCATGAGAGGATCCTCATTTAGAATTTTTGGAAAGTTTATGGCCTCCCTTAGATTGCTACAAAGGAGGTTTGGGTATTTTTGATTCATCCTTCTCCTATTCGAGAAGATATTGGAATAGGGTTTTTTGGGTACCATTTGCAATATCATTTTTTGTTTCATTTTTCTTATGATCGTTTATAGAGGGTATTCCCTTTTTTTCTTTTCACTGTCGATATCAACAGAAGATTTCTTGAGACTTCTAGTGTTAATGGGGCTGAAATCATATTTATCTTCTTTCTCCACTTTGTTTGATATGGGACTACCAATTTCTATATGCCCCTCAGGGGTGGATGGAGGTTTTGAGACAATATTAGAGGGCCCATATATGGTTAAGGATTAAGGCTCATATTGGTAAAAAACTAGGGTTTTAGCTAGATTTGAGTTAATATCATCCTAACCAGGTTTAGGCCCATGAAAAGTAGTTCCTTTTAAAACATAAAAACAATTTTGGAAGTCCAAAATGGAACTCACCTTTGGATGATCGTTCTTCAAATCTTAGATTTCAATCTGCTTTCCTTTGGAATTTGATCCTTATTTTAGTAGTAACTAATTTGTTGCTTGCCCTACAGGGGTCTTCCTTGTTACCACCCGATAAACAACCCACTTCGAGAGGTATTGGGAAATTTCATCTCCTTTGAATTTCTTAGCAATGGGTATTGGGTTTTGATATGGCCTTGAGCCTTGCATTCAATGCAAAATGTAGGCTTATTATCATATTATATGGCCTGACATCTGCAATAGGAGTCGTAAACCAAATTTATCTGAGTGGAAATATAGGAATTTAGATTTGCATTAACATAAATTCTATAATGTACCTTGCGAGTGCATGCTCTGGTCACCGACTCGATTGCAACTAGCTTGCCTATATATTTGTCAATACCCTTTAAAATATCTTTGTGCCAAAAATGGGCAGGCAGATATGGAAAATGAACCCATATTGGTGTGAAATTTATGCTCAGTGTCTTGGGGTTGAAATATTCACCCCACCTCCAAGAAAGATACTCTTTCGACCGAAGAATCAAGGACCCCTAGTAAGAATTTGAGAGGCATTTTATTCATTGTTGAGTCGAATGAGGAAAAAATCCTTTGAAAGGGAAACCAGCTCCATATTGCCTAGGGTTTTCCATTTGGTATAGGCCCACCATCAAATAGATTCCATATCTGGCCATCCTCAAACAACTTTCCCCACTATATTATGGGATTTAATAGAAATGTAATCCGCCATTAGGGTTTCAAGAATTACCAGGTCTTCACCCATTGGGAGTAAGAGGGTTCCACTACCCAATTTAGGTTTCATAGACCCTTTTAATTTATTAGCATAATATCAAGGAAAGGAATCACAATTTTGAGAGATGAACCCATTGAACATGTGTCTCTTATCGGGAGGATCCTTGTCATCTGGTTTTGAATTGGGGCATGATTTCTTGCTATCGCATGCATTACATATATATGATGAGTTCTGAGGGGTATATCCACCTGTAGAGATTTAAAAATTTGTATTCCTACCTTCCCCTCACTCCCATTAAGCCATCCGATCACTTGAAACTACTCGTTTACTTGCTATCACCTTCTATATTGCTCAACCCAGATGAAACCCTCGTACAATCGCTTATAAAAAATATCATTCACACATTGGGATACTATAGGATTTATGTTCCTCCAAATTATCTAAACACTAGTGGAGACATTCTAGGGTTTGTTAGACATCTACCCTCAAAATTTTAGCTCAATATGAGTTCGAATGAGTGAGATATGACCAAAACAAGTTTGACAATTTGGGAAGTCCTGCAAAAAACGTCCTCCTCCCATAAGTCTATCTTTTAGATATTGAGAGTTTACAGACATATTAAATTTTCATGTCAATTGATATGCTATAGCTAGATACCTACATATTTTTCATAAAAAATATAATTTCTTGATATTCATTTTTAAGGTCTTTTTAATTTTTCTTTGTAAATACAAATATTCAACATCCTTCTTGTCATTTTCTAATTTTGTTCATCTATCCATCCAAGTGGAATCTTGATTAGTGCTAGTCTTTGATGATGCCAAGTGTAGACACCAAAATCCAACCACTTGTAAGTCATCTATACCTTCCTGTCAGCCACGTGTCAGTCATTCATCCTTCCCGCCATTATTTGACCCAAATCCACACTTTCCCACCATTATTTGGCCCAATTTCACCTTTCCCGCCATTTTTCATCCCCAAATTTACTTAAATTAATATTTATATATATATTAATATATTTTAATATATTTTAATATATATATAAATATAGTTTAAGTGATTTTATCTGAGCCGTCCATCCTTCATTTAATCTCATCCGTCCATCCATCTTAATCCGTTTCACAACCTAGATTTATTCTCTACCCTTGGATCCACTTTAATCTTAGCCACACGTTCAAAGTGTCGTTAAAACCCTAAAGTGTGCCCTAAGAGTAGATTATAAATTGAGTCACCTTGATGGCTCAAACCCTATCTATCTCTTCGGCTAAACCTACCTATCTTTCCAATCTAAGTCTGGAGTTGGCTATTATTGTTAATCCTGAGTCTTCTGAGTCTTCTACGGCCCTAAGTTTGAACTAAACCCTTTCGCCGCATCCATCACCGCCGCCTGGTCTCGCCGCGTTAATAGGAAAAGGTATAGATTCGTCTAAAGCAAGTAATATTTCTTTATGTATTAATCTACTGTTGAATTTGCATTCTATTTATTTTTATTTCATAAATCTAGGGTTTTAGACTATTTCTAAGGGCTCACACAGTGGAGCCCTCTTATTAGTTTCTAAATCTTTGATAATTTTAATGTGTGCAGGATTCTAGTGGTAGATCTGATTTGTTGATAGCATCTGCTTAAGCTGGAGTGGTCCGAGCCAAAGGATACAACGAAGCCCACTCATTCCGTTGAGGTTAAGGATACATTCTTCGGAGATGCCACCACATTGTGCCAGCTAGGGTTTCGGAGAACCCTAGCACAAATTGTAGCTTTGTATCACGAAAAGGGTTATAGGCCCTGTTGTACTTAAAAGGAGTTTCTAAACTCCATTGATTAATAAAAATCATTCATTTTGTACAACTGTTCTGCATTCCTTTATTGTGATTTCTTTATTTCTGTTTGGCATTGTATCTTTAATCTACACCAAGCTACCATTGTGCCACTTGAATATCCACAAATGCTCTGTTGGTTCCATGCTTCTCCTACTCTACTTAGATATACATCCCTTTGAAATCCAAAATCACTATGTTTTTTTG
Source organism: Wollemia nobilis (assembly GCA_028583015.1). Taxonomy (NCBI): domain Eukaryota; kingdom Viridiplantae; phylum Streptophyta; class Pinopsida; order Araucariales; family Araucariaceae; genus Wollemia; species Wollemia nobilis. Next base: position 504,223 of record JAQPPZ010016912.1, on the reverse strand, counting down.
CCAAACACTATCATACTTGATGCCTTTTTGACTTCATGTAGATCTATAATATTGTTGCCTTAAGTCATATCTCTAATATTGTTGTTGCTCAGGGTGGTTTGGGTGTTGTTATATTACAACCTTAACCTAGCATTCTGTTTCCTTTGAATCTTCACCACTTTGTCTCTTTATTTTTAATTTTTTTTATAATCTTCTCTCTTATGACATTCTTTTGATGCATCCTTGTACAATTCTAACAAGGCTTCCTTGGACTTTGTTGTTGCTTCTACTATGGACTCTATTGTTGTTACTACTATAAATTTAACTTTTGAGTCTTATGTTGGTTCTTCAATTTGTTCCCTTGCCATATCTGGTTCTTGTTTTTTCTTGGATCCTTGTTTCTTAATTTTTCCCTCTAAATGTAACCATGATATTGCACATTGTCATATGTAATTTTTTCTTCTATTATATCCTATTTATTCATTTATTTTAGTTCCCTTTGAAGCCTTTTTTATTTCTTCTTCATATCCTTTGCTAGTGACCTTCAAACTAGCTATCTTTTTATATGGGTCCCACTAACTCAAGAATGCTTGCTCCATTTCATCATAAGTGTAATTGTAATTCCTTTCCTTATCAAAAGTTGCCCACCAAACATAATATTCTTCTTATAAATTTTTTATAAGTTGGCATGGAAAAAATGGTCACTAAAATATAGAGATCTAAACTTCATCCACCATTCTTGAGCATCAATGTCATCATTTCTAGTGAAAATTGGTAACTCCATGATCTCAATCCAAAAAAATATTAAAGTAATTAGGATTTTGGAAAACCAAAATTAGGGTTTTTCAAAAATAAATCAAATCTCCTCTATTCCTTGTTATTAAAAAATAATTTTGTAGATTCTCTTCAATAACAAATTAAATTTCAACTAATTTGCTTACCGTGACTAACATAGATATCTATAATTTTATTTTTTGTGATTTGAAAAAATCCTCACCATCCTTGTTCAAGACAAGATATTCCTTCATATGACCATAAATAAATAAACAACCAAAAAAAAATTGCCTAGAGAACAAGGGGTTGTACTCGGGTCCCCCACCCTTGACAAATCACAACTCTCTTCTTTAGAGCTTGAGAGTTTACAAACAGATTCAATTCTCATCTCAATTGAGTTGCTATAGCTAGAAACCTACATCATTTTACATAAAATGTCTGAATTCTTGATTTTCATTTTTTGGATCTTTTTCAATTTTTTGTGTGAATACAAATATTCCAGAATTCAACATCCTTCTTGACATTTTCCTATAACAACCTTCACAATACCAAAACTTCACCTCTACTATCTATGCATTGCATCTTAGTAGAGTAATATTTCCAAAACATCGCACTATCATAGTCCGCTTTACCAGATCTGGATTGCTAGTTTCCTTCCTGAAGCACAAGTGCAACCACAAAAATTATAATAAATAGTTTATATGAAAACACATTAATGTTATAAAATAAAGCAAATATTACCAATGGAAAACATTAAAGTAAATCTTAATCATTATTTGATTTAGGTAGTCAACATTTTCTTGTCAACTTCAACTAAACTTACTACTTCCTCTAACCATGGAAAAGAGAATTTAACTTCATGATCCTCAATTAAAACCCCTCTATTGGCTAGCCTATCTGCACATTTGTTTCCTTCCCTTAATGTATGTGTAAACTTGATTTCTTCAAACTCTATAGCAAGGTCTTGAATTTCCATAATTATCTCTTGTATGTTCCATGGAGCCTTTGCTTTCCTCAAAATTGCATTTATTACTATGAGTGAATCACCTTCCATCCATACTCTATTCCATTTCATTTGTTTGCATATTTTTAACCCTTCTAAAGCTACCCAAGCTTCAACTTCATTATTTGTCTTAAATCCACTATTGAAAGTGTAATGAGATAAAATCTCCTCTATTATTTCTAATTATTCCTCCTCCTCTTCTGGTCTTAGATTTCCTTTAGATGCTCCATCAAAATTCAATTTGACCAACTCCACATCTGGTGGTTTCCACTTTATATTCTTTGCCTTCTTTTTGTTTCTCCTGTACCCAACATCATAATTCCATTTGATGACTTGAATCCATCTATCAAGGCTCTCTGCTTCTAGATTAGGGATTGGGTGAGTTGATAGGGTTGGTTTAGACTCCTCTATGGCTAAACAAATATTCCTTTTCATTACCTCTAAATTGCTTTCCTTTCCTTTAAATATTCTTCTATTCCTTTCTAGCCATACAGTCCAAAGTATTGTATCTTTTGATATATCCTATATTGTCTGTAAAGCCTCACTTTTAAAAGTGCTCTACCATTGCTTTAACCATTCTTCAATTCTACCATTCATCACCATGCATTTACCAAACATATTAAGAATCCATTGCCATAGTTTCTAGACTATTGAGCAGTGTCCCAAGAGATGGTCTATACTCTCCTTCTTTTTACAAAGAACACATTGTGAGGGGCCATGAAAACCCCTTTTCATAAGGTTATCCTAGGATAAAATTCTTCTATGACCTACTAGCCAAACAAACATTTTGACTTTAGGAATGCTTGGGCTATCCCAAATATCTCTCCATATTCTTGTGATATTCCTATTTTGTTGGTGCTTTACATTATATCCACTTCTTGTTGTGTATTCTCTTGAGCTATTCAACTCCCAAATCAACTTATCCTTGGCTCCCCTTAGAATAATCATTGTTGTTATATTTCTACTCAATTGCCTCCTAGCATCAATGTCTTGTATACTTGTAAAAAAATATTCTTTCCATTTGTATCTTCCTTCTTGATCCTTGTACAAAATGTTTGAAACCCTATCACCATATTTATCTTGAAGTAATCTCATCCATGGTTTCAAAATTGGATCTAGATTGAGTGGTTTTTTATCACACCAAGTATCCATCCAAATAGAAATATTTTCTCTAGTTTCCACCACCCATATTAAACCTTTAATCACTAGATCAATTGATTTTTTAAACTATTCCATAGTGCAAAACCATTTGGTAGAGAGAATGTAGTAAATATTAAGCTTGGGTCATTGGGCTCAACATACTTAGAAGAATTCTTGCCCATTGTCTTTGACTCTCTTTGTACAATCTCTAAATTACTTTTCCCCTAAGAGCTAAGTTTGCATCCGTAAGAACTCTTAAATCGAGACCTCCCCTAGTTTTATCATCACACACCTTGCTCCATTTCACCAAAGGAAATTTCCTTTTATCATGTAATCTTGACCATAAAAATGATCACATAATATAGATTAAACTTTTTCTATCGATTTTGGCATAGTATACAAGGACATATAATATGTTGGAATGGCTTGTAAGATTGATTTAATTAGTTGCACTCTTCCTGCTAATGATAACCATCTACCTTTCCATGTTGGTAGTTTATTTTGAACTTTACTTATAATTGGATTCCATAATTCTATCCTCATTCTCCCCTCAAATAAGGGCATCCCTAGATAAGTTGTTAGTAAATTTGCCTCCTCCATTTGAAGTAACCTGCATATCCCTACTTTGATTTTAGTTGGGGTGTTTAGGAAGTAAATTTTGGATTTTGTCCTATTAACTTTTTCCTGATGCTCTTTCATATTCCTTTAATAAGTTATTCAAAGCTCTGGCCTCGTTTATCCTTGCCCTCCCAAAAGGGTTGTATCATCTACAAATTATTGATGGGTGATGTTGTCGATGTTATTACTAGCCTTAAGTCCACTTATAAGCCCATATTTGTTAGCCTTCTTCAAGTTCCTACCCAAAACCTCTGCCATAATAATGAACAAATATGGTGATAGAGGATCTCCCTGTCTAAGACCTCTCTTGGCTTTAAATGATTCTGTTACTAACCCATTGACCAACATTGAATATGAAATTGTAGAGACACAAGCTTTAATCCATCTAACCCATTTCTTCCCAAATCTAAACTTTTCTAATACTACAAAAATAAAATCCCATTTAACCCTATCATAGGCTTTACTCATATCAAGTTTTAAGATCATTGCTTTCTCTTTTCTTGAAGTTGTTGAATGCATAACTTCATGAGCTACTATGATCCCATCCAGAATCTGTCTCCCTTTCACAAATCCTCCTTGCTCTTTTAAAATAATTTTGTCTAACAATGGTCTTAATCGATTTACCATCACTTTGGAGATAATATTATATGCCATATTACATAGGCTTATGGGTCTAAATGAATCAAACAATTTTGCATCCTTCTTTTTGGAATTAGGGTAAGATATGTTGCATTTATTTTATAAGGTATGTATTGTTTTACCCTAGATTGTTCCACTACCACCAATAAATAATCCTTCACTATATCCCAATTATGTTGATAGAATGTTGTAGAGAGCCCATCTAGACCTAGGGATTTATCCTTATTAAAAGAGAAAAGAGCTAAATGAACTTCTTCTAGAGTAATAGGCTCCATCAGTTTCCTATTGTCTTCATCTGTTATAATTGAAGGTACTTCTTGTAGAAGTTTATCATTAAGAACTTCAAACTCCTCTGATCCTAGAATATTTTGATAAAAATACCTTGCCTCCTTTCTGATTTCACTTTGGTCTTCAATCCAAACCCCTTCTATTGATTTAATTCTACTAATTCTAGATGTTGATCTCTGTACTATAGCCATCCTATGAAAAAATTTGTATTTTTATCTCCTTTTAACCAAGTCTATCTCGATTTTAATCTCCAAAATTTCTCTTCCTTACTCAAAATATTATGATATTCACTAAGCAACTCCCTTTCCTCTGAGCTTGGATTATTATGATCACCTTTTTGGAATTTTGAAAGTTTATCTTTTAGTTCTTTCTTCTCAAAAATATTTCCAAAAGTGTTCTTGTTCCATTCTTTTAATCTAGATGTCATTGATTTAATTTGTTTTGGAAGTGTATACAACCCATCATTTCTTGAAGAATTCCATGTTTGTGCTATCATATCAACAAATTGAGGATGGTCTTCCCACATCTACTCATATTTAAAATATGATATTTTTTGAATTCACTTACCACCATTTTAACTCTTATTGGCTAGTGATCTGAACCAATCCTTGTCAAGGTATTAATTTTAGCACAAGTCCCTTCATCTAGCCAATGATCTGAGAGTATGCATCTATCTAATTTTTTTGCTATTAGGTTCTGGCCTCTCCTATTGTTGGTCCATGTATAGTTGTCTTCTTCAAACTCAACCTCCCATAGATTATTGTTTTGAATAAAAGTTGAGAAATCTCTCATACTTTGGGTTAATTTCCTAATTCCCTCAAATTTTTCATCTAGCTTGGTTATGGCATTAAAATCTCCTATGATCATGAATTAGGTTTCTTGGTCTTTACTTCTCATAAAGGCTTCAATCCCACTCCAAACTTCTAATCTACTTGATTGAGTTGTAGGTCCATAGACATTGATAAGGATGAAATGAATATCTACAAAGTAGCATGTGACTAAAGAGGCTATCCAATGCCTAGTTTTATGAATGGTTACATAGGAGGTTCTAATAGGATTCCAACATGTTAGAATTCCCCTTCCCTCCTTCAGAATCCATAACATCCCATTCACATCTCGCCCATACTACTTTCATAGTTTTGGAAACTTCTTCTTTGTCATTTTAGTTTCTTGGATACAAAGAATATCAGGCTTATTACTTAAACAAAGGTCCTTGATACACCTTTACTTTGAGGGGGCATTAGCACCCCTTATATTCCATGAGATGATAATCATGTCTCATTAGGGGCTATTGGCCTTGCCTACGAATTACCAATATCATTTTGTTGTTTGGTAAAGAGAAGTTCAACCAACTTAGTTTGTGTTCCTTTCTCTATGTTTGCTCTTGCTTCCTTGGATCTCGCTTGATAATTTGAGGGTTTTCCTCTTTTTCCTTGCCTGTATCAGGAGTAGGTCTTATTATTCTATTCCTCAATATTCTTTCACAACTTTCTTTTTCATTAGATTTATCCTCTCTTGGCTCTACTATAGAAGCTTTTGACTTGTCCTGCTCATTTTCTGGTATTTCCTTATTAATGGTAGAGGTATTAACATCTAACATTGCATTTTCTTTACCAATTTTTTCTCTTGAATGGTGCATGGTACTTCAAGAGAGTCTTCAAAATCTGATGAGACACATTCCTTAGGTTCATCGAGAATGTTCATCCCTAAATCAAGATCATATTGAATAGATGGTTCCTTGTTAATATGTTGAACCTATTGTACTGTGTCCTCTAAGCTTTGATCTACTTTTTCTTCATAGGCTAAAGCCTCAAAAGAGTTGGTATTTCTTCCAATATCCTTCCTTACTGGTCTCCATTATTTATTTACTTTCATTTGTCTAGATCTATTTTTTGGAAGTTGAAAACCATCCTCATCCATATCCATTTGTAAGTTTCTCTTGTGGTTTTCTACATATGATTATGTTGGACTCTTCTTAGGGCATGATCTCTCAATATGCCCCACCTCATGACATCTTCTACATCTAAAATATATGTTTTCATAATCTATGGTTTGGATCCACATCTTATCCCCATACTTAAGAATGATTGATTCTGGTAAAGCTTTACTTATATCAATCATGACCAATATCTGAGCATAAATAGCCAAGAATCCATCTTTTGTAGTTTTTGAAATCTCAAGGAATTCTCCTAGAGTGTTGCCTATTGCCTTGAAGGTATCCATTTCCCAAAATTCAATGGGTAACCCATACATCCTAACCTAGATTAGTACTAGGGATAGATTTATATTTTTAGGTGAAAAGCCTTCATACTAATGGGTAAGGAAGAGTCCTGCTCTTCCCATAAACCAAGGACCCCCTTTTAGGATTCTATCTCTTTCTTCCCTAGAACAAAAAATGGCTAGGAAGAAACCTTTGGGAAGAAAGGATAGAATCACTCCTGGAGACTTCCAACTCCTATCAATCCATTTTCTCAAGGTTGAAGCCCCTAGCCAATACCCATTAAATTTACCAAAAATTACCCTATCTTTGAGCAATAAGGATCGATCCTCTATGGTGCACTCACTAACCTCTACTACTAGAGATGATTCTAAGGATTTAGCTATAAATCGATCCATGGGAAGGAAACTAAAACTCAAAATCTACTAAAATTTACCAAAATCCTATAGTGAATATAATATTTGATAAAAAATTATAATAATTTGCATGCAAAATTTCTAAGATAAAGAAGAGGAAAAAGAAACTTAGCTAAAAAATTCTATGCCTAGATAGAATGTCTTGCCTCACTGAAGCCCTAGCCCTCCATTGCTCCTCCCATCATCCGAACCTTGGCTGACAAATATTTGCAATTTTGTTTTTGCGACTTGAAAAATCGTCACTGCCCTTGTTTCGGATGGCTGACTTCATAGGGTCGTATCTCCCTCAATATTGCTCAGATTCCTTCATATGACCACTCATTTTAAAGCTCTTCAAATTCCACACAAATTGGTCCAAGAATCATCTGAATCAGACAACCCTTCGCAAAGATATGGCTCCTAAAAGATGAGATATTTTTTAAAAAAAAAAATGCCCTAATCCTTTGTGAAGATTTAATATCTTGAAATTAAATACTAAATAACCAGATTTTAAATTCAAAGTATAAATATATATTTTTAGTAATACTTATAACAAGACATTGCATATTTTTATTTTCCTAATATTAGAGCTCCAAAATGCATGTGAAAGTATGTAAGCCTAAAAAACAACTAGAAAACTATCAAACCATAGCAATTGATAAACTTGTTATTGTGTTGTTTATATTGTTATATATAACAATCAATTGTTAGAACCTATTAGTTTGTAAAAAATTTCCATGTGAGTCTTTTTATTTTTATTTTATCATAAACTTTATAAAGGATTTTTTTATAATTAAATAGTCTTAAGGTGAAAGTTGAAAATATCAACTTTTTAAGATATCTCATAAACATTTTGCAAGTGATTTGCATATTTTTATTTTCCTAATATTAGAGCTCCAAAATGCATGTGAAAGTATGTAAGCCTAAAAAACAACTAGAAAACTATCAAACCATAGCAATTGATAAACTTGTTATTGTGTTGTTTATATTGTTATATATAACAATCAATTGTTAGAACCTATTAGTTTGTAAACAATTTCCATGTGAGTCTTTTTATTTTTATTTTATCATAAACTTTATAAAGGATTTTTTTATAATTAAATAGTCTTAAGGTGAAAGTTGAAAATATCAACTTTTCAAGATATCTCATAAACATTTTGCAAGTGATTTGCATATTTTTATTTTCCTAATATTAGAGCTCCAAAATGCATGTGAAAGTATGTAAGCCTAAAAAACAACTAGAAAACTATCAAACCATAGCAATTGATAAACTTGTTATTGTGTTGTTTATATTGTTATATATAACAATCAATTGTTAGAACCTATTAGTTTGTAAACAATTTCCATGTGAGTCTTTTTATTTTTATTTTATCATAAACTTTATAAAGGATTTTTTTATAATTAAATAGTCTTAAGGTGAAAGTTGAAAATATCAACTTTTTAAGATATCTCATAAACATTTTGCAAGTGATTTGCATATTTTTATTTTCCTAATATTAGAGCTCCAAAATGCATGTGAAAGTATAGAAGCCTGAAAAACAACTAGAAAACTACCAAACCATAGCATTTGATAAACTTGTTATTGTGTTGTTATATTGTTATACATAACGATAAATTGTTAGAACCTATTAGTTTGTAAACAATTTCCATGTGAGTCTTTTAATTTTTATTTTATCATAAAATTTATAAAGGATTTTTTTTTTTATAATTAAATAGTCTTAAGGTGAAAGTTTAAAATATCAACTTTTTAAGATATCTCAAACATTTTGCAAGTGATTTGCATATTTTTGTTTTCCTAATATTAGAGCTCCAAAATGCATGTGAAAGTATAGAAGCCTCGAAAGCAACTAGAAAACTATCAAACCATAGCAATTGATAAACTTGTTATTGTGTTGTTTATATTGTTATATATAACAATCAATTGTTAGAACCTATTAATTTGTAAACAATGTCCATGTGAATCTTTTTATTTTTATTTTATCATAAACTTTATAATTTTTTTTTTTATAATTAAATAGACTTAAGGTGAAAATTGAAAATATCTAACTTTTAAAGATTTTGCCAGTGATTTATAATCTTAAAAACCAGTAATTATTCAAGAATATGCTATATATCCTCTTATTGCTTTTATCCTTTATGAATTGATAAGCGTTTTGTTATAAAAAAGATTAAGAATATGTACCATCATATTAAAATTTAAATAAATAAATTGCCGTTTCTCATAGGGGTTAACTTTATTCTCTCCCGTTCTTTTCTCGGTGGTCGTTGTGTTTACCCACCCTTCCACATCTCTAAATTGATAAGTTTTATACAAAACTTTCATAATTATTGGAAAAAAGAAAATATCTTAGATTACAAAAAGTCTCGGCAATAATGATGATATTTGTATACCGCAAACTTTACTGCAGTACCTGTAAATTGCGGTATACAATAGCTTCATGTATCAAGGTGAGGAACTTCATATATACAATAGTTTCATGTACAAACTTTATATATATATATATAAAATACTGTGTATATGTAGATGCCATGCATATCAATATATATAAACTATATATTTGATTATATGAAGTTGTTATGACATTAAGAGTTAAGACATCGTCGAGATTTTATCTTAAATCTCCATCTTAAAATCCTGAGCTAATATCGTTTAATAACATACATAAATATATTTACTTGAACAGAATCAGAGAGAGGGGAATAAGGACCACTATTCTTTGCAGACCAGACATCGGAGCTCCATCATCTCGTGCCAAAACAGCCACATATAAATCAAACAGATTATTTATTATTGATTATCATCTCCTGCAAAAATAGCCACATATAAATCAAACAGATTATTTATTGTTAGCAATCAACAGCATTTTACAAGCCCACATCCAGAAAAGATTGGTCAATGCCTTCTTCCAAGCATGGAGAACGTTCACAATCCTCTCTTTTCATTTTTCTTTTTTCCTCTTGGGCTTTTTTCTTCCTCTCCAGATAACTCTGCAATGATTATCAGGAGGAGGAGGACGAGAGGAAATGGTGATGGTGCCCATGCAAATGAACATGGATATGGATTGAAGCGCAGGATCTGAGATGACACCGAATGAATGGAAAATCTATGTTTTCTCTCCTTATTATAGTGGTGAAATAGCGGTGGAGTGGATTAGGTTGGGTGCAAAAAAGTATTGAGTACGCAGAGAGGAAGGATCCATGCAGCTTCCTTTAGGACCCAAAACAGTTTTGAGTCTTTTGACTACTGACAAAAGTGGTTGGAAAGAAAGTGAGTATAATACACATCAAGAAAACAAGCAGAAAAGCATCTGATATATTAACCACCATAACAGGAATATATGCTTGCTTGCTTTTTCAGTGCAATATGTTTCATCCATTTATAATTTATTCTCTTTTGATTTTAATTGGAAAAAGGAGTTACATAGTTTTATTTAAGTTTTGGAAATATATATATAATAACAGCTGAATAATTCTTTTGATTTTAATTGGAAAACGGAGTTACATAGTTTTATTTAAGTTAAGTTTTGGAAATATATATATAATAACAGCTGAATAATTCTAATTGGTTAAGATAACGTTATTTAATATAAAGTGTTTTATATTGATAAAGTTTTATTCATATCATGTTTTGAATATATATATATATCATAATAGTTGATATTTATTTATTTTTTAAAATTAAGTGTAAATGTTTTATCAATTTAAAATTTAGTTTTTTTTGTTAGAATATAAATATATATATATATATATATAAAGCGAAAAACCTTTTGCGGGGTGTTTTGGTAGTGGGGTTCTACACAGCGATCCATGCGCTCACCAACATTATCAATTGAATTTTAGGTATCCAATTCAACTTTTTGGTAGGGTGAGATTCGAAAGTGGGACCTCCCTTGAAAGATTATAATATATATATTTTAATAAGTTACATAGGATTAGATGAGTTCTATTTTTTTTTTTTTTTGATGAGTTCTATTTGTTTTGATTATATATATATATCAATTATTACGACACTTTGTTAATTATAATTTATTAATATAAAATTATCTAATAATATTACCTATGAATGGTATTAATTAAATTTTTAAGCTTATAAAAATATTTACTAGAATTCTTGTTAAATGATTTATATATAATTTTAAAACTTTTATAATACAATTATATAATAAAATTAAAATTTTAATCCATATAATCAATTTAAAAAATAAAAAATAATAATAAATTTCATATATCAAATTTGAATTAACATCTATAATATAAACTTGACTCAACCCATGGGCTGGAATACCTACCACGTTATCAATGTTTTTATATATAAATAATTTGAATGCTATACAATGGAAAGTTACTGCAAAATGTTTTTTTATGGATAGGTGTGAAAGTTAATCCATGATGACCATTGTTGGATAAAGGGGATCCAAGTGGACCAGTGGATAAGAGTGGTGGTTACACCTTTATCTTTGGTGGATAAGGATGTGAAGTAGGCTTCAGAGAAAACAAGAAAAAGAAAGAGATTATACGTCCCATCAACCACATTTGGGCCCAATGGTGCATTTCCTCTTTCAGAATGCAATTCATATGATTTTAGAACATTTAAAAAGATGATTACTAGAGGATTACTAGTTAGTACAATTGATTGAAAAGCAAATTCATTGTAATAAGACATATTAGGCATATGTATAATTTTCTTATGATGTTTGTGTTGTTTATTTTATTTGCCACACAAAACAAAAAAAACAAATGTGAGAAGAATGACAAGAATTCTGTAATTGTTTATCTGTTTTAATTTGTCATTCCCTGCGGTAGGACGTGTTATTTAGAAATTAAAAAAATGAACAGCAAAGAAAAGAATTAGTAAAAGAGAAGTGAGTGATTGATAGATACAAAATAATAAATTTAAAAAATATTTTTTTGAGTCTTCATGTATATGAATACCATAAAAAAATTAATTTTAGAATATTTATTTATATTTTTGTTAGAGAACAAGAGGTTGTATTGGGATCCTCCACCCTTGACAAATTATCTCTCCTTTGATAGTTTACAAACAGATTTAATTCTCATCTCAATTAAGTTGCTATAGCTAAATACCTACATACATTATTTTGTATGAATTTTTTTTTTTTTTTTTTATCTTCAATTTTCTTTGTCAATACAAATATTCTAAAATTTAAATCTTTCTTTTTGACATTTTACTATATCTTCCACAATACCAAAACTCCACCTCTACTATTTATGCAATCAAACTCAGTAGAGTAATATTTCCAAAACTTCGTCCTATCAATCATAGTGTGCTAGTTTCTTTACTAGAGCATAAGTGCAACCACAAGAATTTTAATAAATAATTTATATGAAAACACATTAATGTTATAAAAAAAAGCAAATATTACCAAAGAAAAACATTAAAGTAGATCTTAGTCATTATTTGATTCAAGCATTCAACATTTATTGTCAGTTTCAGCTAAACTTACTTCCTCTAACCATGGAAAAAAGAATTTAACTTCACAATCCTTAATTAAAACCCTTATATTGGCTAACCTATGTGCACATTTGTTTCCTTCCCTTAATGTATGTGTAAACCTTATTTCTTCAAACTCTATAGCAAGGTCTTGTATTTCCATAATAATCTCTTGTATGTTCCATGAAACCTTTGCTTTCCTCAAAATTGCATTTATTACTATTAATGAATCACCTTCCATCCATACTTTGTTCCATTTCATTTTTCTGCATATTTTTAACCCTTCTAAAACCACCCGAGCTTTAGCTTAATTATTTGTCTTACATCCACTATTGAAAGTGTAATGAAACAATGACTCTCCCCTATTATTTCTAATTATTTCTCCTCCTAGTGGCCTTGGATTTTCTTTAGATGCTCCATCGAAATTCAATTTGACCAACTCCACTTATGATGGTTTCCACTTTATATTATTTGTTTTTTTTTTATCTCGTACCCAACATCACAATTCTATTTGATGAATTGACTCCATCTATCAAGGCTCTCTACTTCAAGATTAGGGATTGGGTGAGTTGATAGAGATGGTTAGCCTCCTCCATGGCTAAACAAGTTTTCATTTTCATTACCTCTAAACAACTTTATTTTCCTTTTCTATTATTTTATAGCCATAGTCCAAAGTATTGTATCTTTTGATATATCCCAAATTGTTTGTAAAGCCTCACTTTTAAATATGCTCTGTCATTGCTTTAACCATTCTTCAATTTTATTATTCACTGCCATGCATTTACCAAACATATTAAGAATACATTACTATAGTTTTTAGACTACTGAGTAGTTTATTAAGAGATAATCTATACTCTTCTCTTCCAATTTACATCGAACATATTATGAGAGGCCATAAAAACCGCTTTTCATAAGGTTATCCTAGGATAAAATTCTTCTATGACCTACTAGCCAAACAAACATTTTGACTCTAGAAATGCTTGGGCTATCCCAAATATCTCTTCATATTCTTGGGGTAATCCTGTTTTGTTGGTACTTTGTGTTATATTTGCTTCTTCTTATGTATTCTCCTGAGCTATTTAACTCCCAAATCAAATTATATTTGGCTCCTTTCGAAATAACCATCATTATTATTATTATATTTCTGCTCAACTACCTCCTAGAATCAATATTTTGTATACTTGTAAAAAAAATTTCTTTGTATCTTCCTTGCTAATCCTTGTACATAATATTTGAAAGCCTATCACCATATTTATTTTGAAGTAAACTCATCCATGGTTTAAAAATTGAATCTAGATTGAGTAATTTTTGTTGGAGAATATTATATTATTTGGTACTATGCTAAAGTACCCCCATGGTACACTTGTACTATTGTAAATATTAGATTAGAGTGTGAGTTATTAGATTAGGGAGTGTCATTTATATTTACCCTAAAGTATGTGTCAATATGTAAGAAGAGTCTAAGTGTCATAATAAAGTGTGCAAGTGTGTAGAATGTAAGAATGTGCAAAATGTCATGTAATAAAGAGTGCAAAGGTGTAATGTGTAAGAGTGTACAATGTGTCATGTAAGTAAGTCAAGAGTCATATGTAGGTGTCAAGTATACAGGTGGAGATGTAAATTCAAGAGATATGAGAGGTTTGTCATAAATGAGGAATAGGAAAGGATGCATCTCCCGAATATGTGAGGAGAGTAATAGTAAAGTATTGAAGAGTCATCTTCTAAGGTTATATTATGGAGACAAAGATCCATGTATTGTATCGATTAATAAAATATCAAGTTTCATATTTTATTCATCAATAATATTGTGAGTATATTTATTGAGTAATATTATTGTTATTTCATAAATGTTATATTCATTAATATTGATATTATTTTGTGAATGATCCTTCATATAATTTATATGATTTATATTTGATCTTGGATATTAGGACATATGATTTAATCTAGATAAAAATACATCAGTGGTATCAAATCCACGAGCACTCACTTTGTGAGAGAATAATTTGAAGGTAAAAGTTGTGACTTAAAAAAAGCTAGCATCAAAAAATCTGGTGTGAATAAAGATAGTGAAGCAGAGAACACTAAAGAAAGTTTGTTGGTGAAGATAAATTCACCAAAGAGAAAAGTTTTACTGAAGAGATGAGGCAGAAATATGTTGGAAGAAAGGTATTAGGAGGAAAATATTGCCTTGAGCAAAAGCCTAATGTTTAATGTTGTAATTATTTTGGAGAATAAAATATTGTTGTTTCAAAATAGAAGAGGAAGTCCTCATATAGAAAACCAAGGAGCTGAAATAGAAGTCCTCATGAAGAAAAAAATGAATGAGAAGATGATGAAGATAATATCCACCAGACTAAGAAAAAAAAGGGTGTATAAATAAAACTAAGGTGAAAGCCCAAAGTTTAACCGATAGAGCTGAAGTGAAGAGGCAAAAGTTCAAGTATCCAAAGAATAGAATCTTGAAGTGAAGATGGAGACGTCAACCTGAAGTACCTACTATTTAAAGTAGTTGAGAGAAGATACATTCAAGTAGTGCCTAAGGTGAAAATATTCTACAAGGAGTCCAAGCAATGAATAACCACCTATGAGTGATGAAGAAATGTTTGTGAATGCAAAAGGACCATCTAAGAACGCAAGGTAGACCGCTTGAGAGTGAAGGAAATTCACATTGGAAAAGAAGAACATTAAGGTTGAATCAATTTTGGTTGGTGACAAAAGAATCAAAAGGCAGGTAGAGGCATAAGAAGAATAGTGCTTTCCAAAGTATATGTCCTATAATTTGAGACATGGCCCAGAAGAATCATGAAGTGGTAGTGCGAATGAAGGTAAGGGAATTTTATACCTTAACACCTAATTTATTGGAGATATAAGGTTGAATTGAAATATTCCTTTATAACAATTTTTTAATGATTGGAGTCATAAGCACACAAGTTATTTTTTGAATTAAAAGAGAATTTGAAAAATTAAAGGAATAAGGATTAATTAAATTTGATCAAATGTTGATTAAAAAATTAAATTGGGGTGATAAGAAGTAAATGAATGATTGAAATTAAAAATTGAAATTTGAAGATTTGATTATTGAAGATTGATGAATGCAAAATTGTTTGATTAATTTTGCAAATTGAAATTTGAAAATTTGAAATTTATAATTAGGGAGTTATAAGAATATTGAAATTGAAATTGTTGCATTAATTGCATTTGAAGATTGTTAAAGATTGAAGAAATTGCTTAACTAAATTTTTTAGAGAAATAAGGATTACAACGTAAAGGAATTCATCATGGAAGAAATTACTCAAACTATATCCCTAAAGGATAGTGAAGAAATGCTGAAAAAATTAAAATGTTGTACACAAAGCATGATCAAGAATGCTGAAAATAAAAAAAATGTAAAATTAGAAAAATTTATTGCAAACAATTTTCAAAGGAGCCAAAGATGAATAGTATGGAACTCTTGAAGATTATTTGAGCATAGAACTGACAAAAGCAAGTGAAGACTCTAAAAATTCCATCATAGTACCTATTGAGATAATGATAATAGTATATATGGGATTACTTTCATTAGAAATTCAATCTCATAAAAATGAAAAAGAACTATTAAGTATTAGAAATTTAAGTGATAACAAGGATAATGATAAAGAATTAATTGACAATAAATATAAAGGTGAATTTTTATATCCTAAATTAGACAACAGTAGAAACAATACTGATGAATAATTTGTGTTATATTATTGTGATGATCTATTAAGAAATGTGACAAAAACAAGAAAGAACACTAAGAAATAGAAAAACTTGACCAAGACCAAGACAAGGAGTAAAAAAGTGAAGAAACAAAAGAAGAAGAACAAAAAAGCCAAATATAGAAAAATGAAGATGAAGTTTGAAGACTAAAGTATTTAAATTAAATAATGTAATACAAGGGGGTGTTCGAGAATATTACATTATTTGATACTATGCTAAAGTACCCCCATGGTACATTTGTACTATTGTAAATATTAGATTAGAGTGTGAGTTATTAGATTAGGGAGTGTGATTTATATTTCCCCTAAAGTATGTGTCAATGTGTGAGAAGAGTCCAAGTGTCATGTAATAAAGTATGCAAGTGTGTAAAATGTAAGAATGTGCAAAGTGTCATGTAATAAAGAGTGTAAGTGTGTAATATGTGAGAGTGTTCAATGTGTCATGTAAGTGAGTCAAGAGTCATATGTAGGTGTCAAGTACACAAGTGAAGATGTGAATTCAAGATACATGAGAGGTTTTTCATATGTGAGGAATAGGAAAGGCATCCTCGAGATATGTGAGGAGTGCAATAGTCAAATATTGATGAGTCATCTTCTAAGGTTATATTATCAAGATAAGCTCCACGTATTGTATTGATTAAGCAATTATCAAGTTGTATATTTGATTCATCAATAATATTGTGAGTATGTTTATTAAGTAATATTATTGTTATTTCATGAATGTTATATTCATTGATATTATTATGTAAATGAACCTTCATATAATTTATATGATTTATATTTGATCTTGGATATTAGGACCTATGATTTAATCTAGCTAAAAAGCCATCAATTTTTTATCACACCAAGTATCCATCCAAACAAAAATAATTTCTCTAGTTTCCACCACTCATCTTAGACCTTTAATCACTAGATCAATTGATTTTTTAAAATCGTTCCATAGTGTAGAACCATTTGGTAGTGAGAATGTAGTACATATTAAGCTTGGATCATTGAGCTCAACGTACTTACTTAGAAGAATGCTTGCCCATTATATTTTAATCTCTTTATACAATCTCCAAATTAATTTTTCCCTAAGAGCTAAGTTTACATCCATAAGAAATCTTAAACTGATACCTCCCCTAGTTTTATCATCACACGCATTGCTCTATTTAACCAAAATAAATTTCCTTTTATTATGTAATCCTAACTATACAAATGACCACATAATATAGATTAAACTTTTTTTTTATCAGCTTTGGCATTGTATAGAAGGACATATAATATGTTGGAATGACCCATAATACCAATTTAATTAGGTACACTCTTCTTGCTAATGATAACCATCTACCTTTCCATGCTAGTAGTTTATTCTAAACTTTACTTATAATTGGATTCCATAATTATATCCTCATCCCCGTCTCAAATAAGGGTATCCCTAGATAAGTTGTTGGTAAAATTTCCTCCTCCATTTGAAGTAACTTGCATATCCTTACTTTGAGTATAGCTAGAGTGTTTAGGAAGTAAATTTTAGATTTTGTCCTATTAATTTTTTGTCCTGATGCTCTTTTATATTCCTTTAATAAGTTATTCAAAGCTCTAGCCTCATTTATCTTTGCCCTCCCAAAAAGGGTTGTATCATCTACAAATTGTTGATGGGTGATGTTGTCGATGTTATTACTAGCCTTAAGTCCACTTATTAGCCCATATTTGTTAGCCTTCTTCAAGTTTCTACCCAATACCTCTACGATAATAATGAACAAATATGGTGATAGAGGATCTCCCTATCTAAGAATTTTCTTGGCTTTAAATTATTTTGTTACTAACCCATTGACCAACACTAAATATTATATTGTAGAGACACAAGCTTTAATCTATCTAACCCATTTCTTCCCAAATTCAAATTTTTTCTAATATTGCAAAAAGAAAATCTCAGTTAACCCTATCATAGACTTTACTCATATCAAGATTTAAAATCATTTTTTGCTTTTATTGAAGCTGCTAAATGCTTAACTTCATGAGCTACTATGATTCCATCCAGAATATTTCCTTTCACAAATCATCCTTTGCTCTAATGAAATATTTTTTCTAATGGTACTCTTAATTGATTTACCATCAATTTGGAGATTATATTATATGCCATATTACATAGACTTATGGGCCTAAATGAAACGAGTAATTTTACATCCTTATTTTTTGGAATCAAGGTAATATATGATGTATTTATTTTATAAGGTATATATTGCTTTACCCTAGACTGTTCCACTACCACCAATATAAAATTCTTCACTATATCCCAATTATGCTAATAGAATGTTGTAGAAAGCTTATCAAGACTTGGGGATTTCTCCTTATTAAAAGAAAAAAATAGCCAAATGAACTTCTTCTAAAGTAATAGGCTCCATTAGTTTTCTATTGTCTTCATCTATTATAACTGAAGGTACTTCTTGTAGTAGTTTATCTATAGAACTTCAAACTCTTTCAATCCTAGAATATTTTGGTAAAAAAATTGGCCTCCTTTATGATTTCATTTTGGTCTTCAATCCAAACCCCTTCTACTGATTTAATTCTACTAATTCTCAATGTTGATTTTCGTACTATTGCCATCCTATGAAAAAACTATCTTTTTATCTCCTTTTAGCCAAGTCTGTCTCAATTTTAATCTCCAATATTTCTCTTCCTTACTCAAAATATTGTGATATTCACTAAAAAACTCCCTTTCCTCCGAGCTTGGATTATTATGCTCACATTTTTGGAATTTTGAAAGTTTCTCTTTTAGTTCTTTCTTCTAAAAAATATTTTCAAAAGTGTTCTTGTTCCATTCTTTTAATCTAGATGTTATTGATTTAATTTGTTTTGGAAGTGTATACAACCTACTGTTTCTTGAAGAATTTCATGTTTGCACTATCATATCAAAATATTGAGGATCATATTCCCACATCTACTCATATTTAAAATATAATTTTTTTTAATTCACTTACCACCATTTTAACTCTTATTGTCCAGTGATTTGAACCAATTCTTGTCAAGGTATTAATTTTAGGACAGGTCCCTTCATCTAGCCAATGATCTGAGAGAATGCATCTATCCATTTTTTTTGCAGTTAGGTTATGGCCTCTCCTATTGTTGGTCTATGTATAGTTGTCCTCTTTAAACTCAACCTCCCATAGATTATTGTTTTGAATAAAAGTTGAGAAATATATCATTATTTGGGTAATTTTATTAATTCTCCCAAATTATTCATGAAGCTTGGTTATGGAATTAGAATCTTCTATGATCATGAATTGGATTTATTGATTTTCACTTCTCGAAAAGGCTTCAATCCCACTTCATACTTCTAATCTGCCTAACTGAGTTGTAGGTCCATAGATATTGATAAGGATGAAATGAATATTTACAAAGTAGCATGTGACTAATGAGGCTATCCAATGCCTATTTTTATGAATGGTTGCATAGGAGGTTCTAACAGGATTCTAACATGTTATAATTCCCCCTGCCACTTCTTTAGAATCCACATCATCCCATTCACATCTTTCCCATACTACTTTTGTAGTTTTGGAAACTTTGTCCTTTCTCATTTTAGTACTTGGATACAAAGAATATCAGGCTTATTACTTAAATAGAGGTCATTGATACACCTCTAATTTGAAGGGGCATTAACACCCCTTATATTCCATGAGAGGGTAATCATGTATCATTAGGGACTACTGGTACCACCTACAAAATACCAATTTTGTTTTGTTGTTTGGTAAAGAGAAGTTCAACCAACTTAGATTGTGTTCCTTTCTTTATGTTTGCTCTTGCTTCCCTGTATCTCACTTGAAAATTAGAGGGGCTTCCTATTTTTACCTTGCTTGTATCACGAGTAGGTCTTATTATTCAATTTCTCAATATTCTTTCACAACTTTATTTTTCATTAGATTTATCCTCTTTCAACTCTACTATGAAAGCTTTTGACTTGCCATGTTTATTTTTTGGTTTTTCCTTATTAATGATACTAGTATTGACATCTAACATTGCATTCTCTCTACCACTTTTTTTCTCTTGAATGGTGCATGGTAATTCAAGAGAGTATTCAAAATATGATGAGGCACATTCCTTAGGTTCAGTGGTAATGTTAACCCCTAAATCAGGATCATATTGAATAGAAGATCTCTTGTGAATATTTTGATCTTGTTATACTATTCTATAAGCTATAGTTTGCTTTTATTGATATGGTAAAGCCTAAAAAGAATTGGTATTTTTCCAAAATCCTTCCTTTGGTATCCATTATTTATTTAGTTTCATCTATCTAGACCTATTTTTTGAAAGTTGAAAACCATGCTCATCCATATCCATTTGTAATTTTCTCTTTTCATTTTCTACATGTCTTTGTTGAACTCTTCTTAGGGTTTGATCTCTCAATATGTCCCACCTCATAATATATTCTACATTTTAAAAGATATGTTTTCATAATATATGATTTGTATCCACAACTTACCCCATACTTAAGAATGATTGATTATGGTAAATATTTACTTATATCAGTCATGACCAATATTTTAGCATAAATAGCCAATAATTCATCTTTTGTAGTTTTTGAAATCTCAAAAACTTCTTCTAGAGTGTTGCCTATTGCCTTGAAGGTGTCCATTTCCTAGAATTCAATGGGTAACCCATACATCCTAACCTAGAATAGTACTAGGGATAGGTTTATATTTTTAGGTGCAAAGCCTTCATACCAGCAAGTAAGGACGAGTCATACTCTTTCCATAAAAAAATAACCCCCTTTTAGGAATCTATCTCTTTCTTCCTTGAAACAAAAAATATCTAGGAAGAAACCTTTGGAAAGCAAGGATAGATTTACTCCTAGAGAATTCCAAATTCTATCAATCATTTTATTAAGGCTAAAGCCCCTGGTCAAGACCTATTAAATTTACCAAAATTTTTCCTATCTTTGAGAAAAAAGGATCGCTTCTTTATGAGGTCCTCACTAACCTCTACTACTAGGGATGATTCTAAATATTTAGCTATAAATTGGTCCATAGGAAGGAAACTATAACTAAAAATCTACTAAAATTTACCAATATATCTTATAAAAAACATATTATTTAAAAATAAACCTATAAAAATTTACAAGAAAAACTTAGTTGAAAATTTCTATGCCTAGGTACAATATCCCGCCTTACTAATGCCCTAGCCCTCTGTTGCTTCTGTCATCATCCAAATCCTAGCTGATAGATATCTGCACTTCCATTTTCCACAGCTTGAAAATTTGTCATTGCCCTTGTTTTTAATGGTTGAATTCACATGGTCATATATCCCTCAATACCACTTGGATTCCTTCATATGACCACTCATTTAAAGCTCTTAAATTTTTTCATAAATTGATCTAAGAATGATCTAAATTGGACAAACCTTTGCAAAGAAATAGCTCCTAAAAGATGAGTTATTTTTTAAGAAAAAATTATCCTAACGTTGTCCTAGTTTTTTTTTTTTAAGCGAAAAACCCCTTGCGGGGCCGCATTGGTCTAAGAGACCATGAACAGGGGGTTCTACACCGTCAAAGTCACCCGGGGGTCGCACCCGACCCTGCCCGCACCAACATTATCAATTGGATTTTGGGTACCCAATTCAACTTTTTGGTAGGGTGGAGATTCGAACCTGGGACCTCCCTTGGAGGATTGCCCTCTCCTCTCCAACTCACCTACAACACCTGGGTTTGTCCGAGTTTTGAATGGTTATCTTCACATGGTCATATATCCCTCAATATTTCTTGGATTCTTTCAAATGACCACTCATTTCAAAGCATTTCGAATTCCACACAAAATAGCACAATAATCGTCTGAATCAGACAACTCTATGCAAAGATATGCCTCTTGAAAGATAATTCATATATAATTATAATTATATATAATTTACTAATTTATCAAATAACATTAGCTCAATCAATTATATTTCCTAATTTTCAAGGAGGATATTGAGGTTTGAATATTGCCAAGGAATATTTTTTATATATAATAATTAATAGTATTAATTTCATTTGTTATATTTGTAAACTCTTAAGAAGATTTATGTTTAAATATTACCAAGCAATACATGAATAATTGCCAAGCTACTAGATAGTCATGATACAATATCGATGGGATCTCTTTCAATCTCATATATCATATTTATAAAAAAAATACATATAACAAATATGGGTGTTACATTAAACGATATTAGCTAAATCAGTTATATTTCTCAACTTTTAGGAAGGTTAATTGGTTAAAATTCTATATTTTAAGGAGATCCATACAAAATTCTTTAAATTTTAGGAGAATATGTATGTTTAAATATTACCCAACATTACATGAATAATGATCAAGCTACTATATGGTCATGATACAATATAGGGGGGATCTCTTTCAATCTCATATAGCATATTAAAAAATACATACAACAAATATAGGTGTTACATAAAATAGTATTAGCTAAATCAATTATGTTTCTCGACTTTCAGAACGCTTAATTGGTTAAATTTCTAGACTTACAAGTAGATCCATACAAAATTCTTAAACTACTATATTATTACTATATAGTCAAAATGTAATATTAATGAAATAATTACAACCTATTATTTAGAAATAATATACTATTTATGCCATGCTTTGATGTATAGGTTTTGTGGTCTTTTGTTATGAAATCTAAATAGTGGGATAGCTTAGGCTTTATAATGACTAGAGGTAGAATAAGAAGAATATGGTTCAGGCTCTAGGAAGGAGGTCCCATCCCAAATTTCCTGCTCCCCTTGCCCTGGTTTTGGATCTATTCCTAGTTCTTGGCGAGTTTCTAAGACCCTTCTCTCTGTGGGTGATGCTGATGGAGTAGGTGACCTCCCATCTAGGCAGGAGGTCCCCAATCCAAATATTCCTGCTCCTTCCTTTATCTCGATTTGAGGGTTTTTGATCACTTCCATGACTTGATGCATTTTTGGGACTGTCCCTAGGTTACCTGGTGAATTTTTGGGATCTTATTTTTTTTGGACAAGGTTGTTGGAGTAGGTGACCTCCCATCTAGGTGGGGGTTCCCGATTCATTTTTCCTATTCCATCCTATGTTTCGGATTTGAGGGTTTTCATTTGCTCTTGGGACCTTCCCTAGATCCTCATTGTGGATGCTTGTTTCTTTATTGGTTGAACTTCATGTTTTTTTGGTGCGGGTCGGAGTGGTGAGGCTCTTTCGATTCATGTGTTCATATGCGATCCTTTGTTGTGCAACTCAAGGATTTTTTATCTGCGTCCTTTTGATATTAGGGAGGACCACACACTTATTTCATGCAATTGAGATGCTCTCACAGATGCCTTTTGATCGTTGGTGGATTTTCTTTGTTCAACTCAGGTGTTGGTTCTGTTGTTCGGGTTCCTAGCTTCAGGGAATTCCTATTTGTTCAATATGGTTTGTGGTACCCTGGAGGATATCCTCTGCATATCTCATGGTATTTGAAGGGGGAGCTTGTGCTTACTATTTACAGTCAATATGCTCCTACGGATGCCTCTAGGTCAGGCTTTTAGAAGCATATTTGTGTGTTTGGTTGTATTTATTTTCGATGGAGCTTTCCTTTTGACTCTTTTGGTATTGGGGGATGCTATGCTCTTTTGATCGACTAGTGGTTCCTAGTATTTCTTCTTTTCTAGGCTAGTTTTGACTGCACCTCAGGTTTTGTGGGCTCCAAATTTCTTTTTGGATTCATTCGACTTTCTTGCAGCATATTTCCCTTTTGCAAGGAGATCTCATGGCCTGTGGAGACCTCCATTTTTTGTTGTTCTATTTTTAGGTGGTCGAAAGGACTTTCTCTACGTGCTTCCCTGTTAAAGCAATTTTTCGTTGCTAGTTTCTTCTTATTTCGTGGTAGGGTTGGGATTCTTGCAGATCTACTGGTGTTTATTTTGATGAACCTGCCTATAGTTTTTTTGGTCTTGGGGGAGATCATGTGTTGATTGTTTATTGCAATGGAGGGACTCATGAAATCTAATGTTGTGTATGATCTGCTCCACAGTTTGGGAGCATCATTTTATGGCTAGGGTTTTCTAGATATGGCTATGCATCACCTTATCTATAGGAATACCTCATGGCATATGGATTATTTATTGGGCTATTTCATTTCTAGGCCTTTAAAAGATCTAGTGTGAGTTTTTTAAAATCTTATGTTTTTTCTTATTTTGATCTATTTGGTGTTGGTCTTTCTGTGTTCTGGCGATTAGACCTGTGGAGAGTCGACTCTCTGCTCTTTGGTCCTTTTGAGACTATGTGGCTTTATCCTAGGTGGGAAAACCTTTTTCAAATTTTAGTATTGGGGATTGTTTGGTTTTCTCTTGGGTGGGAAAACCTTTTTCAAATTTCAATGTACGAGATTGTTTGTTTTTCTTCTAGGAAAGAAAACATTTTTTAAATTTTAGTGTATGGAGAAGCCTATATTTGTAGTTGTGAGGTTTTCCTTCAATGGTAATACCTATTTCATTTTGTGTGGGGGTTTTTCCCGATGTGTCAGGAAACCCGCTTTTCATTTTTGTTCCTATCCAGAGAGGGTTCTAACAAGATCGTCTATGGGTGTCTTCTTTGGGGATTGTCTCCCTATTTCTGGGAGGATGTTTCTTTGATTTTTCTCATTGTAAAAGGTTATGGGACCCTTTCAAAACCCCTTTTACCAAAAAAAGGAAGAATATGGTTCAAAGAATGTTTAATGATTTTAGGTAGAATAAAAATAATTAATATGATTTAAAGAATTTTCTAGTTTTTAGTTTTTAATTTTAAGAGGAAAAAATGTGAGGGTTTGGTTTGAGTTTATTTATACTCTTTATTGTTTGAGTTTTAGAAGAAAATATTTTTCAAATAAATTAAAAATAACAAAAAAATATTAAATATATTTGATTTTATGAAAGAAATAATATTTTTTTATGATCAAATATTTTAATTAGGTGTTTCAAATTAATTTAAATTTTAATTGATAGATTAATATTTTAAATTTATATCAATAAATATATTAAAACCATAAAAAAATTGTTACAGAGACTCATAGGCTGTAATAAACTAGATACTTGGCATTTTTAGGATGGAAAATATGGTTCTACAACCCTTCTTTCAAATAAAATAAGTTTTGGACTAAAGTGAAGCTTTTACTTTTTGGCATTTATATAAAGAACTAAATAGGGAAGCATATGAACTCTCAAAGGAGGGGCTTCAAATTGAATCAGGTACATGCTTAGTGCAAGAATTCAATGAAGGTAATGCATTGTAGTTGGTTTGTATCTATGTCCGGGGGGATTAATCCACTCCAGTTAAAGCAAGGATAGTTAAAGAAACTTTTTTAAAAAACTCAGAAGTCAATGACTTAAAGGATATTGGTTGATAATTTGGGAAGGTGGCTAAGGATAGAACTTAGCCTGATATAGATAGCTAGCTATGATGTATAAGTGACCTGATTTTTAGGTCATTATTAAAGCTTTGAAGAAATGCCAAAAGAGCATTTGAAGAATATAATTTCATGTTTTATTTATATAAAATTATGACTTTTTTCAAGGAAAAAATAAATATTTTGTTTTAATTGAGTATGAGAATGCGAATTGGGAGTGAGCCTCATATGTTTTATTATGACAGTGTGAATAGGAAGCAAAGTGCAAGCGAGAAGCAAACATTGCTTCTTTTCCAGATCTTAAAAGAAACTCAAAAAATAAAGGATTATTATGATTAAAATCTAGGTAACATGATAGGAAAGTAATTTTTGAAAGTCCTCACTAGAAGTAAGGATGCCATATTTAGGGATAAGAGGAGCAATTAATTTAAGGTAAATCATATCCAAGTAGTAGATACTACACTAGAAGTGATTATCAAAGATAAAAAGATCAAGCATGATACAATGGATTTTAAAAAGTAAAGAGTTAATATATAACTTCCATGGTTATTGACCAGGTTTTTCATTGATACAAATTGGAACAAGTGGATTATGAAGAAAATTCACTTTAATGTCACAAATGTTATGAGACAGGACACATGGCAAGAGATTACAAAGTGAAAATTATGGAGAAAAAGATGAAATTTTTTGAGCATGAGATAAACTTCAATATGAAGCAAATAGATCATATCATAGTAGAAGTTGGATCAAATCAAGGTTTTTTCACTCCTAAGAAAATAATAAAAAAATACCCTTTATATCATCAAATGGTGAAGGTCATTACAATTTTTACTCAAATAAACCATTAGAAGGAAAAATTGATGCAAGGGATGAGGAATTATAATGTATAAGTTCATGATAATCAGACAACCCCTATGGATACCATGTAGTCAAGTCCATCTACCTCTTGGGTTGTTTATTTTTATCTATTTTAGCTTATAATTAAATCTTATGTTTCTTCTATTTGATGGTTGGTCTGGTTCACTTTCCTTTATTCTTTTGGATGGTTTCTCTTGGAGATTTCCTCCTTTAATCTAGTGGATGCTCTTGTCTAGTACCTTAGGGACTATATTTTTTTGTAAAAGGTTTGGGGACCCTTTCAAAACCCCTTACTCCAATAAATCAAAAAATAATAATCTATAAGTTCAAATTCAAGATTCAAAGGTACAAATGAAGATAGGGAGGCAATTTTTTAAGTAAATATGGTGAAGAAGTTCAAGGTTAGTCTAGGTAAATCATCTTCATTTTTCTTAAGCAACATAAAATCCTCTACTTATAATAAAAATAAAAGTAGTACAAAGTGTATCCCTTACACTTTAGGGGTACAAGAGCAACATAATAAAGAAATTCATATGAAGGATATCCATGGAGATTTAAGGTTTCTAAGGTAGCATAAGAAAGTAATTACTATGAAGGACCATATTTGTACTTTAGTATTTTTGAAGCAAAATAAATAATAAAGTGTTTATGAGGCTATTCCTTGCATTTTAAAATTCTCTAAGGTAATGTAAATATATAGAAGATAAGTCTCATTATGAATAGTATGGAAAAATAGAAGCGATTGATGAAGATAGAAGTGTTGGTGGGAATGTAAAAAGTAGTGGAAGATTATTAAAGCAAGAATAAAGAGAAAAGGAAGCTCAAAATAATATTGATTTGGGAATCCAAAAACAAATATCACAAGTGTTAACAAGAAGTGGGACCAAGACCACTAATAAAAATAAAAATTGATGATGAAAATGATATCATGGAATATTAGGGGTATGAATAAGATCCCTCTAAAACAAGATATTAGAAATTAATAGTTTGGTATAGTCCTAAGTTTATTTTAATACAAAAAATAAAATTAAGTAGTGAGGAACATAAGGATAGTTTCAAAAATATTTGGAAGAGGAGGGATTGTCTAGCAATTTCTTCGATAGGAGCTTCCAGGGGTATTACAAGAATATGGGATAAACACAAATAGGATGGAAAATTGCTAGAAATAAAAATTTACTGGGTTACTAGATAATTTTACAAAAAAGAGGAAAACATCAAAGTTGGGTTATAAATATATATTCTTCAACCATAGTCACTCCTCGTGAAAGAAGTTATAAGGACCTTAGCATATTTTTTAAACACAATGATGAATCATAATTGTGATATATGTATTTTGGGGGGTGACTACAACACAATTCTATCTCCTTCATAAGAAGTAGGTGGTATTCTTATATGGTCTAAATAAATGCGATATTTGCTTTATTTGTCAATTCAAATGGACTTTAAAATGTTATTCCTTCAAATTTTCAATATACATGGGAAAATAGATGCATTGGACAAACTCATATAGCAAAAATATTGAATATATTTTTGCTACCCAAAATATAGTTACAAGTAGACTATTCATTCTCTTCAGATATTTTATTGCTAGTAGGATCATATCACAAACCTATTCTTTTGACTTGTAACTTACTTAATAATGGTCCTTCAAATCCATTTTTTCTTCACGTATATGTGGCTCCAAGACCTTGATATCTTACAAATGGTTATGTTATGGTGGGATGAAACAAATTTTGAAGGATCATGTATGTATAAATATATTCAAAAAATAAAATATCTAAAGGGACACATGAAAATATAGAAAGCCAAATATTTTGGTAACATTTTTAAAGAAAATAAGGAAAATGAATACAAGCTCAAAAATTTTCAAGAGATAGTAAAAATCAATGGAATGGACCAGGATTCCTATGTACAAGAAAAGTAATTACATTCCAATTATCATAATGTATTTAAAAAAGAAGATTCATATTGGTTCCAAAAATCTAGGGAGAAATGGCTTGAGGAAGTAGATATAAATACCAAAATTTTCATGCTATAGTAAAAATAATTTTTTATTTTCAACACATCAAAAATATTTTGACTCCAAATGGAAAATATGAAGGAATAAAAAATATCAAGAAAGAAGCAATTAATTATTTCAAAAATATTTTGTCAGATGTTGGACAAGATAAAGAGGTATAAGGTAAGATTTTGCAAAAATTTCCATCAATTATCACATAGGAACAAAATGAAATCTTGATGAAAAAAATATCTATGAAGGAGATACATGAAGTAATTTCTTTTCCCATCCTAACAAGGTACCTAGCCATGATTAATTTTCTACAATTTTATTTCAAAAAAATCTGGATCTATTGAAGAGTGATATGTTGGCTATGGTTGAAGAGGCCCCCAAAAAAAGGCTAGAATAAGTAAGATCAATGTCACCTTTATTATATTGGTTCCCAAGAAAGGCAAGATAAAATATTTTAATAATTTTTACCCAATAAGCCTTTGTAATACAATTTATAAGATCATTTCAAATATTGGAAAACAAGTTGAAAATATTCTAAATTTTGTTATCTCAAAGGAACAAGGTAATTCATTTATGGTAAACAAATTTTTGATTGTGTAATCATTGCACAGGAGGCCATACATTCTCTTCATTCCATGAAAATATGTATGCTTAGGAAATTATATATTAACAAAACATACGATGGGGTTTGTTGGAGTTTCCTACAAGCTATTCTCAAAAGTTTGGTTTATGGTGTAATCATTGCATAGGAGGTCATATATTCTCTTCATTCCAAAAAAAAAAGGTACGCTTAAGCAATTAGATATTAACAAAATATATGATAGGGTTTGTTGGTGTTTGTAAACTCAATTTTTTGCACCCCTTTCCCTTAGGCTAATGGATCCACATCTGAAAGGGGGGTGGAAAATAGGGGATCTACACCTTATATGAGAGGTACTTGTGTCATACCCTCTTTGGTGGTTGTCGATGAATTTGTGGTGGGTTCACCAAGAAACTATTAATTATGGTTTCCATGCCTAATTAAAATAAAGTGTTTGATAGGTTCTTTTGATAGCACACACCTAGGTTTTAGGTAGAATGTAGCTAAATCTATGCTACATGCATTTTACATTCCATGAAAGCAACAAACAGTCTAGATCTAAATGCAAGCTAGCGTAATGAACTATCTATTATTTTCATTTTGTCTCCATTTTTTATTATTATTAAGTACACAAAGATGAAGTAAAACAGTAAGAAGAAGACCTAAAATAGAATTAAATTGACATGAGTGGGATCTGTAATACTTACCTTTTTTGGATGGTTGGTGCAGACAGATATGCAGACTATTAGTGAATTTGTGCTCTATCGGCTAGCCCACAAAATCGAGTTCTCAACAGATCTACAAAGAGTTTCTGCACAAGATCCTTAAATCTGGAAATTAGGATTTTGGGATCTACTTAAGCCACTATAGATCTAATTATTGATGGCACAATAGTTAGACTCCTTAGGTCTATTAAACAACCTTATTTTAGAAAAGCGAATAATAAAAGCATGCATAGATCTGAACATAAACTGAATATAGGGATGAAATATGATAATTATTAAGTTTTACTAGATGCAAAATGATATAAAAAAAATGTGCCTATGACATTATGACTCTAACTATATGCATTTGCACCAGACCTCCAATTCTATGAATTCGTGACCTAGATTCGAATACGTGATCTGCACATTTGACACCTAACAAAGCATGAAATCGTTGAATTCAGAGAAATAAATAAAAATGCTGATGTGAAATGTGATTATAAAGTGATCTAAATACAATATAATAAATTTACAGTGGTTTTGTAATAGATCAAATCATCAAAAGTCCAAAGGATTATGGTGGTGTGATGGATCTAACATAAAACAAGCCCTTACTTGCAAATAATACCCATGACAATCTAGATATTCTATTCCATATTATCAAACCTACAGATTATGTTAGATACCTGCACTGAAATCACAAAATGAAAGTTGCATTAAAAAACCCAAAAAAATTCAAAATGCATCCTACTACTTGATTTGTCCATCAACCTGGCAATAGAGGTTGATTCCGATTTTAATGGCCTCATGGGACATAGAATAACTCAGTTGTTACGAGATGTATGAAGCGATCTTAAATTAGCTCAAAATTATTTGGAGTTTTCTCCAAATTAGGTGAATTTGTGACCTGACGACTAGGTTGTGAAATCATGGGATTTGACCGTTGGTTATTTTAAGATGAAATATATAGTTTTTGGCAGGTAGCGAGTTTTCAGATTTTGTGGATACGCGGGCTAGTTGCTAGGATGCAAAATCATGGAAAATAAAGGAAATGTGCAAAATTAGTTGGCACATGTGGGGAAAGGGGGTAATTTCAAAAAGAGTGAAATTACACATGCTAGGGAATTTGACATGGGTCAAATTTGCTTGTCTACATTTTACCCCCTCTTTGGTGCATTTATGAACAAAATGCATCAAAGAAATATGTAGACACTTTTTGAACATAAGCTTAACATGAAACCTGTTTGACAATTTATTATATATATTATTTATTTATTTTATTATATATATATATTATCACAAAAATTGAGGCATAGGAAAAATTAAAGAATTTTTAATATTTTCGGTTGAGGTGCCCCCTCGAGTTTCATGAGGAATGTAGAATTCCTCATGGAACTCAAAATTGCAAACATCAAAAAAGAAAAATACAAAAATGAAAAAAAAATGAGGGTTAAAAAGCAAATTAGGGCAAACCCTAATTCATTTTCATTGCACGATTTGGGAGAAAAGAGCTCTAGAGAAAATGGGAGCTCCTACACCTAGTGCAAATGGGGGGCAATGAGGTATATTCGAGCATATGGGTAAGTAAAATTGTAAATTTTAATACTTTTGGACCGTTAGTTTTTCAATTTTGCTTATTTTTTCTAGATTTTAGAGCAGTTTTATTGCATGAAACCCTCACGACGAATTCATGGCCTATATTGCAAATTCACGTTCTGTAGGAGAAGTCTTCTCAAGGTGCAAAATTATGAATACAATGTGAATTCGTCAAAGACAATCCAATTTCAGAGAAAGTAAGTTGTCTTGTGCAAAATTTGATTTGATATCTTGCTTTTCCATGTTCTTTGATAATTTGATGAATTAATGATATATAATTGTGTCCTTTTTGTAGTTTTAGTTTGGTACTATCGAGAATCAAGAGTGGAGATCAAGGAACTTTGTAGGATGGATGGAAATCCTTAGTTAGGAGGAGAGGAGGTGGCTAGAGGAGGTAGGACTCCTTCACATGGATGAGATACCTCAGGTCAAGGCTAACATAGCTTTGCTTACAAATTTAGCAGAGAGATGGTATCTAGAGTCATCCAATTTTTGATTATCTATAGGAGAGATGACTGTTACTCTCAAGGATGTCTGGAAGATCCTTAGGATTCCCATCAAGGGAATGGGAGTGTACCAGTCAGTTTCATAGGCTATAGCTATGGAGATATTGATAGGGGATGATAAATTTTGAGTTTCCTAAAGTGGCATAAATGTTAGGGAGATGGGAGAGACACAGACCATTGTGAGACTAACAGTGGTACTTAGTGGCATAATGGGTGGATTTTTTACTAGCCACATGAGTAGATGGAACCTACCATGAAATATTACTGGAGTAGTTAGTGAGATGAGGGACATTGGCTATAAATTTGTCTAGGGATCATTGGTTTTATGTTTCTTGTACAAGAAATTATAGAATATCGTGTATAAGAAACACACCAACATTGTTATGATGATATTGCTTTAGGTGTGGAGTTGGGAGCATATATTTTTGTGAAAGCCATGTGGGATTCTTTGGGGAGAGCTAGAGGTAGGGTAGCCAGTAATATTTAGATGGATATATGTGAGGGGAGAGCGTAGTGCACAGGCATGTGGTTTAGATTTTGAGAGGTGGGAAGTAGATGATCTTATGCCTCATTGGATCACCTGACGACCATGGAAGATGCATTTGGGGTGGAACTAGGATGCCTTTGAGTTATCTTAGGTGCAACATATACAATGGTTGTATTTTGAGAAGGGAGATATGGAGTTGTACCATTTTGATTGGATGCAACGATAGTTTAGACTGACGTAGGAGATTCTATATATAGGGGACATCTTCTATAGACAAGTGACTAGAGATCCAACAACTATGGGAGGATATGTAGACATAGTCCACTTTAGAGAGCAAGAGAAGGATGAATTCATCTATATGGACCCTAGGGTAGATGATGTGGGAGTTGAGACAGGTTATGATCAGTGGTATGTTGAGATCTATCCTTCAAGGATCACTAGAGTGTTCCTAGTGGGGAAACCTAGGCTAGTATAGGTAGAGAGGACGATGACTTGCTAGAGAGATGTATAGAGAGGTAATATTTGACTAAGACTAGCCAAGGTTTCTCAGTGTAGATGGAATGGAATACATCGATTGAGAGGAGGATGGGCACCTAGAGCCATGTAAGGGATGAGATACAGTTTACGATATGAGCATATCCCATAGTAATCATAGGGTATCCATATGCAAAAGAACTCACCACTATAGTAGCAGGTTTCACCACCACAGTGGTAAGATTCATCTAGGAAGGGTGTTGAGATGGAGATTGGAGAGACGAGCAATGTAGGAGAGGTCGCTGCTTTATGGGTGGAGAATATTGGACTAAAGAGCTAGATAGTGATATAGGTAGACTAGATTTAGTCATTGGAGGCTTAGCTTACACAGTCACAAACTCTGCTTGTATAGGCACATAAACAACTTGCATAGGCACAGGCACAGTAACAACAAATGAGGACCATGCCCTCAAGGATTAGGTCAGCCCACTCCATGGGTAGTAGATTACATCACTATATACAGGATGAGCTGACGGTGGCACAAGTAGAGGTGACACTAGTAACTCAATGAGAGACCTTCTACCAAACTTTATATTTTTAGTTGATTCAAGAAAATAAAGGGAGATATTACCCCTAGATTTTGTTGCTCTGAGCTGTACTCGATCAAATTCCCAGATAGTATTCCAGACCACTAGATGAGGGTCAAAGCTCTAGGATCTCCTAGGGATGATATGCTAGGGTTTATTTTTGTGGTATACTTCCCTAGTGACTGAGTATACAAATTTTTTTATTGTGGCATACCAGTCAGTCTCTATGTACTTATATATCTTTTATAGAGATTAATATCATACTGGTGTTTTGTGTTATGCAAATGCAAAAATATTCTTTGTTATTTTTGATGATCTTACATAATGATGCTTATGGTCATGTTTTGATTTCTAATGCACTTTTTATCATGCTAGTCATGATATGATTGAAAAATAATAAGATGTGATGTGATGGAGTGTGATTGATATTTGTAAAGTGTTGTAATTTGATTTTTGTAATGTAATTGATATTTGTAGAAAAAGTGTGCTGGGAAATATCCTTTATGATTTTGATCAGTTAGAAATATGCCTCGAGGATGTGTGCTTATGTATGAAAGTTTGTGGTGGGTGCCCCTCGCATGTGGTCATGAAGATAATCCTATGTGAGTTTTGGTTGTGACACTGTCATTGAAGGGTTATGATCCAAAAGGTGTTTGAGATTGTTGTTTGAATATGACATGGTTGGTAATAAATGTATAACCTTAGGTTAAGATTTGATTAAAACTTAAGGGTATTAAAAAGGTAATATGAGTTACTGGGCATGAATAATATGATAGAGGGCTTGTGCTAGGCGTAAGATTCCTAGTGTGAAGTGAATATAAAAACCTTACTAGGGTTATCTCATGTCATCGTTGCAAAGTCCTTATGCAACTATATGACCAAGAAATTTTGTATGATCAGTGCAAATTTTTATGTATGACAAGAAATCATGCAATATGATGAGGCGAGTGATTGAAAATATATTGTATTAAGGTGGTAGCTATGTAATGCAAGACTAACTAGTTTTTTTAGGCTCAATTACGTATGCTAATAGTCATACATATCCATGAAGATATAATGATGTCAACCAATAAAAACTCAAGGAAAATCTTGGTTATTTTTGAGATGGAGTCAAGTTTATCAAGAATTAGTGTGTGTAATTTGTGCATTATTTTTTCCCTCTTGATATTAATTATGATGTAAAATATCTCAACGATAAAATGTGTGTGCTTATGAAATTCATTGACCAATTTAGAGTAGGGTAATGATGCAAGCCAATTTAAGAACCATTATTTGTGTAATATAGATTCTTTCACCAATCTCGACTAAGATAGAGATTAAACTAGTCATGGAGGGAACCAAGAGGCTAGCTTGTCCTTATGTGCGATAAAAGGTCTCTTCAAGAGGAATGTGTCACCATGCATGAGCATACTCCACTGCTAGTAAAGCATCTATAGCCCCAGTGGCGGTCAACCCCATGGTCCAATCATATGATTTTTAAGTTTTGGAGATTCAGACTACCTAACCATCTAGATGGAAATGTAGTGCTATAATTACAACTTATATTATTTGGTGTATATTTATTTGAGTCTCCAAGATTTGGGGAATTGGATTCCCACAAGTTCAATGAGAATTTTGATCCTTGTTAGTCTTACAATGACACTGAGAGGGGGGGTGAATCAGTGTAGCTCTTTAAACTTAAATTTATAGCTCTTAATACTGCAACAATTAAAACTTATTACTAGATACAACAAGTATAACAAAAGAGCATCACACAACACAAGATTTAACGAGGTTCACCAATGTGGCTACTCCTCAAAAATTGACTGCTTGGACTACCATCCAAATCCAGCCTTTGCAAAGCACCAACTTTACAATCAATTTACCAGCACCCACTGGAAGGAGCACCAACCCCTGATTTATCTACACCAACAGAAAGGAGCACCAACCCTTGATTTACTAGCACCAACTGGAAGGAGCACCAACCCCTGATTTAGCCCAAGGGGCACCAACCCGATTTACGACCAACGGAAGGAGCACCAACCCCTGATTTATCTGCACCAATAGAAAGGAGCACCAACCCTTGATGCCAAGCTACAACCTGGACTTCAATTTGAATCTATAAGTTTGACAATAAGATACCTTTGCTTTTGCAAGACCTTGACTGGTCTTCTTCACCTTTGCATTCTCTACGCACTCTGCTCTCTCTGTGCAATCACTTCGCACACTCTACTTCATTATAGTCGAACTTCATGATCATCTTCTCCCTTTTGTGCACTCTACTCTCTTTGCAAATTTTGCACTTAGCACGATTCGACATGACTTGCTCTCTGCACACAATGACCGTATTTCACACACATTCAACACATCCTCAATTCTCCAAATAACCCTCCTTTTATAACAATATTTTTTATGATGAAAACCCTAATCTTAGTCGATTGTAAATCCTAATCTTAGTCGGCTTTCATAACAACTATAAACCCTAATTTTAGTCGGCTATCATCGGTCTTCGTCGGCTTCAACTCAAGAAGATGTTCGGTTTATCCATCGCTTGATGATTTCATTCTAGACAGACCCTATAACCGCCATATACATATTTGATCACTCTTCGTATTTTTAAATCACTCAATGAGTAGTGATGTCGGTCCACTGTCATACTTCTCATTTCAGATCGGGTTCTCCTTCTTGACTTGCGCATTTACGACCTGTCATGAAATCATGACATTTTTGCCTCTGTAGCTTCTTTTGTTGTTGTTGCCATGAAAATACATGTCATGATATCGTGACACTTTCACCTCCGTACGCTTTCTCTATTCTTTTGTCATGAAAATGCGACATGTCGCGATATCGTGACACTTTTCAAACTTACTTTCTCTCTCCTATTTTAGTCGTGAAAATGCGACATGTCGCGATATCGTGACACTTTTCTAACTTACTTTCTCTCTCCTATTTTAGTCGCGAAAATGCGACATGTCATGAAATCGTGACACTTTTCCTTACTTTTCTCTTTCTTT
This sequence comes from Wollemia nobilis, assembly GCA_028583015.1. NCBI lineage: Eukaryota > Viridiplantae > Streptophyta > Pinopsida > Araucariales > Araucariaceae > Wollemia > Wollemia nobilis. The sequence goes on along the minus strand of JAQPPZ010016912.1, from coordinate 467,833 downwards.
TGTCAAGAAATCGTGACACTTTTCCCTTTCTCTTTCTTTCATGTTGCGAAATCGTGACACTTTTTCAACTTGCTTTCTCTCTTCAATGTCGTGAAATCGTGATATTTTCCTATTTTTCTCTCTTCAAACATGTCATGAAATCATGACACTTTTTCCACTTGCCTTTTTCTCTTCCAACATGTCACGAAATCGTGACACTTTTTCTTACTTTTTCTCTCTCTTCAACATGTCATGAAATCATGACACTTTTCTACTTTCTCTTTCTCTTCCAACATGTTGTGAAAATCGTGACACTTTTTCTACTTTCTCTTTCTCTTCCAACATGTCACGAAATCGTGACAGTTTTTCCACTTGCTTTTTCTCTTCCAACATGTCACGAAATCATGACAGTTTTTCCTACTTTTTCTCTCTTCCAACATGTCATGAAATCGTGACAGTTTTCCTTTTCTCTCTTCCAACATGTCACGAAATCATGACAGTTTTTCTTGCTTTTTCTCTCTCTTCCAACATGTCGCGAAATCGTGATAGTTTTTCTTGCCTGTTGTATATGTCGCGATATCACGACACTTTTCTTACTTGTCTTTTTCTTTGATCTTTTGCATATGGGCCACTTCGGTCTTCTTGGAAAATCACTGTACATACTCTGAATAACCTTTGAACTCCTGTCTTCTGCATCTGAATAGCTTTTGAACTTCCTGTCCACTTGCATCAACAGATCTATCTGACTGTGTTGACAACAATGACAATATTGTTGTTGCACCTTGCTCAACAATCTCCCCCTTTGGAATTGTTGGCAACACATGTGCAATTTTCTGTAACTCTTCTCCCCCTTTGACAATAATACCAAAGGGCTACTGCAGACTCCCCTGAGTCCATGCACAACATTCTCAGGCAAAATTTATTACACTTAGCAAAAATCATGAACATGAGCAAAAAGATAATCAAATACTTAAATGCTCCCCCTGAGAATGTGATCCTTGTAGCTAGTCAATTCTTGGGAAGTGTGACCACTCCCAATTTATTGCGAAGGTACTCAAAAACTTCCTTGGGCAATGGTTTTGTGAAGATATCTGCTACTTGCTCTGTAGTTGGAACAAAATCCAACTTAACCTCACCTTTCGCAACTTTCTCCTTCAAAAAGTGATACTTGATAGCAATGTGTTTTGTGCATGAATGCATAACCGGATTCTTGGAGATGTTAATGGCATTGGTGTTATCACACTTAATTGATATTGGCTCACTGAAGCTAATACCAAGATCTTTCAGGGTTTGTTTCATCCACAATACCTACGTACAACATGTTGTCGCTTGCAATATATTCTGCCTCTACTGTCGATAAAGAAACTGACTCTTGTTTCTTACTATGCCACGCGACCAATCTGTCTCCAAGATAGAATGCACCTCCACTGGTACTCTTTCTGTCATCGACACCTCCTGCCCAATCTGCATCTGAATACGAAATAAGGGTGAAGTCTTTACCTTTCGGATACCATAACCCATACTCCATAGTACCCTTGAGGTACCGAAGAATCCTCTTCACTGTTGTCACATGAGTCTCCTTGGGATTAGCCTAAAATCGTGCTACCATGCATACTGCCTGCAAAATATCTGGTCTGGTAGCTGTCAGGTACAATAAGCTCCCAATCATAGATCTGTACATGGTTTGATCAACAGGTGGAGATTTGTCATCCTTGCTCAACTTGCAACCTGTCGTCATGGGAGTGCTAACTGGCTTACAATCCTCCATTGTGAACTTTTTTAACATCTCTTTCACATATTTAACTTGAGAAATAAATATGCCCTTCTTATTTTGATTAACTTGCAACCCGAGGAAATACGAAAGTTCACCAATCATTGACATTTCAAATTCTTTCTGCATCTTATTTGCTAAATCTTTACACGACTCATCTTTGTTGCTGCCAAATATGATATCATCTACGTATACAACAAGAACAATAAGATGCCCATTTTCTATTTTGACATACAAATTACTATCCACCATACCTTTCTTAAACCCTTGTTGAGTGAGATAGTTGTCTAGCCTTGCATACCATGCTCGGGGTGCCTGTTTTAAGCCATATAATGCTTTCTTCAACTTGCAAACCAAGTTGGGATCATCACCAAGTTGGAAACCATCTGGTTGCTCAATATAAACCTCTTCTTCAAGTTTCCCATTCAAAAATGCTGATTTCACATCCATTTGATAAACTTTGAAATTCTTGTAGACTGCTAAAGCCATAAACATTCTAATTGCCTCTAGTCTAGCTACTGGTGCAAAAGTTTCCTCAAATTCAATGCCTTCAACTTGTGCATAACCCTTACATACCAATCTTGCTTTATTTCTGACTACCTGTCCGTCTTCATTCAATTTGTTTCGAAAAATCCATTTAGTCCCGATTATATTTTTATTTGCAGGTCTAGGTACTAACTCCCAAGTTTTATTTTTCTCGATCTGATCTAATTCTTCATTTATTGCCTTCATCCAACTTTCATCTTTGCTTGCATCAACAACATTTTTGGGCTCAATGCTGGATAATAGAGAGTAGTTACTTACTACTCTTCTTCTTGTCTGAACACCAACTTTGGGGTCTCCAATTATTTGCTCTCTAGGATGATTTTTCTGCCAGCTACCTGTTTTGAATTTCTTATTTTCTTCCACTTCTGAATCACAACTTAAATCATCTGAGTCAATTTTTTGTATCTTTTCCATTTCGTTTTCCTCATCTCCTTCAATAACCTCTTCATAAATTGGGTAGTTCTTTTCATAGCTAATTACTCGTTCTCTACCTTCATCAAATTTAACATCGACACTTGTCCACAATTTTCTTTAGCCTCTTGTTGTAGCATTTGTAAGCTTTGCTTTTTGATGAATAACCAACAAAAATACCTTCATCCGCTCTATCTTCAAACTTACCAAGATTATCTTCAGTTCTTTTGATGTAGCACTTGCTGCCAAAAACTTTGAGGTATTTTGTTGTTGCCCTTTTACCGAACCACAACTCATAAGGAGTTTTGCTTTCATGTGTTCTCAGCATGTACCTATTTTGGATATACACCGTAGTATGGACTGCTTCTTTCCAAAATCTGTCTGCTACTCTGCTTTCAGCCAACATAGTCCGTGCCATTTCTTGCACTGTCCTGTTCTTTCTTTCTACCACTCCATTCTGCTGAGGTGTCCTGGCTGCTGAAAACTGTCTCCTAATACCGTATTTTTCACAGTACTCTATAAACTCCTCTGAAATGAATTCTCCTCCTCTATCTGATCTTAAACATTTGATCCTCTTTCCTGTTTCATTCTCAACATGGTTTTTGAAAGTCTTGAACATTTCAAAAGCTTCTGATTTATGCTTCAAGAAAAATATCCATGTCATTCTGGAATAGTCATCAATGCACAACATAAAATATTTGTCACCATTTATGCTTTGTGTTCTCATGGGTCCACATAAATCAGTGTGTATTAGTTCCAAAGGTTTGCTTGTGTAGTACTCTTTTGTTTTGAATGTGACTCTAGTTTGCTTCCCCTTTTGGCATGAAGCACAAATGTTGTTTGCAGGTTTGTTGATGGTGGGAATATCTCTCACTGCCCTTTTTGAGTTGATTTTTACTAGATTATCAAAACTGATATGACCGAGTCTCTTGTGCCACAACCAATTTTCTTCTTCCTGTCCAATAAAACAAGCTCCTTCTGAAGTCTCTGAGAGCGTGTACAGGTTGCCAGATGTCCTTGATCCAGTTGCTATCAATTTTCCACTATTTGTTTTTCCGACTTCACAACCCTGCTTCTTAAAAACTACTTCATGACCTTTATCACAAATCTGACTTACGCTCAACAAGTTATGTTTCAAACCATCCACAAACAAGACTTCTGACTTAATTTTTTCGTCACTAATTTTAACTGAACCTTTGCCAACTATCTTAGCTCCATCATTATTTCCAAACTTTACTTGAACCACCTTCATATTTCTGTAACTTCTCAAATTTTTGTTTGTCACCTGTCATATGATTGGAGCATCCACTATCAAGTATCCATGGTACATATTTATTCTATGCTTTAAATGTTGTTTGTACGATTAAGGATTCCTTTTCTTCCTTAAGTCGCTCTTTTTCTTTCCACTCCGTTTTGATAGTAGTTTTGGGCTCTTGTTTTGCCTTTCCCTTATCAATAGCTTGTGCATGTTTTTTGGGAAGTTTTCTATTTTGTCTCATCCTATTTGGTTGAAATTTTCTTCCCTGAAACTGATTTGATGCAAATGTACTTCTACAGTTTCTTGCAATGTGCCCAAAATTATGACAGTTATAACATTCTACTTGTATAATTCATCAAATGAGAGAAAGTATTTCTATTGGTGAAATTCCTTGGTCTTACATTATATTTGCAGTCTGAGATTTTATGTCCATAGCCATTGCATTTAAAACAGAAACCAGAAAAGGGATAATTGAACCTGGGTGATGGTCTTTGCCATGTTGCCGTAGGAGCCATAGGTCTTCTTCTTCTTTGATGTGTGACATTGGTGAATCCATCATTGTCAATTCTCCTTTCGTGCCTGGCATTATTGCTTTCTTTTGCATGAGACGTTTTTCCTTGATCAACCTGTTTCTTATCTTCATTCTTTATGGATTCTACATTTCTGGCCTTTGATCCATTTGATGATTCTCCTTCGATGAAACCTAGACCAAATTTGATGCCTACAGGCCTTTGGTCATTTATAATCTTATCCAACTTCATAGAACTTTCTTCGCGTTTGTGATAGCAACTAATTTTGTGATTCATCTCTTCTATCTGCATCCGTAAACCAACATTCTCTTCTTCTAGTTTGCAGCAATAATCTATTTTCATGGTAATTTGTACTTCGAGATCTTTAGATATTTTCTTGTATTCTTCTGTCTGTACTTTCAGACTGGTTATGATTTCATTTGCATCCTCAAGCTTTTTTGAAATTTTCTTATTCTTTTTCCTCTCTATTTTCCACTCTTCAAGTGTAGAGATCAACTCACCTTCTAGATCTACTTCAACCTCAGGGTTTTCACCACATACTTTAGAGTTCACTCCTTCTTCCTTTTCTAATTTTACTTCTTCAAATGCCATGAAAAGAGCTTCACCACCTGCCATTGTGTTACTTCCAAGATCACCCTAGCTGGTTAAGCTTGTATAGGAACTTAGCTCTGATACCAATTGTTAGTCTTACAATGACACTGAGAGGGGGGTGAATCAGTGTAGCTCTTTAAACTTGAATTTATAGCTCTTAATATCGTAACAATTAAAACTTATTACTAGATACAACAAGTATAACAAAAGAGCATCACACAACACAAGATTTAACGAGGTTCACCAATGTGGCTACTCCTCAAAAATTGACTGCTTGGACTACCATCCAAATCTAGCCTTTGCAAAGCACCAACTTTACAATCAATTTACCAGCACCCACTAGAAGGAGCACCAACCCCTTGATTTATCTGCACCACAAGAAAGGAGCACCAACCCCTGATTTACCCCAAAGGAGCACCACCAATACAGGACCACCAATAAGCACCAACCCCTGATGCCAAGCTACAACCTGGACTTCAATTTGAATCTATAAGTTTGATAGTAAGATACCTTTGCTTTTGCAAGACCCTGATTGGTCTTCTTCACCTTTGCGTTCTCTGTGCACTCTGCTCTCTCTATGTAATCACTTCGCACACTCTACTTTGTTATAGTTGAACTTCATGATCATCTTCTCCCTTTTGCGCACTCTACTCTCTTTGCAAATTTTGCACTTAGCACGATTCGACATGACTTGCTCTCTATGCACAATGACCGTATTTCACACACATTCAACCATCCTTCAATTCTCCAAATAACCCTCCTTTTATAACAATATTTTTATGATGAAAACCCTAATCTTAGTCGGCTGTAAATCCTAATCTTAGTCGGCTTTCATAACAATTGTAAACCCTAATTTTAGTCGATTGTCATCGGTCTTCGTCGGCTTCAACTCAAGAAGATGTTTGGTTTATCCATCGCTTGATGATTTCATTCTGGAAAACCCTGTAACCGCCATAGACTTTTGATCACTCTTTGTATTTATAGTATGAAATCACTCTATAACTGCCTGTAAATGTCGTAGTGATGTCGGTCCACTTTCATACTTCTCATTTCAGTCGGGTTCTCCTTCTTGACTTGCGCATTTATGACCTGTCATGAAATCATGACATTTCTGCCTCTGTAGCTTCTTTTGTTGTTGTTCCATGAAAATACAACATGTCGTGATATCGTGACACTTTCACCTCCGTACGCTTTCTCTATTCTTTTGTCATGAAAATGCGACATGTCACGATATCGTGACACTTTTCTAACTTACTTTCTCTCTCCTATTTTAGTCATGAAAATGCGACATGTCGCGAAATCGTGACACTTTTCTTACTTTTCTCTTTCTTGACTTGTCGTGAAATTGTGACACTTTTTCCTGCTTTCTCTTTCTCTTCAACATGTCATGAAATCGTGACACTTTTTCCACTTGCTTTTTCTCTTCAACATGTCACGAAATCGTGACACTTTTCCTGCTTTTTCTCTCTCTTCAACATGTCTCGAAATCGTGACACTTTTTCTACTTGCCTTTTTCTCTTCCAACATGTCATGAAATCGTGACACTTTTCCTACTTATTTCTCTCTCTTCACAACATGTCAGAAATCGTGACACTTTTCTACTTTCTCTTTCTTCCAACATGTCACGAAATCATGACATTTTTCCTCTTTTCTTTCTCTTCCAACATGTCATGAAATCATGACAGTTTTTCCACTTGCCTTTTCTCTTCCAACATGTCATGAAATCGTGACAACTTTTTCCTGCTTTTTCTCTCTCTTCCAACATGTCACGAAATCACGACAATTTTTCCTTTTCTCTCTTCCAACATGTCACGAAATCGTGACAGTTTTTCCTGCTTTTTCTCTCTCTTCCAACATGTCACGAAATCATGATAGTTTTTCTTGCCTGTTGTATATGTCGTGATATCGCGACACTTTTCTTACTTGTCTTTTTCTTTGATCTTTTGCATATGGGCCACTTCGGTCTTCTTGGAAAATCACTGTACATACTCTGAATAACCTTTGAACTCCTGTCTTCTGCATCTGAATAGCTTTTGAACTTCCTGTCCACTTGCATCAACAGATCTATCTGACTGTGTTGACAACAATGACAATATTGTTGCTGCACCTTGCTCAACAATCTCCCCCTTTGGAATTGTTGGCAACACATGTGCAATTTCTTGTAACTCTTCTCCCCCTTTGACAATAATACCAAAGGGCTACTGCAGACTCCCCCTGAGTCCATGCACAACATTCTCAAGCAAAATTTATTACACTTAGCAAAAATCATGAACATGAGCAAAAAGATAATCAAATACTTAAATGCTCCCCCTGAGAATGTGATCCCTGTAGCTAGTCAATTCTTGGGAAGTGTGACCACTCCCAATTTATTGCGAAGGTACTCAAAAACTTCCTTGGGCAATGGTTTTGTGAAGATATCTCGCTACTTGCTCTGTAGTTGGAACAAAATCCAACTTAACCTCACCTTCCGCAACTTTCTCCTTCAAAAAGTGATACCTGATAGCAATGTGTTTTGTGCGTGAATGCATAACCGGATTCTTGGAGATGTTAATGGCACTGGTGTTATCACACTTAACTGATATTGGCTCACTGAAGCTAATACCAAGATCTTTCAGGGTTTGTTTCATCCACAATACCTACGTACAACATGTTGTCGCTGCAATATATTCTACCTCTACTGTCGATAAAGAAACTGACTCTTGTTTCTTACTGTGCCACGCGACCAATCTGTCTCCAAGATAGAATGCACCTCCACTGGTACTCTTTCTATCATCGACACATCCTGCCCAATCTGCATCTGAATACGAAATAAGGGTGAAGTCTTTACCTTTCGGATACCATAACCCATACTCCATAGTACCCTTGAGGTACCGAAGAATCCTCTTCACTGCTGTCACATGAGTCTCCTTGGGATTAGCCTAAAATCGTGCTACCATGCATACTGCCTGCAAAATATCTGGTCTGGTAGCTGTCAGGTACAGTAAGCTCCCAATCATAGATCTGTACATGGTTTGATCAACAGGTGGAGATTTGTCATCCTTGCTCAACTTGCAACCTGTCGTCATGGGAGTGCTAACTGGCTTACAATCCTCCATTGTGAACTTTTTTAACATCTCTTTCACATATTTAACTTGAGAAATAAATATGCCCTTCTTATTTTGATTAACTTGCAACCCGAGGAAATACGAAAGTTCACCAATCATTGACATTTCAAATTCTTTCGCATCTTATTTGCTAAATCTTTACATGACTCATCTTTGCTGCTGCCAAATATGATATCATCTACGTATACAACAAGAACAATAAGATGCCCATTTTCTATTTTGACATACAAATTACTATCCACCATACCTTTCTTAAACCCTTGTTGAGTGAGATAGTTGTCTAGCCTTGCATACCATGCTCGGGGTGCCTGTTTTAAGCCATATAATGCTTTCTTCAACTTGCAAACCAAGTTGGGATCATCACCAAGTTGGAAACCATCTGGTTGCTCAATATAAACCTCTTCTTCAAGTTTCCCATTCAAAAATGCTGATTTCACATCCATTTGATAAACTTTGAAATTCTTGTAGACTCCTAAAGCCAAAAACATTCTAATTGCCTCTAGTCTAGCTACTGGTGCAAAAGTTTCCTCAAAGTCAATGCCTTCAACTTGTGCATAACCCTTACATACCAATCTTGCTTTATTTCCGACTACCTGTCCGTCTTCATTCAATTTGTTTCGAAAAATCCATTTAGTCCCGATTATATTTTTATTTGCAGGTCTAGGTACTAACTCCCAAGTTTCATTTTTCTCGATCTGATCTAATTCTTCATTTATTGCCTTCATCCAACTTTCATCTTTGCTTGCGTCAAGCAACATTTTTGGGCTCAATGTTGGATAATAGAGAGTAGTTACTTACTACTCTTCTTCTTGTCTGAACACCAACTTTGGGGTCTCCAATTATTTGCTCTCTAGGATGATTTTTCTGCCAATGCTACTGTTTTGAATTTCTTATTTTCTTCCACTTCTGAATCACAACTTAAATCATCTGAGTCAATTTTTTGTATCTTTTCCATTTCGTTTTCCTCATCTCCTTCAATAACCTCTTCATAAATTGGGTAGTTCTTTTCATAGCTAATTACTCGTTCTCTACCTTCATCAAATTTAACATCGGCACTGTCCACAATTTTCTTTAGCCTCTTGTTGTAGCATTTGTAAGCTTTGCTTTTTGATGAATAACCAACAAAAATACCTTCATCCGCTCTATCTTCAAACTTACCAAGATTATCTTCAGTTCTTTTGATGTAGCACTTGCTGCCAAAAACTTTGAGGTATTTTGTTGTTGCCCTTTTACCGAACCACAACTCATAAGGAGTTTTGCTTTCATGTGTTCTCAGCATGTACCTATTTTGGATATACACCGTAGTATGGACTAGCTTCTTTCCAAAATCTATCTGCTACTCTACTTTCAGCCAACATAGTCCGTGCCATTTCCTGCACTGTCCTGTTCTTTCTTTCTACCACTCCATTCTGCTGAGGTGTCCTGGCTGCTGAAAACTGTCTCCTAATACCGTATTTTTCACAGTACTCTATAAACTCCTCTGAAATGAATTCTCCTCCTCTATCTGATCTTAAACATTTGATCCTCTTTCCTGTTTCATTCTCAACTTGGTTTTTGAAAATCTTGAACATTTCAAAAGCTTCCGATTTATGCTTCAAGAAAAATATCCATGTCATTCTGGAATAGTCATCAATGCACAACATAAAATATTTGTCACCATTTATGCTTTGTGTTCTCATGGGTCCACATAAATCAGTGTGTATTAGTTCCAAAGGTTTGCTTGTGTAGTACTCTTTTGTTTTGAATGTGACTCTAGTTTGCTTCCCCTTTTGGCATGAAGCACAAATGTTGTTTGTAGGTTTGCTGATGGTGGGAATATCTCTCACTGCCCTTTTTGAGTTGATTTTTACTAGATTATCAAAACTGATATGACCGAGTCTCTTGTGCCACAACCAATTTTCTTCTTCCTGTCCAATAAAACAAGCTCCTTCTGAAGTCTCTGAGAGCGTGTACAGGTTTCCAGATGTCCTTGATCCAGTTGCTATCAATTTTCCACTATTTGTTTTTCTGACTTCACAACCCTGCTTCTTAAAAACTACTTCATGACCTTTATCACAAATCTGACTTACGCTCAACAAGTTATGTTTCAAACCATCCACAAACAAGACTTCTTCTGACTTAATTTTTTCTTCACTAATTTTAACTCGAACCTTTGCCAACTATCTTAGCTCCATCATTATTTCCAAACTTTACTTGAACCACCTTCATATTTCTGTAACTTCTCAAATTTTTGTTTGTCACCTGTCATATGACTGGAGCATCCACTATCAAGTATCCATGGTACATATTTATTCTGTGCTTTAAATGTTGTTTGTACGATTAAGGATTCCTTTTCTTCCTTAAGTCGCTCTTTTTCTTTCCACTCCATTTTGATAGTAGTTTTGGGCTCTTGTTTTGCCTTTCCCTTATCAATAGCTTGTGCATGTTTTTCGAGAAGTTTTCTATTTTGTCTCATCCTATTTGGTTGAAATTTTCTTCCCTGAAACTGATTTGATGCAAATGTACTTCTACAGTTTCTTGCAATGTGCCCAAAATTATGACAGTTATAACATTCTACTGTATAATTCATCAAAGGAGAAAAAGCATTTCTACTGGTGAAATTCCTTGGTCTTACATTATATTTGTAGTCTGAGATTTTATGTCCATAGCCATTGCATTTAAAACAGAAACCAGAAAAGGGATAATTGAACCTGGGTGATGGTCTTTGCCATGTTGTCGTAGGAGCCATAGGTCTTCTTCTTCTTTGATGTGTGACATTGGTGAATCCATCATTGTCAATTCTCCTTTCATGCCTGGCATTATTGCTTTCTTTTGCATGAGACATTTTTCCTTGATCAACCTATTTCTTATCTTCATTCTTTATGGATTCTACATTTCTGGCCTTTGATCCATTTGATGATTCTCCTTCGATGAAACCCAGACCAAATTTGATGCCTGTAGGCCTTTGGTCATTTATAATCTTATCCAACTTCATAGAACTTTCTTCGCGTTTGTGATAGCAACTAATTTTGTGATTCATCTCTTCTATCTACATCCTTAAACCAACATTCTCTTCTTCTAGTTTGCAGCAATAATCTATTTTCATGGTAATTTGTACTTCAAGATCTTCAGATATTTTCTTGTATTCTTCTATCTGTACTTTCAGATTGGTTATGATTTCATTTGCATCCTCAAGATTTTTTGAAATTTTCTTATTCTTTTTCCTCTCTATTTTCCACTCTTCAAGTGTAGAGATCAACTCACCTTCTAGATCTACTTTAGCCTCAGGGTTTTCACCACATACTTCAGAGTTCACTCCTTCCTTTTTCTGATTTTACTTCTTCAAATGCCATGAAAAGAGCTTCACCTCCTACCATTGTGTTACTTCCAAGATCACCCTAGCCGGTTAAGCTTGTATAGGAACTTAGCTCTGATACCAATTGTTAGTCTTACAATGACACTGAGAGGGGGGGTGAATCAGTGTAGCTCTTTAAACTTGAATTTATAGCTCTTAATATCGTAGCAATTAAAACTTATTACTAGATATAACAAGTATAACAAAAGAGCATCACACAACACAAGATTTAACGAGGTTCACCAATGTGGCTACTCCTCAAAAATTGACTGCTTGGACTACCATCCAAATCTAGCCTTTGCAAAGCACCAACTTTACAATCAATTTACCAGAACCCACTAGAAGGAGCACCAACCCCTGATTTATCTGCACCAATAGAAAGGAGCACCAACCCCTGATTTACCAACCAAGAAGGAGCACCAACCCTGATTATCCAAGGAGCACCAACACAGAAAGGAGCACCAACCCTTGATGCCAAGCTACAACTTGGACTTCAATTTGAATCTATAAGTTTGATAGTAAGATACCTTTGCTTTTGCAAGACCCTGACTGGTCTTCTTCACCTTTGCGTTCTCTGCGCACTCTACTCTCTCTGTGCAATCACTTTGCACACTCTGCTTCGTTACAGTCAAACTTCACGATCGTCTTCTCCCTTTTGTGCACTCTGCTCTCTTTGTAAATTTTACACTTAGCATGATTCGACATGACTTGCTCTCTTGCACAATGACCGTATTTCACACATTCAACCATCTTCTCAATTCTCCAAATAACCCTCCTTTTATAACAATATTTTTATGATGAAAACCCTAATCTTAGTCGGTTGTAAATCCTAATCTTAGTCGGCTTTCATAACAATTGTAAACCCTAATTTTAGTCGGTTGTCATCGGTCTTCATCGGCTTCAACTCAAGAAGATGTTCGGTTTATCCATCGCTTGATGATTTCATTCTAGATAGACCCTGTAACTGCCATACTGACTTTTGATCACTCTTCGTATTTTAGAAGTATGAAATCACTCTATAATTACCCTATAAATGCGTAGTGATGTCGGTCCACTGTCATACTTCTCATTTCAGTCGGGTTCTCCTTCTTGACTTGCGCATTTACGACCTGTCATGAAATCATGACATTTTTACCTCTGTAGCTTCTTTTGTTGTTGTTGCCATGAAAATACATGTCATGATATCGTGACACTTTTGCCTCTGTACGCTTTCTCTATTCTTTTGTCATGATATCACGACATTTTTCATTTTTTTCTTGTCGTGATATCGTGACACTTTTCAACTTACTTTCTCTCTCTTTTTGTCGTAAATGTGACATGTCGCAAAATCGTGACACTTTTCTAACTTACTTTCTCTCTCCTATTTTAGTCACGAAAATGCGACATGTCATGAAATCGTGACACTTTTCTTACTTTTCTCTTTCTTTTGTCATGAAATCGTGACACTTTTTCCTAACTTTCATCTTTCTCTTACATGTCGTGAAATCGTGACACTTTTCATTACTTTATTCTTCTATGTCATGAAATCATGACACTTTTTCTTACTTTCTCTCTCTTCAACATGTCACGAAATCACGATACTTTTTCCTCTTACTTTTTCTCTTCCAACATGTCACGAAATCGTGACATTTTTCTTACTTTTTCTCTCTCTTCCAACATGTCATGAAATCGACACTTTTCTTACTTGTTCTCTTTCTTCGAACTTGTCATGAAATCGTGACACTTTTTCCTACTTTCTCTTTCTCTTCCAACATGTCGCGAAATCGTGACAGTTTTTCCACTTGCCTTTTTCTCTTCCAACATGTCATGAAATCGTGATAGTTTTTCCTGCTTTTTCTCTCTTCCAACATGTCACGAAATCATGATAGTTTTTCCCTTCTTTTCTCTTCCAACATGTCACGAAATCGTGACAGTTTTTCCTGCTTTTTCTCTCTCTTCCAACATGTCGCGAAATCACGACAGTTTTTCTTGCCTGTTGTATATGTCACGATATCGCGACACTTTTCTTACTTGTCTTTTTCTTTGATCTTTTGCATATGGGCCACTTCGGTCTTCTTGGAAAATCACTGTACATACTCTGAATAACCTTTGAACTCCTGTCTTCTGCATCTGAATAGCTTTTGAACTTCTTGTCCACTGCATCAACAGATCTATCTGACTGTGTTGACAAAAATGACAATACTGTTGCTGCACCTTGCTCAACAATCCTATCCTTGCTACTTGGAGATTTATATTTATTTGTGTATGTAATTAAATTTATTTGTTGGACTATGTGCATAATGGGACAAACAAGAAGACTTTTCACTTCAAGGTTCAAACCAATCGAGGTGTCATCCTTTTATCGATGCAAGAATTTTATTAATAAGTGTGATTTGTGGTTTGGTTCAAAAGTGATAAAATCGATTCCCAAAACTCAAAATTTTCTTAATGAGAAATAGTGGTTTTGGTTCAAGAGAGATTTTTAATCAATATCCAGAATCAAGATTTATTAAAATATGAATCCTGTGAGTGGTTCAAGATAAACTCTGAATCACTTCAAAAAGACCAAGATTGACTATGAATCTTAATAGCATCTATCTGATATTTAAATAACATAATAATTGGATGTGACTATTTGACATATGCAATTGGACTAAAAACCAAGCTTATGGAAATGCAAAAATGTAGCTACATGATAGATGATTTATGTAAGATGATTGAAATTATAGAATGAACTAAATGCAACACATGCTTTATGTACAAAAATAGAAGATGGTTATGTACAATGGTGAGACATGATTTTATGCATAGTACTTTTTGAGATGCATTATGTTCATTGGCTCCTTAAGATATTTTCCATCTAATGTGGCCAAACGATATGCACCTGATCCAAATTTAGTAGTTATGACGAATGGTCCTAACCAATTTGGTTGAAATTTACCTTTAAGATTTGTTCGAGCATTAGTATTTTTTTGATTTTCTTTAAGAACTAAGTCACCAACCTTGAAAGACCTATTATGAACTTTCTTTGAATAGGATCTTTTAAGTTTTTCTTGATAGGCATGAAGATGCTCTAAGGCATTTATGCACTTTTCATCTAGTAATTCTAGTTGACTTAATCATCCAACATGATATTCATCTCCTACTTCAGCATCTTGAAGTAGAAGCCCTAAAGAAGGTACTTCAAGCTCAAAAGGAAAATAACTTTGATGCCATAAACCAAGACAAAAGGGGAAGCACCTATAGGGGTTCGAACACTAGTCCTATAAGCCCATAAGGCTGGATATAATTGAATATGCCAATCTCGACCAGACTTATTAACCAACCTTTTTAATATTTTGATTAAAGTTTTATTAGATGCTTCTACTTGGCCATTACCTTGAGGATAATAGGGAGTAGACCATCTATGCTGGATTTTATATTTTGCACAAAGTTTTTTCATATCTTTATTTTTAAAACAAGTTCCATTATCAAAAACGAGTGTAGAGGGGATCCCAAATCTACATATGATTTGATTAAAAATGAATTTAGAGACTTGGGTCCCTGTACAAGAAGCCAATGGCATGGCTTCTACCCATTTTGTAAAATATTTAGTTGTTGTTATTATAAACTTATGACCATCAGATGAAATTGGATTGACCTTCCCAATGATATCGAGGCCCCATTTGGAAAAGGGCCAAGGGGAAGAAATGGTTTGAAGATCTTGAGCAGGAGCATGAACCAGATTTGCATGTCATTGACACTTGTCACATCGACGCACATAATCATTTGCATCCTTCTCCATGGAAGGCCAAAAATAACCCATTCGTAGGAGCTTTTTGGCTATGGTACTGCCACTAAAATGACCTCTACAAGATCCATCATGCACTTCACTCAATGCCTTTTGAGATTCTTCCAGGTTGAGGCATCTTAGGAGGATACCTTCAAAAGACCTCTTATAAAGGGTATTTCCTATGATGACAAAGTGAATAACTCTTTTACATAGAAGTCTACGTTGGTTTCTATCTAAACCATCTGGAAATGAGCCATTTTGGAGAAAATTGATGATATCTGTATACCAAGGTTTTGATGATGTTTCTCCAATTGCAAAGACATCCAAAGGTGTTAGGCATGATTCTAGTGAGGTAGGCTCTCAGAGTTGATGAATGATAATGGTGGCATGATCATCATCCAACTCCAAAGGGATGAGGGAAGCGATTGCAACCATAGCATCTGCAGAGTGATTACTAGTGCGAGGGATAGCTTCAATAGTGACTTTTTCAAATAGAGATATAAGCTTTTGGAAAAATTCTTTATAAGGATGGAGTTTCTCATCTCGGGTTTGGTAGATGTTATTAATTTGGTTTACCATGAGTTGCGAGTCTCCAAAAATAGATAAAACTTTAATATTTAGGGCTAGAGCTACGCGTAAGCCAAGGATTAAAGCTTCATACTCTATTGTATTATTTGTACAAGAAAATTGGAGCTTAAATGATAAGGGAATTAGTTGTTTCTATGGAGACACCAATATAATGCCTGCACCTACACCACTCATGCAATGAGCTCCATCAAAGAATAGAGACCAAGAGTTCGAATGATCATCCTCTATATTAAGACATTCATCTAGAAATTCTATGGTTAAGGGATGAGTGGATTCAATGGGAGCAATAGCAAGTTGGTCAGCTATAACCTATCCTTTGATGGAATTTTGACCAATAAAGGTTAAGTCAAATTCACTTAAGGTGAGAACCCATTTTGTTGCTCATCCCAACAAGTAGGGTCTACTCATCAAATAACGTAGTGGATCAAATTTTGCTATGATGAATGTTCTTTGACTAAGCATATAGTGATGTAATTTTTGTGTAGAGAACACAACAGCTAGATAAAGTTTTTCCAAAGGGGTATAGTGAGTTTCATAACTCACTAAAGTCCTACTAATGTAGTAAATTGCTCACTCTTTCTTTTCCTCATCATGTTGGGTGAGCATTGCCCCCAATGCAAGCTCTAAAGTAGAGATGTACAAGATGAAGGGGTGTTCTGGTTTAGGAGGGACAAGCACAAGTGGTGTAAGTAAATTTTTTTGAAAAGCTTCAAAAGCTTCTTGACATTCAACATCCCAATTAAAAGGGGTACCTTTCTTAAGGAGCTTAAGAAAAGGTTGACATTTATCTGCTAACTTGTCAATGAAGCGACGGATAGATTGAAGTTTACCTTGTAAACTATGAAGCTCAATCAAATTCTTGGGTGGTGGTATATTTATAATGGCATCTATCTTAATTGGATCTATCTCTATTCCTTACATGGAAATGATAAACCCTAATAACTTTCTAGATTTAACCCCAAAAACACACTTGTCCAGATTTAGACGGACCTTGTACTCATGAAGCCTATCAAATACTCATCGAAGGTCAAGAATATGATCTTCCTCATTAATGGAATATGTGATAATATCATCGATGTAATCATGTAAGATGTCATACATCATATCATGAAACACATAGGTCATTGCTCTTTGATAAGTTGCACCTACATTCTTTAGACCAAAGGGCATTACTTTCCAATAGAAAGTTCCCCATGGTGTGATAAAAGTAGTTTTAGGTTGGTCTTCTGGTGCTATACGGATTTGGTTATATCCTAAAAAACCATCCATAAGGGATAACATCCCACTCCCTACCATAAAATCAATAATTTGATCCATATTGGGGAGGGAAAAATCATCTTTGGGACATGCAACATTGATGTCCCTAAAATCAGTACATACCCTAATTTTCTTAGCCTCTTTTTTAGATACTAGAATGATGTTGGATATCCAATCAGAATAATCAATGGCTTGGATGAAATCAACATCTAAGAGCTTTTGTAGCTCTTCTTTGACCAATAAGGCTATTTTAGGATGCATTTTTCTAAGCTTCTGTTTCACAGGCTTAGCATCAGGATGGACCACTAAATGATGCATGACTATAGATGGGTCTAGGCTAGGCATATCTGCATACGTCCATGCGAAGATATCAGGATATTCTATAAGGAGTTTCATATATTTACCTTGTTCCTCCTTACTCAAAGTAGCTCCTATTTTAACTATACGAGGGTTGGCTTCAGTGCCAATATTGATCTTCAAAATATCCTCTATTACAATGCTTAAATCTCTTTCAAAATTAGGGGGAGGGTGAAACACCCATTTCTTGAAGTTCTTCTAAGGATAGATTTGCTAATTCATCCTACGTAGTTGATATTTGAATGTGTGCTATACATGGGATGGACCCATCGAAAAAGAAACCATTTCACATGATTTCATCATGTGCGATGTCATAAAAGACATCTCCTTCCACACATTCATCTAGAGTGGCAATTATTTTAGGATGAACTATCAAAAGCATATTGTAGTAAAAATGGGAGGGAAGAGAAGGTTCCTTATACTTTTTGATCTCTTTCAGATATTTTTAATTTTCTAAATATTCACCATATGTGATCAGATGGTCATCATCATCGAAGGGAAAAGGTTGGCATTTTATGGGAATGTAACCAATACCACATCATGTAGGCCACTCTTCAGCATCAAGAGGTTCACGTATACCATTTTCCAAGTGACCTAGGCCTTTTCCCCTATAACCCATGTCACACATGATTTGCTTGGAAATTGTATACCTATCTAAAAAATAACAATGGGTAAAACTATTTTCATCAAAGATCAAGCTTGTTCTACTAATGATAATCTCATCTGTGGAATATCCCATAGAAATGAAGGTACAATTACCAACATGGTATATATCTCCTTTCTTATGGGGTAGTCTCATCGTACACGGAGAGGGTGGTAGTTTAGACAAGAGGATAGAATCTTGTATAGTGAAATTAGCATGTTCAGCTGGGGCTAGTATGGTGGAAAAATCAGTTAGCACCTCATCTGTGAGAGGATATGATGTAGAAGGATCATTGGTATGAGGAGGTGTGTTGGATGAATGTGGTTGATCAGATGTTGTTAGGGATGAATCAGAAGAAGTAGGTGCTAATGAAGATAAGCTAGGGCAAAAGGGCACATCAATAGGTTCAACCATAACACACATCTCAAAAGGTCTAGGATCACCATGAATGGTAACTAATTGATTTTTGAATTTAAATTTCACACACTGATGTAAGGTAGAAGGGACTGCCCTCATTGCATTAATCCAAGGATGTCCTAGAAGAATATTGTATGATGTTGGGCATGGTACAACATAAATAGATGTATTTAAAGTTCTAGGACCAACTTGTAGTGGGATGGACATCACACCACATGCATCCTGAGTTTCATCATTGAAGGCTTTAATGATCATATCAGTTGTTCTTAAGTCCTCATTTTTGAATCCAAATATTTTGAAAAATTCGTAGGTGCAAATATTCAAATATGACCCATTATCTATCAATACCCTCTTAACACAAACATCTCCAATTAATGTTGTTATGTAAAGAGGATTATCTCTATGTAGAATTTGAGGAGGAATATCCTTATCATGGAAATCAATGTAATCAACTCTATGAGAGGCTACAACATTAACCACAATAGTTGGTTCTATATCTTGAGGCACCATCATCTGACTTAAGGTATTCATCAATTCTTCCCTATGAATGGGGGAGGATCGAAGAAGTTCTAAAAGTGAGATTCTAGTTGTTGTACTAGCTAGTTGTTCATTAATGTCGAAAGGTGTTCTTTGTTGAGGTTTGGCTAGATTATTACTTTTATGAGGTGCCTTCAAGATTAAATGTGGTTGAATGGGATCACTTGATTGAGATGAGGATATTTGTGGTTGAGATGTTTGGGCTTGAGCTTGTTGTCTAGTTATGGCCCCAATCATGCCCACTGTATTGTTTGGTTGAAGAGGAGGTAATATAGAAATGAGTGAAGAGGTTGGATTAGCTTGAATGGGATGAGGTCTATGATTTGTTGCTTGCTCTAGAGGGAGCAATTGATATGAATATGGGTGAGTTGTCAACACTCTTGGAAAAGGTTCTTCAGGAACTAATAAATATTTAATAGGTATTATAGGTCTCGATTCATCTTCTGAACTATTAGATTGAAGGGAACTAATGTCAAGTTTAGATTTTGATTCACTTTTTGAATAATCAAGAGACAAGGGTTGAGATTCTTGACATCTCTCGATTGTAACAATAGATTGCGTAGGCATGAATGTACTCTGTGAAGGTTGTGATGGTAAAAGGTTACCAACCATACCTACGTAGCATGTTGGATGAGGGATATTTTTATAATCCACTTGATTTACTACTTCTTTACCATGGTTGGGTAATGGGTTTTGGAAAATATCTAAATTTTGATTTGCATTTTGTGCTTGTTGTGTAGGAGCTTGCGTATTTGTAGGAGGATTGGGGTTTTGAGAAGAACTTTCTACCTCCAATTTACCATTGTCAATTAAATCTTGCACTAAATGTTTTAATCTCCTACAAGTATTTGTTGGATGACCATCAACTTGATGGAAATCACAATGTTGATCTGGTCTATACCAAGGTTGGGAGGTGTCTGGTTGTCATATTTCTAGTAATTCTATCAAGCCTCTTTCCAACAATTGTGGCAAGACCATTGTCAAGGGTTGATTCAACTTTGTGAAATTACATGGTGGGGGTTTTTGTGGTGCTTTCAATACAATTTTTTTGCAACATTGGCAGCATTAACATTTGTAGGGGGTCTATTATCTGTGACCCCATCTCCCACCACATGTTTGTTTTTGTATTGGTTTTTGGATGATTTATCTTCATATTTTCTTTTAAGTTGTCCTCTTCTGATAAGAGCTTCTTCTACTCTCCTTGCCAAATCAATGGCTTGATCAAAAGAGGTTAAAGTAGTAATTTGCCAATTCATAAGACAATTGCTCTTGTAAGTTTCCAATAAATATTTCTAACATCTCTTTTGGAGGTAAAGTAAAGTGTAATTTACCCAAAAGCTTCCTCCATCATGCTAGAAATTCAGCAAAGCTTTCTTCTTTTCCTTGTTTCAAATTATACAAGTCTTTGATCATTACATGTCTCTCTATGTAGGCACCAAATTGATGCACAAATAGTTCTACAGTTTCTTCAAAATTTCTTAAGGAGTGTGTTGGTAATTGATAATACCATTCTAGAGCCATACCCCCTAGAATTTTAGGAAATATCTTTAGCAATAGCATATCATCATAAGCAATATCATGACATGTCATTCTAAACATGTGAAGATGTTCAATTGGATCTTCAGTTCCCTTATATATTGGAAGGACTGGCATGGGAAAATGTTTGGGATATGGTCTTGCTATGATAATGGGATCTAATGGTTGATTGCACATCTCCTTATAATTGTATGTGGGATGATAAGGATCTATGTGATCTAATCATGAAGCTAACTATTTTACTATGGTTTCAAGATGGTGTGGTTGCCCATTATGAATATTTGATGCCACTATGTTTGCATGAGGAGGGTAATAGTTAGCTTGTGTGGCCTGATATGGAGTCAGAACTGAAGTTGTAACATTATTGTGCATAGGATTAACAAAGGAAGAGTTGGCTTGATGTTGATTCATATATGGGATAGAGATGCTATTGTGAAGAGGATTTGGAATGGGTATGGTAACTTGTTGATAAGAACTTGTTGCATTATGAGAAGAGTGTGGGATATATGAAGAATAAGGATTAGAAATTTGTGGAGGAATGAAATGGAGTGGTTGTGAATGAATTGGTTGTGATGAAGGATTATTTTGTGATGTAGAAGCTTGTGAGTATGGATTATAAAATTTATGGGGAGGTATGTTGTTATAGATATGGGCAAATAATCTTTCAGTAGTTGAGGAAACTTATGGGTTTTACCCTACACTAATAGTTGTAGTAGTGGCATAAATAGTTGTTTGTTGTGTTACTTTGTGGGCGTTATCTTGTGAGTGATCATCTAGAGGTTGGATAAATTGAGTGGTATCAAGAGTAGGATTACCAAAGGGGATATGATGAGATGGGTTAAGGTTAGTTGAAGTCATTCCTACGTGGCTCTCAGGTTGAAGTTTGAAAGCTTGCTCTAAGGAGGCTTGAATTGAAATTTGACCCCTAAGATAGTCTTCTACCTCAAAGGCTTTAAGAATAGTAGGGTGATTATAACTTACAAAACCCTAAAATTGATCTGTATTTTTAAATTGAACCTCCCCTTTAGGTCCTATCTTTGGCTCAAGGTGAGGTTTTGGATTTGTTACAACTTGTTCTATTTGTTCATCTTGTTCTTCTCTGTCTTCCTTTTCTACTTCTACTTCATTGCTCTCATCATTAGGGTTTTCAGTGTCCAGTTGTTCCTTTGGAGGATCTATAACTTCTTTACCATTTCTTAGAGTCATGGCCATTAATATATATATATATATATATGTTTTTTATATATATATATTTTTTTTTTTTTTTTTTTTTTTTTAATATTA
Organism: Wollemia nobilis; assembly: GCA_028583015.1. Lineage (NCBI taxonomy): Eukaryota > Viridiplantae > Streptophyta > Pinopsida > Araucariales > Araucariaceae > Wollemia > Wollemia nobilis. The sequence goes on along the minus strand of JAQPPZ010016912.1, from coordinate 445,939 downwards.
TATATTTTCTCTCTGTCTTAATGTAACACTTAGTATTCTTTTAAAAGCTTATGAATATCGTTGATTGGTTCTAATTCTTTAGGGCTCATATAATGCTCTTCTTCAAATGTAAAATATTTTCTCAAGAGATGAATTAAATGAACAATAAAGAATTTTCCTTGAATAGTTGTGGGATGTTGAAATTGTAGATCATGGTAAAATTCTCTAAAAAGTATAGCTCTAGGTGCTTTGTTGTATCTTCTATTTGTTCTAAGGTCACCTCTTTGTCTTCTATATAGTCTAGGAACTTGTGAAGGGTTATAGCATCCTCAAAATAACTCTCAAAGGGATATATTGTTGAATGGATACCTGTTCTTTTGTTGCTAACCAATGTTCACAACTCCTTTGGATTTCAAAGTAAGGTGAGCGATGATCGACACCTAAAACTTTAGCTATGTTGATTCTCCTAATTTTGGCTAACTCTTCTGACCTTTTCTTAATGATATCAAGATGTTTCCAAAGAATGTCCCACTCTTCCCTAGATGGAATGTGTCTTTGTTCAACAATTTGAGTAATCTCTTGTTCGATAACAATATAATGTTATTATCCACCATTTAATTATCTCTTTTTGTGTTTTTTATTTTTAAAATAATGAAATAAAAAGTGAAAAATACTAAAAAAAAGTTTTCTTCTAACTATAATCCTTTCTTCAAAATGTGTGAAAAGTTGGAGGTCTAGTTGTCTTGTTTCAAATTAGGCTTTCACCTGGATGCCCACATGTAGATGCTTGGTGATGAAGTCCAAGTCATGATGAAGCCTAGGTCCTACCAATCCTCACCCAGTTCACCATGGTCAGTGATACACTCTCCGAAGAGAAATGCATGCTCTATTCCACGGTTATGATGGTTGTTGGATCGACTAAATTTTAATCTTGATTAAGGTTTTTAGTTTTCTGGGCATAGGCAAAAGGATAATCCCTTTTTGAAGGTTCGTGGGTGTGGCTAACCCCCTTCACTATGTATTCCCATTATGTCCAGACTAGTCGAAGTTGCGGAATAATACGTCGGATGTGATTCTTTTTAAGGAATGATGTATAAAAATGAAAAGTGTGAATCGATTCAATTTAAAAATTATCTTTTTATATGCTTTAATCTAAGACAAACATATTTTAATGGTCTTTTTTAGTTTTTTTTGAAATAAAAGAAAAACATAAAATAAAAGTGGTGGTGTTTCACGTCGGGTTCACCAAAGAATGTAGACTCAAAATTTTTGCACCCCTTTCCTTCAGGCTAATGGATCCATGCCTAGAAGGGGGATGGGAAAATAAGGGATCTACACCTCATACGAGAGGTACTTGTGTCGTACCCTCTTTGGTGGTTGTCGATGAATTGTGGTGGGTTCACCAAGGAAACTTTTAATGACGGTTTCCATGCCTATGCAATATGGAAGTTTAATGTGTTATTTAGATAGCATACACCTATGGTTTAGGTAGAATGCAACTAGATCTATGCTACATGCATTTTACATTCCATGAAAGCAACAAATAGTCTAGATCTAAATGCAAGCTAGTGTGATGAATTATCTATTCTTTTCTTTTTTTCTTTTTTTATTATTAAGTGCACAAAGCTGAAGTAAAATAATAAGAAGAATACCCAAAATAGAAGTAAACTAGCATGAGTGGGATCTATAATACTTACCTTGTATGGATGGTTGGTGTAGACATATACGTGAACTATTAGTGAATTCGCTCTCTGTTGGTGAGCCCGCCAAATCAAGTCCTCAATAGATCTACAAAGACTTTCTACAAAAGACCCTTAAATTTGGAAATTAGAATTTGGGGATCTACTTAAGCCACTATAGATCTGATTCTTGATGGCACAACAGTTAGACCCCCTAGGTTTGTTAAACAACATTATTTCAAAAAAGTGAATAATGAAAGCATGCATAAATCTGAACATAAACTAAATATAGAGACAAAATATGACAATGATTAAGTATTACTAGAGAAAAAATGATCTAAAATAAATGTGCCTATGCCATTATGACTCTAACTATATGCATTTTCTCCCAGACCTGCAATTTTATGAATTTATGACCTAGACACGAATATGTGATCTGCATATTCAACACCTATCAAAGCATAACAAATAAAAATAATGATGTAAAATGTGATTACAAAGTGATCTAAAGATAATATAATAAATTTACAGTGGTTTTTGTAGTAGATCAGATCGTCAGAAGTTCCAAAGGATGATGGTGGAGTGATGGATCTAACATAAAATAAGCCCTTCCCTACAAAGAATCCCCATGGTGATCCAGAGATCCTATTCCAGCTTATTAGACCTGCAAAATATGTTAGACACCTGCACTAAAATCACAAAATGAAAGTTACATTAAAAAACCCAAAGATATTCAAAATGCATCCTACTACTTGATCCATCCATCAACCTGACAATAGAGGTTGATTATGATTTTAATGGCCTCATGGGACGTAGAATAGCTTAGTTGTTGTGAGATCTGTGGGGTCATCTTAAGTTAGCTTGAACCAATTTGGAGTTTTCTCCAAATTAGGCAAATTTGTGACTTGGTGGCTAGGCTACAAAATTGTCAGGATCTGACCTTTGGTTATTTTAAGATGAAATCTATAGTTTTTTATGGGTAGCGGGTTTTCAGATTTTACGAATATGCAGGCTAGCCGATGGGACGTAAAATCATAAAAAATAAGGGAAACATGTAAAATTAGTTGGCACTTGTGGGGGAAAGGGGGTAATTTCAAAAGGAGTGAAATTACACATGTTAGGGAATTGCACATGGGTTAAATTTTCATGTCTACAACATTTCCTACAATATATTCTTAAAAGTTTGGTTTTGGTCAAGGTTGGTGTGAAGGTATTCATGTTGCAACAAATGGTCCCTTCACATATCATCTCCAATTTTTTGATGATACTTTTATTTTTGTTCATCCCTCAATCAATGAGGCCATGGAGTTTAAATCAATATTATCATGCTATGAGAAGGCTACTATATATATTGCCCTAAATTTACAATGGATTATTGAGGATATTTTAGGTTAAAATTGAAAAATTCCAATAACCCACTTGGCCATTCCTTTTCCTAATAAAGAAAAGAAAAATAAATTTTGGAGCTCATGTTTGAATAGTGTTGGAAATTTGAGCAAGTTTTGTTGTCATTAATGTCAAGAGGTTGATGTCCAAGTTTCATCATCATTAATGTCATTAGGTTGGTTTTTCCAAAAGGTAAGGAAATGGTTAAAAGAAATAGGATATAATATTTATTTTAAATATTATATGCCTAAAGAGGCCTAAAAGATTGAAGACCCAAGGAAGGAGAAGCAGGTTTAAAAATAAATAATAATATTATAATATTATTATATTTTGGAAAAAATGATGAGGTGAAGAAAATGAGGTCCAAGGAATTATTAAAAATAATCTATCCTTGAAAAGACACATTGAGCAGCTCGCAAAGGATTTAATTTAATTTATTAAAATTAAAAATATTTTAACCTATGGTTAAAATTTTAATTTAAACAAATAATGGGTGCCAAAGGTTTTAATTTTAATATTTAAATTTAAATTCAAATTTCAAAATTCAAATTTGGACCGATGTGTAAGGGCAAAGAGCAAATGTATTAATAGGGGAAATAATTTTCATTGTCTAACCCCCGATTATATGTGATTAAAATGCTATGCTAAGAAAAGACAATTTGTGAGTTTGTTAAGGGAGATATAAGGTATAAGAAAATTAAAATATTTTATTTTAATTTTTGGTGGTTAGAATTTATTTTATAAAGTAGGAGTGATAAGGTATGCAAGGAAAATTGTATTTTGTATTTTGAAATAAAGCTACATTGTGATAATTATTTTTGAGAGGAGAAATAAGGTGCATAAAGGAAATTATTGTGTATGTTTTGCTATAATGAAATTGTTGACTTATATTTTGAGAGTTTGGATATTATAAGGTGTATTTGAGACTTGTTATTTTTGTATGGTGAAATAATTATTGGGAGAATATTTGTGTGGATATTTTGAGATAGGTTGTTGCTACCTAACCTTGAAATTGGCAAAAAAAGATTTGATTGTGATTAAGACAGGTTTTGAAGATATATCTCCATCAAAACAAAAGGTATGGGCACATCATCCTTATGAGTGAAATATTGTTGAATTGAATGTTGTGATATGCAAATTTGGAGTGAAAAGGATTGTTTGATAAGCATTGTTGGAAATGTTTGAGTGAATGTTCATGTGCATGATTTGTGTTTGTGAAAGACCATGAGTATCATTGTTATGTGAAATTGGAATTATCTTGAGTCAATGTTTGATATCCATAGTGTGAGTTGACTAGAAGTATAATGAAACACTTGGTTAGGGTTTGTAAGCAATTTGTGTTTCATTGAGTGGATGTTTGAGTGAATTTGGTTGAGCATTATTGATTAAAAGCATTGGAGTGATAGTTCAAATTTTGTAAAATAAATTATACATTATTTCTAAAATGATTTGAAAGAGAGTTTGAAAGTGATAGAGTGTTTTGTTGAGTACAAAACATTGTGAGTGTGAAACATATTGAGTATTTGATCATTCTCTATATGTTTTTGTGGCTAAGCAAGATTCTGAGTGAAACTTGTCTATGTGTTGAAGAGGTTTTTTGAAAGAGAATTAAGTTGTGTTTTATTTGTAAGATATGAAATTATTTTAATGAGATTTTGTGAAATTTTAAGGATAAATTAGAGGTAAGTATTTTTGAAGACTTGAAAGTAGAGTTGATTCATTTGTTCAAGCCTTGTGTTGAGGCCTTGGGAAAATCTGAGCAGAGTTGGTTTGTGATTTGATCAAGATTTGTGTTAAGGCTTGAGGACAATTTTGAGGATAGAGATTGGTACACATTTATTTGTGCTAGAGTAGAGATAGATTTGGGGACAGAGTTTGGTATAAATTTGAGAGCAAGTTTGTGCCAAAGCATAAACAGATTAGTGAGCATATTCGTGTGAGTCAGAGGATAGTGTTTCGTATAAATTTGAGATAGAGATTAAGCAGAGATCAGAGTAGAATTTGGTGGTGATAGATCAAAGGACAATAGTCTCTAGTGGATAGATATCCATTAGCCAAGGCAGTGAGGACAAAGTTCTTCTAAGTGAGGAAAAATGTCTTTAGTGGAGAGAGATCCATAATCCAGTGCAGTGGGGGCAGAAGTCTTCTAAGAGCACCAACCTGAGCAGAGGAAAAGGAGTTCTCCTATGGATAGAGATACATGAACTTGATTAGGGGTTTGGAATATCCTTTGGATAGAGGTCCATAAATATTTCAATAGGGAAGGATTCCAAAGAGAATTTATTGAGAAAAATTATAAAGAATATTTTCTCTATGGAGTAGCCCACATTGGGTGAAGCACGTTAAATCATGTCTCTCATGTGTGTGATGCATTGTGTAATATTTACTGCTTTAATATTGCTGATATTATCATATGGATTGAAAAACAAAAAGTTTTATCTTATACTATTCACCCCCTCTTAGTATAAGCACATGTTCTTCAATTGGTATCAAAGCGGGTCTCTCCATGAAAAGACTAAAAACTTGGAGGAATATCCATGAGGAACACACATGAATTTAGAGAATGAATAAGAGACCATGATTGAAATAAAAAAGAAATTATTTGCTGCTCTCAGGAAATTTGAAAGGGTTAGAAAGAAGAACTCAAGTTTGAAGGATCAAATTCAAGAGAATGAAGAAGCAAATATGGAACTTCTATAGAGTCTCGCATAACTCAAGATAAAGGTAGAATAAGGAAAGAAAATTGAACAAGATATTATAGATCTATAAGAGCAAGAGAAACCGAGTGTGAAATATTGGAAGCAAAAATTCTCTCTAAGAAATGAAGTTGCAAAGACCAAATGACGACAAGATATAAAGTTAGGAAAACAGAAGAGGAGTCAAGCTCTCAAGAAATAGAGACATCAACCAAGGATAAGTGCATGACTCATACTAATACTCTGGAAGGAAAATACATCAAGAAAGAAGAGGGTAAAGAAGAACCATGGACGAGAGTTAATCACAGGAACAATAAAAGGAGAAGCACTCAATCATATTTTCCAAGGCACTCAAACAGGTTACATAATCTCTTCCATGGCTATTGCTTTTCATGTAACAAATATGGTCATAGAGCTACACATTGCATTGGTTATGTGAAAATTAATGTTAATATAAATTTCAATTCTTTTGCACCTCTTATGAATTATGATGTCATATGTTATAAATGCAATAATTTTGGGCACAAGGCTAGATGGTGCAAAATGGTATTTCCTGAGTCAAATAAAAAGAATACAACTCCAACAATTAGGAGAGAAAGAAAATATCATGAGAAAGTTAGATCAATGTTAGTACAAACAACTCTTCATGTTCAAGATAAGGTAAAACAATGGTTTCTTTATAGTGGTTGTTCTAGTCATATGAAAGGAGATAAAAATAAATTTCTTGTACTCAAGGAAACTGATGGAGGATCAGTTAAATTTTGTGACAATGGATTAGCAAAAATTTGTGGAAAAGGAACCTTAAGTTTAGATAATGGAAAAATAAAAATAGAAAATGTATTGTATGTCAAGGGGTTGAGGCACAATCTACTAAGTGTAAGCCAACTTTGTGATCAAGGGCACACAATTACTTTTCATCCAAGTAGGTGTGAGATTAGAAAGTCTAAAACTGAAAAAATTATTGCAAATGCAAATAGAAATACAAACAACCTCTACATGCTAAGTGATATTAAATGAGAAAAGTGTTTTGTTTCACAAGAATATCAGAGTTGGTTGTGGCATAGAAGAATGGGTCATTTGAAATTTGACAACATAGTGAAAATAAGCAATAATCAGGCTGTCAAAGATTTACCCAAACTAAAGAGGCCACAAAATACAATTTGTTCACAATGTCAGCATGGGAAGCAAACTAGAACAAGTTTCAAGTCAAAAGGATTTATTTCATTTGAGCCATTGAAACTAGTGCACGCTGACTTATGTGGTCCTACAAGGACAAAGAGTTTACAAGGTGAAAGTTACTTTATATTATTCATATATGATTATTCCAGGATGATTTGGGTAGCTTTATTGAAAGAAAAGTTAGAAGCTCTTGATAAGTTTAAATATTTTAAAGAATTAGTGGAAAATGAAATAGGTAAAAGGATTAAGAGTTTAAGATCAGACAAAGGAGGATAATTTACCTCAAATGAATTCATAAAATTTTGTGAACAACATGGGATCAAAAGAGAATATTCAGCAACAAGAACTCCTCAATAAAATGGGGTAGTTGAAAGGAAAAACAATATAGTTGAAAATATGGTCAGAGCCATGTTAAATGAGTCTAAGATTTTAGATGGTTTTTGGAAAGAGGTAGTACATACAACAACATATATCATAAATACAGATAAAGTAAGAGTAAACCATTACAAAAATCCATATGAGCTCTGGAAAGGAAGACCAGCCACTATAAAGTACTTCATAAATTTTGGAAGCAAATGCTACATAAGATGGCAAGATACAAGCATCAAAAGAAAAGCAAAGATGGACAAAGAAGACAAGGAAATAATTTCTTTCAAAGGAAAAATATGAGCCACTATGTAGACAAGGCAAGTAAGTACTCAAGTGATAGTGATAAAGATGAAGTCCTATTTATGATTGAAGAAAATTAAGTCAAGAAAAGGTCACCAATAATTCTCAAGTGTTTTAGATGTGGTAACTTTGGACATCTTGAAGATAGTTGTACAAGAAATGGTTTCAGTTTTAGTGATGATGAATATGAAGATACACTTGAAGGGCCATATGAGAATATTCTAATGGCTCTAAATAAATAAGAAAGTGATCCTATAGAAGACAAGTCAAAAGAAAATGAAGATGTGAACAAAGGCAAAAAAATAGAGGAAGAATCAAATAAAGAAGGATATGATCTCAAGGGAGAACTTATTTATGCTCTTGACATAGTAAATAAGGTAAGAAAGCAAAACTCTAAACTTGAGTTTCAGTTTCAAGAATGTGATGAAGAGAGAAAAATGCTTATAGAGGATCTAGAAAAATCAAAGGCTAAGACAAATAAGTTCAAGGATAAGTTAGAAGCAAAGGTCTTAGAATGTGAAATGCTAGAACAAGAGGTAGCTTCATTAAATTTGGAAGTCAAAAACTCCAAAGTCAAGCTACAAGGGTTCAAAAATAGCTCAAAGAACTTAGCTAAGTTCATCAAGATACAAAATCCTACATCAAGAAAGATATGTCTTGGATTTGAATAGGAACAAAAGAAATGGGAAGAGAAGTCAACCTCAAGCTTTGAAGGGGAAGAAACTTTAGAAGAAGACAGTGTAAGAGAAAGTGAGACATCTGAGGATGAGTTGGACAACAGAAAGTTCAACAAGGATAGGAATAATGCACAAAGAAGAAATAGATGGAACAAAAATTAGAATAGGTCAAGGGAGACTAAGATACCAATGAGGTCAAGACAAGGGAACTTCAATGGAAGATGTTTCTGATGTCATAGGTTTGGGCACATGGCTTCATAGTGCAGGACACATGAAAGACAGGAATATGGGAACAGATAACTTTTCCATGGGTATTGCTACTCATGTAATTAGTTTGGTGACAAGGCAATGAATTGCAGGGTTCATGATAGAAAAGGATATGGCTTCACTAGGAGAAATCCTAAGACATTTGCACCTCCAAGGAATAATAACATTTAGTGTTATAAGTGTAATAATGATGGTCACACAATAAAGTGGCGTAGAGCAGATATTTCAGAATCAAGTATGAACATGAACAGGAACATGAAAAGGGATATGGATATGAACAGGAATAAGAACATGGATATGAACATGAAAAAGAACAAGAATAGGAACATGAACAAGAATATGAACATGAACAGGAACATGGACATGGAAAGGAATGGTCAAAGGAATCAGAAGGATCAGATAAAAAGAAAATAGGATAAAGGTAAAGACAAGTGCTTGTTGGGAGTAGAAATACTCCCACCCCATAATTAACCACCTCAAGAAGAGGTGGGGGAGGGGCTAAGCTAAGAGGATCATTCTTAGCCTCGAGCCCCAAAGGTGACCCTTTGCCATTGATGTCAAAGGGGGAAATATTTGAGTAAGGGGGAGAGATTTGGTATTTGAGTAAAGAGGAGAGATTTGAAAAGAGCATTGATCCAGGGGGAGCAATGTCCCAGGGGGAGTAGAACAAAGAAAAGGTTAAGTTTTTGGTAAATAGAATTTGGGTTGCCATCAATGACAAAGGGGGATATTGTTGGACATTTTGAGTCAAAGTTGTCATTGATGTCAAGGAACGAAGTTGTCATTGATGTCAAGGAATAAGCTACCGTTGATGTAAAAAGGTCAAAAGGAACAATGCAAAGGTTAATGGCAAAAGAGCTTCATAATATTTTTAATATTATGTGGAAGCATAAGTAGGAGGGTTTTTATTAAAACCATGGGTGAGAAAAAATAAAAGGTTTTTCATAAAAGCCCAAGGAAGTTTTAATATTTATTTTATAAAATATTTAAATTCAAATTGAATTTAAATTTTATAAATAAATATTATTTATACAAAGTGGTAAAATCAAAGAAGGCTTTAATAAAGCCAAAAGGATTTAAAAGTTAATTTATAATATTTAAATTCTAAAGAATTTAAATAATTTATAAATTAATTATTCAAATTTCGAAGGCATCGACGTTCAAGTTTAAAGGAGGTAATTGGTATATAAACTATATGCCTTAGTGGCATTTAAATCATCCTTCGTTCGAACAAATAAAAGAGGCAAGTGTTGTGTTGTGAGAATTCGTGCGAAGAAGAAGACAAGTTTCTTGTCTTAAGCGCCAGTGAAAAAGGGATAAAGTTGTCGAGGGCCAAAATTCAATAACCAACTAGGCAGCGTGGCCTAGTGGCAAGTGGTCACGAGTTAAGGCGCTTGGGTGCAGAGTGGTCCGCGTTCGATTCGCGGCAAGAGCATTTTGGTAGTGTTAAGGTTGAAGCATCGAGGAAGGACGCGTGTTTTTATTTTTATTGGGCACCAGCGAAGAGGATATAGAGCACGTGGTGCTCTTTGGTTTTCAAATGAGCACCTAGCACTCACGGCAGCCGAGGTCGCAACTAGGACGCACGAGGAGGAGGCGTCGAGGGTTCGAGTCTCACCTAGGCGAAGGTAATAAATTTTGCATTAATTTTAATTGCCTAAGGTGTAAACATAAGGTTTAGGGAGCTATAAGGGGTTATGAAAAGGTGCTTATTTTAATTATTAATTTTTGACTAAATGAAGGTATAAGGTGTTAAACTTTATTTTAAATAAAGTTATTGTGACATTTTTTATTTATCAAAAGGTGAATTGAAGAGTGATTAAATTTGAGAGGACTTCTTATTTGAAGGTGACATTGTTGACATTATTTTTAGTGGTAAATATTATTTTTAATTGGGAGATCATAAGGTGTAAATGGTCAATTGATTTTTGTATATGTTGATGGATGCCTTCTTCAAGATGGAGTAATAAGGTGTATGTATGTTTTGATATTTGCATTGTAATCTTGAGAGAGAGTTTTATCATCTTCTAACCTTCCTTTGAGCTTGGCAAAGAAGTGTTTGTGGTTGTGGCAGATGTTTGAGGTTCCTTCATCAACAAGAAAAAGGTATGAGCACATTCTTCCATAGTTGAGTTGATTGGTTGGTTTTCTAGAAAATAAGTTTGGAGTGAAAAGGACTTGATTAGGGTTTCCTTATTGAGTGTGTTGAGTTAATGCTTCAAGGTTTTCTGGAATAAAGAGTTGTTAAAACCTTGTTTTATAAGCATTGTTGTTGAAGCCATTGGTTGAGTGAAGAACTTGAACTAGGGTTTGAAAAGAACATGAGTATCATTGTTATGTGAAGATTGTCTTATAAGCATTGTTGTTGAAGTGAGTTGTTGAGTGAAGAACTTGAACTAGGGTTTGAAAAGAACATGAGTATCATTGTTATGTGAAATTGGTTGATAAGCATTGTTGGAAATATTTTGAGTGAAGGATCATATGCTTGGACTAGGGTTTGTAAGCAAGGATTGTTTCATTGAGTGATTGGTTGAGTAGAGTTGGTTGAAGCCTAGTCAAGTGGATGTGTGAAGTGATTGTTCAAGTTCCATAAAATAAACTATTCTATATTCTGAATTGATTTGAGAAAGTGATTGAGTATTGAGTTGAATTTGAAGCATATTGAGTCTCTAACAATTCTCTGTATGTTTCTAAAAGAGTGATTGAAAGTGATTGAGTATTGAGGTGAATTTTATTTTTAACAATTTTCTATATGTTTCTAAAAGAGTGATTGAAAGTGATTGAGTATTGAGGTGAATGTGAAGCATATTGAGTCTCTAAAAATTCTCTGTATGTTTCTAAAAGAGTGATTAAGCATTGTGATGAGTATAGAGCATATTGAGTCTCTAACAATTCTCTTTATGTTTCTATGAGATTGGACAAGTTCTAGTGTGGACTTGTTGAGCAGATTTGAGGTAAGTCTTTGAGAAGACTTGTGGATAGATTTGGGTAAGCTTTTGTGGAAGCTTACAATATAGATTGAGAGCAGATTTGGATAAGTTCTTGTGAGAACTTATTGAGCAGATTGGACAAGTTCTAGAGAGGACTTGAGGATAGATTGGTGTGAGCTTTTGTGGAAGCTTACAAAGCAGATTTGAGATAAGTCTTTGAGAAGACTTGAGAGCAGAGTTGATTGATTGATTTGTTCAAACCTTGAGTTAAGGTTTGGGGCAGATCTAGCAGAGTTGATTTGAGATTGAGTCAAGCTTTGAGTTAAGGCTTGAGGATAGATATTGAGGATAGATTTGTGCTAGACCGAAGGACTATGTTTAGTACAGATTCAAGGATAGAGTTTGGTGCAGATTTGAGGATAGGTTTGTGCTAGACCAAAGATAGATATTGAGGATAGATTTGTGCTAGACCGAAGGACTGTGTTTAGTACAGATTTGAGATAGAGCTTTGGAGGTGATAGAGTTGAGGATAGAGATCTCCATCTATAGTAGGGAGGACAGGTGTCTTCTATGGATAGAGTTCCATTTGCTAAGGGCAGTGGAGGTAGAGGTCTTCTAGAGGATCACCAACTAGAGCAGAGTTAGGAGATTGGTGTCTCCTGTGGATAGAGATCCATGAACTTGATTAGGGGATTGGTGTCTCCTTTGGATAGAGGTCCATAAACATTGTAATAGGGAAAGGATTCCCAAGAGATTGATTGAGAAAGTTTTAGTAAAATATTTTCTCCATGGAGTAGCCCACATTGGGTGAACCACGTAAATTTGGTGTCTCTATTATGTGTGGTGATTTGTGCATTGCTTTGATTACTGCTATTGATATTTCTATCTTTACATTGCATAATATTGATTGGGAAAGAAAAGTAAAAAGTGGTCTTATACTGTTCACCCCCCTCTCAGTATAAGCTTGTGTTCTTCAATTGGTATCAGAGCGGGTTCCTTCGAAAGAGTTTAACAACTTGAAGGAAAATCTTACAAGAACACAATGGATTCTAAGAATGGATCATCAGATAATTCAACACCAATATTTGATGGAAGTGATTATATATATTGGAGTATGAGAATGAAGATTTACCTGATGGCACTTGGCAATGAGATTTGGGAAGTAGTTGAAAATGGATACGATCCCCCAGTTGATCCACCTATAGATAAGGAAGGTAAGCTACTACAACATTACAATTCAAAAGCAATGAATGCAATTTTGAGAGGTTTGCATAGAACAGAGTCCATAAAAGTTATGCATTGTCAAGATGCAAAAGGAATGTGGGATAAGTTGTAAAATATATATGAAGGAGATAAAGGTGTCAAGAAAGCAAAGATATGAAACCTCAAAGGACAATTTGAAGAGTTAAGAATGAAGGATGAGGAAAACATTAGTACTTATCTACTTCGAATCGATGAGGTTGTTAATGCTATGCAAGGACTTGGACTTAAGGTTGAAGAATCAGATGTTTGTGATAAGGTCTTAAGATCTCTTCCCAAAATATTTAGTGAAAATATTTCTGCTATAGAAGAATCAAAGGATGGTGATTCTTTGACAAGAGATATGTTGCTTGGTATTCTTATAGCTTTTGAGTTGAGAATAAAAGAACCTAATCCCTAGAAGGAAGCAACCTTCAAAGCAATCAAGAAGACAAAGGGTAAGAAGTCAGAATCAAGCAATGAGTCATCCAGTGATGAAGAAGCTAATTATGGCAAAAGGAATAAGGATTCAAGAAGATCTAGAGATGCAAAATCTGTTAGATGTTTCAATTGTGGAAAGTATGGTCATTATGCAACTGATTGTCAAGAAGCTAAGAATAACAATGATGAAGAAAAATAGGATCATAGAAATAGGGAATCAAAAAGATACAGGCATCAAAAGAAAAGCAAGGATGGACAAAGCAGACAAGGAAAGAAGTTCTTTCAAAGGCAAAAGAGGAGCTACTATGCAGACAAGGCAAGTAAGTACTCAAGTGATAGTGATAACTATTTTTTAGATAATGATAAAGATGAAGTCCTATTTATGATTGAAGAAAAAGAAGTCAAGAAAAGGTCACCAATAATTCTCAAGTGTTTTAGATGTGGTAACTTTGGACATCTTGAAGATAGTTGTACAAGAAATGGTTTCAGTTTTAGTGATGATGAATATGAAGATACACTTGAAGGACCAGAAGAGAATATTCTAATGGCTCTAGAGAAAGAAGAAAGTGATCCTATAGAAGACAAGTCAAAAGAAAATGAAGATGTGGACAAAGGTAAACAAATAGAGGAAGAATCAGATAAATAAGGATATGATCTCAAGGGAGAACTTATTTATGCTCTTGACATAGTAAAGAAGGTAAGAAAGCAAAACTCTAAACTTGAGTTTCAGTTTCAAGAATGTGATGAAGAGAGAAAAATGCTTATAGAGGATCTAGACAAATCAAAGGCTAAGACAAATAAGTTCAAGGATAAGTTAGAAGCAAAGGTCTTAGAATGTGAAAGGCTAGAACAAGAGGTAGCTTCATTAAATATGGAAGTCAAAAACTCCAAAGTCAAGCTACAAGGGTTCAAAAATAGCTCAAAGAACTTAGATAAGTTCATCAAGATACAAAAGCCTACATCAAGCAAGATAGGTCTTGGATTTGAACAAGAACAAAAGAAATGGGAAGAGAAGTCAACCTCAAGCTCTGAAGGGGAAGAAACTTTAGAAGAAGAAACTTTAGAAGAAGATAGTGTAAGAGAAAGTGAGACATCTGAGGATGAGTTGGACAATAGAAATTTCAACAAGGACAGGAATAATGCACAAAGAAGAAATAGATGGAACAACAATCAGAATAGGTCAAGAGAGACTAAGAGACCAATGAGGTCAAGACAAGGGAACTTCAATGGAAGATGTTTCTCATGTCACAGGTTTGGGCACATGGCTTCACAGTGCAAGACACATGAAAGATAGGAATATGGGAACAAATAACTTTTCCATGGGTATTGCTACTCATGTAATCAGTTTGGTCACAAGGCAATGAATTGCAGGGTTCATGATAGAAAAGGATATGGCTTCACTAGGAGAAATCCTAAGACATTTGCACCTCCAAGGAATAATAACATTAAGTGTTATAAGTGCAATAATGATGGTCACACAACAAAGTGGTGTAGAGTAGACATTCCAGAATCAAGTATGAATAGGAACATGAACAGGAACAAGGAAAAGGGATATGGATATGAACAGGAATAGGAACAGGAACATGGATATGAACATGAACAAGAATAGAAACAGGAATAGGAACAGGAACAAGAATATGGACATGAACAGGAACATGGACATGGAAAGGAACAGTCAGAGGAATCAGAAGGATCAGATAAGAAGAAAAGAGGATAAAGGTAAAGACCAGTGCTTGCTGGGAGTAGAAATACTCCCACCCCAGAATTAACCACCTCAAGAAGAGGTGGGGGAGGGGCTAAGCTAAGAGAATCATTCTTAGCCCCGAGCCCCAAAGGTGACCCTTTGCCATTGATGTCAAAGGGGGAGAGATTTGAGTAAGGGAGAGAGATTTGGTATTTGAGTAAAGAGGAGAGATTTGAAAAGAGCATTGAGCCAGGGGGAGCAATGTCCCAGGGGGAGCAGAACAAAGAAAAGGTTAAGTTTTTGGTAAACATAATTTGGGTTACCATCAATGACAAAGGGGGAGATTGTTGGACATTTTGAGTCAAAGTTGTCATTGATGTCAAGGAATGAAGTTGTCATTGATGTCAAGGAATAAGCTACCATTGATGTAAAAAGGTCAAAAGGAACAATGCAAAGGTTAATGGCAAAAGAGCTTCATAATATTTTTAATATTATGTGGAAGCATAAGTAGGAGGGTTTTTATTAAAACCATGGATGAGCAAAAATAAAAGGTTTTTCATAAAAGCCCAAGGAAGTTTTAATATTTATTTTATAAAATATTTAAATTCAAATTGAATTTAAATTTTATAAATAAATATTATTTATACAAAGTGGTAAAATCAAAGAAGGCTTTAATAAAGCCAAAAGGATTTAAAAGTTAATTTATAATATTTAAATTCTAAAGAATTTAAATAATTTATAAATTAATTATTCAAATTTTGAAGGCACCAACGTTCAAGTTTAAAGGAGGTAATTGGTATATAAACTATATGCCTTAGTGGCATTTAAATCATCCTTCGTTCGAACAAATAAAAGAGGCAAGTGTTGTGTTGTGAGAATTCGTGCGAAGAAGAAGACAAGTTTCTTGTCTTAAGCGCCAACGAAAAAGGGATAAAGTTGTCGAGGGCCAAAATTCAATAACCAACTAGGCAGCGTGGCCTAGTGGCAAGTGGTCACGAGTTAAGGTGCTTGGGTGCAGAGTGGTCCACGTTCGATTCATGGCAAGAGCATTTTGGCAGTGTTAAGGTTGAAGCGTCGAGGAAGGATGCATGTTTTTATTTTTGATTGGGCGCCAACGAAGAGGATATAGAGCACGTGGTGCTCTTTGGTTTTCAAACGAGCGCCTAGCGCTCACGGTAGCCGAGGCCACGGCTAGGATGCACGAGGAGGAGGCGTCGAGGGTTCGAGTCTCACCTAGGCGAAGGTAATAAATTTTGCATTAATTTTAATTGCCTAAGGTGTAAACATAAGGTTTAGGGAGCTATAAGGGGTTATGAAAAGGTGCTTATTTTAATTATTAATTTTTGACTAAATGAAGGTATAAGGTGTTAAAATTTATTTTAAATAAAGTTATTGTGACATTTTTGATTTATCAAAAGGTGAATTGAAGAGTGATTAAATTTGAGAGGACTTCTTATTTGAAGGTGACATTGTTGACATTATTTTTAGTGGTAAATATTATTTTTAATTGGGAGATCATAAGGTGTAAATGGTCAATTGATTTTTGTATATGTTGATGGATGCCTTCTTCAAGATGGAGTAATAAGGTGTATGTATGTTTTGATATTTGCATTGTAATCTTGAGAGAGAGTTTTATCATCTTCTAACCTTCCTTTGAGCTTGGCAAAGAAGTGTTTGTGGTTGTGGCAGATGTTTGAGGTTCCTTCATCAACAAGAAAAAGGTATGAGCACATTCTTCCATAGTTGAGTTGATTGGTTGGTTTTCTGGAAAATAAGTTTGGAGTGAAAAGGACTTGATTAGGGTTTCCTTATTGAGTGTGTTGAGTTAATGCTTCAAGGTTTTCTGGAATAAAGAGTTGTTGTTAAAACCTTGTTTTATAAGCATTGTTGTTGAAGCCATTGGTTGAGTGAAGAACTTGAACTAGGGTTTGAAAAGAACATGAGTATCATTGTTATGTGAAGATTGTCTTATAAGCATTGTTGTTGAAGTGAGTTGTTGAGTGAAGAACTTGAACTAGGGTTTGAAAAGAACATGAGTATCATTGTTATGTGAGATTGGTTGATAAGCATTGTTGGAAATATTTTGAGTGAAGGATCATATGCTTGGACTAGGGTTTGTAAGCAAGGATTGTTTCATTGAGTGATTGGTTGAGTAGAGTTGGTTGAAGCCTAGTCAAGTGGATGTGTGAAGTGATTGTTCAAGTTCCATAAAATAAACTATTCTATATTCTGAATTGATTTGAGAAAGTGATTGAGTATTGAGTTGAATTTGAAGCATATTGAGTCTCTAACAATTCTCTGTATGTTTCTAAAAGAGTGATTGAAAGTGATTGAGTATTGAGGTGAATGTGAAGCATATTGAGTCTCTAACAATTCTCTGTATGTTTCTAAAAGAGTGATTAAGCATTGTGATGAGTATAGAGCATATTGAGTCTCTAACAATTCTCTTTATGTTTCTATGAGATTGGACAAGTTCTAGTGTGGACTTGTTGAGCAGATTTGAGGTAAGTCTTTGAGAAGACTTGTGGACAGATTTGGGTAAGCTTTTGTGGAAGCTTACAATACATATTGAGAGCATATTTGGATAAGTTCTTGTGAGAACTTATTGAGCATATTGGACAAGTTCTAGAGAGGACTTGAGGATAGATTGGTGTGAGCTTTTGTGGAAGCTTACAAAGCAGATTTGAGACAAGTCTTTGAGAAGACTTGAGAGCAGAGTTGATTGATTGATTTGTTCAAACCTTGAGTTAAGGTTTGGGGCAGATCCAACAGAGTTGATTTGAGATTGAGTCAAGCTTTGAGTTAAGGCTTGAGGATAGATATTGAGGATAGATTTGTGCTAGACCGAAGGACTATGTTTAGTACAGATTCGAGGATAGATTTTGGTGCAGATTTGAGGATAGGTTTGTGCCAGACCTGAGACAGATATTGAGGATAGATTTGTGCTAGACCGAAGGACTGTGTTTAGTATAGATTTGAGATAGAGCTTTGGAGGTGATAGAGTTGAGGATAGAGATCTCCAGCCAGATCAGGGAGGACAGGTGTCTTCTATGGATAGAGTTCCATTTTCTAAGGGCAGTGGAGGCAGAGGTCTTCTAGAGGATCACCAGCCAGAGCAGAGTTAGGATATTGGTGTCTCCTGTGGATAGAGATCCATGAACTTGATTAGGGGATTGGTGTCTCCTTTGGATAGAGGTCCATAAACATTGTAATAGGGAAAGGATTCCCAAGAGATTGATTGAGAAAGTTTTAGTAAAATATTTTCTCCGTGGAGTAGCCCACATTGGGTGAACCACGTAAATTTGGTGTCTCTATTGTGTGTGGTGATTTGTGCATTGCTTTGATTACTGCTATTGATATTGCTATCTTTACATTGCATAATATTGATTGGGAAAGAAAAGTAAAAAGTGGTCTTATACTGTTCACCCCCCTTCTCAGTATAAGCTTGTGTTCTTCAATTGGTATCAGAGCGGGTTCCTTCGAAAGAGTTTAACAGCTTGAAGGAAAATCTTACAAGAACACAATGGATTCTAAGAATGGATCATCAGATAATTCAACACCAGTATTTGATGGAAGTGATTATATATATTGGAGTATGAGAATGAATATTTACCTGATGGCACTTGGCAATGAGATTTAGGAAGCAGTTGAAAATGGATACGATCCCTCAGTTGATCCACCTACAGATAAGGAAGGTAAGCTACTACAACATTACAATTCAAAAGCAATGAATGCAATTTTGAGAGGTTTGCATAGAACAGAGTCCATAAAAGTTATGCATTGTCAAGATGCAAAAGGAATGTGGGATAAGTTGCAAAATATATATGAAGGAGATAAAGGTGTCAAGAAAGCAAAGATACGACACCTTAAAGAAAAATTTGAAGAGTTAAGAATGAAGGATGAGGAAAACATTAGTACTTATCTACTTTTAATCGATGAGGTTGTTAATGCTATGCAAGGACTTGGACTTAAGGTTGAAGAATCAGATGTTTGTGATAAGGTCTTAAGATCTCTTCCAAAAATATTTAATGAAAATATTTCTGCTATAGAAGAATCAAAGGATGGTGATTATTTGACAAGAGATATATTGCTTGGTATTCTTACAACTTTTGATTTGAGAACAAAAGAACCTAATTCCTAGAAGGAATCAACCTTCAAAGAAATCAAGAAGACAAAGGGTAAGAAGTCAAAATCAAGCAATGAGTCATACAATGATGAAGAAGCTAATTATGGCAAAAGGAATAAGGATTCAAGAAGATCTAGAGATGCAAAATCTGTTAAATGTTTCAATTGTGGAAAGTATGGTCACTATGCAACTAATTGTCAAAAAGCTAAGAATAACAATGATGAAAAAAAATAGGATCACAAAAAAAAGGAATCAAAAAGATACAAACATCAAAAGAAAAGCAAGGATGGACAAAGCAGATAAGGAAAGAAGTTCTTTCAAAGGCAAAATATGAGCTACTATGCAGATAAGGCAAGTAAGTACTCAAGTGATAGTGATAACCATTTTTTAGATAATGATAAATATGAAGTCCTATTTATGATTGAAGAAAAAGAAATCAAGAAAACGTCACCAATAATTCTCAAGTATTTTAGATGTGGTAACTTTGGACATCTTGAAGATAATTTTACAAGAAATGGTTTCCGTTTTAGTTATGATGAATATGAAGATACACTTGAAGGAACATAAGAGAATATTCTAATGGCTCTAGAGAAATAAGAAAGTGAACATATAGAAGACAAGTCAAAAGAAAATGAAGATGTGAACAAAGGCAAACAAATAGAGGAAGAATCAGATAAAGTGTTGGACATTTTGACTTCCTAAGCTGAAATATTGTCATTGATGTCAATAGAGCAATAAATGTCAAAAGGATCTATGAAGGGTTTTTTGAAAACAAAGGCAGGGAAAATAAAATATTTTTTTTAAAACCATGGACAACAAATTTGATCTGGGTTTTTCTTAAAACCCACGTTGGTCTTTTGTTTCATCGAAAAAGGTGCCCCGGTGATGGAATTATTTGAGTTTTAATGTTTGGTTTAAATTTTAATTATTTAAAATTTAAATTCAAATTTAAATGGAAAGTTTCCCATCGACGTCATCATGCAAATACAATTTTAATATTTTCGCCGATGTCTTCAAAGTGTTATTAAACACTATATAAAGGGGTGGCAATTAAACCAAATAATTATCCTTGCTCTCGTGTGTTAATTGCCTTGGAATTCAAAAGAGCTCGTGCGAATTGTTGAAAAGGAAGCATCGAAGAAAGTGCAGCGATTTGGAAATCTCAAACATGGTATGAGGCGTGGCGCATTGGCGTATCAATTTTGCTAAGACTGTGGGTAGCGCAAATATTAGGGATCAAATCCCCTTGACGGTAGCATGTGGGAAGAGCTTTGGTTCTTTGTCCTTTGCAGCAGGTGAAGGAAGATTAAAGGCCCTTTTGGACTTTGCTTTTCCAATGAGCGCTTTGGCTCGGTTGGAATCTTAGCCATGGCTAAGATGCTCGTGGTGTGTGATGGACGGGGGTTCGAATCCCCTTAAGAGGTATTTATGTATTTGCATTTAATAATTTTTATTAGCCCTAAAGTTTGGAGTTATAAGGTATTTAATTGGAATTAAATTTTATAATTAGGGCTGTGATTATTATTGCAAAAGCATATTTGATTTATGTTTTATTTTTATGGAAATGGAGAATTGATTTTAGGAGAAATAAGGAGTTGTTGTTAAAGTGATTTTGAGAGATTTATTGTGGGTTATTTTTAATAAGGGTTTTTATTAAAATAGACTTGGTGGATGTGTTTATGAAGTTGGAGTGAAAAGGGTGTAAATTAAGTTATGCTTTTATTGTGATTATTTAAAATATCACTAACCCTTATTAATATTGAAAAGGAAAGTTGTGATTAAGTGTGGTATATTTTGTGGATAACTTATTGGCATCAAAAAGGTATGGGCACATTATCCTATTGATTGTTTGTGGTGGTTGATTTTTGAAATATCATTGGAGTGAAAAGGATTAATTTAAGTCTCCTTTGTGAAGATTTTTGGTTGAATGCTTCAAGGTTTTCTGATTTGTGAGTTGTATTTAAACCTTGTTTCATTAGCATTGTTGTTGAAGCCCATTGATGATGAAATGAACTTGAACATGAGCTAGAAAAGAACATGAGTATCATTGTTATGTGATACTTGAGATAAAGCATTGTTGGAAAATTTTTGAGTTGGTTGATACATGCTTGAACTAGGGTTTGTGAGAAAGGGTTGTTCCTTGATGTGATTGGTTGAGTTGAGTTGGTTAAGCCTAGTCAAGTGGATGTGTGAAATGGTTGTTCAAGTTCCATAAAATAAACTATTCTATATTATGATTTGAGTTGAGATTGAGATTTAATAATAGGACATATTGAGTCTCTAACAATTCTCTTTATGCTTATATGAGATTTATTTGAGTTGAGATTGAGATTTAAGAATATGATATATTGAGTCTCTAAAAATTCTCTTTATGCTTCTATTAAGTTGAGATTAGGATTTGAGTATAGAACATATAGATTCTCTAAAAATTCTCTTTATGCTTCTATGAGATTGAATTGAGATATTTATTGTACTTTGAGTATAGAACATATTGAGTCTCTAACAATTCTCTTTATGATTCTATGATATTGAACAAGTTATATGTGATCTTGTTAAGCATATTTGAGACAAGTCTTTGAGAAGGCTTGTGGACTATTTTGAGTTAAGTTTTTATGAAAGCTTGCTAAACAGATTTGAGAAAGTCCAAGAGAGGACTTATTGAGCAGATTTGAGCAAGTCCAAGAGAGGACTTATTGAGCAGATTTGAGCAAGTCCAAGAGAGGACTTATTGAGCATATTTGAGCAAGTCCAAGAGAGGACTTATTGAGCATATTTGAGCAAGTCTACAAGAGGACTTATTGAGCAGATTTGAGCAATTCCTAGAGATGATTTGTTTAGAAAATTTAGATAGGTTTTGTGTGAACCTATTGAGAATATTTGGATAGGTTTTGTGTGAACTTGTTGAGCAGATTTGAGCAGGTTCTGAGTGAACCTATTGAGAAGAATTATACTAGATCGACTATACTGTGTTTAGTGCAAGAGATTGAGTAGAAATGTGCTATACTGAATGAACTATGTTTGTTACAGTATTGAGACAGATCTTTGGAGGTGATAGACTATAGAGGATAGAGTCTCAGTGGATAGAGATCCAACATCCAAGACAATTAAAGATAATATTTGAGTGAGAAGTCTTCAAGTGGAGAGAGATCCACCAGTCAGTGCAACATAGAGACAGAGTCTTATAGAAGATCACTAGCCAGAGTAGAAGGGGAAAGAGTTATCCTATGGAAGAGATCCATGAACTTGAGATTAGGGTATCAGCATCTCCTTTGGACAAAAGTAATAAACATTGTAATTTGGGAAGGATTCCCAAGATATTGATTGAGAAAGTTTTAGTAAAATATTTTCTCTGTGGAGGTAGCCCACATTGGGTGAACCATGTTAAAATTGTGTCTCTTATGTGTGTGATGTTTATGGTTTCATTAATGCTGATGCTTCTATTTGGGAAAAAGTTTTATGTTATATTGTTCACCCCCCTCTCAGTATAAGCACATGTTCTTCAATTGGTATCAGAGTCGGTCTCTCCACAAAGAGTTTAACAACTTTGAGATGGATCCATTAGTATCACACATGTGCTCAAGGAGTGAAGAAAGTATAGAATTTGAATAAGTGCTCTCCAAGTGTCTCCAAGATCTTGAAAGGATTCAAGAAGAGAATAAACAACTAAGGGAACAAATTCAAGATTTTGAATCAGCAATAATTGAGTTTTTTCAAAGGCTAATAGAACTCGAAATGGAAGTGAAAGAAAGAAGATAAATTGAACATCAATTAAGAGATATGTTGGAAGCCAAATAAGCAGGACTTGAGAGAGTGGCAGTAGAAATTGTTATTTTAAAATGTTGAACTGAAATAAACAAGAGATTAAGTCAACAAGAGGTAGAAACATCAAGCAAAAATAAGGTACCCCACCATATCTCCATAAAATAAGATCACAAAGGAAAGAATACCAGATTGAGTCCTCATCAAAACAGGTTACAAAATTTCTTCCATGGACATTGTTTCTCTTGCAATAAATATGGTGAGAAAGTTGTGCATTGCATTAATAGAGACTATGATAGTAGTAGTATGGATTCTCTTGTATCATATATGGATGATGATGTTGAGTGCTACAAATGCAATAAATTTTGGAATATAGCTAGAATATGCAATCTAGAAAATTCTAATTCTAGTAGAAATACCACAACTCAAACTACTAGGAAAGAAGAAAAAGGAAAAGGAAAACTAAAATCTTTGCTAGTTTAAATAGCATTGCATGCTCAAGATAAAGAAGAGAAATGGTTTCTGGATAGTGGGTGCTCTAGACACATGATAGGAGAAAAAGAAAAATTTATTTATTTTATTGAAGGAAATAGAGGGTCAGTAAACTTTGGGGACAATGGTTCAACAAAAATTAGTGGAAAAGGAACTCTAAGTATAGGCAATGGGAAAGCAAAAGCTAAAAATGTTCTATATGTGGAAGGCTTGAAACACAATATTTTAAGCATTAGTCAACTTTGTGATCAAGGTCATATGGTAACCTTTCATCAAGATCGATATGAAGTAAGAAAGTCTAAAACTAGAAAACTGGTAGCAAGTGCTATAAGAGAAAGAAATCTTTATGTACTCAATGAGATCAAGAGGAAAAATGTCATTTATCCAAAGAAAATGAGGATCGATCTCAACACATAATATTGGGTCCAAATGAGAATCTTCTAATAGTTTTGGAAGATAAAGAATTGAGTGATCCTATAGAAAGCAAGTCAAAAGAAAGAAATGATATGGACAAAGGCAAAAAAATAGAGGACTACTCAATAGAGAATGGTTATGATCTCAAAGGTGAACTTATCTATGCTCTTGACATAGTGAAGAAGGTAAGAAAGAAACACTCTAAGCTTGAAATTCAGTTTCAAGAATGTGATGAAGAAATATTATTGCTCATAGAGGACTTAAAGAAGTCAAAGGCCAAGGCAAGTAAGTTCAGAGAAAAGTTAGAAGTAAAAATATTGGAATGTGAGAAGTTAGCACAATAAGTGGCTACTCTAAAGAAATATTTATATGACTCCAAGATCAAGATGAAGAGTTCCAAAAATAGCTCTAAGAACTTGGATAAGTTCATTTGTGGACAACAAAGAACATCATGTTCAATAGGTCTAGGTTTTGGAAAGAAACAAGAAAAGGCAAAGTCTAATTCAAGTCTTGAAGAAGAAGAAACAACATCAGAAGAAGATAATTTAGAAGAGAGATTATTATATGTAAGTGAAAGTGAAACTTCTAAGAATGAGTCAGATTGTAGTGAGTCCAACAGGGACAATGGGCAAAGAAGATACGATGGAACAATAATCAGAACAAGAGACTAATAAGGTCTAGGCAAGGAAGATTCAATGGGAGATGCTTCTCATGTCACAGGTTTGGGCACATGGCTTCATAGTGCAAGATACATGAAATACATGTATATGGAAGAGAAAATTTTTTCCAAGGATATTATTCATGTAATGAGTTTGGTCATAAGGCAATAAATTGCAAGATTCATGATAGAAGAGGATATGGCTTCACCAGGAGAAATCTGAAGAACACAAGCTTATACTGAGAGGGGGGGGGTGAACAGTATAAGACCTCTTTTTAATTTTTCCTTTATACTTCAAAATAGTAAAGTAATATATCCAAAGAAATATCAAAACAATGCACAAAATCATCCACAAAGTGACACCAATTTTAACGTGGTTCACCCAAAAAGCCTGGGCTACGTCCACAAAAATTTTCTCTAAAATTTATCTCAAAGTTCTTTGGGAAACCTTCCCAATTACAAAGTTTATGAGCCTTGAACCAAAGGAGATACCTTCCCCCAATCAGAATTTATGAGCCTCTGCTCAAAGGAGATACCTTCCCCTAGTTTTGCTCTGGCTGGGGATCCTCTAGAAGACCTCTGCCTTCGTTGCCTTTAGAAAATGGAACTCTATCTACAGAAGACACCTGTCTTCCCTGCTCTGGCTAGAGACCTCTGTCCTCAACTCTATCACCTCCAAAGCTGGTCCTCGAATTTGCACTAAACACAGTCCTTCGGTCTAGCACAAATGTCCTCGGGTTCTTCTCATAGAACCAATGCACCTCTGTCCTCAAGTTCTTTGATAGAACTATCAAACTCAGCTTCAAAATTCCTCTGCTAGGACCTGTCCAAATCTGCTCACAAGTCCCCAACGAAACCTATCCAAAACCTGCTCACAAGTACCCACCGAAACCTGTCCAAATCTGCTTACAAGTCCCCAATGGAACCTGTCCAAAACCTGCTCACAAGTTCATCAAGAAAAACTTGCTTGGCATGAACCCACAAAGAGAATTGTTAGAGACCCAATGTGATTCATCAACCTCATAGAAGCATAAAGAGAATTGTTAGAGACTCAATATGTTCTATACTTAACTCCTAATCTCAATCTCAAATCTCATAGAAACATAAAGAGAATTGTTAGAGACTCAATATGTTCTATGCTCAACTCCCAATATCAATCTCAACTCAATCTCAAATCTCAAAAGAATAAGATAGATGTAGTATGCTTTTCTCAAGAACATGAAACACAACCCAACAATTGCCAACCATGCAATATCTCATATAACAATGATACTCATGTTCTTTCCACAACCAATATCTTTTCTCAACCAAAAGGGCTTCAACAACAATGCTCATCAAACAAGGTTTAGTCAACCAACACCATTCAACTCAACATCAACCTTGAAGCATTCACCCAACCACTTTAGAAAAAGGAAACCACAAACAATCCTTTTCCCTCCAATGATATTTCAAAAATCAACCACCATAAACAATTAATAGGAGAATGTGCCCATACCTTTTTGAAGTGAAGAAACCCCTTTGGAAATCTGCCACACTCAACACACTTTGAAAAAAAAAAGCACAACAATATTCAATTTTGAACCTCTTTACAAAAACATAAATTTATCTCTACACACACCTTATTTCTCCTTCAAAATAAGTTAGTCAAATAGCCCTTGAAATAAGCTTTCCAGTGATATATAATATGATATACTTTTATAAGGAAAAACACCAAAAATCTCTCTTTTTCTAATCATGCATCAAGCTCCTCTCAAATAATATCCAACACCATGGGATATTTAATTTATTCCTTAAACAATATTGAAAATCATAGAACAAAGACCTTCCTCCAAAATATAGTTGACATCAAAATAAAATTCTAAGCATTTAAATCATGTCAACACCATACACCCTTTTCTCTCCATTACATTTTAATAAAACCAAAAGGATAATATTAATTTTGCTAACCTTATACCTCCCAAACCAACTTTGGAAATACCATAGACAATGAAAAAATATGTTTTATTCACTACCCTTCCGCATAAATTGCATTTCATGAGCATACCTCTTACACCCCTAAAAAGGGGATTCGGCGTGATTTGATCCGCCATCTCCTCTAGCCAAGTTGCTTGGCTAAACCGTGTGGGCTATCCACACCCACGTGAGGAAGGGAGAGGGGCCTCCCTCTTATCTCCGAACAAGACTCTTCCTTGGCGCGAAAACTGAACCCTAACCTTCGAAAGGTATGAAGCTCTATCACAGAAACAAAATGACTGCTGCATTTTTCACATTAAACTGTGCATACCTTACTTCACTGCGGTCGTTTGAATTTCATGTAACCTCGGTAATTACTTCACTCCCCTTCTTGCTTTTCGAATTGCGTGTGCCCTCATCAAAACTTGCTCTCCTTCATTTTTTTTTTTTGTTACTGAACAAATCTCGCACAGCGCTATCTAATTTTGACCAAGGTGTATTATGTTCGAGCACACTCTAATGCGAAGGATGTTTTGTCCTTTTATTCGAACAAAATTTCTTCGAGCTCTTCTTAAAACATCGCAACCCCATTTTTAAAGCATGAACACCTTTGACCACACAACGCTTGACTTCCTCCTTCGCTGGCACAGGGGCTTCGATGCCGAAATCGAAAATGCACAGGGATTAATATCGAATTCTTCGCTCAACATTAATGAATTTATTTGCCTCATTTTATATGCACTTTGATGCATTACCAAACACGTCGGCCCTTTATAACATGATTTCCGTCGGTGGAAAATATTTTAATTTAAATTTTAAATAATTAAAATTTAAACTAAATATTTAAAAATAAATATCTCCATCACCGGGGCACCTTTTTCAACGAAATGAAAAGCCAACTTGGGTTTTAAGAAAAACCCATTTCAAATCTATTGTCCATGGTTTTAAATAAAACCTTTTATTTTGTCTGCCTTGGTTTTCACAAAAACCCTTCCTTGAACTTAGATTCTTTTGACATCAAATCAAATTCCTTCAAAAGCTTCTTGACATCAATGACAACATCTACACTTGAGCAAAGGCAATGTACCCAAGGTACCCAAAATTGCCAACAAAATACTAAGACTATTGCACATCCAAGGAATAATAACATTAAGTGTTATAAGTGCAATAATGAAGGTCACATAACAATATGGTGTAGAGCAAATATTCCAAAAAAAGGTATGAACAGGAACATAAATATGAACATGAACAAAAACAAGAAGATGAATAGGAAAAAATACTCGGAAAAGAAAAGAGACTCAGAAAATAATGAGAACAAGAACAGATACAAGAACAGGAACAGGAACAGGGATGATAGAATTTAGCAAAAATAAAAATGAAAAGATAAAGGTAGAGAAAAATGCTTTCGAGGAGTAGAAATACTCCCACCCTAGAATTAACCACCTCATGTGGAGGTGGGGGAGGGGCTAAGAGAAGAGGCTTAATTCTTAGCCTCGAGCCCCCAAAAGTGACCTTTTGCCATTGATGTCAAAGGGGGAGAGATTTGTGTATTATGAGGAGAGTTTTTGGATATGAGGAGAGATTTGATATCTAAGAGAGCATTGAGCTAGGGGGAGCAAAGCCCCAGGGGGAGCAAAAAAGAAGGTCAAAATTTAGTAAAAGGATTTGGGTTGCCATCAATGACAAAGGGGGAGATTGTTGGACATTTTGACTCCCTAAGCTGAAATATTTTCATTGATGTCAATAGAGTAATAAATGTCAAAAGGATCTATGAAGGGTTTTTGTGAAAACAAAGGCAGGAAAAATAAAAGGTTTTATTTAAAACCATGGACAACATATTTGATCTAGGTTTTTCTTAAAACCCACATTGGGCTTTCGTTTCATCGAAAAATGTGCCCCGGTGATAGAGTTATTTGAGTTTTAATGTTTGGTTTAAATTTTAATTATTTAAAATTTAAATTCAAATTTAAATGGAAAGTTTCCCGCCAACGTCATCATGCAAATACAATTTTAATATTTCCGTCTACATCTTCAAAGTGTTATTAAACACTATATAAAGGGGTGGCAATTAAACCAAATAATTATCCTTTCTCTTATGTGTTAATTGCCTTGGAATTCGAAAGAGCTCGTGTGAATTGTTGAAAAGGAAGCAACGAAGAAAGCGCAGCGATTTGGAAATCTCAAACGTGATATGAGGCATGGCGCATTGGTGTATCAATTTTACTAAGACTGTGGGCAGCGCAAATATCAGGGATTGAATCCCCTTGAAAACAACGTGTGGGAAGTGCTTTGGTGCTTTGTCCTTTGCGGTAGGTAGAGGAATATTAAAGGCCATTTTGGCCTTTGCTTTTCCAACGAGTGCTTTGGCTCGGTTGGAATCTTAGCCGCGACTAAGATGCTCGTGGTGTGTGACGGACAGGGGTTCAAATTCCCTTGAGAGGTATTTACGTTTTTGCATTTAATAATTTTTATTAGCCCTAAAGTTTGGAGTTATAAGGTATTTAATGGGAATTAAATTTTATCATTAGGGCTGTGATTATTATTGCAAAAGCATATTTGATTTATGTTTTATTTTTATGGAAATGGAGAATTGTTTTTAGGAGAAATAAGGAGTTGTTGCTAAAATGATTTTGAGAGATTTATTGTGGGTTATTCTTAATAAGGGTTTTTATTAAAATAGACTTTGGTGGATGTGTTTATGAAGTTGGAATGAAAAGGGTGTAAATTAAGTTATGCTTTTATTGTGATTATTTAAAAGACCACTAACCCTTATTAATATTGAAAAGGAAAGTTGTGATTAAGTGTGGCAGATTTTGTGGACAACTTATTGGCATAAAAAAGGTATGGGTACATTCTCCTATTGATTGTTTGTGGTGGTTGATTTCTAAAATATCATTGGAGTGAAAAGGATTAATTGAAGTTTTCTTTGTGAAGATGGTTGGTTGAATGCTTCAAGGTTTTCTTATTTGTGAGTTGTATTTAAACCTTGTTTCATTAGCATTGTTGTTGAAGCCCATTGATGACGAAATGAACTTGAACATGATCTAGAAAATAACATGAGTATCATTGTTATGTGAGACTTGAGATAAAACATTATTGGAAACATTTTGAGTTGGTTGATACATGCTTGATCTAGGGTTTGTGAGAAAGGGTTGTTCCTTGATGTGATTGGTTGATTTGAGTTGGTTAAGCCTATTGAGCAAGGTGCAGCAACAGGATTGTCATTGTTGTCAACACAATCAGTTAGATCATTTGATTCAGGGGACAGGAAGTTCAGATGCTTAGAAGCTATTCAGATTCAGTAAACAAGAAGTTCAGAGATCTCTCAGAATATGTACAGTGTTTTTCCAAAAAGACCTAAGTGGTCCTTATGCAAAAAATCAAAGAAAAAGACAAGTAAGAAAAGTGTCGCGATATCGCGACATACTCAGAAAACAAGAAAACTGTCACGATTTCGTGACATATTGGAGGAGAGAGAAAGTGCAAAGAAAAATGTCACGATATCGCGACATATTGGAAGAAAGAGAAGCAGCAGGTAAAAGTGTCACGATTTCGCGACATGTTGAAAGAGAAGAAGGCAAGTTGAAAAACTGTCACGATTTCGTGACATGTTCGAAGCAGAGGCGCAAGCAGGGAAAACTATCATGATTTCGTGACATGTTGAAAGAAGAAATGCAAGGAAGGAAAACAGTCACGATTTCGTGACATGTTCGAAGAGAAAGTTCATTAAAGGAAAACTGTCATGATTTCGCGACATGTTCGGAGAGAAAGAGCCCGCAAGGAAAAGTGTCACGATTTCGCGACAATTTGCAGAAGAGATAGTACAAACGAAAAAGTGTCACGATATCATGACATGTCGATTTTCGCGACTCAAGTAGGAGAGAGAAAGTAAGTTTGAAAAGTGTCACGATTTCGCGACATGCTGAGGAAGTGAGAATCATTTGAGTTGAGTGAAAGTGTACGATTTCGTGACATGCTGTAGAGAAAGTGTTCGAAGTGAGAACTATCACGATTTCGTGACATGCTATAGAGGAAAGAGTTCGAAGTGAGAAGTGTCACGATTTCGACATGAAGAATGTAAGATTTCAGAATGGTGTAGAAAGTGTCACGATTTCGAAGTTGAAGAGAAAGCGTATGGAGTGAAAAGTGTCATGATTTCATGACAGGTTGAAGAGAAAGGTAGAGAAAGTGTCATGATTTCATGATAGATTGAAGAGAAAGCGTATGGATATAGAAAGTGTCACGATTTTGTGACAAAAGAAAGCATGCGGATGCAGAAAGTGTCACGATTTCATGACAAATTGAAATAGCAGCGTACGGTTGTAGAAAGTGTCATGATTTTATGATAGAAATAGAGAAGCAAGACTTCAACAGTAGAAGTGTCACGATTTTATGACAAAAGTAGAAAGGAAGTCGACGAAGGGAGAAGTGTCGCGATATCGTGACAAGAAAATTGATGTTGACGAAGGCAGAAGTGTCGCGATATCGTGACAAAAGCAAAGTTGAAGTCGACAAAGGTAGAAGTGTCATGATATCATGACAAAAGCCAAAAGAAAGTGTATGAAGACAAAAGTGTCATGATATCGTGACATGTTGTGGTTTCATGGCAACATGAACAAAAAGAAGCTATAGAGTCAGATAAGTTGAAGCCGATGAAGACCGATGATAGCCAACTAAAATTAGGGTTTACAATCGACTAAGATTAGGGTTTACACACGACTAAGATTGATTTTTCATCATGAGATTTCTACTATAAAAGGAGGGTTGTTTGGAGATTTGATGCATCGATGATGTGTGTGATATCTATCCGTAGTGCATAGAGTGAGCGAGTCATGTCGAATCGAGCTAAGTGCGAAGTAAGAGCGCACAGAGAGTAGAGAGCGCAAAGGGTAGAGATGATCGTTTGGCTGTAACAACATAGAGTGTGCAAAAGGCGAAGTCGATCATAGAGCTCGGCTATAGTAGTACAACAGATGCGAGTGTCTTGTGAACTGTAAGCTCTAGACCAGTCAGGGTCTTGTGAAAGCAAAGGTATTTTTTTGTAACATTTATAGATTCAGAATTGTAGTCCAAGTTGCTGCTTGGCATCTGGAGTTGGTGCTCCTTTCTGTTGGTGTAGATAAATCAGGGGTTGGTGCTCCTTCTAGTTGGTGCTGGTAAATCAGGGGTTGGTGCTCCTTTCTGTTGGTGCAGATAAATCAGGGGTTGGTGCTCCTTCCAGTAGGTGCTGGTAAATTTATTGTAAAATTGATTGCTTTGCTAAGGCTGGATTTGGATGGGAGTCCAAGCAGTCAATTTTTGAGGAGTAGCCACATTGGTGAACCTCGTTAAAATCTTGTGTTGTGTGATGCTCTCTTGTTATAATTGTTGTATCTATTTTTAAGTTTGCATTACTTCAGCATTAAGAATTATAGATTTAAGATTTTAATAAGCTACACTGATTCACCCCCCCTCTCAGTGTCATTGTAAGTTTAACAATTGGTATCAGAGCCAAGTACCTGTTCAAGCTTAACCGGCTAGGGTGATCTTGGATTTAACACAATGGCAGGCGGTGAAGGCTTCTCATCAAACAGAGCACCAGTGTTTGACGGATCTAATTACGCATACTAGAAAGTCAGGATGCAGGTATATCTCTGTGCTTTGGGATACGACATCTGGGATTCAGTACGTAGTGGATACATAGATCCCATCACTGCTCCAAAAGAGGCTGAAGAAAAGAAACTATATGAAAATAACTCAAAAGCAAAGAATGCTATCATGAGTGGATTAGTAGACAGTGAACTGGCAAAAATCATAAACTATAAAATGGCAAAAGAAATCTGGGACAAACTAAAGAGCATTCATGAAGGAGACCATAAGATCAAGGAAGCCAAGTTACAAATACATCGAGCTCAGTTCGAAGCATTAAGGATGAATGACAATGAGAACGTAGAGGGATACATGTTGAGAGTTAATGAAGTCACAAATGCGATGAGAGGACTCGGCGATGACGTAAGTGACTCTGCTATCATGAAAAAGGTATTAAGATCTCTTCCTCACAGATTTGATTCTAAAGTCTCAACGATAGAAGAAGCAAAAAATCTAAATTTCTTTAGTATGGATGAGTTGCATGGTTCTTTGACTGCTTATGAGATGAGAATAGGAAGAGCTAAACCCACAGACCGAGAAGCGGCCTTCAAAGCCATTAAAAATAAAAATGCAAAACAAGAGACTGAGGAAGAAGAGACATCAGATGAAGAAGAAGCAAACTTCGTTAGAAAACTAAAAAAGGGAAAAGGAAAATACAGAGGAAAGCTACCTTTTAAATGTTTCAACTATGGAGGTGTCGGGCATTTTGCGACTAAATGTCCTCTGAATGAAAAGAACAAAAATGATGAAGGATCACACCAAGAAAGAAGTGATTGGAAGAAGAAAACAAACTTCAGAAAAGGCAACTTCAAAAAGAAAAGTTTCATCTCAAGGAATGCCAGTTCATCTGAAGACAGCTCTAGTGAGGATTCTGAAGAAGAAACAGGTGAAGCTCTTTTCATGGCTTTTGAAGAAGAAGAATCAGAAAAAGCAGGAGTAAACTGTGAGGTTTGTGGTAAAAAATCTGAGGCTGAAGTTGATCTAGAAGGTGAGTTGACCTCCGCACTTGAAGAATGGAAAATAGAGAAGAAAAAGAATAAGAAACTTTCAAAGAGGCTTGAGGATGCAAACGACATCATAACTAGTTTGAAAATACAGACAGAAGAATACAAGAAGATAACCGAAGAGCTCGAAATTTAGATTACCATGAAAATAGATGTCTGCTACAAACTAGAAGAAGAGAATGTTAGTTTACGGATGCAGATAGCAGAGTTGGAGCATAAAATTAGCTGTTATCACAAACGCGAAGAAAGCTCTATGAAATTGGATAAGATTTTAAATGACCAAAGACCTGCAGGCACCAAATTTGGTCTGGGCTTCGTCGAAGGAGAATCTTCAAATGGTTCTAAGGCCAGAAATGTAGAACCTGTAAAAATTGAAGATAAGAAACAGGTTGATAAAGGTAAAACGACTCATGCAGAAGAAGACGATAATGCCATGCACAAAAAGAATATTGATAATGATGGATTCACCAAGGTCACGCATCAAAGAAAGAGAAGATTCATGGCCCCTATGACAGCATGGCAAAGACCATCACCCAGGTTCAACTATCCTTTTTCTGGTTTCTATTTTAAATGCAATGGTTATGGTCATAAGATTGCAGACTGCAAATATAATGTAGGACCAAGAAAATTCACAAGTAGAAATGCTTTTTCACCTCTGATGAATTATACAGTAGAATGCTTTAACTGTCACAATTTTGGACACATTGCAAGAAATTGTCGAAGTGCATTTACTTCAAATCATTTTTAGGAAAGAAAATTCCAACCAAATAGGATGAAACAAAATAGAAAACTTCCTGAAAAACATGCACGAGATACTGAAAAAGGAAAATCAAAACTAGAGCCCAATACGGTAGTCAAAACAGAATGGAAACAGAAAGAGCAACTTAAGGAATCCCTGATAGTACAAACAACTTTCAAAGCACAGAATAAATATGTACCATGGATACTTGACAGTGGATGCTCAAGTCATATGACAGGTGATAAAAAAAAATTTGAAAAGTTTCAGAAATATGAAGGTGGTTCAGTAAAATTTGGGAATAATGATGGAGCTCAGATAGTAGGGAAAGGTTCAGTTAAGATTATTAACGGAAAAATCAAGTCTGAAGAAGTATTGTTCGTGGATGGTCTGAAACATAACTTGTTGAGTGTCAGTCAGATCTGTGACAAAGGACATGAAGTAGTTTTTAAGAAGCAGGGTTGTGAAGTTAGAAAAACAAATAGTGGAAAATTGATAGCAACTGGGTCAAGGACTGCTGGCAACCTGTACACACTTTCAGAGAATTCAGAGGGAGCCTATTTCATTGGTCAGGAAGAACAAAATTGGTTGTGGCACAAGAGGCTCGGTCATATCAGTTTTGATAATCTGGTGAAAATCAGCTCAAAAGGGGTAGTGAGAGATATTCCCACCATCAGCAAACCTTCAAATAGCATTTGTGCTTCATGTCAGAAGGGGAAGCAAACTAGAGTCACATTTAAAACAAAAGAGTACAATACAAGCAAACCATTGGAACTAATACATACTGATTTATGTGGACCCATGAGAATGCAAAGCATAAATGGTGACAAATACTTTATGTTGTGTATTGATGACTATTCCAGAATGACATGGGTATACTTCTTGAAGCAAAAAATAGAAGCCTTTGAAATGTTCAAGTCTTTCAAACACCACGTTGAGAATGAAACTGGAAAGAGGATCAAAAACCTAAGATCAGATAGAGGAGGAGAATTCATTTCAGATGAGTTTATAGAGTACTGTGATAAATATGGCATTAGGAGACAGTTTTTAGCAGCCAGGACACCTCAGCAAAATGGTGTGGTAGAAAGAAAGAATAGGACAGTACAGGAAATGGCCCGGACTATGTTGACTGAGAGCAGAGTAGTAGATATATTTTGGAAAGAAGCAGTCTATACTACTGTGTACATTCAAAATAGGTACATGCTGAGAACACATGAAAACAAAACTCCTTATGAGTTGTGGTTCTACAGAAAGGCAACAACAAAACATCTCAGAGTTTTTGGCTGTAAGTGTTACATCAAAAGAACTGAAGATAATCTTGGTAAATTTGAAGATAGAGCAGATGAAGGTATTTTTGTTGGCTATTCACCATCAAGCAAAGCCTACAAATGCTACAACAAAAGGCTAAAGAAAATTGTGGATAGTGCCAGTGTTACATTTGATGAAGGTAGGGAACGAGTAGTTAGCAATGAAGAAAACTACCCAATTTATGAAGAAGTTATTGAAGGAGATGAGGAAGACAAAACTGAACAGAATCAAAAGATTGTCTCAGATGATTTAAGTTATGATTCAGAAGAGGAAGAAAATAAGAAATTCAAAATAGGCAGCTAGCAGAAAAACCATCCTAGAGAGCAAATAATTGGAGACCCCACAGCTGGTGTGCAAACAAGAAGAAAAGTAGTAAGTAATTACTCTCTTTTATCCAGCATTGAGCCCAAAAATATTGATGAAGCAAGCAAAGATGAAAGTTGGATGAAGGCAATAGATGAAGAATTAGATCAGATTG
This sequence comes from Wollemia nobilis, assembly GCA_028583015.1. NCBI lineage: Eukaryota > Viridiplantae > Streptophyta > Pinopsida > Araucariales > Araucariaceae > Wollemia > Wollemia nobilis. The sequence continues at coordinate 410,557 of JAQPPZ010016912.1, read as the reverse complement.
AGAAAAATAAAACTTGGGAGTTGGTACCTAGACCTACAAACAAGAATGTAATCGGTACTAAATGGATTTTTCGAAACAAACTGAATGAAGACGGACAGGTAATCAGAAATAAAGCAAGATTGGTATGTAAAGGTTATGCTCAAGTAGAAGGTATTGATTTTGAGGAAACTTTTGCACCTGTAGCAAGACTTGAGGCAATTAGAATGTTTTTGGCCTTAGCAGTTTACAAGAATTTCAAAGTTTATCAGATGGATGTAAAATCAGCTTTTTTAAATGGGAAACTTGAAGAAGAGGTTTATATTGAGCAGCCAGATGGTTTTCAACTTGGTGATGATCCCAACTTGGTTTGCAAGTTGAAGAAAGCCTTATATGGATTAAAACAGGCACCCCGAGCATGGTATGCAAGGCTAGACAACTATCTCACTCATCAAGGGTTTAAGAAAGGTATGGTGGACAACAATTTGTATGTCAAAATAGAAAATGGACATCTTATTGTTCTTGTTGTATATGTAGATGATATCATATTTGGCAGCAGCAAAGATGAGTCATGCAGAGACTTAGCAGATAAGATGCAGAAAGAATTTGAAATGTCTATGATTGGTGAACTGTCTTACTTTCTTGGGTTACAAGTTAATCAGAATGAGAAAGGCATATTTATTTCCCAAATCAAATATGTGAAAGAGATGTTAAAAAGGTTCACAATGGAGGATTGTAAGCCAGTTAGCACTCCCATGACGATAGGCTGCAAGTTGAGCAAGGATGACAAATCTCCACTTGTTGATCAAACCACATACAGATCTATGATTGGGAGCTTACTGTACCTGACAACTACTAGACCAGATATTTTGCAGGCAGTTTGCATGGTCGCTCATTTTTAGGCTAATCCCAAGGAGACTCACGTGACAACGGTAAAGAGGATTTTTTGGTACCTCAAGGGTACTATGGAGTATGGGTTATGGTATCCGAAAGGTAAAGACTTCACCCTCATTTCATATTCAGATGCAGATTGGGCAGGATGTGTTGATGATAGGAAGAGTACCAGTGGAGGTGCATTCTATCTTGGAGACAGGTTGGTTGCTTGGCACAGTAAGAAACAAGAGTCAGTTTCTTTATCAACAACTGAGGCAGAATATATTGCAGCAACAACATGTTGTACACAGGTTTTGTGGATGAAACAAACTCTGAAAGATCTTGGTATTAACTTTAGTGAGCCAATATCAGTTAAGTGTGACAACACCAGTGCAATTAACATCTCTAAGAATCCAGTAATGCATTCATGGACAAAACACATTGCTATCAGATATCACTTTTTGAAAGAGAAAGTTGTGGAAGGTGAGGTTAAGCTGGATTTTGTTCCAACCATAGAGCAAGTAGCAGATATCTTCACCAAACCATTACCCAAGGAAGTTTTTGAATACCTGCGCAATAAATTGGGAGTGGTAACTCTTCCCAAGAAGTGACTAGATACAGGGATCACATTCTCAGGGGGAGCATTGAAGTATTTGTTTATCTTCTTGCTCATGTTCTTATTTATTACTAAGTGTAATAAAATTTGCCTGAGAATGTTGTGCATGGACTTAGGGGGAGTCTGCAGTAGCCCTTTGGTATTATTGTCAAAGGGGGAGAAGAGCTACAGGAAGATGCACATGTGTTGCCAACAATTCCAAAGGGGGAGATTGTTGAGCAAGGTGCAGCAACAGGATTGTCATTGTTGTCAACACAATCAGTTAGATCATTTGATTCAAGGGATAGGAAGTTCAGATGCTCAAAGCTATTCAGATTTAGTAAATAGGAAGTTCAGAGATCTCTCAGAATATGTACAGTGTTTTTCCAAAAAGACCTAAGTGGTCCTTATGCAAAAAATCAAAGAAAAAGACAAGTAAGAAAAGTGTCGCGATATCGTGACATACTCAGAAAACAAGAAAACTGTCATGATTTCGTGACATATTGGAGGAGAGAGAAAGTGCAAAGAAAAATGTCATGATATCGTGACATATTGGAAGAGAGAGAAGCAACAGGTAAAAGTGTCACGATTTCGTGACATGTTGAAAGAGAAGAAGGCAAGTTGAAAAACTGTCACGATTTCATGACATGTTCGAAGCAGAGGTGCAAGCAGGGAAAACTGTCATGATTTCATGACATGTTGAAAGAAAAAATGCAAGGAAGGAAAATAGTCATGATTTTGTGACATGTTCGAAGAGAAAGTTCATTCAGGAAAATTGTCACGATTTTGCGACATGTTCGGAGAGAAAGAGCCTGCAAGGAAAAGTGTCATGATTTCGTGCACATTTTAGAAGAGATAGTAGGAGAAAAAGTGTCAGATATTCGTGACATGTTTTGAGAGAGAGAGAAAGCAAGTTTGAAAAGTGTCATGATTTCATGACATGGAGAAAGTGAAGTGAGAACTGTCACGATTTTGTGACAAGTTCGAGGAGAGAGAAAGTAAAGTGAAAAGTGTCACGATTTTGTGACATGCTATAGATGAAAGTGTTCGAAGTGAGAACTGTCATGATTTCATGACATGCTATAGAGGAAAGAGTTCAAAGTGAGAAGTGTCATGATTTTGTGACATGTTGAAGAGAAAGAGTATGGATGCAAAAAGTGTCATGATTTCAAGAGTTGAAAGTGTCACGATTTATGATAGGTTGAAGAGAAAGCATAAAGAAAGTGTCAATGATTTGAAAAGAAAGCGTAGGAATACAGAAAAGTGTGACGATTTCATGAAGAAAAGAAAGCATGCGGATGCAGAAAGTGTCACGATTTCATGACAGAATTGAAATAGCAATGTACGGTTGTAGAAAGTGTCATGATTTCATGACAAAAATAGAAGAGTTCAAAAGAAGTGTCATGATTTCATGACAAAAGAAAAGGAAGTCGATGAAGGGAGAAGTGTCATGATATCGTGACAAAAGCAAAATTGATGTTGACAAAGGCAGAAGTGTCGCGATATCATGACAAAAGCAAAGTTGAAGTCGACAAAGGCAGAAGTGTCGCGATATCATGACAAATGCCAAAATGAAGTGTACAGAGGCAAAAGTGTCATGATATCATGACATGTTGTGGTTTCATGGCAACAGGAACAAAAAGAAGCTATAGAGTCAGATAAGTTGAAGCCGACGAAGACCGATGATAGCTGACTAAAATTAGGGTTTATAGCCGACTAAGATTAGGGTTTACATAGCCGACTAAGATTGATTTTTCATCATGAGATTTCTACTATAAAAGGAGGGCTATTTGGAGATTTGATGTATCGATTATGTGTGTGATATCTGTCCGTAGTGTGCAGAGTGAGCGAGTCATGTCGAATCGAGCTAAGTGCGAAGTAAGAGCGCACAGAGAGCAGAGAGCGCAAAGGGCAGAGATGATCGTTTGATCATGAACGTGAACAGAGTGCACAAAAGGCAAAGTCGATCATAGAGCTCGGCTACATAGTACAACAGATGCGAGTGTCTTGCGAACTGTAAGCTCTAGACCAGTCAGGGTCTTGTGAAAGCAAAGGTATTTTTTTGTAACATTTATAGATTCAGAATTGCAGTCCAAGTTGCTGCTTGGCATCTGGAGTTGGTGCTCCTTTCTGTTGGTGCAGATAAATCAGGGGTTGGTGCTCCTTCCAGTTGGTGCTGGTAAATCAGGGGTTGGTGCTCCTTTCTGTTGGTGCAGATAAATTAGGGGTTGGTGCTCCTTCCAGGTAGGTGCTTGGTAAATTTATTGTAAAATTGATTGCTTTGCTAAGGCTGGATTTGGATGGGAGTCCAAGCGAGTCAATTTTTGAGGAGTAGCCACATTGGTGAACCTCGTTAAAATCTTGTGTTGTGTGATGCTCTCTTGTTATAATTGTTGTATCTATTTTTAAGTTTGCATTACTTCAGCATTAAGAATTACAGATTTAAGATTTTAATAAGCTACACTGATTCACCCCCCCTCTCAGTGTCATTGTAAGTTTAACAAAGCCTATTCAAGTGGATGTGTGAAATGGTTGTTAAAGTTACATAAAACAAACTATTCTATATTATGATTTTAGTTGAGATTGAGATTTAAGAATACGACATATTGAGTCTCTAACAATTATCTTTATGCTTCTATGAGATTGATTTGAGTTGAGATTGAGATTTAAGAATATGATATATTGAGTCTCTAACAATTCTCTTTATGCTTCTATTAAGTTGAGATTGGGATTTGAGTATAGAACATATAGAGTCTCTAACAATTATCTTTATGCTTCTATGAGATTGAATTGAGATATTGATTGTACTTTGAGTATAGAACATATTGAGTCTCTAACAATTCTCTTTATGATTCTATGAGATTGAACAAGTTCTGTGTAAGCTTGTTAAGTAGATTTGAGACAAGTCTTTGAGAAGGCTTGTGGACTGTTTTGAGTTAAGTTTTTGTGAAAGCTTGCTAAACATATTTGAGCAAGTCCAAGAAAGGAATTATTGAGCAGATTTGAGAAATTCCAAGAGAGGACTTATTGATAATATTTGAGCAAGTCCAAGAGAGGACTTATTGAGTAGATTTGAGCAAGTCCAAGAGAGGACTTATTGAACAGATTTGAGTAAGTCCTAGAGAGGATTTTTTGAGCAGATTTAGATAGGTTTTGTGTGAACCTATTGAGTAGATTTGGATAGGTTTTGTGTGAACCTATTGAGAAAATTTGAGTAGGTTTTGAGTGAACCTATTGAGCAGAATTGTACTAGATTGATTGTACTATGTTTAGTGCAAGATATTGAGCAGAACTATGCTAGACCGATTGAACTATGTTTGGTACAGTATTAAGACAGAGCTTTGGAGGTGATAGAGTATAGAGGATAGAGTCTCAGTGGATAGAGATCCAACAACTAGGACAATTGAAGACATGATCTAAGTGAGAAGTCTTCAAGTGGAGAGAGATCCATCAGTCAGTGCATCATAGGGTCAAAGTTTTCTAGAAGATCACTAGCCAGAGCAAAAGGGAAAGAGTTCTCCTATGGAAGAGATACACAAACTTGAGATGAGGGGATCAACATCTCCTTTGGATAGAAGTCCATAAATATTGTAATTTGAGAAGGATTCCCAAGAGATTTATTAAGAAATTTATAGTAAAATAATTTATCTATGGAGGTAGCCCACATTGGGTGAACCACGTTAAAATGCTGTATCTTATGTGTGTGATGCTTTGTGTGATGTTTATGGTTTCATTAATGCTTATGCTTCTATTTGGGAAAAAGTTTTATGTTATACTGTTCAACCCCCCCTCTCAGTATAAGCACATGTTCTTCATAAAGAAGGATATGATCTCAAGGGAGAACTTATTTATGCTCTTGACATAGTAAATAAGGTAAGAAAGCAAAACTCTAAACTTGAGTTTCAGTTTCAAGAATGTGATGAAGAGAGAAAAATGCTTATAGAGGATCTAGACAAATCAAAGGCTAAGACAAAGAAGTTCAAGGATAAGTTAGAAGCAAAGGTCTTAGAATGTGAAAGGCTAGAACAAGAAGTAGCCTCATTAAATAGGAAGATTCAAAAAATCCAAAGTCAAGCTACAAGGGTTCAAAAACAGCTCAAATAACTTAGATAAGTTCATCAAGATACAAAAGCCTACATCAAGCAAGATAGGTCTTGGATTTGAACAAGAACAAAAGAAATGGGAAGAGAAGTCAACCTCAAGCTCTAAAGGGGAAGAAAATTCAGAAGAAGATAGTGTAAGAGAAAGTGAGACATCTGAGGATGAGTTGGACAATAAAAATTTCAACAAGGACAAGAACAATGCACAAAGAAGAAATAGATGGAACAACAATCAGAATAGGTCAAGAGAGACTAAGAGACCAATGAGGTCAAGACAAGGGAACTTCAATGGAAGATGTTTCTCATGTCACAGGTTTGGGCACATGGCTTCACAGTGCAGGACACATGAAAGACAGGAATATGGGAACAAACAACTTTTCCATGGGTATTGCTACTCATGTAATCAGTTTGGTCACAAGGCAATGAATTGCAGGGTTCATGACAGAAGAGGATATGGCTTCACTAGGAGAAATCCTAAGACATTTGCACCTCCAAGGAATAATAACATTAAGTGTTATAAGTGCAATAATGATGGTCACACAAAAAAGTGGTGTAGAGCAGACATTCCAAAATCAAGTATGAACAGGAACAAGAACAGGAAAATGGATATGAATATGAATAGGAACAAGAACAGGAACATGGATATGAACATGAACAAGAACAAGAACAGGAATAGGAACAAGAACAAGAATATGGACATGAACAGGAACATGGACATGGAAAGGAACAATTAGAGGAATCAGAAGGATCAGATAAGAAGAAAAGAGGATAAAGGTAAAGACCAGTGCTTGCTAGGAGTAGAAATACTCCCACCCCATAATTAACCACCTCAAGAGGAGGTGGAGGAGGGGCTAAGCTAAGAGACTCATTCTTAGCCCCGAGCCCCAAAGGTGACCCTTTGCCATTGATGTCAAAGGGGGAGAGATTTGGTATTTGAGTAAAGAGGAGAGATTTGAAAAGAGCATTGAGCCAGGGGGAGCAGAACAAAGAAAAGGTTAAGTTTTTGGTAAAAAGAATTTGGGTTGCCATCAATGACAAAGGGGGAGATTGTTGGACATTTTGAGTCAAAGTTGTCATTGATGTCAAGGAACGAAGTTGTCATTGATGTCAAGGAATAAGCTACCATTGATGTAAAAAGGTCAAAAGGAACAATGCAAAGGTTAATGGCAAAAGAGCTTCATAATATTTTTAATATTATGTGGAAGCATAAGTAGGAGGGTTTTTATTAAAACCATGGATGAGAAAAATAAAAGGTTTTTCATAAAAGCCCAAGGAAGTTTTAATATTTATTTTATAAAATATTTAAATTCAAATTGAATTTAAATTTTATAAATAAATATTATTTATACAAAGTGGTAAAATCAAAGAAGGCTTTAATAAAGCCAAAAGGATTTAAAAGTTAATTTATAATATTTAAATTCTAAAGAATTTAAATAATTTATAAATTAATTATTTAAATTTTGAAGGCGTCGACGTTCAAGTTTAAAGGAGGTAATTGGTATATAAACTATATGCCTTAGTGGCATTTAAATCATCCTTCGTTCGAATAAATAAAAGAGGCAAGTGTTGTGGTGAGAATTTGTGAGGAAGAAGACAAGTTTCTTGTCTTAAGCGCCATCAAAAAGGGATAAGAGTGTTGAGGGCAAAATTCAATATCCATCTAGGCAGTGTGGCCTAGTGGCAAGTGGTCGCGAGTTAAGGTGCTTGGGTGCAGAGTGGTCCGCGTTCGATTCATGATAAGAGTATTTTGGTAGTGTTAAGGTTGAAGCGTCGAGGAAGGATGCATGTTTTATTTTTGATTGGGTGCCAAAGAAGAGGATATAGAGCACGTGGTGCTCTTTGGTTTTCAAATGAGTGCCTAGTACTTGCGAAAGCTGAGGCTGCGGCTAGGACGCACGAGGAGGTGGATCGAGGGTTCGAGTCTCACCTAGGCGAAGGTAATAAATTTTGCATTAATTTTAATTGCCTAAGGTGTAAACATAAGGTTTAGGGAGCTATAAGGGGTTATGAAAAGGTGTTATTTTAATTATTAATTTTTGATTAAATGGAGGTATAAGGTGTTAAATTTATTTTAAATAAAGTTATTGTGACATTTTGATTTATCAAAGGTGAATTGAAGAGTGATTAATTTTGAGAGGACTCTTATTTGAAGGTGACATTGTTGACATTATTTTTAGTGGTAAATATTATTTTTAATTGGGAGATCATAAGGTGTATTTGGTCAATAATTTTTGTATATGTTGATGGATGCTTTCTTTAATATGGAGTGATAAGGTGTATGTGTGTTTTGATATTTGCATTGTATCTTTGAGAGAGTTTATCATCTTCTAAACCTCCTTTGAGCTTGGCAAAGAAGTGTTTGTGGTTGTGGCAGATGTTTGAGGTTCCTTCATCATCAAGAAAAAGGTATGAGCACATTCTTCCATAGTTGAGTTGATTGGTTGGTTTTCTGGAAAATAAGTTTGGAGTGAAAAGGACTTGATTAGGGTTTCCTTATTGAGTGTGTTGAGTTAATGCTTCAAGGTTTTCTGGAATAAAGAGTTGTAGTAAAACCTTGTTTTATAAGCATTGTTGTTGAAGCCATTGGTTGTGTGAAGAACTTGAACTAGGGTTTGAAAAGAACATGAGTATCATTGTTATGTGAAGATTGTCTTATAAGCATTGTTGTTGAAGTGAGTTGTTGAGTGAAGAACTTGAACTAGGGTTTGAAAAGAACATGAGTATCATTGTTATGTGAGATTGGTTGATAAGCATTGTTGGAAATATTTTGAGTGAAGGTTCATATGCTTGGACTAGGGTTTGTAAGCAAGGATTGTTTCATTGAGTGATTGGTTGAGTAGAGTTGGTTGAGCCTAGTCAAGTGGATGTGTGAAGTGATTGTTCAAGTTCCATAAAACAAACTATTCTATATTCTGAATTGATTTGAGAAAGTGATTGAGTATTGAGTTGAATTTGAAGCATATTGAGTCTCTAACAATTCTCTGTATGTTTCTAAAAGAGTGATTGAGAGTGATTAAGCATTGTGATGAGTATAGAGCATATTGAGTCTCTAACAATTCTCTTTATGTTTCTATGAGATTGGACAAGTTCTAGTGTGGACTTGTTGAGCATATTTGAGGTAAGTCTTTGAGAAGACTTGTGGATAGATTTGGGTAAGATTTTGTGGAAGCTTACAATATAGATTGAGAGTAGATTTGGATAAGTTCTTGTGAGAACTTATTGAGCATATTGGACAAGTTCTAGAGAGGACTTGAGGATAGATTGGTGTGAGCTTTTGTGGAAGCTTACAAGGCAGATTTGAGATAAGTCTTTGAGAAGACTTGAGAGCAGAGTTGATTGATTGATTTGTTCAAACCTTGAGTTAAGGTTTGGGGTAGATCCATCAGAGTTGATTTGAGATTGAGTCAAGCTTTGAGTTAAGGCTTGAGGATAGATATTGAGGATAGATTTGTGCTAGACCGAAGGACTATGTTTAGTACATATTCGAGGATAGATTTTGGTGCAGATTTGAGGATAGGTTTGTGCCAGACCTGAGATAGATATTGAGGATAGATTTGTGCTAGACCGAAGGACTATGTTTAGTATAGATTTGAGATAGAGCTTTGGAGGTGATAGAGTTGAGGATAGAGATCTCCACTAGAAGGGAGGACAGGTGTCTTCTATGGATAGAGTTCCATTTTCTAAGGGTAGTGGAGGCAGAGGTCTTCTAGAGGATCACCAACTAGAGCAGAGTTAGGAGATTGGTGTCTCCTATGGATAGAGATCCATGAACTTGATTTAGGGGATTGGTGTCTCCTTTGGATAGAGGTCCATAAACATTGTAATAGGGAAAGGATTCCCAAGAGATTGATTGAGAAAGTTTTAGTAAAATATTTTCTCCGTGGAGTAGCCCACATTGGGTGAACCACGTAAATTGTGGTGTCTCTATTGTGTGTGGTGATTTATGCATTGCTTTGATTACTGCTATTGATATTGCTATCTTTACATTGCATAATATTGATTGGGAAAGAAAAGTAAAAAGTGGTCTTATACTGTTCACCCCCCTTCTCAGTATAAGCTTGTGTTCTTCAATTGGTATCAGAGCGGGTTCCTTCGAAAGAGTTTAACAACTTGAAGGAAAAGCTTACAAGAACACAATGGATTCTAAGAATGGATCATCAGATAATTCAGCACCAGTATTTTATGGAAGTGATTATATATATTGGAGTATGAGAATGAAGATTTACCTGATGGCACTTGGCAATGAGATTTGGGAAGCAGTTGAAAATGGATACGATCCCTCAGTTGATCCACCTATAGATAAGGAAGGTAAGCTTCTACAACATTACAATTCAAAAGCAATGAATGCAATTTTGAGAGGTTTGCATAGAACAGAGTCCATAAAAGTTATGCATTGTCAAGATGCAAAAGGAATGTGGGATAAGTTGCAAAATATATATGAAGGAGATAAAGGTGTCAAGAAAGCAAAGATACGAAACCTCAAAGGACAATTTGAAGAGTTAAGAATGAAGGATGAGGAAAACATTAGTACTTATCTACTTCGAATCGATGAGGTTGTTAATGCTATGCAAGGACTTGGACTTAAGGTTGAAGAATCAGATGTTTGTGATAAGGTCTTAAGATCTCTTCCAAAAATATTTAGTGAAAATATTTCTGCTATAGAAGAATCAAAGGATGGTGATTCTTTGACAAGAGATATGTTGCTTGGTATTCTTACAACTTTTGAGTTGAGAACAAAAGAACCTAATCCCCAGAAGGAAGCAACCTTCAAAGCAATCAAGAAGACAAAGGGTAAGAAGTCAGAATCAAGCAATGAGTCATCCAGTGATGAAGAAGCTAATTATGGCAAAAGGAATAAGGATTCAAGAAGATCTAGAGATACAAAATCTGTTAGATGTTTCAATTATGGAAAGTATGGTCATTATGCAACTGATTGTCAAGAAGCTAAGAATAACAATGATGAAGAAAAATAGGATCACAAAAATAGGGAATCAAAAAGATACATGCATCAAAAGAAAAGCAAGGATGGACAAAGCAGACAAGGAAAGAAGTTCTTTCAAAGGCAAAAGAGGAGCTACTATGCAGACAAGGCAAGTAAGTACTCAAGTGATAGTGATAACAATTTTTCAGATAATGATAAAGATGAAGTCCTATTTATGATTGAAGAAAAAGAAGTCAAGAAAAGGTCACCAATAATTCTCAAGTGTTTTAGATGTGGTAACTTTGGACATCTTGAAGATAGTTGTACAAGAAATGGTTTTAGTTTTAGTGATGATGAATATGAAGATACACTTGAAGGACCAGAAGAGAATATTCTAATGGCTCTAGAGAAAGAAGAAAGTGATCCTATAGAAGACAAGTCAAAAGAAAATGAAGATGTGGACAAAGGTAAACAAATAGAGGAAGAATCAGATAAATAAGGATATGATCTCAAGGGAGAACTTATTTATGCTCTTGAAATAGTAAAGAAGGTAAGAAAGCAAAACTCTAAACTTGAGTTTCAGTTTCAAGAATGTGATGAAGAGAGAAGAATGCTTATAGAGGATCTAGACAAATCAAAGGCTAAGACAAAGAAGTTCAAGGATAAGTTAGAAGCAAATGTCTTAGAATGTGAAAGGTTAGAACAAGAGGTAGCTTTATTAAATAGGAAGATTTAGAAAACTCCAAAGTCAAGCTACAAGGGTTCAAAAATAGCTCAAAGAACTTAGATAAGTTCATCAAGATACAAAAGCCTACATCAAGCAAGATAGGTCTTGGATTTGAACAGGAACAAAAGAAATGGGAAGAGAAGTCAACCTCAAGTTCTGAAGGAGAAGAAACTTTAGAAGAAGACAATGTAAGAGAAAGTGAGACATCTGAGGATGAGTTGGACAATAGAAAGTTCAACAAGGATAGGAATAATGCACAAAGAAGAAATAGATGGAACAACAATCAGAATAGGTCAAGAGAGACTAAGAGACCAATGAGGTCAAGACAAGGGAACTTCAATGGAAGATGTTTTTCATGTCACAGGTTTGGGCACATGGCTTCATAGTGCAGGACACATGAAAGATAGGAATATGGGAACAAATAACTTTTCCATGGGTATTGCTACTCATGTAATCAGTTTGGTCACAAGGCAATGAATTGCAGGGTTCATGATAGAAGAGGATATGGCTTCACTAGGAGAAATCCTAAGACATTTGCACCTCCAAGGAATAATAACATTAAGTGTTATAAGTGCAATAATGATGGTCACACAACAAAGTGGTGTAGAGCAGACATTCCAGAATCAAGTATGAACAGGAACAGGAACAGGAAAAGGGATATGGATATGAACAGAATAGGAACATGGATATGAACATGAACAAGAATAGGAATAGAAAAAATATGGACATGAACAGGAACATGGACATGGAAAGGAATAGTCAGAGGAATCAGAAGGATCAGATAAGAAGAAAAGAGGATAAAGGTAAAGACTAGTGCTTTCTGGGAGTAGAAATACTCCCACCCCAGAATTAACCACCTCAAGAGGAGGTGGGGAGGGGCTAAGCTAAGAGACTCATTCTTAGCCCCGAGCCCCAAAGGTGACCCTTTGCCATTGATGTCAAAGGGGAGAGATTTGAGTAAGGGGAGAGATTTGGTATTTGAGTAAAGAGGAGAGATTTGAAAAGAGCATTGAGCTAGGGGAGCAATGTCCTAGGGGAAGAACAAAGAAAAGGTTAAGTTTTTGGTAAAAAGAATTTGGGTTGCCATCAATGACAAAGGGGGAGATTGTTGGACATTTTGAGTCAAAGTTGTCATTGATGTCAAGGAACGAAGTTGTCATTGATGTCAAGGAATAAGCTATTGTTGATGTAAAAAGGTCAAAAGGAACAATGCAAAGGTTAATGGCAAAAGAGCTTCATAATATTTTTAATATTATGTGGAAGCATAAGTAGGAGGGTTTTTATTAAAACCATGGATGAGCAAAAATAAAAGGTTTTTCATAAAAGCCCAAGGAAGTTTTAATATTTATTTTATAAAATATTTAAATTCAAATTGAATTTAAATTTTATAAATAAATATTATTTATACAAAGTGGTAAAATCAAAGAAGGCTTTAATAAAGCCAAAAGGATTTAAAAGTTAATTTATAATATTTAAATTCTAAATAATTTAAATAATTTATAAATTAATTATTTAAATTTGAAGGTGTCGACGTTCAAGTTTAAAGGAGGTAATTGGTATATAAACTATATGCCTTAGTGGCATTTAAATCATCCTTCGTTCGAATAAATAAAAGAGGCAAGTGTTGTGGTGAGAATTCGTGTGAAGAAGAAGACAAGTTTCTTGTCTTAAGCGCCAACAAAAAGGGATAAAGTTGTTGAGGGCCAAAATTCAATAACCAACTAGGCAGTGTGGCCTAGTGGCAAGTGGTCATGAGTTAAGGTGCTTGGGTGCAGAGTGGTCCACGTTCGATTCATGGCAAGAGTATTTTGGTAGTGTTAAGGTTGAAGCGTCGAGGAAGGATGTGTGTTTTATTTTTGATTGGGCACTAGTGAAGAGGATATAGAGCACGTGGTGCTCTTTGGTTTTCAAATGAGCACCTAGCACTCGTGGAGGAGGCCTAGGATGCACGAGGAGGTGGCATCGAGGGTTCGAGTCTCACCTAGGTGAAGGTAATAAATTTTGCATTAATTTTAATTGCCTAAGGTGTAAACATAAGGTTTAGGGAGCTATAAGGGGTTATGAAAAGGTGCTTATTTTAATTATTAATTTTTGATTAAATGAAGGTATAAGGTGTTAAATTTATTTTAAATAAAGTTATTGTGACATTTTTATTTATCAAAAGGTGAATTGAAGAGTGATTAAATTTGAGAGGACTTCTTATTTGAAGGTGACATTGTTGACATTATTTTTAGTGGTAAATATTATTTTTAATTGGGAGATCATAAGGTGTATTTGGTCAATATTTTTGTATATGTTGATGGATGCTTTCTTTAATATGGAGTGATAAGGTGTATGTGTGTTTTGATATTTGCATTGTAATCTTTGAGAGAGTTTTATCATCTTCTAACCTTCCTTTGAGCTTGGCAAAGAAGTGTTTGTGGTTGTGGCAGATGTTTGAGGTTCCTTCATCATCAAGAAAAAGGTATGAGCACATTCTTCCATAGTTGAGTTGATTGGTTGGTTTTCTGGAAAATAAGTTTGGAGTGAAAAGGACTTGATTAGGGTTTCCTTATTGAGTGTGTTGAGTTAATGCTTCAAGGTTTTCTGGAATAAAGAGTTGTTGTTAAAACCTTGTTTTATAAGCATTGTTGTTGAAGCCATTGGTTGTGTGAAGAACTTGAACTAGGGTTTGAAAAGAACATGAGTATCATTGTTATGTGAAGATTGTCTTATAAGCATTGTTGTTGAAGTGAGTTGTTGAGTGAAGAACTTGAACTAGGGTTTGAAAAGAACATGAGTATCATTGTTATGTGAGATTGGTTGATAAGCATTGTTGGAAATATTTTGAGTGAAGGTTCATATGCTTGGACTAGGGTTTGTAAGCAAGGATTGTTTCATTGAGTGATTGGTTGAGTAGAGTTGGTTGAGCCTAGTCAAGTGGATGTGTGAAGTGATTGTTCAAGTTCCATAAAACAAACTATTCTATATTCTGAATTGATTTGAGAAAGTGATTGAGTATTGAGTTGAATTTGAAGCATATTGAGTCTCTAACAATTCTCTGTATGTTTCTGAAAGAGTGATTGAGAGTGATTGAGCATTGTGATGAGTATAGAGCATATTGAGTCTCTAACAATTCTCTTTATGTTTCTATGAGATTGGACAAGTTCTAGTGTGGACTTGTTGAGCAGATTTGAGGTAAGTCTTTGAGAAGACTTGTGGATAGATTTGGGTAAGCTTTTGTGGAAGCTTACAATATAGATTGAGAGTAGATTTGGATAAGTTCTTGTGAGAACTTATTGAGCATATTGGACAAGTTCTAGAGAGGACTTGAGGATAGATTGGTGTGAGATTTTGTGGAAGCTTACAAGGCAGATTTGAGATAAGTCTTTGAGAAGACTTGAGAGCAGAGTTGATTGATTGATTTGTTCAAACCTTGAGTTAAGGTTTGGGGTAGATCTAGTAGAGTTGATTTGAGATTGAGTCAAGCTTTGAGTTAAGGCTTGAGGATAGATATTGAGGATAGATTTGTGCTAGATCGAAGGACTATGTTTAGTACAGATTTGAGGATAGAGTTTGGTGCATATTTGAGGATAGGTTTGTGCCAGACCAGAGATAGATATTGAGGATAGATTTGTGCTAGACCGAAGGACTATGTTTAGTATAGATTTGAGATAGAGCTTTGGAGGTGACAGAGTTGAGGATAGAGATCTCTAGCCAGAGCAGGGAGGATAGGTGTCTTCTATGGATAGAGTTCCATTTTCTAAGGGTAGTGGAGGTAGAGGTCTTCTAGAGGATCACCAGCTAGAGCAGAGTTAGGAGATTGGTGTCTCCTATGGATAGAGATCCACGAACTTGATTTAGGGGATTGGTGTCTCCTTTGGATAGAGGTCCATAAACATTGTAATAGGGAAAGGATTCCCAAGAGATTGATTGAGAAAATTTTAGTAAAATATTTTCTTCGTGGAGTAGCCCACATTGGGTGAACCACGTAAATTTTGGTGTCTCTATTGTGTGTGGTGATTTATGCATTGCTTTGATTACTGCTATTGATATTGCTATCTTTACATTGCATAATATTGATTGGGAAAGAAAAGTAAAAAGTGGTCTTATATTGTTCACCCCCTCTCAGTATAAGCTTGTGTTCTTCAATTGGTATCAGAGTGGGTTCCTTCGAAAGAGTTTAACAGCTTGAAGGAAAAGCTTACAAGAACACAATGGATTCTAAGAATGGATCATCAGATAATTCAACACCAGTATTTTATGGAAGTGATTATATATATTGGAGTATGAGAATGAAGATTTACCTGATGGCACTTGGCAATGAGATTTGGGAAGTAGTTGAAAATGGATATGATCCCTTAGTTGATCCACCTATAGATAAGGAAGGTAAGCTTCTACAACATTACAATTCAAAAGCAATGAATGCAATTTTGAGAGGTTTGCATAGAACAGAGTCCATAAAAGTTATGCATTGTCAAGATGCAAAAGGAATGTGGGATAAGTTGTAAAATATATATGAAGGAGATAAAGGTGTCAAGAAAGCAAAGATATGAAATCTCAAAGGATAATTTGAAGAGTTAAGAATGAAGGATGAGGAAAACATTAGTACTTATCTACTTTGAATCGATGAGGTTGTTAATGCTATGCAAGGACTTGGACTTAAGGTTGAAGAATCAGATGTTTGTGATAAGGTCTTAAGATCTCTTCCCAAAATATTTAGTGAAAATATTTCTGCTATAGAAGAATCAAAGGATGGTGATTCTTTGACAAGAGATATGTTGCTTGGTATTCTTACAACTTTTGAGTTGAGAACAAAAGAACCTAATCCCCAGAAGGAAGCAACCTTCAAAGCAATCAAGAAGACAAAGGGTAAGAAGTCAGAATCAAGCAATGAGTCATCCAGTGATGAAGAAGCTAATTATGGCAGAAGGAATAAGGATTCAAGAAGATCTAGAGATGCAAAATCTGTTAGATGTTTCAATTATGGAAAGTATGGTCATTATGCAACTGATTGTCAAGAAGCTAAGAATAACAATGATGAAGAAAAATAGGATCACAGAAATAGGGAATCAAAAAGATACAGGCATCAAAAGAAAAGCAAGGATGGACAAAGCAGACAAGGAAAGAAGTTCTTTCAAAGGCAAAAGAGGAGCTACTATGCAGACAAGGCAAGTAAGTACTCAAGTGATAGTGATAATAGTTTTTTAGATAATGATAGAGATGAAGTCCTATTTATGATTGAAGAAAAAGAAGTCAAGAAAAGGTCACCAATAATTCTCAAGTGTTTTAGATGTGGTAACTTTGGACATCTTGAAGATAGTTGTACAAGAAATGGTTTTAGTTTTAGTGATGATGAATATGAAGATACACTTGAAGGACCAGAAGAGAATATTCTAATGGCTCTAGAGAAAGAAGAAAGTGATCCTATAGAAGACAAGTCAAAATAAAATGAAGATGTGGACAAAGGCAAACAAATAGAGGAAGAATCAGATAAAGAAGGATATGATCTCAAGGGAGAACTTATTTATGCTCTTGAAATAGTAAAGAAGGTAAGAAAGCAAAACTCTAAACTTGAGTTTCAGTTTCAAGAATGTGATGAAGAGAGAAAAATGCTTATAGAGGATCTAGACAAATCAAAGGCTAAGACAAAGAAGTTCAAGGATAAGTTAGAAGCAAAGGTCTTAGAATGTGAAAGGTTAGAACAAGAAGTAGCTTCATTAAATATGGAAAATTCAAAAACTCCAAATTCAAGCTACAAGGGTTCAAAAATAGCTCAAAGAACTTAGATAAGTTCATCAAGATACAAAAGCCTACATCAAGCAAGATAGGTCTTGGATTTGAACAGGAACAAAAGAAATGGGAAGAGAAGTCAACCTCAAGCTTTGAAGGAGAAGAAACTTTAGAAGAAGAAACTTTAGAAGAAGATAGTGTAAGAGAAAGTGAGACATCTGAGGATGAGTTGGACAATAAAAAGTTCAACAAGGACAGGAATAATGCACAAAGAAGAAATAGATGGAACAACAATCAGAATAGGTCAAGAGAGACTAAGAGACCAATGAGGTCAAGACAAGGAAACTTCAATGGAAGATGTTTTTCATGTCACAGGTTTGGGCACATGGCTTCATAATGCAGGACACATGAAATATAGGAATATGGGAACAAATAACTTTTCCATGGGTATTGCTACTCATGTAATCAATTTGGTCACAAGGCAATGAATTGCAGGGTTCATGATAGAAGAGGATATGGCTTCACTAGGAGAAATCCTAAGACATTTGCACCTCCAAGGAATAATAACATTAAGTGTTATAAGTGCAATAATGATGGTCACACAACAAAGTGGTGTAGAGCAGACATTCCAGAATCAAGTATGAACAGAATAGGAACTAGAAAAGGGATATGGATATGAAAAAAAAAGGAACATGGATATGAACATGAAAAAGAATAGGAAAGAACAAGAATATGGACATGAATAGGAACATGGACATGGAAAGGAATAATCAGAGGAATCAGAAGGATCAGATAAGAAGAAAAGAGGATAAAGGTAAAGACTAGTGCTTTAGGAGTAGAAATACTCCCACCCTAGAATTAACCACCTCAAGAGGAGGTGGGGGAGGGGCTAAGCTAAGAGACTCATTCTTAGCCCCGAGCCCCAAAGGTGACCCTTTGCCATTGATGTCAAAGGGGGAGATATTTGGTATTTGAGTAAAGAGGAGAGATTTGAAAAGAGCATTGAGCCAGGGGAGCAATGTCCTAGGGGAGTAGAACAAAGAAAAGGTTAAGTTTTTGGTAAAATAATTTGGGTTGCCATCAATGACAAAGGGGGAGATTGTTGGACATTTTGAGTCAAAGTTGTCATTGATGTCAAGGAATAAGTTGTCATTGATGTCAAGGAATAACTTGATGTAAAGGTCAAAAGGAACAATGCAAAGGTTAATGGCAAAAGAGCTTCATAATATTTTTAATATTATGTGGAAGCATAAGTAGGAGGGTTTTTATTAAAACCATGGGTGAGCAAAAATAAAAGGTTTTTCATAAAATCCCAAGGAAGTTTTAATATTTATTTTATAAAATATTTAAATTCAAATTGAATTTAAATTTTATAAATAAATATTATTTATACAAAGTGGTAAAATCAAAGAAGGCTTTAATAAAGCCAAAAGGATTTAAAATTTAATTTATAATATTTAAATTCTAAAGAATTTAAATAATTTATAAATTAATTATTTAAATTTTGAAGGCATCGATGTTCAAGTTTAAAGGAGGTAATTGGTATATAAACTATATGCCTTAGTGGCATTTAAATCATCCTTCGTTCGAATAAATAAAAGAGGCAAGTGTTGTGTTGTGAGAATTCGTGTGAAGAAGAAGACAAGTTTCTTGTCTTAAGCGTCAACAAAAGGGATAAAGTTGTCAAGGGCTAAAATTCAATAACCATCTAGGCAGCATGGCCTAGTGGCAAGTGGTCGTGAGTTAAGGCGCTTGGGTGCAGAGTGGTCCACGTTCGATTTATGGCAAGAGCATTTTGGTAGTGTTAAGGTTGAAGCATCGAGGAAGGACATGTATTTTTATTGGGCATAAAAGAGGATATAGAGCACGTGGTGCTCTTTGGTTTTCAAACGAGCGCCTAGCACTCGTGATAGCTGAGGTCGTGGCTAGGACGCATGAGGAGGCGGCATCGAGGGTTCGAGTCTCACCTAGGTGAAGGTAATAAATTTTACATTAATTTTAATGTGCCTAAGGTGTAAACATAAGGTTTAGGGAGTTATAAGGGGTTATGAAAAGGTGCTTATTTTAATTATTAATTTTTGATTAAATGAAGGTATAAGGTGTTAAACTTTATTTTAAATAAAGTTATTGTGACATTTTGATTTATCAAAATGTGAATTGAAGATTGATTAATTTTAGAGGACTTCTTATTTGAAAGTGATATTATTGACATTATTTTTAGTGGTAAATATTATTTTTAATTGGGAGATCATAAGGTGTAAATGGTCAATTGATTTTTGTATATGTTGATGGATGCTTTCTTCAATATGGAGTGATAAGGTGTATGTGTGTTTTGATATTTGCATTGTAATCCTTGAGAGAGTTTAGTCATCTTCTAACCTTCCTTTGAGCTTGGCAAAGAAGTGTTTGTGGTTGTGGCAGATTTTTGAGGTTCCTTCATCATCAAGAAAAAGGTATGAGCACATTCTTCCATAGTTGAGTTGATTGGTTGGTTTTCTGGAAAATAAGTTTGGAGTGAAAAGGACTTGATTAGGGTTTCCTTATTGAGTGTGTTGAGTTAATGCTTCAAGGTTTTCTGGAATAAAGAGTTGTTGTTAAAACCTTGTTTTATAAGCATTGTTGTTGAAGCCATTGGTTGAGTGAAGAACTTGAACTAGGGTTTGAAAAGAACATGAGTATCATTGTTATGGTGATATTTTTTTTGAGTGAAGAACTTGAACTAGGGTTTGAAAAGAACATGAGTATCATTGTTATGTGAGATTGGTTGATAAGCATTGTTGGAAACATTTTGAGTGAAGGATCATATGCTTGGACTAGGGTTTGTAAGCAAGGATTGTTTCATTGAGTGATTGGTTGAGTAGAGTTGGTTGAGCCTAGTCAAGTGGATGTGTGAAGTGATTGTTCAAGTTCCATAAAATAAACTATTCTATATTCTGAATTGATTTGAGAAAGTGATTGAGTATTGAGGTTGAATGTTGAAGCATATTGAGTCTCTAACAATTCTTGTGTATGTTTCTGAAAGAGAGTGATTGAGAAGTGATTTAGAGCATTGTGATGAGTATAGAGCATATTGAGTCTCTAACAATTCTCTTTATGTTTCTATGAGATTGGACAAGTTCTAGTGTGGACTTGTTGAGTAGATTTGAGGTAAGTCTTTGAGAAGACTTGTGGATAGATTTGGGTAAGCTTTTGTGGAAGCTTACAATATAGATTGAGAGTAGATTTGGATAAGTTCTTGTGAGAACTTATTGAGCATATTGGACAAGTTCTAGAGAGGACTTGAGGATAGATTGGTGTGAGATTTTGTGGAAGCTTACAAGGTAGATTTGAGATAAGTCTTTGAGAAGACTTGAGAGCAGAGTTGATTGATTGATTTGTTCAAACCTTGAGTTAAGGTTTGGGGCAGATCCAGTAGAGTTGATTTGAGATTGAGTCAAGCTTTGAGTTAAGGCTTGAGGATAGATATTGAGGATAGATTTGTGCTAGACCGAAGGACTGTGTTTAGTATAGATTCGAGGATAGATTTTGGTGCAGATTTGAGGATAGGTTTGTGCCAGACCAGAGATAGATATTGAGGATAGATTTGTGCTAGATCGAAGGACTATGTTTAGTATAGATTTGAGATAGAGCTTTGGAGGTGACAGAGTTGAGGATAGAGATCTCCAGCTAGAGCAAGGAGGATAGGTGTCTTCTATGGATAGAGTTCCATTTTCTAAGGGTAGTGGAGGTAGAGGTCTTCTAGAGGATCACCATCTAGAGCAGAGTTAGGAGATTGGTGTCTCCTATGGATAGAGATCCATGAACTTGATTAGGGGATTGGTGTCTCCTTTGGATAGAGGTCCATAAACATTGTAATAGGGAAAGGATTCCCAAGAGATTGATTGAGAAAATTTTAGTGAAATATTTTCTCCGTGGAGTAGCCCACATTGGGTGAACCACGTAAATTTGGTGTCTCTATTGTGTGTGGTGATTTGTGCATTGCTTTGATTACTGCTATTGATATTGCTATCTTTACATTGCATAATATTGATTGGGAAAGAAAAGTAAAAAGTGGTCTTATACTGTTCACCCCCCTCTCAGTATAAGCTTGTGTTCTTCAATTGGTATTAGAGCGGGTTCCTTCGGAAGAGTTTAACAGCTTGAAGGAAAAGCTTACAAGAACACAATGGATTCTAAGAATGGTCACGTGTTCGAATTTCATCAGAAATAATTTTTGGGCAAAATTAAAATGAGAGGTATGTATGTATGTATTTCAAAAATTAATTTTCAAAAGGTTTTTGATATTCAAAAATCTGCATTAAAGGGTTTCGTGAGATTTAAAAGGCAGTTTGTGAGTTTGTTAAGGGAGATATAACGTATAAGAAAATTATAATATTTTATTTTAATTTTTGGTGGTTAGAATTTATTTTATAAAGTAGGAGTGATAAGGTATGCAAGGAAAATCATATTTTGTATTTTGAAATAAAGCTACATTGTGATAATTATTTTTGAGAGGAGAAATAAGGTGCATGAAGGAAATTATTGTGTATGTTTTGCTATAATGAAATTTTTGACTTATACTTTGAGAGTTTGGAGATTATAAGGTGTATTTGATACTTGTTATTTTTGTATGGTGAAATAATTATTGGGAGAATATTTGTGTGGAGATTTTGAGATAGGTTGTTGCTACCTAACCTTGAAATTTTCAAAAAAATATTTTATTGTGATTAAGACAGGTTTTGAGGACATATCTCCATCAAAACAAAAGGTATGGGCACATCATCCTTATGAGTGAAATATTGTTGGATTGAATGTTGTGATATGCAAAGTTGGAGTGAAAGTATTGTTTGATAAGCATTGTTGGAAATGTTTGAGTGAATGTTCATGTGCATGATTTGTGTTTGTGAAATACCATGAGTATCATTGTTATGTGAAATTGGAATTATCTTGAGTCAAGGTTTGAGATCCATAGTGTGAGTTGATTGGAAGTATAGTGAAACACTTGGTTAGGGTTTGTAAGAAAGTTGTGTTTCATTGAGTGGATGTTTGAGTGAAGTTGGTTGAGCATTATTGATTAAA
This sequence comes from Wollemia nobilis, assembly GCA_028583015.1. Classification (NCBI taxonomy): domain Eukaryota; kingdom Viridiplantae; phylum Streptophyta; class Pinopsida; order Araucariales; family Araucariaceae; genus Wollemia; species Wollemia nobilis. Next base: position 388,595 of record JAQPPZ010016912.1, on the reverse strand, counting down.
AGCATTGGAGTGATAGTTCAAATTTTGTAAAATAAATTATACGTTATTTCTGAAATAATTTGAAAGAGAGTTTGAAAGTGATAGAGTGTTTTGTTGAGTAAAAAATATTGTGAGTGTGAAACATATTGAGTCTTTTATCATTATCTATATGTTTTTGTGTCTAAGCAAGATTCTGAGTGAAACTTGTCTATGTGTTGAAGAGGTTTTCTGAAAGAGAATTAAGTTGTGTTTTATTTGTAAGATATGAAATTGTTTTAATGATATTTTGTGAAAGTTTAAGAATAGATTAGAGGTAATTATTTGTGAATATTTGAAAGCAAAGTTGATTCATTTGTTCAAGCCTTGTGTTAAGGCCTTGGGAAAATTTGAGCAGAGTTGGTTTGTGATTTGATCAAGATTTGTGTTAAGGCTTGAGGACAATTTTGAGGACAATTTTAAGGACAAATATTGGTATAAATTTGTGAGCAGATTTGTGCTAGAGTAGATACAGATTTGGGGATAGATTTTGGTATAGATTTGAGAGCAAGTTTGTGCTATAGAAGAAATAGATTAGTGAACATATTTGAACGAGTTAGAGGATAGTTTTCCATACAGATTTGATATAGATATTGAGCAGAGATGAAAGCAAGATTTGGTGGTGATAGCATAGAGGATAGTAGTCTCTAGTGGATAGAGATCCATTAGCCAGTGTAGTGAGTATAGAGGTATTCTGAGTGAGGACATAGGTCTTCAGTGGAGAGAGATCCACAAGCCAATGCAGTGAGGCCAAAAGTCTTCTAAGAGCACCAGCCAGATAAGAGGAGAAGGAGTTCTCCTATGGATAGAGGCCCACAAAATTGATTAGGGTATTGGAATCTCCTTTGGATAGAGGTCCATAAAAATTGTAATAGGGAAGGATTCCCAAGAGAATTTATTAAGAAAACTTATAAGGAATATTTTCTTCGTGGAGTATCCCACATTGGGTGAACCACGTTAAATCATGTCTCTCATGTGTGTGATGCTTTGTGTAATATTTACTACTTTAATATTGTTGATATTATCATATGGATTGAAAAGCAAAATTTTTTATCTTATACTGTTCACCCCCCCTCTCAATATAAGCACATGTTCTAAAGATAGAATAAAATCTTGTTTGGCAGGTTGGAAATGTAAGTTATTAATCATGGTGGAAAGGCTACAACTCGTAAAGACTACATTACAATCCATCCCTATTTATATGATGCCACTTTCAATATTTAAAATAGGTATACCATTAGAAATTGATAAATTCAAAAAGACTTTCTTTGGAAAGGATTTAAGGAAAAATTTAGGTTTCCTCTTTGTAATTGGGATAGAGTTTGCAAAATAAAGAATAGTAGAGTGAGCTTACATAACTAATTAAAAAAAATGATAAAGAGGACATCTCAAGTTTTTTAATGTTAGCATGTATGCATTAATGGATTATTTACATATGATATCTATTTTTATATCACATAAAATCACAATTTGTATAATATGATATACTTTTCAAATAAATTTTAATATATTAATTACTAAATACCAAAATTACATTAGGCATCATCCTTAGACATAAGAATAGTTCTAAAAAATAGAATTTAGGCTTTATATTATTAATAATAATATTATAGCTTATTCTCAACTAGAGCATCACATATCACCATAACACTACTTATTGCATAGTAGGTGGTATTTTTATCTTGATAAATCCATAGATCCAAGACCAAATTGACATATTATGTTTTTATAATCTTACCAAGCTATTCTTAGTATTTACTTTTAAAAAACCTTGATAGTCTATGCAACTAGCATGTATATTAGTGAATTCATCAAGATGGAATGAGGAAAAATAAAAAATTAAACAAAATTTTGTAATGTAAAATCCACTCATCTATATAGCCCTAAATTTATTGATTAAAGTTTTTGTTAGCAATATGTAATATTTACATCTAATGTTATACCATAATGCTTTATTTGACATGATGATAATACTTACCCAATCCTCATTTTGCTTCCATCGTTGTCCCATAATGGAATATGTACTACTGTAGAGTTGTGACAAGTCATATACTTAATGTTTGTAGGCTCACACCATGTATTATTTGTCACACTTTCTTATATTATGGTTCCTCACTCTCCATGTAATGGAAAACCATTGGGATAGTCTATATGGACTCCTCGTTACAATATCACCTTCAAGATATCCAAACCATTGATCAAGGTTTAATAAAAAATATAAGTTAAAATATATCTCTTCTTAATAATTTTAGGCCTATAAGCATAAATCATCTTAAACCTAGTCCCTAGATGATGTGTGTCATAGGTATGTTTTTTTTTTTTAAATCGAAAAACCCCTTACGGGGCCGCCTTGGTCTGAGAGACCACGAACAGGGGGTTCTACACCGTCAAAGTCACTCGGGAGTCGCACCCGACCCTGCCCGCACCAACATTATCAATTGGATTTTGGATACCCAATTTGGATTTTTGGTAGGGTGGAGATTTGAACCTGGGACCTCCCTTGGAGGATTTCCCTCTCCTCTCCAACTCACCTACAACACCTAGGTGTGTCATAGGTATGTTTTGATAAATGGAACCCAACTTCATTCTAGGAAGTAAGTTTTGCATAAACATTCTAAGAAGATCCTTTCTAAATTTTGTGGGAAGAATGATCAAATTTCATATTATCAAATTAAGAAACATAGAAGATTGTTTAGATTTTATTGGTACATATATTCAAAGACGTGGTTATGATTCCTGTTGTGTAGTCAAATAGTTAATTTTTATTCATCATTAGTTTTAGATATCTCTTCAAAAATTGATTTAGTGGTGCCTTAGTTCTTGATGCTAGTGTCTTTCAAGTCTAAGTGGAGATATGAAATTATATTCAAGCTTGAAATATGTCCATGAATTAAACATATGTAAAATTATATTTTTGTTAGGAATGAAGGCCCATTAATAAAATTTTATTAGTTTTGGTGATATTAGATGACCCAATGAGTTATTAATTTATGTTATCATTAGAATATGTTTCATTTGTCATGGAGTGTAAAAGTAATAATAAATTCATCCTTATTCCGTAGTGTTTTTTAAGTTTATTGTATAATTATAAAGAATATTAGAATTTTATTCAACATAATCGATTAATTGTTTGTTAAATTCATATAGTATTTATATAAATTAGGTATTGTTGGTCATTATTACATTATTTGATGTTTTATAATTATTAGAGAATGATTGATGATTTCACCTCATATGAGATTGGATAGTCACATCTCCCGTGATCATAAGAGAAGATGAAAATACAAAGTTGAAGGTGAAACACCAAGGGATGAAAACACCAAAGAGTCTCTTGAAACTAAGAGATACATTGTTGTATAAATATGCATGTTGTATGTAAGTTCATGTTATATTGTTGTGATTAAAAAATTATTGTCTGCTTTGGTTGATTGTAACATCTAGTATCAAAGAAAGGAGATTTGTGTTATTTTGTTGTAAAGTTTTCAAAAAGGAACAACCATTGCAATCCAATGGCATGCTTTATGTGTGTTTTTATTTTTTCTTGAGAAACTACGCGAGAAGAAAATTTTCAAGGCCATGGAAGTTTGAAGGTAGCCCAAGAAGGTTAGAGTAATTTGAAAGCAACCTAAGAAGACATATTTGGTGATAATACCCCGTTAAAACACTGAAAATTATAGCTACTACTAGGATGTGAGATATTGAGACACATTGCAATTGTTAATAGGATACAAGATCTAAAGGAGCATTACAGTTGTTATTGGATCGTGAGAACCTAAGGAGCCATGTTTAAGTCTAATGGAACAAAAATAGAAATAAAAACCATATCCAACAATTTTGTTTTAAAATATCCTATCCTATAGATAATATTCCATATTTATTTTTTCTCGAGCCACGTTATTCATGTTTTTGTTCCCATATACTTGTATTTTATTTTGTCTAAGTCATGTTAAGTATGTTTCTATTTCCATATATATGTGCTCAAATCTAAAGGAAAATTGAAATATTCTATCCTTTGAACCCAAAGGAGAATTGAAAGTGCATGCAACAAGAAAATTCCTGATTGGAAGATGAGCAAAATGCTCATTTAGAGGTAAAATAACATCAGAATGGTAGACATTTCAAGACATGTGATTGAGGAGAGTGAAACATTCATAACAATGTTCAAATTAATAGGCATATTGAGACATTTAGCGGGTAGTTTAAGTGAGGACCATATAGGTTGCTTTCAATGCTTGAATGAAAGTTATAATACCTTTAAAATAAATTGCTTTCCATTTTATGTTATAACTTCCATAGGAGGGAAGTTGATATTTTAAAGAAAGTTTAAATTTTTTTAAGACAAAGCTATAGTTTCAATTCACATAGAGGGCATTTTTTTTAAAACAAAAATTTAAAAAGGGAGCAAGTTGAAAGAAAAGGTTTTTTAGGGATTTAAAAGGTGCACAGGTGCATTTTATTTATAGTGGGCAATTTTTGTTTTTGGTGCATAGGGACCTATATAATCCCTAGCCCATTGGGTAAAGAAAAAGTAAATAAAACCCTCGATCCTCCAAGGAATAAAACTAATGCAACCTATTGGAAAGCACTCAGTCTCTACCAACTAGCCTATCCTTTTATGGGCTAGGTTAAGTGGATATTTGGAATAAATATTTGAAATAAAAATGAATTTTTTTTTAAAGATAAGGGGTCCTATAGTTTACAGTGAATATTTTTGAAAGGATAATAGTATTCTTTTGTAAAAGGTGCATTTTCAGCAGTGACTAACACCTTAAATTTTCAAATAAGTATTTTGCATTAAAACAATGATATACACAAAAATCAAAACATTGTTTTACACAATTGCAACATTTAATATAAACGACGCCTTTGACTTACATTTATAGGTAATGTTATCGCATTAAGTTACTACATCTAAAGCCTAATATAGTTGCCATAACAGTGTTTGAGCATCATTCCTGTTAATTTTTAAGAAGACATAAGGACACATTTTTATGATTTTTTGTTTCACTCCATTTTTACCCCATTCATTACTATCACTAGATGTATCTTAAAATTGAGAAATAAATGTATATAGGGAAGTTACACCTATGTATGAGAAGTTCTCTTTAAATAGATTTCATTGATTCCATGTACCATGGTACCATGTACCTCGGTACCATGTATCACCCTCTTCCATGTACCTTAAGGTCTCTCTCATATACGACTATGTATATCAAGATGAGTAGATTTTTCCATGTATTGATGTGTATATAGGAAGAATGGGTATATTAAAAGGCTCAGTATAGAAATAGTGGTATATAAAAAAGGGGACCATTTTGGGGGATATAAGGAACCTTCACCATGGCTACATCAAATAATTTCCTCAAAAAGTCTCAATTTCTCAAAGGTCCAAATTTTGCACCATAGAAAATAAAAATGAGGACAATACTAGTGGAAGAAAAACTCTGGGACATAGTTATTGGTGATGAAACTTGACCTAAGGATATTTTAGCTAAGCAAACGTATGATGAAGTATATGCAAGGTCACTTATTCTCATCAATTTTGGAGTGGAAGATGAAATACAATGACATATTAGTTAAGAAAAAATATAAAAATATGCATGGGACATACATTGTATAATATTTGAAGGAAGGAATGAAGCCACAAATCTTCATATTTAGTCACAACTATATACATTGAGTCCATGATGGAGATAGTATAGAATAAATTTTACAAAGAGTTGCATACTTGAAAATAAAAATGAACACCATGGGAGAAAATATGGATGGCAAGCTCTTGGTATCTATTGTACTTAGAGCTTTCCCTAAATCATTTCAAACATTGGTTACATCTCTTAAAGTATCAAATAGAAAGGTGTCATTTGAAGAAGTGGTAAACATCCTTCAACAATAAGAAATAGAAAATCAATTAAGAGATAAGTAGTCCAATAATGCACTTATCTCTATAAAGAAACCTCAAAAAGGTTCAAAGGGTCTTTCCAATTCATCTTCATTAGAAAAACAACCTCAATGGAGGAGGAGGTATTTTCATATTTGTGAAAAATAAGGACATAAAACCAAGTTTTATAAATATAATTTGATGACATGGGGCTCAATTTTGTAGACCTCCTTAGAGAAATCAATAGTTTCAATTATAAAATCAACAAGGGTAAAATCAACAATGGCAACAACAAGGGTACATTGTTTAAAATGAACCTAAATAAGATTATGAAGAAGAGTATGAAATAGAACATAAGGTCCTCATGTCTAATGAAGTGACAAAATAAATAAATAAAGGGATCAGTAAACAATCCAAGAAACAAAGTGAAATTCAAAAGTGTGGGTCATCAAAAACTAGTGAAGGTGGAGAATTTTTAAAACTTAGGTATTGTTTACAATTGATCCTAAAAAAAATTGATACTTGTAAAGAGTACTTTGAAAATGGTGTGAAAATATCTATTGGTGTTGTGAGAAGAATGTGCATGGAATTATTCACTCTTGATATCCTTGAGGTGCAATGTAGAAAACAAATAGAAATAATTGAAAAGTTGAAGCACAATCCCATGAAGGCAAGTGTTTGTTGCAGCACAAACAACCTTCTTAAAAGGAAATTTTTTGCTTATGATATAGGTGATTTGAATTCTACAGTGGCAAATGTATGTTGTTATACAAGTGATATCATGCAAGGGACACATATAGATTGTGATATCAAGGATTTGAATATTGTTGGTAAGAGAAGAATTTGTGTATAAGACGATCGTATTAGCCATGAAAAAGGCCATATTGTCAGATTTGAAAGTGGTAGTGATAGTATTGAAGGTCATTATGATGATGATGTGTTGTATTTGAATGTTTTTTTAATGTTGTTGGTGATAGTGAAAGAGACCACAAAATTGGGTGTTTTGAAAAGCATACCAAAGGAATTGGTTCAAAACTAATGAGAAAAATAGGATACAATGGTATAGGTTTGGGAAGATATGGGAAAGGTATGAAAATACCCATAATTTTAGATATAAGGCCAAAGAATAAAGGCCTTGGATATATTGGTCAAGTAGAAAGTAGTGACACTAAATTTGTAAAAAAATAATCATATATAGAGAATGAAGCTCCTAGGATGAGTTGTTGCAATTATTGTAGAATATCTAGATATGTGATAGCTAGGTGTTGGAACCTACATCCTTGTAATATTTTATGAGGTAATAACCACTCTCAAAGAAAGTGTTGTCACAAAGATAAAGTAATCGATAAAATACATATGAATTATTTTCTATTGAATGCATCTAAATGGGATAAAGTAAAAGAAATGTTGAATGGATTCTATAGAAAAAATAAAGTTTGGTGGTTGAAAAATATCACAATTTTTCAAATGTATATTTTCCATGGAGTACTGTAATCTTGGGAAACTTGAAATAAAAAAATGACCTAGGCTATGCTTAGAAAATCCTATAGAAGAATATGACTTGATCTATGATCGAAAGGCTTGTAGTAACAAAACCTACAATGAAATATTATGGGGAATATTATGAATATGTGGATTGAAATAGAAGCTATAATTTAGTTGTAATTTCCTAGAGGTTATGACCTAAATGAAGATATGTTGACCCAAAGGTAACCTAGAGGTAATGACCTAAAGTTAGATACATTGACCTAGAGGTAACCTAGAGCTAATGACCTAGAAGTGACCCAGAGGATGACCTGAAGGTAACCCAAATATAAAAACTAGAGGTGACTCATATCCAATGACCCAAAGGAAATGATCTAGAGGTAGACCTAGTAAATATTACTTAGATATAGAGTAAAATACAAAGTTAGAGCTAGAGCTAGAGCAAGAGCAAGAGCCAAATCCAAAACCAGGGTACACTTTTAATTTACCAACAATAGGAATTATGGGGGGTAATGATATTTATACAAAATAATGTAATAAGGGGGATTTTATACATTATTGCATTATTTGATTTTTTATAATTATTAGGAACTGATTGAAGGGATTTTAACAAAGATATAATAAAATATGTGGCACAAAACATAAGGATAAAGTGAAGGGTTGAAGCAAGTGGAGCTGCCATTAACATTGAAGCAAATTGAATATCAACCTGAATATCAGGTTCCTTCTCATGATTAACAAGAAAGTAAGTACTATAGATGTTCCAAGACCATCATATGCTCAAAATAACACTAAAAAACAAGCCACTAAGATTTTATAGTTCTTTCCTAATATGGAAAACCTGCTTCATTTTGATCCTTCAACTCTATGCAAGATGAAGGATATACAAATATCCATAGGAATAATATTTTGACATTGTAAAGAGATCTAGAAGAATTATTTTTCAACCAAAAGTTAATGTTGGTCAAGCTTAACCATTAGCTAGACTTTTAGCTTGACCAAACATAAAGGAATAGTTGTATCTATTAGACTTCAATTTAGAGGAAAAAAATCAAAATTTAGTGTAGAAGAAATTAATAAAAGCATGTCTAATGCCATTAAATTTAGACTTAGTTAAGAAAGGCAAATTTAAATGGGCATTACACTTTTTTTAAGTAAGCTATGTATGGATTCTATTGTGGGACACTCCCATTAAAAGTAAAAAAAAATGCATTTGTTGTCAGGTCAATTAAACCTATCTAGCTTGTCCTTTTGTTAGAGATATTCTTCAATTTTATTTTTGACAAATATGCATTTGATTTTTCTCAAACTATTAGGTTTATGCAATCAAATCCTTGACATCATTTTCATTAAGAGGTAAAATTTCACTCAGCTAGTTGCCTTCTAAAATATGAAATTTTCCAAGATGAAGATCAATACTATAATTGGCTAAATTATCTACTACTCAGTTTTCCTTCTTACAAATATGATTATATTTCCAAGAGACTATCATATTTTACATAGTTTCTAAAAATAAATGGAATCAAACAATGCCCAATATAACTTTAACAAAAGGAATACATGGAGCTATAAAGTACACAAAATATAATGTGGTGTCCATATACACCAATAATATCACTGGAATATAATTGAAAATACACACCAATAATATCACTAGAATGGAATTAAAATTACTCTCCAACTGATTAATGGAAATACTAGTATGAAGGGGTATCTATACTGAAATACATGATGCTTTTAGGTCAAGGTTGTGAGGCTAGACCTCATGAATAAACTATTATAAAAATTATAAATGTGTTTTTTTCAAAATTTACACTACAAGTATAAATAGTCGGTTTTGACCTCAAGAGAAGCTTAACCACCATATATTCCAACATCCCCCATTAAGTTGAATGGGGACACAAAGAGAGATCCTCACTTTGCATCATCCCTTAAGGGACACTCTCCAACTCCAAGAAGCTCCCACATGCACATAAAGGTGGCCTCAAGCATGACCTTGGTTAAGACATTCATTTTTTGCTCTAATGTGTTAGCTTTTGATGATATATATTAAAGGAAATGCAACCACAAGATGTAAAATGAGCAAGCAATGATAACTATATGATAATGGCACTATAATATGCAGGAAAAATATATAAGAAACTTTTGCAATAACTCAAAAATATGCCATTAATGAAAGCTCACGAAAATAGTACAATGTAATATAATGGAGGACATGAACACTCCAAAAATACATGAAGGATCTACATTGTACTCACTATACTAACTAGCTACTAATGCTACTTCATTCAACTACACTCAACTCTCTCAAAGGCATATATATATAGGGAGATAAGTCCCTTGGCCTTTCATCTACCCATGACTCTTCATCTACCTAACCTATGACTCATGTACATGTGGACTACATGCACATTTACATCATTGCACATTCTAACACTTGTGCATTTATTACATTGCATGAAGTAACTACTCAAACCTTACTCTAAGGTAAACTCCTACTCTAGTTATGTACCCAAGGTGGTACATTAGCATGTACCAAATAATGTAATATACTCCAACACCCCCTGTATTACATTATTTGGGTATTGAAGACTTTAGTCTTCAATATGGATCTTCATATTTATCTTCAATAAGGTCTTTGTCTTGATTTTGGAATTTGAGCTCTTCTTTCCTACTTTCTTCATTGTACCCTTTGCCTGTATCAGGATGAATATCTTCATCTTGTTTTTTTAGCTCACTCTGATCTGGATTCAGCTTGAAAGTACTTTCTTTCATCTTCATATTTTCTTTTCTGTCACGCTTCCTTTTCCTTCTTCTTCTTCTTCATTTCTACAATTTTGTTAATGATATATCTTCTTCTTGTTGAGTTAGTATATCATCACAATAGTATTGACTAGGATTGTTATTTTGCTTCTTGTTTTGAAAGAATTCAAAAACAATCAATGATAGATATATCATCAAACATTATTCCAAAGTAAATATAATTATATTTTGAGTATTCCACCAAGCTCTAAAAAGTACTTCATGAAGATAACCAATTAATGTCATAAAATTTCCTTCCTTTGCTTCCTTAAGAAACATCGAGAATATTTCTTTTTTACTAGTGGACAAGTATTTGTACCCATCAAAGGTATCTATTAAATTTTGAGAATAAAATTCCAACTCATGAAATAGTTCCTCATTATTGAATGCATTCCTTACTATTTCATCCATGATTCTTCTAAATAATTCTTTGAAGTGGGACTCCTTATAGCTCCCTAGTGTTTTTGAGAATGCTTTGAGAATCTTAATGTTCAATCTATGGTTTTGATAAGACTTTACTTTTCCCAAATCTCTAGTTAGAATACCTTTTAATTCCCAAGTATTTAGGACAATTTTGATGGAAATTTTGTATTTCAAAACCTTTGAAGTTGTCTACCTTATGACTCCCTAGTTTAGAGTATGTGAACTAACTTGATAAAACCTTATCAAATATTAGGTTTTGTAGAATCCCTTATATCTCCCAAGTGTTTAGAGTATGCTATGGTCTTGATAAAGTGCTTAGCATCTATTAGATTTCCTTTTGAGTTGATTCCCTAATATTTTGAAGATAATGGTAATATAATGATCAACTCCTATTTCACCTTATTTCTCCCTATTGAAATATGCACTTTTCAATTTGATGAAGTTCTCTATTTTCAAAAACTCTATGGTTGGATTCCTTTTGTCCCTTTAATTTGTATATGAGACAAGTATAAGCAATAATTTCCAACTCTTTAAGCAATTCAATGTTTTTGCTTCCTTTATCCTTAATTTTCAATGGTTTAATTTTCTAAATTCCAATAATCTAAAGTTTGATGTAGTACTCCTTATATCTCCCTAATTTGGAATTTTAGAAAATGATAATATTTGCAAAAGAATAATGCTTTAATTTTTCCAAGGTAGAAAACCTTATATCTCCTATTTTAATTATTTGCAAATATTATGATATTTGTATTTCAACTAATGCACTTTTGAAATATCACTTAAGGATATAAACTCCTTGTTTTGATTTGCTTTCTAATTCACTAAGGTTGTTATTTGCTTATATCTCCAATGCAATAATAAATAAACTCAACCTTATATAATGCACCTTATATCTCCTTGCATTTAATAGAAGGTAAATATTAAATTCATGTAAAAATATACCTTCCTTGTAATGTTGTAGGTTGCTAGATGATTGGCTCCTATTTTGACTCCTCTATCCAAGCTTTAGGTATTGTATTTGCTTATCTTCAATGTATGACAATGAGCATTGAATGCTCTTACATTCAATGGGTGCCTTATGATAGTCTTCTCCTCCTTCAATGCACTTTGACCACCATGTAAGCTATATGAGCGCACTCTTCTTTAGACTAGGCTATTAATACACCATTCTTCCTTGAAATGCATGACACATGGTGCTTTACATTGCACTAGAATGTAGGATCACTTGCTAGGTGGTGTTTGGAGGTTACAACCTTTTGCAAGCATTATTTTAGGTGGTGCAGGCCTTTGAGCATTGAATTAATGATTAATATCCCTTCTTGGCTTTGAATGGAGCATTACTCCAAACCTGGGTGCTCCTTACCTTTGTGCAAGCGTTATGTAAATGGGGTACTCTTCTTCCTTTGTGCCAAGTGGCACAAGATTCCTTTGGTTGGTGTGGCAAGTGGAGGCTCCTTCCCTTGCATGCAACCAACCTCTTCAATATTCCTTATCACTAGTTCTTGCCAACTTTTGCTAGTTGTTTCGCTCAACAAGCTTTCTCCAATGTATGGTGGCTCCTCTCCAACAAATGGTGGCTCCTCTTCAACAAAGGTGGCTCTACTCCAATGAAGGTGGCTCTAAGGTGCTTCAATATTATCTTCTAGGTGGTTTTTCATCCAAGATTTTATCCTTATCCACTTGGGTAATGCACCTTGCTACTTGCACCTTGATTTTTTCTACTTATGTTATTTCTTTACGTTGTTCTCCTTGCAACTTGCACTATTATTGTGTTATATTATCCTTGCTAATGTCGTTATGCTACCCTTACTTGGTCTCTTTTTAGTTGTAGGTTCTTCTTACACTATGAGCACTACTTTCATGAGACCGATGGTACTGAATTTGGTGTCTTTAGACACCTTGAATACTATGCTTTTGAGCCCTTTAGTTGGCTCTCTTCCCTTTGCTTCAAAGTTTGCTCTTCAACCTTGATGATACGACCACTTGATGACTGTAATTTACTTGTTGTTTTAATACCTTAAGACCCTCTAACTTTTGTCCTCCTTTTGCTACGTTGGACAAGACAAGTATGGTGCAATTATGTAATGTAAATAAATCTACAATAATTAAGATAAAATACCTTAATTTGCACCAAAAATTTTGAGACTTTTTGGTCTCCTTTTTGAAGCTATCTTCCTTCCTTTAGTATGGTAACTTCTTCTCTATCCCTTGATGGTAAATAGTGATTTAATGTTGCCTTCTTGTACTAGGTAACTCTCTCCTCTAACTCCTTTGCTTGGTTAACTTTACAATGATAATTCCAAGCTTTTCAATCATGCAAATAGTATCCCCTTTTAGATGGCTTTACTTTGCACTATAGTATATGCACTCTATGCTTTAGAATAGAGTCTTTTTTGCTTTCAATAGAAGGTAGGATGTTGATATTTTTATTTCTTTCAAAATATATCTAACTCCTCTTTCTTATGTGTAGGTTTTAACCCTTGTAGAAACTATCTTCTGCACTTCCTTGAAGACTTTAATATGAAACCTTCTCCTTTGCAACTTTAAACTCTAATGTGGTGCTTAATGAAACTTAATAATGAACTTAATATAAGTGTTCAAATAATGAACCTTTTGCACCTAAGTTGCATACCTTTTTAACCTCCATAGATGATGTATTTCTTGGTGATTTGGATCACCTAATTGCTGCCCTATGTTAGATGAAATCACAACTCTTTCTTTCTGTCCAAAACAACTCTTTAACTCACCAATTTGCAGCTTTGAAACTCCTCTAACTTGCTGCCCAAAAATGTAGTTTGGTGGCTTTAACTCTCCTTCAGAATGCACTCTAAAAATCTGAAACTTAGCAGCTATTAATGCTACCCAAATTGCTTCCCTTTTGTTGTCCTCAAATCTGAAATTTTCAGATTGTAATGCAGTCAATGTCTTCTCCGATATGTTGTCCTTGAATCTCCCAAATTTTGTAGGAAACTCCTCCAAATCACAATTGAGACTTGTCTCCTAGAGACCTTCAATTTTCTGCTGTAAAATTAGAAAACTCCTTTCTCCGAATTAGCCTTCAAAACCTTCAAAGGTAATCTTCAAATCTCTCATATTTGGTGGTTTCTTTTAACTCCTTTCTCCTTCAACCTCCTTGTCAAAATCTGGCTTCAATATTGGCCTATTTTCTCTTCTCAAGAATTTGAATGTCTTGAGGTCTTCACTATTCTCCTCTAAAATTTGGCAAACTCCTTGCCAAATCCTTCTCCTTTTGGGCTTGTTGTTGGATGGCGACAATTGTCCCAAAACCTCCTTTATCAGGAAATTTTCCTTGCTAGTAAATTTCTCCAATGAGTTCTCCTAAAATTCTCCTCTAATGGCCTTCTCCAAATCTCCTTCAATGGCCTTCTCTAAAATCTACAATGAGGCTTTCCTAGCCTTCTCCTTCTTTCTCCTTTCAATTCTTCCTTGAGACCTCTTCTCTTGGGCCTTCAATTTCTGCAACCTCTAGTCTTCTCAAAACTTCAATGAGACCTTCCTTGATCTCTTTAATCTTCAACTATGGAAGTTTTGCAATGAGATCTCCTTCTTGGATCTCTGAAATCTATAGCTTCTAAAATATATAATAGGACCTTTGCTAGTCCTTCTCAATATTCAATCTTCCAAATCTAGAAGTTCTTCAATGGGACCTTTTGTGGGTCTCTTCAACTTCTTCAATGTGAAGTTTTCAATCTTCAATGGAGATCTCCAATCTCCAATCTTCTCTAGGACTCTTTTCCTTGAGTCTCTTCTTCCTTCAATGGGGTCTTCTTTCTAGGACCTCCTTCTTGATCTGCAGTCTTCAATGTGGCTTCTTTGGCCTCCTCCTTTCTTCTCAATATTTAGCTATGGAGTCTTCAATCTGCAAATCCTACAATGGGACCTTTTCCTTAGGCCTCCAAATCTTCAATCTCCAACTTGTTGCTTCAGGTACTGGATTGATTCCAAAGAAGATATTCTTCCTAGCTCTTGTAGGAAGCTTCCCAAATTTCTTTGAATCTCCTTTTTCTACAACAAAATATTAGAAACTGTAATGGAAGAAACTTTAAATCTTGAGATAATGAATCTTCACTAGTTGATTTGTCAATCTAGTGGAATCAATGTTGAGTCCTAGTCTTCACGAGTTTTTCTGCAACTCTGTGGAAAGACTCTAGCCAAATGTAATTTCAAAAATTCTAAAAATGAGATTTCTTATCTCCTCTCTATCTCTCTTGTGGCTCTCCCTATTTCCTATCGATCTACCATGTGCTCTGATACCACTGTTAGCTTTTGATGATATATATTAAAGGAAATGCAACCACAAGATGTAAAATGAGCAAGCAATGATAACTATATGATAATGGCACTATAATATGCAAGAAAAATATATAAGAAACTTCTGCAATAACTCAAAAATATGCCATTAATGAAAGCTCACAAAAATAGTACAATGTAATATAATGGAGGACATGAACACTCCAAAAATACATGAAGGATCTACATTGTACTCACTATACTAACTAGCTACTAATGCTACTTCATTCAACTACACTCAACTCTCTCAAAGGCATATATATAGGGAGATAAGTCCCTTGGCCTTTCATCTACCCATGACTCTTCATCTACCTAACCTATGACTCATGTACATGTGGACTACATGCACATTTACATCATTGCACATTCTAACACTTGTGCATTTATTACATTGCATGAAGTAACTACTCAAACCTTACTCTAAGGTAAACTCCTACTCTAGTTATGTACCCAAGGTGGTACATTAGCATGTACCAAATAATGTAATATACTCCAACATAATGAAGCCATGAATATTGGATCTAATAACCCATGAGCATGAAGCCATCTCAAAAAGTGCATCCACATCTCTATGTGCTTTATCCATCAGTAGAACACTCGATTACATAAAATTTGGATACTGATCTAATTATCACATCAAAGAGTTACTGGAAAGCTCTAAGGAATTTCAATTTCCTCCAAAATCATCAACATCCACCTGAGATGCTTATTTGTCTCCTTAGAAATATAATATTAAGCCTCTATGGAGGATTGAGAAATGATGGATTGGCATCTAGAATAACATGAAATTGGGTTGTATCCCAAGTAAAATACAAATCTTGTGGTGGAACACCACTCATCCAAGTCACCTAGCCAATAAGCATCTAAAAAATCTATCAATATTGGATGGAAGCCAATGGAATAGTGAATGTCCATCAGATAGGCCCCTTTGATTATATAATAATCCTCTTAGTTGTTTTCTAAAGAATCTCCTAATGTGTCTACATGTATCTAGAGCAATAGGTAACAAAAAAGACTATATACAATCTAGTGTAAGATAGAGCAGTCCCATAAGAGACCAATACAACATGGCATCCACCAAAGGTGTGGTTCAATCAATCCAAAATTTTAGACCTAAGGCAAAAGGGGTCTAAGTAAGCTTACATTCCTCCATTTTAAATGGTTGAAGAAGATCCAAATAATACTTGGGATAAGAAATGGAGATGCCAAGTCTATCAGATCAATTAGAATCCCTAATAAATAATGAAAACGCCCCAAATCTATCATATCAATGGTGGAAAAAAGTTGTGACTTCATATCGTGAATCAAAGTAGAGGATCTACCAGTGATGAGAAGATCATCAACATACAACACAATCACCAAAGTTTCCTCATTCCGATGTTTAATGTAAAAATCATGTTCAGTCTCACAACACTAAAACCAACAACTAAAAAAAGGAATGGATCTTTTCATACCATGCATAAGGTGCCTACTTAAGTTCATACAAGGACCTACTCAAATGATAGACTAATGGAGTAGGTCCTCAAGCTCAAAACTAGGTGGATGTTGCATTGAGATTCCATCCTAAAATTTTCCATGTAGAAATGCACTCTTCACACCCATATAATGAAGCTTCCATCCATAGGAGGTAGCAATGATCCTAACTAAGTCCATCCTAGCCATAGGTGCAAAAGTCATATAATAGTCCATTAGCAATAAGACATATATGGTGCTTCTTAATCGTCCATTAGTAATAAGACATATATGGTGCTTCTTAACATGACCATCTAATGTGTATTTGGTCCTATAGACCTATTTACATCCAACGGAATTATTTCCTTCTAAAAGGGGGACCAATTTTCAAGAACTACTTCTCATCAACATCTTATACTTTACTACCATAGAATATTCTCATTCTGGCTTATCCTTAGCCTAAGATTATGTGATATGAGGTTAATAAATGTTTACCTTTAACACCAATATCCAAGAAGGAGCCTTCTTATGTCATTCAAGAGATAGAATAGGTAAAGCATCCTTCAAAAGCATCTCAACCCACTTGTGTGTTGGATAAACCAAATACATGTGTATCCTATGCTATATCAATATTAGAAATGAAACAAAAGAATCTGGCTCATCACCACCCACCTCATCATATAAAATTAAAGCATTCTAAATTGGCGTGTCCTACTCATCCTACCCTACTCTTAGAAAAAAGGAAGTTGCCTAAGATGGTACCTATAAAAGGGTAAAATCGATAGGTAAGGAACAACCACTCAAAAAATATGATGAAGAAGAAGATGCTCTAATAGGGATAGAGCCAACCAAAATATTAGAAGAACCTACTGAATCTAGAATAGGTAAAGATTCAAAAGAATAAATAATTAAAATATTTGGTAAAGGTGTGGAAGAAGTACATAAAATAACCTCATCAAATATGGCATCTCTATGGATCAAAACCTCATAACTATGAGGATCATTAATGTAAAAACCTAGATAAACGTACACTGGTTGTAACATCTAACTCATTTGAAGATGGATCAAACTAGGATGATGGTTGACAAGGGTAATTTTTTTATTTATTTTCTAGATATCTTTTTACACCCTTTTTGTATCAATACATAGCATTAATATCCCATATTTAGGAATTCAATTATTGCAGTCGATGTTCCAAGTGGACGAGACTGGCCATGTCTCAAAAATAAGTGTTATTTTATGATCTCTTCCATCTCACCCATTGTTTGGTACATTAAAAATCATGACATGGGTTATCTTATAGGTCCCATATCACTTAGAGAGGGGCGCATAACTCCTTTAACATGTTTAGCAGATTCCTTGAGTTTGACCTAACTCATGTAATGCTAAACATGCAAGGATAGCGTGAATGTTATGGTGCTTAACTAGAGACCATACACCTGACATCATGGGTAGTTAAGGTTATGCTATTCGCTTGGCTCTGTTCATGGATCTCTTGATGATATTGCAAACACAGTTGTTTTATCCCATACCAAACTATTGAGGTGTCTTTTTTCAAAGTGTTAGATCCCTTTTCAAGGCTTGCCCCTCATTAGGTAAATTCTTTCTAGAAGACATAGACCTTCCATCAAGACCCTAGTTTGCAATCCACTTTGAGAACCACCACCATACTGCTCGTAGAGGGGACCTAGATGGGCATCCCATTCCACCCATCCTTAACAGTCTCTCACGAGTCTTTATTATTTATCTACTTATAACCCAATGGAGTAGGTGACTTATTTTATTATTCATCCCCATTGATGGGTCTAATTCTAGGATAGGATGGGTTAGGGTAGGTTTAATTTTGTTCTCCTCAAAAGGTTTCTTGAATCCTACCATATACCATTAACCACACTTATGAGCATGCAACCCCTCTTTAAAATATTTATTTTTAGTGTTATTAACAATTAATTTCCATTCATGTTTCTAAGTTAGTTTACTAAACAATCCCTAAATTAGGAGAAAGCTTTTACCATAATCCATGTTTTAAAATTTTAAGGGTTCTTCACCCTAAGTCTTAAGTTTTTCCTAAGAAAATTAAACCTAAAATTGATCTTGTTTTACATGTAGTAATTCAAAGCTATCTAATATAAAGCTATATTAACAGAGGCTATTTTAACTTAGGATAAAATGTCATTCTTTACTTACTTTAAGAAGCTAAATTAACAAAACAATGAAATACTAATTTAACTTAAAATTATAGGAAATATAAAAGTAAAATAAAAACAATAAGAGGTTCTTTATTCTTGGAGTTTAATAAAATCACTTATTTTGAAATCATCATTGTTCTTTATAATTCTAAGTAAAACTTCCATCAAAACAATAAGAAAACGCTTTTCTTATTGTACCCTATAAGAATTCAATAATAGTGGGTCTATTCAAATAATTAAAGTGGGTCCTTATCAAGTGGGTCTTTACCCATCACTATAAAAGGACATGCATCTATGAGAGAGTTTGACATTTTGCATATCCTTACTTAAGTCAAATGGAAATAATAGTTTCTATAATCTTGAAAGAAATACTACATATTACCTAAACTTCAAATTTAGTAGTGGACTCATATACATGTCGAAAGGAGGTTAAAATTTACTTACGAATAAATATAAAAAAATATGAAAGTCAAGTTAAATTTATCTAAGCAAGACGAAGGTATAAGAGCCAAAATTAATAATATCTAAACAAACTAAAGGAGTGAAAGTCAAATCCTTTTGTTTTTTTCATATCTCAGCTAGCAAAATAACTCCATAAATCATAAAATAATATGCAATTCCTTCCTAAAATTCAACCACATTCTTTCATTTTCACTATTATGCAAGGTATTGGGTTCTCAAAAGTCATCTGAGCATTTTTTGGCCTTATCTAATTTGGAATTCTCAATACATTCCTAACTTCTAGAAATACAACTCTTATCTACTTGACCCTTTTAAAGATAAACACTCATAGTGAAAGGGATTCCAATAAGGGACTTTATAGTAATTCTATCATGGGCCTTAAGTAACCTTTCTTTTCTAATATTACCTACTCTAATATTTCTAATCGCTCTAACATTGAGAAAGCCAACATGAGTTAATTATAGATATGAAAGTTCCTTGCTATATCCGCTAAAAAATAAATTACTTATTGTTCGAATTCTTTCATCTCTGGATTTCGAGAGTTCAATTAATTGAAAAGCAATTCCTAACAATGTTTATGGTCCCAACAGGTAATCATGGGGACATCTTCTAAACAGCCACCTAATCAATGGGAGATGTCTCTTAAAATTAATTATATTAGATTTCAATCAAATCCATGAATGAGGACGTCTTTCAAAACATAAAAATGATTTTCACAATAGCCATGCAATAATGATAGATGCTCTTCAAGATAATCAAAGTGATCTGTAATAAATTTAGTCTTTTATAAGAGATGTCTTAAAAATATTTGAGTTAATATTAATCATAATATATGGTGGCCCCTATAATGCATGTTCCTACTATGCAACTGATTACTCACACAGTCACAACACACAGTTTGCTCGACAATTATCAAAAATAAATTACTATCAACCAAATTTTATTTTTTAATTGGCACACAACATCCATCAAAACAATCAGTTTGTCCTCCAATAGTGATGTAATATCTTCGACATATTTTTATTTTAAGAATTCACACCCAGATGCAACACTGTTTCATTTCTTCATACATACATATTAACCTAATGGCAATTTTGGAACCCCATAGCTATCTACCGATATCTTAACCCTAGAGGCATTTGTAATCTAAAATAGTTTTTAGAGGTGTCTGTTATTTTAATAATAGTTATCATGACGAACAAGAGAAAATAGATGTCTACCCAAAATTGCTTGGTTATCCTAGGTGAACAAAAGAAACAACTATCTATCAAAATTATCATTTTATCTTACTGTTATTATAGACGAATAGAAGAAATAGTTGTCTATCAAAATTATGATTTTATCTACTACTGTTTTCATGGATGAATAAAAGAAACATAATAGTATAAAAATAGATAGATAAATTTCTCAAACATCATATAGCAAAAATGCATAGTATTTAGAGAAATCAAGAAATGATCTATGTTTTTATGGACAACTACTAGCAACTGTCTCAAGCTCGGGTTCCCAATGCTACTCACACGCACACCCAATGGCCTTGCTCACACACACATACGCAAACACTTTCACACACGCACCCACCCCACTATACCTTTACGCAAACCCATATATAGAATATGGCTCATGTAGGGAAACCCATATATAGAATATGGCTCACGTAGGGAAGGCCACTTATCATCATATCCTCTAGCCAGGTGACGTGAACCTTCAATGCCAAGCAATCTTCATTTACAAAGAAGGTGATTAAACCATCGTATTATCATTTAATTACTTTTGAACTTGGTTAAGTGTAATATGTTTAACCATGAATGATTATATATATATATATATATATTTTTTTTTCAAAGTATAAGGAAAGCAATATAAGAATACAAGGCATATATACTTGTATTATGCAGTATACAACCTAAATGCAACTACATGAAATGCAATTATAGGATCCACTTGTTGATAAGGTATCTCTTTTCATCCTTATCAAGTGGGTACCCCACTGCCATGATTTACCACTCATACTTTTTGGCAATTTGTACTTGCAAAACAAAAGCCATTAGTAGTACCATATTTGAAGTAATAAAACATGCTAAAATAAATGTTTAATAGCTACAAATAACAATATCCTAGATAATCATCAATATATTTTTCCATCAATCATAGGCAAAAATATCAAAGATGATCAATCCACAATATGGTAGATGTTTATTGACCAAACATAATCAACAATAACATAGATTTCCATTGGTCAATCATAATTATCCATATTGTAGGCAACTATATAGAGATCAAAATAGTAATTTCATAGAATGTTCTGGGGAGGACCATTACAATTAAGATGATATGCCTTTTAGGTATTAGAATTCCTCACAAAGATACATTTATGACCCTTTGGCACCTTCTTCTTCTAAATATCCTTGGGGTAAGTGAGCCCATGTTGAAAATCTAAATATTGAATTTGAGACACATCTAGCTTATCCCTTACCAATCTCTCAAAAGCTATCATTCTTTGGGCCGATTTAGTAGGAACTCTATGAAGAACATGTGCTTATACTGAGAGGGGGGTGAACAAGTATAACATAAAACTTTTCCCCAAATAGTAGCATCAACATTAATAAAATAGTGAACATCACACAAAGCATCACACACATGAGAGACATAATTTTTAACGTGGTTCACCCAATGTGGGCTACCTCCACAGAAAAATATTTCTTCTAAATATTTCTCAAATAATATTTTGGGAATCCTTCCCAAGTACAATGTTTATGGACCTCTGTCCAAAGGAGATGTTGATCCCCTAATCTCAAGTTCATGGATCTCTTCCATAGGAGAACTCTTTCCCCTTCTGCTCTGGCTAGTGATCTTCTAGAAGACTCTGTCTCTCTATTGCACTTGACTGGTGGATCTCTCTCCACTTGAAGACTCCTCACTCGGATCTGTCTTCAATTATCCTGGTTGTTGGATCTCTATCCACTGAGACTCTATCCTCTATACTCTATCACCTCCAAAGCTCTGTCTCAATAGGTTCACTCAGAACCTTCTCAAATCTTCTCAACAAGCTCACTTAGAACTTGTCCAAATCTGCTCAATAGGTCCACATAGAACTTATCCAAATATTCTCAACAAGGTCCACTCTTATTACCCTTCAAATATGCTCAATAGGTCCAACCTCTCAAATCTGCTCAATAAGTCCACCAGAACCTGTCCATTCTCAAAAGTCCTCTTTTTCTCTGCCATCTGCTAATAAGTCCTCTTCTAGGACTTTTTCTTATCTCGCTTTCTGGAAGCTTCCACAAAAGCTTACTCAAATAGTCCCACAAGCCTTCTCAAAGACTTGTCTCAAATCTACTTAACAAGCTCACACGAACTTGTCCAATCTCATAGAATCATAAAGAGAATTGTTAGAGACTCAATATGTTCTATACTTAATGCTCAATCAATATCTCAACTCAATCTCATAGAAGCATAAAGAGAATTGTTAGAGACTCAATATGTTCTATACTCAAATCCCAATCTCAACTCAAATCAATCTCATAGAAGCATAAAGAGAATTGTTAGAGACTCTATATGTTCTATTCTCAAATCTCAATCTCAACTCAAATCAAGAATATAGAATAGTTTGTTTTATGGAACTTGAACAACCACATGCATCCACTTGACTAGGCTCAATCAACTCAACTCAACCAATCACCTCAATGAACAACCCTTTCTCACAAACCCTAGTCCAAGCATGTATCAATCAACTCAAAATGTTTCCAACAATGCTCAACAACAAATCTCACATAACAATGATACTCATGTTCTCTTCTAACTCAAGTTCAAGTTCTTTGCACAACCAATGGGCTCCAACAACAATGCTTATAAAACAAGGTTTAATCACAACTCTCAATCCAGAAAACCTTGAAGCATTAAACCAATCACTTTCGAAAAGGAAACCACAATCAATCCTTTTCACTCCAAAGATATTTTCAGAAATCAACCACCATAATCAATCAATAGGAGAATGTGCCCATACCTTTTATGAAGATGAAGAAGCCTCTTTGGAAATCTGCCACAATCACAATATTCTTTTGCCAATCTTCACAAGGGTTAGAAGATCATAAAATAATCAACATTACTCCACTTCACAATAATATTCACCAAGGCTTTTAATTAGAAAACCTTCTTAAGAATTAATGCACAACTTCCTTATCACTCCTAAAACCACTTGTACCATAAAATAAAATAAATCAAATCATTGCATAACCTTGTCACTCCACAAACCACTTATACCATAAAATAAATCAAATATTTTATATCCTTCCTTTCAACACTTTTGCACTCAAAAATAATCACAAAGCTTTCTTAGGCAATATCTCACATTAATCAAATATCAAACCTTATTAAAATATTAAAGCTTGCTCAACCTTATATCTCCCACAAAAATCATAATCAAACCTTAGCAAGCAAATATTTTAATTAAACTATTGACCCCCACAAATATCGGAGTCGGAGCGCATACCTCAAAGGAGCCCTCGAAGGGCCTTGGCATTTCGAACCTCTACCCACCGTGCTGCCAAGCGACAGCTAAGCCGCGTGAGCTAACACTGCCCACGTGAGTGCCTTGGGCACTCTCTTCCTTAAACCGTGTGCGCTTTCCTCACAAGGCGCCAAAACTTTGACCGTCCATGACTTGACTGCCCACGTCACACTCCATGAAATTCATTGCGCAATATTCGGATGCAAAAATACTTTGGGTTTTCGAAAATCATGCGACACGACTTAGGTTTATTAAATGGAAAACCTTTGGCTTATTTATATAAGCCATCCTTCAATGCGAATACGTCGGCCCTTTTAACATTGCCCTCATGACGTCGGCGGTGCCAATAAGAAAGGAGGGAAAAACCTTTTATTTAATTTTAAAATTTAAATTTAAATTTTAAATAAATTAAAATTTAAACTAAACCTTTAAAATTAAATTTCTCCATCATCGGGGCACCTTTTTCGATGAAACGAAAATCCAACTTGGGTTTTAAGAAAAACCCATTTCAAATCTGCCATCCATTGGTTTTAAATAAAACCTTTCCTTGCCTTCCTTGGTTTTCATAAAAACCTTTTGCTAAGCTTCCCTTGAAGCTCCTTTTGGAACCAAATGCCATGCATCCCTTCTAGAACCTTTGATCAAAACCTTTGCTTCTCATGAAGCTCTTTGTGGAGAAAAATCATAGTGCTTACTTACATAGGTCCTTTTGACATCAATGACAACTTTTAGCTTAGGGACTCAAAATGTCCAACAATCTCCCCCTTTGTCATTGATGGCAACCCATATTCATTTTACTGAAACCTGACCTTCTTTTCTGCTCCCCCTGGGACTTTGCTCCCCCTGGCTCAATGCTCTCTCAAATATCTCCTCATATCAAATCTCTCCCCAATACACAAATCTCTCCCCCTTTGACATCAATGGCAAAGGGTCACCTTTGGGGCTCGGGGCTAAGAATGAGCCTCTTAGCTTAGCCCCTCCCCCACCTCCACATGAGGTGGTTAATTCTAGGGTGGGAGTATTTCTACTCCCCGAAAGCATAGATCTATGCCTTTATCTTTCTCTCTTCTTCTGTGAGTCTTCTGAATCCTCTCACTATTTCTTTCCAAGTCATCATCCCTGTTCCTGTCGTCACTTCTGTTCCTATTCCTGTTCTTGTTCTCATCCATGTTCCTATTCTGGTTCTCATCCTTGTTCCTGTTCTTATTCTTTTTTGAGTCTCTATTATTTTCTGAGTCTCTATTCTTGTTCATCTTCTTGTTTCTGTTCATATTCCTATTTTTGTTCATATTCCTGTTCCTGTTCATATTCTTGTCCCTGTTCATGTTCCTGTTCCTGTTCATGCCTATTTTTGGAATATTTTCTCTACACCATCTTGCTATGTGACCATCATTATTGCACTTATAACACTTAATGTTATTATTCCTTGGATGTGCAATTGTCTTAGGATTTCTCCTAATGAAGCCATATCCTCTTCTGTCATTAATCCTGCAATTCATTGCCTTGTGACCAAAACCATTGCATGAGTAGCAATAACCTTGGAAAAGTTGTTCTTTTCCATATACCTATCTTTCATGAGTCCTGCACTATGAAGCCATGTGTCCAAACCTGTGACATGAAAAGCATCTTCCATTGAAGCCTCCTTGTCTTGACCTCATTGGTCTCCTGTTCTGATTGTTGTTCCATCTGTATCTTCTTTGTGCATTGTTCCTCTCTTTTTTGAACTCTTTGTTGTCCAACTCATCCTCTGATGTCCCACTTTCACTTAAACTATCTTCTTATGATGTATCTTCTTCTGAAGTTTCTTCTTCATCAAGACTTGAAGTAGATTCTTTTTCCTATTTCTTTTGAACCTTTCCAAAGCCAAGACCTGTTGAACATGATGTTCGTTGTTGTCCACAGATGAACTTATCCAAGTTCTTAGAGCTATTTGTGAAACTCTTCATCTTGATCTTGGAGTCCTTTAAGTCTTATTTTAGAGTAGCCACTTCTTGTGCTAACTTCTCACATTCCAAAATATTTGCTTCTAACTTATCCTTGAACTTGCTTGCCTTAGCCTTTGACTTCTCTAAATCCTCTATGAGCAATAACCTTTCTTCATCACATTCTTGAAACTGACTTTCAAGCTTGGAGTGTTGCTTTCTAACCTTCTTTACTATGTCAAGGGCATAGATAAGTTCTCCCTTGAGATCATAGCCATTCTCTACTGAATATTCCTCTATTTGTTTACCTTTGTTCATATCATTACTTCCTTTTGGCTTGTCTTCTATTGAACCACCTTCTTTATCTTCCAAAGCCATTAGAAGATTCTCCTTTGGTCCCAATATTGTATGTTGAAACCGGATCTCATTTTCTTTGGATAAGAGACATTTTTCCTTTTTGATCTCATTGAGTACATAAATATTTCTTTCTCTTATAGCGCTAGCTACTAGTTTTCCAGATTCAGATTTCCTTACTTCACATCTATCTTGATGAAAAATTACCATATGGCCTTGATCACAGAGTTGACTAATGCTCAAGAGATTATGTTTCAGACCTTCCACATATAGAACATTTTCAGCTTTTGCTTTCCCATTGCCTATACTTAGAGTTCCTTTTCCACAAATCTTTGCTAAACCATTGTCCCCAAAGTTTATTGACCCTCTATTTCCTTCTTTCAAAACTATAAACTTGTCTTTTTCTCCTATCATGTGTCTAGAGCATCCGCTATCCAGAAACCATTTTTCTTCTTTATCCTGAGCATGCAATGCTATTTGAACTAGCAAGGATTTTAATTTTCCTTTCCCTTTTTCTTCTTTTCTAGTAGTTTGAGTTGTGGTCTTTCTACTAGACTTAGAGATTTCTAGTTTGCACCTTCTAGCTATATGCCCAAAACTATTGCATTTGTAACACTTAACATCATCATCCATATGTGGTGCAAGAGAATCTGTACTACTACTATCATTGTCTCTGCTAGTACATTGCGTAGCTCTATGACCATATTTATTGCAAGAAAAACAATGTCCATGGAAAGAATTTTGTAACCTATTTTGATGAGGACTTGATCTGGTATTCTTCCTTTTGTGGTCTTCTTTCCTTGAGATATGGTAAGATACCTCCCTTTTGTTTGATGTTCCTGCCTCTTGTTGACTTGGTGCAGCTCCTTGTAATCTCTTGTTTATTTTAGTTCTGCATTTTAGCATAACAATTTCTGCTGCCACTTTCTCAAGTCCTACTTCTTTGGCTTCCAACGTGTCTCTCAATTGATGTTCAATCTCTCTTCTTTCTTTCACTTCTATTTTGAGTTCTATTAAACTTTGTAGAAGCTCAATTCTTGCCAATTCATCATTTCAGATCTGTTCCTTTAGTTGTGCACTCTCTTCTTGAATCCTTTCAAGATCTTGGAGACAGTTGAAGAGTGCTTCCTCAAAGTCTATACTTTCTTCACTCTCTGAGCACATGTGTGTTACTGAAGGATCCTCTTCCAAGTTGTTAAACTCTTCATGGAGAGACCAACTCTGATACCAATTGAAGAACATGTGCTTATACTAAGAGGAGGGGGTGAACAGTATAACATAAAACTTTTCCCCAAATAGTAGCATCAACATTAATAAAATAGTGAACATCACACAAAGCATCACACACATGAGAGACATCATTTTTAACATGGTTCACCCAATGTGGGCTACCTCCACAGAAAAATATTTCTTCTAAATATTTCTCAAATAATATTTTGGGAATCCTTCCCAAGTACAATGTTTATGGACCTCTGTCCAAAGGAGATGTTGATCCCCTAATCTCAAGTTCATGGATCTCTTCCATAGGAGAACTCTTTCCCCTTCTACTCTAGCTAGTGATCTTCTAGAAGACTTTGTCTCTCTATTGCATTGACTGGTGGATCTCTCTCCACTTGAAGACTCCTCACTCAGATCTATCTTCAATTGTCCTGGCTATTGGATCTCTATCCACTGAGACTCTGTCCTCTATACTCTGTCACCTCCAAATCTCTGTCTCAATAGGTTCACTCAGAACCTTCTCAAATCTTCTCAATAAGCTCACTCAAAACTTGTCCAAATCTTCTCAACAAGCTCACTCAGAACTTGTCCAAATCTGCTCAATAGGTCCACATAAAACCTGCTCAAATCTGCTCAATAGGTCCACATAGAACCTGTCCAAATCTGCTCAATAGGTCCACATAGAACCTGTCCAAATCTACTCAATAAGTCCTCTCTAGGACTTGCTCAAATCTGCTCAATAAGTCCTCTCGGACTTTCTCTAATAGTCTAGGACTTGCTCAAATCTCTCTATAAGTCCTCTCTAGGACTTGCTCAATTGCATAGCAAGCTTCCACAAAAGCTTACTCAAAATCAGTCCACAAGCCTTCTCAAAGACTTGTCTCAAATTTGCTTAACAAGCTCACACAGAACTTGTCCAATCTCATAGAATCATAAAGAGAATTGTTAGAGACTCAATATGTTCTATACTTAATGCTCAATCAATATCTCAACTCAATCTCATAGAAGCATAAAGAGAATTGTTAGAGACTCAATATGTTCTATACTCAAATCCCAATCTCAACTCAAATCAATCTCATAGAAGCATAAAGAGAATTGTTAGAGACTCTATATGTTCTATTCTCAAATCTCAATCTCAACTCAAATCAAGAATATAGAATAGTTTGTTTTATGGAACTTGAACAACCACATGCATCCACTTGACTAGGCTCAATCAACTCAACTCAACCAATCACCTCAATGAACAACCCTTTCTCACAAACCCTAGTCCAAGCATGTATCAATCAACTCAAAATGTTTCCAACAATGCTCAACAACAAATCTCACATAACAATGATACTCATGTTCTCTTCTAACTCAAGTTCAAGTTCTTTGCACAACCAATGGGCTCCAACAACAATGCTTATAAAACAAGGTTTAATCACAACTCTCAATCCAGAAAACCTTGAAGCATTAAACCAATCACTTTCGAAAAGGAAACCACAATCAATCCTTTTCACTCCAAAGATATTTTCAGAAATCAACCACCATAATCAATCAATAGGAGAATGTGCCCATACCTTTTATGAAGATGAAGAAGCCTCTTTGGAAATCTGCCACAATCACAATATTCTTTTGCCAATCTTCACAAGGGTTAGAAGATCACAAAATAATCAACATTACTCCACTTCACAATTATATTCACCAAGGCTTTTAATTAGAAAACCTTCTTAAGAATTAATGCACAACTTCCTTATCACTCCTAAAACCACTTGTACCATAAAATAAAATAAATCAAAACATTGCATAACCTTGTCACTCCACAAACCACTTATACCATAAAATAAATCAAATATTTTATATCCTTCCTTTCAACACTTTTGCACTCAAAAATAATCACAAAGCTTTCTTAGGCAATATCTCACATTAATCAAATATCAAACCTTATTAAAATATTAAAGCTTGCTCAACCTTATATCTCCCACAAAAATCATAATCAAACCTTAGCAAGCAAATATTTTAATTAAAATATTGACCCCCGCAAATATCGAAGTCGGAGCGCATACCTCAAAGGAGCCCTCGAAGGGCCTTGGCATTTCGAACCTCTGCCCACCGTGCTGCCAAGCGGCAGCTAAGCCGCGTGAGCTAACACTGCCCACGTGAGTGCCTTGGGCACTCTCTTCCTTAAACTGCGTGCGCTTTCCTCACAAGGCACCAAAACTTTGACCGTCCATGACTTGACTGCCCACGTCACACTCCACGAAATTTGCTGCGCAATATTCGGATGCAGAAATACTTTGGGTTTTCGAAAATCATGCGACACGACTTAGGTTTATTAAATGGAAAACCTTTGGCTTATTTATATAAGCCATCCTTCAATGCGAATACATCGGCCCTTTTAACATTGCCCTCATGACGTCGGTGGCGCCAATAAGAAAGGAGGGAAAAACCTTTTATTTAATTTTAAAATTTAAATTTAAATTTTAAATAAATTAAAATTTAAACTAAACCTTTAAAATTAAATTTCTCCATCATCGGGGCACCTTTTTTGATGAAACAAAAAGCCAACTTGGGTTTTAAGAAAAACCCATTTCAAATCTGCCATCCATTGGTTTTAAATAAAACCTTTCCTTGCCTTCCTTGGTTTTCATAAAAACCTTTTGCTAAGCTTCCCTTGAAGCTCCTTTTGGAACCAAATGCCATGCATCCCTTCTAGAACCTTTGATCAAAACCTTTGCTTCTCATGAAGCTCTTTGTGGAGAAAAATCATAGTGCTTACTTACATAGGTCCTTTTGACATCAATGACAACTTTTAGCTTAGGAACTCAAAATGTCCAACACTCTATTGATGATGTATGCTACATGAGTGATAGGTCCACCCCAAAACTTATGATCTATCCCCTTGGCATGAATCACACATCATGCCATATCCATTATTAATGTTTTCCCTCTTAGCCACACCTTTAGGAGTATAGCAAAAAATCCTTTGATATACAATCCCCTAAGAAGCCAAAAATCATGAAAATCATAGCTAGCATATTCACCACCCTCATCTATCCTTAGAAATTTGATTCTCCTATCTAGATAGTTTTCAACAAGAACATTGAAGGTCTTAAACCTCTTAAAAAAATTATTTTTAATATGAATAGTGTATAGCCACACATATCTAGAGAAATCATCAATAAAAATAAGGATGCACCTATTTCTTGAGAGAGACGGTATACCCATAGGTCCACAAATATCACTATGTATGTTCTCAAAATGATGATATGCTTACATTGAAAATCCTTTCAGAAAGATCTCTCTATGATGCTTTCTCAAAATACACCCATTACATGCACCACTTGGAGAAGATATGAGTGGAAGCCCAATAGCCATATGATGTTGACTCATGTATCTCAAAGAACCATAGTTGAGATGCCTAAGTCTATGATGCCACTTTTGACTCTCATTATTAACATGAGCAATCTTCCTAAAAAGTGTTGTAGAAGAGGTAGGAATTTCTTCTAACTTATACATGTGGTCAGTCTCATCACACTAACTAGAAGCAATAGTCTTAAACCCATTATTTATATTCTTAATTACACATATATTAAGCCATAATTCTACCTTTTTATTTATACGAGTAATGCAATAAATAGACAAAATGTTAGGGCCAACATTAGGCACATGAAATACCTCATCAAATGACAATGATCTTATGTTGATGTCTCTACTTCCTATAACCTACAATGAATATTTATGTTGAGAGCTTAAAAAACCATGCAAAAAAAGGAGCTCAAAATGCTTTTTTATACAAAGGTTACGTCCCTTGGATGTTTTGCCCTAAAATAGTAAACAATACTTCCAAAACCTTTGAAAATTTTAAAAAATCAATACCTACAATTAAGTATAGGTTGCCACATGTTTTATGAATGGATGGAGAAGTGCAAAGTGTGTGTTGATTGTATATAATACCAACCAATCACATGATGTCAAATGTCATGATCTGATAAGCTACTTGATTTACAAATCACACTATGTCACTTGTCACTTTTTTATTGACTCAAAAATTTATGTGTGACCAAGTTTGTTATTGATTGTACGAGTTGTTTATCAAATTTGAAGAGTTAGCAAAATGTGTTTGGCTGAACCCATATTTATATATACCAAATGGCATATGTCCTACCATGTCGATTGTTATACAATCTACCATGTTAGCCTAATCGAAGTGTGTCATATCAACAACTATGTCAACTACTAAATCCTCTGCCATGTGTCACCTTAGGATATGTAACACATTAGTATCTCTAACATCTACCATTTGTCATGTGATATCACCTATATTGAATTCTCACTACACTCAGAAGGAGAAAACCTTAGCAATAATTTTCAAGGCAACCTTAACATGTAGGCGAGAAGCAAAAAATGAAGTCTCAGTCAAAGTGTAGATAAAATTGTTGATAAAAAAGTTCTGAGTCAAAAATTTGGGAGATAAAAGTTTTAATATTTTAATAATTAGAAAGAAAAATATCACAAAGGTGCAAGAAGATTAAGTGTTTAAAAATCATAAGTTTTTAAAAATTTTGACTGAAGACAAAAGGCAAAAGTTTTGACATACATAGTTTTGAGGTCAGATGGTAAGAAAAGTTTCAAAGGATAAAACCACCCATGATCCAAAAAAATAGGGGACCAAAATTTGATTTGGGGGGCTCTATCCTTCAAAGCCCTGCATGGAGGGTCGTTGGGCCCCCATACCCCCAAACTCCACACATTGTGTTGAGGTGTACAACCTTCTAGGGAGTACAATATTTTTCCTACAAACACTACAACATATATCTCAAAAAGGGTAGATTCAACTCATGCAGGAAACAATATGAAAGTTACAATAGAAGCACCCCCAAAGCTAGATAATTAATTGTAGATCTCCCATGCTCAGACTTCAAGAATACCCAAAATGGATACATGGCAATAATGGTGGTAGTTGCTGATCCAAAGGACCAAAACCATTTGGCAATTATGATTCTAAATCTAGAGATCTTAGAGAAACTAGTGACTTCAATGAAGACATGAAACAACACACATAAGAATAGTCATTTTGAAATCTCTACACAAATTTTGGAGGGAATATGTCCCCTTGTCATCTATAAATAGTAGAAGTGTAGGAATTGTAAAGCATCAACAATTTATCTACAAGTCATATAGTTTTCCCTTCATTTTATTTTGTATAGTAGTACTTGTATTCATGGGTGGTCTAGCAGGAAATATGATCCCTCACTTCTGGCATAATATTGTAATTTTTTATATATTCATGTAATTTTTTATATATTCATATATACATATTGGAGTCCTAGGACTATTTGGTTTCAATTGTTTAGTTCTCCTTGTCTCATTTCCTTTATGTATGTGTGTTTACCTGTGCTTATATATATTTAGAGGAGGAAGTGTTCAAACTCCTAGCTATCAATGGATTACATACAAGTTTGTTATGAAAGAGGGTCTTATTTTGATCTTGGTGCATCGTCTATTAGCTTAGGATTTTTCCTTTTCATTATCTTTATTTTTTGCATTTCTCTAGCCCTTTTCCTCTTGAAGTTGGTAGTTAGTGTAGAGTAGGAAAAGTGTGCTTAAGGTCATTTCTTAAAAGGAGACATCCTTGTAAAAATTCCCAAAGGTCTCTGATTGAGCCAACCCCAATGCTCTTAAAATTAGCCCTATTATGTTTTTCTATGCGAGGCACGATAGTCTCAACTATATGGTCTAACCTGTTCAATGGAAAGGATAATCAGAGAGAACAATATTACCTATATTGACTTCCTCTCATATACCACATGTTGCCTTAGGATTCATGAATATATTTCCAAGTCACTTGTATAGACTACCATGTCAGCCATACAAATTACCACATGTCATAACAATATTCATGTCCTTATTCCACCTTAATTGTGTGGATTGTCATGTCAGTCATACGATATTCCATGTGGTATTTGTACAGTATTATCATTCATCACTGCTACATAAAAGAAGTGCCACATCATCATAAGGTGTCATATCATCCTAGGTTGCCATGTCATCATGGGTGATAATATCAACAAAATGTTTGAGGGGGGATGTTTGAACCTAAGACCTCCTATGGACAACTAACTTAAGCCCTTCTTGCTAGCCATCTCCCTAAGCATCATGCTTGGGAGATAAAGGAGTAGCAATACTTATATAAAAAAAAAAAAAACTATTTTTTCCCCTCTTTTTGTGTTGTTGATGCAAGCCTATGTTAGGATGATGCAAGCACACCCCTATACATGATTTTAGCACCCCCATAGGGATTTTTTTTTTAATTTCCTTTTTCAAATTTTGAAAATTCAAAAAATGGAGGGAAATTGAAAAAAATTCAAATGTAGTTTTGGAGTACCTACAAGCAAATGATGAAAAGTGTTTTATTATGATCCCCCTCAAAGTTTAAAAAGAATCTAGAAATATCGATGGTTTATCTCATATCTATTACAATTTTCCCTACATAATTATTTTATTGAACACAACCAATTAGGACATCCTCTTACACTTATGCAACAAAAAATTGTTATACTATTTTATCAACTTTGTCAAGTGGCTCAAAGGTATTTGCTAAGCATGAAAGACTACCTATGACTTCTCTAGCACTATGGGTCTATCTAAAAAAATTAACCTCTTATTTTCTTCTTTCATAGTGGCCAAGCAATCTACCCTCATCTATATTACTATTGGATAACAAACTTCAAAAGAGAAAAGTAATCGCATTTTTTTAAAAAATCTATAAAAGACAAATGAGGTTTTCAAATAACCTCAAAAAATTCAATCTTGAAACTAAGAATCCATTTGGTCAAAAAAATAAAACAAAATAATTTTGAGTGACAATGAGAGAAAAGAGGATTCGATCAGTGAATAATTTTCCTAGAGCACATCTATTGATTCCAGTGAGACCCTTACAATACAAGTCCACATAGAATGTTTATCAAAAACCCTTCTTTATATTATGTTGTTAGCCTTCAAAAAAATTCTTTGCTAGCTCTAATAATAGTTGCCCTCAAGAGAAGTTGGAAGAAAAAATACTATCAATAGAAGTAATCAGATAATGAGTATTCACACCCACTCTGATACCATGTTAGGTTTCACAACAATTTTTAGAAATGAATGGAATCAAACATTACCCAATATTGCTTGACAAAAGGAGTACACAAAGCCAAAAAAATACATAGAATATAATGGGGTGTTCATAGACACCAATAATATCACTAGAATAGAATTGAATTTACACTCCAACCAATTAATGAAAATATTGGTAAGACTGACCCTCAAGATAAAAATATTACAAAAATATATTTTCAAGGTTTACATGGGCCCAAAGAACAAATATAACAAACATAAGTACAAATAATTTGCCATGGACTCAATGAAGAGAAATAAAGAGCCCTGATAAACTAAAACTAACAAAGCCGTAAATGCAGATTCAAAATAAGAAGATAACAGATACACACATAACACAATATTTATCCTAGGAAAACCCTTATGGATAAAAAATCCAACATAGTAAGGTCTTCTTATTGTATAAAATTGACCATATCCAATACAATAATGTTCCTCTTCTCTGTCTCCCCAAACCCTAATGCAAGTGTGATATATAACAAAGGCACATGCATAGATTTTACAATATCATGGGCAAAAAAACATGGGTTCAAATATAGTAACCCAAAAAATCCCATATGGGTCTAAAAATAACTTTAAATCCCTAACCTTAAAATTTTGGCCAAGTACTATCACCCTCGAATCCTTGCTTTTTGGAGGGCTACTACCCCTGAACCCTGACGAGTATAGGTACAAAGTTCCCAGTACCTTTTAGTGTTTACCCATTTATATTATGGAAATATTCAACATATTTCCAACACTCAAGAGAAGCTTAACCACCCCATATTCTAATAGATATTACCTCCAGTAATAGTTGATGAACATAAAAAATAATGGTATTTTTATCAATCCTCACATCCATCTTTTTATTGGTTATATGAAATTGAAATAAGCCCCACCCATATTACATCATGACTAGATAGTGGTGCTACAACTTGGCTATTATGCATGTATTGCTTGGCAAGATTTGACCCTCAGTATCCTCCTTGAAAATAAATAAATTTAACTAATATCATTTGATACCCACATCCATTTTTGTTGATAGCATTAATGATAAATTTTAATCCCCTTCAATTGAAATATATTTTCATTCAATTACAATTTTTATCCACATAAGAAGTGGCCTAGCCTTTACATAGTTATTCATTGAAGATTCATATGATTTTGAGAAAATGAGAAGAATTTTACCTTATTATTTTGAAAGATACCACCTCTACCAACGTTTCTTGGATTTCCTTTAGAAGCACCACCTAAATTAATTTTGATGAGCTGAATTTTTTGGCATTTCCATTTTCCTAGAGGGTAAAGTACATATTTTGTGTTAACTCTATACTGCAAATGACCCTTCCATGTATATATAAATCTTGCAACCAAGAGGTTAGCACCTTTTTTCTATACTTGAGGCTTTCCATAGTGAGCATCGTGTATGTAAGTGTTTTACAAGAGAGCCAATTATACAATTTCAAACTTGGGCATCATTTTCATATTTATCCTTTAAGAAATTTGTTATTCCTTTCAAGTCATAAATTCCAACAAATAATGACAAGATCAATCCTCCATAGAATACATAATGCTTTAGCTTTGAAAAAACTAATCCAAACTTTCATCAATTATTTCAATGTTGATGGAGTTACCCAATATATTCTCATATTTTTAAAAATGTAGCCCCAAATGGTGGAAGCAAAGAAACAATGAAGAAGTTATTTGATGTTTTTATATCCTTCTTGTGCAAAGCACAATTGAAATTTCCATGATATCATCTTCTTTGCATATTCTCTCTTATAATAATATTGCTTTAGAATACTAATAAAAGGAATGTTGAGGCTTTAGAGAGGGCCTCCAGTAACCAAAAATTCTTCCAAGGGAAATTATTGGGAGTAGAAAATTATGATTGCTCTAAATCCTTATATCTAAACTTGGTTGAGTATCTATCACATCTTGATAAATTATAAACTAGTTCATTCTTCCACGTAAAAATAGGCAAATAGAACTTTTGAAACATCTTTTAAAGCCCATTTACTATTTGTTTGATTTCCTGTCATTCAACTAGGTTACTAATAGAAGTCCATGATCTAGAGTTGTTGCTCACAATAATAAAACATTTGACCTTTGGACTTTTACAAGCTAGATATTCCTAAGGTAATAGTTGTTATTTTAAATAAGAAAAAAGAGGATAATGCTTCAACCAAGCATTAGACTAAAATTTTACAGGATCCCCCTTATAGAATAACCATCTATTATATTTCTTCATCAACTGTAAACTATCTAATATGAAGTTTCATGTTGACAATCCTTTAAGCAGAATTTGTTTCCTAATTAATTTTATTGCATCAAAATAACCTATATATTTTGGAAGTAACATTTTTGCCCAACTCTTTCCTTGGTCTTTGATAAATCTCTAGCCAAGTTTTTCCCCTAATAACAAACTCATAAGTCTACAATTCCACAAGCTTGTCCTTTTAATATATTTTCCTTTACAAACATTGTACCACTTATAAAGAAAATACTTATATTTTTCCTCACATATTTTCCAAATAAAATATCTTTGAATTTTATCAAATTTGAATGTCATACCTACTAGCAATTTTGAAAGAGATCATATATATAGGGATGAGTTGTAATGTAGTTATTATGAGTTGTAGCCTTCCAACCATGGTTAAGAACTTACTTTCCAACTTTCCAAGCAAGATTTTATTCTATATAAAACTAAGTCTCAAAGGTTCTTCTTGTTTCATTTATGAGACAAAGGAATACCCAAATATGTCGATGGAAGTTTTTCAATTTTAAACTCTCAAATACCCATTATAAATCTAGGGTAGTGTTAAATCCTAGATTTTGAAGCATTAATCGATTGTCCAAAAACCTTGACATAACATGATAGTATTGATTTAAGCTTTATGACATCACTAAATGATAGATTAACCAAAATAAAAGTATCATTAAAAAATTGGATATGAGATCCAAAAGTAACATTTGTTGCAACTTCCATACCTTTGATTTTTCCTTCCCTTTTTACCCTTGAGAAAGCTCTTCCTAATGACTTTGTAAGAATACCAAATAGACAAGGAGATAGTGGGTGACCCTAGAAAAGTCCAAAAGATGATTTAAAGTATCCAATAGGGTATCTATTTATTAAAATAGAATACTATGTTGTGCTATAACAACAACTAATCCATTTACACCAACCTTCATCAAAACCAAATTTTCTAAGAATATAATATAGAAAACTCTAGCATACCCTATCATACACTTTACTCATATCTAATTTTATAAGAATACATGTGGTTTTTTAATGGAATGAAGAGAATGTATATCCTCCCATGAAATGATTGCATAATCGATAATTTATAGACCACAAAAAAAACCACCTTGTTCCTATGAGATACCACACTTTAGATGATTTTTATTCTATTTGTTATAAGTTTTTAAATGATCTTATGAATTATGTTGCAAAGGCTTATTGTATGAAAATGATAAAAATATTTTTGTCTCTCCTTTCTTGGGAACTAATTCATTAAAAGATACATCAATCTCACTTATTATAGCCTTCTTTTTCTAGGCCTATTCAATCACAACCAAAATATCACTCTTCAATAAATCCCAACAAATTTGAAAGAAAATTGCAAGAAATCCATTAGGACTAGGTGCCTTGTTAGGGTGGGAAGAGAAAATTACCTCATGTAGATCCTCCCTAGAGATATTCCTCATCAAGCTTACATTTTATCCCTATGTGTTAATTGATGAAATATTTTGCAAAAGCTTACCATGAGCCTCCTGTTAGCTTTTGAAGCTATAAACTTAAAGGAAATGCAACCACAAGTATGGAAATAAGCATGCAATGTTATAACTATGATAATGACTAACTAATATGCATGAAAATATGATAAGAAAATTTTGAAATAACTCAATAAATGAAAATTAATGAAAGCTCATGAAAATATACAATGTTATTCAATGGAGGTCACAACCTCTCCATATTTGCAAAAATGGATCTACATTGTATCTACTACTACTCTATCTATGCACTCCAAAATCCTCTCTTTCTTATACTCTATGAAGGCCTATTTATAATGAGATGCAACTCTTTGCCTTCAATATTCCTATGACACCTCACTATTCTATTCTAATGACTTATGTACATGTGGACTACATGCACATTTACATCATTGCACATTCTAACACTTGTGCATTTATTACATTGCTTTAATAAAGTACTTAAGTCCTAATAAACTCCTAATCTAAATATGTACCCATGATGGTACATTAGTAAAGAACCAAATAATGTAATATATTCCAACACCCCCCTGTATTACATTATTTGGGTATTGAAGACTTTAGTCTTCAATGAGGTCTTTATCTCTTGTATATTCTTCATCTTGATGAGGGTCTTCTGTGATGTCTTTAATTCACCTTGCACTATATACCTCCTTGATCTGATTCTTCTTCTTCTTCATTCTTGTCTTTGGGTCCAGTTATTGCACTTTCATAGGTGGTTGTACTATCACTTGATTCTTGCAAAAGTATCTTCTCTTTGCCTTTGTCCTTTTTATCATTATTCTTGTTGTGTATAGAGACTTCTAACAAACACTTAAGGCATCATGATAAGATTTTGAGTTAGTAGAACTTGAAGTATCAATACTGCATGAGGATTGAAATATCTTCTCTAAGAAGGATTCATCTATCTTTGTTTTCTCTTTGAGTAATTCAATTAATTATTTTTGCTTTACATTCTCTTCTTTGTAATTTTGAAGTGTAAGTAAAACCATATATAGAATGCTCCCAAAGTCTAGAGGAACTAAAATATCATTCTTTCCATTATCAATTGCTTCAATGATTCTAGCATGAAGATAATATTCCATGGTTGTAAAGTTCTCCTCTAAGGCTTCACTATAGATCAATTTTGTGGTAAGATCTAAGTTCTCAGTTTTGGCAAGTAGATTCTTGATTCCAATTTTTATAACACTTGCCTTTTCCTTTCTAATAGTGTTGTTCATATCATTGTTTACTGTATTCTTTGAGGTTGACATATTTCTTCCTCTTTTAGTTTGAGTAGGCTATGTTACTTGTAGATTTTGTATCTTTCTATCTCAATTCTAGATTGAATCAATCCTTGTATACATAGTCAATTGAATTATTTTAGCTCTTTAGTATTTTAAGAATATTTTTTATAGAACATATGTAGTAGTCTTTCTTATGTCTCCCTAGTAATGTGATACAAATATTAGAATAATGTTCAACTTTTATCACTTGCAATCAACTATTTTATCTCTTTTGTAGAAAGCTTAGAAATGCAATTTCAAAAGATAAGATTCTCAATTTCTTTGAGATATTTAAGTTGGATTTTCTATGTCTCTTCAATCTTGAGTATGAGACTAATAAAATCAATCTTCCAACTTTTAAATAAATCTAGAGTTTGACTTGCCTCTACCTTTGTATAATGAAGTTTCTAAATTTCTACAATTTCAATTTGGAGTAGGATTCCTTGTATCTCCCAAGTTAGAAATTTAGAAAGACTAAATATTTGCAAATTAGATTTCACTAACCTTATGTCTCCTTGTTTATGGTTTGCAAATGTTTGAAGCAATAATAATAAATATTTTAATGCTTCTATTTTCTACTTCCTTCTCAAGATAATAAAAATGCTTTCTAGAGATTAACACCTTATTACTCCTATCATTCAATATCTCTAGAGTATAAAGTTTAGTTGATTTTAACCTTAATAAACTTGCAATATAACTCTTACCTTTCCAATGCTTAATTCGGACTTGCAAGTTCTTTGTAATCAACTTGAACTCCTGCGACTTGATGGTAGTTGACTCCTTGTCAACTTTGAGATGCTATGTAAAACTCTCACTCCTTTATCATTGAATTGTGTGCCTTCTCCAACATTCACAAGTGGCCCTACACTCTTCTCTTCAACCAGTGAGCGTGCTTCTCTTTGATGTCTATATGCTGACTTGTGCACTCCAATTCAACTAGCGAGCTTGCCCTTCAACATTGATATTTCTTCTTGCATACTTCTTCTTCAATAGGTAAACTAAAATGCTTTATCACTCCTCGATCTTCATGTGCTATAGACTCTTTAATGCTACCTTAATTTTGCTCTATTATCTTCGAATTGACGTCCCTTCTATGAGCATTGCACAAGTGCTTCTTTTAAGGTGTGTTTCTATAGGATTAGAACATGGTGTAGGAAGGATGGTGCCAAGTGGCACTTGCTTTATCTAACTCCTTCCAAATGCTTCTATTACACCTTCTTCCAATATTGAATTACAAGTGGTATTAAAAGAGTTATTCGTTACCTTCAATACCTCAGACCTGTGACTAATGCTTCTTCAAGAGCATTATACAAATGATGTTACATCCAGGTATTCTTCTATGTTGAGCGCTTGAGGTATCTTCGATGTAGTGGTGACTTTCTACTATTTGCATGAGATGCCTTCTTCCATGTGGTGTAATTCCTTCACCACTTTTCCCTAACTCCCTTGGCTATACAAGCGCTCTCGCCTTGCTAGCTTAATGCTCGTTCACTATAGGTTTTGATAGTAGTCCAACACTTCAATTGATCAATATTCTCCTAACGCTTCTATTGGAGAGAAATGATGGTGATTCTCTCAATGCTTCTCTAGCAAAGATGATTATCCTTCCAATGCTCCTAAAGAGTGCCAACTAGATGTATGTGGTGGCTTCAATGATGGGTAACTCCTTGAATCTGAGTTAAACTTGGAGGATCTGCATTGTAAATTTGATGTGTCTCCTCCTTGTCTAGATGGTGCAAATTACCTGAGTTTGCTTTACCACCTGTAAAGACTTCCACGTTGTATATCTTAGCTGAATGCAATGCTTACTTTGGTGCAAGTTGCATGGGCAAAAATATGCTTACTCTTGGTGCCAATGATGCTACTCCCAATGCTTCTATTATGTGGATAGAACCCTATGATGCTTGCATCATTCGATTTACGTTGTTGAGTTTATCTTGTGATGCCTTCACCAAAGGCTTCCAACTATCAAGTGTACCTCACTTTGCCTTCACCAAAGGCTATCGGATGTACCTTCTTTTGCCTTCACCAAAGGCTATTTCGATGCTAGATGTATTCAACTTGATGTCCTTAGTATAGCTATACCTTCTACCTATTTCTTTCACCTTTCTTGTTGTCTTCTACTTGTAAGTAATATTTGTTATTGCTTGGGTGATGAACGCAGGTTGATGCTACTAAAACTATCTCCCTTTCCTTGGAGATACTTCCTTTTTAGAGCTCTTTAGAATGGCTCTAATGAGGTGCTATGCAAATATAGAATAGGATGGTGTAGATGTTTGCCCCTTGTGCTCTTAAACCAATTCTCTTGACTTCTCAAAATGCTGGCTTCAACTTCCTTTGTAGGCTAAGATAAACTGAAGTCAATATTACCTTCAAACCCTTGGCAATACTTTTCTTGCTTGGTTACTTTTGCACTCAATAATCCAAGCTTTTCAATAAATTTTGCACTATAGAATATGCAAA
Source organism: Wollemia nobilis (assembly GCA_028583015.1). NCBI lineage: Eukaryota > Viridiplantae > Streptophyta > Pinopsida > Araucariales > Araucariaceae > Wollemia > Wollemia nobilis. The sequence continues at coordinate 346,956 of JAQPPZ010016912.1, read as the reverse complement.
TTTTTAGAGTCTTCTCTTGCTTAGAATAGTCAATAGAATGTTGATATTTTTCTTTCTCTCAAAATATATCTAACTTCTATTTTTTTGTGCAGGTTTGAACCTTGTAGACAATAACTTCTGCACTACCTTGAAGACTTTGAATGAACACTATTTATGCAACCTTTAAACCTTGAAACTGGTGCTCAATAAACTTTAATAAGATACCAAATATAAAATTTCAGCTAATGAACCTTTTACACCTTTTTTGCATACCTTTCTACCTCTGTAGATGATGATGATGATGGTGATTTGAATCACCTAAATGCTACCTTTTTGTAGATGATATTGCAGCTCTTCTAGGTTGTCCAAAAAATAACTCTTTTGCTCACCTATTTGTAGCTTTAACACTCCACTAATCCGCTACTCAAAACTGTGATTTGGTGGCTCCAATACTCCTTCAGGATATACCTCTGAAATCTGAACCTTAGCAGCTACTAATGCTACCCAAATTGTTGCTTTCTCACTATCCTCAAATATAAAAAATTTTAGATTGTAAAGCAGTCAAAACCTTCACCGAAATATTATCCTTGAATCTCAAAAATTTGGTAGGAAAATCCTCCAAATAATAGCTGAGATATTCCTCAAGAACCCTTCAATGACAATCCCCAAATCTCTCAGATTTGGTGGTTTCTATATATCTTTTCTCTTGTTGAATTCTGACTTCAAACTAGATCTTCTTCTCAAGAATATGAAAGTCTTGAGATCTTCTCCAAACTACTCCAAAATTTGATAAAATTCTTGCCAAATCTTTCTCCCTTGGGCTTGTTGTCGGATGGTGATAATTGTCCCAATTTATTTACTATCAGGAGCTTCTCCTTGGTAGTAAATTTCTCCAATGAGTTCTTCTAGGAACTCCTTCAATGAGGCTCTCCAAGCCTTCTCCTTGTTTCTCCTTGAGACCTCTCCAAGGTCTTCAATATTACAACTTCAAAAATACTTCAATGAGACCTTCCTTGATATCCTTCTTGGATCTCCTAAATCTGCTGCTACTAAAATCTGAAATAGGAATTTTTGTTAGTCCTTCTCTATCCTCAATCTTCCACTATGGAAGTTCTTCAAAAGGGCCTTCTATGGACCTCTTCTTCAATGTGAAGTTTTCAATCTTCAATGGAGATCACCAATCTCCAATATTCACCAGGACTCTTATCCTAGAGTCTCTTCTTCCTTCAATGGGGTCTTCTTTCTAGGACCTCTTCCTTGATTTGCAACCTTCAATGTGGCTTCCTTGGCCACTAGATCTTCTTCTTAGTCTCCAACTTGTTGTTTTAGGTACTGGATTGATTCCAAAGAAGATATTCTTCCTAGATCTTGTAGGAAGCTTCCCAAATTTATTTGAATCTCCTTTCTTCTGCAACAAAGTATTAGGAAATGATAAAAGAAATTTCTATAAATCTATAGAAAACAATCTTCACTAGTTGGATTGCCAATCTAGTGGAAGCAATGTTGAGTTCTAGTCTTCACAAGTTTTTGTGCAACTCTGTGGAAAAACTCTAGCCAAAAATAATTTTCAAAAATTCTAAAAATGAGATTTGCAATCTCCTCTCAATCTCTCTTGTGGATCTCTCTCTATTTCCTATTGATCTACCTAGTGCTTTGATACCACTATTAGCTTTTGAAGCTATAAACTTAAAGGAAATGCAACCACAAGTATGGAAATAAGCATACAATGTTATAACTATGATAATGGCTAACTAATATGCATGAAAATATGATAAGAAACTTCAAAAATAACTCAAGAAATAGCCATTAATGAAAGCTCACAAAAATATACAATGTTATTCAATGGAGGTCACAACCTCTCCATATTTGCAAAAATGGATCTACATTGTATCTACTACTACTCTATCTATGCACTCCAAAATCCTCTCTTTCTTCTACTCTATGAAGGCCTATTTATAATGAGATGCAACTCTTTTCCTTCAATATTCCTATGACACCTCACTATTCTATTCTAATGACTTATGTACATGTGGACTACATGCACATTTACATCATTGCACATTCTAACACTTGTGCATTTATTACATTGCTTTAATAAAGTACTTAAGTCCTAATAAACTCCTAATCTAAATATGTACCTATGATGGTACATTAGTAAAGAACCAAATAATTTAATATATTCCAACACCTCCTTGTCTTGTCAACATCCAACAAAATATATTTAAAATAATTAATTGCTTCCTTCCTCATATTTTTTCCTTCCTCAATATTTTATCCATTCGTAATTGAAATATTTTTCATGCCATCAAAAGACAAATTTATTTTTATTTTTAGAATGAATTAATTTGGTATTTATATCTCCTTATTTAAACCATCTCTTCCTATATTTTTGGGACCAATATGAATCCTCCTTTCCTAAAATATTATGATAATAAAAAAGTAATTGTTTTTCTTGTACATAACTATCTTAGTCCATTCCATTGATTTTGACTATTGTTTATAAAATTTTGAGCTTGGATTTATTTTCCTTATTTTCTATAAATATATTACCAAAATATTTGGCATTCCAAATCTTCATTTTCTCCTTTAGATATTTTCTATTTTGACCAAACATGTACATACATGATCCTTCCAAATTTTCTTCATCCAATCATAGTAAACCCATTTGGGAGAAATCAATGTCCTAAAGCCACATATATTGAAATAAAAATGGATTTGAATGACCATTATTGAGTAAATCACATCTCATAAGAATGGGTTTGTGATATGGTCCTCCTCATAAATAAAATATCTGAATAGATTGAATACTTTGTTAGGAACCATGTGTTGGATAACAAAATCTACCTAATTATTTGTTGTATAAGTTTACAAAATCCATCTACTATCCCATGCATACTAAAATATTGAAGGAATAGCATCCCAAGGTCCATTTAAATGGATAGGTGAAGCAAAATCCTACATTGATTTAGACCATCTAGAAGTTCTACCCTTATTTTCCAAAGGAGATAGAATTGTGTTATAGTACCCCCTAAGAATCCATAAACCACAATAATGAATCATCATTGTTTTTGACAAACATATGGAAAGGTCCTTCCAACGTATTTCATGAGGAGTAAGTATAGCTAGAACATATATATTTATTACCCCAACTTTTATGTTTTCCTATTTTCTACAAAATAAGTTAGTAACCTAATTGCATTTTTCTTCTAGCAATTGACCATCCATTTTTTTTTCCCCTATATTGTCACAATACCTGCAAAAGTTCTTATAGAAGAAAATGATATACTATCCCCCATATTCCAAATATTTTTGAATGCATGCTTATATTCATTACTACTTAATTTTGTTCTTTGTAATAAAATAAACTTAAATCTATAACAACTAATTAATCCTTAATAACTTTTTTCTAGTGGTCTTATTTATACCCAAAATATTCCACAATACCATTTTCATCATGGATTTTTAATTTTAGTTATGGGCTTAACCCCATTTCTTGTTAACACCTACGATATTTATTTCAAATTTTCCAAATTAATATCCCTTTGAGTTTCCTTTTGTCTTAGTTCTTGCTTTCAGTGTCTTCCTATCATTTTTCCATTCCCACCAACACTTTCATCCTCATCGATGTCTTCTATTTTTTCATATTATTCATAATGGGACTTATCTTCTAAAGGTTTATGCTTTCTTGGAGAATATAAACTACAAGGAATTTTCTCATAGACATTATTTTTTATGTTGTCCCATAAATCCTAAAATACAAGGATGATCCTCCATAGTAATTATTTTTTATGTTGCCTTGGAAAATTTAAAATTTTATGGATATCCTCCATACTCATTTATTTATCATACTACTCTTAAAACCCTAAAATGCAAGGGATATACTCTATACTACTTTTATTTTTATTACATGAAGAGTATTTTATACCATTTGAGAAAATGAAGATGACTTATCTAGATTAATATTAATCTCTTTTACCACCTTTTTTTTAAGCTAAAAACCCCTTGCAAGGCTACCTTGATATGAAAGACCACAAATAGGGGGTTCTACACCATCAAAGTTACCCGAGAGTCACACCCGACCCTGATCGTACTAACATTATCAATTGGATTTTGGGTACCTAATTCAACTTTTTGGTAGGGTTGAGATTCGAACCAAGGATCTCCCTTGGAGGATTACCCTCCCCTCTCCAACTCACCTACAACACTTGGGTATCTTTTTCCACCTTTACTTTAAAAATTTTCTCCCCATATTTCTTCACAACTTTAGTTTCGTACGAATCTCAACTTGCACATTGTACTTCCTTATCTATTATCCTTATTTGTCTCTTCTAATTGTTGACTTGAGTAAATTGTAATGGCTATCACTATTTGATGATGAAGAGGGGTTTCCTTTACACTTTTTTGGAAGTGGTAAATACTTGATCTGATCTAAGCTTCTATTTATAATATAATCTTGTTACTTGATATTGAAATATGTCTCATGACCTTTTTTTCTCTTTCTCCATCATTTCCACATTGAAATCTATTTCTATGCATCCAAAATCATAATATTTGTGACATTAACATGTAATATTTGTATAATCCAATTGTTGAATCCTAATAGACAGTAGCAAAGGTTTTGAAATATTCATTAAAATACATATTTTGGTGTATAAAACATGTCTTTGGTCTTTAGAAGATAGTCCCTCTTGCATGAACTCCCCAAAAGTATTGTAAATATTCTTCAAAACCTCATTTTTTATAAGTTGATAAAGAAGTCTAAAAATCCTAATCTAGATGAAGATACTTTTAATAGTTTCCATATCTATAGAAAATTTCTCATTCCATAGTCTAAAATATAATGATATTTTATCCCTAAGTCATGGGCCTTCACCCATTATTTTATCCCTAATTTTTGAACTAGAGAAGATGATGAGAAAATATTCTTTCAAAAGTAAAATCATGGAGTAATTTGGATTTAATTCCATATGATCTAATTTGAAATCTCCAAAAAATTTGTCTAGTATTTGTGGAACTTACATATTAACCTTATACTTTTAAGAACCATTGTATCATGCTTGATCATCTCACCCGAGCATCATCATTCGTGGTGCAATATTTTCTACGTCATTAGGGTTTTCCATAGACTCATGTTGGAGTATATTACATTATTTTATACATGTTAATGTACCCCCATGGTACCTTCATGGTATATTTATAAATATTATATTAGATTTGAGTCATAGTTTAGAGTGTGAGTTATATGTCCCTCTTTATGTAAGTATGAATGTATAAGAAATGCACAAGTGTCATGTAAATTTTTAATGTGCAAGAAATGCATAAGTGTCATGTAAATTTGTAATGTGAAGGAAATGCACAAGTGTCATGTAAGTTAGAGTGCTAGTGTAGGTTGATTAAATGTACACAATTATCTTGTATGTAAGAGTGCAAATATATAATGTAAACATGTGCATGTGTCCTAGATTAAAGAGTGAAAGTAGAAGTGTAAGAATCATGTAATGGTGTGCAAATGTTATAGAGTCAAGTGTTCATCAAGCATGCAAGTGGCAAGTAGATAAACCAAGAGTCACGAGACTTGGAATATGAAGAGCAATAGTCAAGTATCTAAAGAGTCACATTACTATGACTATATTATGGAGATAATGCTCCATAAGAAGATATATCAAATACAATTCATATATATCATTATCTGATTATAAGGAAGTGGAGTAATAAATCTTGTATACATTTTGAGAAATTAATATTATAAGTTGTTCTTTATGCATAGAACTATTGGAAATTTTGCACTTTACCACATTGGAGATTTTGCTGGAATATTTTGATGTATTTTGATGCAATATGATGATACAATTATCTATTTATGATGGCTATTATTTAATCTATTTCTTGTTTATTTACATATTTGTATTGGTGTTATAAGTATTTTTATAAAACGTCATTCAAGAATGTCATTCAGAATTTAAGTTTACCTTGTTAGAATAAAGACATATTTTAGGCCTATGAAAAGAACAATGAATGATTGGAAGGAGAATTTTAAGAAATTTGTTATCTTGAAGATGCCAACGTGTTCGCCACAAACAAGGGGCGAATGCCCCATTCACCCCAGGTTTGGGTGAATGAAATGGCAAAGTATTTTAAAAACTCAAGGATAAGTAAAGGAATCATAGATAAACACATTCGCATTCACCCCAACTAAGGGGTGAATGTCTTGTTTTCCCCTCCTTTGGGTGAACGTGCTCCAACATTCAAATACAATTATGTTCGCCCGAATACAAAGTGACATCACGTTCATCCCAGTTGAGGGGTGAATGTCCTATTCTCCCCTGCTTTGGGTGAACATACCTTGAGAATAAGACAATGTCGTGTTCACCCTGGTTAAGGTATGAACATCCTGTTCGTCCTTCCCATAGGTGAACATGTTTTTTGAGAAATGACCCTAAGAACTTGAAGAAGGATGAGGTGAAATGGATTTTATAAGAAGGTAAACCTAAGATTGGGTGAAATAGATCACAATCAAATCTTCCGAGGGTGCCACATTTATTCACATTAAATAATGGTGGAAATGAGTAACTTGAATCATGGATCCCGAGTAGAAAATAAGTTGTGCAAGAGGAGCAGGAGAATTTTCATGATTTCCAAGGCATAAAGACATTTCCAAAGCATTCAATGTTTTACAAATTATCTGTGCACCGACTCTCAAGTTACTGGTTTCCTAGGAATTATTCCCTGAAATATGGATTGCTGTCTCTAAAGAAGAGATTTTCAATGATTATGAGGAGGAGTTTTCTCATTTTGTTTCTGATTTGAGATCATTTTACTCTCTTGTTCATTAAATGAAAGAGGCAAAAACCTCTATAAATACTAATAGAATTTCTATTGTAAATGAGGTTAGACACTTTGCAAGAATACTCTCCAAGTTCTTTGCATTAATACAAGGCATTAGGCTTCTGAATTTGCAAGTGATCTTGTATGTAATTTCCTTTTGTAATGTGCACTTCTATTTTACATTCATGTTTCTTATTTGTTGTTGGATTTTAATTTTGTATTTGGATTTAAATATTGCTAGTAAGGGAGTGAATGCTGGAGTGTTATTCTGGAGGTTATTACTGCAATTTTATAAGTAATCTCTACTGAAATTTTCCTCTATTAAATTCTATTTTATGCTTGGGTGAATTTCCTGCTGTTAGTCTACCTCGAATCCTACACTTTAGCCTGTGGCCATATTTTCCATTTCTTTCTGCATTTTTTTATTCCTTTCCTACATCCCTAGTCTTCTACCAGTGTAGGATTTAGTTCGGGAACCAACCCTCTCTAGAGATTGGAACGGGGGACATTTCTTTCCTCCGGCATTTCAATGTTGGCCGTATATAGGGTGCACAAACATAGTATTTATTGATTAGGTAGATATTTGACCAACAGTTTTTGGAATGCCTAGTGGAACTTCAAATTTCCACTTCCAGCAAAATTAAAGTTTTATGTTTACCTTTATGCTGTAATATTAGAACATTTGGTGACTCGATTATACTCAAAAATATCCGAATGTGAGAGTAGCAAAAGTTGTGTCTCATGAATACAAGATCAAAAGCCAAAAATATAGATCATCAAATCAATTTCTATGAACTTGATATTCAAATGTTGGGAGAGCATCCCCAATTAGCTACTCTTTGGCATACGTCTTCATTGTCCCATATATCCCACATACCATCTGTTACATCCTCATGGTCAGTTGGTGTATTCTCTGCTCCTATAAGCCCAATTAGTACCACCACAAGTTTTCCTCCACCTCCACCTGATATACCAGTCCACATGGCCCATCAACAACAACTACCAAGGTAGTTCCCAATGTGGAATAGCTCAGAAGCCTTGAACTTGCAAGCACAAAACCTGGTGCCCCAAGATGCTTTGAAAGCCTTACCAACCTATGATGGTATCGATAAAACTGCATATGAGCATATTCAATATGTGGCTTCTTTGGTAACCATCCATAAAATAATAGACGAAGATGTGATGATAAAATTGTTGGTATTGTCACTGAGAGGGAAATTGCTTTATTGGTACCGATCATTGCAGTCAAGTATGATTACCTTATGTGATCAGTTGGTGAAGTTGCTAATAAAAACATTTCATGAACAAGCTGATCCATACTCTTTGCTACACCAGTTCATGATGATTCAAAGACATCTGCAAGAGGAGATCATAGATTTTAATGTTAGATTCATGTGGAGCTGGCAAAGAGTCCTTGATGAATTATGACCCATACATGAGGAAGCTCTATTCTACTATCTTAGGGTGTTTAGCACTAAAATTGGTATGGTTGTATGATAGGCCAATGTGACTACCTTTCCAGACTTGTATACGCAAGCTCAAAATGTCGAATATAATTTGATTGTTGTAGGTAGGCTTCCCTAAAGATGACTATGCCCACTGTCCCTGACCTTCCACAATATTTGTATTCAAGTGTATTTTTGTAACCCATGCCTTCCATGTACCCGGTTCCATCATGGAGTTCTAGCCCACCTCATGTTGCTCTGATCCCTATCTTGTAATGTCTGGCATCAAGATTTTCTCAGTTGTCAACTCAATCAGTTCCCTAGTTGTCAGCACCTATCCCTTTCCCAGCATTTCCAGTGCCCCCAACTCCCTTATTGTTACCTATGCCGCAAGCACCCTTACCTTTGCCAATGCCCACTCCACTATCTAATCATGATCCCCTCATAGTGTTATTGCAAGAAGTAAAGTCCAATAACGTAATCTTGAGGACAATATCTAATGAGATCACGACAATAAGGAAGAAGTAAGCAGATGCTAAGTTCTGATCACAAAGATTCTAAACTCCACCAATTAATCAGGAATAAGCTTCTACTAGTAGAGGACCTAAGAAAAATACAATACTGCTAACAATTAAGGAGACTAGCGCAACGAAACAGGCATATTGGTGCTCGACATGTAATGATCCTCATGGAGAAGATAATTGTATGGTGCATATGAAATATGTGCAAAAATTATCAAAGAGTTTGGCTGGCGGACAAGTTAATATGATCAAAGAAGTCAATCATAATTTGATGATATTATCGTTGGAGCAAGTTTCAATCCTCACAAGGTCTCAGAAGAAGCCAGTAACTGTATATCCGATCGAGCTTGAACCTTTGAAGGTGCCAGAAGAACCAAAGGTTCAAGATGAAAAATGGCCACCTCCAGTGAAAGCGCCTGGTGTGAGAACTAAGGAGCAAGAGTTTGTCAAGTTGAGAGATTTATTGCCTAAGTAGGTTCAAGAGAAAGTACAAAATAAGGCATCAGTTTCATAACCTGTAGCGGCTGCTCAAACACAGAATAAAAAAAGGAGCAGGTCAGGAAGTGACTTAAGTACCTGTCCTTGAAAAAAATATAAAGATTAGAGGCTACTCAATAGTATCGGTATAAATATGATCGAGCTCCAAAAGAGAAGGTTTTGGTTGGTCCAAGTTACAACATTGTAGAGGAAATGAAGAAGATCCTAGAAAACATTAGCTTGTATGACGCGCTGCAGTTGCTAGGACAAATTTATTTGTTGCAAGAATCCTTGAAGACTGCTAAAGGTCAAAAAAATATTTCTTCTCAAACAATCCTAGCGCAAGCGTTACCCACTTCTGTAATAGGAAAAAATAGGACTCCCCCATTTTAGTTGTCACTAATAATGGAAGGGTGGATTGTACACAACTGTATGATCGACTTTGGAGCTGCAACTACTATCATGCCAAAGGTAGTATGTGAAGTAATGGGGATGGAATATAGAAGAAGTAGCCTAGGAGTGTTACAGTTGGATGGGACTCTGGTTAAGATAGTGGGAGTGATAAAAGACATCCCTATTGTCCTCCACACTATGTCATAGATCATAGTAATCCAAGAAGTGGTAGTAGTTGATTTAGAGCCATACTTTAGCATGTTCCTCTCAAGGGAGTTCACGACTAAGCTAGGAGGATACCTTTCCTTGGAATATTTGCATTTGGAGATACCATTCCAAGGGAAATAGATTTGTATCCATAGTGAAAAACCTTCACATTTTTACATTGAAAGGTTAGAAGAGGAAGAACAATCTCTAGACGTAGTGAACATAATGACTGAGGAACTAGAAGAAGTTGACTTGGTAGGAGAAGAATTGGGTTTTTTTCTTGGAGGATGAGTTTTTACTCACAAATTTTAATGCAATGATCGAAACGGACATTGGTTGTTACACAATAACTAAATCGGAGCAAGCTAAAAAGCAAGTTCTTGATTCATAGAGTTCTGATACAAATCAGTTATGGAAATTATATTTTGATGGTGTTAGATGTAAGAATGGTGCAGGATATGGTGTCGTATTGATCTCTCCTGAAGATATACAAAATACTTATTCTTATAGGTTGACTTGGAGTTGTACAAACAACACAGCTGAATATGAAGCATTGTGCCTTGGATTGAAAAAGCAAAAAAATTGGGCATTAAAATACTACATATTTTTTGCGACTCTGAGCTTATTGTCGACCATAATACTAATAAGTGTGTATCAAAGAAATATTACCTAAAATATTATCGCAATAGGGTCTAGGATTTGTTCAAAGCTTTTACAGCTTTGAACATTTAGGTGATTCCTCGGGAGCAGAACAAACATCCTGATATTTTAGTTTCCCTTGATGCAAATTATTCCCCCATAAATCAAGTGGTTTGAAAGCCCAAGATAGTCAGGGTGATCTATAGACCTTCAGTTCCAAAAAATAATATTTATTGGTAAGTATTCGAAAATGATGAACAAATAGTCAATTTTTTTCTCAGGGAAGCTGCTAGTGCAGATGACAAAGTACTTGCTAAAGAGGAGAAAGAAGGGATGATTCAATTAAGGAATAATCACATTCCTTGAGGTTTGATCTCATTGGAAAGTTTATTTGATCAAAATGATAGAGCTAATAAGCACAAGATTAAAGTGGATGCCAAGGAGTACAAGGAATTGCAGTTGGACCCTAAAAAGGTTATCAATATCGGGATTGATTGTGTGTCGAATGAACTTGAAGGTATTAAAAACTTGTGCTATGAATACCCTAACATTGTGGCATGGAGCTATCAAGATTTGAAGGGATATGATAAGAATATGATATAGCATACCATAGAACTACAGGAGGGGGTAAAAACTTTTTGACAAAAGTAGCGTCCTGTCAATCCTAAGATTGAAGCACTCATGAAGGCAAAATTATTGACGATGTTGGAGGCAAAGAATATATACCCGATTAAGAACTCGACCTGGGTGGTGAATCTGGTCCCAGTAAGGAAGAAGAATGGAGATATACGGTTGTGTATTGATTTTCACAATCTGAACCAAGCATCGCTTAAGGATCATTACCCTCTACCCCAAATAGATTAGATTCTTCATGTGGTTGCCAGTGCTCAGAGATTCTCACTATTAGACGGCTTCTCCGAATATAATCAAATATGGGTGAAAGACGAGGATCAATATAAAATGGCATTCACTACCAAGTGGGTTATATTCACCTATCGACGGATGCCCTTTGGTCTCTCGAACACCGGTGCTACCTTCCAGAGAGCCATGGACATTGCCTTCGGTGAGTTACTAAATATAATTATTGTGATATATCTCAATGATATGACTATGTTTTCCCATCATAGATAAGATCATGTTGCTCATCTAAGACAAGTGTTTGAGAAGTGCCGAGAGTTAAAAATCTCGATCAATCCAAAGAAGTCAATCTGTATTGTCAAATAAGAAAAATTGTTGGGTCACATAATCTCACAAGAAGGATTGGCGATAGATCCTGCAAGAGCTGAAGTGCTCATGAAATTGCCACTTCCTACTAATAAGAAAGACTTGCAGTCCTTCTTCAACCAAATAAACTTCATCCACAAGTTTATTGCTGATTTCGCCCAGGTTGTTAAGCCCATGACTGATATTTTGAAAAATAATGTTGAGTTTAAGTGGACAAAAGTTAGGAGACGAGCTTTTTAGGAAATCAAAGAAAGAATTACCCAAGCTCCAGTCTTAATTAATCTTGACTATTCAAAAGACTTCATTCTTTATGTAGTAGGTGAGCACGAAAGATATGTTGTAGTGTTGACTCAGAAATAAGAATATGGAGAAGAGAATCCAATCGCTTTCTTGAGCCAAGTTATTGCACCACATCAGGAGAAATATAAATTTATTGAGAAGTAGGTTTATGCCATGATGAAACCGTTGAAAAAGTTCTGAAACTTTGTTTCTCAGAGCAAGACTGTTTTTTATGTTATTCATCTTGATATTCGAAACTTTATACTGCAAGGAGAACTAGGTTATAAGAGAGTAGTGTGGGTATCTAAAATTCAAGAATACAATGTGGATATCTGACCAATAAAGCTAATTTATAGGTGCGCTTTATGCCAAGAGTTGGCTAAAAGTGTTGTCACTGAGACATTGGATGTGGTGCACATGGAGGACATATGCGAAAGAATTTCACGAATCATACTGTGAGTGACTATGACTGGACAGAAGAGCTGGTTGAATTTTTTACTTCTGGGAGATGTCCAAATCACCTTGATGCTTCACAACATTAGAGGTTTAGGCTGCAAATGCTCAAGTATGTATTATTGCCTAATGGGTTGTATCATAAGAACATTGACAGAGTTCTTCTTAGGTGTGTAAAAGCGTCCAAAAAGGAGAAGATATTGGAAGAATTTCATTCTGGGCTATCTGGAGGACATTATGTAGGTAGGCCCATGGCTTTTAAAATTATCCGAGCAGGTTATTATTGGCCCACTTTGTTCATCGATGCTCATAAAATAAGCTAGCAGTGTGATAGTTGTCAATGATATGTGGGTAGAATTAGGAAAGGAGCTTTGCCTCTACATCCAATCCAAGTGGAAGCACCTTTCCAGCAGTAGGATCTTGATTTTATTGGCGTCATTGATCCACATTCTTCTATGAAACACAAGTATATCCCAATGGTGACTGATTATTTTACTATATGGATGGAGGATATTCCCACTAAGAAGGTTGATCAAGCTATTGTTATCTCCTTTCTATAGGGGCTCATTACTCGATTTGGCATACCATATTCTATTGTAACTGATAATGGCACTCCATTCATTGGGGCTAAAATTATAGAGTTTGCTAGCAAATATGGCATTTATTTGAAGACATTATCCAATTATTACCCACAAGGGAATGGGTTGGCTGAGTCTACCAATAAGAATTTGCTATGAATATTAAAAATAATAATGGGTAGTAACAAGAGAGTCTGACATTTGTTGTTGAATCAAGCTCTTTGGGTAGATCACATCTCAGTAAAGAAATCTATCAAGACTTCCCCATATACCTTGGTTTATGGGAAAGAAGTTGTCCTCCCTACACATATTGAGCTACCAGTACTCCAAACATTGCAGTTGTTCGAGGATGAGGATGAAGAATAAGACCCTATGAGTGCAAGGTTGGCACAATTGCTACAGTTATAGGAGAATAGGGAATATGCTTATCAGGTATTTTTTGAGCATACTAAAGATACAAGGAAATGGTTTGGAAAGAAATAAAATGAGCGCAGTTTTTAGGTGGGATATCTAGTTTTAAAATGGAACGAAAAAAAAGCTAAGCTAGGGAATCACCATAATTTCGATGCTATCTAGGAAGGCCCTTTTCAAATTTGGGTGGTGAATTTAGCAAATTCTTATAATCTTCACGATCTGAAGAGTTATGATCTCCCCATACCTATGAATGGTCTTCATTTGAAGGCCTATATTTCATCATGAAATTTTGGTGAGGTACCATTATGTACATATGTAAATATCCCTTTTTGAATACTATTGTTTTAGTTTGTTGATGATTTATATGTTATATACATTTAAAAAAAAGAAAGAAAAAAATAAAAAGAAAAATAATGAAGAAAAATAGGAAGGGCATTCACCTCAAGAGCGAGAGAAAGGGCTTTTCGCCCTAAGAATGAGATGACTAAGAATGGCAGAAAAGTAAAATATTTCCCTAAGGAATGCCTTCGCCTAAGAAACATCTTCATCGGCTATGGCAACACGTAGTTTTGGGGCAAGATAACAAACGATGTATTATGTGCTAAATACATTCGCCCCTGGTAAATGAAAGCTTAGCCATTCATTTTTTGCAAGGATGAACTTAAATTGATGACAAGTTCGATGACTGTAAACATTGGATTGACATCGTGTTCGCCCTAAGAGAGGGGTGAACAGGCCGTTCACCCTTGTTATGGGTGAACACATCAAGAAAGGTGACGAAGTTTATTTTTGCATAAGTCTAAAATTAAAAGCGCATGCTTTTCTATTTGAAGTTTTCTTATTTGTAAAAGTTCTTTCTAAAAAAAGGGAAAAAGTAGGATTAAGCTTGTTGTGGTTTCTCCACAACATACCCCAAAATTGGGGACCCACCTTTTTGCATGTTTTCCAAGAAGACCGAAGTGGACCATATGCTAAATATCAAATAAAAAGCAAAACACCGCAAGGAGAAAAAAGTGTCGCAATATCGTGACATGTTGCATTTTCACGGTCCAAAGCAAAGAGAAAGAGCAAGGAGGAAAAAGTGTCACGATATCACGACATGTTGCATTTTCGCGGTCCAAAGCAAAGAAAAAGTGTCGCGATATCGCGACATGTTGCATTTTCATGACTCAAAAGGGCAGGCAGGCAAAGAGACAAGAGTGTCGCGATATCACGACATGTCCGATTTTTGCCAAGGGAACAGAGTAGTGGATAGTGCACCTAATAATAGTGATGAACACCAGGATAGTGAAACTGAAGACTGCATAATGACGTGGACCTATAAGGAATAAATCGAAGATTGATTAAGGTAATTTGTCACATAAGGACAAAATCCAATGAATAAGACAAAATGTTACATAAGGAATATTTAATGATTTGAAATCATTTAAGATGGTCGTTACACATGGAAGGAAGCGGACGCATGCCCATGTGGAGAAAAGGAAACGTTTTTTTTAAATCAAACGAAAAGTGAAGAAAACCAAATAGAGGAAGCCAAACCATGGGAATGAAATGAAGGGCCACAAAATAAAAATGAAAAGCCTATTTGGAAACCAAAACACATGCATGCACAAGGGAAGGTGAAATGAACAGCCATTGGAAAATGAAACGAAAAGCTTTCTGAAAGTTTTAAATACGCTTGGCAAGGATGTTTTGAAGGGGGTTGGAAACTGCTGCGAGTAGAGTTGCAGAGTTGAAGGCAAGAGGGCCATTCTAGACCTGTTTGGGTTGTTTTTCTTCCATGGACTGGTTTGGGAAAACCAGAAATTTCTGTTATTGTAAAATGACAAATTTTTAATACAGAAAATTTCAGAAAGTTGCATCTTACGGACAAGAAATGAGGAGTCATTTTTTGCATGCAAGATTAAATGTCTATTTTTCCCCTTTTTTAGATTTTAGGCTTGTAAATTGAGTTTATGCAAGTTTTCTTGGTTGCTTCATGCGAATGTTTAAATCTGAAAACCTCATTTAAAACCTTAGGAGCCAACACTTATCTTATCCGGATTGTGCTTGTTTTGCAAGTCCAATAGGTTAGGTTGCATGCATGAAAACCTCACATCTTTGGTTTTGTCGGAATAGGATAGCATCATACTTAATTCATTTTATTTTTAGTGTTCTGCATTTTTTTGCATTTTATTTTTCTAGAAATTTTAACTTTTTTAAAAATTTTCAGGCATTAAAATAAACATTTAAAAATTTCAAAATCCAAAAATAATTTCACCATTGCGTAGGTTATACTTCAGACTTCACATACACACTTTGAAATTTCATTTTTGGAGTTGTTTAGTATTTTTTAAAATTCATCGAAGTTGTTGTTTTGTTACAGTTTTGTTTTGCACTCATGAGCCTATGATGACATTCCCTTCCTGAAAATTCCAATTTCATTGAAGGTTTTATGTTTTATGGCATTTTACAAATTTCCATTTTTGGAGCCTAAAATTGCCCCCTCTTCATAAAAATTCTAATTTTACGAAAGAGGGGTAATTTGAGTATTACATTGAAGGTATTTTCTTCAAAGCACTTAATTGTTCATCTTGATGAAAATTTGATTTCATTTAAGAGGGATAAATTAAAGTGACATTTAAAGCTCTTTATCCAAGGCCATAAATTATTGCTTCTTTGTGAAAATTCATTTCACCAAAGAGGGATAGTTTATCGATTGTATTGAAAGCTATCTTTATCTTCATGATAGGAAGCCATATTTGGACTTAATAAAGAAGATAAAATCTACCTTAAAACTCTCAAGATAAAAGGAATTAAGGCACTACATCGTGGTCATATGAGGGCCAACTCACATTTGCTTTATTTTGGTTCAATGAACAATCACTAAAGTTTCATGTTAAAATAAATCAACATTGCCCCTTGTTTATAGTTACTTGCAATCACTAAGGTGTTCCAAGCATTTAAAATGAATATATTTATTTGAGATTACTAATACACATATGCAAAATGCTAATACAGTGGAGACCTTGGAGAAGTTGTTTGTTTAACTTCTTTGCAAGAGGGGATTTGGAACCCAAATCCTAAGGGAGAGTGTACTTTCACAATTGGGTGAAAATACAACACAACAAAGCTATTTTTAAATAAAAATATTATTTTTGAAGTACATATGAAAAGCAAAAGCAAACAAAGGTTTTTTTTAAAAAGAGCTATTCGCCATGGATTTTCAAATAGATCGAAGGCACTCAAACTAAGTAAAGCATGATGTTTTGATCTCAATTTTGAAGTCGCTAAGGATGAAATTGCTTTGCGCCCGAAGTAATTTTACTGGAAGGAAGAAATAATTGTAGTAGTTTGGGAATCATGTTGTCTAATAAAAAGCATCCCTGGGTTACATGTCAGCAAATATAGGGTGAGATTGTAGGTAGAAGAACATTAAATTAGAAACGTGGGATGTGCCAATTTTTTTATTTCCAAGGAGCTACAAAAATTAAATGATTGGTTGATAAGCGATCGATTTAGCTCCCCCAGCAAGCTTTAGGTACCAGGGCACAATTTACAATGAAATTGCATGGCAAGTTGGGCACACTTTTTTAGGAGGATCCGATAGTGAATCGAAGGTGAAGTCGTTGAGATGTTGGGAATGGTGCTAGGCTAGCAGTTTGATACCCTCTCCTTCCCAAAAGTGCTTGCAATTAATTCTACATTTACTACGGTAGGTTTCAGAGGGCTCTATAAAAACTATGAGGTAAAAGTCATAGTTTATATTTGGTTCTTTTAAAAAAATTACTGTTGTATTCGCGAACTGTAGCTGCAGTGCAGAATATTTCAGAGTCTACTTGGAGAATTTATCAGAGAGAAGAAAAGGAGAATGGGGAAACATAACAAGGAGCCCAAGGACATCACAGAGGCTATAGAGCCTAAGAAATCAAAGAAAAATGAAGGCGGCTCTAGAGCCAAAAAGTCTTGGAAAAATGATTATATAGACCTAAACCCATACGAGGATACCATGACAGATATTGGAGACTGCCTTATCACACACAAAGGAATCGAAATATTAAGACAAGATGTAGAAGCAACGGTGAGTCAAGGAGTATCATAAAACAACTGGCTAACAGTGCCATATCATTCGTAGTTGTCCTGGTACTTGTGTTCGCCCGTTCATCCATACCATGAACTAGTGCAACTTATTGCCCAGTTCTATGTCCCATTCACTAGGGCTATCAAAAATGCTAGGAGGGAGATTTTGTTTACCATTACTCCAAATGAAATTTGGGAGGCCTTCGCTTGTGGGTTGAAGCCCCCCTCTTACGTAGTTAATAAAAAGTTACATATCGATGAGCAAGAGGACATGTACGTCTCCACAGTGACGATGCACCAATTTATGGAGACACAACTTATTAAAGAGCCACAAATGGGGTAGCTTCCAAAATTGCCAAAACCACTCTTAGAATTCAAGAGTCAAGATATATACTCCATGTTGTCTTGGGTCTTTCGATTGCCTTCAGATGAAATTATGCATAAATGGTAGGTGGTTGTTTCACATTGTATTTGTAAAGTATATTTTTATTCCCCCTCTACCATGAGGCAAGGTGGAAATCCCATTTTCTTTGATTGGGCTGACTTCATTTCCCGAAGGATAAACTTTCAGTTGGAAAAAATGCAAATCAGGGAGTCCAAGTTGTTTTTGCATACATCATTTTTAGTATGGGTTTTATTTTTCTAGTTGTAGCGGTGCTTTTCCTTCATTGCAGTGATGCATCTGGGTGAAAAGAATGAGCATTTATCGGTTTATATGTGGACTCCTATTTTGACAAGGAGGGAGTCGGTGTACAACTTTAACAGTTGGTTTTTGGGGTCGATGATAGAGTTGCTTTGTGGTACCTGTGAGAGAGTGCCACAAAATTTGAGGGACACAGTCATCGCGCAAGAAATGGGCAATATTTTTTTGCTTACCCAGGGCATAGTCATGTGAATTTTTGGTTTTATAGGTAAGCCATTTTTGTTACCATATTTCACCATAGAGCATATGTTTGCCATGGAGGTTGTGCACTAGATTGATCATGTGAATGATATATATGGAGCTGGGCATGGAAAGAAGACCACATGCAACCTGTCATTCAAATTTGGCAGCATAGAAGTAAGACAAGTTGGACAAAATAGGCTCTTGATGGTGACACTCCAGGATTTGGGTTTGATTGAATTGCTGTAGTACTGGCGATATGATCCTCTCAGAAAATTCTTAGCTATTGTGAAGGCTAAGTCATTTCATTGCTATCCTCGATCGGATATTCAGAAGAGGAGAAACAATTTTGATGGGTCATACATGAATTGGCATATTGAAAAAATGATGACCCTCCTGCCATGGCATGATTATTATGAGCAGGAGGCGAAATATAATTTGGCAAAAAATAAGACCCAAATTCCTCCACCAGGATTATTTAGTTTTGTTAAGGAATTCGAACCTGACTGGACTGAAGAGAAAATAATTAATTTGTGGATTATACGAATTCATCACGGGAAGCCAACGACTCCTTACAGGTTCAAATTGGATGAACAGTTTTCAAACACCTATGACAACTTTGTAGATTTGTATCAACCCATCACCTTAACCAATATCTTGCCACAAAGCTTTCAACATTTTGACAGTGGCGAAGGTGAAACTGAACAGGCACACCCGACAGTTGAAGATGAGACCTTGAAGAAAGAAGAGCAACAATATGTTTTCAAAAGGTCTCAACGAACAAAGCAAAAAATAGAGGAGACACCCGCACCCGAAAAGCAAAATTTATCGAAGGTGCCACCATTTCCAAAGGCGGTAAAAAGGCCAAGGACCAATGCAGTTATGACTTCTACCATTGAGGCCCCTATAGTTTCAGTTGCTGCAGTTTCTACAATGCCAGTTGTAACTATTCCCACAGTTACTAATGTATCAAAAACTATTGTAAAACCTTCACCCATGGAAGAGCTCCCAAAAAAAGTTACCAAAGTATTTTCAATGGCTCAAGCATCAATGGAGGATCAAAATTTCAAAAGCTCTCATGTGGAAGTAATGAACGAAGAAGAGATTCAAGACATTGGAGAAAGGGCAGAAGTGCATGAAGAAGAAGCAATTTTGCAACTGCCTCCCTCATCATAGCACATGGTGCTTGCACCCAAAGGTACATCTCTTCTTCCATTTTCTTCTTCTATTGAGCAAGAAGTGATTTCTATCTCACTTTCATTTGTTCTATTTTCATCATCCTCGATCTCTGTTTCCCTGCCCTTTAGTATGCCCTCCACGTCCATTTTATTTCCATATTCTTTCACCCCTGAACTCACTACTTCTCCCTCCTCTATTCCCATTCCTTCGTATTCTATTTCTTTTAGTTTATATGTGTCAGGGTCGAATCATTTTTTGCACCCATCTCTTTCCCTTCCTGCATCCACCGCCATTGAGGTTGTAAGTATGCAAGCTCCTCCCAGAGTAAGAGTAACTATAGCTAAACCCTCTTCCTCCACCAAGACCACTATTTCCATTACACCTCTTTTATCCATGTCATATGCTTCTACTGGGCCCAGTCACTCTGACATTTTGATTCCTTTCACCCCATTTTTGGAGCTGTAGATAGTTCCTAATGTACAAGTGGCCCATAAGTAGCCCGACATAGATAATATCAACTGGGCACACCCGAGCTATTTGTAGTGGTTGAAGAGTATGAGGTAAAAATAGACCTTGGCTCCAACTCAACCGATTAAAAAATTTTCTTTTGATCCCATCACGAAGGAGGCTCATATTACTACAATTACGTTGTTGGTTCAAAAGCCCCAAGGAAAGTTGTTGCCAGGCGATATCATTTTCGAGACTATAACAGAAGACCTTACACAGATAGATACTATGTAAAAGTTGGGCAACATTCAAGTAGATATGAGCTCAATGTACCTGCATGGTGAGCATTTTAAGGAGAAATATTTTGAAAACTAGAACAAAGTAATTGAGCTTGAAAATGCCCTAGCAAAAAGTAGAGCCCAAGAGGAGAAGACGACTACTGAGAATGACAATTTGTGCCAACAGGTCAAATTTCATTTGAAGGAGCGTGATGCTGCCAAGATTGAAATGCACAAGCTTCAACAACAGCTTGAAGATGCAAAGAAGTAGTTAGCTAAGAAAGCGACACAGGCCACAGGATTTTCATGCGATAACGTCAAGGGAACTCACCTTTGCTCTGCATAGAATTGTGAAAAGTTAGTCGTGCAAGCTGTTAAGGTGCTACAATATTTGTGGGAGGCATGAATACAGATTTAGATGGGGCAAAAATTAATTGATACCATGGAGGAGATGTTGTCAACCTATATGGAGATGGTTGTAAAGATGCAGGCTTTAACTAACACCAATTTATACATTTTCCCCCTCAATGAGATGGATTACGTCTGGTCCAAGGCAAAAATAACACTGTAAAGTTACTTCTAGTGAATGGACCTAGTCAGGGAGGGGTGAGATATCCTCAACACCATTGAACGCGAGCACAATATTTCCATGACTCATTTTGAGACCATCGATGAGTTGGAATTCCTAAAATTTGTGGATAATTAGGGAGAACCTATTCCTATGGAACAACTGGAAGAGCTTAGGAAGAAGTTGAAGATACTTTCAAAATTGATGCATGGGAAGAGCCTCTCACAGAAGTGTAGATGTTGCCCTTGATGCAGAAGTATACACACTTGGAATTATCATTATACGAGTTGGCTCAATGAGTGAAGTGCCTCAGTTTTATGGATGTTCAGAATCTTCATTTTGTTTATGAGTCACTCATCATTCCATGCTTGTTCACCACTCACGCTTGGAAAGAGGCAGTCATAGCTTATGAGGTCATTTTTAAAACCATCAAAGAGCAAGAGGAGCAAGCGGAGGTAGAGCACGCGGTGGTGGAGAAGGTAGTAGAAGAGGCTGAACAAGCCGAAGTACTCAAGGTAGCGGTCGAAATGGAAGAGAAGGAGCGTGCAGAGGAATAGGTCCATCGAAAGGTGTCTACAACATCGGTGAAGGAACCAGCCAAAGACTCCATTTCTCAATGAATAAAGGCCTAGGGTCGCTTGCATCCATGCGAGCTGGATACCCTGTGAGTCACCAAAAATATTGGTAATTTTGCACTTTGCCACATTGGAGATTTTGCTAGAACATTTTGATGTATTTTGATGCAATATGATGATATAGTTTTATCTATTTATGGTGGCTTTTATTTCATCTATTCCTTGTTTATTTACATATTTGTATTGGTGTTATAAGTGTTTTTGTAAAACGTCATTTGAGAACGTCATTCGGGATTTAAGTTTACCTTGTTATAATAAAGACATCTTTCAGGCTTGTGAAATGAACAATGAATTATTAAGAGAAGAATTTTAAGAAGTTTGTTATCTTGAATATGCCAACGCGTTTGCCCCAGACAAGGGATGAATGCCCCATTCGCCCTAGGTTCGGGTGAACAAAACGATAAATTATTTGAAAAACTCAAGGAGAAGCAAAGGAAGCGTGGCTAAACACATTCGTGTTTGCCCTAGTTGAGGGGCAAACGTCCTGTTTGCCCCTTATTTGGGAAAATGCTCTCCAACATTCAAACACAATTATGTTCACTCGGATGCAAAGTGGCATCGTGTTTGCCCCAATTGAGGGGTGAAAATCCTGTTCACCCCTCCTTTGGGCGAACGTACCCTAAGAAGAATACAATATCGCATTCACCCTGGTTGAGGGGTGAACATCCTGTTCACCCTTCCCATAGGTGAACACATTTTTTGAGAAATGATCCTAAGCGCTTGAAGAAGGATGAGGTGAAATGGGTTTTATAAGAAGGCGAACATAAGATTGGGCAAAATGGATCACAGTCAAAGCTTTCAAGGGCACCATATTTATGCACATTAAATAATGGTGGAAATGAGTAACTTGAATCATGGATCTCGAGTAGTAAAGAAGCTATGCGAGAGGAGCAGAAGAATTTTCATGATTTCCAGGATGTAAAGACGTTTTTAAAGCATTCAATATTTTACAAATTATCTGTGCACCGATGCCCGAGTTGCTAGTTTCCTAGGAATTATTCCCTGAAAGATGGATCACTATCTCTAAAGAAGGGATTTTCAATGATTTCGAGGAGGAGTTTTCTCATTTTTGTTTCTGATCCGAGATCATTTTGCTCTCTTGTGCATTAAATAAAAGAGGTGAAAACCTCTATAAATACTAATGGAATTTCTATTGTAAAGGAGGTTAGACACTTTGCGATAATACTCTCAAATTTCTCTGCATTAATACAAGGCATTAGGCTTCTGAATTTTCAAGTGATCTTGTGTGTAATTTCCTTCTGTGCAATTCTATTTTACATTCATGTTTTTTTTTTACTGTTGGATTTAAATTATGCATTTGGATTTAAATATTACTAGTAAGGAAGTGAATGCTAGAGTGTTATTCTAGAGGTTATTACTGCAAGTTTATAAGTAATCTTTGCTACCATTTTCCTCTGTTAAATGCTATTTTGTTAGGGTACTTTAGATCTATTTACTATTTCTTTATTTGTCTTATTACGCAGTTGTTATTTTGTTATAACAAATTGCTAATACGACTGGTTAGTTTGGCAACCTCCGGCAATTTGTTCATTGTAACCTTATTTAAACACCCAGAAGTAATACAATTTTTGTTCGTTGTTTTATCATGGCATCAGAGCCACTCGAAAGTTTCTGGGCGAGGTGAGGAGCAGAGCGTGATTTTATTCGGGCGTGATTTTTTTCCCAGCCCGTGCGCTATCTCCTCGAGTGTTTTTTTTTCCCAGCCGAGCAAATAAAAAAAAAGGATTTTTTTTTGTCGCGCGCAGACGCGCGACAGTTATCGCGCATCCACGCGCGACTGTGGAGAGGGCGAAGGCCCCCGTTGAATGGCTGGACACAGGAATTTTTTTTGAAAAAAATAAAAAATAAAAAATAAAGGACGCAGCGCGCGTCCTTGGCTGACATAGGAAGCAGCCTGCGCAGAGGCGTCCGCTGCAGCCTACGCACGGACGTCGCAGACCTGCAACACTGCAGCCTGCACGGACGTCGCGTCCAGCCTGCGCGCCTGCACAGTCCCTGCGAACGCGTCCAACGCAGGACGTCCAGGGCGGAGCGACGGGGAAGAACACGCACAACGCGTTCCAAGGGGAGTCCTGCGGCCCCCCTCGTTGAAGGGGCCGAGGCTGATGGTGACCTCCCCCCCGGTCTAGCGCTCCACTCGACGCGCTGCATCGCGGGAGGGCACAACCCCCCCCTCGTCGACGCACTGACTGCATCGCGGGAGTGCCCAGGGCTGAATTAAAAAAAAAATAGAGCCCCCTCGGTGGAACGTGGCAGGTCTGCATTTTTTAAAATAAAAAAAAATAAACGTCTGCGTCTGCGGAGGAAGCCGCGACTGGGGAAGACGACGATTTGCTACGAAGGCAGCCGCCGAGAGGAGGACGGGCAGACTGAGGAAGGATAAAGGAGAGGAGCTCCACTGATCCTTCCGGATCAGCCCGCTAGCTCACTTGGCAGTGAGCTGTGCGGTAAGGCTCAGGGAGCCTGCAGGTCGGGGGTTCAAATCCCGCCGACTCCCCCCTAAGGTATAAATTTTTTTTCAAAGTTTTTTTAATTATTATTTTTTAATTAAAATTTTTAATTTTAATTTATTTTTTATAGTTTTTTAAACTTTATAAATTAAAATTTAATTTTTAATTTATTTTTTCATAAGTTTTAAAACTATATAAATTAAAATTATTTATTTTAATTTTAAAAACATAATAATTATTAAAATGCTTTGTTAAAGAAATTTTTTTTAAGGGGGGATATTTTTTCAAAAAATCAAAGGGGGAATGTGAGTAATTTTTTGAAAAATCAATTTGGCGAATTGTAAAAGGTGCATTTTCGGCTGTGACCGACACCTTGTGGGTTAATTCTTGTGGGCACTTTTTATGTTGTATGTTGCATATTTCATTTTTTGCACTACTTCATTAAAAGTTAAAAAAAAAAATCAAATACACTCCCTAAGTCCCCGGAATAATTAAAACCCATCCGTGCAATTTATTGCATTGCAACATTCGGTATTTGTGATACCTCTGGCCAGCAATTACAGGTAAAGCTGTCGTGATTGGGCTGCTGTATCCGCCGCCTAATATAGCTGCTACAACGACGTCTGAGCTTGTTCTTTATAAATCATCGGGGAGAGATAAGTTAGCCATTTTTGCATTTTTTTACTCCATCCACTACCCTTTATCGCACTTGTGTTTAGGCGTAAATCCCGACGAAGTATTATTCATAGTGTTTAGGGGGAAGTTACGCCCCACGCATGAGAAGAATCTTCTATGGTAGGTGCCATCAACAAGGCGATTCCCTTTCAGTACCGCTTATGTTCCACGTATCGTATGATCTCTAAAACTCACCTATAGTCTCCCTCACGTAAGGGCGGGTGATTTTTGTTGATATTTCTAAATACCTATAGTTTCCATCACGTAAGGGCGGGTATTTTGTATGGTATAACGGCCTAGCAAAAGGTATATCGAAAGGGGGACCAATTGGTGATATAAGGAACCTTCATTATGGTCGTTGTTGCAAAGTTGATGACTGATCCTCATCAGTTATTGAAAGGTCCAAATTATACACCATGGAAACATAAGATGAAGGCAATTCTCCAAATGGAAGATTTGTGGGAGATTTTTACTGGAGTAACAACTAGGCCTTCACCAACAGCAGGATCCATAGGTCCTTCCGCAGATCAGATAGCTTTTGACAAGAAATACAGTCGAGCAAAGGTGCTCATTTTGTTTGCTATTTCAGATGAAGTGCAACCTCATATAGCTGACAAAGCAATTGGTAAAGAGGCATGGGATGCCCTTCAAACCATCTATGAGGGAAAGAATGATTCCACCATTCTTCATCTTCAACAACTTCATAACCTGAGTTTGAGACAGGGTGAAATAGTTGAACTCTTTCTGTGCAGTGTCTGAATTGAAAGAGAAATTGAATTCTTTGGGAGATACTATGGACGAAAAGCTTCTCATTTCAGTTGAAATTTACCTTCTTCATTTGATATGTTGATAACCTCCATCCAGGTGTCTCAACGACAAATTACCTACATCGAGTTGGTCAATCTGCTTCAACAACAGGAGGCACGCCAACTTCACAAGGATGATTCTTCCAATACAGCCCTATACACCAAAAGACAGGGTTCTAGGAAGAAAGGTAATGGGCAAAAAGGAGGCAACTTTCAGAAAGGAGAAAATTCTCAACAAGATACGAAAGGAAAAGGCAAACAACCTCAACAGAAGAAGAGGTGGTGCAAGATCTATGAGAAAGACAACCATGACACCAACAGTGTTGGCATAAGAACAAGAAGAAAGGCCAAAACAAACCACAAAATAAAAACAAGCAACCCCGAGTGAATGTTGTCGTTGAAGAATCGACTCGGATTCGAATGGGCACACAAGGTGCTCATGACTACCACAGATTCCACACGAGAGGGATCCTGTCTGGTATGTCAATTCTGAGCTAGCAAACATATGACTGGCAACAGATCATGGTTTGAATCATTTGTGGCCAAAGAGGGCAAACCTGTCACCATTGCTGATGATAAAACCTACAGGGTTCAGGGAGAGGGTACAGTTTCAGTCACTCTTCCTAATGGAAAGTGTCAGATTGAAAAAGTCCTCTATGTTTCGGGATTGGCCAACAATTTATTGTTAGTGACACAAATCCTGGATAGAAATATGGTTGTCAACTTTCGTGTTGAGAATGGCAAGAAGTGTTGTACTATTACCAGGAAGGGTAAGCAGATTGCAACAGCTTCATATAAGCACGACTTATTTGCACTAGATGCTATCTCTACTCCACATGTTGCCATGACTATCTCTACCAAGGAGGCAACTTCCCTATGGCACAAGAGATATGGGCATTTTAGTTCTGGCTACTTACTTGAGCTCAGTAAGTATGAGATGGTAAAGGGTCTTCCTTCCCTTTCTGCCACATTGCCAGTGTGCTCTGACTGCTTGGCAGGAAAGCAACATAGAGTACCATTTGAGAAGAGCTCAACAAGAGCACGAAAACCTCTAGAGTTAATTCACACCGATCTGTGCGGTCCTTTCACACCCAATAGTTGTGGAGGGAAGAGGTACTTTCAGTTATTCATAGATGACTACTCACGAAAGATTTGTGTTTTCTTTCTCCAACTAAAATCTGAAGCTTTCGCATTCTTCCAGCAGTTCAAGAAATCCGTTGAGAAGGAGTCAGGAGCTTCTATTAAAACCCTCTGCTCAGATTGAGGGGGAGAGTTTACCTCTAATGAATTTTTTGCATTCTTAGATAAGCATGGAATCAAGAGACAGTTAACAACTACCTATACTCCTCAGCAAAATGGAGTTGCTGAGAGAAGGAACCGTTCTATCATGGAAATGGTTCATTGTATGCTCACAAGAGCTACTCTTGGGCAACAATATTGGGTAGAAGCTGTCACCACTACAGTATATCTGTTGAATAGGGCACCCACAAAGGCCCTAAAAGGAATGACTCCATAGGAAGCATGGAGTGGTCGAAAACCCTCCATATATCATCTACGTATTTTTGGATGTCACGCTTTCATGCACATACCAAAAGAGAAAAGGAAGAAGCTAGATGAGAAAACACTGAGATGTATTTTTCTTGGTTATGATGAGCACTCTAAAGGATATCGTTTGATAGATCCTTTGACCAAGAAAATTCATGTCAGTAGAGATGTTGTCTTTGATGAAGCTTTCACATCACAGAGCACATCTAAAGTACACCAAGATATTGTGGAATCTAAGGAAGAGAAGATTCCTTCGTCAACACAGACAGGAGGTCCTTCTACATCTTCTTCAACACCACCGAAGAAGAATCCAAAATGGTGTACAAATACAATCAGAGACGCAAATTTATCCACTCCTCCCAATTTGAATTTGGATAGACCTCGTACACGCAGTATGGCTCAAAAGGAAAAAGAAGCCAAAGAAACTGGTGAGGTTGATGATCTTTTTCAATCTTTTGAGGAAATTTTTGTAACTCGAAGTACAGAAGTAGAGGATATGGATATTGATGATGACAGAGGCGTTCATGTCTACCATAGATGATCTTGAACTCGCATCAGTGCAAGATGCTCTCAGTGAGCCTCAGTGGAAGGCCGCTATGGATACAGAGTATGAGTCTTTGATGAAAAATAAAACTTGGAAGCTTGTTGATTTGCCGCATGGAAAGAAACCCATTGGTTGCAAATGGGTATATAAATTCAAGTACAAGGCAGATGGAACAATTGATAAGCATAAGGCCCATCTTGTTGCAAAGGGCTATGCTCAAAAATAAGGCATTGACTACGAGGAAACTTTTACACCTACTGCTTGGATGACCACAATTCGGGTTATGTGTGCTATGGCAACACAATATGGGTGGAAAGTTCACCAGATGGATGTCAAAAGTGCCTTTCTAAATGGTGATCTCCAAGAAGAAGTCTACATGACTCGACCGTGAAGGATTTGAAGTGGAAGGCCAAGAGCGAGAAGGTTTGCAAATTGGTCAAATCCTTATATGGTCCGAAACAAGCTTCTCAAGCTTGGTATATAAAAATGGACAATCACCTTATGCAGCATGGATTTAAGAGATGTCCGTCAGATGCAAACCTTTATTTCAAGAAACAGGGTTCTGAGATAGTGTTGCTTGTACTCTATGTGGATGATCTGCTCATTACAGGGAGTTCAAAAACTATGATCTCTGCTTTCAAAAGAAACTTGTGCAAATCTTTTGAGATGACAAATCTCGGACTTCTCCATTACTGTCTTGGTCTGGAATTCAGCCAGAAGGAGCACTCCATCAAAGTGTCTCAGAAAAAATATGCCAAGACATTGCTGGAAAAATATCGCATGACTGATTGCAATCCAATGGCAACTCTGATGGAGAATGGACTTCAGTTATCACGATATGATGATTCACCTCAGGTAGATGGTACTCTCTATCGACAATTGATTGGGAGTCTCATATATCTGACCAATACTAGGACAAATCTCGTATTTGCTGTCAACTATCTTTCGAGGTTCATGCAGGAGCCTAAGACCACTCATTGGAAAGCAGCAAAACGTGTTCTTCACTATGTCCGTGGTACTATGGAATATGGCCTAGAATACAAGAGGAACAACAAATTCTTCTTGCAAGGATACACGGACTCCGACTATGCCGGATCATTTGATGATCGCAAGTCAACTTCTGGATACATTTTTCATCTGGGATCCGGTACTATCTCTTGGCACAGCAAGAAGCAACAGGTGGTTGCTATTTCATCAATAGAGGCAGAGTATCGCGCCGCACGTGAAGCTGTGTGTGAAGTGATATGGTTACGTTGCATTCTGACAAGTATGGGCCATCCATCAAAATCTCCAATACACTTGTTTTGCGACAATCAGGGTGTTCTGAACCTCGTCAAGAATCCAGTCCATCATGAAAGAACAAAGCACATTGACACACAATGTCATTTCATTCGAGATGAAGTTCCAAAGTACATTCCCACCGATGCTCAAGTTGCAGACATTTTCACTAAGGCACTTGGACGTGTCAAATTTGAATTGTTTCGCAGCTCACTTTGTATTGCAAAATGATGTAAGGGGATCTTAGTAGTCTAGTATAGCTATTAGTTATTACATTACCCAAATAATGTAATAAAGGGGGATGTTAGCGTACTTTAGATCTATTTACTATTTCTTTATGTCTTATTACGCAGTTGTTATTTTGTTATAACAAATTGCTAATACGGCTGGTTGGTTTGGCAACCTCCGACAATTTATTCATTGTAACCTTATTTAAACACCCAGCAATAATACAATTTTTGTTTGTTGTTTTATCATATTTCATGTTTGGGTGAATTTCCTACTGTTAGTCTACCTCGAATCTTGCACTTTGGCCTATGGCCAAATTTCCCATTTCTTTCTGCATTTTCTAATTCCTTTCCTGTATCCCTAGTATTCTACTAGTGTAGGATTTAGTTCAGGAACCAGCCCTCTCTAGAGATTGGCACGGGGGGCATTTATTTCCTTCGACCTTTCAATGTTGGTCGTATCTAGGGTGCACAAATGCAGCGTTTGTTGATTATGCAGATATTTGACCAACAAGAACATGAATGATTAAAGTTATTTATATTCATATTTTAGCCTATTAATGAATGTTATTTGAGTTATTATAGGGCTTTATATACAGATCAATTTTCTCATATTATTATTATCTTAACCTTTATTATTGTGGCTATTTTATATTTAGGACCTGTGTGATATTTTCAAGTTAACTTATGATATTTTGTGGTAGAATAAGGCTTAAAAATCCATCAATTCACTCTTCCTATTGTACCAACTATGGTATCCTTAATTACAATTAGGACTTTTAAAAATGACTTTCTTGCATGCTACCTAGACTTTCCTCCAAGTAATCCTTTAGTTTTTAAAAAAATTTCAATGATCCACAGTAAGAAAATGTGACACTCATTCTTTGCTTACAATAACTTCTTGCTCGCACTCATGCACTTGATCTTGGATCACACTTTTTTTATCTAGGTTCATACTTTTTAATGGACATTACACATGTTACTAGTTTTTAATTTTTTTATTTTACACAAGTAAACTATAAAGTTTAATATGATTTCTTATTATGAAACTTTATTCTCATTAACATAAATCATTGACCATGTACTAATATAACAAATCATTCATCCAATCAAATCACATTAGCTCAACTGGTTAGATTCCTTAATATTCAAGGAGGAGACCCAAGTACAAATCCCACCAAGGAACACATGGATAATATTCAAGATTTTTTGTAATACCACTATGTGGTGATGATGTAATACCAATGGGAACCATTTAAATCTCATATAACCAATTAAAAAAACAAATCATTCAGCCACAAATAAGTATCAATAGTAACAATCCATATAATAACAAAGATATATAATATCCTTAAGGTAGGGAAAATACCAATAATAATTTTTAAGGAAGAAAAACTCTAGAAGATTTCCCAAGATGAGAGGCCACTCTATGGGAAAAAACGATTATAGGAGAATGCTTGATATGAATAATTATTACAATGACAATCTCCCTTCTTTATAAACCCATCTAATTCTACTTTGGAGAACCTACTACTAAACCCTCATACCACTAATTATTATAATATAACATAACCTTGGGCTATGTGTGACCAATGCCAAATATCCATAATACCATTATACAATATAATATTATATCCATATTTCTATGTACCATAGCTTTCCAACCTCTTTACAAATATTTTATCCTCAAAACATGAGAAGAAACTAAATAATATGATCTTCTAAGCAATGCTAACAACTAGTACCAATCTTGATCATCCATCCATCCAAGTGAAATATTGATTGGTGGTGGTCTTCAATGATGCCAAGCTACAATTGTGCCACTTGAATATCCATAACTACTTTTTTGGCTCCATGCTTTTGCTACTCTACTGTGATATTTCAAATAACTAGTCCTATTGTTCCCTAATGTTGCTACTCACTCTAAAATCCAAAATCACTATGCTTTTTCTACAAACACTACCATACTTGATGCCTTTATAACTTCATGTAGATCTATAATAATATTTATGTCCTAAGCCATACATCCAATATTTTTTTCACTCGGTGTGGGTGGTGATATACTACAAACTTGACATTTTATTTTCTTTAATTCCTTAATATTTTGTTTCCATATTTTAAATTCTTCCTTATGCTCTTCTCTCTTGTGCTCTTCTTTTGGTGCATCCTTGTATGTTTCTAACAGATATTCCTTGGACTTTGCTACTTCTTCTTCCACGGTCTTTATTGTTGATGCTACTATAGATTTTACTTTTGATTCTTCTATTGGTTCTTTAACTTATTCCCATAACATAACTGCTTCTTACTTCTTCTTAGATCTTTGTTCCTTGAAAAATATCCTACAATTATCTTATTTTTCTTGTAACATAACTTCATAAACTTATTTTACACATTAATATTAAAAGCACTCAAATATCTACTACGAGTTTGCCTAGTGTTAATTTTGTAGCTACCACTTTCTGATCCTACTACAGTTCCCAATATTCCATCACAGAGGCATATTATTATCTTGACACCAATCTCCATCTTGGACATTGAAAATGCTACCATCAGGAACACTACAGTGCGCCCCTTAGTGAACACAAAAAAAGAAAATAAATCAGCGCCTAGTAGCTGTCACGAGAAAACTTAAGTTTGTAACAATATACTACGACATCACCAAAGAGGAACATGTGAGCACCACTGTGAACATGGCACTGCAAAAAAAAAAAAAATACTTTCGCTCCTAACTATCACCGTTTGAGAAATCGGCTAAGGGCATCACAATGTCTAAATTGCTGCGCTCGACATGGGGCAGATCACAACATTTTAAATAATTGGCAGTCAATAGAATGGTGTGCAGTTAAGGCGCTCATCAAGCAGAAACAAATGCTTCACTTCGTCACATACTGGTTTCCATTCTCCACAGCGATAGTGATAAGGCGGGCCACATAGCCATTGCACATGGCTTAAAAAAAAAAAAAAAAAGGTGCAGTGAGAGAGTTCTTAGGCACTAGAGGAAATGCAAAAACTCCTTCGAAAATGCCTTGAGATGATCCATGCGATAGTCTCAGCATTAAACATAATAAAAGAAAAAAAAAATCCTTATCTGCAACGGCCGCTATTTCGTAACGGCCTGGACTTGCGTTGGATCACCGAGGACTCCCATGTCCACCTGGGCATCATCCGTGATAGTTGGCGACGTTCATGTACAGCATACAAAGACGTTCATGCAGCTGGGCGGCAGCCTTCAGATAACCGGGATATCTCCATAAAGAATAAAAGGAATTAAAAAAAGACAATCTCCATAGGTGTATGCCTTGCATAGTCTTTGAGTGAATCTAATGAATCTCGGATATCTATTTATATGAATCTAATGACTTAAGAATTCATGCTCCAATTCTTCCCAAGTGTACCCATTATTCTTTTTAGTCATAAAACTTAATAACTATATTTTAGCTTCCTTTTCTAAAAATGCATTAAGTAAGATTTTGGCTTAAAATATGTCCACCATTATCTATAATCAATATCATCTACTCCAAAAAAAAAAAAATTCAAAATGCCAAGAAATCATTTCCAAAAAAAGATAATGCAAAATAGGATTTGATATATATATATATATATATATATATATATATATATATATATATATATATATATATATATATATTCCTATAGATTTAAAGCTAAAACTTCCCGTATAGGATTAGATCCAAAATATAACAAATGATTCGCTTAACCCAATTGACAAACATCTCAAATTTTAATTTTTGAAAAAAAATGTGATTTGAAAGTTTCTCACTGCTCTTGTTCCATATGGATGAATTCACAAGGTTTTATATCCTCAATACTGCTCTGATTCCTTCATATGACCACTCATTTTAAATATTTTTAAATTTTGAATAAAATGGTACAAGAATCATCTGAATTAGATAAATTTAGACAATAATATGGATCCCAAAATATGAGATTTTTTGGGGAAAACTTTACCAAAACAATCACATTTTAATGCTTTGTTAGGGTTTCATTGAAACACTCTAAGTAGAGTTCAAAATTTTTCTCTACCTATCCATAGTTGTATGTGAGGGCCCTTCTAGGGCCCCCCTCTACCCCTTTCTCCCAAGTGATCATTTATAGACACAATGAGGAAGAGACAATAAGTTGAGGATAAGCTTTGAGAAATGATGCTTTAAAATCCATCTTCTCTATTGTTACCACCAAGAAGCCAATGGATAAATATTTCTAGTCCAAATTTAATGGTTTTCTTCCCTAGGCTTCCCATCATCCCAAGCTTGTTATTGAACAAATTATGGTGGCTAAAAACATTGTGTACATGAGTAACCATGATCTAATCTACAAATTTATTAGCATGGAACCATATCTAGGGTTTATGACCTCCTAGGCTCAAAATAATTGGGAGCCTTTAAGAAGTGGGAGCCTTTAGAGGATATTTTAATAGTCCTCATCAATAAAGAATACTATATAGTGATTTTATCTTCAAGAGAAAACAAGAACAAAGATTTTGAATCAAGAAAGAGAAGTTATCGAGCATCAAAGTATTTTTGTGTAGCCTTAGAAGCTAGGATTTGATCCACAAATGGGAGCCACTATGGTGGTTGTTTGGGTTCAATTATATTCTCTACCAAAATAATATTGGTGTGAACCAGTATTTGAGAGATTGGGTAATTTCTTGGGATGTTATCTAGGAGTAGCCAAAGATACGATGATGGGAGCTTCAACCATTTATGGTTAGATTTGTGTTGAGATGAATCTTAATCACTAGTTGCAAACTAAAATAGAAATATATGGGGGATTTAACCTAGACCTAAGAAGTAGATTATGAAGAAATCCCCTTCTAGCGTAGGATCTATCACAAGAACATACATCTTGCTTGATTTACCATGAGATCATCCAGAAGGAGCCCATGCCATTAGAGGCTAATGGAAATGGTGATAAGATGACTAAAAAGAAGGTAGAAGCTTAACCCAAAATCTCAAGCCTAAATGCACTAGAAGAGGGTTTTGAAACACCTAAGAATAAGAAGAAGCAAAATAAGAAGGTGACACGAACAAACCAAATAGAAGAGAGAAACCTAAATAGGTATACTATTCTTAATACCCTAATGGACATGGAGAATGAGATAGTTATAATGGGAAAAGGGGAAAACATACCCTCTAAAAAAGTAGAAGTGGTCCAGTAGAGGATAACTCAAATAGACTTGGAGACCAATATCCAACCAAACCCAAACCATATTGCCATAACAAGTTTAGATAACATGGTCTTGGTTGATAGGGATGTCTAAATGAAAGATAGAGGTAAGCCTACTCTTGGAATTTATCAACTAAATAAAATATTAAAAAATAGTCAAGCTAAAGGTATGGGAAGAAAATCAAACTAGGATCAGCTGGTAATGGAGGGTGACCAACTAATAAAATAGATGAGTGTAAAGGAGAGTGATGCTTATTAAGTTTTGCATTTCCAATGATTGTGCAATCATGGAATGTTAGAGGCTTAAACAACAAGTCTCATAAAATTATTGTTTATAGTTTAATTGAAATTCATCATTCAAATTTCATTCTCCTTCAAGAGATAAAATCTTCAATACAAGTGATGGATAGAATAGCCAAGAAAATATGGAGATAGTTAGAGCATATGGTTATTGCATCCCTGGGTGATTTAGGGTATATAGTGACTTTGTAGAACCCTCTAAATTGGACACCAATTAATCATGTTTTAGGAAGGGGGTTCTCACATATCTCATCAAGAGTAAAAGTTTGGGAGAATATTTGTTGATTTTAAATTTCTATGGTTCAAAACATTTTGGGGAGCAGCACCTCCAACGGGTAATTTTACAAGCAAGTAGGTTAGGAAATGAAGAGGTAAATTGGATAGTGGATGGTGACTTCAATGCTAATATTTTAATTAAGGATCAAGAAGGGGCATCATATATTTGGATTAGAGGGATAAATTTAGGATATCTAAAGTAAAACAACTCAATTTGATTAATGTTTAGTATATGGGGTCTTCTCATACTTTGACAAACAAACAAGTAGGGTTGGAAAATAGGAAGGTAAATGTGGATAGATTCTTGATGTCTAAAGAGGTTTTTTTTGTGATGGTCACTCAGGCTGGTGAAGAACACAAGCTTATACTAAGAGGGGGGTGAACAGTATAAGACCACTTTTTACTTTTCTTTCCCAATCAATATTATGCAATGTAAAGATAGCAATATCAACAACAGTAATCAAAGCAATGCACAAAACACCACACACAATAGAGACACCAATTTAACGTGGTTCACCCAATGTGGGCTACTCCACGGAGAAAATATTTCACTAAAATTTTCTCAATCAATCTCTTGGGAATCCTTTCCCTATTACAATGTTTATGGATCTCTATCCAAAGGAGACACCAATCCCCTAATCAAGTTCATGGATCTCTATCCACAGGAGAACTCCTTTCTCCTTAGCTCTGACTGGTGATCTTCTAGAAGAACTATTTCCCCCACTACTCTAGCTAATGGATCTCTATCCACTGAAGACACATGTCCTCACTACCTTGGCTAATGGATCTCTATCCACTGGAGACTATCATCCTCTATACTCTATCACCTTCAAAGCTCTATCTCAAATCTGCACTAAACACAGTCCTTCGATCTAGCACAAATATGCTCAATCTCTATCTCTGGTCTGGCACAAACCTATCCTCAAATATGCACCAAACTCTATCCTCTAATCTGCACTAAACACAGTCCTTCGGTCTAGCACAAATCTATCCTCAATATTTATCCTCTGATCTGCACTAAACATAGTCCTTCGGTCTAGCACAAATCTATCCTCAATATCTATCCTCAAGCCTTAACACAAAGCTTGACTCAATCTCAAATCAACTCTATTGGATCTGCCCCAAACCTTAACTCAAGGTTTGAACAAATCAATCAATCAACTCTGCTCACAAGTCTTCTCAAAGACTTATCTCAAATATGCCTTGTAAGCTTCCACAAAATCTCACACTAATCTATCCACAAGTCCTCTCTAGAACTTGTCCAAATATGCTCAATAAGTCCTCACTAGAACTTATCCAAATCTGCTCTCAATATGTATTGTAAGCTTCCACAAAAGCTCACACAAATCTGTTCACAAGTCTTCTCAAAGACTTACCTCAAATATTCTCAACAAGTCCACACTAGAACTTGTCCAATATCATAGAAACATAAAGAGAATTTTTAGAGACTCAATATGCTTCACATTCACCTCAATGCTCAATTACTTTCAATCACTCTTTTGGAAACATACAGAGAATTGTTAGAGACTCAATATGCTTCACCACAATACTCAATCTCTTTCTCAAATCAATTCAGAATATAGAACAATTTGTTTCATAGAACTAGGACTATTACTTCACACATCCACTTGACTAGGCTCAACCAACTCTTACTCAACCAATCACTTAATGAAATAATCCTTGCTCACAAACCCTAGTCCAAGCATATGAACACTCACTCAAATATTTCCAACAATGCTCATCAACCAATCTCACATAACAATGATACTCATGATCTTTCCAAACCCTAGTTCAAGTTCTTCACTCAATCATTCACTTCAACAACAATGCTTATAAACAAATGTGCATAGCATTAATCTTCACATATAGCTCAACAACTCAATAAGGAAACCTAATTAAGTCCTTTTCACTCCAAAGTTGTTTTCCAGAAAACCAACCAATCAACTCAACCAAGGAAGAATATGCCCATACCTTTTTCTTTGATGTAGAATGATCTTCAAAAGCCTAGTTCAATTATCACAACTTTCTTTGCCAAGTACAAAGGGTTAGATGACAAGAATTATCACCCTAACACTTTTCACAATTTACCTTAAACACAAAGATAAATTAAATCCCAAATACACCTTATTGCTCCATCTCAATAATAAATTTCAACATCATAATTTTCATCAAAAACCCTCTTATAAAATATAACACAATTTCTACTTATAACTCCTTTCTTAAATTGCACTTATCAAATAAAATAATTTATAAAACAATGCAATTTATTCTTCTAAGGTAAAAATTAATTACCCTAGTTTTTACTTTATCAAAAACAACTTTTTACCATGCCCAAAAATCACTTTAACATATAGGTAAATAATCCAATTTAATTACCACCTTATACCTCCCAATTTACTCACAACAACCTTAGGGCAAATAAAATTTAAATAAAAAATTGTACCTTTGCCCTTAGTGGGTTTTGAACCCACGACGTTGCCTCCCCAAGCGCCCTAGCCGTGGCCTTGGCTGCCGCATGAGCTAAGCGCTCACGTGGGAGCTAAAGTGCCCATGTGCTTCTAAAACCTTCTGTTGCCACCAAAAATTAAAACATGAAAAGGGGCTTCCCAACTTGTTGCCATCGGGTTTCGAACCCGTAACCTCACTGCCACAAACGCCAAGCAACTACCACCTGCGCTAGCCATCGGATGGTGCTAGAAGTTAAGCACCTTGTCTTCTTCAACAACCCAAATTTTGGATATGATGCAATGCATGATATTCCTCTCTCAACATGTTTTTCGAATTCAAATTGCATACCCTTTTTGCCTTAGCAAAGGCAATATTTATATTGCTTTGTTATTTCTTCCAACACGTCGATGGGGGTAATATTCAACTTGCACATCGACGGAATAGCCTTAGGGTTTTGCTATTTCAAATAAATAAATATTTATTTATAAAATTTAAATTCAATTTGAATTTAAATATTTATAAATTAAATATTTAAACCTTCCTTGGACTTTTTAATTTGGAATAAAAATCCTCCTTGGGTTTTTATGAAAACCTTTTATCTAACCATGGTTTTAATGAAAACCTTTTATTTTTCCAATCCATGGTTTTTAATAAAACCTTTTACTTATGCTTCCTATAATATCAAAGATGAATATTATGAAGCTCTTTTGCCATCAACCTTTTGCATTGCTCCTTTTGACCTTTTGGCATCAATGGTGGTTCACTCCTTGGCATCAATGACAACCTCATGCCTTGACATCAATGACAACTTTATGGACTCAAAATGTCCAAAAATCTCCCCCTTTGTCATTGATGGCAACCCAATAAATTTTTATCATTTCCTTGACCTTTTTATTCTGCTCCCCTTGGAAATTGCTCCCCCTGACTCAATGCTCTCTTCTTAAACCAAATCTCTCCCCCTTACTCAAATACCAAATCTCTCCCCCTTACTCAAATCTCTCCCCCTTTGACATCAATGGCAAAGGGTCACCTTTGGGGCTCGAGGCTAAGAATGAGTCTCTTAGCTTAGCCCCTCCCCCACCTCCTCTTGAGGTGGTTAATTCTGGGGTGGGAGTATTTCTACTCCCAACAAGCACTAGTCTTTACCTTTATCCTCTTTCCTTCTCATATGATCCTTATGATTTCTTTGATTATTCCTATTTTTGTCCCTGTCCATATCCATATTCCTGTTCATGTTCATATCCATATTCATGTTCATGTTCATATCCATATTCTTGTTCTTGTTCCTATCCATATTCCTATTCCTGTTCATGTTCCTGTCCATGTCCATATTCTTGTTCCTATTCTTTTCCTGTTCATGCTTGATTTTGGAATGTCTTCTCTACACCACTTTGTTGTGTGTCCATCATTATTGCACTTATAAAACTTAATGTTATTATTCCTTGGAGGTCCAAATGTCTTAGGATTTCTCCTGGTGAAGCCATATCCCTTTCTATCATGAACCCTACAATTCATTGCCTTGTGACCAAACTGATTACATGAGTAGCAATACCCATGGAAAAGTTATCTATTCCCATATTCTTGTCTTTCATGTGTCCTGCATTATGAAGCCATGTGCCCAAATCTATGACATGAGAAACATCTTCCATTGAAGTTTCCTTGTCTTGACCTCATTGGTCTCTTAGTCTCTCTTAACCTATTCTGATTGTTGTTCCATCTGTTTCTCCTTTGTGCATTGTTTCTTTCCTTGTTGAACTTTCTATTGTCCAACTCATCCTCAGATGTCTCACTTTCTCTTATACTATCTTCTTCTAAAGTTTCTTCTTCTTCAAAACTCGAGGTTGACTCTTCTTCTTGTTTCTTTTGAGCTTGTTCAAAGCCAAGACCTATTTTGTTTGTTGACCTTCTTTGTACCTTGATCATTTTATCCACAATATTTGAACTCTTTCCAAACTTGTGTAGCTTATCCTTGGATTTTTCTAAATCTTCCCTCAGTAGGGCTACTTCTTGTTCTAACCTTTCACATTCTAAGACTTTTGCTTCTAACTTATCTTTGAACTTCTTTGTCTTAGCCATTGACTTGTCTAGATCCTCTATAAGCATTCTTCTCTCTTCATCACATTCTTGAAACTGAAATTCTAGTTTAGAGTTTTGCTTTCTTACCCTTTTTACTATGTCAAGAGCATAAATAAGTTCTGCCTTAAGATCAAATCCTTCTTTTTCTGATTCTTCCTCTATTTGTTTGCCTTTGATAACATCTTCATTCTTTTCTGACTTGTCTTCTATAGGATCATCTTCTTCTTCTTCTAGTGCCATTAGAAGATTCTCTTCTGGTCCTTCTAGTGCATCCTCATATTCATCATCACTAAAACTGAAACCATTCCTTGTACAACTATCTTCAAGATGTCCAAAATTACCACATCTAAAGCACTTGAGAATTATTGGTGTCCTTTTCTTAACTTCTTTTTCTTCAATCATAAATAGGACTTCATATTTATCATTATTTGAAAAACTATTATCACTATCACTTGAGTA
The DNA here is from genome assembly GCA_028583015.1 of Wollemia nobilis. Taxonomy (NCBI): domain Eukaryota; kingdom Viridiplantae; phylum Streptophyta; class Pinopsida; order Araucariales; family Araucariaceae; genus Wollemia; species Wollemia nobilis. The sequence goes on along the minus strand of JAQPPZ010016912.1, from coordinate 307,181 downwards.
CTTACTTGCCTTGTCTGCATAGTAGCTCCTCTTTTGTCTTTGAAAGAACTTATTTCCTTGTCTACCTTGTCCATCCTTACCTTTCTTTTGGTGCATGTATCTTTCTGATTCCCTGTTCCTATGATCCTATTTTTCTTCATCATTGTTATTTTTAGCTTCTTGAAAATCAGTTGCATAGTGACCATATTTTCCACAATTGAAACATCTAATAGATTTTTTATCTTTAAATCTTCTTGAATCCTTATTCCTTCTACCATAATTAGCTTCTTCATCATTGGATGACTCATTGCTTGAATCTGACTTTTTGCCCTTTGTCTTCTTAGTAGCTTTGAATGTTGCTTCCTTCTGGGGATTAGGTTCTTTTGTTCTTAACTCAAAGGCTATAAGAATACCAAGCAACATATCTCTTGTCAAAGAATCACCATCCTTTGATTCTTCTATAGCAAAAATATTTTCACTAAATATTTTTGGAAGAGATCTTAAGACCTTATCACAAACATCCGACTCTTCAACATTAAGTCCAAGTCCTTGCATAGCATTAACAACCTCATCAACTCGAAGTAGATAAGTACTAATGTTTTCCTCATCCTTCATTCTTAACTCTTCAAATTGTCCTTTGAGATTTCGTATCTTTGCTTTCTTGACACCTTTATCTCCTTCATATATGCTTTGCAACTTATCCCAAATTCCTTTTGCATCTTTATAGTGCATAACTTTTATGGACTCTATTCTATGCAAACCTCTCAAAATTGCATTCATTGCTTTTGAATTGTAATGTTGTAGAAGCTTACCTTCCTTATCTGTAGGTGGATCAACTAGGGGTATGTATCCATTTTCAACTGCTTCCCAAATTTCATTGCCAAGTGCCATCAAGTGAATCTTCATTCTCATACTCCAATATATATAATCACTTCCATCAAATATTGGTGTTGGATTTTCTAAGGACACATTCTTAGAATCCATTGTGTTCTTGAAAGCTTTTCCTTCAAGTTGTTAAACTCTTTCGAAGGAACCCGCTCTGATACCAATTGAAGAACACAAGCTTATACTGAGAGGGGGGTGAATAGTATAAGACCACTTTTTACTTTTCTTTCCCAATCAATATTATGCAATGTAAATATAGAAATATCAATAATAGTAATCAAAGCAATGCACAAAACACCACACACAATAGAGACACCAATTTAACGTGGTTCACCCAATGTGGGCTACTCCACGGAGAAAATATTTCACTAAAATTTTCTCAATCAATCTCTTGGGAATCCTTTCCCTATTACAATATTTATGGATCTCTATCCAAAGGAGACACCAATCCCCTAATCAAGTTTATGGATCTCTATCCATAGGAGAACTCCTTTCTCCTTAGCTCTGATTGGTGATCTTCTAGAAGAACTATTGCCCCCACTGCTCTAGCTAATGGATCTCTATCCACTGAAGACACTTATCCTCACTACCCTGGCTAATGGATCTCTATCCACTAGAGACTATCATCCTCTATACTCTATCACCTTCAAAGCTCTATCTCAAATCTATACTAAACATAGTCCTTCAGTCTAGCACAAATCTGCTCAATCTCTATCTCTGGTCTGGCACAAACCTATCCTCAAATCTGCACCAAACTCTATCCTCAAATATGTACTAAACATAGTCCTTCGATCTAGCACAAATCTATCCTCAATATCTGTCCTCTGATCTACACTAAACATAGTCCTTCGGTCTAGCACAAATCTATCCTCAATATTTGTCCTCAAGCCTTAACACAAAGCTTGACTTAATCTCAAATCAACTCTGCTAGATCTACCCCAAACCTTAACTCAAGGTTTGAACAAATCAATCAATCAACTCTGCTCTCAAGTCTTCTCAAAGACTTATCTCAAATCTACCTTGTAAGCTTCCATAAAATCTCACACTAATCTGTCCACAAGTCCTCTCTAGAACTTGTCCAAATTTTCTCAATAAGTCCTCACTAGAACTTATCCAAATATGCTCTCAATATGTATTGTAAGCTTCCACAAAAGCTCACACAAATTAGTTCACAAGTCTTCTCAAAGACTTACCATAAATATTCTCAACAAGTCCACACTAGAACTTGTCCAATCTCATAGAAACATAAAGAGAATTGTTAGAGACTCAATATGCTTCACATTCATCACAATACTCAATTACTTTCAATCACTCTTTTGGAAACATACAGATAATTGTTAGAGACTCAATATGCTTCACCACAATACTCAATCTCTTTCTCAAATCAATTCAGAATATAGAACAATTTATTTCATAGAACTAGGACTATTACTTCACACATCCACTTGACTAGGCTCAACCAACTCTTACTCAACCAATCACTTAATGAAATAATCCTTGCTCACAAACCCTAGTCCAAGCATATGAACACTCACTCAAATATTTCCAACAATGCTCATCAACCAATCTCACATAACAATGATACTCATGATCTTTCCAAACCCTAGTTCAAGTTCTTCACTCAACCATTGACTTCAACAACAATGCTTATAAAACAAGGTAGAAGCATAGCATTCATTTCACAATGGCTCAACAACTCAATAAGGAAACCTAATTAAGTCCTTTTCACTCCAAAGTTGTTTTCCAGAAAACCAACCAATCAACTCAACCAAGGAAGAATATGCCCATACCTTTTTCTTTGATGTAGAATGATCTTCAAAAGCCTAGTTCAATTATCACAACTTTCTTTTCCAAGTACAAAGGGTTAGATGACAAGAATTATCACCCTAACACTTTTCACAATTTACCTTAAACACAAAGATAAATTAAATCCCAAATACACCTTATTGCTCCATCTCAATAATAAATTTCAACATCATAATTTTCATCAAAAACCCTCTTATAAAATATAACACAATTTCTACTTATAACTCCTTTCTTAAATTGCACTTATCAAATAAAATAATTTATAAAACAATGCAATTTATTCTTCTAAGGTAAAAATTAATTACCCTAGTTTTTACTTTATCAAAAACAACTTTTTACCATGCCCAAAAATCACTTTAACATATAGGTAAATAATCCAATTTAATTACCACCTTATACCTCCCAATTTACTCACAACAACCTTAGGGCAAATAAAATTTAAATAAAAAATTGTACCTTTGCCCTTAGTGGGTTTTGAACCCACGACGTTGCCTCCCCAAGCGCCCTAGCCATGGCCTTGGCTGCCATGTGAGCTAAGCGCTCACGTGGGAGCTAAAGTGCCCATGCGCTTCTAAAACCTTCTACTACTGCCAAAAATTAAAACATGAAAAGGGGCTTCCCAACTTGTTGTCATCGGGTTTCGAACCCGTAACCTCACTGCCACAAATGCCAAGCAACTACCACCTGTGCTAGCCATCAGATGGTGCTAGAAGTTAAGCGCCTTGTCTTCTTCAACAACCCAAATTTTGGATATGATGCAGCGCACAATATTCCTCTCTCAACATGTTTTTCAAATTCAAATTGCATACCCTTTTTGCCTTAGCAAAGGCAATATTTATATTGCTTTGTTATTTCTTCCAACACGTCGATGGGGGTAATCTTCAACTTGCACGTCGGCGGAATAGCCTTAGGGTTTTTCTATTTCAAATAAATAAATATTTATTTATAAAATTTAAATTCAATTTGAATTTAAATATTTATAAATTAAATATTTAAACCTTCCTTGGACTTTTTAATTTGGAATAAAAAGCCTCCTTGGGTTTTTATGAAAACCTTTTATCTAACCATGGTTTTAATGAAAACCTTTTATTTTGCCATCCATTTTTTAATAAAACCTTTTACTTATGCTTCCTATAATATCAAAGATGAATATTATGAAGCTCTTTTGCCATCAACCTTTTGCATTGCTCCTTTTGACCTTTTGGCATCAATGGTGGTTCACTCCTTGGCATCAATAACAACCTCATGCCTTGACATCAATGACAACTTTATGGACTCAAAATGTCCAACAACGGGAAATCCTTAATCATACAGAATCATACCTCTTTCCAATTCTCTTGGAATGGAAAATGGGCCATAAATTTCTCTAGACCATTTTAGTTTAAGAATTTTTGGCTAGAAAGAGAAAATATTAGGGATAACATCCTAGTTTGGTGGGAGGAGGGGTGCCCTACCCATGGGAAAATATTGTTTGGATTATTTAAACTACAACATTTCAAATCTCAAATAAAAATTTGGAAAAGAAACAAAATATCATATTTTTAGCTTTAGAGGGTTTCCTTGGTTGCTGGGATGGAGGAGTTGGCCACACACTCTTTTGAACTAAAACAAGTAGAGAAGGCTTGAAACAAGAAGATGAGCTAGTAAAAAACTAGTTAGAGAGTATAGAAATTAGAAACAAAGAGCCAAAACTTATTAGCTACTAGAGGGGGACTGAAACACTATGTTCTTCCACTACTTTGCCTTGGTAAGAAGACACTTCAACACACTGCATAGAATAAAATATCTTCAAGTAATGTGATGGACACTATCCCAGGTATAGAACAAGCTAAAAATATCTATTTTGAAAATATTTTCTCTACTTCTACCCATCCTAATCTTGTAGTACAATAAGAGATAATGGGAGACATAGTTTTCAACATGAGAACTGGGAAGTTCCCAAGACCTAACGGGTTATTGAATGAATTTTTCTAAAATTTTTGGGATGACATAGGGGATGATGTAACCAGGGAAGTGGAGGAACCTCATGTAAATAAAAGAATGTTTTGAGCTATGAACCACAATTTCCTTGTTTTGATTCCTAAAGTGGGATAGGCTTCAAACCTGGAAGACGTTTTCCCAATTACACTTTGCAATTTAGTCTACAAGACCATTATCAAACTAATGATTGAAATGATCAAGAAGGTATTGGATAGTATTACATTTTCAGAGTAAGGAGGTTTTATGGAGGACCAATAAATTTTGTATGGAGTAATCTTGGCACAAGAAGTAGTTCACACATTGTATCAAAAAGTTTGAAGAGATATGTTTATCAAATTAGACATGTCTAAGGCCTATGATAGAGTAACTTTGTAGTTTTAGGATAAAATGTAAGAGAACTTTAGCTTCTTTCAAGGCTGATAAGAGTGGATCATGAGTTGTGTCTCTTTGAATTTCTTCTTAGTCCTCATCAATGGTATTCTTTTAGCTTCCTTATAGGCAGGCCTCTAGAGGAATTTGGCAAGAATATCATATATCCCCATACCTCTTTACTATTCTTGCATAAGGATTGGGAATATTTCTTTGAAGGAATAGGAAATAAGGATTTATCTTAGGAGTGCAAGTGGGAGTGGTGAATATGACCCATTTACAATTTGTGGATGACATAGGGTTGCTTGGATGGCTAATGTCAAGGAGGCAAGAGTGATCAAATTTGTCTTAAATACATGTCTAGAATACAAAGGCTAGGAAGTGAATGAAGCCAAGTCTAAGGTAGTGTTCTTTAATACCAAAAGGGTATCCAATATCAAATTCTAAATATCTTAGGCTTATCTCAGGGCTCCCTCCCACTATAATACCTAGGATTTCCACTCCACTATAAGAATCTGAAGGTGGTAGAATGGAAAAATATTGATGAGAAGAATTGATGCAAAGATAAATAAGTGGATGCACCATTGGCTTTCTTTTGGAGGAAGAGCGACTTTTATTCAAAAAGTGGTTCAACCAATGCTAGTTTACAAGTTTTATATCCTTGCTAACCAATTGGAATATTTAAGGAGATGGTCTTGCTCATGCAAAAATTCCTTTGGTATGGACCAATAATGGGTCAGAGATAGAATCTATAAGTTGGGATAAAATCTACCAGACTAAAAAAATTATAGGATTAGGAATTAAAAAAGTAGCATTAAATAACAAGCTCTAGTAGGTAAGATTTATTGGAGATGGATCTCCAATTAGGAAGTGTTGTTTAGCAAATTCATTACTAGTAAGTATTTGGGTAGCATTCCCCATGAGTAAGTATGTTGCATCTCTATGGATGGCCAAGGTTCTATTGTTTGGAAGATGCTATAATTATTAGAGAAAGGGGTAAAAACAAAAATATTTTGGAAAGTGCATAAAGGGAAGAAAGAAAATTTTTGGACCAATTCTTGGGACCAATACCCCAAATTTCAAAATTTCTAAAGTTGCCTCTTCAATATATCCTTGAGGCTAGAGGTTGGATCAAGACAACATTTTATCTACATAAAAGGTAGATTCAGACCTTCTCTCTTATGCATCTAAAGTGGTGGGAAGAGTAGCCAATCCTAATATCTCTAAATTTGATGCTACTATTAGAGAGTATATTAAAGTAAATCCACCTTATAGGAGAGGAGGAAGAGTAAAATATAGCTTGGGGTCATGTGAACTTAGGCATCTATATAATTTAGAAATATTATAATGAATTAATCCCTCCCATATTGGTATTGTCAAATGTTCCATGGGATAGAGTAAAGTTGGAAAAGAGTTGGCCAAAAATTACTTTCTTTTCCTGGAAAGTCATGCATAGGATATTTTCTTTGGAAAGGATACAAGGATTTTAATATACATGGAAGACTCATTTATGATAATGACATTAAAGCAAAGGATCTACTTTGATTTAGGATAAAATAGAAATGTCCATAAATTGGGTTTATTTAAATTAATTTTTATGGTGCTTCTAAAGGAAATCTGGGAAAAGCTAGTTGAGGTGGTGTTTTTAGAAATAATGAAGGCAAAATTCTCCTTACTTCTGTTGGCAATTTTGGGTATCTTGAGTACATTGCCTTTGCTCAAGTATAGTTGTTGTCATTGATGTCAAAGAAGCTCTTGGTAGTTGTTGTCTTTGATGTCAAGGAGTTCTTGAAGCAATTTGATTAGTTGTCTAAGTATGTGTTTTGTTGAAGGTTTCAGCTGGTCAGTAAGTCTCCAAGAAAATCAGAGTAGCCCAGTTGCCAAAAATCCAGAAAAAGATAAGTTAGAAAAAGGTTGCAGGCTGCTGGAAAAACTGTCGCGATTTCGCGACATGTTTGAGGAGAGAGAAAGCACTGGAAAAACTGTCACGATTTCGTGACATGTTTGAGGAGAGAGAAAGCACTGGAAAAACTATCATGATTTCGCGACATGCTGGAAGGCAGAGGCAAAGCTGGCAAAACTGTCATGATTTCGCGACATGTTTGAGGAGAGAGAAAGTTCAGGCAAAACTGTCACGATTTCGTGACAAGTTGAGTTGGCAGAGTTGAGTTGCAGGAAGTGTCGCGATTTCACGACAAGTTTCAATGAAGTTGTACGGATGCAGAAAGCATCACGATTTCATGACATGTTCCAGTTTCGCGAGCAGTTGGCAGAAAAGTGCTTAAGGCAGCGAAAGCGTCACGATTTCGTGACATGTTCTAGTTTCACGAGCAGTTGGCAGAAAAGTGCTTAAGGCAGCGAAAGCATCGCGATTTCACGACATGTCTAGTGGGGAAAGTGTTAAGGAGAAAGGAGATTTGGTGACATGTTCCATTTTCGCTAGTGCAAACCGAGGAAAGCAAGAAGTGTCATGATTTCACGACAGAGTTGCTGATGACGTCAACAAAAGCAAATGTGTCATGATTTCATGACAAAAGCAGCGAGGAAGGCCTTGCAGACTAAAGCATCACGATTTTGTGACAAGAATCATGATGACGTCAGCAAAAGCAAATGTGTCACGATTTCACGACAAGAGCAACGAGGAAGGCCTTGCAGACTAAAGCGTCATGATTTCACGACAAGAATCATGATGACATCAGCAAAGTCAGGGAGTGTCACGATTTCACGACAACAAGCTCAAGCAAGGCGTAAGGCAGACTACAGTGTCACGATTTCGTGACAGCAAGCTAGCGAAAGTGTACGACAGGCTGTAGTGTCGCGATTTCGTGACAACAAACCAAAGAAGGTGCACGACAGGCAGTAGTGTCACGATTTCATGATAGCAAGTGAAACATGTTTGAGTTTCACGCTAGGAAAGCTACAGAACAGCAGAGGCGGTTGAAGCCGACAGAGTTAACCTTTGCCGACGAAGTGTAAGGTTGTGCAGTCGACGATTGTTTTAAGGATTTACAGCCGACTAAGATCAAGAATTTAATCATGAATTATTGCTATATAAGGAGGACTATTTTCGAGTTTTTAAGTATCGAATGTGAGCATCGAGTTTGCGCAAGTGAAGTCTGCTATGCGCAAAGAGCAGTCGTATCGAATCGATCAAAGTGTGCATTCGTAAGTGTGACCTTCGCAGAAGCAGAGAGCGGAAAGAAGAACGATCGAGGAGAAGCAGATTGTGCGAAGAGGGTGCTATTGTGATTGCACATAGGCGCATAAGTTGCTGTGCGATAGAGTGCTGCAGTGTTGCGAAGACTGTGTGGAGATTGGAATTTGAACAAGGGCAGCTGTGATTGCAACTGAGTTCACGCAGTCTGTGTAAAGAAAGCAAGTGCACGAAGTAGATGTTATTGTAATTACTAATAGCTGTGAAGGACGAACTATGATCAATTGCTGCTGTATATTTTACAAAGACTATGCTGCTATGTTTTCATAGGAACACGTGAAGTCTGTGCTACTGTGTTCTCGTAGAAACAACTAAGTTGATTGTGTGCAGCTGTATGTGCGCAGTCAGTGAAAAATTGAATTCGACCAAGTGCAGAAAAGAACAGTGGAAGAGGACAGAATTGTGCTAGACCGAAGGACTGTGTTTGGTACAGAAAAGAGGACCAGCTTTGTAGTGACAGAGTTGAGGATAGAGATCTCCAACCAGAGCAGGGAAGACAGGTGTCTTCTATGGACAGAATTCCACTTGCTAAGGGCAGAGGAGGTAGAGGTCTTCTAGAGGATCACCAGCAAAGCAGAATTAGGGGAAGGTGTCTCCTTTGAGCTGAGGCTCATAAAACATTGTAATCGGGAAGGATTCCCAGAGGACTTTGATACAACTTTTAGAAGAAAAGTTTTATCCGTGGAGTAGCCCACCTTGGGTGAACCACGTAAATTGTTGTGTCTCTTTGTGGATTGCATTTTGTGCATTGTTTTTACTATTGTTATTATTGCTATCTTATTCTGCATGTTAATGGTTTGAAAGTTGTATTGATAGATAAAGTTAAAAGTGGTCTTATACTGTTCACCCCCCCTCTCAGTATAAGCTTGTGTTCTTCAATTGGTATCAGAGCCGGTGCCTTCGGAAAGTTTAACAGCTTGAAGGAAAAGTTTGCAAAGAACACAATGGACTACTCAAGTGGCAATGCAGCACCTATTCTGGATGGATCAGATTTCGGTCTGTGGAGTGCAAGAATGAAAGTCTATCTTATGGCTCTTGGTAATGAGGTATGGGAAGTTATTGAAGATGGGTACACCATTCCTGCAAATGGTCCTTACACTAAAGAAGACAGGCTTCTACATCACAGCAACTCAAAAGCCATGAATGCAATCCTGAAAGGTTTACAGAAGGCTGATCTTACCAAAGTTATTCACTGCAAGACAGCTAGTGAAATGTGGAAACAATTGCAGGTTGTTCATACAGGTGATGCAAATGTTCGAAAGGCCAAATTGAGACATTTTAAAGGTATGTTTGAACAACTCAAGATGAATGATGATGAAAATATTAGTGACTACATGCTTCGGATGGATGAGATTGTGAACTCCATGAAAGACTTAGGTCTTGAACTTGCTGAAAATGATGTGTGTGATAAGATTTTAAGATCTCTTCCTAATAGATTTAGTGAAAATATTTCTGCTATTGAGGAAGCCAAAGATTTAGATAAATTGAAAAAGGATGAGCTCCATAGTATTCTTGCGAGCATTTGAGTTGAGAACTCAAGTGAAAGTTGATTTAAAGAAAGAGGCAGCTTTCAAAGCTACCAAGAAATCAAAGGGCAAACAGATTCAAGAAAGTGATGAGTCTTCTAGTGAGGAAGAGGCATATTACAACAAGAAAGGCAAGTTTTCCAGAAAGCACAAAAGCAAGAAGAATATAAGATGTTTCAATTGTGGGAAATTTGGTCATTATGCTACTGACTGTACTATTTCCAAAAATGAAAGTGATGAAGATATACAGGATGTTAAGAGCAAGGATTCTGAAAAGTACAGGTATTACAAAAAGAACAAAGATGAGTACAACAATCACAAGAAAAGCAAATATGAGTACAACAATCAGGGAAAGAGGCATTCTCACAAGAATAAGAAGAGCTTCTACTTAGACAAAGCAAGTAAGTGTTCTAGGAGTGATAGTGAAAGTTCTTCTAGTGATGATGAAAATGAGATGTTGTTCATTTCAGAAAAAGAGGAAGAACCGAAACATAAATTCATTATCATGAAATGTTATAGATGTGGAAATTTTGGGCACCTTGAGGATGATTGCAAAAATAATGACTTGGCTGCTAGTATGTATGAGGATGCTTCAGAAAACTACAATGAAGATGCATGTATGGTTTTTGAAAAAGGTAGCACCTCTAGTGATAAGAAATCTGAAAAAGGCCGTGATAATTCAAAGTGCCATCAAATAGAGGATCTTGAATGTGAACTCAATAATGCTCTTAGTGTTTTGAAAAAGGAAAGAAAGAAGAATGATAGACTCAAGATTAAATTAGATGAATGCTGTATGGAGAGAGATGAACTTATAGAAAATCTTGAAGTCTCTATGGCTAAGTCACAAGAACTCAGGAATGAGTTGGATTCTAAAATTTTGGAGTATAGTGAGTTAGAACAGGAAATGGCTTCTCCGAAAGAAGAAAATAAAGATTACAAGGATAAGCTCTACAGATTTCGGGATAGCTCCAAGAAAGTTAAGTCTCTCATCAAAAGTCAAAGAAATCCAACAGATAAAATAGGTCTCGGTTTTGTTGAGCCGCACAAGAAACAGGTTGGGGAATCCAGCAAGAGATTTCAAAAGGAAGAAAGCTCTGATGAAGAAACTACTTCAGATCATAAGTCCGTGAGTAATGAATGCGCAGAAATAGAAAACAATATTCAGATTGAGAAGAAGAAGTTTTTGGGACCCATGAAGTCGAATAAAAGAAAATTTCATGGCACATGTTTTGCGTGTCACAGATTTGGTCACATGGTTGTACATTGCATGACTCAAGTGAAGAAAGTAAATGACAGTTTCAGGAGATGTAATTTCTTTCAAGGATATTGCTACTCTTGTCAACAATTCGGGCACAAGGCAATTTTCTATAAGAGAAATAATAGGAACTGGGTTAATCAGAACAGGCGGATTCAAAGAACAGCCATGCCTGAAAGAAATAATATTGTTACTTGCTATAAGTGCAACAATGAAGGTCACCTAGCTAGACAGTGTAGAGCTGATCTTTCGAGATACAAGAACAGAAACAACAGTATGAACAAGTCCAAGGATCAAAGCATGGATAAGAACAGGAATGACAACAAAAACAAGAAAAGTGATATGAACAGGTTCAAGGATCAAGGTATGAAGAAAAACAGGAATGATGAAAGGAACAGGAACAGCAGTATGAACAGGTCCGAGGATCAAAACAGTAACAAGAACAACAATGTGGAAAAAGAATTCAAGAGAAGGCCTGGCAAAGAAATAGTAGACATTAATGATGATGAGTGTCTAATGGGAGTTTCACTCCCAACCCTGTTTTAAATCACCTTAATAGAAGGTGGGGGAGGGATTAAGCTAAGAGACTCATTCTTAGTCCCAAACCCCAAAGGTGACCCTTTGCCATTGATGACAAAGGGGGAGAGATTTGAGTAAGGGGGAGAGATATGTGTAAGGGGAAGTGCTTCAAGTGTAGAGAAGAGCTTCAAGTCAGGGGGAGCAAAAACTTCAATTGCAGAATTCTCGGTTGATGGATCAGTTGGTTCAGTTTTGGCTCTTGAGATATGTTTTTAGTTAAGGGTTGCCATCAATGACAAAGGGGGAGATTGTTGGCAATTTTGGGTATCTTGAGTACATTGCCTTTGCTCAAGTATAGTTGTTGTCATTGATGTCAAAGAAGCTCTTGGTAGTTGTTGTCTTTGATGTCAAGGAGTTCTTGAAGCAATTTGATTAGTTGTCTAAGTATGTGTTTTTGTTGAAGGTTTCAGCTGGTCAGTAAGTCTCCAAGAAAATCAGAGTAGCCCAGTTGCCAAAAATCCAGAAAAAGATAAGTTAGAAAAAGGTTGCAGGCTACTGGAAAAATTGTCGCGATTTCGTGACATGTTTGAGGAGAGAGAAAGCGTTGGAAAAACTGTCACGATTTCATGACATGTTTGAGGAGAGAGAAAGCACTGGCAAAACTGTCATGATTTCGTGACATGCTAGAAGGCAGAGGCAAAGCTAGAAAAACTATCGCGATTTCGCGACATGTTTGAGGAGAGAGAAAGTTCAAGCAAAACTATCATGATTTCGCGACAAGTTGAGTTGGCGGAGTTGAGTTGCAGGAAGTGTCACGATTTTGTGACAAGTTTCAATGAAGTTGTACGGATGCAGAAAGCATCACGATTTCGTGACATGTTCTAGTTTCGCGAGCAGTTGGCAAAAAAGTGCTTAAGGCAGCGAAAGCATCACGATTTCGCGACATGTTCCAGTTTCGCGAGCAGTTGGCAGAAAAGTGCTTAAGGCAGCAAAAGCGTCACGATTTCGTGACATGTTCCAGTTTCACGAGCAGTTGGCGAAAAAGTGCTTAAGGTAGCGAAAGCGTCATGATTTCGTGACATGTTCCATTTTTGCTAGTGCAAACCGAGGAAAGGTTGAAGAAGCAAGAAGTGTCACGATTTCGTGACAGAGTTGCTGATGACGTCAGCAAAAGCAAATGTGTCACGATTTCATGACAAGAGTAGCGAGGAAGGCCTTGCAGACTAAAGCATCATGATTTTGCGACAAGAATCATGATGACGTCAGCAAAAGCAAATGTGTCACGATTTCACGACAAGAGCAGCGAGGAAGGCCTTGCAGACTAAAGCATCGCGATTTCATGACAAGAATCATGATGACATCAGCAAAGTCAGGGAGTGTCACGATTTCATGACAACAGGCTCAAGCAAGGCATAAGGCAGACTGTAGTGTCACGATTTCATGACAGCAAGCTAGCGAAAGTGTACGACAGGCTGTAGTGTCGCGATTTCGCGACAACAAACCAAAGAAGGCGCACGACAGGCAGTAGTGTCACGATTTCGCGACAGCAAGTGATACAAGGTGTACGACAGACAAAGGCGTAGCGATATCATGACATGTTTGAGTTTCGCGCTAGGAAAGCTACAGAAAAGTAGAGGCGGTTGAAGCCGACGGAGTTAACCTTTGCCGACGAAGTGTAAGGTTGTGCAGTCGACGATTGTTTTAAGGATTTACAGCCGACTAAGATCAAGAATTTAATCATGAATTATTGCTATATAAGGAGGACTATTTTCGAGTTTTTAAGCATCGAATGTGAGCGTCGAGTTTGCGCAAGTGAAGTCTACTGTGCGCAAAGAGCAGTCGTATCGAATCGATCAAAGTGTGCGTTCGTAAGTGTGACCTTCGTAGAAGCAGAGAGCGAAAAGAAGAATGATCGAGGAGAAGCAGATTGTGCGAAGAGGGTGCTGTTGTGATTGCACATAGGCGCATAAGTTGCTGTGCGATAGAGTGCTATAGTGTTGCGAAGACTATGTAGAGATTGGAATTTGAACAAGGGCAGTTGTGATTGCAACTGAGTTCACGCGATTCTGTGTAAAGAAAGCAAGTGCGCGAAGTAGATGCTACTGTAATTGCGAATAGCTGTGAAGGACGAACTATGATCAATTGCTGCTGTATATTTTACAAAGACTGTGCTACTGTGTTTTCATAGGAACACACGAAGTCTATGCTACTGTGTTCTCGCAGAAACAACTAAGTTGATTGTGTGCAGCTGTATGTGCGCAGTCAGTGAAAAATTGATTTCGACCAAGTGCAAAAAAGAATAGTGGAAGAGGACAGAATTGTGCTAGACCGAAGGACTATGTTTGGTACAGAAAAGAGGACCAGCTTTGCAGTGACAGAGTTGAGGACAGAGATCTCCAGCCAGAGCAGGGAAGACAGGTGTCTTCTGTGGATAGAATTCCACTTGCTAAGGGCAGAGGAGGTAGAGGTCTTCTAGAGGATCACCGACAAAGCGAGAATTAGGGGTAGGTGTCTCCTTTGAGCTGAGGCTCATAAAACATTGTAATCGGGAAGGATTCCCAGAGGACTTTGATACAACTTTTAGAAGAAAAGTTTTATCCGTGGAGTAGCCCACCTTGGGTGAACCACGTAAATTGCTGTGTCTCTTTGTGGATTGCATTTTGTGCATTTTTTTACTACTGTTATTACTGCTATCTTATTCTGCATGTTAATGGTTTGAAAGTTGTATTGATAGATAAAGTTAAAAGTGGTCTTATACTGTTCACCCCCCCTCTCAGTATAAGCTTGTGTTCTTCAACTTCCTCATTTCATATGGAACTTCAACTAACAACTATGCAGAGGCTAGGGTACTTCTTTGAGGGATTAAGTTTACAATAGAAAAAGGATGGAAATATATTTCAATAAAGTGGCATTCATAAATGATCATTAATGTTGTCAATAAAAATTGATGTGGGAATTGGATAAAAAATAATATCATTGTTAATGTTCATCACCTACTATTAGAGGTAATCTATTGGAAATTTGAGCATATTTATAGAGAAAATTGGGTAGCAAATAATTTAGCCAATCGTGGTGTTGATCTTCATCTTGGTGAAATTAAAATTTTAGAAGGTAACTGGCCAAGTGATATTTTATCTCATAATCAAAATGATGTCAAGCAGCTGATTGTGCAAAAAAAGCACTTGGAGGAAGTTGAAGAATATTTTTAATAGAAAAATAAATGAAAAATATTTGTGATGAAAATGCATGTTTGATATGGTTTAATTGACCTAACAAAAATGTAACATTTTGATATTTTGATGGGAGTGGTCCCCAACAGAAGCCACACACACACACACACACACACACACATACATATATATATATATATATATATATATATATATATATATATATATATATAATCAAGTGGCATTAGATCAACCAATTAAATTCCTCGACTTTCAAAGAAGATACCCAAGTTCAAATATTATCAAACAATAGATGCATTGCCAAGTTGTACTAACACTTTATAGTCATTATGTAATACAAGCGAGGCCTATTTCAATCTCATATAACCCATTAAAAATTTAAAAGCATTTAAGTATAATAAATCACATTTAATATTTTTAGAAAATGAATAAATTGCAATTATAATAGAAAAATTTTACCTCTAAACATGTTTGGATCTACTAACTTGAGATGGACTATGCATTTCTATTGTAACATCATGCCTTGGTCCTATGGAGCTACCACATGAACTAGTGTTGTGTCTATCATGAGAAGACACTTATATGTACCTACACATAAAATTTAGTAGCGATCATGTATGTTAATATATATAAATTTTAGGTCCAAGGTTCAAATCTTGGGCCTCGTCGGACTGAATTCTTGTCCCTTTCCTGGTGCTTTCAACGGCGTAAAAGGTTTAAAATTATTGTGGCATGGTGGTTATAGGGGCAGACTACGCGAAGATCTATGTGGTGGCTTCTGGGCGGACATCGCAAAATACTATGGTGGCCATAAAAAGCTAGATAGCCTGCCCGGATTCGTGGCGGCTACCAATTCCACCATGTAAATTAAAATATATATATATATATATATATATATATATATATATAAATTTTAATAAAATTGTATTTTTTGGACCAATTAGATTCCTTAAATTTCATAGAGGAAACCTAGGTTCAAATCTTCCCAAGTGACACATGAATAACTGCCAAGTTGTTATAATACCACTATGTGGTCATGATGTACTATGACTGGAGACCATTTTAATCCTATACAACCAATATATACATACAACTTATACAAATAATATAGTATTTAACATTTAAATTAGAATTACTGATACTCACATCAATCCTAAAAATCAAACCATTAGTAAAGCAAAGAGACATCTAATTTGGTTCATGTCTTTAGAGCCTCTAGGATCATCCAACCTAAGGTCATCATTTGGTACCATAACAATGAGGATATGAATAAAGGAATGTGGTTGAATGTTACCACCTATGTAAAAAGTCTCAATAGTGGTGATATTTAGAACAATTCTATATAATTTCTCATGGGTGGTATGTGATATGGGGTTGTAGAGTGGCATGACCCTATACATACACCAAAAAAATCATATGTTGCACATTTAGTTAAATTTAAAAATTAATAAATGCCCCTAAATTGAAATTATTTGAAAAACATAAATTTCTAAGTTTTAACATGTATATTGTACTCTCAGGTGGCTAAACCTGAATCTATGGTTGTAATCTAGATCACAAAATATAGTAACATCCCATGAGGTCTTTGGTGATTATGCATGTTGATCTAAGACATAGTAATAAGTATCTTGCTCTAGAAGTATGTCTAGGTATAAGTCTCTATTTGTGTCATCGAAAAGCCAAGACATATTTTGATAAAATGGAATACCATAAGATGTTAACCAATAATATCCTTCATAAGGATATAGTACCTCTTCACATCATGAACATCATCAACATGTTGAGGAAGGACCATTATAGCACCATTTGTTGTAAACAATGTCCTTTCATTGATGATGCCAAAGCTAGATGGAGAAAATCCCAATGCTATAATATGTTGAAAACTCACTAAGAAAGAGGTAACTTAGTTTGAAATAATAATACAAAAATCCTATACAATATTTATTATTGTCTAAGTAAAGGGCCTATAGCTTTACGCTCAATATGTTATAGGTATTACGTTATTTTTTTTATTAGTTGAAAGAGAGGGTTTTGAAAGGGATCCCAAACCTTTTAAATTAGAGAAAGCAAAAAGAAGATAGTCTCCAAAGGACCAGCCTCAAAATTACAACACACAAGAAAAACCATAGAGTACATCTCGACACAACCCAAAGAAAGTTTTTGAAATATGCCAACAAGAGAAGCAATGAAAAATAGAAAAACTCCAAAATAAGAGATAGAGGACCCTTGGAGGATAGACAAAAATAAATGGTTAGAGAAACCATAGTTATTCAAACACCTCATAAAGATCCCTCTCGTCACCAATTGCATTATGTTCACCATCAGAGACCTGGGTGTATCCATCCTTCTTTTTTATGGCACTAACCATATTCTCAGCATGTTGGAGGAGAGTTTAGGCCATGTTAGATGCCCAAGATGCAACTTTTAGTGATTCCTCCAAATTGACAAGGGGATTAGATTTAACTCTTTGTTGAATACAGCTTGAAGGCCCACTCAAGAGATCACCATCCTTCAAGGAGAGAGATTGAATAGGGGCACCTTCAATCTTTGGCTTCTTTAGCTTTATTGGATACTCTCTCAGGGCCTCCTTATCTTGATCAATTACAATGGGTGTTTTATATTTTTCCCTTGAGGCTTTGCCTCTGGATGAACAATGATGAAGCTCTATTTTAATGGAAAGAGGGATGTTAGTGGTAGTAGAGTCAAAGTTCAACTTCTTCCTAGTTTTTATAGTATCATTAGAAGCTTTCTCCATGGCTTCTTCATCACTCATGGTGTCATTATGAGGGTTCCCTTGCAGTATTATGCATAGTGGCAAATATTTGTAAATTGCATGAATATTAGGATTTTAAAAATTGGAAATTGACGAATATGAGGACCCTCAATGTTGGCCCATTCACCTAAATTTTTTAGGACCAATTTGTTCTTAGGGTCAATTTTACATAATATATATCCAAACATAGGCATATTTGTACTCGTTGGAAAGCTCTTTTCAATATTGATCTAATGGTGGTGTTTTTATGAAGTTATAAGATTATTTAATAGGTAAAAATTTACCCCAAATATTACCTTACTTTTTAGGGCTTTAAACAACCCAAATTTTTGTGTGAAGATGATTTATTTTATTTCCTTAGGATTCGCCTTGATTTTGATTAGGATTCACCATTTTTTTACAAGTACATTTTGAGTCCAACCCCTTATGCATAACCATGCTCTCTTGGTTGGGACCCAAATAATATGGATGATACATTGGACTACCAACAACAGAGAGAATGGCTTTTTGAGCCTCCTTCTATAAGGTATGCTTGTATAAAATCATATGGAGGTCCTAATGCTTTGAGTGTGTTGAGGTGCCTTCCCTGACACTTCCCATAGAAATATCCATTTATATAAATAGATACTCAAGGATTTTGATGTCCTTGATGTCCTTCATGTGGTTCAAAAATTCCAGGTAGAAACTCCTAAGAGGGGATTTTATTTTGTTAATCATGAAGAACTAGAGAATTGGAATCATGACTTTGTTCCAAGGAATAGGGAGGACCTTCCTAATAATACCATATTTTTCTCTTACCATTTTATTACACTTATCTCTAAAATAATTGAGTTCCTCTGCCAAATAATGCTTATCATGATAAATAATTTCACCATCGTTGGGAAGCTTCATCACCTCAACAATCATGTAGACACTAATTTTTGAACTTGAGTCCATGAACCATGATGTGGTCATTTTCCTAAGATTGAGTGAATTAAAAGGATAATTTAGGGTTGCTCCCACTAAATTTGTAGAGTAAAGGTATAAACCCATGATTCTTCAATATTTCTTTAATAGTGACATCAATTTATGGGGACACTGGTTCAAGAAGTGCCATCTCAACACTAGAGAAACTCACAAAATCCCACCTCTAGAAAATGATTGTAGAAAATTTCTTGTAAACACCATCATTCCATAGGTTGAATTTAAAGCATATATAGGAAGCTAAATAGGCTGAAGCTTCCCAAATATGCATGTCAATGATTCTAGAGATTTCCTCACTCTAGAACCATTGATGGATCACTTTGAACTAGGAGAGCATAGGCACATGAGTTGAGTCCTCCTTGGGAACCTCACAACCAATGATGATGGAGGTAATTTTGAAATTCAATCTAGTGATTATAGAGGAGGTACTCAAGAAGGTGATGGGATTAACCAAATCTCTTTTTTGGGAATTATTATACTTAGAGGTGCTCTAAAAAGGGTCATTGGCATAGGAAGTCTTGTCATAAAAGCTATCATTCATGGATATGGGTTGACATGTGTGCTTACAGGAAGTCAACACAAGGCTAGAGATTATCTTCATGTGTTGATTTCTAAGCTTGCATGAGTTCAAACAATAATTTTTTAGGTAGGAAATCTCTGGCTAAAAATCATGTTGAATAGGAAAACAATTTATGATGTGGGTTTCACTAGTAGGTTCACGTTGTCTGAGTAGCCAAAAATATCGGATGATAGAACTAGAGCAATGATATTCATTTATTATCATTGGTAACATGGAGGGTCTAAGGAAAATTTTCATGCCAAACATGGAGAGACTCCTTGGATAGGCCTAGGTTTTCCATAACATCAGTAGCCTTTTTGCCTTCCATATACACATGTTGGATAATAAAATTATTGTTAGTACGAAGGTACCTTTTGGATTCTTCAATGAGGTTGAATATGCCCCAATATGGAGTCTAGGTCCATTTGAGGTGGTTGATGATATTCAAAGAATCACCTTCAATGATTAGGTTTTTGATATGAAGGCCATCCAGGATGGATAATCCTTGGTAAAGGGATTGGTTTCGATCACATGATTAGTTTGGATGTCAATATTTTTAGCAAATGCAAGGATGATTCTTCCATGTTCATCTCTTATGATGCCACAACCTCTAGCCTTTTCTAGGTTGCATTTTATAGCTCCATAAAAATTGAACTTAATCCACCCAATAGAAGAAGTAAACTACCTTACACTGGATCTATTGACAAGAGGTATGGAAGGACATGAAGGATCTAAAGAGAGCTTGAAGGAAGCGGCAAAATCGGACTCCAAAATAGACCTAGGTACCTTGATATAAGGAACCAAGAGAGAATTTTTTATGGCAGTGGTTAGAGCCTAGATATGAATAGAAAGGGGATCCTTAGAATATAACAAAATGATCTATTATTCCTTTCTAACCAAACTTGCCATAGGTAATTTGGTAGGCATTAGGACAAAAGGGATTTAAGGCTTTGTTATTTCTTATTACATTATTTGGTATATTATAAATATTTATTTTAGGGTGTGAGTTTGATATTATGTTTAAATAATGTGTGAATTTTGTAGGAGTGTGCAAGTGTCATGTTGTTAAATGTGTGAGGTGTTTAGTTAGAAAATGAAGAGCTTTTGAGTAGTGTGTCTTCTTTAGAAGTAGAGAGTTACACATCACTTTTTCCTAAGGTAATATGTAGGACTTTTATGTAATAAAGGCATAGTCAAGTTCTCACATAAGTTTGAAGAAAGCAAAAATCTAGAACTCATGTAATGTGAAAGGTCTCATGTATATTTATATTGGAGATAAATATTTTTAAAATGTAACTCAAATAAGCTTTGTTGTATGCATTTCTTGAGTTTTTGTAATAATATTTGCAGTGAGATTTTATGTGATATTGATGAATGCCTATTTTATATATTTATTTATGATGAAATATTTGTGATCCTAGAAGTGAATCATATGTGATTATCCTTCATATTTGCTAACACAATAAAAGTATCTATAAGTCACTCAATCCACCAACAAAAATAAACCTCAAAAAACTTCCAATAATTACCTCTTATCAAGATGAAGTCTATATTTATCTCAATGTCTACTAAATTCATCTTTATCGCATAAACCACTACTATCAAGATCAACAACATGAGGAATGGATATATATCTATATTTAATCCTTTGTGTACCTCTTTCTTTTTCAATGAGTTTACACAGGTTTTTATGAGGGGTCTCGGTCCCCTTATAAATGCTAAATCCCTTGCCACTATAGCAAGCTTGTAGATTTTCCTTTGTGTACCTTTACAATTAATTGTTTCGAAAAATATAGTGGCAACTTGTCCTTGTCTACACTCACACCATGAGCCACCATGAAATATGGGTAAATCAAAGGTCAAATGAGGTCATTTTTATGTTTTTTAACTATATGAATTTAATCCTTATGCAATTTTGTATATACAAATTACCTCCTTTTATATTTGATTTATCTGCACGAGTTGCCACTATATTTTTTAAAACAATTGATTGTAGAGGTGCACAAAGGAATAAATATAGATATATATCTATTCCTCATGTTTTTGACCCTCATAATAGTGGTTTATGTGATAAAGATGAATTTAGTAGACATTAGGATCAAGGTAGACTTCATTTTTTTATTAGTTGAAAGAAGGGGTCTTGAAAGGATCCCCGAACCTTATTACAAAAGGAACAACTAACACCCTATTAGTAAGAGAGATGTTAGCAAGATAAATAGAGACCAGCATCTAGAACCCACACCAACTACAGTGAATACAAAAAAAAAAAATATAGACAGAAGGAATACCAAATGGACTACAACAATCCCCTATAACCCATAAATATTAGCCCATGTAGGGGCACCCATGCACTAATAACAATTAAAACAAAAACAAAAAACTTATAAAGACCCATCAAAAAATAATCCCTCAACCATTACTGTTAGGTGATGTCTAGGTTGTCCTTGCTGGGGCCCTCCAAAATATGACCCACATGTTCCCAAATTAGCAGATATACCTCATATTTGAATTATTAATAACGAGAAAAAACTCCTCTCTCCAAATAGTTAGACCATCTTGGCTCAACACCAAATTTTCCAAGAAATTAGTCAATTTATTACCTTCCCTATACACGTGCTTGACAACCACATCCTCAAAGGCCTAAAGGATTCTTTTTACCTCAAAAATCATATTAGTGATAGAAGGACTAGGAGTTTGAGAACCTTTCACTAGATTGATGATATTAAGGAAATCACCCTCAATCATGATCTTACTTTGCTCGAAGTCACTTAATAGAGAAATCCCTTGGAAGATAGCACGAAATTTAGCAAAATGACTCGATTGAGGTTCCAACTTATTATAAAATGTGATAAGGAGTTTTTTATTGATGTTTCAAATTCAACCACTTGCATCTGCCTCTCCTAGGTTACCCTTCGAAGCCCCATCGAAATTGAGTTTAATCCAACTTGTAGGGATGGTTTCTAGGAAATCTATCTTCTTCCACTTTAATCCAAATTGGTAGTAGACCTCAAAAATGTTTTACACCCTAGAGCACACTCTAAAGCTAATTCTCTAGGAGAGGAACCTGAGTCCAAAGAGATGGCAGAGACGTTCTCCACTATTTTCATAATGCTCTTGGTACAGATAGAGAGGGCTAAATGGGCTTCATTTTTAAAAACCCTAAAATTCCTTTCCTTCCAGATACACCACATGATATGAGCCAAGCTAAATCCTAGAATAGACAAAGTTGGGGAGAAAATAAGGGAGGGTCACACTGGTACAAAAGATCAAACATTTGAAAGTGGCATACCTAGAAAACACCAATTGAATTGAAAAATGAGGAGAAAAAATCCTTAGAGAATGTGCATAAAATAAATACATGTTGTACCAACTCAACATCCAAGCCAAAAAGGTAACATCAATTTAGAACAATCATACCTCAGAATTACAAATTATTTATGATAAAGATTTTATTCTGTATAGAAAGCCATAGAAATTGTTTTACCTTAGGGATTAGGAACCAAGGGGGACAAGGTCCTTTAGGAGGAAATATGCCAATTTCACATAAAATACTCCTAAACTTTTTGCCTTCCAAAAAATATTATTAGCTTCATTAATAGATTTTATGACTTGGAACTTCAGGAGATCCGAGATCTTCTTAAGGGTCATTTCCTTGGCCAGAGATAAGTCAAGACTAAATAAAACTTTCCATCTCTTCCTATGATTTGTAGTTTTGATATAATCTTCAACCTTCGAACCAAAGATACATCTACAAAAGTCTTCAACCAATATCAATTCTAGGAGTGATGCCAACGGTTGGTCCATCAGCCATGGATCTAACCAAAAATAAATTATATGGCCATTACCCACATTCTATCTTCCTCCCTTTCTAATGTTGCTCTTGGAATTACGTAAACTAAGACAAAAGGCCAAACCAAAGTTCGGTACATCATCCAACAAGAAGTCTTTCCCATTATTTAGATATTTTGCTTTTATAATATTAATCCAATCAACCTATTCATTCTAGGTCAGGTGCCAACCTTATATAGCAACTAAGGCCTTATTTATTGTTATGAACCTCTCTTCTCATTCCATAAATCATTCAAAAATTTGCATAAATATTCAACATGCATCCACAAATAAATTAATTGCATAATAAATTGCTCAATAAAATAGAGATTGATTATACCCTTGAGGTAGAGCAACACCATACAATGCTCCTTTAGGAAGGAAGCCACTCCACAAGATATCTAGCTCCATGAGCCAATACTTCTCCAAGAATACATCATATATATATATTTTATAATGGGGGTGCATATCTCTTTATAAAAGAGTGTGATTTTTCACCTTCCATGAGTTACAATATCACCCATGTGGTGGTTCATCTTCCATGAGTTACAAGGTGCATAATAATATGACAATATTTCTTGTAGTTACATATGACAATATTCCCCCAACGGTTACATATATGATTCTATGACATGCCTATTTCTAATTTGACATGTGGCCTTCCTTACTCAATAATTAATTTATGGCTTATACCATTATACAATACAATATTAAATTATTAATTATTAAGTACCTATATTGGCACCTAACATTCATTTGGTCCATCCTTCTCAGGCCCAGGCCTCGAAAATCCCTTCTACTGTAGATTCGATCCCATGTAAGTGGAATATCTTCTTATACTTCAACCTAAAGACCATAATAAGGAATTTTGAAATTTCTTGATCTTTTGCACTATTTTACCTAGCATCTTGAACAAGGACATATAGTAAACTGGTATACTCTAAAGTTTAGATTTTACCAAAGTAGCATTATCTGCCTAGCTTAATAGGGCTCCTTTCTATCTGGAAATTTTGCATTGCACCCTTATCACCACTAGCTCCCATAAATATTCCTTGCACCTCCATTTAAAAATAGAAATCCCAAGGTAAGGTGATATAAAATATGTTATCTCATAGTCTAGCTCCGTTGCTATTCTTCTTTGCTTGAGAATTAGGAAATTCAATAAGATTTTACTCTTTAGAAAGTTAACCTTCTACCCCACTGCCTCTTCATACCAAATGAGAATTTCTTTGATTGATTGGGCTTGAGGAATTAAGGTGAGGAATGAGAGAAAAGTATCATCTACGAATTGATGATGGGAGATTAGTTTCGCGCTCATGGTCAGTTTGATACCAACCAAAGGAGGAGGACTTAAGGGACCTACCCAATGCTTCTACCATGAGAATAAATAGATAAGGGGAGAGTGGGTCTCCCTAAAAAATACCATAAAAACTATGAAAGTACCCAACAGGGGAGCCATTGACAAGCACTAAAAATTTGGTCGATGAAATGCAGGTTTTGATAATAAAAATCCATCTATAAAAGCCAAAAATTTAGAAAACCTTAAGGAGAAAATCTCATGAGACCCTATTTTAGGCTTTTTTCATGTCCAATTTTATAAAATCTCCTACTCGGCCACTTTTTTCCACTGAATTATGAGTTCATGAACTAAATTAACTCCACCCAAGATATGACAACCTAAAATGAAGCTACTTTGAGTATAATCAATCAGACGATACAAGAGAGGTTTAACCCTATTAGATAAAGCTTTAGTGAAAATTTTGAAGATAGTATTGTAGAGGCTAATTGGGAGAAAGTCTTTGAACTCAATTGCACCTATTAATTTTGGAATTAGAGCCAATAAAGTGGTATTTAAAGCCCTAGGGAAAACTCCAATGGATTTAACTTCACGTAGAGCTTCACTGATCTCCTTGCCAAAGATATGCTAGAACCTATAGAAAAATATTGGGGGGAATACATTCAGGCCAGGGGCCTTCAATAATTCCATGTAAAAGAGTGCTTTATTAATTTCATCATCATTAAGTAGACTATTGAGATTATCATTCATTTTTCCAACACCAGGTGAGGAATGTTTTGAAGGAGTTTTTCTTTTGCAAAAGCACTTTTCGCACTCATCTCATAGAGGGGATATTGAAAGGAGATAGACTTAACCCTAATTTCTTGAATATACCTTATTTTAGATTCATCCACTTTACCAATCTTCCTGATCCGATTATGGTTTCTGTAGTGAAGAGTTTATGAATATAAAAAATGTGTTTCTATCTCCATATTTGAGCTAGAGAGCTCTAGACTTTTTTCGTCAAAAAACCTCCTCACTACTCAGGACATTATGAAGCTCAAAAATTATTCTTCTCTCCTCTAGTCTATTATTCTATGATAGGAAATCCACTTTAAAAGAAGATTGAATAGCCTATAACTAGGATTTGAGATTCTTTTTCTTAATGTGGATGTCCTCAAAGATCAGTTTATTCCAATATTTTAGATTTTTTTATCAATATTAGCTTAAAAACCACCTGATTAATATGTGGGCTAGAGAATTTGGTGTTCCACCATTTCCTAATTCTTACCTCCAAATCCATATGAGAGCCACATGGATTCCAATATTAAGGGTCTTAGGAAGAAAGGAGTATTAGAATCATTATAAAAAAGAAGGAGGTTATGATAAGATGCAATATTGGAAAAATATTTGATAGAAGAGTACCCAAATAGAGGAATGGAATATTTGAAAATAAAAACTCTATTCAATCTAATTACTCCAAGCATCTATTACTCCACGTATATTTGGAACCTTTCAATTCTAATTCCATGAGCTTCTAATTATTTATAAAAGTAGAAAATTATTCCCTACTTCTTACGATTGTTATATCCTCCCTTATTGTTCGACTAGTACAAAGGATATTTGAAGTCTCCATCCAGAATCCAAGCCTCATTCTTAAAAGCTTCTCTCATTGAACTAAGCATGGACCAAAGATAGTTTTTGTTTGTTTTGGAGTTAGGGGTATAAATGTTGGTCAAAATCCATTTTGACCTAAATACTTGCAACAAAATAACATATTAATAATTTTATCTATTACCAAAAGGGTCGAGTGAGTGACTTTATTGGGGTTCCATAGACATAGAGACCTCCTGAGGTTCCTTGTGCCGAATTAGACACATATTTGACCTCCTTCCAAACCACATTTCTTACCTCATCTACCCTACTTCTATCCATATTTATCACTTGTAGAAGGATTATATCTGGATAAACCTTCTTTCTCAAATAAGGTAGAACCCTTTGTTTTGAGGTCCCATTCAGACCTCTAATGTTCCATGACATAAACCTCATTTATATATTTTGTGAAATTTTTACCCCCATTTCCTTGGGAGTTATGATAAAATATTCCAATCCTGAGTTGTTTTCCCTATTTATTTTACATTATCAACTTTTAACAAGGTTTGAGATCCATATGCCACATCTATCTCTATCTCTTTGGATCAATGTTATTTTTTGGAAGGTCGACCCCCATTGCACTCCACTCCAACATCAATTCCTTTTTTGTGACTTATAGTCTTCAAATGAGATCCGAGAGTCAGAGAATAGGCTAATTTATCAACTGGTAAAAAAGGTTGATGAATTTATTCTTCTAAGGTTACATCTTCTAGCAAGCTAGATTCATAGCCCAAGTAGTTATACAATTTTTTTAGCATAACATCTAGAACAAAATGTCCTAAAATAGGTCTAGAAAAACTAACCTTAATATGTTCATTGGCCTCCAAAGTCTAATAAGGGGTTCTACCCATTGCGATAATTTCCATCAAGGTGGGTTCTCCTTGGGTTGGACCTATTGTTTCTGTGTCCTTTAGTGAAAGACTTTTAGTATATGGAGTTTTAGATACCACTTCTTTAACATGCATAGTCTAGCTATGGGATTTTGAGGAGTCATGCACAACCTCCTTAAGGGCCAAATATTTAGGCTCTATTCACTTAGGCCAACCTTCAACAAATTTATCCCACTAAATTTTATCCTTCTTGTTAAGGATCTTAGAGCACTGTGAAGATAAATGGTCAGGTTATTAGTTGAAAATTTTTAGGGGTTATTTTTGTTGGTGGATCGACTGACTTGCAAATACATTTATTGAGGGAATATCTAGAGGTCCATTACTCAAAAAATAATATAGATTATATAGGATTTGTGTAGTATTATTTCAAACTAATTTGCATCTTTCTTTAAGAGTTTTCAATATACAACGACCTTGGGGTCTTCTTCATCTAGCTCTAACATCGTCAATGAAAGGTCATTTTTTGTAATAAATGATACTATGATGGTCCTTCCTCAACATGTTGATAATGTTGATTATGTGGAGAGGCTCTATATCCTTATGAAGGATATTATTGGTCAATATATTAGGGTATTACATGTTACCGATATATATCTTAGCTTTTCGATGACACAAATAGAGACTTAGGCCAAGACATACTTCTAAAGCAAGATCCTTATTCATGTCTTATATCAACATGCATAATCACCAAAGACCTCATGGCCTTACATTATATTTTGTAACTTATATTATAATCACAGAGTCAAAATGTGCCACCTGAGAGTACAATATACATGTTAAAACTTACAAATTTATGTTTTGAAATAATTTCAATTTAGTGGTATTTTTTTTTATTTTTTTATTTTACTAAATGTGCAATATGCAATTTTTTTGTATGTATAGGGTCATGTCAAAATAAATCCATATTACCTTAAACCACATAATTTATGCTAGCTGACATACCACCTATGACAAATGATATGGGACTGGTCTAAATGTCACCATTATTGAGATCTTTTGCATAGATGGTGAGATTCAACCACATTCCTTTATTCATGCCCTCTTTGTTGGGGTACCAAATGATAACCTTAGGTTAGATTATCCTAGAGGCTTCAAAGACATGGACCAAATTATAGAGGTGCCAATTCAACAATACAAATACAATATAGTGAGTGACATGATTAGATGTGTTAGTTTCACAATGACACTGAGAGGGGGGGGTGAATCAGTGTGGCTCTTTAAATCTTAAAACTTCAACTCTTAAAGCCAAAATAATGAAAACTTAAAACCACATAAAGTAAATATAACAAGAGAGCATCACACAACACAAGATGTATCGAGGTTCACCAGTTTTGGCTAACTCCTCAAAAATTGACTATTTGGACTCCCATCCAAATCCAGCCTTTGCAAAATACCAATTTTACAATCAATTTACCAAGACCCACTGGAAGGAGCACCAACCCCTGATTTATTTGCACCAATAGAAAGGAGCACCAACCCCTAATTTATCTGCACCAATAGAAAGGAGCACCAACCCCTAATTTATCTGCACCAATAGAAAGGAGCACCAAACCCTAATTCCAAGCACCAACTTGGATTGCAATTTTGAAACTATAAGATTGACATAAAAATGCCTTCACTCCTACAAGATCCTGATTGGTCTAGTGCTAACCCAACCTCTCTCGCTATTCACCAAAATATCACACACACTTAAGGCTCTGCTTACTGCACTTTTACGGCCTTCTTACAGCCCTCTTGCTACACTTCTTCCTGCACTCTTACGGATCTCACGGCTCTGTTGAACGCTCTCTTATGACACTCTTCCAACCCTCTTTTTGCAGCACTTTCCCTCTATTTTGGCAGCCTATAATTCTCCACGTAGACCTCCTTTTATAACAAAGTTCTGATTCTATTTTTAACTTCCATATTTTTGCATGCAACTTATTAATAGAAACTTCTATATGTAACTCCTTTATCACACAGTATTCTCTCATGCATCCTATTAATAGTTACGAATCTTTGTTTTGTCTTCGACTAATGACTTTCAATTTAACCACCGCTCGATGCTTTCACTCTGTAACTGGCCCTGTAACTATCATTCTGACTTCAGTTCATTGTTATTATTTTAGCTGCATGATTTTTCTTTGTAACTGCACCTGTAACTGACGTATCGACTTCAGTTAACTCTTCTTATTTTAGCTGCATGATTTTCTTCTGCAATAGCCCCTGTAACTACTGTATAACTTCAGTTAACTGTCACATATCTTATTTTGGCTAGGTTCTCTTCTTATCTCACACCAAAGTGACCTGTCACAAAATCATGACACTTCTACCTCTTTGTCTTCTTCTCAGGTTTTGCCCGCAAAAACACATGTCGCGATATCGTGACACTTTCACCTCCTTGCTTCTTTTCTTGGCTTATACCCATGAAAACAAATGTCGTGATATCGTGACACTTTTTCCTCCTTGCTACTCTTCTTAGCTTATACCAGAAAAAACACATGTCGCAATATCGCGACACTTTCGCCTCCTTGCTACTTTACTTGGTTTGAACCCACGAAAACACATGTCATGATATCACGACACTTTCGCCTCCTTACTCTTCCTCTTTACTTTTGTCGTGATATCGCAACACTTCTGCCTTCTTACTTTCTCTCTCCTCCTTTAGTCGCGAAAATGCGACATGTCGTGATATCGCGACACTTTATCTCCTTTGCTCTTTCTCTTGCCTTCGAGTCACAAAAATGTGACATGTCATGATATCGCAATACTTTTTCTCCTTTGCTCTTTCTCTTGTATTTGGGTCGCAAAAACGTGACATGTCGTGATATCGCAAAACTTTTTCTCCTTTGCTCTTTAGAGCCTTTGAGTCATGAAAATGCGACATGTCGTGATATCGCGACACTTTTTCTCCTTTGCTATTTCTCTTGCCTTCGGGTCGCGAAAACGCGACATGTTGCGATATCGTGATACTTTTTCTCTTGGACTCTCTCTCTTGCAATATGTCATGAAATCGTGACACTTTTTCTTCCATAC